>JAUIMM010003093.1:1977500-3375000 GCA_031769625.1 Taudactylus pleione
TACACACACACACGTAAACACGCAGGCACCTCTATACACACACGTAGACACGCAGGCTCCTCTATATACACACACGTAAACACGCAGGCTCCTCTATATACACACACGTAAACACGCAGGCTCCTCTATATACACACACGTAAACACGCAGGCTCCTCTATATACACACACGTAAACATGCAGGCTCCTCTATATACACACACATGTAGACACGCAGGCTCCTCTATATACACACACATGTAGACACGCAGGCTCCTCTATATACACACACATGTAGACACGCAGGCTCCTCTATATACACACACACGTAGACAAGCAGGCTCCTCTATATACACACACACGTAGACAAGCAGGCTCCTCTATATACACACACGTAAACACGCAGGCTCCTCTATATACACACACACGTAAACACGCAGGCTCCTCTATATATACACACACGTAAACACGCAGGCTCCGCTATATACACACGTAAAGACGCAGGCCCCTCTATATATACACACACGTAAACACGCAGGCTCCTCTATATATACACACGTAAACACGCAGGCTCCTCTATATACACACACATGTAGACACGCAGGCTCCTCTATACATACACACAGACACGCAGGCTCCTCTATACATACACACGTAGACACGCAGGCCCCTCTATATACACACGCGTAAACAGCAGGCCCCTCTATATACACATGCGTAAACACGCAGGCCCCTCTATATATACACACGCGTAAACACGCAGGCTCCTCTATATACACACACGTAGACATGCAGGCTCCTCTATATATACACACACGTAAACACGCAGGCTCCTCTATATACACACACGTAAACACGCAGGCTCCTCTATATACACACATGTAAACACGCAGGCTCCTCTATATACACACACAGGCTCCTCTATATACACACACAAGTAGGCTCCTCTATATACACACACACACGTAGACACGCAGGCTCCTCTATACACACACGTAGACACGCAGGCTCCTCTATACACACACATGTAGACACGCAGGCTCCTCTATATACACACACATGTAGACACGCAGGCTCCTCTATATACACACACATGTAGACACGCAGGCTCCTCTATATACATACACACGTGTAGACACGCAGGATCCTCTATATACACACACACGCTCCTCTATATACACACACGCGTAAACACGCAGGACCCTCTATATACACACACGCGTAAACACGCAGGCCCCTCTATATACACACGCGTAGACAAGCAGGCTCCTCTATATATACACGTAAACACGCAGGCTCCTCTATATACACACACACGTAAACACACAGGCTCCTCTATATACACACACACGTAAACACACAGGCTCCTCTATATACACACACACACACACACACGTGGACACGCAGGCTCCTCTATATACACACGTAAACACGCAAGCTCCTCTATATACACACACGTAAACACGCAGGCTCCTCTATATACACACATGTAAACAAGCAGGCTCCTCTATATACACACACAGGCTCCTCTATATACACACACAAGTAGGCTCCTCTATATACACACACGTGTAGACACGCAGGCTCCTCTATACACACACGTAGACACGCAGGCTCCTCTATACACACACATGTAGACACGCAGGCTCCTCTATATACACACACATGTAGACACGCAGGCTCCTCTATATACACACACATGTAGACACGCAGGCTCCTCTATATACATACACACGTGTAGACACGCAGGATCCTCTATATACACACACACACGCTCCTCTATATACACACACGCGTAAACACGCAGGCCCCTCTATATACACACACGCGTAAACACGCAGGCCCCTCTATATACACACGCGTAGACAAGCAGGCTCCTCTATATATACACGTAAACACGCAGGCTCCTCTATATACACACACACGTAAACACACAGGCTCCTCTATATACACACACACACACGTGGACACGCAGGCTCCTCTATATACACACGTAAACACGCAAGCTCCTCTATAAACACACACGTAGACACGCAGGCTCCTCTATATACACACACGTAAAAACGCAGGCTCCTCTATATACACACACGTAGACACGCAGGCTCCTCTATATACACACACGTAGACACGCAGGCTCCTCTATATACACACACGTAGACACGCAGGCTCCTCTATATACACACACGTAGACACGCAGGCTCCTCTATATACACACACGTAGACACGCAGGCTCCTCTATATACACACACGTAGACTCCTCTATATACACACACGTAGACACGCAGGCTCCTCTATATACACACACGTAGACACGCAGGCTCCTCTATATACACACATGTAGACACGCAGGCTCCTCTATATACACACACGTGTAGACACGCAGGCTCCTCTATAGACACACACACGTGTAGACACACAGGATCCTCAATATACACACACAAGTAGACACACAGGCCCCTCTATATACACACACACACGTAAACACGCAGGCTCCTCTATATACACACAAGTGTAGACACGAAGGATCCTCTATAAACACACACGCATGCCCCTCTATATACACACACACGCAGGCTCCTCTATATACACACATGTAGACACGCAGGCTCCTCTATATACACACATGTAGACACGCAGGCTCCTCTATATACACAGACACGTAAACACGCAGGCTCCTCTATATACACAGACACGTAGACAAGCAGGCTCCTCTATATACACACACGTAAACACGCAGGCTCCTCTATATACACACACGTAAACACGCAGGCTCCTCTATATACACACACGTAGACACGCAGGCTCCTCTATATATACACACACGTAGACAAGCAGGCTCCTCTATATACACACACACGTAGACAAGCAGGCTCCTCTATATACACACACGTAAACACGCAGGCTCCTCTATATACACACACACGTAAACACGCAGGCTCCTCTATATACACACACACGTAAACACGCAGGCTCCTCTATATACACTAGGGATGTGCAGGCTCGGTTCTACTCGGTTCCGTTCGGTTCTTTTTACCGGATCTTATTGGGTTTCAGCTGTCACGAGTTTTGGATAGCCAATAAGATTCGGTAAAAAGAACCGAACGGAACCGAGTAGAACCGAGCCTGCACATCCCTAATATACACACGTAGACACGCAGGCTCCTCTATATACACACATGTAGACACGCAGGCTCCTCTATATATACACACACGTAAACACGCAGGCTCCTCTATATATACACACACGTAAACACGCAGGCCCCTCTATATATACACACACGTAAACATGCAGGCTCCTCTATATATACACACGTAAACACGCAGGCTCCTCTATATACACACACATGTAGACACGCAGGCTCCTCTATACATACACACAGACACGCAGGCTCCTCTATACATACACACGTAGACACGCAGGCCCTTCTATATACACACGCGTAAACACGCAGGCCCCTCTATATACACATGCGTAAACACGCAGGCCCTTCTATATATACACACGCGTAAACACGCAGGCTCCTCTATATACACACACGTAGACATGCAGGCTCCTCTATATATACACACACGTAAACACGCAGGCTCCTCTATATACACACACGTAAACACGCAGGCTCCTCTATATACACACACATGTAAACACGCAGGCTCCTCTATATACACACACAGGCTCCTCTATATACACACACAAGTAGGCTCCTCTATATACACACACACGTAGACACGCAGGCTCCTCTATACACACACGTAGACACGCAGGCTCCTCTATACACACACATGTAGACACGCAGGCTCCTCTATATACACACACATGTAGACACGCAGGCTCCTCTATATACATACACACGTGTAGACACGCAGGATCCTCTATATACACACACACGCTCCTCTATATACACACACGCGTAAACACGCAGGACCCTCTATATACACACACGCGTAAACACGCAGGCCCCTCTATATACACACGCGTAGACAAGCAGGCTCCTCTATATATACACGTAAACACGCAGGCTCCTCTATATACACACACACGTAAACACACAGGCTCCTCTATATACACACACACGTAAACACACAGGCTCCTCTATATACACACACACACACGTGGACACGCAGGCTCCTCTATATACACACGTAAACACGCAAGCTCCTCTATAAACACACACGTAGACACGAAGGCTCCTCTATATACACACACGTAAAAACGCAGGCTCCTCTATATACACACACACGTAGACACGCAGGCTCCTCTATATACACACACGTAGACACGCAGGCTCCTCTATATACACACACGTAGACACGCAGGCTCCTCTATATACACACACGTAGACACGCAGGCTCCTCTATATACACACACGTAGACACGCAGGCTCCTCTATATACACACATGTAGACACGCAGGCTCCTCTATAGACACACACGTGTAGACACGCAGGCTCCTCTATAGACACACACACGTGTAGACACGCAGGATCCTCAATATACACACACAAGTAGACACACAGGCCCCTCTATATACACACACGTAAACACGCAGGCTCCTCTATATACACACAAGTGTAGACACGAAGGATCCTCTATAAACACACACGCATGCCCCTCTATATACACACACACGCAGGCTCCTCTATATACACACATGTAGACACGCAGGCTCCTCTATATACACAGACATGTAGACATGCAGGCTCCTCTATATACACAGACATGTAGACATGCAGGCTCCTCTATATACACAGACATGTAGACATGCAGGCTCCTCTATATACACAGACATGCAGACTCCTCTATATACACAGACATGTAGACTCCTCTATATACACACACGTAGACACGCAGGCTCCTCTATACACACACACGTAGACACGCAGGCCCCTCTATATATACACACGTAAACACGCAGGTTCCTCTATACACACACACACGTGTAGACACGCAGGATCCTCTATAAACACACACGTAGATACGCAGGCCCCTCTGTATACACACGTAAACATGCAGGCTCCTCTATATACACACACACGCAGGCTCCTCTATCTACACAAACATAGACACGCAGGCTCCTCTATATACACACACGTAAACACGCAGGCTCCTCTATATACACACAGACATGTAGACACGCAGGCACCTCTATATATACACACGTAGATACGCAGGCTCCTCTATACACATGCATGTAGATACAGGCACCTCTATATACACAAAGGTAGACACGCAGGCTCCTCTATATACACAAAAGTAGACATGCAGGCACCTCCATATACACACACGTAGACATGCAGGCACCTCCATATACACACACGTAGACACAGGCACCTCTATACACACACGTAGACACAGGCACCTAAACACACACACATGTAGACACAGGCACCTATAAACACACACATGTAGACACAGCAGGCAACTATATACACACAGGCAATTATATATACACACACACCAGTAGACACGCATGCACCTCTATACACACATGTAGACACACAGGCACCTCTATCTACACACGTACACACACAGGCACCTCTATATACACACGCAAGCACCCACGCAAGCACCTATACACACATGTAGAAACGGAGGCACCTATATAGACACGCAGGCACCTATATAGACACGCAGGCACCTATATAGACCCACACATGTAGACACGCAGGCACCTATATATATATATACACACACCTATATACACACACACGTAGACACAGGCACCTATATACACACACACACACGTAGACACAGGCACCTATATACACACACACACACGTAGACACAGGCACCTATATACACACACACACACGTAGACACAGGCACCTATATACACACACACACACGTAGACACAGGCACCTATATACACACACACATAGACACAGGCACCTATATACACACACACGTAGACACAGGCACCTATATACACACACACGTAGACACAGGCACCTATATATACACACACACGTAGACACAGGCACCTATATATACACACACACGTAGACACAGGCACCTATATATACACACATACACACACGTAGACACAGGCACCTATATATACACACCCACACGTAGACACAGGCACCTATATATACACACCCACACGTAGACACAGGCACCTATATACACACACACACACATGTAGACACAGGCACCTATATATACACACACATGTAGACACAGGCACCTATATATATACACACATGTAGACACAGGCACCTATACACACACATGTAGACACAGGCACCTATATATACACACACACACACATGTAGACACAGGCACCTATATATACACACACACATGTAGACACAGGCACCTATATATATATATATATATATACACACACACACGTAGACACAGGCACCTATATATACAAACACACATGTAGACACAGGCACCTATATATACACACACACACACACGTAGACACAGAAACCTATATATACACAGACATGAACACAAACAGGCACCTATATATACACAGACATGAACACAAACAGGCACCTATATATACACACACGAGCACAAACAGGCACCTATATATACACACACACACGTAGACACAGGCACCTATATATACACACACACGTAGACACACAGGCATCTATATACACACACACGTAGACACACAAGCACCTATATACACACACACGTAGACACACAAGCACCTATATACACACACGTAGACACACAAGCACCTATATACACACACACACACGTAGACACACAAGCACCTATATACACACACACACACACGTACCTATATACACACACACGTAGACACACAAGCACCTATATACACACACACATGTAGACACAGGCACCTATGTATACACACACACACATGTAGACACAGGCACCTATATATACACACACACACATGTAGATACAGGCACCTATATATACACACACATAGACACAGGCAACTATATATACACACACATGTAGACACACAAGCACCTATATATACACACACATGTAGACACAGGCACCTATATATACACACACACGTAGACAGGGGCACCTATATATACACACACATGTAGACACAGGCACCTATATACACACACACACGTAGACCCAGGCACCTATATATACACACACACACACACACGTAGACACAGGCACCTATATATACACACACACACACGTAGACACAGGCACCTATATATATATACAAACACACATGTAGACACAGGCACCTATATATACACACACACACACATGTAGACACAGGCACCTATATATACACACACACACACACATGTAGACACAGGCACCTATATATACACACACACATGTAGACACAGGCACCTATATATACACACACACACACATGTAGACACAGGCACCTATATATACACACACGTAGACACAGGCAACTATATATACACACACACACACACGTAGACACACAAGCACCTATATACACACACACACGTAGACACAGGCACCTATATATACACACACACACATGTAGACACAGGCACCTATATACACACACACGTAGACACAGAAACCTATATATACACACACACACGTAGACACAGAAACCTATATATATATACACACACACACGTAGACACAGAAACATATATACACAGACATGAGCACAAACAGGCACCTATATAAACACACACACACATGTAGACACACAGGCACCTATATATACACACACACACACACATGTAGACACACAGGCATCTATATACACACACACACACGTAGACACACAAGCACCTATATACACACACACATAGACACAAACACCTATATATACACACACACGTAGACACAGGCACCTATATATACACACACGTAGACACAGGCACCTATATAAACACACGTAGACACAGGTACCTATATAAACACACACGTAGACACAGGCACCTATATATACACACACGTAGACACAGGCACCTATATAAACACACACACATGTAGACACAGGTACCTATATAAACACACACGTAGACACAGAAACCTATATATACACACATGTAGACACACAAGCACCTATATACACACACATGTAGACACAGGCACCTATATATACACACACACATGTAGACACACAGGCACCTATATATACACACACACGTAGACACACAGGCACCTATATACACACACACACATGTAGACACAGGCACCTATATATACACACACGTAGACACAGGCACGTATATAAACACACATGTAGACACAGGCACCTATATATATATACACATGTAGACACACAAGCACCTATATACACACACACGTAGACACAGGCACCTATATATACACACACACGTAGACACAGGCACCTATATATATACACACACACACACGTAGACACACAGGCACCTATATACACACACACACGTAGACACACAGGCACCTATATACACACACACGCGTAGACACACAGGCACCTATATACACACACACGCGTAGACACACAGGCACCTATATACACACACATGTAGACACAGGCACCTATATATACACACACATGTAGACACAGGCACCTATATATACACACGCACGTAGACACACAGGCACCTATATATACACACGCACGTAGACACAGGCACCTATATACACACACATGTAGACACACAGGCACCTATATACACACACATGTAGACACAGGCACCTATATATACACACACACACATGTAGACACAGGCACCTATATATACACACACATGTAGACACAGGCACCTATATATACACACACATGTAGACACAGGCGCCTATATATACACACACGTAGACACAGGCACCTATATAAACACACACACATGTAGACACAGGCACCTATATATATATACACATGTAGACACACAAGCACCTATATACACACACACACGTAGACACAGGCACCTATATATACACACACATGTAAACACAGGCACCTATATATATACACACACACACACGTAGACACACAGGCACCTATATACACACACACGCGTAGACACACAGGCACCTATATATACACACACATGTAGACAGGCACCTATATATACACACACATGTAGACACACAGGCACCTATATATACACACACATGTAGACACACAGGCACCTATATATACACACGCACGTAGACACACAGGCACCTATATATACACACGCACGTAGACACACAGGCACCTATATATACACACTCACGTAGACACAGGCACCTATATACACACACACGTAGACACACAGGCACCTATATACACACACATGTAGACAGACAGGCACCTATATATACACACATGTAGACAGACAGGCACCTATATACACACACATGTAGACAGACAGGCACCTATATATACACACACATGTAGACACAGGCACCTATATATACACACACATGTAGACACAGGCACCTATATATATACACACGTAGACACACAGGCACCTATATATACACACACACGTAGACACACAGGCACCTATATATACACACACACGTAGACACAGGCACCTATATATACACACACACGTAGACACAGGCACCTATATATATACACACGTAGACACAGGCACCTATATATACACACACACGTAGACACAGGCACCTATATATACACACACACGTAGACACAGGCACCTATATATACACACACACACGTAGACACAGGCACCTATATATACACACACGTAGACACAGGCACCTATATATACACACACACGTAGACACAGGCACCTATATATACACACACACGTAGACACAGGCACCTATATATACACACACACGTAGACACAGGCACCTATATATATACACACATGTAGACACAGGCACCTATATATATACACACATGTAGACACAGGCACCTATATATACACACACATGTAGACACAGGCACCTATATATACACACGTATCTGCCCTAGGCCGGCCCTGTCACACTCCCGTCTCCCCCTGGCAGTTAGAGCCCCTTTCCCGGCAAACAGCTGGTGTCCCTCACTTACAGTGTCCGGGGCTGTCCGTCCTCCTCCATGGCTCCTCCGGGCGGGCTCCCGGCTGTGTCCCGTGGGAAGCGCGGGAGGGGACACGGGGGAGGGGGACTGGGGCTGGGACTCGGCCTCACCGGGGCCTGGAACAAATCTCCGAAACCTCCGTCCGGCTCCGAGAAAGATGGCGGCTGCTGCCAGCGTCCAGTCAGAGAGAAGCCGCTCATTGCGCAGGCGCCGGCTCCCCGCTCGCTCCCGCTTCCGTACAAACGAGCGCGCACCCGACGCAATACGTACAGCCGCACGCGCCCCAGGGTATTCTCACACAGACGTGCGTCACCTCCTCAACGCCGAACAGCGTACACGCCCCCGTGTCTCCTCATACAGCCGTGCGTCGCCCCCCGAGCGCCGTACAGCGTGCGCGCCCCCGGGTCTCCTCATACAGCTGTGTGTCTCACCCCCTCTCTCCTTACAGTGTGCCCCCGGGTCTCCTCATACAGCTGTGTGTCTCACCCCCTCTCTCCTTACAGTGTGCCCCCGGGTCTCCTCATACAGCTGTGTGTCTCACCTCCTCTCTCCTTACAGTGTGTGCCCCCGGGTCTCCTCATACAGCTGTGTGTCTCACCCCCTCTCTCCTTACAGTGTGTGCCCCCGGGTCTCCTCATACAGCTGTGTGTCTCACCTCCTCTCTCCTTACAGTGTGTGCCCCCGGGTCTCCTCATACAGCTGTGTGTCTCACCCCCTCTCTCCTTACAGTGTGCCCCCGGGTCTCCTCATACAGCTGTGTGTCTCACCTCCTCTCTCCTTACAGTGTGTGCCCCCGGGTCTCCTCATACAGCTGTGTGTCTCACCCCCTCTCTCCTTACAGTGTGCCCCCGGGTCTCCTCATACAGCTGTGTGTCTCACCCCCTCTCTCCTTACAGTGTGTGCCCCCGGGTCTCCTCATACAGCTGTGTGTCTCACCCTCTCTCTCCTTACAGTGTGTGCCCCCGGGTCTCCTCATACAGCTGTGTGTCTCACCCCCTCTCTCCTTACAGTGTGTGCCCCCGGGTCTCCTCATACAGCTGTGTGTCTCACCTCCTCTCTCCTTACAGTGTGTGCCCCCGGGTCTCCTCATACAGCTGTGTGTCTCACCCCCTCTCTCCTTACAGTGTGCCCCCGGGTCTCCTCATACAGCTGTGTGTCTCACCCCCTCTCTCCTTACAGTGTGTGCCCCCGGGTCTCCTCATACAGCTGTGTGTCTCACCCCCTCTCTCCTTACAGTGTGTGCCCCCGGGTCTCCTCATACAGCTGTGTGTCTCACCCCCTCTCTCCTTACAGTGTGTGCCCCCGGGTCTCCTCATACAGCTGTGTGTCTCACCCCCTCTCTCCTTACAGTGTGTGCCCCCGGGTCTCCTCATACAGCTGTGTCTCACCCCCTCTCTCCTTACAGTGTGTGCCCCCGGGTCTCCTCATACAGCTGTGTGTCTCACCCTCTCTCTCTCCTTACAGTGTGTGCCCCCGGGTCTCCTCATACAGCTGTGTGTCTCACCCCCTCTCTCCTTACAGTGTGTGCCCCCGGGTCTCCTCATACAGCTGTGTGTCTCACCCTCTCTCTCCTTACAGTGTGTGCCCCCGGGTCTCCTCATACAGCTGTGTGTCTCACCCTCTCTCTCCTTACAGTGTGTGCCCCCGGGTCTCCTCATACAGCTGTGTGTCTCACCCTCTCTCTCCTTACAGTGTGTGCCCCCGGGTCTCCTCATACAGCTCTCATACAGCTGTGTGTCTCCCCGTCTCTCCTACAGCTGTGTGTCCCCTCTCTCTCCTACAGTGTGTGCCCCCGGGTCTCCTCATACAGCTGTGGTGTCTCACCCCTCTCTCCTTACAAGTGTGTGCCCCCGGGTCTCCTCATACAGCTGTGTGTCTCACCCCCTCTCTCCTTACAGTGTGTGCCCCCGGGTCTCCTCATACAGCTGTGTGTCTCACCCCTCTCTCTCCTTACAGTGTGTGCCCCCGGGTCTCCTCATACAGCTGTGTGTCTCACCCTCCTCTCTCCTTACAGTGTGTGCCCCCGGTCTCCTCATACAGCTGTGTGTCTCACCCCCTCTCTCTCCTTACAGTGTGTGCCCCCGGGTCTCCTCATACAGCTGTGTGTCTCACCCCCTCTCTCCTTCAGGGTGCCCCGGTCTCCATACAGCTGTGTTCCCCCGCTCTCCTACGGTGTGCCCCGGTCTCCTCATACAGCTGTGTAGTCTCACCCTCTCTCTCTCCTTACAGTGTGTGCCCCAGGGTCTCCTCATACAGCTGTGTGTCTCACCCCCTCTCTCCTACAGTGGGCTCTACAGCTGTGTCCCCCTCCTCCTACAGTGTGTGCCCCCGGGTCTCCTCATACAGCTGTGTGTCTCACCCCCTCTCTCTCCTTACAGTGTGTGCCCCCGGGTCTCCTCATACAGCTGTGTGTCTCACCCCCTCTCTCCTTACAGTGTGTGCCCCCGGGTCTCCTCATACAGCTGTGTGTCTCACCCCCTCTCTCCTTACAGTGTGTGCCCCCGGGTCTCCTCATACAGCTGTGTCTCACCCCCTCTCTCCTTACAGTGTGTGCCCCCTGGTCTCCTCATACAGCTGTGTGTCTCACCCTCTCTCTCTCCTTACAGTGTGTGCCCCCGGGTCTCCTCATACAGCTGTGTGTCTCACCCTCTCTGTCCTTACAGTGTGTGCCCCCGGGTCTCCTCATACAGCTGTGTGTCTCACCCCTCTCTCCTTACAGTGTGCCCCGGGTCTCCTCATACAGCTGTGTGTCTCACCCCCTCTCTCCTTACAGTGTGTGCCCCCGGGTCTCCTCATACAGCTGTGTCTCACCCCCTCTCTCCTTACAGTGTGTGCCCCCGGGTCTCCTCATACAGCTGTGTGTCTCACCCTCTCTCTCTCCTTACAGTGTGTGCCCCCGGGTCTCCTCATACAGCTGTGTGTCTCACCCCCTCTCTCCTTACAGTGTGTGCCCCCTGGTCTCCTCATACAGCTGTGTGTCTCACCCCCTCTCTCCTTACAGTGTGTGCCCCCGGGTCTCCTCATACAGCTGTGTATCTCACCCTCTCTCTCTCCTTACAGTGTGTGCCCCCGGGTCTCCTCATACAGCTGTGTGTCACCCCCTCTCTCCTTACAGTGTGTGCCCCCGGGTCTCCTCATACAGCTGTGTGTCTCACCCCCTCTCTCCTTACAGTGTGTGCCCCCGGGTCTCCTCATACAGCTGTGTCTCACCCCCTCTCTCCTTACAGTGTGTGCCCCCGGGTCTCCTCATACAGCTGTGTGTCTCACCCCCTCTCTCCTTACAGTGTGTGCTCCCGGGTCTCCTCATACAGCTGTGTGTCTCACCCCCTCTCTCCTTACAGTGTGTGCCCCCGGGTCTCCTCATACAGCTGTGTGTCTCACCCCCTATCTCCTTACAGGGTGTGCCCCCGGGTCTCCTCATACAGCTGTGTGTCTCACCCCCCCTCTCTCTCCTTACAGTGTGTGCCCCCGGGTCTCCTCATACAGCTGTGTGTCTCACCCCCTCTCTCCTTACAGTGTGTGCCCCCGGGTCTCCTCATACAGCTGTGTGTCTCACCCCCTCTCTCCTTACAGTGTGTGCCCCCGGGTCTCCTCATACAGCTGTGTGTCTCACCCCCTATCTCCTTACAGGGTGTGCCCCCGGGTCTCCTCATACAGCTGTGTGTCTCACCCCCTATCTCCTTACAGTGTGTGCCCCCGGGTCTCCTCATACAGCTGTGTGTCTCACCCCCTCTCTCCTTACAGTGTGTGCCCCCGGGTCTCCTCATACAGCTGTGTGTCTCACCCCCTCTCTCCTTACAGTGTGTGCCCCCGGGTCTCCTCATACAGCTGTGTGTCTCACCCCCTATCTCCTTACAGTGTGTGCCCCCGGGTCTCCTCATACAGCTGTGTGTCTCACCCCCTCTCTCCTTACAGTGTGAGCCCCCGGGTCTCCTCATACAGCTGTGTGTCTCACCCTCTCTCGCTCCTTACAGTGTGTGCCCCCGGGTCTCCTCATACAGCTGTGTGTCTCACACCCTCTCTCCTTACAGTGTGTGCCCCCGGGTCTCCTCATACAGCTGTGTGTCTCACCCCATCTCTCCTTACAGTGTGTGCCCCCGGGTCTCCTCATACAGCTGTGTGTCTCACTCTCTCCTTACAGTGTGTGCCCCCGGGTCTCCTCATACAGCTGTGTGTCTCACCCCCTATCTCCTTACAGTGTGTGCCCCCGGGTCTCCTCATACAGCTGTGTGTCTCACCCTCTCTCTCCTTACAGCATGTGCCCCCGGGTCTCCTCATACAGCTGTGTGTCTCACCCTCTCTCTCCTTACAGTGTGTGCCCCCGGGTCTCCTCATACAGCTGTGTGTCTCACCCCCTATCTCCTTACAGTGTGTGCCCCCGGATCTCCTCATACAGCTGTGTCTCACCCCCTCTCTCCTTACAGTGTGTGCCCCCGGGTCTCCTCATACAGCTGTGTGTCTCACCCCCTCTCTCCTTACAGTGTGTGCCCCCGGGTCTCCTCATACAGCTGTGTGTCTCACCCTCTCTCTCCTTACAGTGTGTGCCCCTGGGTCTCCTCATACAGCTGTGTGTCTCACCCCCTCTCTCCTTACAGTGTGTGCCCCCGGGTCTCCTCATACAGCTGTGTGTCTCACCCTCTCTCTCTCCTTACAGTGTGTGCCCCCGGGTCTCCTCATACAGCTGTGTGTCTCACCCCCTCTCTCCTTACAGCGTGTGCCCCCGGGTCTCCTCATACAGCTGTGTGTCTCACCCTCTCTCGCTCCTTACAGTGTGTGCCCCCGGGTCTCCTCATACAGCTGTGTGTCTCACCCCATCTCTCCTTACAGTGTGTGCCCCCGGGTCTCCTCATACAGCTGTGTGTCTCACCCCCTCTCTCCTTACAGTGTGTGCCCCCGGGTCTCCTCATACAGCTGTGTGTCTCCCTCTCTCCTTACAGTGTGTGCTCCCGGGTCTCCTCATACAGCTGTGTGTCTCACCCCCTCTCTCCTTACAGTGTGTGCCCCCGGGTCTCCTCATACAGCTGTGTGTCTCACTCTCTCCTTACAGTGTGTGCCCCCGGGTCTCCTCATACAGCTGTGTGTCTCACCCCCTCTCTCCTTACAGTGTGTGCCCCCGGGTCTCCTCATACAGCTGTGTGTCTCCCTCTCTCCTTACAGTGTGTGCTCCCGGGTCTCCTCATACAGCTGTGTGTCTCACCCCCTCTCTCCTTACAGTGTGTGCCCCCGGGTCTCCTCATACAGCTGTGTGTCTCACCCCATCTCTCCTTACAGTGTGTGCCCCCGGGTCTCCTCATACAGCTGTGTGTCTCACTCTCTCCTTACAGTGTGTGCCCCCGGGTCTCCTCATACAGCTGTGTGTCTCACCCCCTATCTCCTTACAGTGTGTGCCCCCGGGTCTCCTCATACAGCTGTGTGTCTCACCCTCTCTCTCCTTACAGCATGTGCCCCCGGGTCTCCTCATACAGCTGTGTGTCTCACCCTCTCTCTCCTTACAGTGTGTGCCCCCGGGTCTCCTCATACAGCTGTGTGTCTCACCCCCTATCTCCTTACAGTGTGTGCCCCCGGATCTCCTCATACAGCTGTGTCTCACCCCCTCTCTCCTTACAGTGTGTGCCCCCGGGTCTCCTCATACAGCTGTGTGTCTCACCCTCTCTCGCTCCTTACAGTGTGTGCCCCCGGGTCTCCTCATACAGCTGTGTGTCTCACCCCCTCTCTCCTTACAGTGTGTGCCCCCGGGTCTCCTCATACAGCTGTGTGTCTCACCCCCTCTCTCCTTACAGTGTGTGCCCCCGGGTCTCCTCATACAGCTGTGTGTCTCACCCTCTCTCTCTCCTTACAGTGTGTGCCCCCGGGTCTCCTCATACAGCTGTGTGTCTCACCCCCTCTCTCCTTACAGTGTGTGCCCCCGGGTCTCCTCATACAGCTGTGTGTCTCACCCTCTCTCTCCTTACAGTGTGTGCCCCTGGGTCTCCTCATACAGCTGTGTGTCTCACCCCCTCTCTCCTTACAGTGTGTGCCCCCGGGTCTCCTCATACAGCTGTGTGTCTCACCCTCTCTCTCTCCTTACAGTGTGTGCCCCCGGGTCTCCTCATACAGCTGTGTATCTCACCCCCTCTCTCCTTACAGCGTGTGCCCCCGGGTCTCCTCATACAGCTGTGTGTCTCACCCTCTCTCGCTCCTTACAGTGTGTGCCCCCGGGTCTCCTCATACAGCTGTGTGTCTCACCCTCTCTGTCCTTACAGTGTGTGCCCCCGGGTCTCCTCATACAGCTGTGTGTCTCACCCCCTCTCTCCTTACAGTGTGTGCCCCCGGGTCTCCTCATACAGCTGTGTGTCTCACCCCCTCTCTCCTTACAGTGTGTGCCCCCGGGTCTCCTCATACAGCTGTGTCTCACCCCCTCTCTCCTTACAGTGTGTGCCCCCGGGTCTCCTCATACAGCTGTGTGTCTCACCCTCTCTCTCTCCTTACAGTGTGTGCCCCCGGGTCTCCTCATACAGCTGTGTGTCTCACCCCCTCTCTCCTTACAGTGTGTGCCCCCGGGTCTCCTCATACAGCTGTGTGTCTCACCCTCTCTCTCCTTACAGTGTGTGCCCCCGGGTCTCCTCATACAGCTGTGTGTCTCACCCCCTCTCTCCTTACAGTGTGTGCCCCCGGGTCTCCTCATACAGCTGTGTGTCTCACCCTCTCTCTCTCCTTACAGTGTGTGCCCCCTGGTCTCCTCATACAGCTGTGTGTCTCACCCTCTCTCTCTCCTTACAGTGTGTGCCCCCGGGTCTCCTCATACAGCTGTGTGTCTCACCCTCTCTGTCCTTACAGTGTGTGCCCCCGGGTCTCCTCATACAGCTGTGTGTCTCACCCCCTCTCTCCTTACAGTGTGTGCCCCCGGGTCTCCTCATACAGCTGTGTGTCTCACCCCCTCTCTCCTTACAGTGTGTGCCCCCGGGTCTCCTCATACAGCTGTGTCTCACCCCCTCTCTCCTTACAGTGTGTGCCCCCGGGTCTCCTCATACAGCTGTGTGTCTCACCCTCTCTCTCTCCTTACAGTGTGTGCCCCCGGGTCTCCTCATACAGCTGTGTGTCTCACCCCCTCTCTCCTTACAGTGTGTGCCCCCTGGTCTCCTCATACAGCTGTGTGTCTCACCCCCTCTCTCCTTACAGTGTGTGCCCCCGGGTCTCCTCATACAGCTGTGTGTCTCACCCTCTCTCTCCTTACAGTGTGTGCCCCCGGGTCTCCTCATACAGCTGTGTGTCTCACCCCCTCTCTCCTTACAGTGTGTGCCCCCGGGTCTCCTCATACAGCTGTGTGTCTCACCCCCTCTCTCCTTACAGTGTGTGCCCCCTGGTCTCCTCATACAGCTGTGTGTCTCACCCTCTCTCTCTCCTTACAGTGTGTGCCCCCGGGTCTCCTCATACAGCTGTGTGTCTCACCCTCTCTGTCCTTACAGTGTGTGCCCCCGGGTCTCCTCATACAGCTGTGTGTCTCACCCCCTCTCTCCTTACAGTGTGTGCCCCCGGGTCTCCTCATACAGCTGTGTGTCTCACCCCCTCTCTCCTTACAGTGTGTGCCCCCGGGTCTCCTCATACAGCTGTGTCTCACCCCCTCTCTCCTTACAGTGTGTGCCCCCGGGTCTCCTCATACAGCTGTGTGTCTCACCCTCTCTCTCTCCTTACAGTGTGTGCCCCCGGGTCTCCTCATACAGCTGTGTGTCTCACCCCCTCTCTCCTTACAGTGTGTGCCCCCTGGTCTCCTCATACAGCTGTGTGTCTCACCCCCTCTCTCCTTACAGTGTGTGCCCCCGGGTCTCCTCATACAGCTGTGTGTCTCACCCTCTCTCTCCTTACAGTGTGTGCCCCCGGGTCTCCTCATACAGCTGTGTGTCTCACCCCCCCTCTCTCTCCTTACAGTGTGTGCCCCCGGGTCTCCTCATACAGCTGTGTCTCACCCCCTCTCTCCTTACAGTGTGTGCCCCCGGGTCTCCTCATACAGCTGTGTCTCACCCCCTCTCTCCTTACAGTGTGTGCCCCCGGGTCTCCTCATACAGCTGTGTGTCTCACCCCCTCTCTCTCCTTACAGTGTGTGCCCCCGGATCTCCTCATACAGCTGTGTGTCACCCCCTCTCTCCTTACAGTGTGTGCCCCCGGGTCTCCTCATACAGCTGTGTGTCTCACCCTCTCTCTCCTTACAGTGTGTGCCCCCGGATCTCCTCATACAGCTGTGTGTCTCACCCCCTCTCTCCTTACAGTGTATGCCCCCGGGTCTCCTCATACAGCTGTGTGTCTCACCCCCTCTCTCCTTACAGTGTGTGCCCCCGGGTCTCATACAGCTGTGTGTCTCACCCCCTCTCTCTCCTTACAGTGTGTGCCCCCGGATCTCCTCATACAGCTGTGTGTCTCACCCCCTCTCTCTCTCCTTACAGTGTGTGCCCCCGGGTCTCCTCATACAGCTGTGTGTCTCACCCCCTCTCTCCTTACAGTGTGTGCCCCCTGGTCTCCTCATACAGCTGTGTGTCTCACCCCCTCTCTCCTTACAGTGTGTGCCCCCGGGTCTCCTCATACAGCTGTGTAGCTCACCCCCTCTCTCCTTACAGTGTGTGCCCCCGGGTCTCCTCATACAGCTGTGTCTCACCCTCTCTCTCCTTACAGTGTGTGCCCCCAGGTCTCCTCATACAGCTGTGTGTCTCACCCTCTCTCTCTCCTTACAGTGTGTGCCCCCGGGTTTCCTCATACAGCTGTGTGTCTCACCCCCTATCTCCTTACAGTGTGTGCCCCCGGATCTCCTCATACAGCTGTGTGTCTCACCCCCTCTCTCCTTACAGTGTGTGCCCCCGGGTCTCCTCATACAGCTGTGTGTCTCACCCCCTCTCTCCTTACAGTGTGTGCCCCCGGGTCTCCTCATACAGCTGTGTGTCTCACCCTCTCTCTCTCCTTACAGTGTGTGCCCCCGGGTCTCCTCATACAGCTGTGTCTCACTCTCTCCTTACAGTGTGTGCCCCCGGATCTCCTCATACAGCTGTGTCTCACCCCCTCTCTCCTTACAGTGTGTGCCCCCGGGTCTCCTCATACAGCTGTGTGTCTCACCCTCTCTCGCTCCTTACAGTGTGTGCCCCCGGGTCTCCTCATACAGCTGTGTGTCTCACCCTCTCTCGCTCCTTACAGTGTGTGCCCCCGGGTCTCCTCATACAGCTGTGTGTCTCACCCCCTCTCTCCTTACAGTGTGTGCCCCCGGGTCTCCTCATACAGCTGTGTGTCTCACCCCCTCTCTCCTTACAGTGTGTGCCCCCGGGTCTCCTCATACAGCTGTGTGTCTCACCCTCTCTCTCTCCTTACAGTGTGTGCCCCCGGGTCTCCTCATACAGCTGTGTGTCTCACCCCCTCTCTCCTTACAGTGTGTGCCCCCGGGTCTCCTCATACAGCTGTGTGTCTCACCCTCTCTCTCCTTACAGTGTGTGCCCCCGGGTCTCCTCATACAGCTGTGTGTCTCACCCCCTCTCTCCTTACAGTGTGTGCCCCCGGGTCTCCTCATACAGCTGTGTGTCTCACCCTCTCTCTCTCCTTACAGTGTGTGCCCCCGGGTCTCCTCATACAGCTGTGTGTCTCACCCCCTCTCTCCTTACAGCGTGTGCCCCCGGGTCTCCTCATACAGCTGTGTGTCTCACCCTCTCTCGCTCCTTACAGTGTGTGCCCCCGGGTCTCCTCATACAGCTGTGTGTCTCACCCTCTCTGTCCTTACAGTGTGTGCCCCCGGGTCTCCTCATACAGCTGTGTGTCTCACCCCCTCTCTCCTTACAGTGTGTGCCCCCGGGTCTCCTCATACAGCTGTGTGTCTCACCCCCTCTCTCCTTACAGTGTGTGCCCCCGGGTCTCCTCATACAGCTGTGTCTCACCCCCTCTCTCCTTACAGTGTGTGCCCCCGGGTCTCCTCATACAGCTGTGTGTCTCACCCTCTCTCTCTCCTTACAGTGTGTGCCCCCGGGTCTCCTCATACAGCTGTGTGTCTCACCCCCTCTCTCCTTACAGTGTGTGCCCCCGGGTCTCCTCATACAGCTGTGTGTCTCACCCTCTCTCTCCTTACAGTGTGTGCCCCCGGGTCTCCTCATACAGCTGTGTGTCTCACCCTCTCTCTCCTTACAGTGTGTGCCCCCGGGTCTCCTCATACAGCTGTGTGTCTCACCCCCTCTCTCCTTACAGTGTGTGCCCCCGCGTCTCCTCATACAGCTGTGTGTCTCACCCCCTCTCTCCTTACAGTGTGTGCCCCCTGGTCTCCTCATACAGCTGTGTGTCTCACCCTCTCTCTCTCCTTACAGTGTGTGCCCCCGGGTCTCCTCATACAGCTGTGTGTCTCACCCTCTCTGTCCTTACAGTGTGTGCCCCCGGGTCTCCTCATACAGCTGTGTGTCTCACCCCCTCTCTCCTTACAGTGTGTGCCCCCGGGTCTCCTCATACAGCTGTGTGTCTCACCCCCTCTCTCCTTACAGTGTGTGCCCCCGGGTCTCCTCATACAGCTGTGTCTCACCCCCTCTCTCCTTACAGTGTGTGCCCCCGGGACTCCTCATACAGCTGTGTGTCTCACCCTCTCTCTCTCCTTACAGTGTGTGCCCCCGGGTCTCCTCATACAGCTGTGTGTCTCACCCCCTCTCTCCTTACAGTGTGTGCCCCCTGGTCTCCTCATACAGCTGTGTGTCTCACCCCCTCTCTCCTTACAGTGTGTGCCCCCGGGTCTCCTCATACAGCTGTGTGTCTCACCCTCTCTCTCCTTACAGTGTGTGCCCCCGGGTCTCCTCATACAGCTGTGTGTCTCACCCCCCCTCTCTCTCCTTACAGTGTGTGCCCCCGGGTCTCCTCATACAGCTGTGTCTCACCCCCTCTCTCCTTACAGTGTGTGCCCCCGGGTCTCCTCATACAGCTGTGTCTCACCCCCTCTCTCCTTACAGTGTGTGCCCCCGGGTCTCCTCATACAGCTGTGTGTCTCACCCCCTCTCTCTCCTTACAGTGTGTGCCCCCGGATCTCCTCATACAGCTGTGTGTCACCCCCTCTCTCCTTACAGTGTGTGCCCCCGGGTCTCCTCATACAGCTGTGTGTCTCACCCTCTCTCTCCTTACAGTGTGTGCCCCCGGATCTCCTCATACAGCTGTGTGTCTCACCCCCTCTCTCCTTACAGTGTATGCCCCCGGGTCTCCTCATACAGCTGTGTGTCTCACCCCCTCTCTCCTTACAGTGTGTGCCCCCGGGTCTCCTCATACAGCTGTGTGTCTCACCCCCTCTCTCTCCTTACAGTGTGTGCCCCCGGATCTCCTCATACAGCTGTGTGTCTCACCCCCTCTCTCTCTCCTTACAGTGTGTGCCCCCGGGTCTCCTCATACAGCTGTGTGTCTCACCCCCTCTCTCCTTACAGTGTGTGCCCCCTGGTCTCCTCATACAGCTGTGTGTCTCACCCCCTCTCTCCTTACAGTGTGTGCCCCCGGGTCTCCTCATACAGCTGTGTAGCTCACCCCCTCTCTCCTTACAGTGTGTGCCCCCGGGTCTCCTCATACAGCTGTGTCTCACCCTCTCTCTCCTTACAGTGTGTGCCCCCAGGTCTCCTCATACAGCTGTGTGTCTCACCCCCTCTCTCTCCTTACAGTGTGTGCCCCCGGATCTCCTCATACAGCTGTGTCTCACCCCCTCTCTCCTTACAGTGTGTGCCCCCGGGTCTCCTCATACAGCTGTGTGTCTCACCCCCTCTCTCCTTACAGTGTGTGCCCCCGGGTCTCCTCATACAGCTGTGTGTCTCACCCCCTCTCTCCTTACAGTGTGTGCCCCCGGGTCTCCTCATACAGCTGTGTGTCTCACCCCCTCTCTCCTTACAGTGTGTGCCCCCGGGTCTCCTCATACAGCTGTGTGTCTCACCCCCTCTCTCCTTACAGTGTGTGCCCCCGGGTCTCCTCATACAGCTGTGTGTCTCACCCCCTCTCTCCTTACAGTGTGTGCCCCCGGGTCTCCTCATACAGCTGTGTGTCTCACCCCCTCTCTCTCCTTACAGTGTGTGCCCCCGGGTCTCCTCATACAGCTGTGTGTCACCCCCTCTCTCCTTACAGTGTGTGCCCCCGGGTCTCCTCATACAGCTGTGTGTCTCACCCCCTCTCTCCTTACAGTGTGTGCCCCCGGGTCTCCTCATACAGCTGTGTGTCTCACCCTCTCTCTCTCCTTACAGTGTGTGCTCCCGGGTCTCCTCATACAGCTGTGTGTCTCACCCTCTCTCTCTCCTTACAGTGTGTGCCCCCTGGCCCTGGTCTCCTCATACAGCTGTGTGTCTCACCCCCTCTCTCCTTACAGTGTGTGCCCCCGGGTCTCCTCATACAGCTGTGTGTCTCACCCCCTCTCTCCTTACAGTGTGTGCCCCCGGGTCTCCTCATACAGCTGTGTGTCTCACCCCCTCTCTCCTTACAGTGTGTGCCCCCGGGTCTCCTCATACAGCTGTGTGTCTCACCCCCTCTCTCCTTACAGTGTGTGCCCCCGGGTCTCCTCATACAGCTGTGTCTCACCCCCTCTCTCTCCTTACAGTGTGTACCCCCGGGTCTCCTCATACAGCTGTGTGTCTCACCCCCTCTCCTTACAGTGTGTGCCCCCGGGTCTCCTCATACAGCTGTGTGTCTCACCCCCTCTCTCCTTACAGTGTATGCCCCCGGGTCTCCTCATACAGCTGTGTGTCTCACCCTCTCTGTCCTTACAGTGTGTGCCCCCGGGTCTCCTCATACAGCTGTGTGTCTCACCCTCTCTCTCTCCTTACAGTGTGTGCCCCCGGGTCTCCTCATACAGCTGTGTGTCTCACCCTCTCTCTCTTCTTACAGTGTGTGCCCCCGGGTCTCCTCATACAGCTGTGTGTCTCACCCCCTCTCTCCTTACAGTGTGTGCCCCCTGGTCTCCTCATACAGCTGTGTGTCTCACCCCCTCTCTCCTTACAGTGTGTGCCCCCGGGTCTCCTCATACAGCTGTGTGTCTCACCCCCTCTCTCCTTACAGTGTGTGCCCCCGGGTCTCCTCATACAGCTGTGTGTCTCACCCCCTCTCTCCTTACAGTGTGTGCCCCCGGGTCTCCTCATACAGCTGTGTGTCTCACCCCCTCTCTCCTTACAGTGTGTGCCCCCGGGTCTCCTCATACAGCTGTGTCTCACCCCCTCTCTCTCCTTACAGTGTGTACCCCCGGGTCTCCTCATACAGCTGTGTGTCTCACCCCCTCTCCTTACAGTGTGTGCCCCCGGGTCTCCTCATACAGCTGTGTGTCTCACCCCCTCTCTCCTTACAGTGTATGCCCCCGGGTCTCCTCATACAGCTGTGTGTCTCACCCTCTCTCTCTCCTTACAGTGTGTGCCCCCGGGTCTCCTCATACAGCTGTGTGTCTCACCCGCTCTCTCCTTACAGTGTGTGCCCCTGGGTCTCCTCATACAGCTGTGTGTCTCACCCCCTCTCTCCTTACAGTGTGTGCCCCCGGGTCTCCTCATACAGCTGTGTGTCTCACCCTCTCTCTCTCCTTACAGTGTGCCCCCGGGTCTCCTCATACAGCTGTGTGTCTCACCCTCTCTGTCCTTACAGTGTGTGCCCCTGGGTCTCCTCATACAGCTGTGTGTCTCACCCCCTCTCTCCTTACAGTGTATGCCCCCGGGTCTCCTCATACAGCTGTGTCTCACCCTCTCTCTCCTTACAGTGTGTGCCCCCAGGTCTCCTCATACAGCTGTGTGTCTCACCCCCTCTCTCTCCTTACAGTGTGTGCCCCCGGATCTCCTCATACAGCTGTGTCTCACCCCCTCTCTCCTTACAGTGTGTGCCCCCGGGTCTCCTCATACAGTTGTGTGTCTCACCCCCTCTCTCCTTACAGTGTGTGCCCCCGGGTCTCCTCATACAGCTGTGTGTCTCACCCCCTCTCTCCTTACAGTGTGTGCCCCCGGGTCTCCTCATGCAGCTGTGTGTCTCACCCCCTCTCTCCTTACAGTGTGTGCCCCCGGGTCTCCTCATACAGCTGTGTGTCTCACCCCCTCTCTCCTTACAGTGTGTGCCCCCGGGTCTCCTCATACAGCTGTGTGTCTCACCCTCTCTCTCTCCTTACAGTGTGTGCCCCCGGGTCTCCTCATACAGCTGTGTGTCTCACCCCCTCTCTCCTTACAGTGTGTGCCCCCGGGTCTCCTCATACAGCTGTGTGTCTCACCCTCTCTCTCTCCTTACAGTGTGCCCCCGGGTCTCCTCATACAGCTGTGTGTCTCACCCTCTCTGTCCTTACAGTGTGTGCCCCTGGGTCTCCTCATACAGCTGTGTGTCTCACCCCCTCTCTCCTTACAGTGTATGCCCCCGGGTCTCCTCATACAGCTGTGTCTCACCCTCTCTCTCCTTACAGTGTGTGCCCCCGGGTCTCCTCATACAGCTGTGTGTCTCCCTCTTTCTCTTCTTACAGTGTGTGCTCCCGGGTCTCCTCATACAGCTGTGTGTCTCACCCCCTCTCTCCTTACAGTGTGTGCCCCCGGGTCTCCTCATACAGCTGTGTGTCTCACCCCCTCTCTCCTTACAGTGTGTGCCCCCGGGTCTCCTCATACAGCTGTGTGTCTCACCCCCTCTCTCCTTACAGTGTGTGCCCCCGGGTCTCCTCATACAGCTGTGTGTCTCACCCCCTCTCTCCTTACAGCGTGTGCCCCCGGGTCTCCTCATACAGCTGTGTGTCTCACCCCCTCTCTCCTTACAGTGTGTGCCCCCGGGTCTCCTCATACAGCTGTGTGTCTCACCCTCTCTGTCCTTACAGTGTGTGCCCCCGGGTCTCCTCATACAGCTGTGTGTCTCACCCTCTCTCTCTCCTTACAGTGTGTGTCCCCGGTCTCCTCATACAGCTGTGTGTCTCACCCCCTCTCTCCTTACAGTGTGTGCCCCCGGGTCTCCTCATACAGCTGTGTGTCTCACCCCCTCTCTCCTTACAGTGTGTGCCCCCGGGTCTCCTCATACAGCTGTGTGTCTCACCCCCTCTCTCCTTACAGCGTGTGCCCCCGGGTCTCCTCATACAGCTGTGTGTCTCACCCCCTCTCTCCTTACAGTGTGTGCCCCCGGGTCTCCTCATACAGCTGTGTGTCTCACCCTCTCTGTCCTTACAGTGTGTGCCCCCGGGTCTCCTCATACAGCTGTGTGTCTCACCCTCTCTCTCTCTCCTTACAGTGTGTGCCCCCGGGTCTCCTCATACAGCTGTGTGTCTCACCCCCTCTCTCCTTACAGTGTGTGCCCCCTGGTCTCCTCATACAGCTGTGTGTCTCACCCCCTCTCTCCTTACAGTGTGTGCCCCCGGGTCTCCTCATACAGCTGTGTGTCTCACCCCCTCTCTCCTTACAGTGTGTGCCCCCGGGTCTCCTCATACAGCTGTGTGTCTCACCCCCTCTCTCCTTACAGTGTGTGCCCCCGGGTCTCCTCATACAGCTGTGTGTCTCACCCCCTCTCTCCTTACAGTGTGTGCCCCCGGGTCTCCTCATACAGCTGTGTGTCTCACCCCCTCTCTCCTTACAGTGTATGCCCCCGGGTCTCCTCATACAGCTGTGTGTCTCACCCTCTCTCTCTCCTTACAGTGTGTGCCCCCGGGTCTCCTCATACAGCTGTGTGTCTCACCCCCTCTCCTTACAGTGTGTGCCCCCGGGTCTCCTCATACAGCTGTGTGTCTCACCCCCTCTCTCCTTACAGTGTGTGCCCCCGGGTCTCCTCATACAGCTGTGTGTCTCACCCTCTCTCTCTCCTTACAGTGTGTGCCCCCTGGTCTCCTCATACAGCTGTGTCTCACCCCCTCTCTCCTTACAGTGTATGCCCCCGGGTCTCCTCATACAGCTGTGTGTCTCACCCTCTCTCTCTCCTTACAGTGTGTGCCCCCGGGTCTCCTCATACAGCTGTGTGTCTCACCCCCTCTCTCCTTACAGTGTGTGCCCCCGGGTCTCCTCATACAGCTGTGTGTCTCACCCCCTCTCTCCTTACAGTGTGTGCCCCCGGGTCTCCTCATACAGCTGTGTGTCTCACCCTCTCTCTCTCCTTACAGTGTGCCCCCGGGTCTCCTCATACAGCTGTGTGTCTCACCCTCTCTGTCCTTACAGTGTGTGCCCCTGGGTCTCCTCAGACAGCTGTGTGTCTCACCCTCTCTCTCCTTACAGTGTGTGCCCCCGGATCTCCTCATACAGCTGTGTGTCTCACCCCCTCTCTCCTTACAGTGTGTGCCCCCGGGTCTCCTCATACAGCTGTGTGTCTCACCCCCTCTCTCCTTACAGTGTGAGCCCCCGGGTCTCCTCATACAGCTGTGTGTCTCACCCCCTCTCTCCTTACAGTGTGTGCCCCCGGGTTTCCTCATACAGCTGTGTGTCTCACCCTCTCTCTCTCCTTACAGTGTGTGCCCCCGGGTCTCCTCATACAGCTGTGTGTCTCACCCCCTCTCTCCTTACAGTGTGTGCCCCCAGGTCTCCTCATACAGCTGTGTGTCTCACCCTCTCTCTCCTTACAGTGTGTGCCCCCGGGTCTCCTCATACAGCTGTGTGTCACCCCCTCTCTCTCTCCTTACAGTGTGTGCCCCCTGGTCTCCTCATACAGCTGTGTGTCTCACCCCCTCTCTCCTTACAGTGTGTGCCCCCGGGTCTCCTCATACAGCTGTGTGTCTCACCCGCTCTCTCCTTACAGTGTGTGCCCCCGGGTCTCCTCATATAGCTGTGTGTCTCACCCCCTCTCTCCTTACAGTGTGTGCCCCCGGGTCTCCTCATATAGCTGTGTGTCTCACCCCCTCTCTCCTTACAGTGTGTGCCCCCGGGTCTCCTCATACAGCTGTGTGTCTCACCCTCTCTCTCTCCTTACAGCATGTGCCCCCGGGTCTCCTCATACAGCTGTGTGTCTCACCCCCTCTCTCCTTACAGTGTGTGCCCCCGGGTCTCCTCATACAGCTGTGTGTCTCACCCCCTCTCTCCTTACAGTGTGTGCCCCCTGGTCTCCTCATACAGCTGTGTGTCTCACCCGCTCTCTCCTTACAGTGTGTGCCCCCGGGTCTCCTCATATAGCTGTGTGTCTCACCCCCTCTCTCCTTACAGTGTGTGCCCCCGGGTCTCCTCATACAGCTGTGTGTCTCACCCTCTCTCTCTCCTTACAGTGTGTGCCCCCTGGTCTCCTCATACAGCTGTATGTCTCACCCCCTCTCTCCTTACAGTGTGTGCCCCCGGGTGTCCTCAAACAGCTGTGTCTCACCCTCTCTCTCCTTACAGCGTGTGCCCCCGGGTCTCCTCATACATCTGTGTGTCTCACCCCCTCTCTCTCCTTACAGTGTGTGCCCCCGGGTCTCCTCTTACAGCTGTGTGTCTCACCCCCTCTCTCCTTACAATGTGTGCCCCCGGGTCTCCTCATACAGCTGTGTGTCTCACCCCCTCTCTCCTTACAATGTGTGCCCCCAGGTCTCCTCATACAGCTGTGTGTTTCACCCTCTCTCTCCTTACAGTGTGTGCCCCCGGGTCTCCTCATACAGCTGTGTGTCTCACCCCCTCTCTCCCTACAGTGTGTGCCGCCGGTTCTCCTCATACAGCTGTGTGTCTCACCCCCTCTCTCCTTACAGTGTGTGCCCCCGGGTCTCCTCATACAGCTGTGTGTTTCACCCTCTCTCTCTCCTTACAGTGTGCCCCCCGGTCTCCTCATACAGCTGTGTGTCTCACCCTCTCTCTCTCCTTACAGCATGTGCCCCCGGGTCTCCTCATACAGCTGTGTGTCTCACCCCCTCTCTCCTTACAGTGTGTGCCCCCGGGTCTCCTCATACAGCTGTGTGTCTCACCCTCTCTCTCTCCTTACAGCATGTGCCCCCGGGTCTCCTCATACAGCTGTGTGTCTCACCCCCTCTCTCCTTACAGTGTGTGCCCCCGGGTCTCCTCATACAGCTGTGTGTCTCACCCGCTCTCTCCTTACAGTGTGTGCCCCCGGGTCTCCTCATATAGCTGTGTGTCTCACCCCATCTCTCCTTACAGTGTGTGCCCCCGGGTCTCCTCATACAGCTGTGTGTCTCACCCTCTCTCTCTCCTTACAGTGTTTGCCCCCTGGTCTCCTCATACAGCTGTGTGTCTCACCCCCTCTCTCCTTACAGTGTGTGCCCCCGGGTCTCCTCATACAGCTGTGTCTCACCCTCTCTCTCCTTACAGCGTGTGCCCCCGGGTCTCCTCATACATCTGTGTGTCTCACCCCCTCTCTCTCCTTACAGTGTGTGCCCCCGGGTCTCCTCATACAGCTGTGTGTCTCACCCCCTCTCTCCTTACAATGTGTGCCCCCGGGTCTCCTCATACAGCTGTGTGTCTCACCCCCTCTCTCCTTACAATGTGTGCCCCCGGGTCTCCTCATACAGCTGTGTGTTTCACCCTCTCTCTCTCCTTACAGTGTGTGCCCCCGGGTCTCCTCATACAGCTGTGTCTCACCCTCTCTCTCCTTACAGCGTGTGCCCCCGGGTCTCCTCATACAGCTGTGTGTCTCACCCTCTCTCTCTCCTTACAGTGTGTGCCCCCGGGTCTCATACAGCTGTGTGTCTCACCCCCTCTCTCCTTACAGTGTGTGCCCCCGGGTCTCCTCATACAGCTGTGTGTCTCACCCTCTCTCTCCTTACAGTGTGTGCCCCCGGGTCTCCTCATACAGCTGTGTGTCTCACCCCCTCTCTCCTTACAGTGTGTGCCCCCGGGTCTCCTCATACAGCTGTGTGTTTCACCCTCTCTCTCTCCTTACAGTGTGTGCCCCCGGGTCTCCTCATACAGCTGTGTCTCACCCTCTCTCTCCTTACAGCGTGTGCCCCCGGGTCTCCTCATACAGCTGTGTGTCTCACCCTCTCTCTCTCCTTACAGTGTGTGCCCCCGGGTCTCCTCATACAGCTGTGTCTCACCCCCTCTCTCCTTACAGTGTGTGCCCCCGGGTCTCCTCATACAGCTGTGTGTCTCACCCCCTCTCTCCTTACAGTGTGTGCCCCCGGGTCTCCTCATACAGCTGTGTGTCTCACCCTCTCTGTCCTTACAGTGTGTGCCCCCGGGTCTCCTCATACAGCTGTGTGTCTCACCCCCTCTCTCCTTACAGTGTGTGCCCCCGGGTGTCCTCATACAGCTGTGTGTCTCACCCTCTCTCTCCTTACAGTGTGTGCCCCCGGGTCTCCTCATACAGCTGTGTGTCTCACCCCCTCTCTCCTTACAGTGTGTGCCCCCGGGTCTCCTCATACAGCTGTGTGTCTCACCCCCTCTCTCCTTACAGTGTGTGCCCCCGGGTCTCCTCATACAGCTGTGTGTCTCACCCCCTCTCTCCTTACAGTGTGTGCCCCCGGGTCTCCTCATACAGCTGTGTGTTTCACCCTCTCTCTCTCCTTACAGTGTGTGCCCCCGGGTCTCCTCATACAGCTGTGTCTCACCCTCTCTCTCCTTACAGCGTGTGCCCCCGGGTCTCCTCATACAGCTGTGTGTCTCACCCTCTCTCTCTCCTTACAGTGTGCCCCCCGGTCTCCTCATACAGCTGTGTGTCTCACCCTCTCTGTCCTTACAGTGTGTGCCCCCGGGTCTCCTCATACAGCTGTGTCTCACCCTCTCTCTCTCCTTACAGTGTGTGCCCCCGGGTCTCCTCATACAGCTGTGTGTCTCACCCTCTCTCTCTCCTTACAGTGTGTGCCCCCGGGTCTCCTCATACAGCTGTGTATCTCACCCCCTCTCTCCTTACAGTGTGTGCCCCCTGATCTCCTCATACAGCTGTGTGTCTCACCCACTCTCTCCTTACAGTGTGTGCCCCCGGGTCTCCTCATACAGCTGTGTCTCACCCTCTCTCTCCTTACAGCGTGTGCCCCCGGGTCTCCTCATACATCTGTGTGTCTCACCCCCTCTCTCTCCTTACAGTGTGTGCCCCCGGGTCTCCTCATACAGCTGTGTGTCTCACCCCCTCTCTCCTTACAATGTGTGCCCCCGGGTCTCCTCATACAGCTGTGTGTCTCACCCCCTCTCTCCTTACAATGTGTGCCCCCGGGTCTCCTCATACAGCTGTGTGTTTCACCCTCTCTCTCCTTACAGTGTGTGCCCCCGGGTCTCCTCATACAGCTGTGTGTCTCACCCCCTCTCTCCCTACAGTGTGTGCCCCCGGGTCTCCTCATACAGCTGTGTGTCTCACCCCCTCTCTCCTTACAGTGTGTGCCCCCGGGTCTCCTCATACAGCTGTGTGTTTCACCCTCTCTCTCTCCTTACAGTGTGTGCCCCCGGGTCTCCTCATACAGCTGTGTCTCACCCTCTCTCTCCTTACAGCGTGTGCCCCCGGGTCTCCTCATACAGCTGTGTGTCTCACCCTCTCTCTCTCCTTACAGTGTGTGCCCCCGGGTCTCCTCATACAGCTGTGTGTCTCACCCCCTCTCTCCTTACAGTGTGTGCCCCCGGGTCTCCTCATACAGCTGTGTGTCTCACCCTCTCTCTCCTTACAGTGTGTGCCCCCGGGTCTCCTCATACAGCTGTGTGTCTCACCCCCTCTCTCCTTACAGTGTGTGCCCCCGGGTCTCCTCATACAGCTGTGTGTTTCACCCTCTCTCTCTCCTTACAGTGTGTGCCCCCGGGTCTCCTCATACAGCTGTGTCTCACCCTCTCTCTCCTTACAGCGTGTGCCCCCGGGTCTCCTCATACAGCTGTGTGTCTCACCCTCTCTCTCTCCTTACAGTGTGTGCCCCCGGGTCTCCTCATACAGCTGTGTCTCACCCCCTCTCTCCTTACAGTGTGTGCCCCCGGGTCTCCTCATACAGCTGTGTGTCTCACCCCCTCTCTCCTTACAGTGTGTGCCCCCGGGTCTCCTCATACAGCTGTGTGTCTCACCCTCTCTGTCCTTACAGTGTGTGCCCCCGGGTCTCCTCATACAGCTGTGTCTCACCCTCTCTCTCTCCTTACAGTGTGCCCCCCGGTCTCCTCATACAGCTGTGTGTCTCACCCTCTCTGTCCTTACAGTGTGTGCCCCCGGGTCTCCTCATACAGCTGTGTCTCACCCTCTCTCTCTCCTTACAGTGTGTGCCCCCGGGTCTCCTCATACAGCTGTGTGTCTCACCCTCTCTCTCTCCTTACAGTGTGTGCCCCCGGGTCTCCTCATACAGCTGTGTATCTCACCCCCTCTCTCCTTACAGTGTGTGCCCCCGGGTCTCCTCATACAGCTGTGTGTCTCACCCTCTAAGTCCTTACAGTGTGTGCCCCCGTGTCTCCTCATACAGCTGTGTCTCACCCTCTCTCTCCTTACAGTGTGTGCCCCCGGGTCTCCTCATACAGCTGTGTGTCTCACCCCCTCTCTCCTTACAGTGTGCCCCCGGGTCTCCTCATACAGCTGTGTCTCACTCCCTCTCTCCTTACAGCGTGTGCCCCCGGGTCTCCTCATACAGCTGTGTGTCTCACCCTCTCTGTCCTTACAGTGTGTGCCCCCGGGTCTCCTCATACAGCTGTGTCTCACCCTCTCTCTCCTTACAGTGTGTGCCCCCGGGTCTCCTCATACAGCTGTGTGTCTCACCCCCTCTCTCTCCTCACAGTGTGTGCCCCCGGGTCTCCTCATACAGCTGTGTGTCTCACCCTCTCTCTCCTTACAGTGTGTGCCCCCGGGTCTCCTCATACAGCTGTGTGTCTCACCCCCTCTCTCCTTACAGTGTGTGCCCCCGGGTCTCCTCATACAGCTGTGTGTCTCACCCCCTCTCTCCTTACAGTGTGTGCCCCCGGGTCTCCTCATACAGCTGTGTGTCTCACCCCCTCTCTCCTTACAGTGTGTGCCCCCGGGTCTCCTCATACAGCTGTGTGTCTCACCCCCTCTCTCCTTACAGTGTGTGCCCCCAGGTCTCCTCATACAGCTGTGTGTCTCACCCTCTCTCTCCTTACAGTGTGTGCCCCCGGGTCTCCTCATGCAGCTGTGTGTCTCACCCTCTCTCTCTCCTTACAGTGTGTGCCCCCGGGTCTCCTCATACAGCTGTGTGTCTCACCCTCTCTCTCTCCTTACAGTGTGTGCCCCCGGGTCTCCTCATACAGCTGTGTGTCTCACCCCCTCTCTCCTTACAGTGTGTGCCCCCGGGTCTCCTCATACAGCTGTGTGTCTCACCCCCTCTCTCCTTACAGTGTGTGCCCCCGGGTCTCCTCATACAGCTGTGTGTCACCCTCTCTCTCCTTACAGTGTGTGCCCCCGGGTCTCCTCATACAGCTGTGTGTCTCACCCCCTCTCTCCTTACAGTGTGTGCCCCCTGGTCTCCTCATACAGCTGTGTGTCTCACCCTCTCTCCTTACAGTGTGTGCCCCCAGGTCTCCTCATACAGCTGTGTGTCTCACCCCCTCTTTCCTTACAGTGTGTGCCCCCGGGTCTCCTCATACAGCTGTGTGTCTCACCCTCTCTCTCTCCTTACAGTGTGTGCCCCCGGGTCTCCTCATACAGCTGTGTGTCTCACTCCCTCTCTCCTTACAGTGTGTGCCCCCGGGTCTCCTCATACAGCTGTGTCTCACCCTCTCTCTCCTTACAGTGTGTCCTCCCGGGTCTCCTCATACAGCTGTGTGTCTCACCCTCTCTCTCTCCTTACAGTGTGTGCCCCCTGGTCTCCTCATACAGCTGTGTGTCTCACCCCCTCTCTCCCTACAGTGTGTGCCCCCGGGTCTCCTCATACAGCTGTGTGTCTCACCCCCTCTCTCCCTACAGTGGGTGCCCCCGGGTCTCCTCATACAGCTGTGTCTCACCCTCTCTCTCTCCTTACAGCGTGCACCCCCGGGTCTCCTCATACAGCTGTGTGTCTCACCCCCTCTCTCCTTACAGCGTGTGCCACCGGGTCTCCTCATACAGCTGTGTGTCTCACACCCTCTCTCCTTACAGTGTGTGCCCCCGGGTCTCCTCATACAGCTGTGTGTCTCACCCTCTCTCTATCCTTACAGTGTGTGCCCCCGGGTCTCCTCATACAGCTGTGTGTCTCACACCCTCTCTCCTTACAGTGTGTGCCCCCGGGTCTCCTCATACAGCTGTGTGTCTCACCCTCTCTCTCCTTACAGTGTGTGCCCCCTGGTCTCCTCATACAGCTGTGTGTCTCACCCCCTCTCTCCTTACAGTGTGTGCCCCCGGGTCTCCTCATACAGCTGTGTGTCTCACCCCCTCTCTCCTTACAGTGTGTGCCCCCGGGTCTCCTCATACAGCTGTGTGTCTCACCCCCTCTCTCTCCTTACAGTGTGTGCCCCCGGGTCTCCTCATACAGCTGTGTGTCTCACCCCCTCTCTCCTTACAGTGTGTGCCCCCGGGTCTCCTCATACAGCTGTGTGTTTCACCCTCTCTCTCTCCTTACAGTGTGTGCCCCCGGGTCTCCTCATACAGCTGTGTCTCACCCTCTCTCTCCTTACAGCGTGTGCCCCCGGGTCTCCTCATACAGCTGTGTGTCTCACCCTCTCTCTCTCCTTACAGTGTGCCCCCCGGTCTCCTCATACAGCTGTGTGTCTCACCCTCTCTGTCCTTACAGTGTGTGCCCCCGGGTCTCCTCATACAGCTGTGTCTCACCCTCTCTCTCTCCTTACAGTGTGTGCCCCCGGGTCTCCTCATACAGCTGTGTGTCTCACCCTCTCTCTCTCCTTACAGTGTGTGCCCCCGGGTCTCCTCATACAGCTGTGTATCTCACCCCCTCTCTCCTTACAGTGTGTGCCCCCTGATCTCCTCATACAGCTGTGTGTCTCACCCACTCTCTCCTTACAGTGTGTGCCCCCGGGTCTCCTCATACAGCTGTGTCTCACCCTCTCTCTCCTTACAGCGTGTGCCCCCGGGTCTCCTCATACATCTGTGTGTCTCACCCCCTCTCTCTCCTTACAGTGTGTGCCCCCGGGTCTCCTCATACAGCTGTGTGTCTCACCCCCTCTCTCCTTACAATGTGTGCCCCCGGGTCTCCTCATACAGCTGTGTGTCTCACCCCCTCTCTCCTTACAATGTGTGCCCCCGGGTCTCCTCATACAGCTGTGTGTTTCACCCTCTCTCTCCTTACAGTGTGTGCCCCCGGGTCTCCTCATACAGCTGTGTGTCTCACCCCCTCTCTCCCTACAGTGTGTGCCCCCGGGTCTCCTCATACAGCTGTGTGTCTCACCCCCTCTCTCCTTACAGTGTGTGCCCCCGGGTCTCCTCATACAGCTGTGTGTTTCACCCTCTCTCTCTCCTTACAGTGTGTGCCCCCGGGTCTCCTCATACAGCTGTGTCTCACCCTCTCTCTCCTTACAGCGTGTGCCCCCGGGTCTCCTCATACAGCTGTGTGTCTCACCCTCTCTCTCTCCTTACAGTGTGTGCCCCCGGGTCTCCTCATACAGCTGTGTGTCTCACCCCCTCTCTCCTTACAGTGTGTGCCCCCGGGTCTCCTCATACAGCTGTGTGTCTCACCCTCTCTCTCCTTACAGTGTGTGCCCCCGGTTCTCCTCATACAGCTGTGTGTCTCACCCCCTCTCTCCTTACAGTGTGTGCCCCCGGGTCTCCTCATACAGCTGTGTGTTTCACCCTCTCTCTCTCCTTACAGTGTGTGCCCCCGGGTCTCCTCATACAGCTGTGTCTCACCCTCTCTCTCCTTACAGCGTGTGCCCCCGGGTCTCCTCATACAGCTGTGTGTCTCACCCTCTCTCTCTCCTTACAGTGTGTGCCCCCGGGTCTCCTCATACAGCTGTGTCTCACCCCCTCTCTCCTTACAGTGTGTGCCCCCGGGTCTCCTCATACAGCTGTGTGTCTCACCCCCTCTCTCCTTACAGTGTGTGCCCCCGGGTCTCCTCATACAGCTGTGTGTCTCACCCTCTCTGTCCTTACAGTGTGTGCCCCCGGGTCTCCTCATACAGCTGTGTCTCACCCTCTCTCTCTCCTTACAGTGTGCCCCCCGGTCTCCTCATACAGCTGTGTGTCTCACCCTCTCTGTCCTTACAGTGTGTGCCCCCGGGTCTCCTCATACAGCTGTGTCTCACCCTCTCTCTCTCCTTACAGTGTGTGCCCCCGGGTCTCCTCATACAGCTGTGTGTCTCACCCTCTCTCTCTCCTTACAGTGTGTGCCCCCGGGTCTCCTCATACAGCTGTGTATCTCACCCCCTCTCTCCTTACAGTGTGTGCCCCCGGGTCTCCTCATACAGCTGTGTGTCTCACCCTCTAAGTCCTTACAGTGTGTGCCCCCGTGTCTCCTCATACAGCTGTGTCTCACCCTCTCTCTCCTTACAGCGTGTGCCCCCGGGTCTCCTCATACAGCTGTGTGTCTCACCCCCTCTCTCCTTACAGTGTGCCCCCGGGTCTCCTCATACAGCTGTGTCTCACTCCCTCTCTCCTTACAGCGTGTGCCCCCGGGTCTCCTCATACAGCTGTGTGTCTCACCCTCTCTGTCCTTACAGTGTGTGCCCCCGGGTCTCCTCATACAGCTGTGTCTCACCCTCTCTCTCCTTACAGTGTGTGCCCCCGGGTCTCCTCATACAGCTGTGTGTCTCACCCCCTCTCTCTCCTTACAGTGTGTGCCCCCGGGTCTCCTCATACAGCTGTGTGTCTCACCCCCTCTCTCCTTACAGTGTGTGCCCCCGGGTCTCCTCATACAGCTGTGTGTCTCACCCCCTCTCTCCTTACAGTGTGTGCCCCCGGGTCTCCTCATACAGCTGTGTGTCTCACCCCCTCTCTCCTTACAGTGTGTGCCCCCGGGTCTCCTCATACAGCTGTGTGTCTCACCCCCTCTCTCCTTACAGTGTGTGCCCCCAGGTCTCCTCATACAGCTGTGTGTCTCACCCTCTCTCTCCTTACAGTGTGTGCCCCCGGGTCTCCTCATGCAGCTGTGTGTCTCACCCTCTCTCTCTCCTTACAGTGTGTGCCCCCGGGTCTCCTCATACAGCTGTGTGTCTCACCCTCTCTCTCTCCTTACAGTGTGTGCCCCCGGGTCTCCTCATACAGCTGTGTGTCTCACCCCCTCTCTCCTTACAGTGTGTGCCCCCGGGTCTCCTCATACAGCTGTGTGTCTCACCCCCTCTCTCCTTACAGTGTGTGCCCCCGGGTCTCCTCATACAGCTGTGTGTCACCCTCTCTCTCCTTACAGTGTGTGCCCCCGGGTCTCCTCATACAGCTGTGTGTCTCACCCCCTCTCTCCTTACAGTGTGTGCCCCCTGGTCTCCTCATACAGCTGTGTGTCTCACCCTCTCTCCTTACAGTGTGTGCCCCCAGGTCTCCTCATACAGCTGTGTGTCTCACCCCCTCTTTCCTTACAGTGTGTGCCCCCGGGTCTCCTCATACAGCTGTGTGTCTCACCCTCTCTCTCTCCTTACAGTGTGTGCCCCCGGGTCTCCTCATACAGCTGTGTGTCTCACTCCCTCTCTCCTTACAGTGTGTGCCCCCGGGTCTCCTCATACAGCTGTGTCTCACCCTCTCTCTCCTTACAGTGTGTCCTCCCGGGTCTCCTCATACAGCTGTGTGTCTCACCCTCTCTCTCTCCTTACAGTGTGTGCCCCCTGGTCTCCTCATACAGCTGTGTGTCTCACCCCCTCTCTCCCTACAGTGTGTGCCCCCGGGTCTCCTCATACAGCTGTGTGTCTCACCCCCTCTCTCCCTACAGTGGGTGCCCCCGGGTCTCCTCATACAGCTGTGTCTCACCCTCTCTCTCTCCTTACAGCGTGCACCCCCGGGTCTCCTCATACAGCTGTGTGTCTCACCCTCTCTCTCCTTACAGCGTGTGCCACCGGGTCTCCTCATACAGCTGTGTGTCTCACACCCTCTCTCCTTACAGTGTGTGCCCCCGGGTCTCCTCATACAGCTGTGTGTCTCACCCTCTCTCTATCCTTACAGTGTGTGCCCCCGGGTCTCCTCATACAGCTGTGTGTCTCACACCCTCTCTCCTTACAGTGTGTGCCCCCGGGTCTCCTCATACAGCTGTGTGTCTCACCCTCTCTCTCCTTACAGTGTGTGCCCCCTGGTCTCCTCATACAGCTGTGTGTCTCACCCCCTCTCTCCTTACAGTGTGTGCCCCCGGGTCTCCTCATACAGCTGTGTGTCTCACCCCCTCTCTCCTTACAGTGTGTGCCCCCGGGTCTCCTCATACAGCTGTGTGTCTCACCCCCTCTCTCTCCTTACAGTGTGTGCCCCCGGGTCTCCTCATACAGCTGTGTGTCTCACCCTCTCTCTCCTTACAGTGTGTGCCTCCGGGTCTCCTCATACAGCTGTGTGTCTCACCCCCTCTCTCCTTACAGTGTGTGCCCCCGGGTCTCCTCATACAGCTGTGTGTCTCACCCTCTCTCTCCTTACAGTGTGTGCCCCCGGGTCTCCTCATACAGCTGTGTCTCACCCCCTCTCTCCTTACAGTGTGTGCCCCCGGGTCTCCTCATACAGCTGTGTGTCTCACCCCCTCTCTCCTTACAGTGTGTGCCCCCGGGTCTCCTCATACAGCTGTGTGTCTCACCCTCTCTCTCTCCTTACAGTGTGCCCCCGGGTCTCCTCATACAGCTGTGTCTCACCCCCTCTCTCCTTACAGTGTGTGCCCCCGGGTCTCCTCATACAGCTGTGTGTCTCACCCTCTCCTTACAGTGTGTGCCCCCGGGTCTCCTCATACAGCTGTGTGTCTCACCCCCTCTCTCCTTACAGTGTGTGCCCCCGGGTCTCCTCATACAGCTGTGTGTCTCACCCCCCCTCTCTCTCCTTACAGTGTGTGCCCCCGGGTCTCCTCATACAGCTGTGTCTCACCCCCTCTCTCCTTACAGTGTGTGCCCCCAGGTCTCCTCATACAGCTGTGTGTCTCACCCCCTCTCTCTCCTTACAGTGTGTGCCCCCGGGTCTACTCATACAGCTGTGTGTCTCACCCCCTCTCTCCTTACAGTGTGTGCCCCCGGGTCTCCTCATACAGCTGTGTGTCTCACCCCCTCTCTCCTTACAGGGTGTGCCCCCGGGTCTCCATACAGCTGTGTGTCTCACCCTCTCTCTCCTTACAGTGTGTGCCCCCGGGTCTCCATACAGCTGTGTGTCTCACCCTCTCTCTCCTTACAGCATGTGCCCCCGGGTCTACTCATACAGCTGTGTGTCTCACCCCCTCTCTCCTTACAGTGTGTGCCCCCGGGTCTCCATACAGCTGTGTGTCTCACCCTCTCTCTCCTTACAGTGTGTGCCCCCGGGTCTCACCCCCTCTCTCCTTACAGTGTGTGCCCCCGGGTCTCCTCATACAGCTGTGTGTCTCACCCTCTCTATCCTTACAGTGTGTGCCCCCGGGGCTCCTCATACAGCTGTGTGTCTCACCCTCTCTCTCCTTACAGTGTGTGCCCCCGGGTCTCCTCATACAGCTGTGTGTCTCACCCCCTCTCTCTCCTTACAGTGTGTGCCCCCAGGTCTCCTCATACAGCTGTGTGTCTCACCCTCTCTCTCCTTACAGTGTGTGCCCCCGGGTCTCCTCATACAGCTGTGTGTCTCACCCTCTCTCTCTCCTTACAGTGTGTGCCCCTGGGTCTCCTCATACAGCTGTGTGTCTCACCCCCTCTCTCCTTACAGTGTGTGCCCCCGGGTCTCCTCATACAGCTGTGTGTCTCACCCCCTCTCTCTCCTTACAGTGTGTGCCCCCGGGTCTCCTCATACAGCTGTGTGTCTCACCCTCTCTCTCTCCTTACAGTGTGTGCCCCCGGGTCTCCTCATACAGCTGTGTGTCTCACCCTCTCCTTACAGTGTGTGCCCCCGGGTCTCCTCATACAGCTGTGTGTCTCACCCTCTCTCTCCTTACAGTGTGTGCCCCCGGGTCTCCTCATACAGCTGTGTGTCTCACCCCCTCTCTCCTTACAGTGTGTGCCCCCGGGTCTCCTCATACAGCTGTGTGTCTCACCCCCTCTCTCCTTACAGTGTGAGCCCCCGGGTCTCCTCATACAGCTGTGTGTCTCACCCCCTCTCTCCTTACAGTGTGTGCCCCCGGGTCTCCTCATACAGCTGTGTGTCTCACCCTCTCTCTCTCCTTACAGTGTGTGCCCCCGGGTCTCCTCATACAGCTGTGTGTCTCACCCTCTCCTTACAGTGTGTGCCCCCGGGTCTCCTCATACAGCTGTGTGTCTCACCCTCTCTCTCCTTTCAGTGTGTACCCCGGGTCTCCTCATACAGCTGTGTGTCTCACCCTCTCTCTCTCCTTACAGTGTGTGCCCCCGGATCTCCTCATACAGCTGTGTGTCTCACCCCCTCTCTCCTTACAGTGTATGCCCCCGGGTCTCCTCATACAGCTGTGTGTCTCACCCCCTCTCTCCTTACAGTGTGTGCCCCCGGGTCTCCTCATACAGCTGTGTGTCTCACCCCCTCTCTCCTTACAGTGTGTGCCCCCGGGTCTCCTCATACAGCTGTGTGTCTCACCCCCTCTCTCCTTACAGTGTGTGCCCCCGGGTCTCCTCATACAGCTGTGTGTCTCACCCTCTCTCTCTCCTTACAGTGTGTGCCCCCGGGTCTCCTCATACAGCTGTGTGTCTCACCCCCTCTCTCCTTACAGTGTGTGCTCCCGGGTCTCCTCATACAGCTGTGTGTCTCACCCCCTCTCTCCTTACAGTGTGTGCCCCCGGGTCTCCTCATACAGCTGTGTGTCTCACCCCCTCTCTCCTTACAGTGTGTGCCCCCAGGTCTCCTCATACAGCTGTGTGTCTCACCCTCTCTCTCCTTACAGTGTGTGCCCCCGGGTCTCCTCATACAGCTGTGTGTCTCACCCCCTCTCTCTTTACAGTGTGTGCCCCCGGGTCTCCTCATACAGCTGTGTGTCTCACCCCCTCTCTCCTTACAGTGTGTGCCCCCGGGTCTCCTCATACGGCTGTGTGTCTCACCCGCTCTCTCCTTACAGTGTGTGCCCCCGGGTCTCCTCATACAGCTGTGTGTCTCACTCCCTCTCTCCTTACAGTGTGTGCCCCCGGGTCTCCTCATACAGCTGTGTGTCTCACCCCCTCTCTCCTTACAGTGTGTGCCCCCGGGTCTCCTCATACAGCTGTGTGTCTCACCCCCTCTCTCCTTACAGTGTGTGCCCCCGGGTCTCCTCATACAGCTGTGTGTCACCCTCTCTCTCCTTACAGTGTGTGCCCCCGGGTATCCTCATACAGCTGTGTGTCTCACCCCCTCTCTCCTTACAGTGTGTGCCCCCTGGTCTCCTCATACAGCTGTGTGTCTCACCCTCTCTCCTTACAGTGTGTGCCCCCGGGTCTCCTCATACAGCTGTGTGTCTCACCCCCTCTCTCCTTACAGTGTGTGCCCACAGGTCTCCTCATACAGCTGTGTGTCTCACCCCCTCTTTCCTTACAGTGTGTGCCCCCGGGTCTCCTCATACAGCTGTGTGTCTCACCCTCTCTCTCTCCTTACAGTGTGTGCCCCCGGGTCTCCTCATACAGCTGTGTGTCTCACTCCCTCTCTCCTTACAGTGTGTGCCCCCGGGTCTCCTCATACAGCTGTGTCTCTCCCTCTCTCTCCTTACAGTGTGTCCTCCCGGGTCTCCTCATACAGCTGTGTGTCTCACCCCCTCTCTCCCTACAGTGTGTGCCCCCGGGTCTCCTCATACAGCTGTGTCTCACCCTCTCTCTCTCCTTACAGCGTGCACCCCCGGGTCTCCTCATACAGCTGTGTGTCTCACCCCCTCTCTCCTTACAGCGTGTGCCACCGGGTCTCCTCATACAGCTGTGTGTCTCACACCCTCTCTCCTTACAGTGTGTGCCCCCGGGTCTCCTCATACAGCTGTGTGTCTCACCCTCTCTCTATCCTTACAGTGTGTGCCCCCGGGTCTCCTCATACAGCTGTGTGTCTCACACCCTCTCTCCTTACAGTGTGTGCCCCCGGGTCTCCTCATACAGCTGTGTGTCTCACCCCCTCTCCCTCCTTACAGTGTGTGCCCCCGGGTCTCCTCATACAGCTGTGTGTCTCACCCCCCCTCTCTCTCCTTACAGTGTGTGCCCCTGGGTCTCCTCATACAGCTGTGTCTCACCCCCTCTCTCCTTACAGTGTGTGCCCCCGGGTCTCCTCATACAGCTGTGTGTCTCACCCCCTCTCTCTCCTTACAGTGTGTGCCCCCGGGTCTACTCATACAGCTGTGTGTCTCACCCCCTCTCTCCTTACAGTGTGTGCCCCCGGGTCTCCTCATACAGCTGTGTGTCTCACCCCCTCTCTCCTTACAGGGTGTGCCCCCGGGTCTCCATACAGCTGTGTGTCTCACCCTCTCTCTCCTTACAGTGTGTGCCCCCGGGTCTCCATACAGCTGTGTGTCTCACCCTCTCTCTCCTTACAGCATGTGACCCCGGGTCTCCTCATACAGCTGTGTGTCTCACCCCCTCTCTCCTTACAGTGTGTGCCCCCGGGTCTCCATACAGCTGTGTGTCTCACCCTCTCTCTCCTTATAGTGTGTGCCCCCGGGTCTCACCCCCTCTCTCCTTACAGTGTGTGCCCACGGGTCTCCTCATACAGCTGTGTGTCTCACCCTCTCTCTCCTTACAGTGTGTGCCCCCGGGTCTCCTCATACAGCTGTGTGTCTCACCCTCTCTCTCCTTACAGTGTGTGCACCCGGGGCTCCTCATACAGCTGTGTGTCTCACCCTCTCTCTCCTTACAGTGTGTGCCCCCGGGTCTCCTCATACAGCTGTGTGTCTCACCCCCTCTCTCTCCTTACAGTGTGTGCCCCCGGGTCTACTCATACAGCTGTGTGTCTCACCCCCTCTCTCCTTACAGTGTGTGCCCCCGGGTCTCCTCATACAGCTGTGTGTCTCACCCCCTCTCTCCTTACAGGGTGTGCCCCCGGGTCTCCATACAGCTGTGTGTCTCACCCTCTCTCTCCTTACAGTGTGTGCCCCCGGGTCTCCATACAGCTGTGTGTCTCACACCCTCTCTCCTTACAGTGTGTGCCCCCGGGTCTCCTCATACAGCTGTGTGTCTCACCCTCTCTCTCCTTACAGTGTGTGCCCCCGGGTCTCCTCATACAGCTGTGTCTCACCTTCTCTCTCCTTACAGTGTGTGCCCCCGGGTCTCCTCATACAGCTGTGTGTCTCACCCTCTCTCTCTCCTTACAGTGTGCCCCCGGGTCTCCTCATACAGCTGTGTCTAACCCCCTCTCTCCTTACAGAGTGTGCCCCCGGGTCTCCTCATACAGCTGTGTGTCTCACCCTCTCCTTACAGTGTGTGCCCCCGGGTCTCCTCATACAGCTGTGTGTCTCACCCCCTCTCTCCTTACAGTGTGTGCCCCCGGGTCTCCTCATACAGCTGTGTCTCACCCCCCCTCTCTCTCCTTACAGTGTGTGCCCCCGGGTCTCCTCATACAGCTGTGTCTCACCCCCTCTCTCCTTACAGTGTGTGCCCCCAGGTCTCCTCATACAGCTGTGTGTCTCACCCCCTCTCTCTCCTTACAGTGTGTGCCCCCGGGTCTACTCATACAGCTGTGTGTCTCACCCCCTCTCTCCTTACAGTGTGTGCCCCCGGGTCTCCTCATACAGCTGTGTGTCTCACCCCCTCTCTCCTTACAGGGTGTGCCCCCGGGTCTCCATACAGCTGTGTGTCTCACCCTCTCTCTCCTTACAGTGTGTGCCCCCGGGTCTCCATACAGCTGTGTGTCTCACCCTCTCTCTCCTTACAGCATGTGCCCCCGGGTCTCCTCATACAGCTGTGTGTCTCACCCCCTCTCTCCTTACAGTGTGTGCCCCCGGGTCTCCATACAGCTGTGTGTCTCACCCTCTCTCTCCTTACAGTGTGTGCAACCGGGTCTCACCCCCTCTCTCCTTACAGTGTGTGCCCCCGGGTCTCCTCATACAGCTGTGTGTCTCACCCTCTCTCTCCTTACAGTGTGTGCCCCCGGGTCTCCTCATACAGCTGTGTGTCTCACCCTCTCTCTCCTTACAGTGTGTGCCCCCGGGGCTCCTCATACAGCTGTGTGTCTCACCCTCTCTCTCCTTACAGTGTGTGCCCCCGGGTCTCCTCATACAGCTGTGTGTCTCACCCCCTCTCTCTCCTTACAGTGTGTGCCCCCGGGTCTCCTCATACAGCTGTGTGTCTCACCCTCTCTCTCCTTACAGTGTGTGCCCCCGGGTCTCCTCATACAGCTGTGTGTCTCACCCCCTCTCTCCTTACAGTGTGTGCCCCCGGGTCTCCTCATACAGCTGTGTGTCTCACCCCCTATCTCCTTACAGTGTGTGCCCCCGGGTCTCCTCATACAGCTGTGTGTCTCACCCCCTCTCTCTCCTTACAGTGTGTGCCCCCGGGTCTCCTCATACAGCTGTGTCTCACCCTCTCTCCTTACAGTGTGTGCCCCCGGGTTTCCTCATACAGCTGTGTGTCTCACCCCCTCTCTCCTTACAGTGTGTGCCCCCGGGTCTCCTCATACAGCTGTGTGTCTCACCCCCTATCTCCTTACAGTGTGTGCCCCCGGGTCTCCTCATACAGCTGTGTGTCTCACCCTCTCTCTCTCCTTACAGTGTGTGCCCCCGGGTCTCCTCATACAGCTGTGTGTCTCACCCTCTCTCTCTCCTTACAGTGTGTGCCCCCGGGTCTCCTCATACAGCTGTGTGTCTCACCCCCTCTCTCCTTACAGTGTGTGCCCTCGGGTCTCCTCATACAGCTGTGTGTCTCACCCCCTCTCTCCTTACAGTGTGAGCCCCCGGGTCTCCTCATACAGCTGTGTGTCTCACCCCCTCTCTCCTTACAGTGTGTGCCCCCGGGTCTCCTCATACAGCTGTGTGTCTCACCCTCTCTCTCTCCTTACAGTGTGTGCCCCCGGGTCTCCTCATACAGCTGTGTGTCTCACCCTCTCCTTACAGTGTGTGCCCCCGGGTCTCCTCATACAGCTGTGTGTCTCACCCCCTCTCTCCTTACAGTGTGTGCCCCCGGGTCTCCTCATACAGCTGTGTGTCTCACCCTCTCTCTCTCCTTACAGTGTGTGCCCCCGGATCTCCTCATACAGCTGTGTGTCTCACCCCCTCTCTCCTTACAGTGTATGCCCCCGGGTCTCCTCATACAGCTGTGTGTCTCACCCCCTCTCTCCTTACAGTGTGTGCCCCCGGGTCTCCTCATACAGCTGTGTGTCTCACCCTCTCTCTCTCCTTACAGTGTGTGCCCCCGGATCTCCTCATACAGCTGTGTGTCTCACCCCCTCTCTCCTTACAGTGTATGCCCCCGGGTCTCCTCATACAGCTGTGTGTCTCACCCCCTCTCTCCTTACAGTGTGTGCCCCCGGGTCTCCTCATACAGCTGTGTGTCTCACCCCCTCTCTCCTTACAGTGTGTGCCCCCGGGTCTCCTCATACAGCTGTGTGTCTCACCCCCTCTCTCCTTACAGTGTGTGCCCCCGGATCTCCTCATACAGCTGTGTGTCTCACCCTCTCTCTCTCCTTACAGTGTGTGCCCCCGGGTCTCCTCATACAGCTGTGTGTCTCACCCCCTCTCTCCTTACAGTGTGTGCCCCCGGGTCTCCTCATACAGCTGTGTGTCTCACCCCCTCTCTCCTTACAGTGTGTGCCCCCAGGTCTCCTCATACAGCTGTGTGTCTCACCCTCTCTCTCCTTACAGTGTGTGCCCCCGGGTCTCCTCATACAGCTGTGTGTCTCACCCCCTCTCTCTTTACAGTGTGTGCCCCCGGGTCTCCTCATACAGCTGTGTGTCTCACCCTCTCTCTCTCCTTACAGTGTGTGCCCCCGGGTCTCCTCATACAGCTGTGTGTCTCACCCCCTCTCTCCTTACAGTGTGTGCCCCCGGGTCTCCTCATACAGCTGTGTGTCTCACCCGCTCTCTCCTTACAGTGTGTGCCCCCGGGTCTCCTCATACAGCTGTGTGTCTCACTCCCTCTCTCCTTACAGTGTGTGCCCCCGGGTCTCCTCATACAGCTGTGTGTCTCACCCCCTCTCTCCTTACAGTGTGTGCCCCCGGGTCTCCTCATACAGCTGTGTGTCTCACCCCCTCTCTCCTTACAGTGTGTGCCCCCGGGTCTCCTCATACAGCTGTGTGTCTCACCCCCTCTTTCCTTACAGTGTGTGCCCCGGGTCTCCTCATACAGCTGTGTGTCTCACCCTCTCTCTCTCCTTACAGTGTGTGCCCCCGGGTCTCCTCATACAGCTGTGTGTCTCACTCCCTCTCTCCTTACAGTGTGTGCCCCCGGGTCTCCTCATACAGCTGTGTCTCTCCCTCTCTCTCCTTACAGTGTGTCCTCCCGGGTCTCCTCATACAGCTGTGTGTCTCACCCCCTCTCTCCCTACAGTGTGTGCCCCCGGGTCTCCTCATACAGCTGTGTCTCACCCTCTCTCTCTCCTTACAGTGTGTGCCCCCGGGTCTCCTCATACAGCTGTGTGTCTCACCCCCTCTCTCCTTACAGCGTGTGCCACCGGGTCTCCTCATACAGCTGTGTGTCTCACACCCTCTCTCCTTACAGTGTGTGCCCCCGGGTCTCCTCATACAGCTGTGTGTCTCACCCTCTCTCTATCCTTACAGTGTGTACCCCCGGGTCTCCTCATACAGCTGTGTGTCTCACACCCTCTCTCCTTACAGTGTGTGCCCCCGGGTGTCCTCATACAGCTGTGTGTCTCACACCCTCTCTCGTTACAGTGTGTGCCCCCGGGTGTCCTCATACAGCTGTGTGTCTCACCCTCTCTCTCTTCTTACAGTGTGTGCCCCCGGGTCTCCTCATACAGCTGTGTGTCTCACCCCCTCTCTCTCCTTACAGTGTGTGCCCCCGGGTCTCCTCATACAGCTGTGTGTCTCACCCTCTCTCTCCTTACAGTGTGTGCCCCCTGGTCTCCTCATACAGCTGTGTGTCTCACCCCCTCTCTCCTTACAGTGTGTGCCCCCGGGTCTCCTCATACAGCTGTGTGTCTCACCCCCTCTCTCCTTACAGTGTGTGCCCCCGGGTCTCCTCATACAGCTGTGTGTCTCACCCCCTCTCTCTCCTTACAGTGTGTGCCCCCGGGTCTCCTCATACAGCTGTGTGTCTCACCCTCTCTCTCCTTACAGTGTGTGCCTCCGGGTCTCCTCATACAGGTGTGTGTCACCCCCTCTCTCCTTACAGTGTGTGCCCCCGGGTCTCCTCATACAGCTGTGTGTCTCACCCTCTCTCTCCTTACAGTGTGTGCCCCCGGGTCTCCTCATACAGCTGTGTGTCTCACCCTCTCTCTCCTTACAGTGTGTGCGCCCGGGTCTCCTCATACAGCTGTGTCTCACCCCCTCTCTCCTTACAGTGTGTGCCCCCGGGTCTCCTCATACAGCTGTGTGTCTCACCCTCTCTCTCTCCTTACAGTGTGCCCCCGGGTCTCCTCATACAGCTGTGTCTCACCCCCTCTCTCCTTACAGTGTGTGCCCCCGGGTCTCCTCATACAGCTGTGTGTCTCACCCTCTCCTTACAGTGTGTGCCCCCGGGTCTCCTCATACAGCTGTGTGTCTCACCCCCTCTCTCCTTACAGTGTGTGCCCCCGGGTCTCCTCATACAGCTGTGTGTCTCACCCCCCCTCTCTCTCCTTACAGTGTGTGCCCCCGGGTCTCCTCATACAGCTGTGTCTCACCCCCTCTCTCCTTACAGTGTGTGCCCCCGGGTCTCCTCATACAGCTGTGTGTCTCACCCCCTCTCTCTCCTTACAGTGTGTGCCCCCGGGTCTACTCATACAGCTGTGTGTCTCACCCCCTCTCTCCTTACAGTGTGTGCCCCCGGGTCTCATCATACAGCTGTGTGTCTCACCCCCTCTCTCCTTACAGGGTGTGCCCCCGGGTCTCCATACAGCTGTGTGTCTCACCCTCTCTCTCCTTACAGTGTGTGCCCCCGGGTCTCCATACAGCTGTGTGTCTCACCCTCTCTCTCCTTACAGCATGTGCCCCCGGGTCTCCTCATACAGCTGTGTGTCTCACCCCCTCTCTCCTTACAGTGTGTGCCCCCGGGTCTCCATACAGCTGTGTGTCTCACCCTCTCTCTCCTTACAGTGTGTGCCCCCGGGTCTCACCCCCTCTCTCCTTACAGTGTGTGCCCCCGGGTCTCCTCATACAGCTGTGTGTCTCACCCTCTCTCTCCTTACAGTGTGTGCCCCCGGGTCTCCATACAGCTGTGTGTCTCACCCTCTCTCTCCTTACAGCATGTGCCCCCGGGTCTCCTCATACAGCTGTGTGTCTCACCCTCTCTCTCCTTACAGTGTGTGCCCCCGGGTCTCCTCATACAGCTGTGTGTCTCACCCTCTCTCTCCTTACAGTGTGTGCCCCCGGGTCTCCTCATACAGCTGTGTGTCTCACCCCCTCTCTCCTTACAGTGTGTACCCCCGGGTCTCCTCATACAGCTGTGTCTCACCCCCTCTCTCCTTACAGTGTGTGCCCCCGGGTCTCCTCATACAGCTGTGTGTCTCACCCTCTCTCTCCTTACAGTGTGTGCCCCCGGGTCTCCTCATACAGCTGTGTCTCACCCCCTCTCTCCTTACAGTGTGTGCCCCCTGGTCTCCTCATACAGCTGTGTGTCTCACCCTCTCTCTCCTTACAGTGTGTGCCCCCGGGTCTCCTCATACAGCTGTGTCTCACCCCCTCTCTCCTTACAGTGTGTGCCCCCTGGTCTCCTCATACAGATGTGTGTCTCACCCTCTCTCTCCTTACAGTGTGTGCCCCTGGGTCTCCTCATACAGCTGTGTGTCTCAACCTCTCTCTCCTTACAGTGTGTGCCCCCGGGTCTCCTCATACAGCTGTGTCTCACCCTCTCTCTCCTTACAGTGTGTGCCCCTGGGTCTCCTCATACAGCTGTGTCTCACCCCCTCTCTCCTTACAGTGTGTGCCCCCTGGTCTCCTCATACAGCTGTGTGTCTCACCCTCTCTCTCCTTACAGTGTGTGCCCCCGGGTCTCCTCATACAGCTGTGTGTCTCACCCTCTCTCTCCTTACAGTGTGTGCCCCCGGGTCTCCTCATACAGCTGTGTTTCTCCCTTTTTCTCTCCTTACAGTGTGTGCCCCCGGGTCTCCTCATACAGCTGTGTGTCTCACCCCCTCTCTCCTTACAGTGTGTGCCCCCGGGTCTCCTCATACAGCTGTGTGTCTCACCCTCTCTCCTTACAGTGTGTGCCCCCAGGTCTCCTCATACAGCTGTGTGTCTCACCTTTTCTCTATTTACAGTGTGTGACCCCGGGTCTCCTCATACAGCTGGGTGTCTCACCCTCTCTCTCCTTACAGTGTGTTACCCCGGGTCTCCTCATACAGCTGTGTGTCTCACCCCCTCTCTCCTTAGAGCGTGTGCCCCCGGGTCTCCTCATACAGCTGTGTGTATCACCCCCTCTCTCCTTACAGTGTGTGCCCCCGGGGCTCCTCATACAGCTGTGTGTCTCACCCCCTCTCTCCTTAGAGCGTGTGCCCCCGGGTCTCCTCATACAGCTGTGTCTCACTCTCTCCTTACAGTGTGTGCCCCCGTGTCTCCTCATACAGCTGTGTGTCTCACCCCCTCTCTCCTTACAGTGTGTGCCCCCGGGTCTCCTCATACAGCTGTGTATCTCACTCTCTCTCTCCTTACAGTGTGTGCCCCCGGGTCCCCTCATACAGCTATGTGTCTCATCCCCTCTCTCCTTACAGTGTGTACCCCCGGGTCTCCTCATACAGCTGTGTCTCACCCCCTCTCTCCTTACAGTGTGTGCCCCCGGGTCTCCTCATACAGCTGTGTGTCTCACCCTCTCTCTCCTTACAGTGTGTGCCCCCGGGTCTCCTCATACAGCTGTGTCTCACCCCCTCTCTCCTTACAGTGTGTGCCCCTGGGTCTCCTCATACAGCTGTGTGTCTCACCCTCTCTCTCCTTACAGTGTGTGCCCCCGGGTCCCCTCATACAGCTGTGTGTCTCATCCCCTCTCTCCTTACAGTGTGTACCCCCGGGTCTCCTCATACAGCTGTGTCTCACCCTCTCTCTCCTTACAGTGTGTGCCCCCGGGTCTCCTCATACAGCTGTGTGTCTCACCCTCTCTCTCCTTACAGTGTGTGCCCCCGGGTCTCCTCATACAGCTGTGTCTCACCCTCTCTCTCCTTACAGTGTGTGCCCCCTGGTCTCCTCATACAGCTGTGTGTCTCACCCTCTCTCTCTCCTTACAGTGTGTGCCCCCGGGTCTCCTCATACAGCTGTGTGTCTCACCCTCTCTCTCCTTACAGTGTGTGCCCCCGGGTCTCCTCATACAGCTGTGTCTCACCCCCTCTCTCCTTACAGTGTGTGCCCCCTGGTCTCCTCATACAGCTGTGTGTCTCACCCTCTCTCTCCTTACAGTGTGTGCCCCCGGGTCTCCTCATACAGCTGTGTCTCACCCCCTCTCTCCTTACAGTGTGTGCCCCCTGGTCTCCTCATACAGCTGTGTGTCTCAACCTCTCTCTCCTTACAGTGTGTGCCCCCGGGTCTCCTCATACAGCTGTGTCTCACCCTCTCTCTCCTTACAGTGTGTGCCCCTGGGTCTCCTCATACAGCTGTGTCTCACCCCCTCTCTCCTTACAGTGTGTGCCCCCTGGTCTCCTCATACAGCTGTGTGTCTCACCCTTTCTCTCCTTACAGTGTGTGCCCCCGGGTCTCCTCATACAGCTGTGTGTCTCACCCCCTCTCTCCTTACAGTGTGTGCCCCCGGGTCTCCTCATACAGCTGTGTGTCTCACCCTCTCTCCTTACAGTGTGTGCCCCCGGGTCTCCTCATACAGCTGTGTGTCTCACCCTCTCTCTCTTTACAGTGTGTGACCCCGGGTCTCCTCATACAGCTGGGTGTCTCACCCCCTCTCTCCTTACAGTGTGTGCCCCCGGGTCTCCTCATACAGCTGTGTGTCTCACCCTCTCTCTCTTTACAGTGTGTGACCCCGGGTCTCCTCATACAGCTGGGTGTCTCACCCCCTCTCTCCTTACAGTGTGTGCCCCCGGGTCTCCTCATACAGCTGTGTGTCTCACCCTCTCTCTCTTTACAGTGTGTGACCCCGGGTCTCCTCATACAGCTGGGTGTCTCACCCCCTCTCTCCTTACAGTGTGTGCCCCCGGGTCTCCTCATACAGCTGTGTAGCTCACCCCCTCTCTCCTTACAGTGTGTGCCCCCGGGGCTCCTCATACAGCTGTGTGTCTCAGCCCCTCTCTCTCCTTACAGTGTGTGCCCCCGGGTCTCCTCATACAGCTGTGTGTCTCACCCCCTCTCTCCTTACAGTGTGTGCCCCCGGTTCTCCTCATACAGCTGTGTATCTCACTCTCTCCTTACAGTGTGAGCCCCCGGGTCTCCTCATACAGCTGTGTGTCTCACTCTCTCCTTACAGTGTGTGCCCCCGGGTCTCCTCATACAGCTGTGTGTCTCACCCTCTCTCTCTCCTTACAGTGTGTGCCCCCGGGTCTCCTCATACAGCTGTGTGTCTCACCCTCTCTCTCTTTACAGTGTGTGACCCCGGGTCTCCTCATACAGCTGTGTGTATCACCCCCTCTCTCCTTACAGTGTGTGCCCCCGGGGCTCCTCATACAGCTGTGTGTCTCACCCTCTCTCTCCTTACAGCGTGTGCCCCCGGGTCTCCTCATACAGCTGTGTGTCTCACCCCCTCTCTCCTTAGAGCGTGTGCCCCCGGGTCTCCTCATACAGCTGTGTGTATCACCCCCTCTCTCCTTACAGTGTGTGCCCCCGGGGCTCCTCATACAGCTGTGTGTCTCACCCCCTCTCTCCTTAGAGCGTGTGCCCCCGGGTCTCCTCATATAGCTGTGTGTCTCACCCTCTCTCTCCTTACAGCATGTGCCCCCGGGTCTCCTCATACAGCTGTGTATCTCACCCTCTCTCTACTTACAGCGTGTGCCCCCGGGTCTCCTCATACAGCTGTGTGTCTCACCCCCTCTCTCCTTACAGTGTATGCCCCCGGGTCTCCTCATACAGCTGTGTCTCACCCTCTCTCTCTCCTTACAGTGTGTGCCCCCGGGTCTCCTCATACAGCTGTGTGTCTCACCCCCTCTCTCTCCTTACAGTGTGTGCCCCCGGGTCTCCTCATACAGCTGTGTGTGTCTCACCCTCTCTCTCCTTACAGTGTGTGCCCCCGGGTCTCCTCATACAGCTGTGTGTGTCTCACCCTCTCTCTCCTTACAGTGTGTGCCCCCGGGTCTCCTCATACAGCTGTGTGTCTCACCCTCTCTCTCCTTACAGCGTGTGCCCCCGGGTCTCCTCATACAGCTGTGTATCTCACCCTCTCTATCCTTACAGCGTGTGCCCCCGGGTCTCCTCATACAGCTGTGTGTCTCACCCCCTCTCTCCTTACAGTGTGTGCCCCCGGGTCTATTCATACAGCTGTGTGTCTCACCCCCTCTCTCCTTACAGTGTGTGCCCCCGGGTCTCCTCATACAGCTGTGTGTCTCACCCCCTCTCTCCTTACAGTGTGTGCCCCCGGGTCTCCTCATACAGCTGTGTGTCACCCCCTCTCTCTCCTTACAGTGTGTGCCCCCGGGTCTCCTCATACAGCTGTGTGTCTCACCCCCTCTCTCCTTACAGTGTTTGCCCCCTGGGTCTCCTCATACAGCTGTGTGTCTCACCCCCTCTCTCCTTACAGTGTGTGCCCCCGGGTCTCCTCATACAGCTGTGTGTCTCACCCGCTCTCTCCTTACAGTATGTCCCCGGGTCTCCTCATACAGCTGTGTGTCTCACCCCCTCTCTCCTTACAGTGTTTGCCCCCTGGGTCTCCTCATACAGCTGTGTGTCTCACCCTCTCTCTCTTTACAGTGTGTGCCCCCGGGTCTCCTCATACAGCTGTGTGTCTCACCCTCTCTCTCTCCTTACAGTGTGTGCCCCTGGGTCTCCTCATACAGCTGTGTGTCTTACCCTCTCTCTCCTTACAGTGTGTGCCCCCGGGTCTCCTCATACAGCTGTGTCTCACCCTCTCTCTCCTTACAGTGTGTGCCCCCGGGTCTCCTCATACAGCTGTGTGTCTCACCCTCTCTCTCTCCTTACAGTGTGTGCCCCCGGGTCTCCTCATACAGCTGTGTGTCTCACCCCCTCTCTCCTTACAGTGTGTGCCCCCGGGTCTCCTCATACAGCTGTGTGTCTCACCCTCTCTCTCTCCTTACAGTGCGTGCCCCCGGGTCTCCTCATACAGCTGTGTGTCTCACCCCCTCTCTCTCTTTACAGTGTGTGCCCCCGGGTCTCCTCATACAGCTGTGTGTCTCACCCCCTCTCTCCTTACAGTGTGAGCCCCCGGGTCTCCTCATACAGCTGTGTGTCTCAACCTCTCTCTCCTTACAGTGTGTGCCCCCGGGTCTCCTCATACAGCTGTGTCTCACCCTCTCTCTCCTTACAGTGTGTGCCCCCGGGTCTCCTCATACAGCTGTGTCTCACCCCCTCTCTCCTTACAGTGTGTGCCCCCTGGTCTCCTCATACAGCTGTGTGTCTCACCCTCTCTCTCCTTACAGTGTGTGCCCCCGGGTCTCCTCATACAGCTGTGTGTCTCACCCCCTCTCTCCTTACAGGGTGTGCCCCCGGGTCTCCTCATACAGCTGTGTGTCTCACCCTCTCTCTCCTTACAGCGTGTGCCCCCGGGTCTCCTCATACAGCTGTGTGTCTCACCCTCTCTCATTACAGTGTGTGCCCCCGGGTCTCCTCATACAGCTGTGTGTCTCACCCTCTCTCTCTTTACAGTGTGTGACCCCGGGTCTCCTCATACAGCTGTGTGTCTCACCCTCTCTCTCCTTACAGTGTGTGCCCCCGGGTCTCCTCATACAGCTGTGTGTCTCAGCCCCTCTCTCTCCTTACAGTGTGTGCCCCCGGGTCTCCTCATACAGCTGTGTGTCTCACTCTCTCCTTACAGTGTGTGCCCCCGGGTCTCCTCATACAGCTGTGTGTCTCACCCTCTCTCTCCTTACAGTGTGAGCCCCCGGGTCTCCTCATACAGCTTTGTCTCACCCCCTCTCTCCTTACAGTGTGTGCCCCCGGGTCTCCTCATACAGCTGTGTGTATCACCCCCTCTCTCCTTACAGTGTGTGCCCCCGGGGCTCCTCATACAGCTGTGTGTCTCACCCTCTCTCTCCTTACAGCGTGTGCCCCCGGGTCTCCTCATACAGCTGTGTGTCTCACCCCCTCTCTCCTTAGAGCGTGTGCCCCCGGGTCTCCTCATACAGCTGTGTGTATCACCCCCTCTCTCCTTACAGTGTGTGCCCCCGGGGCTCCTCATACAGCTGTGTGTCTCACCCCCTCTCTCCTTAGAGCGTGTGCCCCCGGGTCTCCTCATATAGCTGTGTGTCTCACCCTCTCTCTCCTTACAGCGTGTGCCCCCGGGTCTCCTCATACAGCTGTGTGTCTCACCCTCTCTCTACTTACAGCGTGTGCCCCCGGGTCTCCTCATACAGCTGTGTGTCTCACCCCCTCTCTCCTTACAGTGTGCCCCCGGGTCTCCTCATACAGCTGTGTGTCTCACCCCCTCTCTCCGTACAGTGTGTGCCCCTGGGTCTCCTCATACAGCTGTGTGTCTCACCCTCTCTCTCTTTACAGTGTGTGCCCCCGGGTCTATTCATACAGCTGTGTGTCTCACCCCCTCTCTCCTTACAGTGTGTGCCCCCGGGTCTCCTCATACAGCTGTGTGTCTCACCCCCTCTCTCCTTACAGTGTGAGCCCCCGGGTCTCCTCATACAGCTGTGTGTCTCAACCTCTCTCTCCTTACAGTGTGTGCCCCCGGGGCTCCTCATACAGCTGTGTGTCTCACCCCCTCTCTCCTTACAGTGTGTGCCCCCGGATCTCCTCATACAGCTGTGTTTCACCCTCTCTCTCCTTACAGTGTGTGCACCCGGGTCTCCTCATACAGCTGTGTGTCTCACCCCCTCTCTCCTTACAGTGTGTGCCCCCGGGTCTCCTCATACAGCTGTGTGTCTCACCCTCTCTCTCTCCTTACAGTGCGTGCCCCCGGGTCTCCTCATACAGCTGTGTGTCTCACCCCCTCTCTCTCTTTACAGTGTGTGCCCCCGGGTCTCCTCATACAGCTGTGTGTCTCACCCCCTCTCTCCTTACAGTGTGAGCCCCCGGGTCTCCTCATACAGCTGTGTGTCTCAACCTCTCTCTCCTTACAGTGTGTGCCCCCGGGTCTCCTCATACAGCTGTGTCTCACCCTCTCTCTCCTTACAGTGTGTGCCCCCGGGTCTCCTCATACAGCTGTGTCTCACCCCCTCTCTCCTTACAGTGTGTGCCCCCTGGTCTCCTCATACAGCTGTGTGTCTCACCCTCTCTCTCCTTACAGTGTGTGCCCCCGGGTCTCCTCATACAGCTGTGTGTCTCACCCCCTCTCTCCTTACAGGGTGTGCCCCCGGGTCTCCTCATACAGCTGTGTGTCTCACCCTCTCTCTCCTTACAGCGTGTGCCCCCGGGTCTCCTCATACAGCTGTGTGTCTCACCCTCTCTCCTTACAGTGTGTGCCCCCGGGTCTCCTCATACAGCTGTGTGTCTCACCCTCTCTCTCTTTACAGTGTGTGACCCCGGGTCTCCTCATACAGCTGTGTGTCTCACCCTCTCTCTCCTTACAGTGTGTGCCCCCGGGTCTCCTCATACAGCTGTGTGTCTCAGCCCCTCTCTCTCCTTACAGTGTGTGCCCCCGGGTCTCCTCATACAGCTGTGTATCTCACTCTCTCCTTACAGCGTGTGCCCCCGGGTCTCCTCATACAGCTGTGTGTCTCACTCTCTCCTTACAGTGTGTGCCCCCGGGTCTCCTCATACAGCTGTGTGTCTCACCCTCTCTCTCCTTACAGTGTGAGCCCCCGGGTCTCCTCATACAGCTTTGTCTCACCCCCTCTCTCCTTACAGTGTGTGCCCCCGGGTCTCCTCATACAGCTGTGTGTATCACCCCCTCTCTCCTTACAGTGTGTGCCCCCGGGGCTCCTCATACAGCTGTGTGTCTCACCCTCTCTCTCCTTACAGCGTGTGCCCCCGGGTCTCCTCATACAGCTGTGTGTCTCACCCCCTCTCTCCTTAGAGCGTGTGCCCCCGGGTCTCCTCATACAGCTGTGTGTATCACCCCCTCTCTCCTTACAGTGTGTGCCCCCGGGGCTCCTCATACAGCTGTGTGTCTCACCCCCTCTCTCCTTAGAGCGTGTGCCCCCGGGTCTCCTCATATAGCTGTGTGTCTCACCCTCTCTCTCCTTACAGCGTGTGCCCCCGGGTCTCCTCATACAGCTGTGTGTCTCACCCTCTCTCTACTTACAGCGTGTGCCCCCGGGTCTCCTCATACAGCTGTGTGTCTCACCCCCTCTCTCCTTACAGTGTGCCCCCGGGTCTCCTCATACAGCTGTGTGTCTCACCCCCTCTCTCCGTACAGTGTGTGCCCCTGGGTCTCCTCATACAGCTGTGTGTCTCACCCCCTCTCTCCTTACAGTGTGTGCCCCCGGGTCTCCTCATACAGCTGTGTGTCTCACCCCCTCTCTCTCCTTACAGTGTGTGCCCCCGGGTCTCCTCATACAGCTGTGTGTCACCCCCTCTCTCTCCTTACAGTGTGTGCCCCCGGGTATCCTCATACAGCTGAGTGTCTCACCCCCTCTCTCCTTACAGTGTGTGCCCCCGGGTCTCCTCATACAGCTGTGTGTCTCACCCGCTCTCTCCTTACAGTGTGCCCCCGGGTCTCCTCATACAGCTGTGTGTCTCACCCCCTCTCTCCTTACAGTGTGTGCCCCCGGGTCTCCTCATACAGCTGTGTGTCTCACCCTCTCTCCTTACAGTGTGTGCCCCCAGGTCTCCTCATACAGCTGTGTGTCTCACCTTTTCTCTATTTACAGTGTGTGACCCCGGGTCTCCTCATACAGCTGGGTGTCTCACCCTCTCTCTCCTTACAGTGTGTTACCCCGGGTCTCCTCATACAGCTGTGTGTCTCACCCCCTCTCTCCTTAGAGCGTGTGCCCCCGGGTCTCCTCATACAGCTGTGTGTATCACCCCCTCTCTCCTTACAGTATGTGCCCCCGGGGCTCCTCATACAGCTGTGTGTCTCACCCCCTCTCTCCTTAGAGCGTGTGCCCCCGGGTCTCCTCATACAGCTGTGTCTCACTCTCTCCTTACAGTGTGTGCCCCCGTGTCTCCTCATATAGCTGTGTGTCTCACCCCCTCTCTCCTTACAGTGTGTGCCCCCGGGTCTCCTCATACAGCTGTGTGTCTCAGCCCCTCTCTCTCCTTACAGTGTGTGCCCCCGGGTCTCCTCATACAGCTGTGTGTCTCACCCCCTCTCTCCTTACAGTGTGTGCCCCCGGGTCTCCTCATACAGCTGTGTATCTCACTCTCTCTCTCCTTACAGTGTGTGCCCCCGGGTCCCCTCATACAGCTATGTGTCTCATCCCCTCTCTCCTTACAGTGTGTACCCCCGGGTCTCCTCATACAGCTGTGTCTCACCCCTTCTCTCCTTACAGTGTGTGCCCCCGGGTCTCCTCATACAGCTGTGTGTCTCACCCTCTCTCTCCTTACAGTGTGTGCCCCCGGGTCTCCTCATACAGCTGTGTCTCACCCCCTCTCTCCTTACAGTGTGTGCCCCTGGGTCTCCTCATACAGCTGTGTGTCTCACCCTCTCTCTCCTTACAGTGTGTGCCCCCGGGTCCCCTCATACAGCTGTGTGTCTCATCCCCTCTCTCCTTACAGTGTGTACCCCCGGGTCTCCTCATACAGCTGTGTCTCACCCCCTCTCTCCTTACAGTGTGTGCCCCCGGGTCTCCTCATACAGCTGTGTGTCTCACCCTCTCTCTCCTTACAGTGTGTGCCCCCGGGTCTCCTCATACAGCTGTGTCTCACCCCCTCTCTCCTTACAGTGTGTGCCCCCTGGTCTCCTCATACAGCTGTGTGTCTCACCCTCTCTCTCCTTACAGTGTGTGCCCCCGGGTCTCCTCATACAGCTGTGTCTCACCCCCTCTCTCCTTACAGTGTGTGCCCCCTGGTCTCCTCATACAGCTGTGTGTCTCACCCTCTCTCTCCTTACAGTGTGTGCCCCCGGGTCTCCTCATACAGCTGTGTCTCACCCCCTCTCTCCTTACAGTGTGTGCCCCCTGGTCTCCTCATACAGCTGTGTGTCTCAACCTCTCTCTCCTTACAGTGTGTGCCCCCGGGTCTCCTCATACAGCTGTGTCTCACCCTCTCTCTCCTTACAGTGTGTGCCCCCTGGTCTCCTCATACAGCTGTGTGTCTCAACCTCTCTCTCCTTACAGTGTGTGCCCCCGGGTCTCCTCATACAGCTGTGTCTCACCCCCTCTCTCCTTACAGTGTGTGCCCCCTGGTCTCCTCATACAGCTGTGTGTCTCACCCTTTCTCTCCTTACAGTGTGTGCCCCCGGGTCTCCTCATACAGCTGTGTGTCTCACCCCCTCTCTCCTTACAGTGTGTGCCCCCGGGTCTCCTCATACAGCTGTGTGTCTCACCCTCTCTCCTTACAGTGTGTGCCCCCGGGTCTCCTCATACAGCTGTGTGTCTCACCCTCTCTCTCTTTACAGTGTGTGACCCCGGGTCTCCTCATACAGCTGGGTGTCTCACCCCCTCTCTCCTTACAGTGTGTGCCCCCGGGTCTCCTCATACAGCTGTGTGTCTCACCCTCTCTCTCTTTACAGTGTGTGACCCCGGGTCTCCTCATACAGCTGGGTGTCTCACCCCCTCTCTCCTTACAGTGTGTGCCCCCGGGTCTCCTCATACAGCTGTGTGTCTCACCCTCTCTCTCTTTACAGTGTGTGACCCCGGGTCTCCTCATACAGCTGGGTGTCTCACCCCCTCTCTCCTTACAGTGTGTGCCCCCGGGTCTCCTCATACAGCTGTGTAGCTCACCCCCTCTCTCCTTACAGTGTGTGCCCCCGGGGCTCCTCATACAGCTGTGTGTCTCAGCCCCTCTCTCTCCTTACAGTGTGTGCCCCCGGGTCTCCTCATACAGCTGTGTGTCTCACCCCCTCTCTCCTTACAGTGTGTGCCCCCGGTTCTCCTCATACAGCTGTGTATCTCACTCTCTCCTTACAGTGTGAGCCCCCGGGTCTCCTCATACAGCTGTGTGTCTCACTCTCTCCTTACAGTGTGTGCCCCCGGGTCTCCTCATACAGCTGTGTGTCTCACCCTCTCTCTCTCCTTACAGTGTGTGCCCCCGGGTCTCCTCATACAGCTGTGTGTCTCACCCTCTCTCTCTTTACAGTGTGTGACCCCGGGTCTCCTCATACAGCTGTGTGTATCACCCCCTCTCTCCTTACAGTGTGTGCCCCCGGGGCTCCTCATACAGCTGTGTGTCTCACCCTCTCTCTCCTTACAGCGTGTGCCCCCGGGTCTCCTCATACAGCTGTGTGTCTCACCCCCTCTCTCCTTAGAGCGTGTGCCCCCGGGTCTCCTCATACAGCTGTGTGTATCACCCCCTCTCTCCTTACAGTGTGTGCCCCCGGGGCTCCTCATACAGCTGTGTGTCTCACCCCCTCTCTCCTTAGAGCGTGTGCCCCCGGGTCTCCTCATATAGCTGTGTGTCTCACCCTCTCTCTCCTTACAGCATGTGCCCCCGGGTCTCCTCATACAGCTGTGTATCTCACCCTCTCTCTACTTACAGCGTGTGCCCCCGGGTCTCCTCATACAGCTGTGTGTCTCACCCCCTCTCTCCTTACAGTGTATGCCCCCGGGTCTCCTCATACAGCTGTGTCTCACCCTCTCTCTCTCCTTACAGTGTGTGCCCCCGGGTCTCCTCATACAGCTGTGTGTCTCACCCCCTCTCTCTCCTTACAGTGTGTGCCCCCGGGTCTCCTCATACAGCTGTGTGTGTCTCACCCTCTCTCTCCTTACAGTGTGTGCCCCCGGGTCTCCTCATACAGCTGTGTGTGTCTCACCCTCTCTCTCCTTACAGTGTGTGCCCCCGGGTCTCCTCATACAGCTGTGTGTCTCACCCTCTCTCTCCTTACAGCGTGTGCCCCCGGGTCTCCTCATACAGCTGTGTATCTCACCCTCTCTATCCTTACAGCGTGTGCCCCCGGGTCTCCTCATACAGCTGTGTGTCTCACCCCCTCTCTCCTTACAGTGTGTGCCCCCGGGTCTATTCATACAGCTGTGTGTCTCACCCCCTCTCTCCTTACAGTGTGTGCCCCCGGGTCTCCTCATACAGCTGTGTGTCTCACCCCCTCTCTCCTTACAGTGTGTGCCCCCGGGTCTCCTCATACAGCTGTGTGTCTCACCCCCTCTCTCCTTACAGTGTTTGCCCCCTGGGTCTCCTCATACAGCTGTGTGTCTCACCCCCTCTCTCCTTACAGTGTGTGCCCCCGGGTCTCCTCATACAGCTGTGTGTCTCACCCGCTCTCTCCTTACAGTATGTCCCCGGGTCTCCTCATACAGCTGTGTGTCTCACCCCCTCTCTCCTTACAGTGTGTGCCCCCGGGTCTCCTCATACAGCTGTGTGTCTCACCCTCTCTCTCTCCTTACAGTGTGTGCCCCTGGGTCTCCTCATACAGCTGTGTGTCTTACCCTCTCTCTCCTTACAGTGTGTGCCCCCGGGTCTCCTCATACAGCTGTGTCTCTCACCCTCTCTCTCCTTACAGTGTGTGCCCCCGGGTCTCCTCATACAGCTGTGTGTCTCACCCTCTCTCTCTCCTTACAGTGTGTGCCCCCGGATCTCCTCATACAGCTGTGTTTCACCCTCTCTCTCCTTACAGTGTGTGCACCCGGGTCTCCTCATACAGCTGTGTGTCTCACCCCCTCTCTCCTTACAGTGTGTGCCCCCGGGTCTCCTCATACAGCTGTGTGTCTCACCCTCTCTCTCTCCTTACAGTGCGTGCCCCCGGGTCTCCTCATACAGCTGTGTGTCTCACCCCCTCTCTCTCTTTACAGTGTGTGCCCCCGGGTCTCCTCATACAGCTGTGTGTCTCACCCCCTCTCTCCTTACAGTGTGAGCCCCCGGGTCTCCTCATACAGCTGTGTGTCTCAACCTCTCTCTCCTTACAGTGTGTGCCCCCGGGTCTCCTCATACAGCTGTGTCTCACCCTCTCTCTCCTTACAGTGTGTGCCCCCGGGTCTCCTCATACAGCTGTGTCTCACCCCCTCTCTCCTTACAGTGTGTGCCCCCTGGTCTCCTCATACAGCTGTGTGTCTCACCCTCTCTCTCCTTACAGTGTGTGCCCCCGGGTCTCCTCATACAGCTGTGTGTCTCACCCCCTCTCTCCTTACAGGGTGTGCCCCCGGGTCTCCTCATACAGCTGTGTGTCTCACCCTCTCTCTCCTTACAGCATGTGCCCCCGGGTCTCCTCATACAGCTGTGTGTCTCACCCTCTCTCATTACAGTGTGTGCCCCCGGGTCTCCTCATACAGCTGTGTGTCTCACCCTCTCTCTCTTTACAGTGTGTGACCCCGGGTCTCCTCATACAGCTGTGTGTCTCACCCTCTCTCTCCTTACAGTGTGTGCCCCCGGGTCTCCTCATACAGCTGTGTGTCTCAGCCCCTCTCTCTCCTTACAGTGTGTGCCCCCGGGTCTCCTCATACAGCTGTGTATCTCACTCTCTCCTTACAGCGTGTGCCCCCGGGTCTCCTCATACAGCTGTGTGTCTCACTCTCTCCTTACAGTGTGTGCCCCCGGGTCTCCTCATACAGCTGTGTGTCTCACCCTCTCTCTCCTTACAGTGTGAGCCCCCGGGTCTCCTCATACAGCTTTGTCTCACCCCCTCTCTCCTTACAGTGTGTGCCCCCGGGTCTCCTCATACAGCTGTGTGTATCACCCCCTCTCTCCTTACAGTGTGTGCCCCCGGGGCTCCTCATACAGCTGTGTGTCTCACCCTCTCTCTCCTTACAGCGTGTGCCCCCGGGTCTCCTCATACAGCTGTGTGTCTCACCCCCTCTCTCCTTAGAGCGTGTGCCCCCGGGTCTCCTCATACAGCTGTGTGTATCACCCCCTCTCTCCTTACAGTGTGTGCCCCCGGGGCTCCTCATACAGCTGTGTGTCTCACCCCCTCTCTCCTTAGAGCGTGTGCCCCCGGGTCTCCTCATATAGCTGTGTGTCTCACCCTCTCTCTCCTTACAGCGTGTGCCCCCGGGTCTCCTCATACAGCTGTGTGTCTCACCCTCTCTCTACTTACAGCGTGTGCCCCCGGGTCTCCTCATACAGCTGTGTGTCTCACCCCCTCTCTCCTTACAGTGTGCCCCCGGGTCTCCTCATACAGCTGTGTGTCTCACCCCCTCTCTCCGTACAGTGTGTGCCCCTGGGTCTCCTCATACAGCTGTGTGTCTCACCCTCTCTCTCTTTACAGTGTGTGCCCCCGGGTCTATTCATACAGCTGTGTGTCTCACCCCCTCTCTCCTTACAGTGTGTGCCCCCGGGTCTCCTCATACAGCTGTGTGTCTCACCCCCTCTCTCCTTACAGTGTGTGCCCCCGGGTCTCCTCATACAGCTGTGTGTCACCCCCTCTCTCTCCTTACAGTGTGTGCCCCCGGGTCTCCTCATACAGCTGTGTGTCTCACCCCCTCTCTCCTTACAGTGTTTGCCCCCTGGGTCTCCTCATACAGCTGTGTGTCTCACCCCCTCTCTCCTTACAGTGTGTGCCCCCGGGTCTCCTCATACAGCTGTGTGTCTCACCCGCTCTCTCCTTACAGTATGTCCCCGGGTCTCCTCATACAGCTGTGTGTCTCACCCCCTCTCTCCTTACAGTGTTTGCCCCCTGGGTCTCCTCATACAGCTGTGTGTCTCACCCTCTCTCTCTTTACAGTGTGTGCCCCCGGGTCTCCTCATACAGCTGTGTGTCTCACCCTCTCTCTCTCCTTACAGTGTGTGCCCCTGGGTCTCCTCATACAGCTGTGTGTCTTACCCTCTCTCTCCTTACAGTGTGTGCCCCCGGGTCTCCTCATACAGCTGTGTCTCTCACCCTCTCTCTCCTTACAGTGTGTGCCCCCGGGTCTCCTCATACAGCTGTGTGTCTCACCCTCTCTCTCTCCTTACAGTGTGTGCCCCCGGATCTCCTCATACAGCTGTGTTTCACCCTCTCTCTCCTTACAGTGTGTGCACCCGGGTCTCCTCATACAGCTGTGTGTCTCACCCCCTCTCTCCTTACAGTGTGTGCCCCCGGGTCTCCTCATACAGCTGTGTGTCTCACCCTCTCTCTCTCCTTACAGTGCGTGCCCCCGGGTCTCCTCATACAGCTGTGTGTCTCACCCCCTCTCTCTCTTTACAGTGTGTGCCCCCGGGTCTCCTCATACAGCTGTGTGTCTCACCCCCTCTCTCCTTACAGTGTGAGCCCCCGGGTCTCCTCATACAGCTGTGTGTCTCAACCTCTCTCTCCTTACAGTGTGTGCCCCCGGGTCTCCTCATACAGCTGTGTCTCACCCTCTCTCTCCTTACAGTGTGTGCCCCCGGGTCTCCTCATACAGCTGTGTCTCACCCCCTCTCTCCTTACAGTGTGTGCCCCCTGGTCTCCTCATACAGCTGTGTGTCTCACCCTCTCTCTCCTTACAGTGTGTGCCCCCGGGTCTCCTCATACAGCTGTGTGTCTCACCCCCTCTCTCCTTACAGGGTGTGCCCCCGGGTCTCCTCATACAGCTGTGTGTCTCACCCTCTCTCTCCTTACAGCGTGTGCCCCCGGGTCTCCTCATACAGCTGTGTGTCTCACCCTCTCTCCTTACAGTGTGTGCCCCCGGGTCTCCTCATACAGCTGTGTGTCTCACCCTCTCTCTCTTTACAGTGTGTGACCCCGGGTCTCCTCATACAGCTGTGTGTCTCACCCTCTCTCTCCTTACAGTGTGTGCCCCCGGGTCTCCTCATACAGCTGTGTGTCTCAGCCCCTCTCTCTCCTTACAGTGTGTGCCCCCGGGTCTCCTCATACAGCTGTGTATCTCACTCTCTCCTTACAGCGTGTGCCCCCGGGTCTCCTCATACAGCTGTGTGTCTCACTCTCTCCTTACAGTGTGTGCCCCCGGGTCTCCTCATACAGCTGTATGTCTCACCCTCTCTCTCCTTACAGTGTGAGCCCCCGGGTCTCCTCATACAGCTTTGTCTCACCCCCTCTCTCCTTACAGTGTGTGCCCCCGGGTCTCCTCATACAGCTGTGTGTATCACCCCCTCTCTCCTTACAGTGTGTGCCCCCGGGGCTCCTCATACAGCTGTGTGTCTCACCCTCTCTCTCCTTACAGCGTGTGCCCCCGGGTCTCCTCATACAGCTGTGTGTCTCACCCCCTCTCTCCTTAGAGCGTGTGCCCCCGGGTCTCCTCATACAGCTGTGTGTATCACCCCCTCTCTCCTTACAGTGTGTGCCCCCGGGGCTCCTCATACAGCTGTGTGTCTCACCCCCTCTCTCCTTAGAGCGTGTGCCCCCGGGTCTCCTCATATAGCTGTGTGTCTCACCCTCTCTCTCCTTACAGCGTGTGCCCCCGGGTCTCCTCATACAGCTGTGTGTCTCACCCTCTCTCTACTTACAGCGTGTGCCCCCGGGTCTCCTCATACAGCTGTGTGTCTCACCCCCTCTCTCCTTACAGTGTGCCCCCGGGTCTCCTCATACAGCTGTGTGTCTCACCCCCTCTCTCCGTACAGTGTGTGCCCCTGGGTCTCCTCATACAGCTGTGTGTCTCACCCCCTCTCTCCTTACAGTGTGTGCCCCCGGGTCTCCTCATACAGCTGTGTGTCTCACCCCCTCTCTCTCCTTACAGTGTGTGCCCCCGGGTCTCCTCATACAGCTGTGTGTCACCCCCTCTCTCTCCTTACAGTGTGTGCCCCCGGGTATCCTCATACAGCTGAGTGTCTCACCCCCTCTCTCCTTACAGTGTGTGCCCCCGGGTCTCCTCATACAGCTGTGTGTCTCACCCGCTCTCTCCTTACAGTGTGCCCCCGGGTCTCCTCATACAGCTGTGTGTCTCACCCCCTCTCTCCTTACAGTGTTTGCCCCCTGGGTCTCCTCATACAGCTGAGTGTCTCACCCTCTCTCCTTACAGTGTTTGCCCCCTGGGTCTCCTCATACAGCTGAGTGTCTCACCCTCTCTCTCCTTACAGTGTGTGCCCCCGGGTCTCCTCATACAGCTGAGTGTCTCACCCTCTCTCCTTACAGTGTTTGCCCCCTGGGTCTCCTCATACAGCTGAGTGTCTCACCCTCTCTCTCCTTACAGTGTATGCCCCCGGGTCTCCTCATACAGCTGAGTGTCTCACCCTCTCTCTCCTTACAGTGTGTGCCCCCGGGTCTCCTCATACAGCTGTGTGTCTCACCCTCTCTCTCCTTACAGTGTGTGCCCCCGGGTCTCCTCATACAGCTGTGTGTCTCACCCTCTCTCTCTCCTTACAGTGTGTGCCCCCGGGTCTCCTCATACAGCTGTGTGTCTCACCCTCTCTCTCCTTACAGTGTGTGCCCCTGGGTCTCCTCATACAGCTGTGTGTCTCACCCTCTCTCTCCTTACAGTGTGTGCCCCCGGGTCTCCTCATACAGCTGTGTCTCACCCTCTCTCTCTCCTTACAGTGTGTGCCCCCGGGTCTCCTCATACAGCTGTGTGTCTCACCCTCTCTCTCTCCTTACAGTGTGTGCCCCCGGGTTTCCTCATACAGCTGTATCTCACCCTCTCTCTCTCCTTACAGTGTGTGCCCCCGGGTCTCCTCATACAGCTGTGTGTCTCACCCCATCTCTCCTTACAGTGCGTGCCCCCGGGTCTCCTCATACAGCTGTGTGTCTCACCCTCTCTCTCTCCTTACAGTGCGTGCCCCCGGGTCTCCTCATACAGCTGTGTGTCTCACCCTCTCTCTCTCCTTACAGTGTGTGCCCCCGGGTCTCCTCATACAGCTGTGTGTCTCACCCTCTCTCTCCTTACAGTGTGTTACCCCGGGTCTCCTCATACAGCTGTGTAGCTCACCCCCTCTCTCCTTACAGTGTGTGCCCCCGGGTCTCCTCATATAGCTGTGTGTCTCACCCCCTCTCTCTCCTTACAGTGTGTGCCCCCGGGTCTCCTCATACAGCTGTGTGTCTCACCCCCTCTCTCTCCTTACAGTGTGTGCCCCCGGGTCTCCTCATACAGCTGTGTGTCTCACCCCCTCTCTCCTTACAGTGTGTGCCCCCGGGTCTCCTCATACAGCTGTGTGTCTCACCCCCTCTCTCCTTACAGTGTGTGCCCCCGGGTCTCCTCATACAGCTGTGTGTCTCACCCCCTCTCTCCTTACAGTGTGTGCCCCCGGGTCTCCTCATACAGCTGTGTGTCTCACCCTCTCTCTCCTTACAGTGTGTGCCCCCGGGTCTCCTCATACAGCTGTGTAGCTCACCCTCTCTCTCTCCTTACAGTGTGTGCCCCTGGGTCTCCTCATACAGCTGTGTGTCTCACCCTCTCTCTCCTTACAGTGTGTGCCCCCGGGTCTCCTCATACAGCTGTGTGTCTCCCCCTCTCTCCTTACAGTGTGTGTCCCCGGGTCTCCTCATATAGCTGTGTGTCTCACCCCCTCTCTCCTTACAGTGTGTGTCCCCGGGTCTCCTCATACAGCTGTGTGTCTCACCCCCTCTCTCCTTACAGTGTTTGCCCCCGGGTCTCCTCATACAGCTGTGTGTCTCACCCCCTCTCTCCTTACAGTGTGTGCCCCCGGGTCTCCTCATACAGCTGTGTGTCTCACCCCCTCTCTCCTTACAGTGTGTGCCCCCGGGTCTCCTCATACAGCTGTGTGTCTCACCCTCTCTCTCTCCTTACAGTGTGTGCCCCCGGGTCTCCTCATACAGCTGTGTGTCTCACCCTCTCTCTCTCCTTACAGTGTGTGCCCCCGGGTCTCCTCATACAGCTGTGTGTCTCACCCTCTCTCTCTCCTTACAGTGTGTGCCCCCGGGTCTCCTCATACAGCTGTGTGTCTCACCCCCTCTCTCCTTACAGCGTGTGCCCCCGGGTCTACTCATACAGCTGTGTATCTCACCCCCTCTCTCCTTACAGCGTGTGCCCCCAGGTCTCCTCATCCAGCTGTGTATCTCACCCCCTCTCTCCTTACAGCGTGTGCCCCCGGGTCTCCTCATACAGCTGTGTGTCTCACCCTCTCTCCTTACAGTGTGTGCCCCCGGGTCTCCTCATACAGCTGTGTGTCTCACCCTTTCTCTCTCCATACAGTGTGTGCCCCCGGGTCTCCTCATACAGCTGTGTGTCTCACCCCCTCTCTCCTTACAGTGTGTGTCCCCGGGTCTCCTCATACAGCTGTGTGTCTCACCCCCTCTCTCCTTACAGTGTGTACCCCCGGGTCTCCTCATACAGCTGTGTGTCTCACCCCCTCTCTCCTTACAGTGTGTGTCCCCGGGTCTCCTCATACAGCTGTGTGTCTCACCCCCTCTCTCCTTACAGTGTGTGCCCCCGGGTCTCCTCATACAGCTGTGTGTCTCACCCCCTCTCTCCTTACAGTGTGTGCCCCCGGGTCTCCTCATACAGCTGTGTGTCTCACCCTCTCTCTCCTTACAGTGTGTGCCCCCGGGTCTCCTCATACAGCTGTGTGTCTCACCCCCTCTCTCCTTACAGTGTGTGCCCCCGGGTCTCCTCATACAGCTGTGTGTCTCACCCCCTCTCTCCTTACAGCATGTGCCCCCGGGTCTACTCATACAGCTGTGTATTTCACCACCTCTCTCCTTAGAGTGTGTGCCCCCGGGTCTCCTCATACAGCTGTGTGTCTCACCCTCTCTCTCTCCTTACAGTGTGTGCCCCCGGGTCTCCTCATACAGCTGTGTGTCTCACCCCCTCTCTCCTTACAGTGTGCCCCCGGGTCTCCTCATACAGCTGTGTGTCTCACCCTCTCTCCTTACAGTGTGTGCCCCTGGGTCTCCTCATACAGCTGTGTGTCTCACCCTCTCTCTCTCCTTACAGTGTGTGCCCCCGGGTCTCCTCATACAGCTGTGTGTCTCACCCTCTCTCTCCTTACAGTGTGCGCCCCGGGGTCTCCTCATACAGCTGTGTGTCTCACCCCCTCTCTCCTTACAGTGTGTGCCCCCGGGTCTCCTCATACAGCTGTGTCTCACACCCTCTCTCCTTACAGTGTGTGCCCCCGGGTCTCCTCATACAGCTGTGTCACTCACCCTCTCTCCTTACAGTGTGTGCTCCCGGGTCTCCTCATACAGCTGTGTGTCTCACCCCCTCTCTCTCCTTACAGTATGTGCCCCCGGGTCTCCTCATACAGCTGTGTGTCTCACCCCCTCTCTCCTTACAGTGTGTGCCCCCGGGTCTCCTCATACAGCTGTGTGTCTCACCCCCTCTCTCCTTACAGCGTGTGCCCCCGGGTCTCCTCATACAGCTGTGTGTCTCACCCCCTCTCTCCTTACAGCGTGTGCCCCCGGGTCTCCTCATACAGCTTTGTATCTCACCCCCTCTCTCTTTACAGCGTGTGCCCCCGGGTCTCCTCATACAGCTGTGTGTCTCACCCTCTCTCCTTACAGTGTGTGCCCCCGGGTCTCCTCATACAGCTGTGTGTCTCACCCTTTCTCTCTCCATACAGTGTGTGCCCCCGGGTCTCCTCATACAGCTGTGTGTCTCACCCCCTCTCTCCTTACAGTGTGTGTCCCCGGGTCTCCTCATACAGCTGTGTGTCTCACCCCCTCTCTCCTTACAGTGTGTACCCCCGGGTCTCCTCATACAGCTGTGTGTCTCACCCCCTCTCTCCTTACAGTGTGTGTCCCCGGGTCTCCTCATACAGCTGTGTGTCTCACCCCCTCTCTCCTTACAGTGTGTGCCCCCGGGTCTCCTCATACAGCTGTGTGTCTCACCCCCTCTCTCCTTACAGTGTGTGCCCCCGGGTCTCCTCATACAGCTGTGTGTCTCACCCCCTCTCTCCTTACAGTGTGTGCCCCCGGGTCTCCTCATACAGCTGTGTGTCTCACCCCCTCTCTCCTTACAGCATGTGCCCCCGGGTCTACTCATACAGCTGTGTATTTCACCACCTCTCTCCTTACAGCGTGTGCCCCTGGGTCTCCTCATACAGCTTAGTGTCTCACCCTCTCTCCTTACAGTGTGTGCCCCCGGGTCTCCTCATACAGCTGTGTGTCTCACCCTCTCTCTCTCCTTACAGTGTGTGCCCCCGGGTCTCCTCATACAGCTGTGTGTCTCACCCCCTCTCTCCTTACAGTGTGCCCCCGGGTCTCCTCATACAGCTGTGTGTCTCACCCTCTCTCCTTACAGTGTGTGCACCTGGGTCTCCTCATACAGCTGTGTGTCTCACCCTCTCTCTCTCCTTACAGTGTGTGCCCCCGGGTCTCCTCATACAGCTGTGTGTCTCACCCTCTCTCTCCTTACAGTGTGCGCCCCGGGGTCTCCTCATACAGCTGTGTGTCTCACCCCCTCTCTCCTTACAGTGTGTGCCCCCGGGTCTCCTCATACAGCTGTGTCTCACACCCTCTCTCCTTACAGTGTGTGCCCCCGGGTCTCCTCATACAGCTGTGTCACTCACCCTCTCTCCTTACAGTGTGTGCTCCCGGGTCTCCTCATACAGCTGTGTGTCTCACCCCCTCTCTCTCCTTACAGTATGTGCCCCCGGGTCTCCTCATACAGCTGTGTGTCTCACCCCCTCTCTCCTTACAGTGTGTGCCCCCGGGTCTCCTCATACAGCTGTGTGTCTCACCCCCTCTCTCCTTACAGCGTGTGCCCCCGGGTCTCCTCATACAGCTGTGTGTCTCACCCCCTCTCTCCTTACAGCGTGTGCCCCCGGGTCTCCTCATACAGCTTTGTATCTCACCCCCTCTCTCCTTACAGCGTGTGCCCCCGGGTCTCCTCATACAGCTGTGTATCTCACCCTCTCTCTCTCCTTACAGTGTGTGCCCCCGGGTCTCCTCATACAGCTGTGTGTCTCACCCTCTCTCTCTCCTTACAGTGTGTGCCCCCGGGTCTCCTCATACAGCTGTGTGTCTCACCCCCTCTCTCCTTACAGTGTGTGCCCCCGGGTCTCCTCATACAGCTGTGTGTCTCACCCTCTCTCTCCTTACAGTGTGTGCCCCCGGGTCTCCTCATACAGCTGTGTGTCTCACCCTCTCTCTCTCCTTACAGTGTGTGCCCCCGGGTCTCCTCATACAGCTGTGTGTCTCACCCCTTCTCTCTCTCCTTACAGTGTGTGCCCCCGGGTCTCCTCATACAGCTGTGTCTCACCCTCTCTCTCTCCTTACAGTGTGTGCCCCCGGGTCTCCTCATACAGCTGTGTGTCTCACCCCCTCTCTCCTTACAGTGTGTGCCCCCGGGTTTCCTCATACAGCTGTGTGTCTCACCCCCTCTCTCCTTACAGTGTGTGCCCCCAGGTCTCCTAATACAGCTGTGTGTCTCACCCTCTCTCTCCTTACAGTGTGTGCCCCCGGGTCTCCTCATACAGCTGTGTGTTTCACCCCCTCTCTCCTTACAGTGTGCGCCCCCGGGTCTCCTCATACAGCTGTGTGTCTCACCCTCTCTCTCCTTACAGTGTGCACCCCCGGGTCTCCTCATACAGCTCTGTGTCTCACACTCTCTCTCCTTACAGTGTGTGCCCCTGGGTCTCCTCATACAGCTGTGTGTCTCACCCCCTCTCTCCTTACAGCGTGCACCCCCAGGTCTCCTCATACAGCTTTCGGTGCTTCCATTCTCAGGGACAAGCAAGGGATCAGGCTTCCTCTAGGTCGACTAGTTTTCACAAGACAAGGTGACAAACTAAGAGTTCTTTCCCGGCAAGACGTCCAGCTTCTAAACCAGACGACAAGCTTTCAGCCTGATGGGGCAGGCCTCCTCCTGATGGATCCCAGGGTGGGAGGCCGACCTCTTCAGTTTGTGGATTATTGGCATCAAACAATAACACATGTCTGAGTCCAAGAAGTGGCCTCTCATGGGTAAGTCCACACTTTCCGGAGGCATCCTCCCCAGAAGTTCTTTTGCACAGATCCTCCATTAGATGCGGTTAAGGCCTTGGCCCTTCACGAAGCCATTCACTCCCTGCTCCAGGCGAGGATAATAATCCCAGTTCCTGTGTCGCAACAGGGAAGGGGTTATTATTTCAATCTATTTCTGGTTCAGAAACCGAATGGGGTTTATCGCCCTGTATTAAATCTAAAAACTCTTAACATGTTTACCCAGGTACCCAAGTTTTGTATGGAAACTCTCCAGTCAATTATTTTGGCAATGGAGCCGGGGGGATTACATGTTTCCCTGGACATTCAGGATGCATATCTGCATGCTCCTATTATACCATCCCACCAGCAATTCTTACGGTCTGCTGTACAGCAGCATTATCAATTTCAGGCTCTACCCTTTGGCCTATCTACGGCTCCCCGAGTATATACCAAAATAATGGCAGTCATGGCGGCCTATCTCAAGCGTCGGAGTCAGAATTCTGCCATATCTGGACGACCTTCTGATATTGGCACAGATTCCGGTTGCTTTACAAAGCCATTTTGAACTGACCATAGCCTGCCTGCAAAGGCACGGCTGGATCACCAATTGGAAGAAATAATCGCTTTTTCTAACACAGCAGATGGTACAGTGCATCTTGCGTTGCTGGAGTTTTCGGGCACAAACTGTGTTTTTGCCAGAGAACAAGATTGTGGCATTGTCATTATGAATACGCAAGTGAAGGGTATCCATTCTGTTAGCAATGCAGGTCCTGGGATAAATGATATCCTTCAACATAATGGTGTATGCTCAGCTTCATTCCAGGCCTCTGCAAAAGTTGATTCTCTCCAAGTGGAACGGACAGTATCATCTAATAAAGTCTCAGAGGATCATTCTCACTCCACAAGTTCGTCACTCTCTCCGGTGGTGGCTGAGAAAGACTCATCTGAACAAAGGGCACCCATTCAGGATTCCAAATTGGGTGGTTCTCACCACAGTCTGCCATTCTTCGCGGATGGGGGCAGTGACTGGTCATCACACCTTTCAGGGAAGATGGACAAATTAGGAAAGTCATCTGCCAATAAACATTCTGGCACTGCGAGCAGTGTACAGGGCACTTATCATGGCACAGGAACTGCTCCAGGGCAGGCTGGTCCAGATTCAGTCTGATAATGCGACTACAGGGGCCTACCACAATCATCAGGGAGGCGCAAGAAGTTCCACAGCCATGAAGGGAATGACAAAAGTCCTGATTTGGACAGAATGTCATCTTCCGGCAATCTCAGCAATATTCATACCGGGTGTACTCAGTTGGGAAGCAGACTTTCTAAGTTGCCAGGACATACACGCCAGAGAGTGGTCTCTCCATCTGGGAGTGTTTCAGCTCCTGGTAAACAAATGGGGTCTACCAGAGATAGATCTCATAGCCTAACATCACAACCACAAGGTCGCCAGGTATGGGTCCAGGTCCAGAGTCCATCAGCAGCCTTCGTGGACGCACTGGCAGTAAGATGGGACTTCAAGCTGGTGTATCTCTTTCCTCCGATTTCTCTCCTTCCAAGAGTTCTCAGGAAATTCAAGCAGGAAGGCGGAACAGTAATACTGGTGGCTCTGGCATCGCCCAGACGTCATTGGTTCACCGACATACAGAATCTGTCCATAGTCGTTCCGTATCCTCTTCCTCTATGGCAGGATCTACTAATGCAGGGTCCCTGCCGACATCCGGACTTACCTTTTGGCTTTGACGGCATGGCTCTTGAATCTTCCATCCTAAGAGCAAAAGGTTTTTCTAGTTCTGTAATTCAGACGATACTTAGGGCACGGAAGCCTGCCTCTGCCCGCATCTATTACAGAGTTTGGCATTCTTTTGATCAGTGGTGTTCCCATAGGAAGTATGATCATATGGTGTTCAGGATGTCCAGGGTAGTGGCTTTTCTTCAGACAGGGTTAGACAGCAGTCTCCGACTGGCCACTTTGAGAGTGCAGAACCACTGTCGGTCTGGTTCCAGAGGAAGATTGCCTCATTACCAGATGTTTGAAAAAAATTCTAGGAGTTCTGCGTGTTCAGCCTCTTTTTGTTCCACCGGTAGCACCGTGGGATTTGTCTTTGGTTCTTAAGGGGCTACAAGCTCCCCCATTTCAACATCTAGATGCTGTAGATTTGTAGTAGTTGACAGCCAAGACAATTTTTCTTCTCGCTATCTCTTCTGCACACAGTCTCTTGATTTGGCAGCGCTCTCTTGTGACTCCCCATATTTTATTTTTCACCAGGATAAATCTGTTCTTAGTACAAGGGAGGGTTGAAGAAATTGTGGTTCCAGCTTTTCAGTCTCCAGATCTTTCTGTAGGGGAAGCCTCCCTGGATGTAGTTTGTGTTCTCCATATCTATGTGTAGCATACAAACTCTGTTAGAAAATCAGATGCTCTTTTTGTATTATATGGTTTTCACAAACGAGGATGGCCAGCTAATAAGCAGACTCTGATGAGATGTCTACGCATGACTATCTCACAGGTGTACACACAGGCTGATCTCCCTGTCTCAAGCACGGTAACAGCACATTCTACTCGGTCTGTAGGACCATCGTGGGCATTTAGTCGTGGTCCATCTGCTGAATAATTGTGCAAGGCAGCCACGTGGTCTTCTGTCCACACTTTTCTTAGGTTTTATGCCTTTGATACTTTTGCCTCTCAGAATGCTTCCTTTGGACGATGAGTTCTCCTTTCAGCTCAAGAGCGTCCCCCACCCTAGGGGAACTACTTTAGGACATCCCCATGGTATCCCTATGGACTCTTCAAGAAGAAAATTAGAGTTATGGTAGACTTACCTAGATAACTCCTTTCTTCGAGCTCCACAGGTCACCCACCCTGTTGCACCTAGCTGCAGGGGTAATTTTTTCTTTTGGTCACAGATTCCCTCATCTTCTGGTGTACGATTGCTCTTCCTATTCTTTCCTTCTCCTGTCTTGAGGCTTGTTCACTAAACTGAAGTCCTATGGCTTGGGGCAGGGTATATATGGAGGAGGACCCGAGGCATCCTGGGAGCTGAAGCTTTAACTGTTTGGTGCCTGGATCTCTCCAACCATATTATCCCCATGGTATCCTAATGGACCTCGAACAAAGTCATCTAGGTAAGTCTGACACCAATCAGGAGGTGTGGCCACAGCTCGTCGACACATACACAGCAGAGGCGGTTCTAGGTGCTGACGGTAGGAACCTGGGAGAAGTGGTTCCAAGCGCCGATTGTAGGAATTTGGTGGTGGCAGTGCATTACCTGTCCACGGCGCAGTGGGCGGAGTCAGTAACAAGTGGTTACTGATGGTAAAAGGAATTCCCTAATACCCCAAGATCCAGTGGGTATAAAAACTAATCTGAGGTCATCCGGTCACAATATCTATTTAATACCACTCACATTCTGTCCAGATACATTATAACCTGGTGCACCAACTTGTCTGGAGAACTACTGCACCCAGCACAATATGCTTTGCACATCATATTAACACCAGTACACCAATATTATAACTGATCAGTCTGCCATTGCTTTGCTAATAGTTTATGCACTCAGAGTGTTCCAGCATATTAGTCTGCTAATACACACTACCCGATAAATCCTGCTGATCCGATAATTGTTCCGGCATAAACAGTGATTAACGGATTGGTGTGCGCCATGCACACCGAGCACTTTCTTGCTCAGCATGTACTTACTCTTCATCTCAACAACGGGATGGGGAACCATGTAGTGTGAGCAGCACGTTATATCATCCTCCTAATCTGACCGTTGTAGGAAAGTTTTAAACTTTATCAGCTTCAAACCCCCTAACGCACCTGTAAAGACACTGGCCCTCATTCAGAGGCGCTCGCAGGAAGCGAGCGCTCGTTCTGAATGAGGGCGGCTGCTTGTATTTTTAAGTGCGGCCTCCTGGTCGCTAGCTAAGCTGCGGGTTACCACCCACAGCTTTAGCGACCGACCAGGTTGATGTCGCGATGGTCAAGACCATCGCGACCATCGGGGCTTGCGACGAGACACTAAGGTTGGGTCTCGACAACCGCAAGCCCCAAGGAGCTTCCTGCTCTGATCAATCAGGAAGCTCCCCACTGACATCACTGCTGATGTCAGTGCGGCCGCCCACAAAACAGCAGGCGTTCCGTCAGGTATGCCTCCGTTTGTGAAACCACCGCCCCGCCTACAAAACGGGCCGAGCTGTCGATCAACATCGACAGCCGGCCCTTTTGTAGTTAGCTCCGGAGCAAGAGAATTTCTCTCTCGCTCCGGGGTTTGCGCACGCGCAGTGCGGCCGCTGCGCGTGCGCAGGGCCTAAACATCGACCTGGTTGCAAGCACTCAGCGCTTGTGACCGGGTCTGAATGAGGTCCAATATCCAATCCTAGGGCTGATCATTCTATTATCGGCTGATCGGTCCTACATTGGATAGTGCATACCCGGCTTAAGGCTAAAGTATATTTCTAATTTCTAATCACCTCTACCCTCTCTTTTATTATACAGGACGTCCTGTTTAATTACTCATTATTGTTTTACAATTGTTTATGTTTTTGAGTGTCGTTAATGTGAAATGAATCCCTACAATGGGAGCCTGGAGCTAATGTTGCAATAATTGTTTCTCAGATTGGCACCAGAGTGTAACAGATTGTGGTTATAAATTAGTAGAAACAGAAAAATAATTTGTGTCATGATCACATCTCACAACTCATAAAGCTTTCTAACACCGATGTGAGTATATATGTCATCAATAGCGCTATAGACCAACATGTTCCAATAGAAGAATATCGGGCCTGATTCAACACAGATCGCAACAGCGTACACAGATCGGCCGATGGTGCATACAGCACATGCGTATGCACCGCAGTGCGCGTGAGTTGTCATAGCGATCACCTACGCAGATACAAAGCCATCGCAGGTCCAGGGATGGGACGTCAGCGTTTGGGAACAGTGACGGCATAGTAGGACAAATGCAGGCATTCATAAATTGGCCACTGCGACGGCATACGCAGCCTGAGTACTCACTACGTGCGATGAGGTTAGCGATTTCTGAGTAAGGTCAGAGCTGCTGTAATTGTGTGCGAGGAATTGGTAGGGGTCCTAATCGCAGAGTTTGCACTGTGAAATGTAGACACAGGAATATACTGAGAATTGGTAGGGGTCCTAATCACAGCGTTGCACTGAGAAATGTAAGGAGAGGTAAACAGGGATGCAGCTTGACAGCTAAATTAGTAATCAGCTTGAAGGCTGACACATGTAACACAGAGAGTCAGCCTGAGAGTTAAGCAGCACACTGAAAGATAACACAGGAACTGTTACATGAAACACTGGAGTTCTGTGAGAGAGCTAAAGTAACATGCTGAGAATTAGCATGGGAGCTAATACAAGTAACACTGGAAGTCAGTGTGAGGGCTGAAACACACTGGAGGTACTTTGTGAAAAACACCGGAGAGCATAATAATCACTGGAACAGCAAAGTTGAACAGCATCTTCCTGTTCCTGGAGTGAGACTATATACCCCTTGCTAGCTGGTCATTAGATCAGAGGATCAGCTGAGTGACCGCAGGGCTACCATTGGGGGAGACTAGTCAGGTGATATGGACCAACATGGCTGCGCCCATGCCCGCTACCACGGGAACCAGGACACACATGGAAGCCCTAGCAGACCTCGGGGAGAACACTCAGCCATCATACACTTCCACTCCCAGTGGCTGAACACCTAAGGACATTGGCGCGGAGGTGAGTAGTGGTCAATCCCAGGCCGCATCCTGACAGTCGTTCACAGACACATCCGCTGAAGTGCTCACCATATATCGTCCATTCGATTGAACGGCCAATATATCACCCAGTGTGTACCTAGTTTTAGATTATCTGCTCTATCTCAGGGCCTGATTCAGCAAGGATCGCAATTGCAAAGCTGCATGCAGGCTATAGATATGATTTATGCACACAGGCAGCTTTGCAATGTGATTCTTACAATCATGCAAATGCAGCAGGTGGTGTAAGACACCCCCTGTATGACACCCCCTGTAAGGGGAAGCAATCGGGAAGCCGACTGCCTAAATACCGACTGTCATATCCCGGCAAGGGTGAAAGGCCGGGCGTCTAGATGTAGACGCCCGCATTTCCCCGACGCCGGGAGACCGGCGTCCGGCATCCCGATCGTAATGATGCCGGGCGCTGTGAGCGGACAGCCGCGCGGGGGGGAGAGTTAGGTTTAGGGCTCCCGGGGGGGACTTAGGGTTAGGCTAGGGGGAGGGAGGGTTAGGCACCCCTGGGGGGGACTTAAAGTTAGGCACCCCCCCGGGGGACTTAGGTTTAGGCAGCGGGGAAGGCTGTGGTTAGGGTTAGGCACTTAGAGGGGGGATTAGGGTTAGGCACTTGGGGGGGAAGTTAGGGTTAGGCACCCCTAAGGAGGGTTAGGGTTAGGGGGGTTAGGATAGTAGATACTCTCCTATCCACGATCGGGATTTCCAGTGCTGTCGGTCTTCCGCTGCTCGGAACTCTGCTGATGTCGGCCTGCCGGGCCCTGCCGCGGCCGGCGGTATTTCATACCCATTCCCCTGTAAGACCCCCCTGCTGCATTTGTGATCCCAGCACTGCGATGGAGGTTGCAGTGCTGGGTTCTGTTATGAATCCCACTGCCTGCTCCATGTGAGACCCCTAGAACCCGGCCAGCGAGATCTTCACCAAAAACAACCGCCCGTTGTTCCCATAGAACTATGATACGTTCACCGGTACTTAGGTGTCCGCCTGGACTTACGCTCGGGGTAGTAGAGGCTCACACGGAGATACAGGGGAATTGAAGAGATGAAGTGTACACTTAGCGCTGATACAGGTAATGGTTCTGATGAGTTGGCAATTGCATCGATGATATGACAATGATACCGATGGTGCGCCAATTGTGCCGATGTTGCAGCAATAGCCGTAGATAAACAGTCTAGAGTTTGGAAATGGCTTTGAGAGCCGATGTTGCGGCAAGTGTGCCGATGTTGCGGCAATTGCCGTAGATAAACAGTCTAGGGCAGTGTTGGCTAACCTTGACACTCCAGCTGTTATGGAACTACATAACCCAGCATGCACTGCTACAGTTTTGCTATTAGGGCATGCTAAAACTGTGGCAGGGCATGCTGGGATATATAGTTCCACAACAGCTGGAGTGTCAAGGTTAGCCAACACTGGTCTAGGGTATGAAAATGGCTTTGAGAGCCAACGGTGCGGCAACTGTGCCGATATTGCGGCGATGGTGCAGCAATAGCCGTAAATAAACACTCTGGGTATGAAAATGGCTTTGAGAGCCGATGGTGCGGCAAGTGTGCCGATGTTGCGGTGATGGTGCCGATGTTGCGGCATGGGAGCTGCTTGAAGCGGCTAAGAAGCCGACTGAAGAATGGTGGTAGCACGGGAGCTACTTGGTGCGGCTAGGAAGCCGTATGGTGAACGTTGGCTGCACGGGAGCTGCTTGATGAAATCCACAGACACGCTATAGTCAGCACAGGTGCAATAGTTCAGTGAGTATAGATAGGCTGCAGCACTTAATCAAGCTGCACCTGTGGATGAGACATCACTTCCTGAGGCGTGCCGATCGCCTAGCAACAGGAGGAACCCCGCCCTGCCTGGGAAAGCTGTCAGGGTCAAGTAATGACCGCGACTTATAACAGGTTTACCATTGCGACCATTGGTTGATGGTCGCAATGGTGGACGGCCCCGGTCGGTCGGCCAGCTGAGTAAGCAGGCTGCGTATGTCCATGCAGTCTCTGGGCTGGCCACTCCCGGAAAGAGCTTAAATGCTTTTGCCTGTCAATCAGGTAGACGCATTCAAGGGCTAGCGTGCGTGTTAGCAGGACCCATTCTGCACACTCGCAGAATGGGTCTTGCGCATGCGCACATTCCCGATCATCGGGAATCTGCTTTTAGTAGTGCACTTGCATACTGTACACTGCTGAATTAGCCCCTCAGTCATTAGTAGGACCCACATCATTGTATATGTTTTAGAAGAGGAATACAATATGATTCCATTGCGTCTTCTAGAAGATTATAGCTTACCTACATTTATTCCATTCTGAATCTATCATTTTATAATGGGAGGAGATCTATAATTCCTCTGTTGTGCCTTAAAGGTCCCAAATGACATATTAACAATAGAGCAATAACTTCACCTGATTATAAATGAACGACGCTGCTCTAACAATTATTTTCATCACAGTTTTCTATATTGTTGGATGTGAAGATATTTTTCAGATCATTCTAAACAAATAATGGCGGCTACTGTACATGTGATTAGTGGGAAAAGTAGTTTATTTAGTACTATGAATAAAAGTGAAGTTTCCATTAGACAAATAAAAGGGTCCCCAGCCATACTTACCTATTCTCCCGGACATTGAGGAGGCCCCTGAATTTTCGGTTAGCCCCCCGCATCTCAGAAGAGTATCCGGATTTCACGCATCTCACCCATTTCCTAGTGAAGTGAACAGAATGGGAAAATAATTGCCAGGAATTGCAGCATATTTGGCGTGAATCACGGCTCCCTATGGAGGGGGCAGGGCTAAATGACGTGAAACCGCATCATTTAGCCCCACCCCCTCCTCGCGGTCCGGCGCTACACGGCAGTTTGTCATGACGGGGCCTAATGACAATAACCTGGCCCCGCCCCACAAAGTTGCCACCTCTGTTTGCTCTCCGAGCATAAATTAGCCACGGCAATACCATACGCAGCTTGGGCTTTCACTGCGTGCGATAGTGTGCGCCAGGCTCTGATTATGCTCAGTGTTACCGATGGTATCGCAGACTTGCTAAGTATTACGATGTGTGTAAGGTGAGGTTGGCGTCCTTATGTTAGGCTGTGTATGGCAAAGCGATCGCAATCATTAGTATATCTTTGCAGTCAGACTGCGTGCATAATCGCTATTGTGATCGCAATAGCGATCCTTGCTGAATCAGGCCCCCAGTGCGGAATCCACCCTATAAGTAACTGTTATATACAGTGTGTATATATATATATATATACATATATATATATATACATACACTGTGCTATACAGCAGAGATATAGTCATCGGGTTTGGGATCTGCTGCAGGATAAGGGAGGCTGAGGGAGAATGGACTGGGAACATGGCTGTTCAGTGCAACCTTGGGTAAGTCTGTCCTCAGAGGTCCAGGCCGGATGCTGGGTAAGTCTGTCCTCAGAGGTCCAGGCCCGATGCTGGGTAAGTCTGTCCTCAGAGGTCCAGGCCCGATGCTGGGTAAGTCTGTCCTCAGAGGTCCAGGCCCGATGCTGGGTAAGTCTGTCCTCAGAGGTCCAGGCCCGATGCTGGGTAAGTCTGTCCTCAGAGGTCCAGGCCCGATGCTGGGTAAGTCTGTCCTCAGAGGTCCAGGCCCGATGCTGGGTAAGTCTGTCCTCAGCGGGCCAAGCCCGATGCTGGGTAAGTCTGTCCTCAGAGGGCCAGGCCTGATGCTGGGTAAGTCTGTCCTCAGAGGGCCAGGCCTGATGCTGGGTAAGTCTGTCCTCAGAGGGCCAGGCCCCATGCTGGGTAAGTCTGTCCTCAGAGGGCCAGGCCCGATGCTGGGTAAGTCTGTCCTCAGAGGTCCAGGCCCGATGCTGGGTAAGTCTGTCCTCAGAGGTCCAGGCCCGATGCTGGGTAAGTCTGTCCACAGTGGGCCAAGCCCGATGCTGGGTAAGTCTGTCCTCAGAGGGCCAGGCCTGATGCTGGGTAAGTCTGTCCTCAGAGGGCCAGGCCCCATGCTGGGTAAGTCTGTCCTCAGAGGGCCAGGCCCCATGATGGGTAAGTCTGTCCTCAGAGAGCCAGGCCCCATGATGGGTAAGTCTGTCCTCAGAGGGCCAGGCCTGATGCTGGGTAAGTCTGTCCTCAGAGGTCCAGGCCCGATGCTGGGTAAGTCTGTCCTCAGAGGTCCAGGCCCAATGCTGGGTAAGTCTGTCCTCAGAGGTCCAGGCCCGATGCTGGGTAAGTCTGTCCACAGCGGGCCAAGCCCGATGCTGGGTAAGTCTGTCCTCAGAGGGCCAGGCCTGATGCTGGGTAAGTCTGTCCTCAGAGGGCCAGGCCCCATGCTGGGTAAGTCTGTCCTCAGAGGGCCAGGCCCCATGCTGGGTAAGTCTGTCCTCAGAGGGCCAGGCCCCATGATGGGTAAGTCTGTCCTCAGAGAGCCAGGCCCCATGATGGGTAAGTCTGTCCTCAGAAGGCCAGGCCCGATGCTGGGTGTCTGTCCTCAGAGGGCCAGGCCCCATGCTGGGTAAGTCTGTCCTCTGAAAGCCAGGCCCCATGCTGGGTAAGTCTGTCCTCAGGGGGCCAGGCCCAATGCTGGGTAAGTCAAAGCTCAGAGGGCCAGGCCCGATGCTGGGTAAGTCTGTCCTCAGAGGGCCAGGCCCCATGCTGGGTGAGTCTGTCCTCAGAGGGCCAGGCCCCATGCTGGGTGAGTCTGTCCTCAGAGGGCCAGGACCCATGCTGAGTAAGTCTGTCCTCAGAGGGCCAGGCCCTATGCTGGGTAAGTCTGTCCTCAGAGGGCCAGGCCCCATGCTGGGTAAGTCTGTCCTCAGAGGGCCAGGCCCCATGCTGGGTAAGTCTGTCCTCAGAGGGCCAGGCCCCATGCTGGATAAGTCTGTCCTCAGAGGGCCAGGCTCGATGCTGGGTAAGTCTGTCCTCAGAGGGCCAGGCCCCATGCTGGGTAAGTCTGTCCTCAGAGAGCCAGGCCCGATGCTTAATAAGTCTGTCCTCAGAGGGCCAGGCCCGATGCTGGGTAAGTCTGTCCTCAGAGGGCCAGGCCCCATGTTTAGTAGCACTGGCCTCCTACACAATGCAGAGTAAATATAGATGTTCCCAATATGATTTTACCAGTACTTTGGGCTAAAATGCACAATTTAGAAGTTTTGGCACCGCAGGATAAGGAACGCGATGTGTGACCATTTTAAAACTGCCAAGAAATACAATCAACCTCCCAGGTGTGAAAATATGTCTGTTAGCAGGACGCCTTGCACACTACCACAGTCACACACAGATAACTGCCCTCACCCATACAGATTTGCCCCAGGTTGCAGTCTTGATTTTACCATCATTTACCCTTCCTGTGGAAAGGAAACGTTCTACATCTGCCTCCCCTCTCCTCCAACACTGGCTCCCCCTCCCTTTCAAAGCCCAATTCATACTCCTCACACTCGCTCACAAAGCCCTTACCCATTTACATATCTGACCTTATCTCCCTCCACACTCCCGCCCGCCCACTTTGCTCCACACATGAATGCCATCTCTCCTGCCAACTGATTACTTCCTCCCACTCTCACCTTCAAGATTTTGATTGTGCTGCTCCTTACCTCTGGAACTCTCTCCCACCTTACAAATCTTCAAACGGGCTCCCAAGACCCACTTCTTCATCGTAGCCTCCCAGCTCTCATCCTACGCCGCTGCTCCTTCCTCCCTGTCTACCCCATCTGTGTCACCCCTGTCTATCTGCCCCACCCCTTTAGAATGTAAGCTCTCACGTGCTTCTCCTTCACCTACTTATACTATCATTTACTCCTAACTCCCCACAACGGCACCTAACACTTGGTTGCTGTTACCCTGCTGCTTATTCAAGTGTTATGATTGCTAACGCAGCAATGTGTATACACCACTCCCTTGTCCTGCTCTGTTTGGTACTGTTATTAAGTGATTTCTTGTGTACTTTGTAAGGCGCTGCGGAACCCTTGTGGCACCATGTAAAGGGTAATAATAATAATAATTGTAGGAGCTTCTTAAGCTGGGTATACAACTGACAGATATATCTACAGATGATGGTTGTTCATAAACACTGAAAAACCATCATCTGCGGTCTCGCTGGCCGGGGGTCACATCGCACCGCCTCCCCGCCGGCATCTGCAGCAAGTGTACGCAGTAGCGCATGCAGGGAGGGTTTCTGAGTACACAGAAACCCCCTGACAGCCTTTGGAGCAGCCCTGCCCCTCACGGCAAAATGCAGCAATTTGTGGACTAATTGGGAGGCGGTGCTAATATGACACGATTCTATTAACATTGCGTCATTTGTCTCTGCCCACTCCCAACTGACCCGCTAATCGCTCCATTTTGCCGTGAGAGGGCGGGGCTTAAGGACATGGTGCCAGTCTGCCAGGTCCTGACCCCGCAGCTGCCGCAAGGTAAGTTGTGTGTAATGTATGTGACATATGTATGTGTGTGTATAAGTGCAGGACAATGTACAGCCATGGGCAAATGTTATGAGAATGACACAAGTATTGGTTTTCACAAAGTTTGCAGCTTCAGTATTTTTGACCTTTTTATCAGATGTTACTATGGTATAATGAGGTAACATTACAGCATTACATAAGTGTCAGATGTTACTATGGTATACTGAGGTAACATTACAGCTTTACATAAGTGGTAGATGTTACTATGGTATACTGAGGTAACATTACAGCATTACATAAGTGTCAGATGTTACTATGGTATACTGAGGTAACATTACAGCATTACATAAGTGTCAGATGTTACTATGGTATACTGAGGTAACATTACATAAGTGTCAGATGTTACTATGGTATACTGAGGTAACATTACAGCATTACATAAGTGTCAGATGTTACTATGGTATACTGAGGTAACATTACAGCATTAGATAAGTGTCAGATGTTACTATGGTATACTGCGGTAACATTACAGCATTACATAAGTGTCAGATGTTACTATGGTATACTGAGGTAACATTACAGCATTACATAAGTGTCAGATGTTACTATGGTATACTGAGGTAACATTACATAAGTGTCAGATGTTACTATGGTATACTGAGGTAACATTACAGCATTACATAAGTGTCAGATGTTACTATGGTATACTGAGGTAGCATTACATAAGTGTCAGATGTTACTATGGTATACTGAGGTAACATTACATAAGTGTCAGATGTTACTATGGTATACTGAGGTAACATTACAGCATTACATAAGTGTCAGATGTTACTATGGTATACTGAGGTAACATTACATACGTGTCAGATGTTACTATGGTATACTGAGGTAACATTACAGCGTTACATAAGTGTCAGATGTTACTATGGTATACTGAGGTAACATTACAGCATTACATAAGTGTCAGATGTTACTATGGTATACTGAGGTAACATTACAGCATTACATAAGTGTCAGATGTTACTATGGTATACTAATGTAACATTACAGCATTTCATAAGTGTCAGATGTTACTATGGTATACTGAGGTTACATTATTGCATTACATAAGTGTCAGATGTTACTATGGTATACTGAGGTAACATTACAGCATTACATAAATGTCAGATGTTACTATGGTATACTGAGGTAACATGACAGCATTACATAAGTGTCAGATGTTAGTATTGTATACTAATGTAACATTACAGTATTTCATAAGTGTCAGATGTTACTATGGTATACTGAGGTAACATTACAGCATTACATAAGTGTCAGATGTTATTATGGTATACTTAGGTAACATTACAGCATTTCATAAGTGTCAGATGTTACTATGGTATACTGAGGTAACATTACAGCATTACATAAATGTCAGATGTTACTATGGTATACTGAGGTAACATTACAGCATTACATAAGTGTCAGATGTTAGTATTGTATACTAATGTAACATTACAGCATTTCATAAGTGTCAGATGTTACTATGGTATACTGAGGTAACATTACAGCATTACATAAGTGTCAGATGTTATTATGGTATACTTAGGTAACATTACAGCATTACATAAGTGTCAGATGTTACTATGGTATACTGAGGTAACATTATAGCATTACATAAGTGTCAGATGTTACTATGGTATACTGAGGTAGCATTACATAAGTGTCAGATGTTACTATGGTATACTGAGGTAACATTATAGCCAATCCTGATTACATGCAGGTTATTGCATTCTGCTGAATAGTAAAGTCTGCTGTTTTCACATACTTGTATTATAACCTAGCAGTACCTTTTTGGCATATGTGAGTTCATAGATTACAATCTTAAGATTTCCCCGTTTTCCTTTTTCATGTGAATGTAACGAAATTATATGACATTTATTTTCATATGAGCATTTTTCTGCTGCTAATTATGTGTTTCTAGGTAGATACTTTCAACTTGTAACTGGGCATCTCTCAATAAAGTCGCTACACGCTGAGAGAATGAGATGTAATATGTTATTGATAAACTGATAACCTTATCTCCCCAATTTTGAGGATTAACTACCCATCACCCAACCCCATTTGATTCTCTATCACTATATATTCAATAGAGCTAATCATCCTAGGTGATTATACTTTGATATCGATACTGGTAAACCAAGCTCTTTTCCTATCTTTCCTCGCCTACAGCCTAGTAACTTCCCCCTTCCTTATTGTCCAATACTAATATAGTAAGAGAATAAAGGGGTAGAAATGAATGCCTGTTCAAGGGGTTAAATACTGTCTTTTTTTTCTCTGGGGCTACTGTGAAACACGGGTCTCTCACTCCCCAGATTCTGCTTTTCGCAAGATGGGAAGCAGCAGAACTCGTTGATGGATCAGGTTTCTTATACCTCATATTTCTATTTTTCTGTACTATATGGTATCTATATTATTATGCATGGACTCATATAATCCAATATTGACCATTGGTACACTGCAACTATACATTCTTTCACCTCCCGCCTGCAGCCCAGTAATTTTCCCCCTCCTTTTTGTCCAATGCTATTATAGTATGACAAAGGAGGAGATTTAATGAATGCCTGCTACAGGGACGTGTTCTTGCTTTATCTTCGAGGGGTTACTGTGACATGCGGGTCTCTCACTTCCCATTCTCTGCGATAGCATGATGGCAAGCAGCAGAACTCTGTAATGAATCAGGACTCTTAACATCCCTCACTATATCTTCTTTCTGTACTATACGGTTACTTTCTATAATTGATTGGTCCATTTACAGGACCTATTTGTTCTGTTATTTCAACTAGAGAAATTTGATCGTATTTTCAGTTTGTGATATTTACATTGATGTTTCTCATTCTATATATGCTTATATATTTACCCCTGACAAGCCTATGACCTGAGTGTATTTTTATATTTTGTTTGTGATATACCAATACTGGTTAGTATTGGGTATAATTGTTTTGTATTTATGCTGTATTGTCTTTAGTATATTTCGCCTTTATGGGATTATTCTCATTCTCAGCACTTTGCACCTTTTCCTTATTATTTTCTATGTCTGTATGTTATGTTAGTCTGTTTTAGCTTGAATTTATTAAAAGTTATATTTTAGTAACCATTACACACCTACTAGCTATTAAGAGTGCGCCGTTATAGAGTCTTGGATTTGGTCCTAGGACCTCTTCCCTTTTCCCTTTGTTCCACATTGACCTACTCTGCACAGCACCACCACAAATCCATCGATATATTTGGATCCATAGGAATATTGTGGATATAGCCCCGTCTCCATCTTCTATATAGAAGAATATATTTTTTTATATTTTTCTTAAATTATATGGTGATTTACTTGCTTGTGCGGTGGGCTTCCTTCCCCTTTCCCCATTCTTGTCCTCCAATTTGACTTATGTAATGCTGTAATGTTACCTCAGTATACCATAGTAACATCTGACACTTATGTAATGCTGTAATGTTACATCAGTATACCATAGTAACATCTGACACTTATGTATGCTGTAATGTTACCTCAGTATACCATAGTAACATCTGACACTTATGTAATGCTGTAATGTTACCTCAGTATACCATAGTAACATCTGACACTTATGTAATGCTACCTCAGTATACCATAGTAACATCTGACACTTATGTAATGCTGTAATGTTACCTCAGTATACCATAGTAACATCTGACACTTATGTAATGCTACCTCAGTATACCATAGTAACATCTGACACTTATGTAATGCTGTAATGTTACCTCAGTATACCATAGTAACATCTGACACTTATGTAATGCTGTAATGTTACCTCAGTATACCATAGTAACATCTGACACTTATGTATGCTGTAATGTTACATCAGTATACCATAGTAACATCTGACACTTATGAAATGCTGTAATGTTACCTCAGTATACCATAGTAACATCTGACACGTATGTAATGCTGTAATGTTACCTCAGTATACCATAGTAACATCTGACACTTATGTAATGCTACCTCAGTATACCATAGTAACATCTGACACTTATGTAATGCTATAATGTTACCTCAGTATACCATAGTAACATCTGACACTTATGTAATGCTGTAATGTTACCTCAGTATACCATAGTAACATCTGACACTTATGTATGCTGTAATGTTACATCAGTATACCATAGTAACATCTGACACTTATGAAATGCTGTAATGTTACCTCAGTATACCATAGTAACATCTGACACGTATGTAATGCTGTAATGTTACCTCAGTATACCATAGTAACATCTGACACTTATGTAATGCTACCTCAGTATACCATAGTAACATCTGACACTTATGTAATGCTATAATGTTACCTCAGTATACCATAGTAACATCTGACACTTATGAAATGCTGTAATGTTACCTCAGTATACCATAGTAACATCTGACACTTATGTAATGCTGTAATGTTACCTCAGTATACCATAGTAACATCTGACACTTATGTAATGCTGCAATGTTACCTCAGTATACCATAGTAACATCTGACACTTATGTAATGCTGTAATGTTACCTCAGTATACCATAGTAACATCTGACACTTATGTATGCTGTAATGTTACATCAGTATACCATAGTAACATCTGACACTTATGAAATGCTGTAATGTTACCTCAGTATACCATAGTAACATCTGACACGTATGTAATGCTGTAATGTTACCTCAGTATACCATAGTAACATCTGACACTTATGTAATGCTACCTCAGTATACCATAGCAACATCTGACACTTATGTAATGCTATAATGTTACCTCAGTATACCATAGTAACATCTGACACTTATGAAATGCTGTAATGTTACCTCAGTATACCATAGTAACATCTGACACTTATGTAATGCTGTAATGTTACCTCAGTATACCATAGTAACATCTGACACTTATGTAATGCTGCAATGTTACCTCAGTATACCATAGTAACATCTGACACTTATGTAATGCTGCAATGTTACCTCAGTATACCATAGTAACATCTGACACTTATGTAATGCTGTAATGTTACCTCAGTATACCATAGTAACATCTGACACTTACGTAATGCTGTGATGTTACCTTAGTATACCATAGTAAAATCTGACAAAAAGGTCTAAAAGCACTGAAGCAGCAAACTTTGTGAAAACCACTACTTGTGTCATTCTCAAAACGTCATGGCTGTATACGTATATGTGTGTGTATATGTATGTATGTGTATATTTATGTATATTTATGTGTGTGTATATGCATTATGATAACTTGGGGTAATTAGCTCGGTAGATTGGTGCAGTGTTTAGGTACTTAATGAGGGTCCATACACAGCTTCCCAAGTAAATAAACTCAATGGTGCTTTACTTCCAGCATGGAAATCATGAAACAGAGATGGAAAATAACAAACAACCTAGCCCTCTTAGGGCACGAGCTCACTTCTTAAACCCTCTCTATCAAGGTGCGCCTAGTCTGCCAGTAATTTTCTGCCTGCTTCTCTGGTGGTCTATTGTCGGCTCCAGCCTGGCTTGGCTTGGCTACCACAGCTATACAAACAGTCAGTCTTGGTGGCCTTCCCTGTATCCTCCAGGTATAGGCCCTGGCTGCCTCTGCCTGCAGCCCAGCTGCTTCAATGTCACAGTCTGAGAGATTTATGGTCCCCCCCCTGCTTCCTGCAAGGTCCAAACACAGACCTCCTGGCCCCCAATGGCTTGCTTAGCTTCACTGGGCTCTCTGGCTGCCACAGTCCCACATAGACTGTCTCCAACAGCAGCCTGACTGGTCTGCCTTCTCATCAGCCCACAGGTGTTTCACAACTGAGTATTTGTACCCTGTGTGGGAGAATCTCTCCAACCCCACACAGAATCTTCTGCTCACCAACGCCATCTCTGCTGATACTGTCACAGTATGTGTATGTATATGTGTGTATATATCTGTGCGTACAGCATATGAATGTGTGTATATGTGTATGTGTGTGTATATGTATGTCTATGCATATATGAATGTGTGTGTATATATGTATTTGTATATGTGTGTACTATATATATGTATGTGTGTGTGTATGTATGTGTGTATATTATAAGAGAAAGGGGGGCAGGGTGTTTAAGGGGCTACACCTCAAAAGCTATAGGAGGTACCAAGTTTAATTTGGTAGGGGCGGATAGAACTGTCACTGGGTGCTGCATGCCAAATATCAGGGCAAAAACATAAAAAATGAGGACATTGGAGTAATCTAAAGCTCCAACTGTCACTTTTTTATGCTATAGTCTATGGGGGATATTTGGGAAGGCATAACTCAGGGTAGGGGTGGAATTTAGACTTGGGGTTTGTTTTATTAGGTAGCTATTGTGCCAGGGTAAGTGATTTTGTGGTTCATGTAAATTAGAAAGTTGCAGTTTTTAAACTTACCTCAAGAATGCGCCATTGTAGAGAAAGGACTTTTCAACTTGTTGCGCAGCCGCGGAAGGAGCCTCCAGCAGGTGTAATAACTGTGGCTTCACTTGGGTGCACCAAGATGGCCATCGTTTGCGAGCTTTAGCGGTGGTGGGCTCGGGGGAAAGAAGCTGGCGTTAGCTGCAGTGGGAACCGGCGGAAAGGCGCGGGGGGGTAGCGGGCGTCAGCTGTGGCCAGAACCCGGGGGCAGTAGCGGGCTTTAGCGGCGGCAGTGTGGCCTGTGGTAGTGCAGGCATTAGGACGCAGGGGAGGTAGCAGCACACAAAATGCAGGCTTGGATCTGGTAGATCCATGATACCTGCTTCTGTGTTTAATTACAAAAAAAAATGGAGTGGCCCCGCCCCCCAGAAAACAACCAGCATCGGGCTTTGGAGCCCCAGTACTGGTTGTGCTAAATACAGGGGACAAATGACGTAGGGGTCCCCCATATTAAGCACAACCAGCACCGGGCTTTTCAGAACCTGTCCTGCTTGCCAAAATACGGGGGACAAATGATGTAGGGGTCCCCGTATTTAGCACAACCAGCACAGGGCTCTGAGATGGTCCTGGTTCTGGAAATACAGGGGGAAATAATGCATAGGGTCCCCCTGTATTTACCAGAACCAGCACCGGACTCCTCCTAGTAGGGGGGTGATGCCACAGCCAGGGGCGCCCTTTCACCATGCCCCCCAGCCGCATCATCACCCCTGACCGCTAGTTAGCCCAGGCCGGGGATTCCTGGGGAGTTAGGGACCCCCCCAATAAAGGGGCACCCTCCTCAGGGCACCCCAGGACCACGCTGATAGCCCGGGGCTATCCCCAGCACCCCTGGACTGTTGGGTGCCGGGTTGATTATGTAAAGTGTGGTGCATATGAAAATATAAATATTGGCTTTTGCTGTGGAACTACAGTTCCCAGCAAGCCTCCCCTGCATGCTGGTACTTGGAGAACCACAAGTATCAGCATGCGGGGCATTACGGGCTTGCTGGCACCTATAGTACCCCTGCAAAATAAATTATTAAAATAAAACAAACAGACACCGTTTTTTAAAGTATTTTATTATGCTGCACCTTCACCTTACGGTTTCACATGTTCCATTAAGGCTGCTTAGACATGATCTGAAAATTCACAAAACCTATTGATTTTCAGCCACTCAAACTACAAAAAGCAATGAAATTACGATCATTAAGTCTGACGCCATAATGGACGTGTTCCTTGCACAATACAGATATGGTATGCCATCACACCCTGTGGTTAACTGCAGATTCAGCACTCTCACAGAATGAGATTGCTGTTACTCACAAAATGGTGGAGCTGCTAAATCACAGAATTGTGTGCTCATTGGAATACACACATGAAGTCTATGCAACTGAGGTCAAAGCAGAAAATAGAGCTGTGCAGATGGGATAAAAGTGGTGCGGGTGGGGGGAGGAGACAGAGTTGCACAGTTGGGGGGGACAGAGTGGTGCACATGGAGGAAGAAAGAGTGCCACAGAGGAAAGGAAGACAGCGGTGTGGCTTAGGGGAAGGCAGTGCTGCAGAAGGAAACAGAGTGCCACAGAGGAAAGGAAGACAGCGGCGTGGCTCAGGAGAAGGCAGTGGTGTAGAAGGAAACAGAGTGCCACAGAGGAAAGGAAGACAGCGGCGTGGCTCAGGAGAAGGCAGTGGTGTAGAAGGAAACAGTGCCACAGAGGAAAGGAAGACAGCGGCGTGGCTCAGGAGAAGGCAGTGGTGTAGAAGGAAACAGAGTGCCACAGAGGAAAGGAAGACAGCGGCGTGGCTCAGGAGAAGGCAGTGGTGTAGAAGGAAACAGTGCCACAGAGGAAAGGAAGACAGCGGCGTGGCTTAGGGGAAGGCAGTAGTGTAGAAGGAAACAGAGTGCCACAGAAGAAAGGAAGACAGCGGCGTGGCTCAGGAGAAGGCAGTGATGTAGAAGGAAACAGAGTGCCACAGAGGAAAGGAAGACAGCGGTGTGGCTTAGGGGAAGGCAGTGGTGCAGAAGGAAACAGAGTGGTACGGATGCAGGGCGGTGCAGATGGAGAAAGACAGATTGGTGCGGATGAGAGAACACAGACTATCATAGTTTGGAGACCACACAGCAGTAGGGATTGGGGAAGACCGCTTGGTGTGGATGGGGAGGAAGACAGAGTGGAGCGGGTGCTGGGGGGAGACAGAGTTGCACGGTCGGGGGACCAGAGTAGTGCAGATGGAGGAAGACAGAGTGCCACAGATGAGAGACAGACAGCAGCGTGGCTGTGGAGAAGGCACGGATACAGGGCGGTGCGGCTGGGGAAAACTGGTGTGGATGAGAGAACACAGACTATCACAGTTGGGAGACCACACAGCAGTAGGGATTGGGGAATATATAGCAGCATGGAGGCATATAGGGGCAGAAAGTGTACATGTATAGACAGAGTATGATAGTTTTAGCAATTAGGAAGCTGAATGTGTATAATGAATGAGATAAATGTATGCAGTGAGAAGGATGTTGGAAGCCAGTGGGATTGTTGTGGTGATCAAATGGGAAGATTGTGGGCACTGAGTGGGATGTGGGAGCCACATAACTGCTCAGACCTCAGTTGCATAGACTGCATGTGTATATTGCAATGAGCACACCGTTCTGTGATTTAGCAGCTCCACCATTTTATGAGTGACAACAATCTCGTTCTGTGAGTGCTGAATCTGCAGTTAACCACAGGGTGTGATGGCATACCATATCTGTATTGCGCAAGGAACACGTCCATTAAGGTGTCAGCCTTAATGATCGTAATTTCATTGCTTTTTGTAGTTTGAGTGGCAGAAAATCAATAGGTTTTGTGAATTTTCAGATCATGTCTAAGCAGCCTTAATGGGACATGTGAAATCGTAAGGTTTTTTGTCTATGGAATATGTATGTGTGTATATGCATGTGTATGTATATATGTATGTGTGTATATGCATATGTGTATATGCATGTATGTGTGTCTAATTGTATATATGTATGTATGTGTGTGGGTATATGCATGTGTGTATATGTATGTATGTATGTGTGGGTACATGTATGTGTGTGTATATATGTATGTATATAATGTGTGTGTATGGTACGGGCGGTCGTACACACAGCACGATGAGAAGATGCCATTGGCTGTGCAGTATAGCCGACGCGATGTCTGTGAACGACGTCATTCACACTGGCCGACGTGCATACGATATATCGGACGATCAATTGAAGGGCCGATATGTCGGCCAGTGTGTACCCAGCATTGCTCTCTTATTTGGGACTATGGGTTATAGAATGGGGTTAGTAGAATGAGAGCAAGCTTCAGCTTACATGGGAGTCCCGATTTCTCACACCCAGCCTGTAATAAAGCTCCGGCAGAGTCATTAATTAGAAGTCACCGGGATGAGTCAGAGGAGCTGCTGCAGCCAAGTCCCAGAAGTTTCCAGCAGTTACCTCTATCTCTGCCACCTACACCCCCGCCAGAGTCCCGACACCTCCCCCTACTCCCATATAGGGCTGAGCCTCCCCCCCGCCAGAGTCCCGACACCTCCCCCTACTCCCATATAGGGCTGAGCCTCCCCCCCGCCAGAGTCCCGACACCTCCCCCTACTCCCATATAGGGCTGAGCCTCCCCCCGCCAGAGTCCCGACACCTCCCCCTACTCCCATATAGGGCTGAGCCTCCCCCAGCCAGAGTCCCGACACCTCCCCCTACTCCCATATAGGGCTGAGCCTCCCCCAGCCAGAGTCCCGACACCTCCCCCTACTCCCATATAGGGCTGAGTCTCCCCCCAGCCAGAGTCCCGACACCTCCCCCTACTCCCATATAGGGCTGAGCCTCCCCCCAGCCAGAGTCCCGACACCTCCCCTATAGGGCAGAGACACCCCCCTTATACCCATACTGGGCGTCTGGTGCTGCCCCCTCCCTGGCGTCACCCCGGGCGGTAGATAAGGTGCCGGAGAGGGCAGCGGGCTCACTATGGCTCATCACCCCGTCCCCAGGAGCAGCATGAAGACCACCGTCTCCGGCACCAGCGACCCCCTACCCCCCGGCTGGGAGATCAAGCTGGACCCCCAAACCGGGTGGCCCTTCTTCGTCAACCACAATGACAGGACCACCACCTGGAGTGACCCTCGGGCGCAGGACAAGGTGAGCCCGGCACACCCGGATCCCTGCCCGGGCAGCCTGTATATGGGGATTGGAGCTGACACATTACACAGGGATATATATATATATAATATAGGGGGGATTGGAGCTGTCACAGGTCAGATATATATAATAGGGGGGATTGGAGCTGTCACAGGTCAGTTATATATTATAGGGGGTGTTGGAGCTGTCACAGTTCATATATAGAATATATACAGTATATATAATATAGGGGGGATTGGAGCTGACACATTACACAGGGATATATTATATATAATATAGGGGGGATTGGAGCTGTCACAGGTCAGATATATAATATATATAATAGGGGGGATTGGAGCTGTCACAGGTCAGATATAGACTATATATAATAGGGGATGTTGGAGCTGTCACAGGTCAGATATATAATATATATAATAGGGGGGATTGGAGCTGTCACAGGTCAGATATAGACTATATATAATAGGGGGGATTGGAGCTGTCACAGGTCAGATATAGAATATATATAATATAGGGGGATTAGAGCTGTCACAGGTCAGCTATAGAATATATATAATATAGGAGGGATTGGAGCTGTCACAGGTCAGTTATATATTATAGGGGGTGTTGGAGCTGTCACAGTTCATATATAGAATATATACAGTATATATAATATAGGGGGGATTGGAGCTGACACATTACACAGGGATATATTATATATAATATAGGGGGGATTGGAGCTGTCACAGGTCAGATATATATAATAGGGGGGATTGGAGCTGTCACAGGTCAGATATATAATATATATAATAGGGGGGATTGGAGCTGTCACAGGTCAGATATAGACTATATATAATAGGGGATGTTGGAGCTGTCACAGGTCAGATATAGAATATATATAATATAGGGGGATTGGAGCTGTCACAGGTCAGATATATAATATATATAATAGGGGGGATTGGAGCTGTCACAGGTCAGATATAGACTATATATAATAGGGGATGTTGGAGCTGTCACAGGTCAGATATAGAATATATATAATATAGGGGGATTGGAGCTGTCACAGGTCAGATATATAATATATATAATAGGGGGGATTGGAGCTGTCACAGGTCAGATATAGACTATATATAATAGGGGATGTTGGAGCTGTCACAGGTCAGATATATAATATATATAATAGGGGGGATTGGAGCTGTCACAGGTCAGATATAGACTATATATAATAGGGGGGATTGGAGCTGTCACAGGTCAGATATAGAATATATATAATATAGGGGGATTAGAGCTGTCACAGGTCAGCTATAGAATATATATAATATAGGAGGGATTGGAGCTGTCACAGGTCAGATATATAATATAGGGGGTGTTGGAGCTGTCACAGGTCAGATATAGACTATATATAATATAGGGGGGATTGGAGCTGTCACAGGTCAGCTATAGAATATATATAATATAGGAGGGATTGGAGCTGTCACAGGTCAGATATATAATATATATAATAGGGGGGATTGGAGCTGTCACAGGTCAGATATATAATATATATAATAGGGGGTGTTGGAGCTGTCACAGGTCAGATATAGACTATATATAATATAGGAGGGATTGGAGCTGTCACAGGTCAGCTATAGAATATATATAATATAGGGGGGATTGGAGCTGTCACAGGTCAGCTATAGAATATATATAATATAGGGGGGATTGGAGCTGTCACAGGTCAGATATATAATATAGGGGTTGTTGGAGCTGTCACAGGTCAGATATAGACTATATATAATGGGGGGGATTGGAGCTGTCACAGGTCAGATATAGAATATATATAATATAGGGGGTGTTGCAGCTGTCACAGGTCAGGAATACAATATACATAATATAGGAGGGACTGGAGCTATTACTGGTTATATATATATAATATGTGTGTGTGTTTTGGAGCTGTCACAGGTCAGGTGTAGAATATATATACAATATAATAATATAGGAGGGGCTGGCGCTGTCACAGGTCAGATATATAGGTGTTGGCGCTGTCACAGGTCAGATATATAGGTGTTGGCGCTGTCACATGTCAGATATATAGGTGTTGGCGCTGTCACATGTCGGATATGTAGGTGTTGGCGCTGTCACAGGTCAGATATATAGGGGCTGGAGCTGTCACAGGTCGGATATATAGGTGTTGGTGCTGTCACAGGTCAGATATATAGGTGTTGGCGCTGTCACAGGTCGGATATATAGGTGTTGGCGCTGTCACAGGTCGGATATATAGGTGTTGGCGCTGTCACAGGTCAGAGAGAACTGGCGCTATAATACGTTAATAAGTATCAATCCAAGCAATGGTCCATCCAGTAGGTGGCGCTCTGCTACTAGTGCCTATAGGTGATGTGCATTATACATCATATTCAGCATGGCTTCTCCCACTGACAGAGGGAAATGCGCTGTAGAGCGCCTGTGATAATGGCGATGCATTTCTGGCTCGCAGCACAGTACATGAGTAAGTGTTGGGCTTTATCTGGGTAATGTTTGGGGGGAGGGGTGCAGTGTTGTCACTGCAGCAGTATTATATAATAATCCATACAGTCACACACGACATATATACAGAAGCTGCAGCCTCCTCCTGGGTCACGTCCTAATCGTTCTGCCTGTCACAAATTAGGGGATGAGATATCTGAGATGTGATTAATCTCTGAGATGTTCCTGACGCAGCCAGTGTCCGTCTATTTATAACCCTCCTGATTTGTGGAATATTCCGCCTATATCCCAGACATAAAGCAGGGCCACGTTGCTCTCCCAGCATGCACTGCGGGAGCTGTATACATTGGGCGGCACACCCTGCTGCAGGACTTACGCCAAGTCAAATCAATAAGAAGTTTCCTATCTCTGTCTATAAACAAATCCTGAGATAAACGCCGGGACAGGCCAGAGGAGCGGGATTTCGTGACGCACGTGTGGGAAGTTCTTCCTTTTGTGACCTTTAAGGGGGAAAATCTGCGAGCTGTTTACAGGGCCCTGCAGCTGTCACTTAGCCGTCAGCCCTTCAGCTGTTGTGTGTGTCGGGGTTAGCAGGGATCTGCGATGCTCTGTCATCTTCCCCCAGGCTCTGACACACACACAGGCAGTGAAGGGGTCAATATTTCCATGTGATAAAAGTACACGTGTGTATTGTAACGCCCTTTCCGTGTAACACTAAATGAGCTTAAAGGGGTGCTGGTAACACCATTAACCGAATCATACAACCAGTCGCTAGTGTCAGGAGAGATTGCAGAGGACTGGGAAAGAGCAAACGTCCCACTGCACCAAAGTGGAAGCAAGGAAGAGGCCGTAACTAGCGACCAGTGACTACAGGCCAGTAACTAGCGACCAGTGACTACAGGCCGTAACTAGCGACCAGTGACTACAGGCCGTAACTAGCGACCAGTGACTACAGGCCGTAACTAGCGACCAGTGACTACAGGCCGTAACTAGCGACCAGTGACTACAGGCCGTAACTAGCGACCAGTGACTACAGGCCAGTAACTAGCGACCAGTGACTACAGGCCAGTGACTAGTGACTAGCGACCAGTGACTACAGGCCGTAACTAACGACCAGTGACTACAGGCCAGTAACTAGCGACCAGTGACTACAGGCCGTAACTAGCGACCAGTGACTACAAGCCAGTAACTAGCGACCAGTGACTAAAGGCCAGTAACTAGCGACCAGTGACTACAGGCCAGTAACTAGCGACCAGTGACTACAGGCCAGTAACTAGCGACCAGTGACTACAGGCCGTAACTAGCGACCAGTGACTACAGGCCGTAACTAGCGACCAGTGACTACAGGCCGTAACTAGCGACCAGTGACTACAGGCCAGTAACTAGCGACCAGTGACTACAGGCCAGTAACTAGCGACCAGTGACTACAGGCCAGTAACTAGCGACCAGTGACTACAGGCCAGTAACTAGCGACCAGTGACTACAGGCCAGTAACTAGCGACCAGTGACTACAGGCCAGTAACTAGCGACCAGTGACTACAGGCCAGTAACTAGCGACCAGTGACTACAGGCCAGTGACTAGCGACCAGTGACTACAGGCCAGTGACTAGCGACCAGTGACTACAGGCCAGTAACTAGCGACCAGTGACTACAGGCCAGTGACTAGTGACTAGCGACCAGTGACTACAGGCCAGTGACTAGCGACCAGTGACTACAGGCCAGTAACTAGCGACCAGTGACTACAGGCCAGTAACTAGCGACCAGTGACTACAGGCCAGTAACTAGCGACCAGTGACTACAGGCCAGTAACTAGCGACCAGTGACTACAGGCCAGTAACTAGCGACCAGTGACTACAGGCCAGTAACTAGCGACCAGTGACTACAGGCCAGTAACTAGCGACCAGTGACTACAGGCCAGTGACTAGCGACCAGTGACTAGCGACCAGTGACTAGCGACCAGTGACTAGCGACCAGTGACTACAGGCCAGTGACTAGCGACCAGTGACTACAGGCCAGTGACTAGCGACCAGTGACTACAGGCCGTAACTAGCGACCAGTGACTACAGGCCGTAACTAGCGACCAGTGACTACAGGCCGTAACTAGCGACCAGTGACTACAGGCCAGTGACTACAGGCCAGTGACTACAGGCCAGTGACTAGCGGCCAGTGACTAGCGGCCAGTGACTAGCGGCCAGTGACTAGCGGCCAGTGACTAGCGACCAGTGACTAGCGACCAGTGACTACAGGCCAGTAACTACAGGCCAGTAACTAGCGACGAGTGACTACAGGCCAGTAACTAGCGACGAGTGACTACAGGCCAGTAACTAGCGACGAGTGACTACAGGCCAGTAACTAGCGACGAGTGACTACAGGCCAGTAACTAGCGACGAGTGACTACAGGCCAGTAACTAGCGACGAGTGACTACAGGCCAGTAACTAGCGACCAGTGACTACAGGCCAGTAACTAGCGACCAGTGACCTGACATCAGTAGTTGGGAAAGTGATGGAAACACTCTTATAAGAAAGAGTCGTAGATTATCTAAAATCCAGCAATTTGCAGGACCCCAAACAGCATGGATTTACTGGGGGGAGATCATGTCAGACAAATCTTATTGACTTTTTTGACTGGGTGACTAAGGAAATAGATAAAGGGGGGGCCATAGATACAGCTTATCTAGACCTTAGTAAGGCTTTTGACACTGTTCCACATCGCAGACTGTTAAATAAACAGGAAAACATGAGATTAGATACAAACATAGGTGAATAGATAAGATCATGGCTGCAGGATAGGAAACAGAGTTGTAGTAATCGGAGAGCAGTCTCAGGAGGGAAATGTTACCAGTGGAGAACCTCAGGGATCTGTGCTGGGACCAGTGCTTTTTAATATCTTTATTTGTGACATTGCAAACGGTATTGAAGGGAAACTATGTCTTTCTGCAGATGACACAAAGGTATGCATCAGGGTAGACACACCAGGAGGGGTAAAACAAATGATTGATGATCTGGGTAGACTAGAAGAATGGTCAAGAATGTGGCAACTCCAGTTTAATGCCAAAAAAAGCAAAATCATGCACTTGGGTCTCAAACATCCAAAGGCTAAATATAGTATTAATGGCACTATACTGGTAACTACTGAGGAGGAAAGGGATCTAGGAGTCACTATTTCAGGTGACATAAAGGCTAAATATAGTATTAATGGCACTATACTGGTAACTACTGAGGAGGAAAGGGATCTAGGAGTCACTATTTCAGGTGACATAAAGGATAAATATAGCATTAATGGCACTATACTGGTAACTACTGAGGAGGAAAGGGATCTAGGAGTCACTATCTCAGGTGACATAAAGGATAAATATAGTATTAATGTCACTATACTGGTAACTACTGAGGAGGAAAGGGATCTAGGAGTCACTATTTCAGGTCACTTAAAGGCTAAATATAGTATTAATGGCACTATACTGGTAACTACTGAGGAGGAAAGGGATCTAGGAGTCACTATCTCAGGTGACAAAGGCTAAATATAGTATTAATAGCACTATACTGGTAACTACTGAGGAGGAAAGGGATCTAGGAGTCACTATTTCAGGTGACATAAAGGCTAAATATAGTATTAATGGCACTATACTGGTAACTACTGAGGAGGAAAGGGATCTAGGAGTCACTATTTCAGGTGACTTATAGGCAAGCTAACATTGTAACAAAGCAATGAGGAAGGCCAGTCAGATGCTTGGTACATAGAGAGAGGAATCAGTAGCAGAAAGAAAGAAGTGATAATACCACTGTATAGGTCATTGGTAAGTCCTCATCTCCAATACTGTGTTCAGTTCTGGAGGCCATACGTTATCTCCAGAAGGATATTTATACATTAGGGACTGTACAAAGAAGGCAACTAAAATGTTGCAAGGTCTACACCACAAAATGTACCAGGAAAGACTAAAAGATCTTATATGTGTAGTTTGGAGCAGAGAAGGGAAAGTGGGGACATGATAGAAACGTTCAAATATATAAAGGGTTTTACCAAGGTAAAGGAAGGAGACATTCTTCATAGGAAGAGAAGTATTAGAAGAAGAGGACATGTTCTGACACTGGGGGGTGGTAGGTTCAGGAGAAATGACATCACAGAAAGGGTAGTGGAGAAGTAGAATAGCCTCCCATCAGAGGTGGTAGAGGATAAGACAGTAGAGCAATGTACACATGCATGGAATAGACAAGGATATCCTTCAGAAGAAGTAAGGAGCAATAAGGGTTGAGGTAATATAATATGTTTAAAAATGGGGCAGACTAGATGGGCCGCGTGGTTCTTATCTGCCGTCACATCCTGTGTTTCTATGTAAACAAACGTATATAGACGGTAAGGGAAGTGGCTCAATGACCAATGTAAATAGCATGTTCTCCTACACGTTGGTAACTTGTTGTGTGGACAGGTGAATTGCAGCAGGGATTATGGGATCGCAGTGATCCCTCTTCTTGTATTCCCACCACTATCTGTGTATACTGTATGTGTGTGTATGTGTGTATGTGTGTATGTGTGTGTGTGTGTGTGTGTGTGTGTGTGTGTGTGTGTATGTATATATATATATATATATATATATATATATATATATATATATATATAAATATAATATAGGGTATGGTCGGATATATCTGTATGCAATGCTACCAACAAGGTCGCTCATGCGCGCTGACATGCATGGACATGGCTGGACCTTCCCTCAGTCGGGATTTGCCCGAGGCCGCCACCGCCCTGCCATTGCATTCATTTCACCAGTGTCCCGCGCAGTGTGCATCGTACAGCAATGGAGCTAGTCTTCCGATTCCTTGCCACTGCAAAAGCGTGCAAGCCAATCGTACACACATTCTACTCGCAGCATCTTGCCCGTACACTTTCACCAACATTTTGTGCGTCTCCGTCGCTGTTTTACCCAATTGAAGCAGAACTTAATGTTGTGTCGTTGCTCCATTGCTATACGACGCACCCTGCTCGGGACACTGGTGAAATGAATGCAATGGCAGTGCGGTGGCGACCTCGGGCAAATCCCGACTGAGGGAAGGTCCAGCCATGTCCGCGCATGTTGGTAGCGTTGCATACAGATATATCCGACCATTCCCCAAACATTTTTATAACAGACCTCGTATATTACTTACAGAGATATTCTGGACAGTTTAATATGGAATTCCCTAATGTGATGCAAATAATTAAATCTAATATAGCGAGATAATAATTCATATAACATTTCTATATTTCACATTAACTTAATCTGGTTATTGAACTGCAGAGTCTCTGAGTCTCAGACAGATCCGAAGCCCGTCCTAGATTGCGGAGCAGGAGAGCGGAGAGAATGGCGCGCTCGCACAGCGGATGGCTGAGAACGTGACTAGTCAGGGAACATTACACTTGGTTGAGGCATCAGTCGGTGAAGTCAGAGAGATAATATTGCCCAGTGACTCCGGCATCAGGAATGGCTGCGGGAATTCATTGCCTCGGTCACCGGCTGATCCCTGACCTCTCACCTCCAGCCTTTGTCCCTCTCACCCTAATGGACTGTCCTCCCTGTGAATGGGTTTCGCCAGCTATTTTTATGCCATACTTGTCACCCTTTTCCGTGGCAGCTGGAACATGATTGTCTGCTACTGCTTTTCCAAGATAATTTCATTGTACGTAAATGGGAATAAAATACCAGAGTAGTATAACAAGAGCTCCAGCCTGTGACTATCAGATTGCAGCCATCTCCTGGGGTATTTACCTTCTGTAGTTATACCGGTGATTGCTGCTGCTGGCTCCTATATACTGTGTCTGTAATGTTACCTCCAGTAGTTATACCGGTGATTGCTGCAGCTGGCACCTATATACAGTGTCTGTAATGTCACCCTCTGTAGTTATACCGGTGATTGCTGCAGCTGGCACCTATATACAGTGTGTGTAATGGCACCTTCTGTACTTATACCGGTGATTGCTGCAGCTGGCACCTATATACAGTGTCTGTAATGTTACCTCCTGTAGTTATACCGGTGATTGCGGCAGCTGGCACCTATATACACTGTCTGTAATGTTACCTCCTGTAGTTATACCGGTGATTGCTGCAGCTGGCACCTATATACAGTGTCTGTAATGGCACCTTCTGTAGTTATACTGGTGATTGCTGCAGCTGGCACCTATATACAGTGTCTGTAATGTCACCTCCTGTAGTTATACCGGTGATTGCTGCAGCTGGCACCTATATACAGTGTCTGTAATGTCACCTCCTGTAGTTATACCGGCGATTGCTGCAGCTGGCACCTATATACAGTGTCTGTAATGTCACCTCCTGTAGTTATACCGGTGATTGCGGCAGCTGGCTCCTATATACAGTGTCTGTAATGTCACCTCCTGTAGTTATACCGGGGATTGCTGCAGCTGGCACCTATATACAGTGTCTGTACTGTTACCTCTTGTAGTTATACCGGGGATTGCTGCAGCTGCCACCTATATAGAGTGTCTGTAATGTTACCTTCTGTAGTTATACCGGGGATTGTTGCAGCTGGCACCTATATACAGTTTCTGTAATGTTACCTCCTGTAGTTATACTGGTGATTGCTGCAGCTGGCACCTATATACAGTGTCTGTAATGTTACCTCCTGTAGTTATACCGGTGATTGCTGCAGCTGGCACCTATATACACTGTCTGTAATGTCACCTCCTGTAGTTATACCGGTGATTGCTGCAGCTGGCACCTATATACACTGTCTGTAATGTCACCTCCTGTAGTTATACCGGTGATTGCTGCAGCTGGCACCTATATACACTGTCTGTAATGTCACCCTCTGTAGTTATACCGGTGATTGCTGCAGCTGGCACCTATATACACTGTCTGTAATGTTACCTCCTGTAGTTATACCTGTGATTGCTGCAGCTGGCACCTATATACACTGTCTGTAATGTCACCTCCTGTAGTTATACCGGTGATTGCTGCAGCTGGTACCTATATACAGTGTCTGTAATGTGACCTCCTGTAGTTATACTGCTGATTGCTGCAGCTGGCACCTATATACAGTGTCTGTAATGTCACCTCCTGTAGTTATACCGGTGATTGCTGCAGCTGGCACCTATATACAGTGTCTGTAATGTCACCTCCTGTAGTTATACTGGTGATTGCTGCAGCTGGCTCCTATATACAGTGTCTGTAATGTCACCTTCTGTAGTTATACCGGTGATTGCTGCAGCTGGCACCTATATACAGTGTGTGTAATGGCACCTTCTGTACTAATACCGGTGATTGATGTAGCTGGCACCTATATACAGTGTCTGTAATGTTACCTTCTGTAGTTATACTGGTGATTGCTGCAGCTGGCACCTATATACAGTGTCTGTAATGTCACCTTCTGTAGTTATACCGGTGATTGCTGCAGCTGGCTCCTATATACAGTGTCTGTAATGTCACCCTCTGTAGTTATACCGGTGATTGCTGCAGCTGGCACCTATATAGAGTGTCTGTAATGTCACCTTCTGTAGTTATACCGGTGATTGCTGCAGCTGGCACCTATATACACTGTCTGTAATGTCACCTTCTGTAGTTATACCGGTGATTGCTGCAGCTGCCGCCTATATACAGTGTCTGTACTGTTACCTCCTGTAGTTATACCGGTGATTGCTGCAGCTGGCGCCTATATACAGTGTCTGTACTGTTACCTCCTGTAGTTATACCGGTGATTGCTGCAGCTGGCACCTATATACAGTGTCTGTAATGTGACCTCCTGTAGTTATACTGGTGATTGCTGCAGCTGGCACCTATATACAGTGTCTGTAATGTCACCTTCTGTAGTTATACCGGTGATTGCTGCAGCTGGCACCTATATACAGTGTCTGTAATGTCACCTCCTGTAGTTATACCGGTGATTGCTGCAGCTGGCACCTATATACAGTGTCTGTAATGTCACCTCCTGTAGTTATACCGGTGATTGCTGCAGCTGGCACCTATATACAGTGTCTGTAATGTCACCTTCTGTAGTTATACCGGTGATTGCTGCAGCTGGCACCTATATACAGTGTCTGTAATGGCACCTCCTGTAGTTATACCGGTGATTGCTGCAGCTGGCACCTATATACAGTGTCTGTAATGGCACCTTCTGTAGTTATACCGGTGATTGCTGCAGCTGGCACCTATATACAGTGTCTGTAATGTTACCTCCTGTAGTTATACCGGTGATTGCTGCAGCTGGCACCTATATACAGTGTCTGTAATATCACCTCCTGTAGTTATACCGGTGATTGCTGCAGCTGGCACCTATATACAGTGTCTGTAATGTCACCTTCTGTAGTTATACTGGTGATTGCTGCAGCTGGCTCCTATATACAGTGTCTGTAATGGCACCTTCTGTAGTTATACTGGTGATTGCTGCAGCTGGCACCTATATACAGTGTCTGTAATGGCACCTTCTGTAGTTATACTGGTGATTGCTGCAGCTGGCACCTATATACAGTGTCTGTAATGGCACCTTCTGTAGTTATACTGGTGATTGCTGCAGCTGGCTCCTATATACAGTGTCTGTAATGGCACCTCCTGTAGTTATACCGGTGATTGCTGCAGCTGGCACCTATATACAGTGTCTGTAATGTCACCTTCTGTAGTTATACCTGGGATTGCTGCAGCTGGCACCTATATACAGTGTCTGTAATGTCACCTTCTGTAGTTATACTGGTGATTGCTGCAGCTGGCACCTATATACAGTGTCTGTAATGTTACCTCCTGTAGTTATACCGGTGATTGCTGCAGCTGGCACCTATATACAGTGTCTGTAATGTCACCTCCTGTAGTTATACTGGTGATTGCTGCAGCTGGCACCTATATACAGTGTCTGTAATGTCACCTTCTGTAGTTATACTGGTGATTGCTGCAGCTGGCACCTATATACAGTGTCTGTAATGTGACCTCCTGTAGTTATACCGGTGATTGCTGCAGCTGGTACCTATATACAGTGTCTGTAATGTGACCTCCTGTAGTTATACCGGTGATTGCTGCAGCTGGCACCTATATACAGTGTCTGTAATGTCACCTCCTGTAGTTATACCGGTGATTGCTGCAGCTGGCACCTATATACAGTGTCTGTAATGTCACCTTCTGTAGTTATACTGGTGATTGCTGCAGCTGGCACCTATATACAGTGCCTGTAATGTTACCTCCTGTAGTTATACGGGTGATTGCTGCAGCTGGCACCTATATACAGTGTCTGTACTGTTACCTCCTGTAGTTATACCGGTGATTGCTGCAGCTGGCACCTATATACAGTGTCTGTAATGTCACCTCCTGTAGTTATACCGGTGATTGCTGCAGCTGGCACCTATATACAGTGTCTGTAATGTCACCTCCTGTAGTTATACCGGTGATTGCTGCAGCTGGTACCTATATACAGTGTCTGTAATGTGACCTCCTGTAGTTATACCGGTGATTGCTGCAGCTGGCACCTATATACAGTGTCTGTAATGTCACCTCCTGTAGTTATACCGGTGATTGCTGCAGCTGGCACCTATATACAGTGTCTGTAATGTCACCTCTAGTATTTTTTCCTGTTGATTGCTGCAGCTGGCACCTATATACAGTGTCTGTACTGTTACCTCCTGTAGTTATACCGGTGATTGCTGCAGCTGGCACCTATATACAGTGTCTGTAATGTCACCTCCTGTAGTTATACCGGTGATTGCTGCAGCTGGCACCTATATACAGTGTCTGTAATGTCACCTTCTATAGTTATACCGGTGATTGCTGCAGCTGGCACCTATATACAGTGTCTGTAATGTTACCTCCTGTAGTTATACTGGTGATTGCTGCAGCTGGCACCTAATATACAGTGTCTGTAATGTCACCTCCTGTACTTATACCGGTGATTGCTTCAGCTGGCACCTATATACAGTGTCTGTAATGGGACCTTCTGTAGTTATACCTGGGATTGCTGCAGCTGGCACCTATATACAGTGTCTGTAATGTCACCTCCTGTAGTTATACCGGTGATTGCTGCAGCTGGCACCTATATACAGTGTCTGTAATGTCACCTTCTGTAGTTATACCTGGGATTGCTGCAGCTGGCACCTATATACAGTGTCTGTAATGTCACCCTCTGTAGTTATACCGGTGATTGCTGCAGCTGGCACCTATATACAGTGTCTGTACTGTTACCTCCTGTAGTTATACCGGTGATTGCTGCAGCTGGCACCTATATACAGTGTCTGTAATGTCACCTCCTGTAGTTATACCGGTGATTGCTGCAGCTGGCACCTATATACAGTGTCTGTAATGTCACCTCCTGTAGTTATACCGGTGATTGCTGCAGCTGGTACCTATATACAGTGTCTGTAATGTCACCTCCTGTAGTTATACCGGTGATTGCTGCAGCTGGCACCTATATACAGTGTCTGTAATGTCACCTCCTGTAGTTATACGGGTGATTGCTGCAGCTGGCACCTATATACAGTGTCTGTACTGTTACCTCCTGTAGTTATACCGGTGATTGCTGCAGCTGGCACCTATATACAGTGTCTGTACTGTTACCTCCTGTGGTTATACCGGTGATTGCTGCAGCTGGCACCTATATACAGTGTCTGTAATGTCACCTCCTGTAGTTATACCGGTGATTGCTGCAGCTGGCACCTATATACAGTGTCTGTAATGTCACCTTCTATAGTTATACCGGTGATTGCTGCAGCTGGCACCTATATACAGTGTCTGTAATGTTACCTCCTGTAGTTATACTGGTGATTGCTGCAGCTGGCACCTATATACAGTGTCTGTAATGTCACCTCCTGTACTTATACCGGTGATTGCTGCAGCTGGCACCTATATACAGTGTCTGTAATGGGACCTTCTGTAGTTATACTGGTGATTGCTGCAGCTGGCACCTATATACAGTGTCTGTAATGTCACCTCCTGTAGTTATACCGGTGATTGCTGCAGCTGGCACCTATATACAGTGTCTGTAATGTCACCTCCTGTAGTTATACCGGTGATTGCTGCAGCTGGCACCTATATACAGTGTCTGTAATGTCACCTTCTATAGTTATACCGGTGATTGCTGCAGCTGGCACCTATATACAGTGTCTGTAATGTTACCTCCTGTAGTTATACTGGTGATTGCTGCAGCTGGCACCTATATACAGTGTCTGTAATGTCACCTTCTGTAGTTATACCGGTGATTGCTGCACTGGCACCTTTATAAAGTGACTCTATCAAGTAGGAGAACCGTTTGTGTATTGTGTGAGGTGTGAGGTGTGAGGTATGGGAGAGGTTTTCTGTGCTATACTGCTGTGCTCACGTCCATACTAATGATGATGACATGTATTTGTGCTATCAATAACAATACAGACATATCAGTATGGTATGCAATTATTCCAATATACCCCTGGTCCCAGGCATTTTGGATATGGGAGACTCAGCCCTGTACTACATTGTGATGTCAGGACAGTGTGAGGATATAAATATGTATTATTGTATTATGTTGTATTTTGCCTGCTTATTGCCTTGTGTCCCCGATAATCCAATAATGAAGATATCACCCATTCTTCGCTGGCGAGGTGCGAGGCTCCGCTAGCCTCTATCTGTACTTGGGGCGCAGGAGCTTTTTCTGCATCTCATTCCTCCTGAAATAAAACCTCAAATCCCATTGGACAGGTTTATACAACATGCGGCTGCTGTGGAACTACACATCCCAGCATACCCTAAAAAGCAAAACTGTGGCAGAGGATGCTGGGATGTGTAGTTCTACGGCAGCGAATACCTCTGCTATAGGAGTAATCTTAGCTATTACCACCATTGGCAGAGCACACGTACTTACTTTATAATGCTCTCCTGTTGCCCTATAGGGAAAGGAGTGTCAGCCTTTGTGCAGAATCAGTCATTATAACAATGTCTTGTGGTGTTTTTGTGTAGATGAACCAGACGTTGGCCAATGGTCCATCCCAGGAGAGTCAGAAGCCAGCTAACAACTACTACCCGCAGCTACGGCCAGGCTATATCCCCATTCCAGTCCTGCACGATGGCTTAGAAAGCAGGCCGCAGCACCTATACTACCATCTGCATCAGCCCGGAATGCACAGGGTTAAATGTGAGCCCACCCTGCAGAAGCGACCTCAGTCCCCCCTACTGGGGTTCAATCGTCCACAGTCCCCGGCCTGGACTCGGCCAGAATCTCCTCCGACAGATAAACAGAGTGGGCAGCTGACTCGTGGATCCACACAAGGACCATCGGTAATTATACGAAGACTATTTACTACATGAAGGACTGCGCAGTCCGGGTTCTATCACGGTACATCTAAGTTGCTAAACGTTTCCTGCTGAATTGTGCAGCAGCCATTGGAGGCCACCGATCTGCACCATGACGGTCCCGTGTGTGTCCTGTCCTGCAGTGGTGACATATCGCCCTGCGCTGTGCAGGATATAGTGGGTACGGCCAGGGGGTACTTCTTCCCATGTGTCCTGTCATCCATGCTGGGACAAAATGTCCATTTCTCTGGACACTGGTGCTAAATCCAGGACAGCATAAGTCCCCGGTCTTAGTACTACACCAAAAGGCTGATTCTGAGCTGGGAACAGTGCAGAAGAGAGGCAGTAACTTTGCCCCTTGGTAACGCTGCACTGCACGGGGGCAGATGTAACAGGGAGGGGTAGAGATACGTCATAACCAAACTCTGATCTAACTTTAAGTGTAAGAAAAGAGCTGAGCAGCACCTGAGGGCTACATACACCAGCAGCTGGTACTTACCCCACATGTACACATAATGCAGACATAATAATGTATGTGCCCCCCCTGCAGTGTAAGAATAGAGCTGAGCAGCTGAGGGCTACATACACCAGCAGCCGGTACTTACCCCACATGTACACATAATGCAGACATAATAATGTATGTGCCCCCCCCCCCTGCAGTGTAAGAATAGACGTGAGCAGCAGCTGAGGGCTACATACACCAGCAGCCGGTACTTACCCCACATGTACACATAATGCAGACATAATAATGTATGTGCCCCCCCCCTGCAGTCTAAGAATAGACGTGACCAGCACCTGAGGGCTACATGCACCAGCAGCCGGTACTTACCCCACATGTACACATAATGCAGACATAATAATGTATGTGCCCCCCCTGCAGTGTAAGAATAGAGGTGAGCAGCACCTGAGGGCTACATACACCAGCAGCCGGTACTTACCCCACATGTACACATAATGCAGACAGAATAATGTATGTTCCCCCCCCCTGCAGTCTAAGAATAGACGTGACCAGCACCTGAGGGCTACATGCACCAGCAGCCGGTACTTACCCCACATGTACACATAATGCAGACATAATAATGTATGTGCCCCCCCCCCCCCCCCTGCAGTGTAAGAATAGACGTGAGCAGCAGCTGAGGGCTACATACACCAGCAGCCGGTACTTACCCCACATGTACACATAATGCAGACATAATAATGTATGTGCCCCCCCCTGCAGTCTAAGAATAGACGTGACCAGCACCTGAGGGCTACATGCACCAGCAGCCGGTACTTACCCCACATGTACACATAATGCAGACATAATAATGTATGTGCCCCCCCTGCAGTGTAAGGATAGAGGTGAGCAGCACCTGAGGGCTACATACACCAGCAGCCGGTACTTACCCCACATGTACACATAATGCAGACAGAATAATGTATGTGCCCCCCCTGCAGTGTAAGAATAGTGCTGAGCAGCACCTGAGGGCTACATACACCAGCAGCCGGTACTTACCCCACATGTACACATATTGCAGACATAATAATGTATGTGCCCCCCCTGCAGTGTAAGAATAGAGCTGAGCAGCACCTGAGGGCTACATACACCAGCAGCCGGTACTTACCCCACATGTACACATAATGCAGACATAATAATGTATGTGCCCCCCCTGCAGTGTAAGAATAGAGCTGAGCAGCACCTGAGGGCTACATACACCAGCAGCCGGTACTTACCCCACATGTACACATAATGCAGACATAATAATGTATGTGCCCCCCCTGCAGTGTAAGAATAGAGCTGAGCAGCACCTGAGGGCTACATACACCAGCAGCCGGTACTTACCCCACATGTACACATAATGCAGACATAATAATGTATGTGCCCCCCCTGCAGTGTAAGAATAGAGCTGAGCAGCACCTGAGGGCTACATACACCAGCAGCCGGTACTTACCCCACATGTACACATAATGCAGACATAATAATGTATGTGCCCCCCCTGCAGTGTAAGAATAGACGTGAGCAGCACCTGAGGGCTACATACACCAGCAGCCGGTACTTACCCCACATGTACACATAATGCAGACAGAATAATGTATGTGCCCCCCTGCAGTGTAAGAATAGAGCTGAGCAGCACCTGAGGGCTACATACACCAGCAGCCGGTACTTACCCCACATGTACACATAATGCAGACATAATAATGTATGTGCCCCCCTGCAGTGTAAGAATAGAGCTGAGCAGCACCTGAGGGCTACATACACCAGCAGCCGGTACTTACCCCACATGTACACATAATGCAGACAGATTAATGTATGTGCCCCCCTGCAGTGTAAGAATAGAGCTGAGCAGCACCTGAGGGCTACATACACCAGCAGCCGGTACTTACCCCACATGTACACATATTGCAGACATAATAATGTATGTGCCCCCCCTGCAGTGTAAGAATAGACGTGACCAGCACCTGAGGGCTACATGCACCAGCAGCCGGTACTTACCCCACATGTACACATAATGCAGACATAATAATGTATGTGCCCCCCCTGCAGTGTAAGAATAGAGCTGAGCAGCACCTGAGGGCTACATACACCAGCAGCCGGTACTTACCCCACATGTACACATAATGCAGACATAATAATGTATGTGCCCCCCCTGCAGTGTAAGAATAGAGCTGAGCAGCACCTGAGGGCTACATACACCAGCAGCCGGTACTTACCCCACATGTACACATAATGCAGACATAATAATGTATGTGCCCCCCCTGCAGTGTAAGAATAGACGTGAGCAGCACCTGAGGGCTACATACACCAGCAGCCGGTACTTACCCCACATGTACACATAATGCAGACATAATAATGTATGTGCCCCCCCTGCAGTGTAAGAATAGAGCTGAGCAGCACCTGAGGGCTACATACACCAGCAGCCGGTACTTACCCCACATGTACACATAATGCAGACATAATAATGTATGTGTCCCCCCTGCAGTGTAAGAATAGAGCTGAGCAGCACCTGAGGGCTACATACACCAGCAGCCGGTACTTACCCCACATGTACACATAATGCAGACATAATAATGTATGTGCCCCCCCTGCAGTGTAAGAATAGACGTGAGCAGCACCTGAGGGCTACATACACCAGCAGCCGGTACTTACCCCACATGTACACATAATGCAGACAGAATAATGTATGTGCCCCCCTGCAGTGTAAGAATAGAGCTGAGCAGCACCTGAGGGCTACATACACCAGCAGCCGGTACTTACCCCACATGTACACATAATGCAGACATAATAATGTATGTGCCCCCCCTGCAGTGTAAGAATAGAGCTGAGCAGCACCTGAGGGCTACATACACCAGCAGCCGGTACTTACCCCACATGTACACATAATGCAGACAGAATAATGTATGTGCCCCCCTGCAGTGTAAGAATAGAGCTGAGCAGCACCTGAGGGCTACATACACCAGCAGCCGGTACTTACCCCACATGTACACATATTGCAGACATAATAATGTATGTGCCCCCCCTGCAGTGTAAGAATAGACGTGACCAGCACCTGAGGGCTACATGCACCAGCAGCCGGTACTTACCCCACATGTACACATAATGCAGACATAATAATGTATGTGCCCCCCCTGCAGTGTAAGAATAGAGCTGAGCAGCACCTGAGGGCTACATACACCAGCAGCCGGTACTTACCCCACATGTACACATAATGCAGACATAATAATGTATGTGCCCCCCCTGCAGTGTAAGAATAGAGCTGAGCAGCACCTGAGGGCTACATACACCAGCAGCCGGTACTTACCCCACATGTACACATAATGCAGACATAATAATGTATGTGCCCCCCCTGCAGTGTAAGAATAGACGTGAGCAGCACCTGAGGGACATACACCAGCAGCCGGTACTTACCCCACATGTACACATAATGCAGACAGAATAATGTATGTGCCCCCCTGCAGTGTAAGAATAGAGCTGAGCAGCACCTGAGGGCTACATGCACCAGCAGCCGGTACTTACCCCACATGTACACATAATGCAGACATAATAATGTATGTGCCCCCCCTGCAGTGTAAGAATAGAGCTGAGCAGCACCTGAGGGCTACATACACCAGCAGCCGGTACTTACCCCACATGTACACATAATGCAGACATAATAATGTATGTGCCCCCCCTGCAGTGTAAGAATAGAGCTGAGCAGCACCTGAGGGCTACATACACCAGCAGCCGGTACTTACCCCACATGTACACATAATGCAGACATAATAATGTATGTGCCCCCCCTGCAGTGTAAGAATAGACGTGAGCAGCACCTGAGGGCTACATACACCAGCAGCCGGTACTTACCCCACATGTACACATAATGCAGACATAATAATGTATGTGCCCCCCCCTGCAGTGTAAGAATAGACGTGAGCAGCAGCTGAGGGCTACATACACCAGCAGCCGGTACTTACCCCACATGTACACATAATGCAGACATAATAATGTATGTGCCCCCCCTGCAGTGTAAGAATAGAGCTGAGCAGCACCTGAGGGCTACATACACCAGCAGCCGGTACTTACCCCACATGTACACATAATGCAGACATAATAATGTATGTGCCCCCCCTGCAGTGTAAGAATAGACGTGAGCAGCACCTGAGGGCTACATACACCAGCAGCCGGTACTTACCCCACATGTACACATATTGCAGACATAATAATGTATGTGCCCCCCCTGCAGTGTAAGAATAGACGTGACCAGCACCTGAGGGCTACATGCACCAGCAGCCGGTACTTACCCCAGATGTACACATAATGCAGACATAATAATGTATGTGCCCCCCCTGCAGTGTAAGAATAGAGCTGAGCAGCACCTGAGGGCTACATACACCAGCAGCCGGTACTTACCCCACATGTACACATAATGCAGACATAATAATGTATGTGCCCCCCCTGCAGTGTAAGAATAGAGCTGAGCAGCACCTGAGGGCTACATACACCAGCAGCCGGTACTTACCCCACATGTACACATAATGCAGACATAATAATGTATGTGCCCCCCCTGCAGTGTAAGAATAGACGTGAGCAGCACCTGAGGGCTACATACACCAGCAGCCGGTACTTACCCCACATGTACACATAATGCAGACAGAATAATGTATGTGCCCCCCCTGCAGTGTAAGAATAGAGCTGAGCAGCACCTGAGGGCTACATGCACCAGCAGCCGGTACTTACCCCACATGTACACATAATGCAGACATAATAATGTATGTGCCCCCCCTGCAGTGTAAGAATAGAGCTGAGCAGCACCTGAGGGCTACATACACCAGCAGCCGGTACTTACCCCACATGTACACATAATGCAGACATAATAATGTATGTGCCCCCCCTGCAGTGTAAGAATAGAGCTGAGCAGCACCTGAGGGCTACATACACCAGCAGCCGGTACTTACCCCACATGTACACATAATGCAGACATAATAATGTATGTGCCCCCCCTGCAGTGTAAGAATAGACGTGAGCAGCACCTGAGGGCTACATGCACCAGCAGCCGGTACTTACCCCACATGTACACATAATGCAGACATAATAATGTATGTGCCCCCCCTGCAGTGTAAGAATAGAGCTGAGCAGCACCTGAGGGCTACATACACCAGCAGCCGGTACTTACCCCACATGTACACATAATGCAGACATAATAATGTATGTGCCCCCCCTGCAGTGTAAGAATAGACGTGAGCAGCACCTGAGGGCTACATACACCAGCAGCCGGTACTTACCCCACATGTACACATAATGCAGACAGAATAATGTATGTGCCCCCCCTGCAGTGTAAGAATAGACGTGAGCAGCACCTGAGGGCTACATACACCAGCAGCCGGTACTTACCCCACATGTACACATAATGCAGACAGAATAATGTATGTGCCCCCCTGCAGTGTAAGAATAGACGTGAGCCAGCACCTGAGGGCTACATACACCAGCAGCCGGTACTTACCCCACATGTACACATAATGCAGACATAATAATGTATGTGCCCCCCCTGCAGTGTAAGAATAGAGCTGAGCAGCACCTGAGGGCTACATACACCAGCAGCCGGTACTTACCCCACATGTACACATAATGCAGACATAATAATGTATGTGCCCCCCCTGCAGTGTAAGAATAGAGCTGAGCAGCACCTGAGGGCTACATACTTACCCCACATGTACACATAATGCAGACATAATATTGTATGTGCCCCCCCTGCAGTGTAAGAATAGACGTGAGCAGCACCTGAGGGCTACATACACCAGCAGCCGGTACTTACCCCACATGTACACATAATGCAGACATAATAATGTATGTGCCCCCCCCTGCAGTGTAAGAATAGACGTGAGCAGCAGCTGAGGGCTACATACACCAGCAGCCGGTACTTACCCCACATGTACACATAATGCAGACATAATAATGTATGTGCCCCCCCCTGCAGTGTAAGAATAGACGTGAGCAGCAGCTGAGGGCTACATACACCAGCAGCCGGGTACTTACCCCCACATGTACACATAATGCAGACATAATAATGTATGTGCCCCCCCTGCAGTGTAAGAATAGAGCTGAGCAGCACCTGAGGGCTACATACACCAGCAGCCGGTACTTACCCCACATGTACACATAATGCAGACATAATAATGTATGTGCCCCCCCTGCAGTGTAAGAATAGACGTGAGCAGCACCTGAGGGCTACATACACCAGCAGGCCGGTACTTACCCCACATGTACACATATTGCAGACATAATAATGTATGTGCCCCCCCTGCAGTGTAAGAATAGACGTGACCAGCACCTGAGGGCTACATGCACCAGCAGCCGGTACTTACCCCACATGTACACATAATGCAGACATAATAATGTATGTGCCCCCCCTGCAGTGTAAGAATAGAGCTGAGCAGCACCTGAGGGCTACATGCACCAGCAGCCGGTACTTACCCCACATGTACACATAATGCAGACATAATAATGTATGTGCCCCCCCTGCAGTGTAAGAATAGACGTGAGCAGCACCTGAGGGCTACATAGCACCAGCAGCCCGGTACTTACCCCACATGTACACATAATGCAGACAGAATAATGTATGTGCCCCCCTGCAGTGTAAGAATAGAGCTGAGCAGCACCTGAGGGCTACATGCACCAGCAGCCGGTACTTACCCCACATGTACACATAATGCAGACATAATAATGTATGTGCCCCCCCTGCAGTGTAAGAATAGAGCTGAGCAGCACCTGAGGGCTACATACACCAGCAGCCGGTACTTACCCCACATGTACACATAATGCAGACATAATAATGTATGTGCCCCCCCTGCAGTGTAAGAATAGAGCTGAGCAGCACCTGAGGGCTACATACACCAGCAGCCGGTACTTACCCCACATGTACACATAATGCAGACATAATAATGTATGTGCCCCCCCTGCAGTGTAAGAATAGACGTGAGCAGCACCTGAGGGCTACATGCACCAGCAGCCGGTACTTACCCCACATGTACACATAATGCAGACATAATAATGTATGTGCCCCCCCTGCAGTGTAAGAATAGAGCTGAGCAGCACCTGAGGGCTACATACACCAGCAGCCGGTACTTACCCCACATGTACACATAATGCAGACATAATAATGTATGTGCCCCCCCTGCAGTGTAAGAATAGACGTGAGCAGCACCTGAGGGCTACATACACCAGCAGCCGGTACTTACCCCACATGTACACATAATGCAGACAGAATAATGTATGTGCCCCCCCTGCAGTGTAAGAATAGACGTGAGCAGCACCTGAGGGCTACATACACCAGCAGCCGGTACTTACCCCACATGTACACATAATGCAGACAGAATAATGTATGTGCCCCCCCTGCAGTGTAAGAATAGACGTGACCAGCACCTGAGGGCTACATACACCAGCAGCCGGTACTTACCCCACATGTACACATAATGCAGACATAATAATGTATGTGCCCCCCCTGCAGTGTAAGAATAGAGCTGAGCAGCACCTGAGGGCTACATACACCAGCAGCCGGTACTTACCCCACATGTACACATAATGCAGACAGAATAATGTATGTGCCCCCCCTGCAGTGTAAGAATAGACGTGAGCAGCACCTGAGGGCTACATACACCAGCAGCCGGTACTTACCCCACATGTACACATAATGCAGACATAATAATGTATGTGCCCCCCCTGCAGTGTAAGAATAGAGCTGAGCAGCACCTGAGGGCTACATACACCAGCAGCCGGTACTTACCCCACATGTACACATAATGCAGACAGAATAATGTATGTGCCCCCCCCTGCAGTGTAAGAATAGACGTGAGCAGCAGCTGAGGGCTACATACACCAGCAGCCGGTACTTACCCCACATGTACACATAATGCAGACATAATAATGTATGTGCCCCCCCTGCAGTGTAAGAATAGACGTGAGCAGCAGCTGAGGGCTACATACACCAGCAGCAGCCGGTACTTACCCCACATGTACACATAATGCAGACATAATAATGTATGTGCCCCCCCTGCAGTGTAAGAATAGAGCTGAGCAGCACCTGAGGGCTACATACACCAGCAGCCGGTACTTACCCCACATGTACACATAATGCAGACAGAATAATGTATGTGCCCCCCCTGCAGTGTAAGAATAGACGTGAGCAGCACCTGAGGGCTACATACACCAGCAGCCGGTACTTACCCCCACATGTACACATAATGCAGACATAATAATGTATGTGCCCCCCCTGCAGTGTAAGAATAGACGTGAGCAGCAGCTGAGGGCTACATACACCAGCAGCCGGTACTTACCCCACATGTACACATAATGCAGACATAATAATGTATGTGCCCCCCCTGCAGTGTAAGAATAGAGCTGAGCAGCACCTGAGGGCTACATACACCAGCAGCCGGTACTTACCCCACATGTACACATAATGCAGACAGAATAATGTATGTGCCCCCCCTGCAGTGTAAGAATAGACGTGAGCAGCACCTGAGGGCTACATACACCAGCAGCCGGTACTTACCCCACATGTACACATAATGCAGACATAATAATGTATGTGCCCCCCCTGCAGTGTAAGAATAGACGTGAGCAGCAGCTGAGGGCTACATACACCAGCAGCCGGTACTTACCCCACATGTACACATAATGCAGACATAATAATGTATGTGCCCCCCCTGCAGTGTAAGAATAGAGCTGAGCAGCACCTGAGGGCTACATACACCAGCAGCCGGTACTTACCCCACATGTACACATAATGCAGACATAATAATGTATGTGCCCCCCCCTGCAGTGTAAGAATAGAGCTGAGCAGCACCTGAGGGCTACATACACCAGCAGCCGGTACTTACCCCACATGTACACATAATGCAGACATAATAATGTATGTGCCCCCCCTGCAGTGTAAGAATAGACGTGAGCAGCAGCTGAGGGCTAGCACGCCCTGGTACTTACCCCACATGTACACATAATGCAGACATAATAATGTATGTGCCCCCCCCTGCAGTGTAAGAATAGAGCTGAGCAGCACCTGAGGGCTACATACACCAGCAGCCGGTACTTACCCCACATGTACACATAATGCAGACATAATAATGGTATGTGCCCCCCCCTGCAGTGTAAGAATAGAGCTGAGCAGCACCTGAGGGCTACATACACCAGCAGCCGGTACTTACCCCACATGTACACATAATGCAGACATAATAATGTATGTGCCCCCCCCTGCAGTGTAAGAATAGAGCTGAGCAGCACCTGAGGGCTACATACACCAGCAGCCGGTACTTACCCCACATGTACACATAATGCAGACATAATAATGTATGTGCCCCCCCTGCAGTGTAAGAATAGACGTGAGCAGCAGCCTGAGGGCTACATACACCAGCAGCCGGTACTTACCCCACATGTACACATAATGCAGACATAATAATGTATGTGCCCCCCCTGCAGTGTAAGAATAGAGCTGAGCAGCACCTGAGGGCTACATACACCAGCAGCCGGGTACTTACCCCACATGTACACATAATGCAGACAGAATAATGTATGTGCCCCCCCTGCAGTGTAAGAATAGACGTGAGCAGCACCTGAGGGCTACATACACCAGCAGCCGGTACTTACCCCACATGTACACATAATGCAGACATAATAATGTATGTGCCCCCCCTGCAGTGTAAGAATAGACGTGAGCAGCAGCTGAGGGCTACATACACCAGCAGCCGGTACTTACCCCACATGTACACATAATGCAGACATAATAATGTATGTGCCCCCCCTGCAGTGTAAGAATAGACGTGAGCAGCAGCTGAGGGCTACATACACCAGCAGCCGGTACTTACCCCACATGTACACATAATGCAGACATAATAATGTATGTGCCCCCCCTGCAGTGTAAGAATAGAGCTGAGCAGCACCTGAGGGCTACATACACCAGCAGCCGGTACTTACCCCACATGTACACATAATGCAGACAGAATAATGTATGTGCCCCCCCTGCAGTGTAAGAATAGACGTGAGCAGCACCTGAGGGCTACATACACCAGCAGCCGGTACTTACCCCACATGTACACATATTGCAGACATAATAATGTATGTGCCCCCCCTGCAGTGTAAGAATAGACGTGAGCAGCAGCTGAGGGCTACATACACCAGCAGCCGGTACTTACCCCACATGTACACATAATGCAGACATAATAATGTATGTGCCCCCCCTGCAGTGTAAGAATAGAGCTGAGCAGCACCTGAGGGCTACATACACCAGCAGCCGGTACTTACCCCACATGTACACATAATGCAGACATAATAATGTATGTGCCCCCCCTGCAGTGTAAGAATAGACGTGAGCAGCACCTGAGGGCTACATACACCAGCAGCCGGTACTTACCCCACATGTACACATAATGCAGACATAATAATGTATGTGCCCCCCCTGCAGTGTAAGAATAGACGTGAGCAGCAGCTGAGGGCTACATACACCAGCAGCCGGTACTTACCCCACATGTACACATAATGCAGACATAATAATGTATGTGCCCCCCCTGCAGTGTAAGAATAGACGTGAGCAGCAGCTGAGGGCTACATACACCAGCAGCCGGTACTTACCCCACATGTACACATAATGCAGACATAATAATGTATGTGCCCCCCCTGCAGTGTAAGAATAGAGCTGAGCAGCACCTGAGGGCTACATACACCAGCAGCCGGTACTTACCCCACATGTACACATAATGCAGACAGAATAATGTATGTGCCCCCCCTGCAGTGTAAGAATAGACGTGAGCAGCACCTGAGGGCTACATACACCAGCAGCCGGTACTTACCCCACATGTACACATAATGCAGACATAATAATGTATGTGCCCCCCCTGCAGTGTAAGAATAGACGTGAGCAGCAGCTGAGGGCTACATACACCAGCAGCCGGTACTTACCCCACATGTACACATAATGCAGACATAATAATGTATGTGCCCCCCCTGCAGTGTAAGAATAGAGCTGAGCAGCACCTGAGGGCTACATACACCAGCAGCCGGTACTTACCCCACATGTACACATAATGCAGACAGAATAATGTATGTGCCCCCCCTGCAGTGTAAGAATAGACGTGAGCAGCACCTGAGGGCTACATACACCAGCAGCCGGTACTTACCCCACATGTACACATAATGCAGACATAATAATGTATGTGCCCCCCCTGCAGTGTAAGAATAGACGTGAGCAGCAGCTGAGGGCTACATACACCAGCAGCCGGTACTTACCCCACATGTACACATAATGCAGACATAATAATGTATGTGCCCCCCCTGCAGTGTAAGAATAGAGCTGAGCAGCACCTGAGGGCTACATACACCAGCAGCCGGTACTTACCCCACATGTACACATAATGCAGACATAATAATGTATGTGCCCCCCCTGCAGTGTAAGAATAGAGCTGAGCAGCACCTGAGGGCTACATACACCAGCAGCCGGTACTTACCCCACATGTACACATAATGCAGACATAATAATGTATGTGCCCCCCCTGCAGTGTAAGAATAGACGTGAGCAGCAGCTGAGGGCTACATACACCAGCAGCCGGTACTTACCCCACATGTACACATAATGCAGACATAATAATGTATGTGCCCCCCCTGCAGTGTAAGAATAGACGTGAGCAGCAGCTGAGGGCTACATACACCAGCAGCCGGTACTTACCCCACATGTACACATAATGCAGACATAATAATGTATGTGCCCCCCCTGCAGTGTAATAATAGAGCTGAGCAGCACCTGAGGGCTACATACACCAGCAGCCGGTACTTACCCCACATGTACACATAATGCAGACATAATAATGTATGTGCCCCCCCTGCAGTGTAAGAATAGAGCTGAGCAGCACCTGAGGGCTACATACACCAGCAGCCGGTACTTACCCCACATGTACACATAATGCAGACATAATAATGTATGTGCCCCCCCTGCAGTGTAAGAATAGACGTGAGCAGCAGCTGAGGGCTACATACACCAGCAGCCGGTACTTACCCCACATGTACACATAATGCAGACATAATAATGTATGTGCCCCCCCTGCAGTGTAAGAATAGACGTGAGCAGCAGCTGAGGGCTACATACACCAGCAGCCGGTACTTACCCCACATGTACACATAATGCAGACAGAATAATGTATGTGCCCCCCCTGCAGTGTAAGAATAGAGCTGAGCAGCACCTGAGGGCTACATACACCAGCAGCCGGTACTTACCCCACATGTACACATAATGCAGACAGAATAATGTATGTGCCCCCCCTGCAGTGTAAGAATAGACGTGAGCAGCACCTGAGGGCTACATACACCAGCAGCCGGTACTTACCCCACATGTACACATAATGCAGACATAATAATGTATGTGCCCCCCCTGCAGTGTAAGAATAGACGTGAGCAGCAGCTGAGGGCTACATACACCAGCAGCCGGTACTTACCCCGCATGTACACATAATGCAGACATAATAATGTATGTGCCCCCCCTGCAGTGTAAGAATAGAGCTGAGCAGCACCTGAGGGCTACATACACCAGCAGCCGGTACTTACCCCACATGTACACATAATGCAGACAGAATAATGTATGTGCCCCCCCTGCAGTGTAAGAATAGACGTGAGCAGCACCTGAGGGCTACATACACCAGCAGCCGGTACTTACCCCACATGTACACATAATGCAGACATAATAATGTATGTGCCCCCCCTGCAGTGTAAGAATAGACGTGAGCAGCAGCTGAGGGCTACATACACCAGCAGCCGGTACTTACCCCACATGTACACATAATGCAGACATAATAATGTATGTGCCCCCCCTGCAGTGTAAGAATAGAGCTGAGCAGCACCTGAGGGCTACATACACCAGCAGCCGGTACTTACCCCACATGTACACATAATGCAGACATAATAATGTATGTGCCCCCCCTGCAGTGTAAGAATAGAGCTGAGCAGCACCTGAGGGCTACATACACCAGCAGCCGGTACTTACCCCACATGTACACATAATGCAGACATAATAATGTATGTGCCCCCCCTGCAGTGTAAGAATAGACGTGAGCAGCAGCTGAGGGCTACATACACCAGCAGCCGGTACTTACCCCACATGTACACATAATGCAGACATAATAATGTATGTGCCCCCCCTGCAGTGTAAGAATAGACGTGAGCAGCAGCTGAGGGCTACATACACCAGCAGCCGGTACTTACCCCACATGTACACATAATGCAGACATAATAATGTATGTGCCCCCCCTGCAGTGTAAGAATAGAGCTGAGCAGCACCTGAGGGCTACATACACCAGCAGCCGGTACTTACCCCACATGTACACATAATGCAGACATAATAATGTATGTGCCCCCCCTGCAGTGTAAGAATAGAGCTGAGCAGCACCTGAGGGCTACATACACCAGCAGCCGGTACTTACCCCACATGTACACATAATGCAGACATAATAATGTATGTGCCCCCCCTGCAGTGTAAGAATAGACGTGAGCAGCAGCTGAGGGCTACATACACCAGCAGCCGGTACTTACCCCACATGTACACATAATGCAGACATAATAATGTATGTGCCCCCCCTGCAGTGTAAGAATAGAGCTGAGCAGCACCTGAGGGCTACATACACCAGCAGCCGGTACTTACCCCACATGTACACATAATGCAGACATAATAATGTATGTGCCCCCCCTGCAGTGTAAGAATAGACGTGAGCAGCAGCTGAGGGCTACATACACCAGCAGCCGGTACTTACCCCACATGTACACATAATGCAGACATAATAATGTATGTGCCCCCCCTGCAGTGTAAGAATAGAGCTGAGCAGCACCTGAGGGCTACATACACCAGCAGCCGGTACTTACCCCACATGTACACATAATGCAGACATAATAATGTATGTGCCCCCCCTGCAGTGTAAGAATAGACGTGAGCAGCAGCTGAGGGCTACATACACCAGCAGCCGGTACTTACCCCACATGTACACATAATGCAGACATAATAATGTATGTGCCCCCCCTGCAGTGTAAGAATAGACGTGACCAGCAGCTGAGGGCTACATACACCAGCAGCCGGTACTTACCCCACATGTACACATAATGCAGACATAATAATGTATGTGCCCCCCCTGCAGTGTAAGAATAGACGTGAGCAGCAGCTGAGGGCTACATACACCAGCAGCCGGTACTTACCCCACATGTACACATAATGCAGACATAATAATGTATGTGCCCCCCCTGCAGTGTAAGAATAGAGCTGAGCAGCACCTGAGGGCTACATACACCAGCAGCCGGTACTTACCCCACATGTACACATAATGCAGACATAATAATGTATGTGCCCCCCCTGCAGTGTAAGAATAGACGTGAGCAGCAGCTGAGGGCTACATACACCAGCAGCCGGTACTTACCCCACATGTACACATAATGCAGACATAATAATGTATGTGCCCCCCCTGCAGTGTAAGAATAGAGCTGAGCAGCACCTGAGGGCTACATACACCAGCAGCCGGTACTTACCCCACATGTACACATAATGCAGACAGAATAATGTATGTGCCCCCCCTGCAGTGTAAGAATAGACGTGAGCAGCACCTGAGGGCTACATACACCAGCAGCCGGTACTTACCCCACATGTACACATAATGCAGACATAATAATGTATGTGCCCCCCCTGCAGTGTAAGAATAGACGTGAGCAGCAGCTGAGGGCTACATACACCAGCAGCCGGTACTTACCCCACATGTACACATAATGCAGACATAATAATGTATGTGCCCCCCCTGCAGTGTAAGAATAGAGCTGAGCAGCACCTGAGGGCTACATACACCAGCAGCCGGTACTTACCCCACATGTACACATAATGCAGACATAATAATGTATGTGCCCCCCCTGCAGTGTAAGAATAGAGCTGAGCAGCACCTGAGGGCTACATACACCAGCAGCCGGTACTTACCCCACATGTACACATAATGCAGACATAATAATGTATGTGCCCCCCCTGCAGTGTAAGAATAGACGTGAGCAGCAGCTGAGGGCTACATACACCAGCAGCCGGTACTTACCCCACATGTACACATAATGCAGACATAATAATGTATGTGCCCCCCCTGCAGTGTAAGAATAGACGTGAGCAGCAGCTGAGGGCTACATACACCAGCAGCCGGTACTTACCCCACATGTACACATAATGCAGACATAATAATGTATGTGCCCCCCCTGCAGTGTAAGAATAGAGCTGAGCAGCACCTGAGGGCTACATACACCAGCAGCCGGTACTTACCCCACATGTACACATAATGCAGACATAATAATGTATGTGCCCCCCCTGCAGTGTAAGAATAGAGCTGAGCAGCACCTGAGGGCTACATACACCAGCAGCCGGTACTTACCCCACATGTACACATAATGCAGACATAATAATGTATGTGCCCCCCCTGCAGTGTAAGAATAGACGTGAGCAGCAGCTGAGGGCTACATACACCAGCAGCCGGTACTTACCCCACATGTACACATAATGCAGACATAATAATGTATGTGCCCCCCCTGCAGTGTAAGAATAGACGTGAGCAGCAGCTGAGGGCTACATACACCAGCAGCCGGTACTTACCCCACATGTACACATAATGCAGACAGAATAATGTATGTGCCCCCCCTGCAGTGTAAGAATAGAGCTGAGCAGCACCTGAGGGCTACATACACCAGCAGCCGGTACTTACCCCACATGTACACATAATGCAGACAGAATAATGTATGTGCCCCCCCTGCAGTGTAAGAATAGACGTGAGCAGCACCTGAGGGCTACATACACCAGCAGCCGGTACTTACCCCACATGTACACATAATGCAGACATAATAATGTATGTGCCCCCCCTGCAGTGTAAGAATAGACGTGAGCAGCAGCTGAGGGCTACATACACCAGCAGCCGGTACTTACCCCACATGTACACATAATGCAGACATAATAATGTATGTGCCCCCCCTGCAGTGTAAGAATAGAGCTGAGCAGCACCTGAGGGCTACATACACCAGCAGCCGGTACTTACCCCACATGTACACATAATGCAGACAGAATAATGTATGTGCCCCCCCTGCAGTGTAAGAATAGACGTGAGCAGCACCTGAGGGCTACATACACCAGCAGCCGGTACTTACCCCACATGTACACATAATGCAGACATAATAATGTATGTGCCCCCCCTGCAGTGTAAGAATAGACGTGAGCAGCAGCTGAGGGCTACATACACCAGCAGCCGGTACTTACCCCACATGTACACATAATGCAGACATAATAATGTATGTGCCCCCCCTGCAGTGTAAGAATAGAGCTGAGCAGCACCTGAGGGCTACATACACCAGCAGCCGGTACTTACCCCACATGTACACATAATGCAGACATAATAATGTATGTGCCCCCCCTGCAGTGTAAGAATAGAGCTGAGCAGCACCTGAGGGCTACATACACCAGCAGCCGGTACTTACCCCACATGTACACATAATGCAGACATAATAATGTATGTGCCCCCCCTGCAGTGTAAGAATAGACGTGAGCAGCAGCTGAGGGCTACATACACCAGCAGCCGGTACTTACCCCACATGTACACATAATGCAGACATAATAATGTATGTGCCCCCCCTGCAGTGTAAGAATAGACGTGAGCAGCAGCTGAGGGCTACATACACCAGCAGCCGGTACTTACCCCACATGTACACATAATGCAGACATAATAATGTATGTGCCCCCCCTGCAGTGTAAGAATAGAGCTGAGCAGCACCTGAGGGCTACATACACCAGCAGCCGGTACTTACCCCACATGTACACATAATGCAGACATAATAATGTATGTGCCCCCCCTGCAGTGTAAGAATAGAGCTGAGCAGCACCTGAGGGCTACATACACCAGCAGCCGGTACTTACCCCACATGTACACATAATGCAGACATAATAATGTATGTGCCCCCCCTGCAGTGTAAGAATAGACGTGAGCAGCAGCTGAGGGCTACATACACCAGCAGCCGGTACTTACCCCACATGTACACATAATGCAGACATAATAATGTATGTGCCCCCCCTGCAGTGTAAGAATAGAGCTGAGCAGCACCTGAGGGCTACATACACCAGCAGCCGGTACTTACCCCACATGTACACATAATGCAGACATAATAATGTATGTGCCCCCCCTGCAGTGTAAGAATAGACGTGAGCAGCAGCTGAGGGCTACATACACCAGCAGCCGGTACTTACCCCACATGTACACATAATGCAGACATAATAATGTATGTGCCCCCCCTGCAGTGTAAGAATAGAGCTGAGCAGCACCTGAGGGCTACATACACCAGCAGCCGGTACTTACCCCACATGTACACATAATGCAGACATAATAATGTATGTGCCCCCCCTGCAGTGTAAGAATAGACGTGAGCAGCAGCTGAGGGCTACATACACCAGCAGCCGGTACTTACCCCACATGTACACATAATGCAGACATAATAATGTATGTGCCCCCCCTGCAGTGTAAGAATAGACGTGACCAGCAGCTGAGGGCTACATACACCAGCAGCCGGTACTTACCCCACATGTACACATAATGCAGACATAATAATGTATGTGCCCCCCCTGCAGTGTAAGAATAGACGTGAGCAGCAGCTGAGGGCTACATACACCAGCAGCCGGTACTTACCCCACATGTACACATAATGCAGACATAATAATGTATGTGCCCCCCCTGCAGTGTAAGAATAGAGCTGAGCAGCACCTGAGGGCTACATACACCAGCAGCCGGTACTTACCCCACATGTACACATAATGCAGACATAATAATGTATGTGCCCCCCCTGCAGTGTAAGAATAGACGTGAGCAGCAGCTGAGGGCTACATACACCAGCAGCCGGTACTTACCCCACATGTACACATAATGCAGACATAATAATGTATGTGCCCCCCCTGCAGTGTAAGAATAGAGCTGAGCAGCACCTGAGGGCTACATACACCAGCAGCCGGTACTTACCCCACAACACTAGGTGACAGCCCTTTGCCCCCTCTGGAACAGAGACGTGGAAGGAGGGTGACCCAGTGACCCTCTCTATCTCAGAGGGAGGTGGTGGAGGAGGAGGAGGAGGAGGAGGAGGAGGAGGAGGAGGAGGAGGACACTTGTAAAAGGGAATTAGCGACTCCACTGTGGGGGAAAGTTCCCATCTAAGCTCTGGCCGGCAGCAGCAGCAGCAGCAAGTGTCGTATCATAGCCAGGTGATACTGTCAGCTAGCACCAGTCTACTAAAATGTCCAGCGGCATGGGGAGGGACATTGGGGAGGGACATTGGGGAGGGACATTGGGGAGGGACATTGGGGAGGGACAAGGGGAGGGACATGGGGAGGGGCATGGGGAGGGACAGCTACTGGGCAGGTGATTCACACTGAGATACATTCAATATAACATGTCCGTACAAGGAGGGATCCTGCTGGAGATTGTTGGGCTGACTCTGAGACGGGAGCAAAGCAAAAAGAGCCGGAGACTGCTCCTGGGTAACACCATGCATGCCGAAGCCGCCGGTATTTACCATGCATGCACCTATAATAACTGTATTAGAACCCTCAGAATAAGCCCCTATGTGGGAACGGGCTTCTCTGTTTCTGTGGGAAGTCTGATCTCAGATTTATGTGCCCTTGATGTGGCTCGTTAAGGTAGAGTACCGAGCATTCTTTGCTACACGCTCTCCTCACTGCTCCCTGTTTTCTGGAGATCGTGAAATGCGCTGTTCCAGCAGACACTGGATGGGACCATTTAGCCGTCTTTGACACAAAGGAGTCCTCAGTTTGCAGCCTTTAGATCCCAGGAAATTCACATTTACTCAAACTGTGCCCTACCAGGAGGACAATCTTTGGGGACACGCTTAAACCAGGGGTGTTCAACCTTGGCCCTCCACCTGCTGTGGAACTACACATCCCAGCATGCACTGCCACCTTTTTGATATAACAGCATGCTAAAACTATAGCAGTGTATGCTGGGATGTGTAGTTCCTCAGTAGCTGGAGGGCCAAGCTTGAAGACCCCTTGCTTAAACGAAACACTATCAACATACCCTGGGTGTGCCGGATGACCCCATGGTCCATATGGTGGGTCAGAAGCCAGGGATGTCGCATTGGTGCCCCCAGACTCTGCTTAGATAATTTGGTGCACAGACATCCTTGATATCATCAGTGCACGGATGTCACAACTCGCAGAAGGACGGTGGATGCTGCCCGTAGGATTCGCTGATACCCAGAACGAGTGTGGAGTCTAACGTGCTGGTGGTTCTCACCAGGGACCCCTGCATGGGCTTTGGTCACAGCCTTCTGTGTGTTCCTAAGTACGGGGCTGGTAGACGCTGGCATTGGAGACAGAATTAGACGCCTGGGGCGTGCGGAAGCATAGTCGTCAGAATGGGTCAGAACCAGACAGGAAAACCTGGTTCCAGGAAACGGATGGTAAAAGGTCTCAGGGAAACAGAGGTCAGAACTGGGAATCTTGAAGCGCAGTACCAGAGGTTAAATGGAGTCAGGTCATAAGGAACAGCTGAGGTCAGGAACAGGAGGTCAGATGGCTCGTACAGTGAATAGTACAAGTAAACGCTGGAGTAAGGTTTTGAAACTAATACTCTGGCACATGTCAGTACTCAGAGACTCCGTTTTATATGGAGGAGATTCGAATTTGGCGCATTCGGCAGTATTTAAGTATCAAATAGGTCGGCACGTGCTCCTCTGTGGAAGCCACAGCCGCCTGTTCTACATCGTACAGCGGGGAGAGAAGCTAGCAGGAGGGGAGCGCTGGCCACCACCACTTCACCGCAGTGGGTGCTGCCGGACATCCGCCCGCAGCTGAACCACAGTGTCCCAGGGAGACCAGCGCCGCCAGACCCTGTAAGTGAGCTCAGAGTTCTGGCGCACTGCGACTACGGACCTTGGATACTTATGACCGAGTTGGATCTCACAGCGTTTTCGGCCAAAAAAAAGGCGCCTGACCCTAGCAGGGTCTCACCGGACCTGGCGCGCCGAGAGGGGCTATTTAGCGCGACTGCAGCAAAGATGTGTAAGGTCCCATCTGTAGTTAGTTGTATAATGATGCCCTCACTAGCTGAAGGGTTATATGGGGATGTATGTGAGGTGAGGGGTTATACGGGGATGTATGTGAGGTGAGGGGTTATACGGGGATGTATGTGAGCAGAGGGGTTATACGGGGATGTATGTGAGGTGAGGGGTTATACGGGGATGTATGTGAGCAGAGGGGTTATATGGGGATGTATGTGAGGTGAGGGGTTATATGGGGATGTATGTGAGGTGAGGGGTTATACGGGGATGTATGTGAGGTGAGGGGTTATACGGGGATGTATGTGAGCAGAGGGGTTATACGGTGATGTATGTGAGCAGAGGGGTTATACGGGGATGTATGTGAGGTGAGGGGTTATACGGGGATGTATGTGAGCAGAGGGGTTATACGGGGATGTATGTGAGCAGAGGGGTTATACGGGGATGTATGTGAGGTGAGGGGTTATACGGGGATGTATGTGAGCAGAGGGGTTATACGGGGATGTATGTGAGCAGAGGGGTTATACGGGGATGTATGTGAGCAGAGGGGTTATACGGGGATGTATGTGAGCAGAGGGGTAATACGGGGATGTATGTGAGCAGAGGGGTAATACGGGGATGTATGTGAGCAGAGGGGTTATACGGGGATGTATGTGATCAGAAGGGTTATATGGGGATGTATGTGAGCAGAGGGGTTATACGGGGATGTATGTGAGGGGTTATACGGGGATGTATGTGAGGTGAGGGGTTATAAGGGGATGTATGTGATCAGAAGGGTAATACGGGGATGTATGTGAGGTGAGGTTTTATACGGGGATGTATGTGAGCAGAGGGGTTATACGGGGATGTATGTGAGCAGAGGGGTTATACGGGGATGTATGTGAGCAGAGGGGTAATACGGGGATGTATGTGAGCAGAGGGGTTATACGGGGATGTATGTGAGGTGAGGGGTAATACGGGGATGTATGTGAGCAGAGGGGTTATACGGGGATGTATGTGAGGTGAGGGGTTATACGGGGATGTATGTGAGGTGAGGGGTTATACGGGGATGTATGTGAGCAGAGGGGTTATACGGGGATGTATGTGAGCAGAGGGGTAATACGGGGATGTATGTGAGCAGAGGGGTAATACGGGGATGTATGTGAGGTGAGGGGTTATACGGGGATGTATGTGAGGTGAGGGGTTATACGGGGATGTATGTGAGGTGAGGGGTTATACGGGGATGTATGTGAGCAGAGGGGTTATACGGGGATGTATGTGAGCAGAGGGGTTATAAGGGGATGTATGTGAGCAGAGGGGTAATACGGGGATGTATGTGAGCAGAGGGGTAATACGGGGATGTATGTGAGCAGAGGGGTAATACGGGGATGTATGTGAGCAGAGGGGTAATACGGGGATGTATGTGAGCAGAGGGGTTATACGGGGATGTATGTGAGGTGAGGGGTTATACGGGGATGTATGTGAGCAGAGGGGTTATACGGGGATGTATGTGAGCAGAGGGGTTATACGGGGATGTATGTGAGCAGAGGGGTTATACGGGGATGTATGTGAGCAGTGGGGTTATACGGGGATGTATGTGAGCAGTGGGGTTATACGGGGATGTATGTGAGCAGTGGGGTTATACGGGGATGTATGTGAGCAGAGGGGTTATACGGGGATGTATGTGAGCAGAGGGGTTATACGGGGATGTATGTGAGCAGAGGGGTTATACGGGGATGTATGTGAGCAGTGGGGTTATACGGGGATGTATGTGAGCAGTGGGGTTATACGGGGATGTATGTGAGCAGAGGGGTTATACGGGGATGTTTGTGAGCAGAGGGGTTATACGGGGATGTTTGTGAGCAGAGGGGTTATACGGGGATGTTTGTGAGCAGAGGGGTTATACGGGGATGTATGTGAGCAGAGGGGTTATATGGGGATGTATGTGAGGTGAGGGGTTATAAGGGGATGTATGTGATCAGAAGGGTAATACGGGGATGTATGTGAGATGAGGTTTTATACAGGGATGTATGTGAGCAGAGGGGTTATACGGGGATGTATGTGAGATGAGGTTTTATACGGGGATGTATGTGAGCAGAGGGTTTATACGGGGATGTATGTGAGCAGAGGATATGAGAAGGCAGCAGGGGGCGTCCCTATGCTGGGATCTGCTTACACTGTACGGATATGAGAAGGCAGCAGTGGGTGTCCCTATGCTGGGCTGTGCTTACACTGTACGGCTATGAGGAGGCAGCAGTGGGTGTCCCCTATGCTGGGCTGTGCTTACACTGTATGGATATGAGGAGGCAGCAGTGGGCGTCCCTATGATGGGCTGTGCTTACACTGTACGGATATGAGGAGGCAGCAGTGGGTGTCCCTATGCTGGGCTGTGCTTACACTGTATGGATATGAGGAGGCAGCAGTGGCGTCCCTATGCTGGGCTGTGATTACACTGTACGGATATGAGAAGGCAGCAGTGGGCATCCCTATGCTGGGCTGTGATTACACTGTACGGATATGAGGAGGCAGCAGTGGGCGTCCCTATGCTGGGCTGTGGTTACACTGTACGGATATGAGGAGGCAGCAGTGGCGTCCCTATACTGGGCTGTGATTACACTGTATGGATATGAGGAGGCAGCAGTGGGCGTCCCTATGCTGGGCTGTGATTACACTGTATGGATATGAGGGGGCAGCAGTGGGCGTCCCTATGCTGGGCTGTGCTTACACTGTACGGATATGAGAAGGCAGCAGTGGGCATCCCTATGCTGGGCTGTGATTACACTGTACGGATATGAGAAGGTAGCGGTGGGCGTCCCTATGCTGGGCTGTGATTACACTGTACGGATATGAGAAGGTAGCGGTGGGCGTCCCTATGCTGGGCTGTGCTTACACTGTACGGATATGAGGAGGCAGCAGTGGCGTCCCTATATTGGGCTGTGATTACACTGTACGGATATGAGAAGGCAGCAGTGGGTGTCCCTATGCTGGGCTGTGATTACACTGTACGGATATGAGGAGGCAGCAGTGGGTGTCCCTATGCTGGGCTGTGATTACACTGTACGGATATGAGGAGGCAGCAGTGGGCGTCCCTATGATGGGCTGTGCTTACACTGTACTGATATGAGAAGGCAGCAGTGGGTGTCCCTTGCACGGCTGTGCTGTGGAAGGTATTAGTATATTTTAGCAACTGCGATCGGTGATAGAATGCCGCTGCGATTGCTTTAGCATAAATCTATGAATTAGGCCATATGTGAATAAAGCTATGATTGGTCATAATCATTGGCGGCTCCAGGGGTGGGGGTGCAGCACAGTCCGAAATTCAAATAGTTGACCCCCCTATTTGGATTTTGGACTGTACTGTAGCCTGACCCCTGGAGCCGCCTCTGGTCATAATCCCACATGTCGCCCTGTATGGGGAATCTGCAAAACATGATCCTTTTGTAGCCTGAGATTCCTAGTACTAGGCCAATGTGTAGGTGTTACTGAATCCTTTCCATGCCCTTCATATTGTTAACCTGCTTCTTTGCCTACATTGCAGCCACCTCCTTCAGTGTCTGACTTCAGCGGCCTCTCGCAGTCTCCAGGCAGACAGGGTCCCGGGAGACCAAGCATTGGGAGCCACCAGCTACCGCGTGGCTATATTCCTATACCAGTGGTCCACGAGGGGAACATCCCACGACAGTCTCCTCAGAACGTCCAGCAGACACAGAAGACTGGTTACCCACAGTCAGAATACCACTCGCATCAGCCAGTGTTCCACAGAGTTCAGGATGAACGGGACTCCAGGCAAATGCCGACAGCAAAGGCCACCAGCCGGGAAAGCTCCCCAGCCAGAATGGTCTCTTCTCCTCCTCCTCCTCCCGTGAGAGGCCAGGTAACAAGGCCAGGCTTCTATAGTGATCATATAGGTAGTTGTGTAGTCATTTGTGGTGACAGGCGGTAGGAGGACTTTGATTATTTGTGCTATCGGTATAGTGTTGTTATCATCTAGGGATCGGTATATTATGCCGACATAAGAATGTGGACACGGCCATAATATCATCATTGACCATGTTGACATTCAACACTTCAACGTTGATATAATGTCGACATGATCGTAATAGTGACACTGTCTTTTTAATGTCTGTCTGCTTTTAAGCCTTAAGCAACTGCTAACAATGTCTGCATTTTCCAGGCGTCAGCATTTATGATGTTGACTTGTCGACATTGCTTTTGTTGACTGCCTGACTTTGTTCCCGTCTTGGCGCGTTCATTTTTAGAAATATCCACTTTTTTCATTACTAGACAACAACAGGTAATACGTTTTAGTCCTTCCAGCAGTGGTGTGGCATAGGAGACCGAGCATTGGGAGCCACCAGCTACCGCGTGGCTATATTCCTATACCTATATAGAGATGGCCAATGATGATAAAATCCCCTGACATCCACTGAGCCAAGCCAGGTGGTAAGACGTGACTCGTGAGAGGTCCCACCATCCATAAGATGGTGGTCAGGTCCTCATTACTGCTCAGCGCAGTTTTCCACGCTCCCTTGTATTTTGAGGTTGGTGACTCTCTTGGAGAGATGGGCTTCATCTGGTCGGGCTGTATTCCTTCCAGGCCACCTGTCCAGTTGTCGGTCACAGAAAGAATCCGATGGGAAGTTGTAAGGGTTAAATAAAAGCATATAGAACTGAGCAGAAACTGATCGCTTATATGATGGCCAGTCCGATAGTAGCACATGGTCATCCCATAAGGTACACAAGGTATACGACAAGAGGCAGCTTAGTGGCACAGTCTAGTCTCAGACTGCCCCAAGGTTCCTGATCTGCTCCTTCACTTTCCTTTATAGCACTATATTATTATTTATTTTTACTCTTTTCTTTGGCGTCTTAATTTTCAAGTAAATGTATATTTTACTTGGGATGAATGTTTTAGGTGACCTCTCTCCCTCCTGTATGTTTTTTTATTTTGGTCATAATTAACATTTATAATAAGCACCTCTATGAAGATTAGTTTTGGTACAATTATAAATCCTCATCTATCATTTTCAATTCTGTACTTAGCAGATTCCAATTCAACGGATATCCCCATTTAGTGGACATCAGAAGTCTGAGCCGTCTTCTCCCACTGCTGTACCTGTGCAGCCATCTTCTCCCACCGCTGTACCTGTGCAGCCATCTTCTCCCACCGCTGTACCTGTGCAGCCGTCTTCTCCCACCGTTGTACCTGTGCAGCCGTCTTCTCCCACCGTTGTACCTGTGCAGCCGTCTTCTCCCACCGTTGTACCTGTGCAGCCGTCTTCTCCCACCGTTGTACCTGTGCAGCCGTCTTCTCCCACCGTTGTACCTGTGCAGCCGTGTTCTCCCACCGTTGTACCTGTGCAGCCGTGTTCTCCTACCTTTGTACCAGTCCAGTCGTGTTCTCCCACCACCCCTGCACCAATCCAAGTCCAGTTGTCTTCTCCTATCACAGTCCAAGCCCAGCCAACTTCTCCCACCACTCCACCACTCCAGACAACATTTATAGAGCAGGACTGTAAATTATCTCCCCAGAGAGTGGAGAAGGCAGAGTGGCAAGCAACAAGTCCTGTGGAGGAGAAACCTGCCTCCAAGGAATCCATTCCTCAGAAGGATCCTGTGCTGACAGAACCCCAAGAGAAGCATTCTGGAGTCCTACAGGTAGAAAGGATCTTGGACAGGGTGCAGGCGCTGCAAGAAGCAGTTCTCAATTTACGGGGCAGTCAAAACCAGAAGAAGTATCTGGTGCTAGAGGAATATCTTACAAAGGAGCTGCTGGCTTTAGATTCGGTTGACCCTGAAGGCCGCGCTGATGTGCGCCAGGCCAGGAGAGATGGCGTCAGAAAAGTGCAGAACATCCTGGAGACTTTGGAACAGAAAGCTGCAACTTCCCAAGATTTAATAGAGGCTGACTGCACAGGGGACAAAGGCGGTGGAGTGTCCAACTCTTTGGAGGACCCTCAGAAGGAGTGACTGTCTTCCAGAGCAGTCTGAACACCCACCACTCCTCGTGGATTGGTAACTTGAATTTTGGGAAGAAAATCTAGGAACTTTGGACGTATTTGGTTGGGTTTTGAGTTTTGTAATTCAAAAAGAAAAAAAAACTGCATGTGGTTCTATAACGTTACTTCTGCTGACTAATCCCTCTGCCAGCCAGCAGCTGGGCACCTACCTTGCCTATGGGGAGGAGTGATCCCTATTAGATGTATGCAGGCACCATTCAGCGCTGTGCTCCTGAAACAATTTGGTGAACTCTTAAGCACAAAAACAACAGCCTATTAGTATAAGGATAAAGGATGATGATGATAATATAAGGATAAAGGATGATGATGATAATATAAGGATAAAGGATGATGATGATAATATAAGGATAAAGGATGATGATAATAATATAAGGATAAAGGATGATGATAATATAAGGATAAAGGATGATGATAATATAAGGATAAAGGATGATGATAATATAAGGAAGCTTGTACCAAGTTTTTTTGTGTTTCTTTATTGACAGAAGCTGCAGATATGTCGGTCAGTCAGTTACAACATTAAGGGGTCTAGTTACTAAGCAGTGTTAGGAGACAGAGAGAAAAGTGATAAGGTACCAGCCAATCAGCTCCCAACTGTCATCTCACAGGCTGTGTTTGAAAAAAGACAGTTAGGAATTGATTGGCTGGTACCTTACACTCCTAACACTGCTTAGTAACTAGACCCCAAGGTCTCTCCCGGAGCAGACGGTTGCGTGGCCCGGAGCAGACGGTTGCGTGGCCCGGAGCAGACGGTTGCGTGGCTCCCCATTGCCTCCCCCAAGCGCTCTCTGACTGTGGGTCACACTGCGAATAATGACTTGCAACGTGCGACTACGGTAGTGTGCCTTGACGCATGCATAATGGCAAAAACATCGCCATAACTTGCAACTCGGAAACTGACGGGGGCTTGTGTGAGATGCCGGCGGAATATTGTGCCATGCGACTGCTCAATGACAGGGCCAGAGATTCCCTCTAACAGACGTCTTTCCCCTCCTGCAGCGTCGTAATCTCGCCGTACAGCTGTAAAACGCTATAAACGGTCATTTCATATAAATGTGTCCTTAGCCCCGCCCACTTCATGGCATCCACCAATCAGGACTCCTATATAGGACAGCCACACGATGAGCACATGTTATGGTCTATACACTGCACCTGCGCGGAGATTAGGCAGCAGTTGTGACTTACTTAGTGTCTTTCTCTTGTACTGATACCAGCAGGCGTTATGTAATACAGCTGGACGCTAGCTGCAGAGCACGCTGTCAGCCCTCCGCCATTGTAAGATGATAATTATTACACCACTGAGACGCAGTAATAGAGTATGAGCTCACCAGGGCCAGCTTCAGCTGCCGTCAGGAACTATGTGCACCTTATGTAATCCTGTAAAGAGTGATAAATATATATTTATATGTGTGAATACAGCATTGCGTATATTTTAAAATAAACATTTTATATAACCATCAATACTGCACATTTGTTGTGTTAATGTAAGTGTATTACGATACCCGAAATAACGGAATTATTTATACTGCGCTCGGTAACATCTCCAGCGTGTAATGTACAGTCTCATCAGTTGTGTAGTTTTGTACTATTGTGTAATCACACCTTCATTCCATGTACACCTATAAACCTGCCCCACCCGCTGTATAGGGCTGCCCTGCCCGCTCACTGTATAGGGCTGCCCTGCCCGCTCGCTGTATAGGGCTGCCCTGCCCGCTCGCTGTATAGGGCTGCCCTGCCCGCTCGCTGTATAGGGCTGCCCTGCCCGCTCGCTGTATAGGGCTGCCCTGCCCGCCCGCTGTATAGGGCTGCCCTGTCCGCCCGCTGTATAGGGCTGCCCTGCCCGCCCGCTGTATAAGGCTGCCCTTCCCGCCCGCTATATAGGGCTGCCCACCTGCTGTATAGGGCTGCTTTGCCTGCCCGCTGTATAGGGCTGTTTTGCCCATGGTGTAGGGCTGCCCTGCCTGCCCGCTGTATAGGGCTGCCCTGCCTGCCCGCTGTATAGGGCTGCCCTGCCTGCCCGCTGTATAGGGCTGCCCTGCCTGCCCGCTGTATAGGGCTGTTTTGCCCATGGTGTAGGGCTGCTCTGCCTGCCCGCTGTATAGGGCTGCCCGCCCGCTATATAGGGCTGCCCGCCTGCTGTATAGGGCTGCTTTGCCTGCCCGCTGTATAGGGCTGTTTTGCCCATGGTGTAGGGCTGCTCTGCCTGCCCGCTGTATAGGACTGCCCCGCCTTGCCCGCTGTATAGGACTGCCCCGCCTTGCCCGCTGTGTAAGGGCTGCCCTGCCCGCCCGCTGTGTAGGGCTGCCCTGCCTGCCCGCTGTGTAGGGCTGCCCTGCCTGCCCGCTGTGTAGGGCTGCCCTGCCTGCCCGCTGTGTAGGGCTGCCCTGCCTGCCCGCTGTGTAGGGCTGCCCTGCCTGCCCGCTGTGTAGGGCTGCCCTGCCTGCCCGCTGTATAGGGCTGCCCTGCCTGCTGTATATAGGGCTGCTTTGCCCGCGGTATAGGGCTACCCTGCCTGCCCGCTGTATAGGGCTGCTTTGCCCATGGTGTAGGGCTGCCCTGCCCGCTGTCATTCTCCTGAAACATCCTCTGATATTGCAATAGTCTTGGGTGCGGTACACCCTGGCTATGTCATGTTATTGGTAGATTTATGGTATGGAATGTATGTATGGAGTTTAAAGAATAGCCTAGGACATGTATTCTCCTTATAAGATAGCCTGGAACATGTATTAGCCTGGGACATGTATTCTCCTTATAGGATAGCCTGGGACATGTATTCTCCTTATAGGATAGCCTGGGACATGTATTCTCCTTATAGGATAGCCTGGGACATGTATTCTCCTTATAGGATAGCCTGGGACATGTATTCTCCTTATAGGACATGTATTCTCCTTATAGGATAGCCTGGAACATGTATTCTCCTTATAGGATAGCCTGGGACATGTATTAGCCTGGGACATGTATTCTCCTTATAGGATAGCCTGGGACATGTATTCTCCTTATAGGACATGTATTCTCCTTATAGGATAGCCTGGAACATGTATTCTCCTTATAGGATAGCCTGGGACATGTATTAGCCTTATAGGATAGCCTGGAACATGTATTAGCCTGGGACATGTATTCTCCTTATAGGATAGCCTGGAACATGTATTCTCCTCCTTATAGGATAGCCAGGGACATGTATTAGCCTTATAGGATAGCCTGGGACATGTATTCTCCTTATAGGATAGACTGGAACATGTATTCTCCTTATAGGATAGACTGGAACATGTATTCTCCTTATATGATAGCCTGGGACATGTATTCTCCTTATAGGATAGCCTGGAACATGTATTCTCCTTATAGGATAGACTGGGACATGTATTCTCCTTATAGGATAGCCAGGGACATGTATTAGCCTTATAGGATAGCCTGGAACATGTATTAGCCTGGGACATGTATTCTCCTTATAGGATAGACTGGGACATGTATTCTCCTTATAGGATAGCCTGGGACATGTATTAGCCTTATAGGATAGCCTGGGACATGCATTAGCCTGGGACATGTATTCTCCTTATAGGATAGCCTGGAACATGTATTCTCCTTATAGGATAGCCAGGGACATGTATTCTCCTTATAGGATAGCCTGGGACATGTATTCTCCTTATAGGATAGCCTGGGACATGTATTCTCCTTATAGGATAGCCTGGGACATGTATTCTCCTTATATGATAGCCTGGAACATGTATTCTCCTTATGGGATAGACTGGGACATGTATTCTCCTTATAGGATAGCCAGGGACATGTATTAGCCTTATAGGATAGCCTGGGACATGTATTCTCCTTATAGGATAGCCTGGAACATGTATTAGCCTGGGACATGTATTCTCCTTATAGGATAGCCTGGGACATGTATTCTCCTTATAGGATAGCCTGGGACATGTATTCTCCTTATAGGATAGCCTGGGACATGTATTCTCCTTATAGGATAGCCAGGGACATGTATTAGCCTTATAGGATAGCCTGGAACATGTATTAGCCTGGGACATGTATTCTCCTTATAGGATAGACTGGGACATGTATTCTCCTTATAGGATAGCCTGGAACATGCATTCTTCTTATAGGATAGACTGGGACATGTATTCTCCTTATAGGATAGACTGGGACATGTATTCTCCTTATAGGATAGACTGGGACATGTATTCTCCTTATAGGATAGACTGGGACATGTATTCTCCTTATAGGATAGCCTGGGACATGTATTCTCCTTATAGGATAGCCTGGGACATGTATTCTCCTTATAGGATAGCCTGGGACATGTATTCTCCTTATAGGATAGCCTGGGACATGTATTCTCCTTACAGGATAGCCTGGGACATGTATTCTCCTTACAGGATAGCCTGGGACATGTATTCTCCTTATAGGATAGCCTGGGACATGTATTCTCCTTATAGGATAGCCTGGAGCATGTATTCTCCTTATAGGATAGCCTGGAACATGTATTCTCCTTATAGGATAGACTGGGACATGTATTCTCCTTATAGGATAGCCTGGGACATGTATTCTCCTTATAGGATAGCCTGGGACATGTATTCTCCTTATAGGATAGACTGGGACATGTATTCTCCTTATAGGATAGCCTGGGACATGTATTCTCCTTATAGGATAGCCTGGGAAATGTATTCTCCTTATAGGATAGCCTGGGACATGCATTCTCCTTATAGGATAGCCTGGGACATGTATTAGCCTGGGACATGTATTCTCCTTATAGGATAGCCTGGGACATGTATTAGCCTTATAGGATAGCCTGGGACATGTATTCTCCTTATAGGATAACCTGGGACATGTATTCTCCTTATAGGATAGCCTGGGACATGTATTCTCCTTATAGGATAGCCTGGGACATGTATTCTCCTTATAGGATAGCCTGGGACATGTATTCTCCTTATAGGATAGCCTGGGACATGTATTCTCCTTATAGGATAGCCTGGGACATGTATTAGCCTGGGACATGTATTCTCCTTATAGGATAGCCTGGGACATGTATTCTCCTTATAGGATAGCCTGGGACATGTATTCGCCTTATAGGATAGCCTGGGACATGTATTCGCCTTATAGGATAGCCTGGGACATGTATTCTCCTTATAGGATAACCTGGGACATGTATTCTCCTTATAGGATAGCCTGGGACCTGTATTCTCCTTATAGGATAGCCTGGGACATGTATTAGCCTGGGACATGTATTCTCCTTATAGGATAGCCTGGGACATGTATTCTCCTTATAGGATAGCCTGGAACATGTATTAGCCTGGGACATATATTCTCCTTATAGGATAGCCTGGGACATGCATTCTCCTTATAGGATAGCCAGGGACATGTATTCTCCTTATAGGATAGCCAGGGACATGTATTCTCCTTATAGGATAGCCTGGGACATGCATTCTCCTTATAGGATAGCCTGGGACATGTATTCTCCTTATAGGATAGCCTGGGACATGTATTCTCCTTATAGGATAGCCTGGGACATGTATTCTCCTTATAGGATAGCCTGGGACATGCATTTGCCTTATAGGATAGCCTGGGACATGTATTTTCCTTATAGGATAGCCTGGGACATTTATTCTTCTTATAGGATAGCCTGGGACTTGTATTCTTCTTATAGGATAGCCTGGGACATGTATTAGCCTTATAGCATAGCCTGGGACATGTATTAGCCTTATAGGGTAGCCTGGGACATGTATTAGCCTTATAGGGTAGCCTGGGACATGTATTAGCCTTATAGGGTAGCCTGGGACATGTATTAGCCTTATAGGGTAGCCTGGGACATGTATTCTCCTTATAGGGTAGCCTGGGACATGTATTCTCCTTATAGGATAGCCTGGGACATGCATTCCCCTTATAGGATAGCCTGGGACATGCATTCCCCTTATAGGATAGCCTGGGACATGCATTCCCCTTATAGGATAGCCTGGGACATGCATTCCCCTTATAGGATAGCCTGGGACATGCATTCTCCTTATAGGATAGCCTGGGACATGCATTCTCCTTATAGGATAGCCTGGGACATGCATTCTCCTTATAGGATAGCCTGGGACATGCATTCTCCTTATAGGATAGCCTGGGACATGCATTCTCCTTATAGGATAGCCTGGGACATGCATTCTCCTTATAGGATAGCCTGGGACATGCATTCTCCTTATAGGATAGCCTGGGACATGCATTCTCCTTATAGGATAGCCTGGGACATTTATTCTTCTTATAGGATAGCCTGGGACATGCATTCTCCTTATAGGATAGCCTGGGACATGCATTCTCCTTATAGGATAGCCTGGGACATGCATTCTCCTTATAGGATAGCCTGGGACATGCATTCGCCTTATAGGATAGCCTGGGACATGCATTTGCCTTATAGGATAGCCTGGGACATGCATTTGCCTTATAGGATAGCCTGGGACATGCATTTGCCTTATAGGATAGCCTGGGACATGTATTTTCCTTATAGGATAGCCTGGGACATGCATTTTCCTTATAGGATAGCCTGGAACATTCATTCTTAGAAAATGTATTCTTCTAGATTGCAAATTAAGGGAAAAGGGAAAGAAGGAACACTGCACTAGCTATTAATAAATTAATTGACCCCAATTCTATGTACTCAAACAGAAGTTTATTACTTTTAGTATTCTTCTAGATTAGCCTGCAACATGTATTCACCTTATAGAATATCCTGGAACATGCATTCTCCTTTAAAGGATAGCCTGGAACATGCATTCTCCTTATAGGATAGCCTGGGACATGCATTCTCCTTATAGCAGGGATTCCCAACCTCGGTCCTCAAGGCACACTTACAGTCCTGGTCTTAGTGATATCCATGATTGAGCACAGATGGTTAAATCAAACTAACTGAGGTACTAATTAAGTCATTTGTGCTCAAGTATGGCTATCCCTAAAACCTGGACTGTTAGTGTGCCTTGAGGACCGTGGTTGGTAACCCCTGCCTTATAGGATAGCCTGGAACGTGTATTCTCCTTATAGAATAGCCTGGAACGTGTATTCTCCTTATAGGATAGCCTGCAACATGCATTCTCCTTATAGGATAGCCTGGAACATGCATTCTCCTTATAGGGTAGCCTGGAATGTGTATTCTTATAGTATAGCCTGGAACGTGTATTCTCCTTTATAGAATAGCCTGGAACGTGTATTCTCCTTTATAGAATAGCCTGGAACGTGTATTCTCCTTTATAGAATAGCCTGGAACGTGTATTCTCCTTTATAGAATAGCCTGGAACGTGTATTCTCCTTATAGGATAGCCTGGGACATGCGTTCTCCATATAGGATAGCCTGGAGCATGCGTTCTCCTTATAGGATAGCCTGGATCGTAAATTCTCCATATAGGAGAGCTTACAATATCCATTTTCCTTATAAAATAGTCTGGAACATGTATTCACCTTATAGAATAGCCTGGAACATGTATTCTGCGTGTAGATTAGCTTGGAACATGTCTTCTGCATATAGAATAGCCTGGAACGTAAATTCTCCATATAGGAGAGCTTGGAATATGCATTTTCCTTATAGAATAGTCTGGAACATGTATTCACCTTATAGAATAGCCTGGAACATGTCTTCTGCATATAGAATAGCCTGGAACGTAAATTCTCCATATAGGAGAGCTTGGAATATGCATTTTCCTTGTAGAATAGTCTGGAACATGTATTCACCTTATAGAATAGCCTGGAACTTGTCTTCTGCATATAGAATAGCCTGGAACATAAATTCTCCATATAGGAGAGCTTGGAATATGCATTTTCCTTGTAGAATAGTCTGGAACATGTATTCACCTTATAGAATAGCCTGGAACATGTCTTCTGCATATAGAATAGCCTGGAACGTAAATTCTCCATATAGGAGAGCTTGGAATATGCATTTTCCTTGTAGAATAGTCTGGAACATGTATTCACCTTATAGAATAGCCTGGAACATGTATTCTTTGTGGTAATTTGCTTCATTTTACCCCCTGGAACGGCCAGTCCGGAACGCAATTCATAGCGAGAGTGCTTCCGGTGAGCAGCCGATCCACTGTCCTTCTGCCTGTCCTATCTGGCTTCAAGGGGCTGCAGCTGATACAATGAATCTCTGAAGATATTAGAGACTGTATCACTTTGGGGTAGTTTGCTTGGACAACACAATCATTTTCTCTCAGAATCTCCAAGAAGACAGGAAACATGGCAGAGATACTGTATTACCGATGGGAAAACCAGTTATACTGCACAGTCAAAAAAAAGTCAGCTGCCCCCTGGTGATATATTGTCTCAGGTACAGGTCTGACAATGGATCCAGAGATGAGAAAGCAACTAAAGTGATTCCTAGGATCTGCCAATGATTACTAACAATTTAGCAAGAATTATTATATTATTGTGGCTCCCATAACGGCTATGACCAAACAGTCGTCATCCGATAATGGATGGTCTTCTGGGGCAACCAAAGCTTTTATTCCGCTCCTATTTTACGACACCCTGAGGTCAATGCTCCCTCGTACATGGGAGAAGATGCTTATACAGAGGGTGTAGGAGCAGTTCTCTCTCTGTAAGCCGCTGCTGGTATATATAAACAGAATGGAGACACCTTCTGGAAATGGCTAAATTTCCTGGGGTCTTAGAGATCATAAGCCCCTGCTATACACTGAGGGCCTAATTCATTACAGATCGCAATATTGCGTGCGCACACAGTTCAACTGCGATAGTATGCTAATCCATTGTGATCGTAATGCAAATCCAGCACTACATAAGGATGCCCACTGTACATTGCACACATCTGTAATACTTAGCAGAATAGTGAAACGATCGGTACAAGTGAGAACCATCGCAGCCTCACGCACTCTGACACAGGCTCTGATGTTACTCAGGAATTACTAACCTCATCACACACACTGACTACACAAGACTGAGAAACCATCAGTAACATGGAGTACCATCACAGCCTCACATACACTTACACAGGCTCTGACCTTACTCAGGAATTACTAACCTCATCACACACAGTGACTACACAAGACTGCAAGACCATCAGTAACATGGAGTACCATCACAGCCTCACACACACTTACACAGGCTCTGACCTTACTCAGGACTTACTAACCTCATCACACACAGTGACTACACAAGACTGAGAAACCATCAGTAATATGGAGAACCATCACAGCCTCACACACACTTACACAGGCTCTGACCTTACTCAGGACTTACTAACCTCATCACACGCAGTAATTACACAAGACTGAGAGATACCATCAGTAACATGGAGTACCATCACATCCTCACACACACTTACACAGCTCTGACCTTACTCAGGAATTACTAACCTCATCACACACAGTGATTACACAAGACTGAGACACCATCAGTAACATGGAGTACCGTCACATCCTAACACACACTTACACAGGCTCTGACCTTACTCAGGAATTACTAACCTCATCACACACAGTGATTACACAAGACTGAGATACCATCAGTAACATGGAGTACCATCACATCCTCACACACACTTACACAGCTCTGACCTTACTCAGGAATTACTAACCTCATCACACACAGTGATTACACAAGACTGAGATACCATCAGTAACATGGAGTACCATCGCAGCCTCACACACACTTACACAGGCTCTGACCTTACTCAGGAATCACTAACCTCATCACACGCAGTGATTACACAAGACTGAGATACCATCAGTAACATGGAGTACCATCACATCCTCACACACACTTACACAGGCTCTGACCTTACTCTGAAATTGTTAACAACCACACATGCTATGAGAGCTCAGACTGCGTATGGCATTACAGTGACTAATTTATGCATGGCCCTGCAGCGGGTGTGCATACATTTTAGTTTAGGCACCCTAGGGGGGGGTCTTAGGGTTAGGCATCCCCCCGGGAAGGGTTAGGCTGCAGGGAGGGAAGGTTAGGCACCCACCGGGGAGGGTTAGGTTTAGGGTGTGGTGATGGGGGGTTAGGGTTAGGCACCCCCCAGGGAGGGTTAGGGTTACTATACTTACCTGTCCATGTTGGGTTCTCTCATCATCGGGCTTCTGGCGTCAGTATCTCAGCCGCCTGGATATAATTTCCAACCTCTGAGAAGAACTACCAAGGGCTGAATTTGCGCATAATAATAATTTATTACATGAAACAACTTCCTATACTTTGTATATTGTAGTCCTCTTTATTACTTTAATTTAGAGGGGGCCAGAAGACACCCCAACTCTGCGCAATGAAAACAAAATCTTATAAATATTGCAAAAATTACAAAGGACATCCATAACACAAATAAGTCCAGAGAAGCAAAAAATTACAAAGTCGCACAGGGGGAGTATGGAGGTAACAACACTCAGGAGCCTGCACCCACTAAGGAGGCAGACAGACAGGATCAGAGTCACTGGTGGGAGGAGAGAAGAGGACCTCGCCCATGAGGGCTTACAGCCTATGAGAAAGGGTGACCTGGGAAAGCGGATAGGTGGATGGACAGAGTAGTGAGTAGAGTTTTATGATGACCGGTGCATGAATGAGGGTTTTAGTAGCACCAGTGGTGAGGAAGGGTCTGATTCTGGAAATGTTGGGAAGGTGGAAGTGGCAGGAGTGTTAGATAGATGGGAGTGAAGGAGAGTGAGGAGTCGAGGATGACACCCGGGCAGCGGACGTGAGTGATAGAGAGGAGTGTGGTGCTGTCAGCAGATAGTGAGAGAGGGGGATGTAAGGGGGTCCTGGATGGGGGTGAATACAATAAGTCCGGACTTAGGCATATGCAGTTTAGGAAATCATTGGGACATCCAGGAGATGGCAGAAAGTCAGAGACATGAGAGAGGAGGTTGGGTGACCGGTCCAGGGAGGAGAGAGAGTTTTTTATACAGTCCATCCTGGTTGCTTACACGCTACCTGCCGCCAATAGAGTTGCTCAGGATTTCCACCACATCTGGAAGGGAGTAGTTGCGGATTTTACCTAAGGGCTGCGCCCCCCCCCCCCCCCAGTAAAATCCGCCACCTCTAGTAGGCCAGCAGCAGATAGTGCACCACATGGGAAGTCACTGCCAGTGCACCATCTGCTAAATGCACACAGGACAGGCAGTCCCAGGTTGAGGTGTTTTCTCCTGGGACTGTCAGCCCGGAACTTGATTATCAGAGAGGGCACTTCCAGTGGGCAGCCGCTCCCGTCTTTCCGCCTGCCCTATCTGGCTTCAATAGACTGTAGCCGATACAGAGGCCTATTTACTAAGCTGTGTTAGGAGACAGAGTGAACAGAGATAAGGTACCAGCCAATCTGCTCCTAACTGCCAATTTTCAACCACAGCCTGTGACATGGCAGGAGCTGATTGGCTGGTACCTTATCTCAGTTCACTTTATCTCCTAACACAGCTTAGTAACTGGACCCCACAGTCTTTAGAAGCTGGGGCTTTGGCACATGCCTGCCGGTGTTTGAGTAATCAGTTGGGAGGAGAGGCGGCATTCGTGTGTGGAGCAAAGTGGGTGCTGGAGAGTGTGGGGGGAGATGAGGCCAGAGATGTAAATGGGAGAGGAGTGGGTGAGGCCCCTAAAAAGAATGTATAAAAGGAGAACAGAAGAGGCCCAAGAATAGAACTTTAGGGGACACCTACTGTTAGTGGAAGTGGAGTCATGAGCGGAGACAGAAGGAAGCATCAGAGAGGTTAGGAGAACAGAAGAGGCCCAAGAATAGAACTTTAGGGGACACCTACTGTTAGTGGAAGTGGAGTCATGAGCGGAGACAGAAGGAAGCATCAGAGAGGTTGGAGGACAGCCAGGAGAGGGCAGTGTCACGCTGTGCGAGGGAGTGAAGGATTTGCAGGAGGAGAGGGTGGTCCACAGTGTCAGGAGCACTAGAGAGGTCAATGAGAATGATCAGAGAGTAGTGACCCTTGGATCCGGCAGCAGGAGGCCATTTCTGACCTTAGTGAGGGCATTTCCTTCTCATTATACCATGAACATAAGGTAATGTATTTTGAGAAGATTATCACACCTCAATTACACTAACACCAGAACTATGTGAGGAGATAAATGAATTATGGGGGGGGGGGCAAATAAATAAGTCCCTCTTTTTGAATGAGAAAACTGGTAACCCTAAGATGAGAGACATTTTTGTATCCGTAACAGCATCTTGTCTTTTTATATACATCAGGATCAGATCACTAAAACCTCAAAAGGTAAAATGTAGTATTCAGTAATATGTAATTATTATGTTGTCATTCTACTTCTGTTGTTAAAGAGTAAAATATTGTGATTGCCGGTCTCAGGCAGCCATAACCCCTTCCACATCATTAATACAGTGTCCTAATGAGATCTGATATAGGTAAAACAAATCTAAGCATGTAGTCACTTCAGCTGCGGTGACATCACTGACTCTGTACAAGAAGCTTCTGTGACATCACTGACCCTGTGCACAAAGCTTCTATTACATCACTGACCCTGTGCACGAAGCTTCTGTTACATCACTGACCCTGTGCACAAAGCTTCTATTACATCACTGACCCTTTGCACGAAGCTTCTGTGACATCACTGACCCTGTGCACAAAGCTTCTGTGACATCACTGACCCTGTGCACAAAGCTGCTGTGACATCACTGACCCTGTGCACAAAGCTTCTGTGACATCACTGACCCTGTGCACAAAGCTTCTGTGACATCACTGACCCTGTGCACAAAGCTGCTGTGATATCACTGACCCTGTGCACAAAGCTGCTGTGACATCACTGACCCTGTGCACGAAGGTGCTGTGACATCACTGACCCTGTGCACGAAGCTTCTGTGACATCACTGACCCTGTGCACAAAGCTTCTGTGACATCACTGACCCTGTGCACAAAGCTTCTGTGACATCACTGACCCTGTGCACAAAGCTTCTGTGACATCACTGACCCTGTGCACAAAGCTGCTGTGACATCACTGACCCTGTGCACGAAGCTGCTGTGACATCACTGACCCTGTGCACGAAGGTGCTGTGACATCACTGACCCTGTGCACGAAGCTTCTGTGACATCACTGACCCTGTGCACAAAGCTTCTGTGACATCACTGACCCTGTGCACAAAGCTTCTGTGACATCACTGACCCTGTGCACAAAGTTTCTGTGACATCACTGACCCTGTGCACAAAGCTGCTGTGACATCACTGACCCTGTGCACGAAGCTGCTGTGACATCACTGACCCTGTGCACAAAGCTGCTGTGACATCACTGACCCTGTGCACGAAGGTGCTGTGACATCACTGACCCTGTGCACGAAGCTTCTGTGACATCACTGACCCTGTGCACGAAGCTTCTGTGACATCACTGACCCTGTGCACAAAGCTTCTGTGACATCACTGACCCTGTGCACAAAGCTTCTGTGACATCACTGACCCTGTGCACGAAGCTGCTGTGACATCACTGACCCTGTGCACGAAGCTGCTGTGACATCACTGACCCTGTGCACGAAGCTGCTGTGACATCACTGACCCTGTGCACGAAGCTTCTGTGACATCACTGACCCTGTGCACAAAGCTCCTGTGACATCACTGACCCTGTGCACAAAGCTTCTGTGACATCACTGACCCTGTGCACAAAGCTTCTGTGACATCACTGACCCTGTGCACAAAGCTGCTGTGACATCACTGACCCTGTGCACAAAGCTGCTGTGACATCACTGACCCTGTGCACGAAGGTGCTGTGACATCACTGACCCTGTGCACGAAGCTTCTGTGACATCACTGACCCTGTGCACAAAGCTTCTGTGACATCACTGACCCTGTGCACAAAGCTGCTGTGACATCACTGACCCTGTGCACGAAGCTTCTGTGACATCACTGACCCTGTGCACGAAGCTGCTGTGACATCACTGACCCTGTGCACGAAGCTGCTGTGACATCACTGACCCTGTGCACGAAGGTGCTGTGACATCACTGACCCTGTGCACGAAGCTTCTGTGACATCACTGACCCTGTGCACAAAGCTTCTGTGACATCACTGACCCTGTGCACAAAGTTTCTGTGACATCACTGACCCTGTGCACAAAGTTTCTGTGACATCACTGACCCTGTGCACGAAGTTGCAAATCTATAGAGTTTCCATGACTGCCAGCCTCATTCTGTCTGCTCTGTCATACCCCTATCAGACTTACGACCCTGGAAATTTCCTCAGACCCGGGAATTTCTCCTGTGCAAATTCCTGAATATTTGGTGATGACCCCACTTTCACACTACAGCGTCTAACCGGGAAATTCCCGGGTAGCACCATTCAGACATAAGCCGGGTTTTTAAGCTTTTAAGATTACCTGCCTCTCCTCTGCCCTTCCTAGCCTATCCACTAACGATACTGGATCAGCACCTCTATGCACACCTTCCTATACCTTCTAATGTCCTGTTTATACCTTCTAATGTCCTGCCTATACCTTTTAAGGATGACGCTAGTTTGCGTACGCAGTCACACCATAAATAAAGACTTAGACGTGGAATCTGTGGTTCCAAAGCACAAGTGATATTCTGGTAAAAGTTCAGACAGTTACACGCAATTGATCAAGACACAATTTAGGCGCAAAAGGAAATTATACAGACCGCAAGTACAGTATACATACGCAGGCGCTTCCGGACCCAGAGATAGGCATCAGCAAGAGACCCCTCGTCATTCAGCATTCAGCACGAAGAGTCAGAACCAGCATTCATGCACTCATATTTATACCCCCCCAGAATAAACAGGACAATAGGAAAGTCTGTTGCTGATATCATTGGTTCTCAGGGGAGAAGCATCTGTTACGACACATTTAACGGGCTGGTTCAAACAGACTCTCCCCGCCTTTAACAGCTGGGGGTCTTCCTCTTCACGCCTCTCGTAGCATCCTAACAGTTGTTTCTAAAATATACATTTTGTTGCTTGTAGGCTCTGCGATCCATAACTCTGGAATGCATGATGCGATCTCCCCACCGATAACACCGGAATACTGTAAAAAGGATACGCATCAGTACAACTCCAAACATGACTTGTTTAGCATGTATAATACCTTAGTTATCAAATATCTTTATTTCTCAGCATTTAAACTAACTGAACCAACTTAAATCATACACTTTAGAGCTTATTGAATCTTATGTGTGAATATGTAATGTGTGGGTATTCAGGGTTTGAAATAAGGACGCTAGTTAACTTGGGGCAGATGCGTGCGCATAAAGCTAATAAAACAGCGGTTTGATACAAAGTCCTATGCATTCGCTAATATGCGACTAGTTAACAGCGCAATTGTGTGTATTAATGTGTGTATGAGAAATGGTGAAAGATGCAAACGCATGGTGCTAATAGTGTTATCGCCACATGTACTAAAATGTGAGTTTATCTAAAATGGCGATTAGGCGGCCATTCGCAAAATGGCATCTTGCGATCTCAATTATTCAGCTTTGACACCCCTCTCTGGCTGCCGCTGATGTCATCATCATGCAGCAGGCAGCCGACCAATCACAATGCAGCCATTTTATTATTATTAAATTATTTATTTTATTACCTATCTGCCCTGGTGGTCCATCGGGAGTGTGGGCGGCCCGCTCTGGTCTCCAGCGCTGGCGGGTGTCCCCAGCGTCTGGCTGGGGTTCTCTGTGCCTGAAGACCTGGCCAAGGTTGCTGACTTGGTGAACAGCACCACAGCCACCGGCGCGGGGGTGGTGAGTGGCAGCGCTGAGCATCCCGTAAGACGCTCTGCGCTGGCCACTCAATGTAAAAGCTGTTTGGTGCAGCCCAGGAGTAAATTCCCAGGTAGCACCATTCAGATATGAGCAGGGTAATTTCCCGGGACTTACCTCCCGAGAAATTCCCTTGTCAACTGGAGGGTCGGCTACCTAGGAACGTGTTCCCTAATAGGTATCTTTCAGACATACAGGAGATCCCGGGAATTTGTCTGAAAGGGGTATAGAAGCACCTTCCCAATCTGAGGGGTGTAAGACAGCATGAAAATTACTTCGTCAGATTGAGTGAAAGATCTATTTTTCGTCCATTTAGCGTCCACCCCTGAATCCGGCCGATTATTCCGCTCAGAAATACGCGGTCTTTTATATATATATTATTATGCTTTAATATGGTTTCTGCCAGTGGACTCAGTGACTGTTGTTCTCACATAAACAATAAAATGGTGCTCTGCCCGGCGCCGGGCTCTCCTGCGTCCCTAGGACACCGTGTTGTGTAAGCTGATACAGGCATGTAACCAAGCTATTCTTAGTGCCTGGCTGGAGCCTGGGAGGTGTCATCACTTCAGGATCACTTTGTCTCTGGGCAGAGATTGGATATGTGGATTGATGGCAGCAAGACACAACGCAACACGGTCTTCAGATCTGTCCGGTCATTAATTACTTTTATTTCACCATCGCATTAGAGGAATTGCGCTGACAATAGCGTTACATGTGCATGGCGTCACTTATGTGTAAAGCGACGCTAGTTGCATCTAATAAAGAGCTGAAGACATTTTATTCCTAAATTCTTCTCTATAATCTGCTCCATCATTTTCCAGATAAAAATAAAAATGACGCTCACTAATCCTAAGGGGCCCATTTATCAATAAATATTTGTGGCTTATTCCCCGAAAACACCCATGTCACTGCAGATATATAGGTTCCCCCGAATGTATGACAGATATCTCCGATACCTGCTGCGAATTCTCCATTCCCGCCGGCAGCCGCAACCCCCATAGGTGTCTATGGAAGATGCGATGCTGCCATATTTACCAAGTTACGGAATGCGATGGGGATTGGCCCCCGCAGCTACCGCTGTTCCCTATAGCTAAAATATTGCAAAAACTACCGGGGGGTTCCATATGGACCTTCTCCCAGCAAAGGCCGCAGCGCATGCATAGTCAGTAGTCTGCGCATTCGCTGGAGTCCTGGCAGAGGAGCGAGGAGACCACTTATACGGTTACGTCACTCCCAGCACATCGAAGGTACGGGCTCCTTTCAGACCCCCTGTCGCTGTGGGCGCATTTAGTTAAATCCCAGCGGGATGATCGCATCCTGCAATGCGATCGTGGGCGCTAATATCACACCCAGGTCACATTGCAAATGTAATCATTAATTTAATGGCCCCGTATATGAGCTGTGCTGGGTGTAGTTACACCAGCTGTGGTTAATACAGGACTGTGGAGAGATGGTGTATTCTTGCCTCTTCCCTTGTCATGCCCAGATTCCTCCTCTTCCTTCAGCAGGCTGGATGCATACCTGCTTACTCTCCCAGAAGTTGCCAGAGGCTCCCGAGTGTCCGGATAGCTCCACACACCCCTGGAAGAGTAGGGAGATCTCTCGCATTCCGCCCACTTTAAAATGGGCAGGATGGGGAGATTTTACAGGGAGTTTGCGGGTTCGTAGGGAGAAGGCGGGGCTAAAATAGCACAAATCGTGTCATTTAACACCAACCCCTCCCCGCAGTCTCTGCCCATTCCCGTGAAGCAGCAGGGCCGAATAACGTCTACAGTCCAGCACAACCCACCGAAGATATCAACTGCATCTCCTATCCGGAATTTTCCAGGAGAGGAGTTTTGGAAAGTCGGTAAGTATGGCCAGATGTCTGCATTTCTATTAAATGGTCTAAGGCCCAGAGAATGCTCAGTTACTTATGTGTACTGGAAAGGATCTAAGGTCTGGAGCATGCTCAGTAACTTACATGGGAATGGGTATGAAATACCGGCGGTTCGATTCCCGTGTGCGGAAGCCCGACAGGAGCAGAGTGCGACGCAGCGGAAGCCCGACAGCGCTGGAAATCCTGATCGTGGATAGATAAGTATCCACTAACCTAACCCCCCTAACCCTAACCCTCCTTAGGGGTGCCTAACCCTAACTTCCCCCCCAAGTGCCTAACCCTAACCACCCCCTTCCCCGCTGCCTAAACCTAAGTCCCCCGGGGGGTGCCTAACCCTAAGTCCCCCCCGGGGGTGCTTAACCCTAACCCTCCCTCCCCCTAGCCTAACCCTCCCGGGGGGGTGCATAACCCTAAGTCCCCCCCGGGAGCCCTAAACCTAACCCTCCCCCCCGCGGCTGTCCGCTGGCGGCGCCCGGCATCACTACGATCGTGATGCCGGGCGCAGGTCTCCCGGCGTTGGGGAAATGCGGGCGTCTACATCTAGACGCCCGGCATTTCACACTTGCCGGGATAAGACAGTCGGGAAGCCGGCTGCCGGTATATAGGCAGTCTGCTTCCCGATTGCTTCCCCTTACATGTACTGGAAAGGGTCTCAGGCCCGGAGCATGCTCAGTTACTTACATGTACTGGAAAGGATCTAAGGCCCGGAGCATGCTCAGTTACTTACATGTACTGGAAAGGGTCTAAGGCCCAGAGCATGCTCAGTTACATACATGTACTGGAAAGGGTCTAAGGCCCGGAGAATGCTCAGTTACTTACGTGTACTGGAAAGGATCTAAGGCCCGGAGAATGCTCAGTTACTTACGTGTACTGGAAAGGATCTAAGGCCCAGAGCATGCTCAGTTACTTACGTGTACGGGAAAGGGTCTAAGGCCCGGAGAATGCTCAGTTACTTACGTGTACTGGAAAGGGTCTAAGGCCCGGAGAATGCTCAGTTACTTTCATGTACTAGAAAGGATCTAAGGCCCGAAGCAGGCTCAGTTACTTACGTGTACTGGAAAGGTTCTAAGGCCCGGAGCATGCTCAGTTACTTACGTGTACTGGAAAGGATCTAAGGCCCGGAGCATGCTCAGTTACTTACATGTACTGGAAAGGGTCTAAGGCCCGGAGAATGCTCAGTTACTTACGTCTACTGGAAAGGATCTGAGGCCCGGAGAATGCTCAGTTACTTACGTCTACTGGAAAGGATCTAAGGCCCGGAGAATGCTCAGTTACATACATGTACTGGAAAGGATCTAAGGCCCGGAGCAGGCTCAGTTATTTACATGTAGTGGAAAGGATCTAAGGCTCGGAGAATGCTCAGTTACTTACGTGTACTGGAAAGGATCTAAGGCCCGGAGCATGCTCAGTTACCTACGTGTACTGGAAAGGATCTAAGGCCCGGAGCAGGCTCAGTTACTTACATGTACTGGAAAGGATCTAAGGCCCGGAGAATGCTCAGTTACTTACGTCTACTGGAAAGGATCTAAGGCCCGGAGAATGCTCAGTTACTTACGTCTACTGGAAAGGATCTAAGGCCCGGAGAATGCTCATTTACTTACGTGTACTGGAAAGGATCTAAGGCCCGGAGCATGCTCAGTTACATACATGTACTGGAAAGGATCTAAGGCCCGGAGCATGCTCAGTTACTTACGTGTACTGGAAAGGATCTAAGGCCCGGAGCATGCTCAGTTACTTACGTGTACTGGAAAGGGTCTAAGGCCCGGAGCATGCTCAGTTACTTACGTGTACTGGAAAGGGTCTAAGGCCCGGAGCATGCTCAGTTACTTACGTGTACTGGAAAGGATCTAAGGCCCGGAGCATGCTCAGTTACTTACGTGTACTGGAAAGGGTCTAAGGCCCGGAGCATGCTCAGTTACTTACAAGTACTGGAAAGGATCTAAGGCCCGGAGCATGCTCAGTTACTTACGTGTACTGGAAAGGGTCTAAGGCCCGGAGCATGCTCAGTTACATACATGTACTGGAAAGGGTCTAAGGCCCGGAGCATGCTCAGTTACTTACGTGTACTGGAAAGGATCTAAAGCCCGGAGCATGCTCAGTTACATACATGTACTGGAAAGGATCTATGGCCCGGAGCATGCTCAGTTACTTACGTGTACTGGAAAGGGTCTAAGGCCCGGAGCATGCTCAGTTACTTACGTGTAATGGAACGGATCTAAGGCCCGGTGCGTGCTCAGTTACTTACATGTACTGGAAAGGATCTAAGGCTCGGAGAATGCTCAGTTACTTACGTGTACTGGAAAGGATCTAAGGCCCGGAGCATGCTCAGTTACTTACATGTACTGGAAAGGATCTAAGGCCCGGAGCAGGCTCAGTTACTTACATGTACTGGAAAGGGTCTAAGGCCCGGAGCATGCTCAGTTACTTTCGTGTACGGGAAAGGGTCTAAGGCCCGGAGCATGCTCAGTTACTTACGTGTACTGGAAAGGGTCTAAGGCCCGGAGCAGGCTCAATTACACTGGAAAGGATCTAAGGCCCGGAGCATGCTCAGTTACTTACGTGTACTGGAAAGGGTCTAAGGCCCGGAGCATGCTCAGTTACTTAAGTGTACTGGAAAGGGACTGAGGCCCGGAGCATGCTCAGTTACACTGGAAAGGATCTAAGGCCCGAAGCAGGCTCAGTTACTTACATGTACTGGAAAGGATCTAAGGCCCGGAGAATGTTTAGTTACTTACATGTACTGGAAAGGATCTAAGGCCCGAAGCATGCTCAGTTACTTACGTGTACGGGAAAGGGTCTAAGGCCCGGAGCATGCTCAGTTACTTACGTGTACTGGAAAGGGTCTAAGGCCCGGAGCATGCTCAGTTACTTACGTGTACTGGAAAGGATCTAAGGCCCGGAGCATGCTCAGTTACATACATGTACTGGAAAGAATCTAAGGCCCGGAGCATGCTCAGTTACTTACGTGTACTGGAAAGGGTCTAAGGCCCGGAGCATGCTCAGTTACTTACGTGTACTGGAAAGGATCTAAGGCCCGGAGCATGCTCAATTACACTGGAAAGGATCTAAGGCCCGGAGCATGCTCAGTTACTTACGTGTACTGGAAAGGGTCTAAGGCCCGGAGCATGCTCAGTTACTTACATGTACTGGAAAGGATCTAAGGCCCGGAGCATGCTCAGTTACATACATGTACTGGAAAGGATCTGAGGCCCGGAGCATGCTCAGTTACTTACGTGTACTGGAAAGGATCTAAGGCCCGGAGCATGCTCAGTTACTTACGTGTACTGGAAAGGATCTAAAGCCTGAAGCATGCTCAGTTACTTATGTGTACTGGAAAGTGTCTAAGGCCTGGAGCATGCTCAGTTACTTACGTGTACTGGAAAGGATCTAAGGCCCGGAGCATGCTCAGTTACATACATGTAGTGGAAAGGATCTAAGGCCCGGAGCATGCTCAGTTACTTACGTGTACTGGAAAGGGTCTAAGGCCCGGAGCATGCTCAGTTACTTACGTGTACTGGAAAGGGTCTAACGCCCGGAGCATGCTCAGTTACTTACGTGTACTGGAAAAGGTCTAAGGCCCGGAGAATGCTCAGTTACTTACGTGTGTTGGTTTTATAAGCCGATAGCAGCCAATCAGATTCTACTTAACATTTATTTAGCACCTTCTAGTACAGGGGTCAGGGAACTACTTTACCTTTTATCCCAAAATATTATTATTGTTATTACCAGTTACTTAGATAGTGCATACATATTCCGCAGCACTTCTGTCCCTGCCGCAGTGGAGCTTACACTATATTCCCCATCTCATGGTCACACACATACACACTAGGGGTCACATCACTCCCTGCCCCAGTGCTTACACTCTATATTCCCCATCACATGGTCACACACATACACACTAGGGGTCACATCACTCCCTGCCCCAGTGCTTACACTCTATATTCCCCATCACATGGTCACACACATACACACTAGGGGTCACATCACTCCCTGCCCCAGTGCTTACACTCTATATTCCCCATCACATGGTCACACACATACACACTCGGGGGCACATCACTCCCTGCCCCAGTGCTTACACTCTATATTCCCCATCACATGCTCACACACATACACACTAGGGATCACATCACTCCCTGCCCCAGTACTTACACTTTATATTCCCCATCACATGGTCACACACAAACACACTACGGTCACATCACTCCCTGCCCCAGTACTTACACTCTATATTCCCCATCACATGGTCACACACATACACACTAGTGGTCACATCACTCCCTGCCCCAGTGCTTACACTCTATATTCCCCATCACATGGTCACACACACACACACACACACACACACACTAGGGGTCACATCACTCCCTGCCCCAGTGCTTACACTCTATATTCCCCATCACATGGTCACACACATATACACACTACGGTCACATCACTCCCTGCCCCAGTGCTTACACTATATTCCCCATCACATGCTCACACACACACTAGGGGTCACATCACTCCCTGCCCCAGTGCTGCTTACACTCTATATTCCCCATCACTTGCTCACACACATATCCAATAGGGATCGCATCACTCCCTTCCCCAGTGCTTACACTCTATATTCCCCATCACATAGTCACACACATACACACTAGGGGTCACATCACTCCCTGCCCCAGTGCTTACACTCTATATTCCCTATCACATGGTCACACACATACACACTAGGCGTCACTTCACTCCTTGCCGCAGTGCTTACATTCTATATTCCCCATCACATGGTCACACACATACACACTAGGGATCACATCACTCCCTGCCCCAGTGCAGCTTACACGCTATATTCCCTATCACATGGTCACACACATACACACTAGGGGTCACATCACTCCCTGCCCCAGTGCTTACACTCTATATTCCACATCACATGCTTCCACACATACACACTAGGGGTCACATCACTCCCTGCCCCAGTGCTTACACTCTATATTCCCCATCACATGGTCACACACATACACACTAGGGGTCACATCACTCCCTGCCCCAGTGCTTACACTCTATATTCCCCATCACATGGTCACACACATACACACTAGTGGTCACATCACTCCCTGCCCCAGTGCTTACACTCTATATTCTCCTTCACATGGTCACACACATACACACTAGTGGTCACATCACTCCCTGCCCCAGTGCTTACACTCTATATTCCCTATCACATGGTCACACACATACACACTAGGGGTCACATCACTCCCTGCCCCAGTGCTGCTTACACTATATATTTCCTATCATATGGTCACACTCATATACACTAGGGATCACATCACTCCATGCCCCAGTGCTTACACTCTATATTACCTATCACATGCTCACACACATACACACTAGGGGTCACATCACTCTCTGCCCCAGTGCTTACACTCTATATTCCCCATCACATGGTCACACACATACACACTAAGGGTCACATCACTCCCTGCCCCAGTGCTTACACTCTATATTCCACATCACTTGCTCACACACATACACACTAGGATCACATCACTCCCTGCCCCAGTGCTTACTCTCTATATTCCCCATCACATGGTCACACACATACACACTAGTGGTCACATCACTCCCTTCCCCAGTGCTTACACTCTATATTCCCCATCACATGGTCACACACATACACACTAGGGGTCACATCACTCCCTGCCCCAGTGCTTACACTCTATATTCTACTTCACATGGTCACACACATACACACTAGGGGTCACATCACTCCCTGCCCCATTGCTTACACTCTATATTCCCCATCACAGGGTCACACACATACACACTAGGGGTCACATCACTCCCTGCCCCATTGCTGCTTACACTCTGTTTTCCCTATCACACGGTCACACACATACACACTAGGGGTCACATCACTCCCTGCCCCAGTGCTGCTTACACTCTGTATTCCCTATCACAACATCACACACATACACACTAGTGGTCACATCACTCCCTTCCCCAGTGCTTACACTCTATATTCCCCATCACATGGTCACACACATACACACTAGGGGTCACATCACTCCCTGCCCCAGTGGTTACACTCTATTTTCCCCATCACATGGTCACACACATACACACTTGGGGTCACATCACTCCCTGCCCCATTGCTTACACTCTATATTCCCCATCACAGGGTCACACACATACACACTAGGGGTAACATCACTCCCTGCCCCAGTGCAGCTTACACTCTATATTCCCCATCACATGGTCACACATATACACTCTAGGGATCACGTCACTCCCTTCCCCAGTGCTTACACTCTATATTCCCCATCACATGCTCACACACTAGGGGTCACATTACTCCCTGCCCCAGTGCTTACACTCTATATTCCCCATCACATGGTCACACACATACACACTAGGGTCACATCACTCCCTGCCCCATTGCTTACACTCTATATTCCCCATCACATGGTCACACACATACACACTAGGGGTCACATCACTCCCTGCCCCAGTGCTTACACTCTATATTCCCCATCACATGGTCAAACACATACACACAAGGGGTCACATCACTCCCTGCCCCAGTGCCTACACTCTATATTCCCTATCACATGGTCACACACATACACACTACGGTCACATCACTCCCTGCCCCAGTGCTTACACTCTATATTCCCCATCACATGGTCACACACATACACACTAGGGGTCACATCACTCCCTGCCCCAGTGCTTACACTCTATATTCCCCATCACATTGGTCAAACACATACACACAAGGGGTCACATAACTCCCTGCCCCAGTGCTTACACTCTATATTCCCCATCACAGGGTCACACACATACACACTAGGGGTCACATCACTCCCTGCCCCAGTGCAGCTTACACTCTATATTCCCCCTCACATGGTCACACACATACACACTAGGGGTCACATCACTCCCTGCCCCAGTGCTTACACTCTATATTCCCCATCACATGGTCACACACATATACACACTAGGGATCACATCACTCCCTGCCCCAGTGCTTACACTCTATATTCCCCATCACATGGTCACACACATACACACTAGGGGTCACATCACTCCCTGCCCCAGTGCAGCTTACACTCTATATTCCCCATCACATGGTCACACACATACACACTAGGGGTCACATCACTCCCTGCCCCAGTGCTTACACTCTATATTCCCCATCACATGGTCAAACACATACACACAAGGGGTCACATCACTCCCTGCCCCAGTGCCTACACTCTATATTCCCTATCACATGGTCAAACACATACACACTACGGTCACATCACTCCCTGCCCCAGTGCTTACACTCTATATTCCCCATCACATGGTCACACACATACACTCTAGGGGTCACATCACTCCCTGCCCCAGTGCTTACACTCTATATTCCCCATCACATTGGTCAAACACATACACACAAGGGGTCACATAACTCCCTGCCCCAGTGCTTACAGTCTATGGGCCTGATTCAGAGCCGTTCGCTATTTGCGGTCGTTCGTTTAAAAACAAGGGGTGGCTATTCAAATGAACCGTACGCACATTGCAGTCTGTTCACACCTCTAAGTCTGAACGAGCGAGCAAAACATACGCTCGTTTATTTGTTAAAAACGCCCCCTGGCCGCTCGCACCATACGTCATGTCCGCTATTTATTAGATTAATCGAGTACATCGACCAGTGTATGAACTGCTCGCTATTCTTGTGGTTGGTGTTTGCTACCACAAATTTGCGAGCAGTTCTGGCTCTAAAATAACCAAGTGACGTGGTCACTGACGCTGCTGTTTTAAATATACACACCCATAAAACGCCCGTTTTGACCTTTAAGCACGCCTGCGTTCGGATCTCCACTCCCCATTTTCAAACACCTTCCCCTGTTACCACCCACATACGCCTCATTTTGTCACTCAAAATAGCAGGCACTCGCTATATAGCGTACAAACGATTTTCGGCCGCACTGACTGGTTCGCGCATGCGTACTAAAAACCGTACGCATGCGCAGATGTGCAAACATCGCTCGGAACGAGCGTACTGCCGCTAACGAGCGGCTCTGAATGAGGGCCTATATTCCCCATCACATGGTCACACACATACACACTAGGGGTCACATCACTCCCTGCCCCAGGGGTTACACTCTATATTCCCCATCACATGGTCACACACATACACACTAGGGGTCACATCACTCCCTGCCCAAGTGCTTACACTCTACATTCCCCATCACATGCTCACACATACACACTAGGGGTCACGTCACTCCCTGCCCCAGTGCTTACAGTCTATATTCCACATCACTTGCTCACACACATACACACTAGGGGTCACATCACTCCCTGCCCCAGTGCTTACACTCTATATTCCCCATCACATGGTCACACACATACAAACTAGGGGGTCACATCACTCCCTGCCCCAGTGCTTACACTCTATATTCCACATCACTTGCTCACACACATACACACTAGGGGTCACATCACTCCCTGCCCCAGTGCAGCTTACACTCTATATTCCCCATCACATGGTCACACACATACACACTAGGGGTGACATCACTCCCTGCCCCAGAGCTTACACTCTATATTCCACATCACATGGTCACACACATACACACTAGGGGTCACATCACTCCCTGCCCCTGTGCTTACACTCTATATTCCCCATCACATGGTCACACACATACACACTAGGGGTCACATCGCTCCCTGCCCCAGTGCTTACACTCTATATTCCCCATCACATGGTCACACACATACACACTAGGGGTCACATCGCTCCCTGCCCCAGAGCTTACACTCTATATACCCCATCACATGGTCACACACATACACACTAGGGGTCACATCACTCCCTGCCCCAGTGCTTACACTCTATATTCCCCATCACATGCTCACACACATACACACTAGGGGTCACATCACTCCCTGCCCCAGTGCTTACACTCTATATTCCCCATCACATGGTCACACACATACACACTAGGGTCACATCACTCCCTGCCCCATTGCTTACACTCTATATTCCCCATCACATTGGTCAAACACATACACACAAGGGGTCACATAACTCCCTGCCCCAGTGCTTACACTCTATATTCCCCATCACATGGTCACACACATACACACTACGGTCACATCACTCCCTGCCCCAGTGCTTACACTCTATATTCCCCATCACATGGTCACACACATACACACTAGGGGTCACATCACTCCCTGCCCCAGTGCTTACACTCTATATTCCCCATCACATGGTCACACACATACACACTAGGGGTCACATCACTCCCTGCCCCAGTGCTTATACTCTATATTCCCCATCACATAGTCAAACACATACACACAAGGGGTCACATCACTCCCTGCCCCAGTGCTTACACTCTATATTCCCCATCACATGGTCAAACACATACACACAAGGGGCCACATCACTCCCTGCCCCAGTGTCTACACTCTATATTCCCTATCACATGGTCACACACATACACACTACGGTCACATCACTCCCTGCCCCAGTGCTTACACTCTATATTCCCCATCACATGGTCACACACATACACACTAGGGGTCACATCACTCCCTGCCCCAGTGCTTACACTCTATATTCCCCATCACATTGGTCAAACACATACACACAAGGGGTCACATAACTCCCTGCCCCAGTGCTTACACTCTATATTCCCCATCACATGGTCACACATATACACACTAGGGGTCACATCACTCCCTGCCCCAGTGCTTACACTCTATATTCCCCATCACATGGTCACACACATACACACTAGGGTCACATCACTCCCTGCCCCATTGCTTTCACTCTATATTCCCCATCACAGGGTCACACACATACACACTAGGGGTCACATCACTCCCTTCCCCAGTGCAGCTTACACTCTATATTCCCCATCACATGGTCACACACATACACACTAGGGGTCACATCACTCCCTGCCCCAGTGCTTACACTCTATATTCTACTTCACATGGTCACACACATACACTTGGGGTCACATCACTCCCTGCCCCAGTGCTTACACTCTATATTCCCCATCACATGGTCACACACATACACACTAGGGGTCACATCACTCCCTGCCCCAGTGCTTACACTCTATATTCCCCATCACATGCTCACACATACACACTAGGGGTCACGTCACTCCATGCCCCTTTGCTTACTTTCTATATTCCACATCACTTGCTCACACACATACACACTAGGGGTCACATCACTCCCTACCCCAGTGCTTACACTCTATATTCCACATCACTTGCTCACACACATACACACTAGGGGTCACATCACTCCCTGCCCCAGTGCAGCTTACACTCTATATTCCCCATCACATGGTCACACACATACACACTAGGGGTCACATCACTACCTACCCCAGTGCTTACACTCTATATTCCCTATCACATGGTCACACACATACACACTAGGGGTCACATCACTCCTGCCCCAGTGCTTACACTCTATATTCCCTATCACATGGTCACACACATACACACTAGGGGTCACATCACTCCCTGCCCCAGTGCAGCTTACACTCTATATTCCCCATCACATGGTCACACACATACACACTAGGGGTCACATCACTCCCTGCCCCAGTGCTTACACTCTATATTCCCCATCACATGGTCACACACATACACACTAGGGGTCACATCACTCTCTGCCCCAGTGCTTACATTCTATATACCCCATCACATGGTCACACACATACACACTAGGGGTCACATCACTCCCTGCCCCAGTGCTTACACTCTATATTCCCCATCACATGGTCACACACATACACACTAGGGGTCACATCACTCGCTGCCCAAGTGCTTACACTCTACATTCCCCATCACATGCTCACACATACACACTAGGGGTCACGTCACTCCCTGCCCCAGTGCTTACACTCTATATTCCCCATCACATGGTCACACACATACACACTAGGGGTCACGTCACTCCCTGCCCCAGTGCTTACACTCTATATTCCCCATCACATGGTCACACACATACACACTAGGGGTCACGTCACTCCCTGCCCCAGTGCTTACAGTCTATATTCCACATCACTTGCTCACACACATACACACTAGGGGTCACATCACTCCCTGCCCCAGTGCTTACACTCTATATTCCACATCACTTGCTCACACACATACACACTAGGGGTCACATCGCTCCCTGCCCCAGTGCTTACACTCTATATTCCCCATCACATGGTCACACACATACACACTAGGGGGTCACATCACTCCCTGCCCCAGTGCTTACACTCTATATTCCACATCACTTGCTCACACACATACACACTAGGGGTCACATCACTCCCTGCCCCAGTGCCTACACTCTATATTCCCCATCACATGGTCACACACATACACACTAGGGGTCACATCACTCCCTGCCCCAGTGCTTACACTCTATATTCCGTATCATATGGTCACACACATACACACTACGGTCACATCACTCCCTGCCCCAGTTCAGCTTACACTCTATATTCCCCATCACATGGTCACACACATACACACTAGGGGTGACATCACTCCCTGCCCCAGAGCTTACACTCTATATTCCCCATCACATGGTCACACACATACACACTAGGGGTCACATTACTCCCTGCCCCTGTGCTTACACTCTATATTCCCCATCACATGGTCATACACATACACACTAGGGGTCACATCGCTCCCTGCCCCAGTGCTTACACTCTATATTCCCCATCACATGGCCACACACATACACACTAGGGGTCACATCGCTCCCTGCCCCAGAGCTTACACTCTATATACCCCATCACATGGTCACACACATACACAATAGGGGTCACATCACTCCCTGCCCCAGTGCTTACACTCTATATTCCCCATCACATGCTCACACACATACACACTAGGGGTCACATCACTCCCTGCCCCAGTGTTTACACTCTATATTCCCCATCACATGGTCACACACATACACACTAGGGTCACATCACTCCCTTCCCCATTGCTTACACTCTATATTCCCCATCACATTGGTCAAACACATACACACAAGGGGTCACATAACTCCCTGCCCCAGTGCTTACACTCTATATTCCCCATCACATGGTCACACACATATACACTACGGTCACATCACTCCATGCCCCATTGCTTACAGTCTATATTCCCCATCACATGGTCACACACATACACACTAGGGGGTCACATCACTCCCTGCCCCAGTGCTTACACTCTATATTCCCCATCACATTGGTCAAACACATACACACAAGGGGTCACATAACTCCCTGCCCCAGTGCTTACACTCTATATTCCCCATCACAGGGTCACACACATACACACTAGGGTCACATCACTCCCTGCCCCATTGCTTACACTCTATATTCCCCATCACAGGGTCACACACATACACATTACGGTCACATCACTCCCTGCCCCAGTGCTTACACTCTATATTCCCCATCACAGGGTCACACACATACACACTAGGGTCACATCACTCCCTGCCCCATTGCTTACACTCTATATTCCCCATCACATAGTCACACACATACACATTACGGTCACATCACTCCCTGCCCCAGTGCTTACACTCTATATTCCCCATCACATGGTCACACACATACACACTAGGGGTCACGTCACTCCCTGCCCCAGTGCTTACACTCTATATTCCCCATCACATGGTCACACACATACACACTAGGGGTCACGTCACTCCCTGCCCCAGTGCTTACACTCTATATTCCCTATCACATGGTCACACACATGCACACTAGGGGTCACATCACTCCCTGCCCCAGTGCTTACACTCTATATTCCCCATCACATGGTCACACACATACACACTAGGGGTCACATCACTCTCTGCCCCAGTGCTTACACTATATACCCCCTCACATGGTCACACACATACACACTAGGGGTCACGTCACTCCCTGCCCCAGTGCTTACACTCTATATTCCCCATCACATGGTCACACACATACACACTAGGGATCACGTCACTCCCTTCCCCAGTGCTTACACTCTATATTCCCCATCACATGCTCACACACATACACCCTAGGGGTCTCGTCACTCCCTGCCCCAGTGCTTACACTCTATATTCCCTATCACATGGTCACACACATACACACTAGGGGTCACATCACTCCCTGCCCCAGTGCTTACACTCTATATTCCACATCACTTGCTCACACACATACACACTAGTGGTCACATCACTCCCTGCCCCAGTGCTTACACTCTATATTCCCCTTCACATGGTCACACACATACACACTAGGGGTCACATCACTCCCTGCCCCAGTGCTTACACTCTATATTCCCCATCACATGGTCATACACATACACACTAGGGGTCACATCACTCCCTGCCCCAGTGCTTACACTCTATATTCCCCATCACATGGTCACACACATACACACTAGGGATCACATCACTCCCTGCCCCAGTGCTTACACTCTATATTCCCCATCACATGCTCACACACATACACAGTAGGGGTCACATCACTCCCTGCCCCAGTGCAGCTTACACTCTATATTCCCCATTACATGGTCACACACATACACACTAGGGGTCACATCGCTCCCTGCCCCAGTGCTTACACTCTATATTCCCCATCACATGGTCACACACATACATACTAGGGGTCACATCACTCCCTGCCCCAGTGCTTACACTCTATATTCCCCATCACATGGTCACACACATACACAAGGGTCACATCACTCCCTGCCCCATTGCTTACACTCTATATTCCCCATCACATGGTCACACACATACACACTACGGTCACATCACTCCCTGCTCCAGTGCTTACACTCTATATTCCCCATCACATGGTCACACACATACACACAAGGGGTCACATCACTCCCTGCCCCAGTGCTAATACTCTATATTCCCCATCACATGGTCACACACAAACACACTACGGTCACATCACTCCCTGCCCCAGTGCTTACACTCTATATTCCCCATCACATGGTCAAACACATACACACAAGGGGTCACATTACTCCCTGCCCCAGTGCTAACACTCTATATTCCCCATCACATTCTCACACACATACACACTACGGTCACATCACTCCCTGCCCCAATGCTTACACTCTATATTCCCCATCACATTCTCACACACATACACACTACGGTCACATCACTCCCTGCCCCAGTGCTTACACTGTATATTCCCCATCACTTGCTCACACACATACACACTAGGGGGTCACATCACTCCCTGCCGCAGTGCTTACACTCTATATTCCCCATCACATGGTCACACACATACACACTAGGGGTCACATCACTCCGTGCCCCAGTGCTTACACTCTATATTCCCCATCACATGGTCACACACATACACACTAGGAGGTCACATCACTCCCTGCCCCAGTGCTTACACTCTATATTCCACATCACTTGCTCACACACATACACACTAGGGGGTCACATCATTCCCTGCCGCAGTGCTTACACTCTATATTCCCCATCACATGGTCACACACATACACACTAGGGGTCACATCACTCCGTGCCCCAGTGCTTACACTCTATATTCCCCATCACATGGTCACACACATGCACACTAGGGGTCACATCACTCCCTGCCCCAGTGCTTACACTCTATATTCCCCATCACATGGTCACACACATACACACTAGGGGTCAAATCACTCCCTGCCCCAGTGCTTACACTCTATATTCCCCATCACATGGTCACACACATACACACTAGGGGTCACATCACTCCCTGCCCCAGTGCTTACACTCTATATTCCCCATCACATGGTCACACACATACACACTAGGGGTCACATCACTCCCTGCCCCAGTGCAGCTTACACTCTATATTCCCCATCACATGCTCACACACATACACACTAGGGGTCACATCACTCCCTGCCCCAGTGCTTACACTCTATATTCCCCATCACATGGTCACACACATACACACTAGGGGTCACAGCACTCCCTGCCCCAGTGCTGCTTACGCTCTATATTCCCCATCACATGGTCATACACATACACACTAGGGGTCACATCACTCCCTGCCCCAGTGCTTACACTCTTTATTCCCCATCACATGCTCAATCACATACACACTAGGGGTCACATCACTCCCTGCCCCAGTGCTTACACTCTATATTCCCCATCACATGCTCAATCACATACACACTAGGGGTCACATCACTCCCTGCCCCAGTGCAGCTTACTCTCTATATTCCCCATCACATGGTCACACACATACACACTAGGGGTCACGTCACTCCCTGCCCCAGTGCTTTCACTCTATATTCCCCATCACATGCTCACACACATACACACTAGGGGTCACGTCACTCCCTGCCCCAGTGCTTACACTCTATATTCCCCATCACATGGTCACACACATACACACTAGGGGTCACATCACTCCCTGCCCCCGTGCTTACACTCTATATCGAGCGATGTTTGCCCAACTACGCATGCGTACGGATCGTTATACGCATGTGCGAACCAGTCAGTGTGGCCGAAATTCATGTGCTCGCAAAATAGCGAATACCTGATAATTTGAGTGACAGGAGTAGGCGTATGTGGGTGGTAACATGTGAAGGTGCTTGAAAACGGGGAGTGGAGATCAGAACGCAGGTGTGCTTAAAAGTCAAAACGGGGGTTTTATGGGTGTGCATAATTAAAACAGCAGCATCATTGACCACGTCACTGGGTTATTTAATAGCCAGTACGGCTCGCAAAATTATGGTAGCAAAAACCAACCACAAGAATAGCGAGCAGTTCATACCCTGGTCGATGCACTCGATTAATCTAATAAATAGCGGACATGACGCAGGATGCGAGCGGCCAGGGGGCGTAGTTTCCCAAAAAATCACAGCAAGTTTTGTTCGCTCGTTCAGACCTAGAGGCGTGAACAGACCGCAAACAGCGAACGGTTCATTTGAATAGCCAACCCTATTTTCTGGACGAGCGAGCGCTAATTGCTCTAAATCAAGCCCAATTTTCCCTATCACATGCTCACACACATACATACTAGGGGTCACATCACTCCCTGCCCCAGTGCATACACTCTATATACCTCATCACATGGTTACACATACACAATAGGGATCACATCACTCCCAGCCCCAGTGCAGCTTTCACTCTATATTCCCTATCACATGGTCACACACATACACACTAGGGGTCACATCACTCCCTGCCCCAGTGCTTACACTCTATATTCCCCATCACATGGTCACACACATACACACTAGGGATCACATCACTCCCTGTCCCAGTGCTTACACTCTATATTCCCCATCACATGCTCACACACATACACACTAGGGGTCACGTCACTCCCTGCCCCAGTGCTTACAGTCTATATTCCACATCACTTGCTCACACACATACACACTAGGGGTCACATCACTCCCTGCCCCAGTGCTTACACTCTATATTCCCCATCACATGGTCACACACATACACACTAGGGGTGACATCACTCCCTGCCCCAGAGCTTACACTCTATATTCCACATCACATGGTCACACACATATACACTAGGGGTCACATCGCTCCCTGCCCCAGTGCTTACACTCTATATTCCCCATCACATGGTCACACACATACACACTAGGGGTCACATCGCTCCCTGCCCCAGAGCTTACACTCTATATACCCCATCACATGGTCACACACATACACACTAGGGGTCACATCGCTCCCTGCCCCAGTGCTTACACTCTATATTCCCCATCACATGGTCACACACATACACACTAGGGGTCACATCGCTCCCTGCCCCAGAGCTTACACTCTATATACCCCATCACATGATCACACACATACACACTAGGGGTCACATCACTCCCTGCCCCAGTGCTTACACTCTATATTCCCCATCACATGCTCACACACATACACACTAGGGGTCACATCACTCCCTGCCCCAGTGCTTACACTCTATATTCCCCATCACATGGTCACACACATACACACTAGGGGTCACATCACTCCCTGCCCCAGTGCTTACACTCTATATTCCCCATCACATGCTCACACACATACACACTAGGGGTCACATCACTCCCTGCCTCAGTGCTTACACTCTATATTCCCCATCACAAGGTCACACACATACACACTAGGGTCACATCACTCCCTGCCCCATTGCTTACACTCTATATTCCCCATCACATTGGTCAAACACATACACACAAGGGTCACATAACTCCCTGCCCCAGTGCTTACACTCTATATTCCCCATCACATGGTCACACACATACACACTACGGTCACCTCACTCCCTGCCCCAGTGCTTACACTCTATATTCCCCATCACATGGTCCCACACATACACACTAGGGTCACATCACTCCCTGCCCCAGTGCTTACACTCTATATTCCCCATCACATGGTCACACACATACACACTAGGGGTCACATCACTCCCTGCCCCAGTGCTTACACTCTATATTCCCCATCACATGGTCACACACATACACACTACGGTCACCTCACTCCCTGCCCCAGTGCTTACACTCTATATTCCCCATCACATGGTCACACACATACACACTAGGGGTCACATCACTCCCTGCCCCAGTGCTTACACTCTATATTCCCCATCACATGGTCACACACATACACACTAATGGTCACATCACTCCCTGCCCCAGTGCTTACACTCTATATTCCCCATCACATGGTCACACACATACACACTAGGGGTCACATCACTCCCTGCCCAAGTGCTTATACTCTATATTCCCCATCACATGGTCAAACACATACACACTAGGGGTCACATCACTCCCTGCCCCAGGGGTTACACTCTTTATTCCCCATCACATGGTCACACACATACACACTAGGGGTCACGTCACTCCCTGCCCCAGTGCTTACAGTCTATATTCCACATCACTTGCTCACACACATACACACTAGGGATCACATCACTCCCTGCCCCAGTGCTTACACTCTATATTCCCCATCACATGCTCACACACATACACACTAGGGGTCACGTCACTCCCTGCCCCAGTGCTTACAGTCTATATTCCACATCACTTGCTCACACACATACACACTAGGGGTCACATCACTCCCTGCCCCAGTGCTTACACTCTATATTCCCCATCACATGGTCACACACATACACACTAGGGGTGACATCACTCCCTGCCCCAGAGCTTACACTCTATATTCCACATCACATGGTCACACACATATACACTAGGGGTCACATCGCTCCCTGCCCCAGTGCTTACATTCTATATTCCCCATCACATGGTCACACACATACACACTAGGGGTCACATCGCTCCCTGCCCCAGAGCTTACACTCTATATACCCCATCACATGGTCACACACATACACACTAGGGGTCACATCGCTCCCTGCCCCAGTGCTTACACTCTATATTCCCCATTACATGGTCACACACATACACACTAGGGGTCACATCGCTCGCTGCCCCAGAGCTTACACTCTATATACCCCATCACATGATCACACACATACACACTAGGGGTCACATCACTCCCTGCCCCAGTGCTTACACTCTATATTCCCCATCACATGCTCACACACATACACACTAGGGGTCACATCACTCCCTGCCCCAGTGCTTACACTCTATATTCCCCATCACATGCTCACACACATACACACTAGGGGTCACATCACTCCCTGCTCCAGTGCTTACACTCTATATTCCCCATCACAAGGTCACACACATACACACTAGGGTCACATCACTCCCTGCCCCATTGCTTACACTCTATATTCCCCATCACATTGGTCAAACACATACACACAAGGGGTCACATAACTCCCTGCCCCAGTGCCTACACTCTATATTCCCCATCACATGGTCACACACATACACACTAGGGCTCACATCACTCCCTGCCCCAGTGCTTACACTCTATATTCCCCATCACATGGTCACACACATACACACTAGGGCTCACATCACTCCCTGCCCCAGTGCTTACACTCTATATTCCCCATCACATGGTCACACACATACACACTACGGTCACCTCACTCCCTGCCCCAGTGCTTACACTCTATATTCCCCATCACATGGTCACACACATACACACTAGGGTCACATCACTCCCTGCCCCAGTGCTTACACTCTATATTCCCCATCACATGGTCACACACATACACACTAGGGGTCACATCACTCCCTGCCCCAGTGCTTACACTCTATATTCCCCATCACATGGTCACACACATACACACTAGGGGTCACATCACTCCCTGCCCCAGTGCTTATACTCTATATTCCCCATCACATAGTCAAACACATACACACAAGGGGTCACATCACTCCCTGCCCCAGTGCTTACACTCTATATTCCCCATCACAGGGTCAAACACATACACACAAGGGGTCACATCACTCCCTGCCCCAGTGCTTTCACTCTATATTCCCCATCACAGGGTCACACACATACACACTAGGGGTCACATCACTCCCTGCCCCAGTGCTTACACTCTATATTCCCCATCACATGGTCACACACACACACACTAGGGGTCACATCACTCCCTGCCCCAGTGCATATACTCTATATTCCCCATCACATGGTCAAACACATACACACAAGGGGTCACATCACTCCCTGCCCCAGTGCTTACACTCTATATTCTACTTCACATGGTCACACACATACACACTAGGGGTCACATCACTCCCTGCCCCAGTGCTTACACTCTATATTCCCCATCACATGGTCACACACATACACACTAGGGGTCACATCACTCCCTGCCCCAGTGCTTACACTCTATATTCCACATCACTTGCTCACACACATACACACTAGGGGTCACATCACTCCCTGCCCCAGTGCTTACACTCTATATTCCCCATCACATGGTCATACACATACACACTACGGTCACATCACTCCCTGCCCCAGTGCAGCTTACACTCTATATTCCCCATCACATGGTCACACACATACACACTACGGGTGACATCACTCCCTGCCCCAGTGCTTACACTCTATATTCCCCATCACATGGTCACACACATACACACTAGGGGTCACATCACTCCCTGCCCCAGTGCTTACACTCTATATTCCCCATCACATGGTCATACACATACACACTAGGGGTCACATCGCTCCCTGACCCAGTGCTTACACTCTATATTCCCCATCACATGGTCACTCACATACACACTAGGGGTCACATCAGTCCCTGCTCTAGTGTTTACACTCTATATTCCCCATCACATGGTCACACACATACACACTAATGGTCACATCACTCCCTGCCCCAGTGCTTACACTCTATATTCCCCATCACATGGTCACACACATACACACTAGGGTCACATCACTCCCTGCCCCATTGCTTACACTCTATATTCCCCATCACAGGGTCACACACATACACACAAGGGGTCACATCACTCCCTGCCCCAGTGCTTACACTCTATATTCCCCATCACATGGTCACGCACATACACACTAGGGGGTCACATCACTTTCTGCCCCAGTGCTTACACTCTATATTCCACATCACATGGTCACACACATATACACTAGGGGTCACATCGCTCCCTGCCCCAGTGCTTACACTCTATATTCCCCATCACATGGTCACACACATACACACTAGGGGTCACATCGCTCCCTGCCCCAGAGCTTACACTCTATATACCCCATCACATGGTCACAGACATACACACTAGGGGTCACATCGCTCCCTGCCCCAGTGCTTACACTCTATATTCCCCATCACATGGTCACACACATACACACTAGGGGTCACATCACTCCCTGCCCCAGTGCTTACACTCTATATTCCCCATCACATGGTCATACACATACACACTAGGGGTCACATCGCTCCCTGACCCAGTGCTTACACTCTATATTCCCCATCACATGGTCACTCACATACACACTAGGGGTCACATCAGTCCCTGCTCTAGTGTTTACACTCTATATTCCCCATCACATGGTCACACACATACACACTAATGGTCACATCACTCCCTGCCCCAGTGCTTACACTCTATATTCCCCATCACATGGTCACACACATACACACTAGGGTCACATCACTCCCTGCCCCATTGCTTACACTCTATATTCCCCATCACAGGGTCACACACATACACACAAGGGGTCACATCACTCCCTGCCCCAGTGCTTACACTCTATATTCCCCATCACATGGTCACGCACATACACACTAGGGGGTCACATCACTTTCTGCCCCAGTGCTTACACTCTATATTCCACATCACATGGTCACACACATATACACTAGGGGTCACATCGCTCCCTGCCCCAGTGCTTACACTCTATATTCCCCATCACATGGTCACACACATACACACTAGGGGTCACATCGCTCCCTGCCCCAGAGCTTACACTCTATATACCCCATCACATGGTCACAGACATACACACTAGGGGTCACATCGCTCCCTGCCCCAGTGCTTACACTCTATATTCCCCATCACATGGTCACACACATACACACTAGGGTCACATCACTCCCTGCCCCATTGCTTACACTCTATATTCCCCATCACAGGGTCACACACATACACATTACGGTCACAACACTCCCTGCCCCAGTGCTTACACTCTATATTCCCCATCACAGGGTCACACACATTCACACTACGGTCACATCACTCCCTGCCCCATTGCTTACACTCTATATTCCCCATCACATAGTCACACACATACACATTACGGTCACATCACTCCCTGCCCCAGTGCTTACACTCTATATTCCCCATCACATGGTCACACACATACACACTAGGGGTCACATCACTCCCTGCCCCAGTGCTTACACTCTATATTCCCCATCACATGGTCATACACATACACACTAGGGGTCACATCGCTCCCTGCCCCAGTGCTTACACTCTATATACCCCATCACATGGTCACACACATACACACTAGGGGTCACATCACTCCCTGCCCCAGTGCTTACACTCTATATTCCCCATCACATGCTCACACACATACACACTAGGGGTCACATCGCTCCCTGCCCCAGAGCTTACACTCTATATACCCCATCACATGGTCACACACATACACACTAGGGGTCACATCACTCCCTGCCCCAGTGCTTACACTCTATATTCCCCATCACATGGTCACACACATACATACTAGGGGTCACATCACTCTCTGCCCCAGTGCTTACACTCTATATACCCCCTCACATGGTCACACACATACACACTAGGGGTCACATCACTCCCGGACCCAGTGCTTACACTCTATATTCCCCATCACATGCTCACACATACACACTAGGGGTCACGTCACTCCCTGCCCCAGTGCTTACACTCTATATTCCCCATCACATCCTCACACATACACTCTAGGGGTCACGTCACTCCCTGCCCCAGTGCTTACAGTCTATATTCCACATCACTTGCTCACACACATACACACTAGGGGTCACATCACTCCCTGCCCCAGTGCTTACACTCTATATTCCACAACACTTGCTCACACACATACACACTAGGGGTCACATCACTCCCTGCCCCAGTGCTTACACTCTATATTCCACATCACTTGCTCACACACATACACACTAGGGGTCACATCACTCCCTGCCCCAGTGCTTACACTCTATATTCCCCATCACATGGTCATACACATACACACTACGGTCACATCACTCCCTGCCCCAGTGCTTACACTCTATATTCCCCATCACATGGTCACACACATACACACTAGGGGTCACATCACTCCCTGCCCCAGTGCTTACACTCTATATTCCCCATCACATGGTCATACACATACACACTAGGGGTCACATCGCTCCCTGCCCCAGTGCTTACACTCTATATTCCCCATCACATGGTCACTCACATACACACTAGGGGTCACATCAGTCCCTGCTCCAGTGTTTACACTCTATATTCCCCATCACATGGTCACACACATACACACTAATGGTCACATCACTCCCTGCCCCAGTGCTTACACTCTATATTCCCCATCACATGGTCACACACATACACACTAGGGTCACATCACTCCCTGCCCCATTGCTTACACTCTATATTCCCCATCACAGGGTCACACACATACACACAAGGGGTCACATCACTCCCTGCCCCAGTGCTTACACTCTATATTCCCCATCACATGGTCACGCACATACACACTAGGGGTCACATCACTTTCTGCCCCAGTGCTTACACTCTATATTCCACATCACATGGTCACACACATATACACTAGGGGTCACATCGCTCCCTGCCCCAGTGCTTACACTCTGTATTCCCCATCACATGGTCACACACATACACACTAGGGGTCACATCGCTCCCTGCCCCAGAACTTACACTCTATATACCCCATCACATGGTCACAGACATACACACTAGGGGTCACATCGCTCCCTGCCCCAGTGCTTACACTCTATATTCCCCATCACATGGTCACACACATACACACTAGGGGTCACATCGCTCCCTGCCCCAGAGCTTACACTCTATATACCCCATCACATGGTCACACACATACACACTAGGGGTCACATCACTCCCTGCCCCAGTGCTTACACTCTATATTCCCCATCACATGCTCACACACATACACACTAGGGGTCACATCACTCCCTGCCCCAGTGCTTACACTCTATATTCCCCATCACATGGTCACACACATACACACTAGGGTCACATCACTCCCTGCCCCATTGCTTACACTCTATATTCCCCATCACATTGGTCAAACACATACACACAAGGGGTCACATAACTCCCTGCCCCAGTGCTTACATTCTATATTCCCCATCACATGGTCACACACATACACACTAGGGTCACATCACTCCCTGCCCCAGTGCTTACACTCTATATTCCCCATCACATGGTCACACACATACACACTAGGGTCACATCACTCCCTGCCCCAGTGCTTACACTCTATATTCCCCATCACATGGTCACACACATACACACTAGGGGTCACATCACTCCCTGCCCCAGTGCTTACACTCTATATTCCCCATCACATGGTCAAACACATACACACAAGGGGTCACATCACTCCCTGCCCCAGTGCTTTCACTCTATATTCCCCATCACAGGGTCACACACATACACACTAGGGGTCACATCACTCCCTGCCCCAGTGCTTACACTCTATATTCCCCATCACATGGTCACATACATACACACTAGGGGTCACATCACTCCCTGCCCCAGTGCTTATACTCTATATTCCCCATCACATGGTCAAACACATACACACAAGGGGTCACATCACTCCCTGCCCCAGTGCTTACACTCTATATTCCCCATCACATGGTCAAACACATACACACTAGGGGTCACATCACTCCCTGCCCCAGTGCTTACACTCTATATTCCCCATCACATGGTCAAACACATACACACAAGGGGTCACATCACTCCCTGCCCCAGTGCTTACACTCTATATTCTACTTCACATGGTCACACACATACACATTAGGGGTCACATCACTCCCTGCCCCAGTGCTTACACTCTATATTCCCCATCACATGGTCACACACATACACACTAGGGGTCACATCACTCCCTGCCCCAGTGCTTACACTCTATATTCCCCATCACATGCTCACACATACACACTAGGGGTCACGTCACTCCCTGCCCCATTGCTTACAGTCTATATTCCACATCACTTGCTCACACACATACACACTAGGGGTCACATCACTCCCTGCCCCAGTGCTTACACTCTATATTCCACATCACTTGCTCACACACATACACACTAGGGGTCACTTCACTCCCTGCCCCAGTGCTTACACTCTATATTCCCCATCACATGGTCACACACATACACACTAGGGGTCACATCACTCCCTACCCCAGTGCTTACACTCTATATTCCCTATCACATGGTCACACACATACACACTAGGGGTCACATCACTCCCTGCCCCAGTGCTTACACTCTATATTCCCTATCACATGGTCACACACATACACACTAGGGGTCACATCACTCCCTGCCCCAGTGCTTACACTCTATATTCCCCATCACATGCTCACACACATACACACTAGGGGTCACATCACTCCCTGCCCCAGTGCTTACACTCTATATTCCCCATCACATGGTCACACACATACACACTAGGGTCACATCACTCCCTGCCCAATTGCTTACACTCTATATTCCCCATCACATTGGTCAAACACATACACACAAGGGGTCACATAACTCCCTGCCCCAGTGCTTACACTCTATATTACCCATCACATGGTCACACACATACACACTACGGTCACATCACTCCATGCCCCATTGCTTACAGTCTATATTCCCCATCACATGGTCACACACATACACACTAGGGGGTCACATCACTCCCTGCCCCAGTGCTTACACTCTATATTCCCCATCACATTGGTCAAACACATACACACAAGGGGTCACATAACTCCCTGCCCCAGTGCTTACACTCTATATTCCCCATCACAGGGTCACACACATACACACTAGGGTCACATCACTCCCTGCCCCATTGCTTACACTCTATATTCCCCATCACAGGGTCACACACATACACATTACGGTCACAACACTCCCTGCCCCAGTGCTTACACTCTATATTCCCCATCACAGGGTCACACACATTCACACTACGGTCACATCACTCCCTGCCCCATTGCTTACACTCTATATTCCCCATCACATAGTCACACACATACACATTACGGTCACATCACTCCCTGCCCCAGTGCTTACACTCTATATTCCCCATCACATGGTCACACACATACACACTACGGGTCACATCACTCCCTGCCCCTGTGCTTACACTCTATATTCCCCATCACATGGTCATACACATACACACTAGGGGTCACATCGCTCCTTGCCCCAGTGCTTACACTCTATATTCCCCATCACATGGTCACACACATACACACTAGGGGTCACATCGCTCCCTGCCCCAGAGCTTACACTCTATATACCCCATCACATGGTCACACACATACACACTAGGGGTCACATCACTCCCTGCCCCAGTGCTTACACTCTATATTCCCCATCACATGCTCACACACATACACACTAGGGGTCACATCACTCCCTGCCCCAGTGCTTACACTCTATATTCCCCATCACATGGTCACACACATACACACTAGGGTCACATCACTCCCTGCCCAATTGCTTACACTCTATATTCCCCATCACATTGGTCAAACACATACACACAAGGGGTCACATAACTCCCTGCCCCAGTGCTTACACTCTATATTCCCCATCACATGGTCACACACATACACACTACGGTCACGTCACTCCATGCCCCATTGCTTACAGTCTATATTCCCCATCACATGGTCACACACATACACACTAGGGGGTCACATCACTCCCTGCCCCAGTGCTTACACTCTATATTCCCCATCACATTGGTCAAACACATACACACAAGGGGTCACATAACTCCCTGCCCCAGTGCTTACACTCTATATTCCCCATCACAGGGTCACACACATACACACTAGGGTCACATCACTCCCTGCCCCATTGCTTACACTCTATATTCCCCATCACAGGGTCACACACATACACATTACGGTCACTACACTCCCTGCCCCAGTGCTTACACTCTATATTCCCCATCACAGGGTCACACACATTCACACTACGGTCACATCACTCCCTGCCCCATTGCTTACACTCTATATTCCCCATCACATAGTCACACACATACACATTACGGTCACATCACTCCCTGCCCCAGTGCTTACACTCTATATTCCCCATCACATGGTCACACACATACACACTAGGGGTCACGTCACTCCCTGCCCCAGTGCTTACACTCTATATTCCCCATCACATGGTCACACACATACACACTAGGGGTAACGTCACTCCCTGCCCCAGTGCTTACACTCTATATTCCCTATCACATGGTCACACACATGCACACTAGGGGTCACATCACTCCCTGCCCCAGTGCTTACACTCTATATTCCCTATAACATGGTCACACACATACACACTACGGTCACATCACTCCCTGCCCTAATGCAGCTTACACTCTATATTCCCCATCACATGGTCACACACATACACACTAGGGGTCACATCACTCCCTGCCCCAGTGCTTACACTCTATATTCCCCATCACATGGTCACACACATACATACTAGGGGTCACATCACTCTCTGCCCCAGTGCTTACACTATATATACCCCCTCACATGGTCACACACATACACACTAGGGGTCACATCACTCCCGGACCCAGTGCTTACACTCTATATTCCCCATCACATGCTTACACATACACACTAGGGGTCACGTCACTCCCTGCCCCAGTGCTTACACTCTATATTCCCCATCACATCCTCACACATACACTCTAGGGGTCACGTCACTCCCTGCCCCAGTGCTTACAGTCTATATTCCACATCACTTGCTCACACACATACACACTAGGGGGTCACATCACTCCCTGCCCCAGTGCTTACACTCTATATTCCACAACACTTGCTCACACACATACACACTAGGGGTCACATCACTCCCTGCCCCAGTGCTTACACTCTATATTGCCCATCACATGGTCACACACATACACACTAGGGGTCACATCACTCCCTGCCCCAGTGCTTACACTCTATATTCCACATCACTTGCTCACACACATACACACTAGGGGTCACATCACTCCCTGCCCCAGTGCTTACACTCTATATTCCCCATCACATGGTCATACACATACACACTACGGTCACATCACTCCCTGCCCCAGTGCAGCTTACACTCTATATTCCCCATCACATGGTCACACACATACACACTAGGGTCACATCACTCCCTGCCCCATTGCTTACACTCTATATTCCCCATCACAGGGTCACACACATACACACAAGGGGTCACATCACTCCCTGCCCCAGTGCTTACACTCTATATTCCCCATCACATGGTCACGCACATACACACTAGGGGTCACATCACTTTCTGCCCCAGTGCTTACACTCTATATTCCACATCACATGGTCACACACATATACACTAGGGGTCACATCGCTCCCTGCCCCAGTGCTTACACTCTATATTCCCCATCACATGGTCACACACATACACACTAGGGGTCACATCGCTCCCTGCCCCAGAGCTTACACTCTATATACCCCATCACATGGTCACAGACATACACACTAGGGGTCACATCGCTCCCTGCCCCAGTGCTTACACTCTATATTCCCCATCACATGGTCACACACATACACACTAGGGGTCACATCGCTCCCTGCCCCAGAGCTTACACTCTATATACCCCATCACATGGTCACACACATACACACTAGGGGTCACGTCACTCCCTGCCCCAGTGCTTACACTCTATATTCCCCATCACATGCTCACACACATACACACTAGGGGTCACATCACTCCCTGCCCCAGTGCTTACACTCTATATTCCCCATCACATGGTCACACACATACACACTAGGGTCACATCACTCCCTGCCCCATTGCTTACACTCTATATTCCCCATCACATTGGTCAAACACATACACACAAGGGGTCACATAACTCCCTGCCCCAGTGCTTACATTCTATATTCCCCATCACATGGTCACACACATACACACTACGGTCACCTCACTCCCTGCCCCAGTGCTTACACTCTATATTCCCCATCACATGGTCACACACATACACACTAGGGTCACATCACTCCCTGCCCCAGTGCTTACACTCTATATTCCCCATCACATGGTCACACACATACACACTAGGGGTCACATCACTCCCTGCCCCAGTGCTTACACTCTATATTCCCCATCACATGGTCAAACACATACACACAAGGGGTCACATCACTCCCTGCCCCAGTGCTTTCACTCTATATTCCCCATCACAGGGTCACACACATACACACTAGGGGTCACATCACTCCCTGCCCCAGTGCTTACACTCTATATTCCCCATCACATGGTCACACACATACACACTAGGGGTCACATCACTCCCTGCCCCAGTGCTTATACTCTATATTCCCCATCACATGGTCAAACACATACACACAAGGGGTCACATCACTCCCTGCCCCAGTGCTTACACTCTATATTCCCCATCACATGGTCAAACACATACACACTAGGGGTCACATCACTCCCTGCCCCAGTGCTTACACTCTATATTCCCCATCACAGGGTCACACACAAACACACAAGGGGTCACATCACTCCCTGCCCCAGTGCTTACACTCTATATTCCCCATCACATGGTCACGCACATACACACTAGGGGGTCACATCACTTTCTGCCCCAGTGCTTACACTCTATATTCCACATCACATGGTCACACACATATACACTAGGGGTCACATCGCTCCCTGCCCCAGTGCTTACACTCTATATTCCCCATCACATGGTCACACACATACACACTAGGGGTCACATCGCTCCCTGCCCCAGAGCTTACACTCTATATACCCCATCACATGGTCACAGACATACACACTAGGGGTCACATCGCTCCCTGCCCCAGTGCTTACACTCTATATTCCCCATCACATGGTCACACACATACACACTAGGGTCACATCACTCCCTGCCCCATTGCTTACACTCTATATTCCCCATCACAGGGTCACACACATACACATTACGGTCACAACACTCCCTGCCCCAGTGCTTACACTCTATATTCCCCATCACAGGGTCACACACATTCACACTACGGTCACATCACTCCCTGCCCCATTGCTTACACTCTATATTCCCCATCACATAGTCACACACATACACATTACGGTCACATCACTCCCTGCCCCAGTGCTTACACTCTATATTCCCCATCACATGGTCACACACATACACACTAGGGGTCACATCACTCCCTGCCCCAGTGCTTACACTCTATATTCCCCATCACATGATCATACACATACACACTAGGGGTCACATCGCTCCCTGCCCCAGTGCTTACACTCTATATACCCCATCACATGGTCACACACATACACACTAGGGGTCACATCACTCCCTGCCCCAGTGCTTACACTCTATATTCCCCATCACATGCTCACACACATACACACTAGGGGTCACATCGCTCCCTGCCCCAGAGCTTACACTCTATATACCCCATCACATGGTCACACACATACACACTAGGGGTCACATCACTCCCTGCCCCAGTGCTTACACTCTATATTCCCCATCACATGGTCACACACATACATACTAGGGGTCACATCACTCTCTGCCCCAGTGCTTACACTCTATATACCCCCTCACATGGTCACACACATACACACTAGGGGTCACATCACTCCCGGACCCAGTGCTTACACTCTATATTCCCCATCACATGCTCACACATACACACTAGGGGTCACGTCACTCCCTGCCCCAGTGCTTACACTCTATATTCCCCATCACATCCTCACACATACACTCTAGGGGTCACGTCACTCCCTGCCCCAGTGCTTACAGTCTATATTCCACATCACTTGCTCACACACATACACACTAGGGGTCACATCACTCCCTGCCCCAGTGCTTACACTCTATATTCCACAACACTTGCTCACACACATACACACTAGGGGTCACATCACTCCCTGCCCCAGTGCTTACACTCTATATTCCACATCACTTGCTCACACACATACACACTAGGGGTCACATCACTCCCTGCCCCAGTGCTTACACTCTATATTCCCCATCACTTGCTCACACACATACACACTAGGGGTCACATCACTCCCTGCCCCAGTGCTTACACTCTATATTCCCCATCACATGGTCATACACATACACACTACGGTCACATCACTCCCTGCCCCAGTGCTTACACTCTATATTCCCCATCACATGGTCACACACATACACACTAGGGGTCACATCACTCCCTGCCCCAGTGCTTACACTCTATATTCCCCATCACATGGTCATACACATACACACTAGGGGTCACATCGCTCCCTGCCCCAGTGCTTACACTCTATATTCCCCATCACATGGTCACTCACATACACACTAGGGGTCACATCAGTCCCTGCTCCAGTGTTTACACTCTATATTCCCCATCACATGGTCACACACATACACACTAATGGTCACATCACTCCCTGCCCCAGTGCTTACACTCTATATTCCCCATCACATGGTCACACACATACACACTAGGGTCACATCACTCCCTGCCCCATTGCTTACACTCTATATTCCCCTTCACAGGGTCACACACATACACACAAGGGGTCACATCACTCCCTGCCCCAGTGCTTACACTCTATATTCCCCATCACATGGTCACGCACATACACACTAGGGGTCACATCACTTTCTGCCCCAGTGCTTACACTCTATATTCCACATCACATGGTCACACACATATACACTAGGGGTCACATCGCTCCCTGCCCCAGTGCTTACACTCTATATTCCCCATCACATGGTCACACACATACACACTAGGGGTCACATCGCTCCCTGCCCCAGAACTTACACTCTATATACCCCATCACATGGTCACAGACATACACACTAGGGGTCACATCGCTCCCTGCCCTAGTGCTTACACTCTATATTCCCCATCACATGGTCACACACATACACACTAGGGGTCACATCGCTCCCTGCCCCAGAGCTTACACTCTATATACCCCATCACATGGTCACACACATACACACTAGGGGTCACATCACTCCCTGCCCCAGTGCTTACACTCTATATTCCCCATCACATGCTCACACACATACACACTAGGGGTCACATCACTCCCTGCCCCAGTGCTTACACTCTATATTCCCCATCACATGGTCACACACATACACACTAGGGTCACATCACTCCCTGCCCCATTGCTTACACTCTATATTCCCCATCACATTGGTCAAACACATACACACAAGGGGTCACATAACTCCCTGCCCCAGTGCTTACATTCTATATTCCCCATCACATGGTCACACACATACACACTAGGGTCACATCACTCCCTGCCCCAGTGCTTACACTCTATATTCCCCATCACATGGTCACACACATACACACTAGGGTCACATCACTCCCTGCCCCAGTGCTTACACTCTATATTCCCCATCACATGGTCACACACATACACACTAGGGGTCACATCACTCCCTGCCCCAGTGCTTACACTCTATATTCCCCATCACATGGTCAAACACATACACACAAGGGGTCACATCACTCCCTGCCCCAGTGCTTTCACTCTATATTCCCCATCACAGGGTCACACACATACACACTAGGGGTCACATCACTCCCTGCCCCAGTGCTTACACTCTATATTCCCCATCACATGGTCACACACATACACACTAGGGGTCACATCACTCCCTGCCCCAGTGCTTACACTCTATATTCCCCATCACAGGGTCACATACATACACACTAGGGGTCACATCACTCCCTGCCCCAGTGCTTATACTCTATATTCCCCATCACATGGTCAAACACATACACACAAGGGGTCACATCACTCCCTGCCCCAGTGCTTACACTCTATATTCCCCATCACAGGGTCAAACACATACACACTAGGGGTCACATCACTCCCTGCCCCAGTGCTTACACTCTATATTCCCCATCACATGGTCAAACACATACACACAAGGGGTCACATCACTCCCTGCCCCAGTGCTTACACTCTATATTCTACTTCACATGGTCACACACATACACATTAGGGGTCACATCACTCCCTGCCCCAGTGCTTACACTCTATATTCCCCATCACATGGTCACACACATACACACTAGGGGTCACATCACTCCCTGCCCCAGTGCTTACACTCTATATTCCCCATCACATGCTCACACATACACACTAGGGGTCACGTCACTCCCTGCCCCATTGCTTACAGTCTATATTCCACATCACTTGCTCACACACATACACACTAGGGGTCACATCACTCCCTGCCCCAGTGCTTACACTCTATATTCCACATCACTTGCTCACACACATACACACTAGGGGTCACTTCACTCCCTGCCCCAGTGCTTACACTCTATATTCCCCATCACATGGTCACACACATACACACTAGGGGTCACATCACTCCCTACCCCAGTGCTTACACTCTATATTCCCTATCACATGGTCACACACATACACACTAGGGGTCACATCACTCCCTGCCCCAGTGCTTACACTCTATATTCCCTATCACATGGTCACACACATACACACTAGGGGTCACATCACTCCCTGCCCCAGTGCTTACACTCTATATTCCCCATCACATGCTCACACACATACACACTAGGGGTCACATCACTCCCTGCCCCAGTGCTTACACTCTATATTCCCCATCACATGGTCACACACATACACACTAGGGTCACATCACTCCCTGCCCAATTGCTTACACTCTATATTCCCCATCACATTGGTCAAACACATACACACAAGGGGTCACATAACTCCCTGCCCCAGTGCTTACACTCTATATTACCCATCACATGGTCACACACATACACACTACGGTCACATCACTCCATGCCCCATTGCTTACAGTCTATATTCCCCATCACATGGTCACACACATACACACTAGGGGGTCACATCACTCCCTGCCCCAGTGCTTACACTCTATATTCCCCATCACATTGGTCAAACACATACACACAAGGGGTCACATAACTCCCTGCCCCAGTGCTTACACTCTATATTCCCCATCACAGGGTCACACACATACACACTAGGGTCACATCACTCCCTGCCCCATTGCTTACACTCTATATTCCCCATCACAGGGTCACACACATACACATTACGGTCACAACACTCCCTGCCCCAGTGCTTACACTCTATATTCCCCATCACAGGGTCACACACATTCACACTACGGTCACATCACTCCCTGCCCCATTGCTTACACTCTATATTCCCCATCACATAGTCACACACATACACATTACGGTCACATCACTCCCTGCCCCAGTGCTTACACTCTATATTCCCCATCACATGGTCACACACATACACACTACGGGTCACATCACTCCCTGCCCCTGTGCTTACACTCTATATTCCCCATCACATGGTCATACACATACACACTAGGGGTCACATCGCTCCTTGCCCCAGTGCTTACACTCTATATTCCCCATCACATGGTCACACACATACACACTAGGGGTCACATCGCTCCCTGCCCCAGAGCTTACACTCTATATACCCCATCACATGGTCACACACATACACACTAGGGGTCACATCACTCCCTGCCCCAGTGCTTACACTCTATATTCCCCATCACATGCTCACACACATACACACTAGGGGTCACATCACTCCCTGCCCCAGTGCTTACACTCTATATTCCCCATCACATGGTCACACACATACACACTAGGGTCACATCACTCCCTGCCCAATTGCTTACACTCTATATTCCCCATCACATTGGTCAAACACATACACACAAGGGGTCACATAACTCCCTGCCCCAGTGCTTACACTCTATATTCCCCATCACATGGTCACACACATACACACTACGGTCACATCACTCCATGCCCCATTGCTTACAGTCTATATTCCCCATCACATGGTCACACACATACACACTAGGGGGTCACATCACTCCCTGCCCCAGTGCTTACACTCTATATTCCCCATCACATTGGTCAAACACATACACACAAGGGGTCACATAACTCCCTGCCCCAGTGCTTACACTCTATATTCCCCATCACAGGGTCACACACATACACACTAGGGTCACATCACTCCCTGCCCCATTGCTTACACTCTATATTCCCCATCACAGGGTCACACACATACACATTACGGTCACAACACTCCCTGCCCCAGTGCTTACACTCTATATTCCCCATCACAGGGTCACACACATTCACACTACGGTCACATCACTCCCTGCCCCATTGCTTACACTCTATATTCCCCATCACATAGTCACACACATACACATTACGGTCACATCACTCCCTGCCCCAGTGCTTACACTCTATATTCCCCATCACATGGTCACACACATACACACTAGGGGTCACGTCACTCCCTGCCCCAGTGCTTACACTCTATATTCCCCATCACATGGTCACACACATACACACTAGGGGTCACGTCACTCCCTGCCCCAGTGCTTACACTCTATATTCCCTATCACATGGTCACACACATGCACACTAGGGGTCACATCACTCCCTGCCCCAGTGCTTACACTCTATATTCCCTATAACATGGTCACACACATACACACTACGGTCACATCACTCCCTGCCCTAATGCAGCTTACACTCTATATTCCCCATCACATGGTCACACACATACACACTAGGGGTCACATCACTCCCTGCCCCAGTGCTTACACTCTATATTCCCCATCACATGGTCACACACATACATACTAGGGGTCACATCACTCTCTGCCCCAGTGCTTACACTATATATACCCCCTCACATGGTCACACACATACACACTAGGGGTCACATCACTCCCGGACCCAGTGCTTACACTCTATATTCCCCATCACATGCTTACACATACACACTAGGGGTCACGTCACTCCCTGCCCCAGTGCTTACACTCTATATTCCCCATCACATCCTCACACATACACTCTAGGGGTCACGTCACTCCCTGCCCCAGTGCTTACAGTCTATATTCCACATCACTTGCTCACACACATACACACTAGGGGGTCACATCACTCCCTGCCCCAGTGCTTACACTCTATATTCCACAACACTTGCTCACACACATACACACTAGGGGTCACATCACTCCCTGCCCCAGTGCTTACACTCTATATTGCCCATCACATGGTCACACACATACACACTAGGGGTCACATCACTCCCTGCCCCAGTGCTTACACTCTATATTCCACATCACTTGCTCACACACATACACACTAGGGGTCACATCACTCCCTGCCCCAGTGCTTACACTCTATATTCCCCATCACATGGTCATACACATACACACTACGGTCACATCACTCCCTGCCCCAGTGCAGCTTACACTCTATATTCCCCATCACATGGTCACACACATACACACTAGGGTCACATCACTCCCTGCCCCATTGCTTACACTCTATATTCCCCATCACAGGGTCACACACATACACACAAGGGGTCACATCACTCCCTGCCCCAGTGCTTACACTCTATATTCCCCATCACATGGTCACACACATACACACTAGGGGTCACATCACTTTCTGCCCCAGTGCTTACACTCTATATTCCACATCACATGGTCACACACATATACACTAGGGGTCACATCGCTCCCTGCCCCAGTGCTTACACTCTATATTCCCCATCACATGGTCACACACATACACACTAGGGGTCACATCGCTCCCTGCCCCAGAGCTTACACTCTATATACCCCATCACATGGTCACAGACATACACACTAGGGGTCACATCGCTCCCTGCCCCAGTGCTTACACTCTATATTCCCCATCACATGGTCACACACATACACACTAGGGGTCACATCGCTCCCTGCCCCAGAGCTTACACTCTATATACCCCATCACATGGTCACACACATACACACTAGGGGTCACATCACTCCCTGCCCCAGTGCTTACACTCTATATTCCCCATCACATGCTCACACACATACACACTAGGGGTCACATCACTCCCTGCCCCAGTGCTTACACTCTATATTCCCCATCACATGGTCACACACATACACACTAGGGTCACATCACTCCCTGCCCCATTGCTTACACTCTATATTCCCCATCACATTGGTCAAACACATACACACAAGGGGTCACATAACTCCCTGCCCCAGTGCTTACATTCTATATTCCCCATCACATGGTCACACACATACACACTACGGTCACCTCACTCCCTGCCCCAGTGCTTACACTCTATATTCCCCATCACATGGTCACACACATACACACTAGGGTCACATCACTCCCTGCCCCAGTGCTTACACTCTATATTCCCCATCACATGGTCACACACATACACACTAGGGGTCACATCACTCCCTGCCCCAGTGCTTACACTCTATATTCCCCATCACATGGTCAAACACATACACACAAGGGGTCACATCACTCCCTGCCCCAGTGCTTTCACTCTATATTCCCCATCACAGGGTCACACACATACACACTAGGGGTCACATCACTCCCTGCCCCAGTGCTTACACTCTATATTCCCCATCACATGGTCACACACATACACACTAGGGGTCACATCACTCCCTGCCCCAGTGCTTATACTCTATATTCCTCATCACATGGTCAAACACATACACACAAGGGGTCACATCACTCCCTGCCCCAGTGCTTACACTCTATATTCCCCATCACATGGTCAAACACATACACACAAGGGGTCACATCACTCCCTGCCCCAGTGCTTACACTCTATATTCTACTTCACATGGTCACACACATACACACTAGGGGTCACATCACTCCCTGCCCCAGTGCTTACACTCTATATTCCCCATCACATGGTCACACACATACACACTAGGGGTCACATCACTCCCTGCCCCAGTGCTTACACTCTATATTCCCCATCACATGCTCACACATACACACTAGGGGTCACGTCACTCCCTGCCCCATTGCTTACAGTCTATATTCCACATCACTTGCTCACACACATACACACTAGGGGTCACATCACTCCCTGCCCCAGTGCTTACACTCTATATTCCACATCACTTGCTCACACACATACACACTAGGGGTCACTTCACTCCCTGCCCCAGTGCTTACACTCTATATTCCCCATCACATGGTCACACACATACACACTAGGGGTCACATCACTCCCTACCCCAGTGCTTACACTCTATATTCCCTATCACATGGTCACACACATACACACTAGGGGTCACATCACTCCCTGCCCCAGTGCTTACACTCTATATTCCCTATCACATGGTCACACACATACACACTAGGGGTCACATCACTCCCTGCCCCAGTGCTTACACTCTATATTCCCCATCACATGCTCACACACATACACACTAGGGGTCACATCACTCCCTGCCCCAGTGCTTACACTCTATATTCCCCATCACATGGTCACACACATACACACTAGGGTCACATCACTCCCTGCCCAATTGCTTACACTCTATATTCCCCATCACATTGGTCAAACACATACACACAAGGGGTCACATAACTCCCTGCCCCAGTGCTTACACTCTATATTCCCCATCACATGGTCACACACATACACACTACGGTCACATCACTCCATGCCCCATTGCTTACAGTCTATATTCCCCATCACATGGTCACACACATACACACTAGGGGGTCACATCACTCCCTGCCCCAGTGCTTACACTCTATATTCCCCATCACATTGGTCAAACACATACACACAAGGGGTCACATAACTCCCTGCCCCAGTGCTTACACTCTATATTCCCCATCACAGGGTCACACACATACACACTAGGGTCACATCACTCCCTGCCCCATTGCTTACACTCTATATTCCCCATCACAGGGTCACACACATACACATTACGGTCACAACACTCCCTGCCCCAGTGCTTACACTCTATATTCCCCATCACAGGGTCACACACATTCACACTACGGTCACATCACTCCCTGCCCCATTGCTTACACTCTATATTCCCCATCACATAGTCACACACATACACATTACGGTCACATCACTCCCTGCCCCAGTGCTTACACTCTATATTCCCCATCACATGGTCACACACATACACACTACGGGTCACATCACTCCCTGCCCCTGTGCTTACACTCTATATTCCCCATCACATGGTCATACACATACACACTAGGGGTCACATCGCTCCTTGCCCCAGTGCTTACACTCTATATTCCCCATCACATGGTCACACACATACACACTAGGGGTCAAATCGCTCCCTGCCCCAGAGCTTACACTCTATATACCCCATCACATGGTCACACACATACACACTAGGGGTCACATCACTCCCTGCCCCAGTGCTTACACTCTATATTCCCCATCACATGCTCACACACATACACACTAGGGGTCACATCACTCCCTGCCCCAGTGCTTACACTCTATATTCCCCATCACATGGTCACACACATACACACTAGGGTCACATCACTCCCTGCCCAATTGCTTACACTCTATATTCCCCATCACATTGGTCAAACACATACACACAAGGGGTCACATAACTCCCTGCCCCAGTGCTTACACTCTATATTCCCCATCACATGGTCACACACATACACACTACGGTCACATCACTCCATGCCCCATTGCTTACAGTCTATATTCCCCATCACATGGTCACACACATACACACTAGGGGGTCACATCACTCCCTGCCCCAGTGCTTACACTCTATATTCCCCATCACATTGGTCAAACACATACACACAAGGGGTCACATAACTCCCTGCCCCAGTGCTTACACTCTATATTCCCCATCACAGGGTCACACACATACACACTAGGGTCACATCACTCCCTGCCCCATTGCTTACACTCTATATTCCCCATCACAGGGTCACACACATACACATTACGGTCACAACACTCCCTGCCCCAGTGCTTACACTCTATATTCCCCATCACAGGGTCACACACATTCACACTACAGTCACATCACTCCCTGCCCCATTGCTTACACTCTATATTCCCCATCACATAGTCACACACATACACATTACGGTCACATCACTCCCTGCCCCAGTGCTTACACTCTATATTCCCCATCACATGGTCACACACATACACACTAGGGGTCACGTCACTCCCTGCCCCAGTGCTTACACTCTATATTCCCCATCACATGGTCACACACATACACACTAGGGGTCACGTCACTCCCTGCCCCAGTGCTTACACTCTATATTCCCTATCACATGGTCACACACATGCACACTAGGGGTCACATCACTCCCTGCCCCAGTGCTTACACTCTATATTCCCTATAACATGGTCACACACATACACACTACGGTCACATCACTCCCTGCCCTAATGCAGCTTACACTCTATATTCCCCATCACATGGTCACACACATACACACTAGGGGTCACGTCACTCCCTGCCCCAGTGCTTACACTCTATATTCCCCATCACATGGTCACACACATACATACTAGGGGTCACATCACTCTCTGCCCCAGTGCTTACACTCTATATACCCCCTCACATGGTCACACACATACACACTAGGGGTCACATCACTCCCGGACCCAGTGCTTACACTCTATATTCCCCATCACATGCTTACACATACACACTAGGGGTCACGTCACTCCCTGCCCCAGTGCTTACACTCTATATTCCCCATCACATCCTCACACATACACTCTAGGGGTCACGTCACTCCCTGCCCCAGTGCTTACAGTCTATATTCCACATCACTTGCTCACACACATACACACTAGGGGGTCACATCACTCCCTGCCCCAGTGCTTACACTCTATATTCCACAACACTTGCTCACACACATACACACTAGGGGTCACATCACTCCCTGCCCCAGTGCTTACACTCTATATTCCCCATCACATGGTCACACACATACACACTAGGGGTCACATCACTCCCTGCCCCAGTGCTTACACTCTATATTCCACATCACTTGCTCACACACATACACACTAGGGGTCACATCACTCCCTGCCCCAGTGCTTACACTCTATATTCCCCATCACATGGTCATACACATACACACTACGGTCACATCACTCCCTGCCCCAGTGCAGCTTACACTCTATATTCCCCATCACATGGTCACACACATACACACTACGGGTGACATCACTCCCTGCCCCAGTGCTTACACTCTATATTCCCCATCACATGGTCACACACATACACACTAGGGGTCACATCACTCCCTGCCCCAGTGCTTACACTCTATATTCCCCATCACATGGTCATACACATACACACTAGGGGTCACATCGCTCCCTGCCCCAGTGCTTACACTCTATATTCCCCATCACATGGTCACTCACATACACACTAGGGGTCACATCAGTCCCTGCTCCAGTGTTTACACTCTATATTCCCCATCACATGGTCACACACATACACACTAATGGTCACATCACTCCCTGCCCCAGTGCTTACACTCTATATTCCCCATCACATGGTCACACACATACACACTAGGGTCACATCACTCCCTGCCCCATTGCTTACACTCTATATTCCCCATCACAGGGTCACACACATACACACAAGGGGTCACATCACTCCCTGCCCCAGTGCTTACACTCTATATTCCCCATCACATGGTCACGCACATACACACTAGGGGGTCACATCACTTTCTGCCCCAGTGCTTACACTCTATATTCCACATCACATGGTCACACACATATACACTAGGGGTCACATCGCTCCCTGCCCCAGTGCTTACACTCTATATTCCCCATCACATGGTCACACACATACACACTAGGGGTCACATCGCTCCCTGCCCCAGAGCTTACACTCTATATACCCCATCACATGGTCACAGACATACACACTAGGGGTCACATCGCTCCCTGCCCCAGTGCTTACACTCTATATTCCCCATCACATGGTCACACACATACACACTAGGGGTCACATCGCTCCCTGCCCCAGAGCTTACACTCTATATACCCCATCACATGGTCACACACATACACACTAGGGGTCACATCACTCCCTGCCCCAGTGCTTACACTCTATATTCCCCATCACATGGTCACACACATACATACTAGGGGTCACATCACTCTCTGCCCCAGTGCTTACACTCTATATACCCCCTCACATGGTCACACACATACACACTAGGGGTCACATCACTCCCGGACCCAGTGCTTACACTCTATATTCCCCATCACATGCTCACACATACACACTAGGGGTCACGTCACTCCCTGCCCCAGTGCTTACACTCTATATTCCCCATCACATCCTCACACATACACTCTAGGGGTCACGTCACTCCCTGCCCCAGTGCTTACAGTCTATATTCCACATCACTTGCTCACACACATACTCACTAGGGGGTCACATCACTCCCTGCCCCAGTGCTTACACTCTATATTCCACAACACTTGCTCACACACATACACACTAGGGGTCACATCACTCCCTGCCCCAGTGCTTACACTCTATATTCCCCATCACATGGTCACACACATACACACTAGGGGTCACATCACTCCCTGCCCCAGTGCTTACACTCTATATTCCCCATCACATGCTTACACATACACACTAGGGGTCACGTCACTCCCTGCCCCAGTGCTTACACTCTATATTCCCCATCACATCCTCACACATACACTCTAGGGGTCACGTCACTCCCTGCCCCAGTGCTTACAGTCTATATTCCACATCACTTGCTCACACACATACACACTAGGGGGTCACATCACTCCCTGCCCCAGTGCTTACACTCTATATTCCACAACACTTGCTCACACACATACACACTAGGGGTCACATCACTCCCTGCCCCAGTGCTTACACTCTATATTCCCCATCACATGGTCACACACATACACACTAGGGGTCACATCACTCCCTGCCCCAGTGCTTACACTCTATATTCCACATCACTTGCTCACACACATACACACTAGGGGTCACATCACTCCCTGCCCCAGTGCTTACACTCTATATTCCCCATCACATGGTCATACACATACACACTACGGTCACATCACTCCCTGCCCCAGTGCAGCTTACACTCTATATTCCCCATCACATGGTCACACACATACACACTAGGGGTCACATCACTCCCTGCCCCAGTGCTTACACTCTATATTCCCCATCACATGGTCACACACATACACACTAGGGGTCACATCACTCCCTGCCCCATTGCTTACACTCTATATTCCCCATCACAGGGTCACACACATACACACAAGGGGTCACATCACTCCCTGCCCCAGGGCTTACACTCTATATTCCCCATCACATGGTCACGCACATACACACTAGGGGGTCACATCACTTTCTGCCCCAGTGCTTACACTCTATATTCCACATCACATGGTCACACACATATACACTAGGGGTCACATCGCTCCCTGCCCCAGTGCTTACACTCTATATTCCCCATCACATGGTCACACACATACACACTAGGGGTCACATCGCTCCCTGCCCCAGAGCTTACACTCTATATACCCCATCACATGGTCACAGACATACACACTAGGGGTCACATCGCTCCCTGCCCCAGTGCTTACACTCTATATTCCCCATCACATGGTCACACACATACACACTAGGGGTCACATCGCTCCCTGCCCCAGAGCTTACACTCTATATACCCCATCACATGGTCACACACATACACACTAGGGGTCACATCACTCCCTGCCCCAGTGCTTACACTCTATATTCCCCATCACATGGTCACACACATACATACTAGGGGTCACATCACTCTCTGCCCCAGTGCTTACACTCTATATACCCCCTCACATGGTCACACACATACACACTAGGGGTCACATCACTCCCGGACCCAGTGCTTACACTCTATATTCCCCATCACATGCTCACACATACACACTAGGGGTCACGTCACTCCCTGCCCCAGTGCTTACACTCTATATTCCCCATCACATCCTCACACATACACTCTAGGGGTCACGTCACTCCCTGCCCCAGTGCTTACAGTCTATATTCCACATCACTTGCTCACACACATACACACTAGGGGGTCACATCACTCCCTGCCCCAGTGCTTACACTCTATATTCCACAACACTTGCTCACACACATACACACTAGGGGTCACATCACTCCCTGCCCCAGTGCTTACACTCTATATTCCCCATCACATGGTCACACACATACACACTAGGGGTCACATCACTCCCTGCCCCAGTGCTTACACTCTATATTCCACATCACTTGCTCACACACATACACACTAGGGGTCACATCACTCCCTGCCCCAGTGCTTACACTCTATATTCCCCATCACATGGTCATACACATACACACTACGGTCACATCACTCCCTGCCCCAGTGCAGCTTACACTCTATATTCCCCATCACATGGTCACACACATACACACTACGGGTGACATCACTCCCTGCCCCAGTGCTTACACTCTATATTCCCCATCACATGGTCACACACATACACACTAGGGGTCACATCACTCCCTGCCCCAGTGCTTACACTCTATATTCCCCATCACATGGTCATACACATACACACTAGGGGTCACATCGCTCCCTGCCCCAGTGCTTACACTCTATATTCCCCATCACATGGTCACTCACATACACACTAGGGGTCACATCAGTCCCTGCTCCAGTGTTTACACTCTATATTCCCCATCACATGGTCACACACATACACACTAATGGTCACATCACTCCCTGCCCCAGTGCTTACACTCTATATTCCCCATCACATGGTCACACACATACACACTAGGGTCACATCACTCCCTGCCCCATTGCTTACACTCTATATTCCCCATCACAGGGTCACACACATACACACAAGGGGTCACATCACTCCCTGCCCTAGTGCTTACACTCTATATTCCCCATCACATGGTCACGCACATACACACTAGGGGGTCACATCACTTTCTGCCCCAGTGCTTACACTCTATATTCCACATCACATGGTCACACACATATACACTAGGGGTCACATCGCTCCCTGCCCCAGTGCTTACACTCTATATTCCCCATCACATGGTCACACACATACACACTAGGGGTCACATCGCTCCCTGCCCCAGAGCTTACACTCTATATACCCCATCACATGGTCACAGACATACACACTAGGGGTCACATCGCTCCCTGCCCCAGTGCTTACACTCTATATTCCCCATCACATGATCACACACATACACACTAGGGGTCACATCGCTCCCTGCCCCAGAGCTTACACTCTATATACCCCATCACATGGTCACACACATACACACTAGGGGTCACATCACTCCCTGCCCCAGTGCTTACACTCTATATTCCCCATCACATGCTCACACACATACACACTAGGGGTCACATCACTCCCTGCCCCAGTGCTTACACTCTATATTCCCCATCACATGGTCACACACATACACACTAGGGTCACATCACTCCCTGCCCCATTGCTTACACTCTATATTCCCCATCACATTGGTCAAACACATACACACAAGGGGTCACATAACTCCCTTCCCCAGTGCTTACATTCTATATTCCCCATCACATGGTCACACACATACACACTACGGTCACCTCACTCCCTGCCCCAATGCTTACACTCTATATTCCCCATCACATGGTCACACACATACACACTAGGGTCACATCACTCCCTGCCCCAGTGCTTACACTCTATATTCCCCATCACATGGTCACACACATACACACTAGGGGTCACATCACTCCCTGCCCCAGTGCTTACACTCTATATTCCCCATCACATGGTCACACACATACATACTAGGGGTCACATCACTCTCTGCCCCAGTGCTTACACTCTATATACCCCCTCACATGGTCACACACATACACACTAGCGGTCACATCACTCCCGGACCCAGTGCTTACACTCTATATTCCCCATCACATGCTCACACATACACACTAGGGGTCACGTCACTCCCTGCCCCAGTGCTTACACTCTATATTCCCCATCACATCCTCACACATACACTCTAGGGGTCACGTCACTCCCTGCCCCAGTGCTTACAGTCTATATTCCACATCACTTGCTCACACACATACACACTAGGGGGTCACATCACTCCCTGCCCCAGTGCTTACACTCTATATTCCACAACACTTGCTCACACACATACACACTAGGGGTCACATCACTCCCTGCCCAAGTGCTTACACTCTATATTCCCCATCACATGGTCACACACATACACACTAGGGGTCACATCACTCCCTGCCCCAGTGCTTACACTCTATATTCCACATCACTTGCTCACACACATACACACTAGGGGTCACATCACTCCCTGCCCCAGTGCTTACACTCTATATTCCCCATCACATGGTCATACACATACACACTACGGTCACATCACTCCCTGCCCCAGTGCAGCTTACACTCTATATTCCCCATCACATGGTCACACACATACACACTACGGGTGACATCACTCCCTGCCCCAGTGCTTACACTCTATATTCCCCATCACATGGTCACACACATACACACTAGGGGTCACATCACTCCCTGCCCCAGTGCTTACACTCTATATTCCCCATCACATGGTCATACACATACACACTAGGGGTCACATCGCTCCCTGCCCCAGTGCTTACACTCTATATTCCCCATCACATGGTCACTCACATACACACTAGGGGTCACATCAGTCCCTGCTCCAGTGTTTACACTCTATATTCCCCATCACATGGTCACACACATACACACTAATGGTCACATCACTCCCTGCCCCAGTGCTTACACTCTATATTCCCCATCACATGGTCACACATATACACACTAGGGTCACATCACTCCCTGCCCCATTGCTTACACTCTATATTCCCCATCACAGGGTCACACACATACACACAAGGGGTCACATCACTCCCTGCCCCAGTGCTTACACTCTATATTCCCCATCACATGGTCACGCACATACACACTAGGGGGTCACATCACTTTCTGCCCCAGTGCTTACACTCTATATACCCCATCACATGGTCACACACATACACACTAGGGGTCACATCACTCCCTGCCCCAGTGCTTACACTCTATATTCCCCATCACATGCTCACACACATACACACTAGGGGTCACATCACTCCCTGCCCCAGTGCTTACACTCTATATTACCCATCACATGGTCACACACATACACACTAGGGTCACATCACTCCCTGCCCCATTGCTTACACTCTATATTCCCCATCACATTGGTCAAACACATACACACAAGGGGTCACATAACTCCCTTCCCCAGTGCTTACATTCTATATTCCCCATCACATGGTCACACACATACACACTACGGTCACCTCACTCCCTGCCCCAGTGCTTACACTCTATATTCCCCATCACATGGTCACACACATACACACTAGGGTCACATCACTCCCTGCCCCAGTGCTTACACTCTATATTCCCCATCACATGGTCACACACATACACACTAGGGGTCACATCACTCCCTGCCCCAGTGCTTACACTCTATATTCCCCATCACATGGTCAAACACATACACACAAGGGGTCACATCACTCCCTGCCCCAGTGCTTTCACTCTATATTCCCCATCACAGGGTCACACACATACACACTAGGGGTCACATCACTCCCTGCCCCAGTGCTTACACTCTATATTCCCCATCACATGGTCACACACATACACACTAGGGGTCACATCACTCCCTGCCCCAGTGCTTATACTCTATATTCCCCATCACATGGTCAAACACATACACACAAGGGGTCACATCACTCCCTGCCCCAGTGCTTACACTCTATATTCCCCATCACATGGTCAAACACATACACACTAGGGGTCCATCACTCCCTGCCCCAGTGCTTACACTCTATATTCCCCATCACATGGTCAAACACATACACACAAGGGGTCACATCACTCCCTGCCCCAGTGCTTACACTCTATATTCTACTTCACATGGTCACACACATACACACAAGGGGTCACATCACTCCTTGCCCCAGTGCTTACACTCTATATTCCCCATCACATGGTCACACACATACACACTAGGGGTCACATCACTCCCTGCCCCAGTGCTTACACTCTATATTCCCCATCACATGCTCACACATACACACTAGGGGTCACGTCACTCCCTGCCCCATTGCTTACAGTCTATATTCCACATCACTTGCTCACACACATACACACTAGGGGTCACGTCACTCCCTGCCCCAGTGCTTACACTCTATATTCCACATCACTTGCTCACACACATACACACTAGGGGTCACTTCACTCCCTGCCCCAGTGCTTACACTCTATATTCCCCATCACATGGTCACACACATACACACTAGGGGTCACATCACTCCCTACCCCAGTGCTTACACTCTATATTCCCTATCACATGGTCACACACATACACACTAGGGGTCACATCACTCCCTGCCCCAGTGCAGCTTACACTCTATATTCCCCATCACATGGTCACACACATACACACTAGGGGTCACATCACTCCCTGGCCCAGTGCTTACACTCTATATTCCCCATCACATGGTCACACACATACACACTAGGGGTCACATCACTCTCTGCCCCAGTGCTTACACTCTATATACCCCATCACATGGTCACACACATACACACTAGGGGTCACATCACTCCCTGCCCCAGTGCTTACACTCTATATTCCCCATCACATGGTCACACACATACACACTAGGGGTCACATCACTCCCTGCCCCAGTGCTTACACTCTATATTCCCCATCACATGGTCACACACATACACACTAGGGGTCACGTCACTCCCTGCCCCAGTGCTTACACTCTATATTCCCCATCACATGGTCACACACATACACACTAGGGGTTACGTCACTCCCTGCCCCAGTGCTTACACTCTATATTCCCCATCACATGGTCACACACATACACATTACGGTCACATCACTCCCTGCCCCAGTGCTTACACTCTATATTCCCCATCACAGGGTCACACACATTCACACTACGGTCACGTCACTCCCTGCCCCAGTGCTTACACTCTATATTCCCCATCACATGGTCACACACATACACACTAGGGGTTACGTCACTCCCTGCCCCAGTGCTTACACTCTATATTCCCCATCACATGGTCACACACATACACATTACGGTCACATCACTCCCTGCCCCAGTGCTTACACTCTATATTCCCCATCACAGGGTCACACACATTCACACTACGGTCACATCACTCCCTGCCCCATTGCTTACACTCTATATTCCCCATCACATAGTCACACACATACACATTACGGTCACATCACTCCCTGCCCCAGTGCTTACACTCTATATTCCCCATCACATGGTCACACACATACACACTAGGGGTCACATCACTCCCTGCCCCAGTGCTTACACTCTATATTCCCCATCACATGGTCACACACATACACACTAGGGGTCACGTCACTCCCTGCCCCAGTGCTTACACTCTATATTCCCCATCACATGGTCACACACATACACACTAGGGGTCACGTCACTCCCTGCCCCAGTGCTTACACTCTATATTCCCTATCACATGGTCACACACATGCACACTAGGGGTCACATCACTCCCTGCCCCAGTGCTTACACTCTATATTCCCTATAACATGGTCACACACATACACACTACGGTCACATCACTCCCTGCCCTAATGCAGCTTACACTCTATATTCCCCATCACATGGTCACACACATACATACTAGGGGTCACATCACTCCCTGCCCCAGTGCTTACATTCTATATTCCCCATCACATGGTCACACACATACATACTAGGGGTCACATCACTCTCTGCCCCAGTGCTTACACTCTATATACCCCCACACATGGTCACACACATACACACTAGGGGTCACATCACTCCCGGACCCAGTGCTTACACTCTATATTCCCCATCACATGCTCACACATACACACTAGGGGTCACGTCACTCCCTGCCCCAGTGCTTACACTCTATATTCCCCATCACATCCTCACACATACACTCTAGGGGTCACGTCACTCCCTGCCCCAGTGCTTACAGTCTATATTCCACATCACTTGCTCACACACATACACACTAGGGGGTCACATCACTCCCTGCCCCAGTGCTTACACTCTATATTCCACAACACTTGCTCACACACATACACACTAGGGGTCACATCACTCCCTGCCCCAGTGCTTACACTCTATATTCCCCATCACATGGTCACACACATACACACTAGGGGTCACATCACTCCCTGCCCCAGTGCTTACACTCTATATTCCCCATCACATGGTCATACACATACACACTACGGTCACATCACTCCCTGCCCCAGTGCAGCTTACACTCTATATTCCCCATCACATGGTCACACACATACACACTACGGGTGACATCACTCCCTGCCCCAGTGCTTACACTCTATATTCCCCATCACATGGTCACACACATACACACTAGGGGTCACATCACTCCCTGCCCCAGTGCTTACACTCTATATTCCCCATCACATGGTCATACACATACACACTAGGGGTCACATCGCTCCCTGCCCCAGTGCTTACACTCTATATTCCCCATCACATGGTCACTCACATACACACTAGGGGTCACATCAGTCCCTGCTCCAGTGTTTACACTCTATATTCCCCATCACATGGTCACACACATACACACTAGGGTCACATCACTCCCTGCCCCATTGCTTACACTCTATATTCCCCATCACAGGGTCACACACATACACACAAGGGGTCACATCACTCCCTGCCCCAGTGCTTACACTCTATATTCCCCATCACATGGTCACGCACATACACACTAGGGGGTCACATCACTTTCTGCCCCAGTGCTTACACTCTATATTCCACATCACATGGTCACACACATATACACTAGGGGTCACATCGCTCCCTGCCCCAGTGCTTACACTCTATATTCCCCATCACATGGTCACACACATACACACTAGGGGTCACATCGCTCCCTGCCCCAGAGCTTACACTCTATATACCCCATCACATGGTCACACACATACACACTAGGGGTCACATCGCTCCCTGCCCCAGTGCTTACACTCTATATTCCCCATCACATGGTCACACACATACACACTAGGGGTCACATCGCTCCCTGCCCCAGAGCTTACACTCTATATACCGCATCACATGGTCACACACATACACACTAGGGGTCACATCACTCCCTGCCCCAGTGCTTACACTCTATATTCCCCATCACATGCTCACACACATACACACTAGGGGTCACATCACTCCCTGCCCCAGTGCTTACACTCTATATTCCCCATCACATGGTCACACACATACACACTAGGGTCACATCACTCCCTGCCCCATTGCTTACACTCTATATTCCCCATCACATTGGTCAAACACATACACACTAGGGGTCACATCACTCCCTGCCCCAGTGCTTACATTCTATATTCCCCATCACATGGTCACACACATACACACTACGGTCACCTCAGTCCCTGCCCCAGTGCTTACACTCTATATTCCCCATCACATGGTCACACACATACACACTAGGGTCACATCACTCCCTGCCCCAGTGCTTACATTCTATATTCCCCATCACATGGTCACACACATACACACTAGGGGTCACATCACTCCCTGCCCCAGTGCTTACACTCTATATTCCCCATCACATGGTCAAACACATACACACAAGGGGTCACATCACTCCCTGCCCCAGTGCTTTCACTCTATATTCCCCATCACAGGGTCACACACATACACACTAGGGGTCACATCACTCCCTGCCCCAGTGCTTACACTCTATATTCCCCATCACATGGTCACACACATACACACTAGGGGTCACATCACTCCCTGCCCCAGTGCTTATACTCTATATTCCCCATCACATGGTCAAACACATACACACAAGGGGTCACATCACTCCCTGCCCCAGTGCTTACACTCTATATTCCCCATCACATGGTCAAACACATACACACTAGGGGTCACATCACTCCCTGCCCCAGTGCTTACACTCTATATTCCCCATCACATGGTCAAACACATACACACAAGGGGTCACATCACTCCCTGCCCCAGTGCTTACACTCTATATTCTACTTCACATGGTCACACACATACACACTAGGGGTCACATCACTCCCTGCCCCAGTGCTTACACTCTATATTCCCCATCACATGGTCACACACATACACACTAGGGGTCACATCACTCCCTGCCCCAGTGCTTACACTCTATATTCCCCATCACATGCTCACACATACACACTAGGGGTCACGTCACTCCCTGCCCCAGTGCTTACACTCTATATTCCACATCACTTGCTCACACACATACACACTAGGGGTCACATCACTCCCTGCCCCAGTGCTTACACTCTATATTCCACATCACTTGCTCACACACATACACACTAGGGGTCACTTCACTCCCTGCCCCAGTGCTTACACTCTATATTCCCCATCACATGGTCACACACATACACACTAGGGGTCACATCACTCCCTACCCCAGTGCTTACACTCTATATTCCCTATCACATGGTCACACACATACACACTAGGGGTCACATCACTCCCTGCCCCAGTGCTTACACTCTATATTCCCTATCACATGGTCACACACATACACACTAGGGGTCACATCACTCCCTGCCCCAGTGCAGCTTACACTCCTATATTCCCCATCACATGGTCACACACATACACACTAGGGGTCACATCACTCCCTGCCCCAGGGCTTACACTCTATATACCCCCTCACATGGTCACACACATACACACTAGGGGTCACATCACTCCCGGACCCAGTGCTTACACTCTATATTCCCCATCACATGCTCACACATACACACTAGGGGTCACGTCACTCCCTGCCCCAGTGCTTACACTCTATATTCCCCATCACATCCTCACACATACACTCTAGGGGTCACGTCACTCCCTGCCCCAGTGCTTACAGTCTATATTCCACATCACTTGCTCACACACATACACACTAGGGGGTCACATCACTCCCTGCCCCAGTGCTTACACTCTATATTCCACAACACTTGCTCACACACATACACACTAGGGGTCACATCACTCCCTGCCCCAGTGCTTACACTCTATATTCCCCATCACATGGTCACACACATACACACTAGGGGTCACATCACTCCCTGCCCCAGTGCTTACACTCTATATTCCACATCACTTGCTCACACACATACACACTAGGGGTCACATCACTCCCTGCCCCAGTGCTTACACTCTATATTCCCCATCACATGGTCATACACATACACACTACGGTCACATCACTCCCTGCCCCAGTGCAGCTTACACTCTATATTCCCCATCACATGGTCACACACATACACACTACGGGTGACATCACTCCCTGCCCCAGTGCTTACACTCTATATTCCCCATCACATGGTCACACACATACACACTAGGGGTCACATCACTCCCTGCCCCAGTGCTTACACTCTATATTCCCCATCACATGGTCATACACATACACACTAGGGGTCACATCGCTCCCTGCCCCAGTGCTTACACTCTATATTCCCCATCACATGGTCACTCACATACACACTAGGGGTCACATCAGTCCCTGCTCCAGTGTTTACACTCTATATTCCCCATCACATGGTCACACACATACACACTAATGGTCACATCATTCCCTGCCCCAGTGCTTACACTCTATATTCCCCATCACATGGTCACACACATACACACTAGGGTCACATCACTCCCTGCCCCATTGCTTACACTCTATATTCCCCATCACAGGGTCACACACATACACACAAGGGGTCACATCACTCCCTGCCCCAGTGCTTACACTCTATATTCCCCATCACATGGTCACGCACATACACACTAGGGGGTCACATCACTTTCTGCCCCAGTGCTTACACTCTATATTCCACATCACATGGTCACACACATATACACTAGGGGTCACATCGCTCCCTGCCCCAGTGCTTACACTCTATATTCCCCATCACATGGTCACACACATACACACTAGGGGTCACATCGCTCCCTGCCCCAGAGCTTACACTCTATATACCCCATCACATGGTCACAGACATACACACTAGGGGTCACATCGCTCCCTGCCCCAGTGCTTACACTCTATATTCCCCATCACATGATCACACACATACACACTAGGGGTCACATCGCTCCCTGCCCCAGAGCTTACACTCTATATACCCCATCACATGGTCACACACATACACACTAGGGGTCACATCACTCCCTGCCCCAGTGCTTACACTCTATATTCCCCATCACATGCTCACACACATACACACTAGGGGTCACATCACTCCCTGCCCCAGTGCTTACACTCTATATTCCCCATCACATGGTCACACACATACACACTAGGGTCACATCACTCCCTGCCCCATTGCTTACACTCTATATTCCCCATCACATTGGTCAAACACATACACACAAGGGGTCACATAACTCCCTTCCCCAGTGCTTACATTCTATATTCCCCATCACATGGTCACACACATACACACTACGGTCACCTCACTCCCTGACCCAGTGCTTACACTCTATATTCCCCATCACATGGTCACACACATACACACTAGGGTCACATCACTCCCTGCCCCAGTGCTTACACTCTATATTCCCCATCACATGGTCACACACATACACACTAGGGGTCACATCACTCCCTGCCCCAGTGCTTACACTCTATATTCCCCATCACATGGTCAAACACATACACACAAGGGGTCACATCACTCCCTGCCCCAGTGCTTTCACTCTATATTCCCCATCACAGGGTCACACACATACACACTAGGGGTCACATCACTCCCTGCCCCAGTGCTTACACTCTATATTCCCCATCACATGGTCACACACATACACACTAGGGGTCACATCACTGCCTGCCCCAGTGCTTATACTCTATATTCCCCATCACATGGTCAAACACATACACACAAGGGGTCACATCACTCCCTGCCCCAGTGCTTACACTCTATATTCCCCATCACATGGTCAAACACATACACACTAGGGGTCACATCACTCCCTGCCCCAGTGCTTACACTCTATATTCCCCATCACATGGTCAAACACATACACACAAGGGGTCACATCACTCCCTGCCCCAGTGCTTACACTCTATATTCTACTTCACATGGTCACACACATACACACTAGGGGTCACATCACTCCTTGCCCCAGTGCTTACACTCTATATTCCCCATCACATGGTCACACACATACACACTAGGGGTCACATCACTCCCTGCCCCAGTGCTTACACTCTATATTCCCCATCACATGCTCACACATACACACTAGGGGTCACATCACTCCCTGCCCCAGTGCTTACACTCTATATTCCCCATCACATGGTCACACACATACACACTAGGGGTCACATCACTCCCTGCCCCAGTGCTTACACTCTATATTCTACTTCACATGGTCACACACATACACACTAGGGGTCACATCACTCCTTGCCCCAGTGCTTACACTCTATATTCCCCATCACATGGTCACACACATACACACTAGGGGTCACATCACTCAGTGCCCCAGTGCTTACACTCTATATTCCCCATCACATGCTCACACATACACACTAGGGGTCACGTCACTCCCTGCCCCATTGCTTACAGTCTATATTCCACATCACTTGCTCACACACATACACACTAGGGGTCACATCACTCCCTGCCCCAGTGCTTACACTCTATATTCCACATCACTTGCTCACACACATACACACTAGGGGTCACTTCACTCCCTGCCCCAGTGCTTACACTCTATATTCCCCATCACATGGTCACACACATACACACTAGGGGTCACATCACTCCCTACCCCAGTGCTTACACTCTATATTCCCTATCACATGGTCACACACATACACACTAGGGGTCACATCACTCCCTGCCCCAGTGCTTACACTCTATATTCCCTATCACATGGTCACACACATACACACTAGGGGTCACATCACTCCCTGCCCCAGTGCAGCTTACACTCTATATTCCCCATCACATGGTCACACACATACACACTAGGGGTCACATCACTCCCTGCCCCAGTGCTTACACTCTATATTCCCCATCACATGGTCACACACATACACACTAGGGGTCACATCACTCTCTGCCCCAGTGCTTACACTCTATATACCCCATCACATGGTCACACACATACACACTAGGGGTCACATCACTCCCTGCCCCAGTGCTTACACTCTATATTCCCCATCACATGGTCACACACATACACACTAGGGGTCACATCACTCCCTGCCCCAGTGCTTACACTCTATATTCCCCATCACATGGTCACACACATACACACTAGGGGTCACGTCACTCCCTGCCCCAGTGCTTACACTCTATATTCCCCATCACATGGTCACACACATACACACTAGGGGTTACGTCACTCCCTGCCCCAGTGCTTACACTCTATATTCCCCATCACATGGTCACACACATACACATTACGGTCACATCACTCCCTGCCCCAGTGCTTACACTCTATATTCCCCATCACAGGGTCACACACATTCACACTACGGTCACATCACTCCCTGCCCCATTGCTTACACTCTATATTCCCCATCACATAGTCACACACATACACATTACGGTCACATCACTCCCTGCCCCAGTGCTTACACTCTATATTCCCCATCACATGGTCACACACATACACACTAGGGGTCACATCACTCCCTGCCCCAGTGCTTACACTCTATATTCCCCATCACATGGTCACACACATACACACTAGGGGTCACGTCACTCCCTGCCCCAGTGCTTACACTCTATATTCCCCATCACATGGTCACACACATACACACTAGGGGTCACGTCACTCCCTACCCCAGTGCTTACACTCTATATTCCCTATCACATGGTCACACACATGCACACTAGGGGTCACATCACTCCCTGCCCCAGTGCTTACACTCTATATTCCCTATAACATGGTCACACACATACACACTACGGTCACATCACTCCCTGCCCTAATGCAGCTTACACTCTATATTCCCCATCACATGGTCACACACATACATACTAGGGGTCACATCACTCCCTGCCCCAGTGCTTACACTCTATATTCCCCATCACATGGTCACACACATACATACTAGGGGTCACATCACTCTCTGCCCCAGTGCTTACACTCTATATACCCCCACACATGGTCACACACATACACACTAGGGGTCACATCACTCCCGGACCCAGTGCTTACACTCTATATTCCCCATCACATGCTCACACATACACACTAGGGGTCACGTCACTCCCTGCCCCAGTGCTTACACTCTATATTCCCCATCACATCCTCACACATACACTCTAGGGGTCACGTCACTCCCTGCCCCAGTGCTTACAGTCTATATTCCACATCACTTGCTCACACACATACACACTAGGGGGTCACATCACTCCCTGCCCCAGTGCTTACACTCTATATTCCACAACACTTGCTCACACACATACACACTAGGGGTCACATCACTCCCTGCCCCAGTGCTTACACTCTATATTCCCCATCACATGGTCACACACATACACACTAGGGGTCACATCACTCCCTGCCCCAGTGCTTACACTCTATATTCCACATCACTTGCTCACACACATACACACTAGGGGTCACATCACTCCCTGCCCCAGTGCTTACACTCTATATTCCCCATCACATGGTCATACACATACACACTACGGTCACATCACTCCCTGCCCCAGTGCAGCTTACACTCTATATTCCCCATCACATGGTCACACACATACACACTACGGGTGACATCACTCCCTGCCCCAGTGCTTACACTCTATATTCCCCATCACATGGTCACACACATACACACTAGGGGTCACATCACTCCCTGCCCCAGTGCTTACACTCTATATTCCCCATCACATGGTCATACACATACACACTAGGGGTCACATCGCTCCCTGCCCCAGTGCTTACACTCTATATTCCCCATCACATGGTCACTCACATACACACTAGGGGTCACATCAGTCCCTGCTCCAGTGTTTACACTCTATATTCCCCATCACATGGTCACACACATACACACTAGGGTCACATCACTCCCTGCCCCATTGCTTACACTCTATATTCCCCATCACAGGGTCACACACATACAAACAAGGGGTCACATCACTCCCTGCCCCAGTGCTTACACTCTATATTCCCCATCACATGGTCACGCACATACACACTAGGGGGTCACATCACTTTCTGCCCCAGTGCTTACACTCTATATTCCACATCACATGGTCACACACATATACACTAGGGGTCACATCGCTCCCTGCCCCAGTGCTTACACTCTATATTCCCCATCACATGGTCACACACATACACACTAGGGGTCACATCGCTCCCTGCCCCAGAGCTTACACTCTATATACCCCATCACATGGTCACACACATACACACTAGGGGTCACATCGCTCCCTGCCCCAGTGCTTACACTCTATATTCCCCATCACATGGTCACACACATACACACTAGGGGTCACATCGCTCCCTGCCCCAGAGCTTACACTCTATATACCGCATCACATGGTCACACACATACACACTAGGGGTCACATCACTCCCTGCCCCAGTGCTTACACTCTATATTCCCCATCACATGCTCACACACATACACACTAGGGGTCACATCACTCCCTGCCCCAGTGCTTACACTCTATATTCCCCATCACATGGTCACACACATACACACTAGGGTCACATCACTCCCTGCCCCATTGCTTACACTCTATATTCCCCATCACATTGGTCAAACACATACACACTAGGGGTCACATCACTCCCTGCCCCAGTGCTTACATTCTATATTCCCCATCACATGGTCACACACATACACACTACGGTCACCTCAGTCCCTGCCCCAGTGCTTACACTCTATATTCCCCATCACATGGTCACACACATACACACTAGGGTCACATCACTCCCTGCCCCAGTGCTTACACTCTATATTCCCCATCACATGGTCACACACATACACACTAGGGGTCACATCACTCCCTGCCCCAGTGCTTACACTCTATATTCCCCATCACATGGTCAAACACATACACACAAGGGGTCACATCACTCCCTGCCCCAGTGCTTTCACTCTATATTCCCCATCACAGGGTCACACACATACACACTAGGGGTCACATCACTCCCTGCCCCAGTGCTTACACTCTATATTCCCCATCACATGGTCACACACATACACACTAGGGGTCACATCACTCCCTGCCCCAGTGCTTATACTCTATATTCCCCATCACATGGTCAAACACATACACACAAGGGGTCACATCACTCCCTGCCCCAGTGCTTACACTCTATATTCCCCATCACATGGTCAAACACATACACACTAGGGGTCACATCACTCCCTGCCCCAGTGCTTACACTCTATATTCCCCATCACATGGTCAAACACATACACACAAGGGGTCACATCACTCCCTGCCCCAGTGCTTACACTCTATATTCTACTTCACATGGTCACACACATACACACTAGGGGTCACATCACTCCCTGCCCCAGTGCTTACACTCTATATTCCCCATCACATGGTCACACACATACACACTAGGGGTCACATCACTCCCTGCCCCAGTGCTTACACTCTATATTCCCCATCACATGCTCACACATACACACTAGGGGTCACGTCACTCCCTGCCCCATTGCTTACTGTCTATATTCCACATCACTTGCTCACACACATACACACTAGGGGTCACATCACTCCCTGCCCCAGTGCTTACACTCTATATTCCACATCACTTGCTCACACACATACACACTAGGGGTCACTTCACTCCCTGCCCCAGTGCTTACACTCTATATTCCCCATCACATGGTCACACACATACACACTAGGGGTCACATCACTCCCTACCCCAGTGCTTACACTCTATATTCCCTATCACATGGTCACACACATACACACTAGGGGTCACATCACTCCCTGCCCCAGTGCTTACACTCTATAATCCCTATCACATGGTCACACACATACACACTAGGGGTCACATCACTCCCTGCCCAAGTGCTTACACTCTACATTCCCCATCACATGCTCACACATACACACTAGGGGTCACGTCACTCCCTGCCCCAGTGCTTACACTCTATATTCCCCATCACATGCTCACACATACACACTAGGGGTCGCGTCACTCCCTGCCCCAGTGCTTACAGTCTATATTCCACATCACTTTCTCACACACATACACACTAGGGGTCACATCACTCCCTGCCCCAGTGCTTACACTCTATATTCCACATCACTTGCTCACACACATACACACTAGGGGTCACATCACTCCCTGCCCCAGTGCTTACACTCTATATTCCCCATCACATGGTCACACACATACACACTAGGGGGTCACATCACTCCCTGCCCCAGTGCTTACACTCTATATTCCCCATCACATGGTCATACACATACACACTAGGGGTCACATCACTCCCTGCCCCAGTGCCAACACTCTATATTCCCCATCACATGGTCACACACATACACACTAGGGGTCACATCACTCCCTGCCCCAGTGCTTACACTCTATATTCCGTATCACATGGTCACACACATACACACTACGGTCACATCACTCCCTGCCCCAGTTCAGCTTACACTCTATATTCCCCATCACATGGTCACACACATACACACTAGGGGTGACATCACTCCCTGCCCCAGAGCTTACACTCTATATTCCCCATCACATGGTCACACACATACACACTAGGGGTCACATCACTCCCTGCCCCAGTGCTTACACTCTATATTCCCCATTACATGGTCACACACATACACACTAGGGGTCACATCACTCCCTGCCCCAGTGCTTACACTCTATATTCCCCATCACATGGTCACACACATACACACTAGGGGTCACATCGCTCCCTGCCCCAGTGCTTACACTCTATATTCCCCATCACATGGTCACACACATACACACTAGGGGTCACATCGCTCCCTGCCCCAGAGCTTACACTCTATATACCCCATCACATGGTCACACACATACACACTAGGGGTCACATCACTCCCTGCCCCAGTGCTTACACTCTATATTCCCCATCACATGCTCACACACATACACACTAGGGGTCACATCACTCCCTGCCCCAGTGCTTACACTCTATATTCCCCATCACATGGTCACACACATACACACTAGGGTCACATCTCTCCCTGCCCAATTGCTTACACTCTATATTCCCCATCACATTGGTCAAACACATACACACAAGGGGTCACATAACTCCCTGCCCCAGTGCTTACACTCTATATTCCCCATCACATGGTCACACACATACACACTAGGGGTCACATCGCTCCCTGCCCCAGTGCTTACACTCTATATTCCCCATCACATGGTCACACACATACACACTAGGGGTCACATCGCTCCCTGCCCCAGAGCTTACACTCTATATACCCCATCACATGGTCACACACATACACACTACGGTCACATCACTCTATGCCCCATTGCTTACAGTCTATATTCCCCATCACATGGTCACACACATACACACTAGGGGGTCACATCACTCCCTGCCCCAGTGCTTACACTCTATATTCCCCATCACATTGGTCAAACACATACACACAAGGGGTCACATAACTTCCTGCCCCAGTGCTTACACTCTATATTCCCCATCACAGGGTCACACACATACACACTAGGGTCACATCACTCCCTGCCCCAGGGGTTACACTCTTTATTCCCCATCACATGGTCACACACATACACACTAGGGGTCACATCACTCCCTGCCCAAGTGCTTACACTCTACATTCCCCATCACATGCTCACACATACACACTAGGGGTCACGTCACTCCCTGCCCCAGTGCTTACAGTCTATATTCCACATCACTTGCTCACACACATACACACTAGGGGTCACATCACTCCCTGCCCCAGTGCTTACACTCTGTATTCCCCATCACATGGTCACACACATACACACTAGGGATCACATCACTCCCTGCCCCAGTGCTTACACTCTATATTCCCCATCACATGCTCACACACATACACACTAGGGGTCACGTCACTCCCTGCCCCAGTGCTTACAGTCTATATTCCACATCACTTGCTCACACACATACACACTAGGGGTCAGATCACTCCCTGCCCCAGTGCTTACACTCTATATTCCCCATCACATGGTCACACACATACACACTAGGGGTGACATCACTCCCTGCCCCAGAGCTTACACTCTATATTCCACATCACATGGTCACACACATATACACTAGGGGTCACATCGCTCCCTGCCCCAGTGCTTACACTCTATATTCCCCATCACATGGTCACACACATACACACTAGGGGTCACATCGCTCCCTGCCCCAGAGCTTACACTCTATATACCCCATCACATGGTCACACACATATACACTAGGGGTCACAACGCTCCCTGTCCCAGTGCTTACACTCTATATTCCCCATCACATGGTCACACACATACACACTAGGGGTCACATCGCTCCCTGCCCCAGAGCTTACACTCTATATACCCCATCACATGATCACACACATACACACTAGGGGTCACATCACTCCCTGCCCCAGTGCTTACACTCTATATTCCCCATCACATGGTCACACACATACACACTAGGGGTCACATCACTCCCTGCCCCAGTGCTTACACTCTATATTCCCCATCACATGCTCACACACATACACACTAGGGGTCACATCACTCCCTGCCCCAGTGCTTACACTCTATATTCCCCATCACAAGGTCACACACATACACACTAGGGTCACATCACTCCCTGTCCCATTGCTTACACTCTATATTCCCCATCACACACACAAGGGGTCACATAACTCCCTGCCCCAGTGCTTACACTCTATATTCCCCATCACATGGTCACACACATACACACTACGGTCACCTCACTCCCTGCCCCAGTGCTTACACTCTATATTCCCCATCACATGGTCACACACATACACACTAGGGTCACATCACTCCCTGCCCCAGTGCTTACACTCTATATTCCCCATCACATGGTCACACACATACACACTAGGGGTCACATCACTCCCTGCCCCAGTGCTTACACTCTATATTCCCTATCACATGGTCACACACATACACACTAGGGATCACATCACTCCCTGCCCCAGTGCTTACCCTCTATATTCCCCATCACATGGTCACACACATACACACAAGGGGTCACATCACTCCCTGCCCCAGTGCTTACACTCTATATTCCCCATCACATGGTCACACACATACACACTAGGGGTCACATCACTCCCTGCCCCAGTGCTTATACTCTATATTCCCCATCACATGGTCAAACACATACACACAAGGGGTCACATCACTCCCTGCCCCAGTGCTTACACTCTATATTCCCCATCACATGGTCACACACATACACACAAGGGGTCACATCACTCCCTGCCCCAGTGCTTACACTCTATATTCTACTTCACATGGTCACACACATACACACTAGGGGTCACATCACTCCCTGCCCCAGTGTTTACACTCTATATTCCCCATCACATGCTCACACATACACACTAGGGGTCACGTCACTCCCTGCCCCATTGCTTACACTCTATATTTCCTATCACATGGTCACACACATACACACTAGGGGTCACATCACTCCCTGCCCCAGTGCTTACACTCTATATTCCACATCACTTGCTCACACACATACACACTAGGGGTCACTTCACTCCCTGCCCCAGTGCTTACACTCTATATTCCCCATCACATGGTCACACACATACATACTAGGGGTCACATCACTCCCTGCCCCAGTGCTTACACTCTATATTCCCTATCACATGGTCACACACATACACACTAGGGGTCACATCACTCCCTGCCCCAGTGCTTACACTCTATATTCCCTATCACATGGTCACACACATACACACTAGGGGTCACATCACTCCCTGCCCCAGTGCAGCTTACACTCTATATTCCCCATCACATGGTCACACACATACACACTAGGGGTCACATCACTCCCTGCCCCAGTGCTTACACTCTATATTCCCCATCACATGGTCACACACATACATACTAGGGGTCACATCACTCTCTGCCCCAGTGCTTACACTCTATATACTCCCTCACATGGTCACACACATACACACTAGGGGTCACATCACTCCCGGACCCAGTGCTTACACTCTATATTCCCCATCACATGCTCACACATACACACTAGGGGTCACGTCACTCCCTGCCCCAGTGCTTACACTCTATATTCCCCATCACATCCTCACACATACACTCTAGGGGTCACGTCACTCCCTGCCCCAGTGCTTACACTCTATATTCCACAACACTTGCTCACACACATACACACTAGGGGTCACATCACTCCCTGCCCCAGTGCTTACACTCTATATTCCCCATCACATGGTCACACACATACACACTAGGGGTCACATCACTCCCTGCCCCAGTGCTTACACTCTATATTCCACATCACATGGTCACACACATACACACTACGGTCACATCACTCCCTGCCCCAGTGCAGCTTACACTCTATATTCCCCATCACATGGTCACACACATACACACTACGGGTGACATCACTCCCTGCCCCAGTGCATACACTCTATATTCCCCATCACATGGTCACACACATACACACTAGGGGTCACATCACTCCCTGCCCCAGTGCTTACACTCTATATTCCCCATCACATGGTCATACACATACACACTAGGGGTCACATCGATCCCTGCCCCAGTGCTTACACTCTATATTCCCCATCACATGGTCACTCACATACACACTAGGGGTCACATCAGTCCCTGCTCCAGTGTTTACACTCTATATTCCCCATCACATGGTCACACACATACACACTAATGGTCACATCACTCCCTGCCCCAGTTCTTACACTCTATATTCCCCATCACATGGTCACACACATACACACTACGGTCACATCACTCCCTGCCCCAGTGCTTACACTCTATATTCCCCATCACATGGTCACACACATACACACTAGGGGTCACATCACTCCCTGCCCCATTGCTTACACTCTATTTTCCCCATCACAGGGTCACACACATACACACAAGGGGTCACATCACTCCCTGCCCCAGTGCTTACACTCTATATTCCCCATCACATGGTCACGCACATACACACTAGGGGGTCACATCACTTTCTGCCCCAGTGCTTACACTCTATATTCCACATCACATGGTCACACACATATACACTAGGGGTCACATCGCTCCCTGCCCCAGTGCTTACACTCTATATTCCCCATCACATGGTCACACACATACACACTAGGGGTCACATCGCTCCCTGCCCCAGAGCTTACACTCTATATACCCCATCACATGGTCACACACATACACACTAGGGGTCACATCGCTCCCTGCCCCAGTGCTTACACTCTATATTCCCCATCACATGGTCACACACATACACACTAGGGGTCACATCGCTCCCTGCCCCAGAGCTTACACTCTATATACCCCATCACATGGTCACACACATACACACTAGGGGTCACATCACTCCCTGCCCCAGTGCTTACACTCTATATTCCCCATCACATGCTCACACACATACACACTAGGGGTCACATCACTCCCTGCCCCAGTGCTTACACTCTATATTCCCCATCACATGGTCACACACATACACACTAGGGTCACATCACTCCCTGCCCCATTGCTTACACTCTATATTCCCCATCACATTGGTCAAACACATACACACAAGGGGTCACATAACTCCCTGCCCCAGTGCTTACATTCTATATTCCCCATCACATGGTCACACACATACACACTACGGTCACCTCACTCCCTGCCCCAGTGCTTACACTCTATATTCCCCATCACATGGTCACACACATACACACTAGGGTCACATCACTCCCTGCCCCAGTGCTTACACTCTATATTCCCCATCACATGGTCACACACATACACACTAGGGGTCACATCACTCCCTGCCCCAGTGCTTACACTCTATATTCCCCATCACATGGTCAAACACATACACACAAGGGGTCACATCACTCCCTGCCCCAGTGCTTACACTCTATATTCCCCATCACATGGTCAAACACATACACACAAGGGGTCACATCACTCCCTGCCCCAGTGCTTACACTCTATATTCCCCATCACATGGTCAAACACATACACACTAGGGGTCACATCACTCCCTGCCCCAGTGCTTACACTCTATATTCCCCATCACATGGTCAAACACATACACACAAGGGGTCACATCACTCCCTGCCCCAGTGCTTACACTCTATATTCCCCATCACATGGTCACACACATACACACTAGGGGTCACATCACTCCCTGCCCCAGTGCTTACACTCTATATTCCCCATCACATGCTCACACATACACACTAGGGGTCACGTCACTCCCTGCCCCATTGCTTACAGTCTATATTCCACATCACTTGCTCACACACATACACACTAGGGGTCACATCACTCCCTGCCCCAGTGCTTACACTCTATATTCCACATCACTTGCTCACACACAAACACACTAGGGGTCACTTCACTCCCTGCCCCAGTGCTTACACTCTATATTCCCCATCACATGGTCACACACATACACACTAGGGGTCACATCACTCCCTACCCCAGTGCTTACACTCTATATTCCCTATCACATGGTCACACACATACACACTAGGGGTCACATCACTCCCTGCCCCAGTGCTTACACTCTATATTCCCTATCACATGGTCACACACATACACACTAGGGGTCACATCACTCCCTGCCCCAGTGCAGCTTACACTCTATATTCCCCATCACATGGTCACACACATACACACTAGGGGTCACATCACTCCCTGCCCCAGTGCTTACACTCTATATTCCCCATCACATGGTCACACACATACACACTAGGGGTCACATCACTCTCTGCCCCAGTGCTTACACTCTATATACCCCATCACATGGTCACACACATACACACTAGGGGTCACATCACTCCCTGCCCCAGTGCTTACACTCTATATTCCCCATCACATGGTCACACACATACACACTAGGGGTCACATCACTCCCTGCCCAAGTGCTTACACTCTACATTCCCATTCACATGCTCACACATACACACTAGGGGTCACGTCACTCCCTGCCCCAGTGCTTACACTCTATATTCCCCATCACATGCTCACACATACACACTAGGGGTCGCGTCACTCCCTGCCCCAGTGCTTACAGTCTATATTCCACATCACTTTCTCACACACATACACACTAGGGGTCACATCACTCCCTGCCCCAGTGCTTACACTCTATATTCCACATCACTTGCTCACACACATACACACTAGGTGTCACATCACTCCCTGCCCCAGTGCTTACACTCTATATTCCCCATCACATGGTCACACACATACACACTAGGGGGTCACATCACTCCCTGCCCCAGTGCTTACACTCTATATTCCCCATCACATTGGTCAAACACATACACACTAGGGGTCACATCACTCCCTGCCCCAGTGCTTACACTCTATATTCCCCATCACATGGTCACACACATACACACTAGGGGGTCACATCACTCCCTGCCCCAGTGCCAACACTCTATATTCCCCATCACATGGTCACACACATACACACTAGGGGTCACATCACTCCCTGCCCCAGTGCTTACACTCTATATTCCGTATCACATGGTCACACACATACACACTACGGTCACATCACTCCCTGCCCCAGTTCAGCTTACACTCTATATTCCCCATCACATGGTCACACACATACACACTAGGGGTGACATCACTCCCTGCCCCAGAGCTTACACTCTATATTCCCCATCACATGGTCACACACATACACACTAGGGGTCACATCACTCCCTGCCCCTGTGCTTACACTCTATATTCCCCATCACATGGTCATACACATACACACTAGGGGTCACATCGCTCCCTGCCCCAGTGCTTACACTCTATATTCCCCATCACATGGTCACACACATACACACTAGGGGTCACATCGCTCCCTGCCCCAGAGCTTACACTCTATATACCCCATCACATGGTCACACACATACACACTAGGGGTCACATCACTCCCTGCCCCAGTGCTTACACTCTATATTCCCCATCACATGCTCACACACATACACACTAGGGGTCACATCACTCCCTGCCCCAGTGCTTACACTCTATATTCCCCATCACATGGTCACACACATACACACTAGGGTCACATCTCTCCCTGCCCAATTGCTTACACTCTATATTCCCCATCACATTGGTCAAACACATACACACAAGGGGTCACATAACTCCCTGCCCCAGTGCTTACACTCTATATTCCCCATCACATGGTCACACACATACACACTACGGTCACATCACTCCATGCCCCATTGCTTACAGTCTATATTCCCCATCACATGGTCACACACATACACACTAGGGGGTCACATCACTCCCTGCCCCAGTGCTTACACTCTATATTCCCCATCACATTGGTCAAACACATACACACAAGGGGTCACATAACTCCCTGCCCCAGTGCTTACACTCTATATTCCCCATCACAGGGTCACACACATACACACTAGGGTCACATCACTCCCTGCCCCAGGGGTTACACTCTTTATTCCCCATCACATGGTCACACACATACACACTAGGGGTCACGTCACTCCCTGCCCAAGTGCTTACACTCTACATTCCCCATCACATGCTCACACATACACACTAGGGGTCACGTCACTCCCTGCCCCAGTGCTTACAGTCTATATTCCACATCACTTGCTCACACACATACACACTAGGGGTCACATCACTCCCTGCCCCAGTGCTTACACTCTGTATTCCCCATCACATGGTCACACACATACACACTAGGGATCACATCACTCCCTGCCCCAGTGCTTACACTCTATATTCCCCATCACATGCTCACACACATACACACTAGGGGTCACGTCACTCCCTGCCCCAGTGCTTACAGTCTATATTCCACATCACTTGCTCACACACATACACACTAGGGGTCACATCACTCCCTGCCCCAGTGCTTACACTCTATATTCCCCATCACATGGTCACACACATACACACTAGGGGTGACATCACTCCCTGCCCCAGAGCTTACACTCTATATTCCACATCACATGGTCACACACATATACACTAGGGGTCACATCGCTCCCTGCCCCAGTGCTTACACTCTATATTCCCCATCACATGGTCACACACATACACACTAGGGGTCACATCGCTCCCTGCCCCAGAGCTTACACTCTATATACCCCATCACATGGTCACACACATACACACTAGGGATCACATCGCTCCCTGCCCCAGTGCTTACACTCTATATTCCCCATCACATGGTCACACACATACACACTAGGGGTCACATCGCTCCCTGCCCCAGAGCTTACACTCTATATACCCCATCACATGATCACACACATACACACTAGGGGTCACATCACTCCCTGCCCCAGTGCTTACACTCTATATTCCCCATCACATGCTCACACACATACACACTAGGGGTCACATCACTCCCTGCCCCAGTGCTTACACTCTATATTCCCCATCACATGGTCACACACATACACACTAGGGGTCACATCACTCCCTGCCCCAGTGCTTACACTCTATATTCCCCATCACATGCTCACACACATACACACTAGGGGTCACATCACTCCCTGCCCCAGTGCTTACACTCTATATTCCCCATCACAAGGTCACACACATACACACTAGGGTCACATCACTCCCTGCCCCATTGCTTACACTCTATATTCCCCATCACATTGGTCAAACACATACACACAAGGGGTCACATAACTCCCTGCCCCAGTGCTTACACTCTATATTCCCCATCACATGGTCACACACATACACACTACGGTCACCTCACTCCCTGCCCCAGTGCTTACACTCTATATTCCCCATCACATGGTCACACACATACACACTAGGGTCACATCACTCCCTGCCCCAGTGCTTACACTCTATATTCCCTATCACATGGTCACACACATACACACTAGGGGTCACATCACTCCCTGCCCCAGTGCTTACACTCTATATTCCCCATCACATGGTCACACACATACACACTAGGGGTCACATCACTCCCTGCCCCAGTGCTTATACTCTATATTCCCCATCACATGGTCAAACACATACACACAAGGGGTCACATCACTCCCTGCCCCAGTGCTTACACTCTATATTCCCCATCACAGGGTCAAACACATACACACAAGGGGTCACATCACTCCCTGCCCCAGTGCTTTCACTCTATATTCCCCATCACAGGGTCACACACATACACACTAGGGGTCACATCACTCCCTGCCCCAGTGCTTACACTCTATATTCCCCATCACATGGTCACACACATACACACTAGGGGTCACATCACTCCCTGCCCCAGTGCTTATACTCTATATTCCCCATCACATGGTCACACACATACACACTAGGGGTCACATCACTCCCTGCCCCAGTGCTTACACTCTATATTCCCCATCACATGCTCACACATACACACTAGGGGTCACGTCACTCCCTGCCCCATTGCTTACACTCTATATTCCCTATCACATGGTCACACACATACACACTAGGGGTCACATCACTCCCTGCCCCAGTGCTTACACTCTATATTCCACATCACTTGCTCACACACATACACACTAGGGGTCACTTCACTCCCTACCCCAGTGCTTACACTCTACATTCCCCATCACATGGTCACACACATACACACTAGGGGTCACATCACTCCCTGCCCCAGTGCTTACACTCTATATTCCCTATCACATGGTCACACACATACACACTAGGGGTCACATCACTCCCTGCCCCAGTGCTTACACTCTATATTCCCTATCACATGGTCACACACATACACACTAGGGGTCACATCACTCCCTGCCCCAGTGCTTACACTCTATATTCCCTATCACATGGTCACACACATACACACTAGGGGTCACATCACTCCCTGCCCCAGTGCTTACACTCTATATTCCCTATCACATGGTCACACACATACACACTAGGGGTCACATCACTCCCTGCCCCAGTGCTAACACTCTATATTCCCCATCACATGGTCACACACATACACACTAGGGGTCACATCACTCCCTGCCCCAGTGCAGCTTACACTCTATATTCCCCATCACATGGTCACACACATACACACTAGGGGTCACATCACTCCCTGCCCCAGTGCTTACACTCTATATTCCCCATCACATGGTCACACACATACACACTAGGGGTCACATCACTCTCTGCCCCAGTGCTTACACTCTATATACCCCATCACATGGTCACACACATACACACTAGGGGTCACATCACTCCCTGCCCCAGTGCTTACACTATATTCCCCATCACATGGTCACACATACACACTAGGGGTCACGTCACTCCCTGCCCCAGTGCTTACACTCTATATTCCCCATCACATACTCACACATACACACTAGGGGTCACGTCACTCCCTGCCCCAGTGCTTACAGTCTATATTCCACATCACTTTCTCACACACATACACACTAGGGGTCACATCACTCCCTGCCCCAGTGCTTACACTCTATATTCCACATCACTTGCTCACACACATACACACTAGGGGTCACATCACTCCCTGCCCCAGTGCTTACACTCTATATTCCCCATCACATGGTCACACACATACACACTAGGGGGTCACATCACTCCCTGCCCCAGTGCTTACACTCTATATTCCCCATCACATGGTCACACACATACACACTAGGGGTCACATCACTCCCTGCCCCAGTGCTTACAATCTACATTCCCCATCACATGCTCACACATACACACTAGGGGTCACGTCACTCCCTGCCCCAGTGCTTACAGTCTATATTCCACATCACTTTCTCACACACATACACACTAGGGGTCACATCACTCCCTGCCCCAGTGCTTACACTCTATATTTCCCATCACATGGTCACACACATACACACTAGGGGTCACATCACTCCCTGCCCCAGTGCTTACACTCTATATTCCACATCACTTGCTCACACACATACACACTACGGGTCACATCACTCCCTGCCCCAGTGCTTACACTCTATATTCCCCATCACATGGTCACACACATACACACTAGGGGGTCACATCACTCCCTGCCCCAGTGCTTACACTCTATATTCCCCATCACATGGTCACACACATACACACTAGGGCTCACATCACTCCCTGCCCCAGTGCTTACACTCAATATTCCACATCACTTGCTCACACATACACACTAGGGGTCACATCACTCCCTGCCCCAGTGCCTACACTCTATATTCCCCATCACATGGTCATACACATACACACTAGGGGTCACATCACTCCCTGCCCCAGTGCCTACACTCTATATTCCCCATCACATGGTCACACACATACACACTAGGGCTCACATCACTCCCTGCCCCAGTGATTACACTCTATATTCCACATCACTTGCTCACACATACACACTAGGGGTCACATCACTCCCTGTCCCAGTGCTTACACTCTATATTCCCCATCACATGGTCACACACATACACACTAGGGGTCACATCACTCCCTGCCCCAGTGCTTACACTCTATATTCCATATCACATGGTCACACACATACACACTACGGTCACATCACTCCCTGCCCCAGTTCAGCTTACACTCTATATTCCCCATCACATGGTCACACACATACACACTAGGGGTGACATCACTCCCTGCCCCAGAGCTTACACTCTATATTCCCCATCACATGGTCACACACATACACACTAGGGGTCACATCACTCCCTGCCCCTGTGCTTACACTCTATATTCCCCATCACATGGTCATACACATACACACTAGGGGTCACATCGCTCCTTGCCCCAGTGCTTACACTCTATATTCCCCATCACATGGTCACACACATACACACTAGGGGTCACATCGCTCCCTGCCCCAGAGCTTACACTCTATATACCCCATCACATGGTCACACACATACACACTAGGGGTCACATCACTCCCTGCCCCAGTGTTTACACTCTATATTCCCCATCACATGCTCACACACATACACACTAGGGTCACATCACTCCCTGCCCCAGTGCTTACACTCTATATTCCCCATCACATGGTCACACACATACACACTAGGGTCACATCACTCCCTGCCCAATTGCTTACACTCTATATTCCCCATCACATTGGTCAAACACATACACACAAGGGGTCACATAACTCCCTGCCCCAGTGCTTACACTCTATATTCCCCATCACATGGTCACACACATACACACTAGGGGTCACATCACTCCCTGCCCCAGTGCTTACACTCTATATTCCCCATCACATGGTCACACACATACACACTACGGTCACATCACTCCATGCCCCATTGCTTACAGTCTATATTCCCCATCACATGGTCACACACATACACACTAGGGGGTCACATCACTCCCTGCCCCAGTGCTTACACTCTATATTCCCCATCACATTGGTCAAACACATACACACAAGGGGTCACATAACTCCCTGCCCCAGTGCTTACACTCTATATTCCCCATCACAGGGTCACACACATACACACTAGGGTCACATCACTCCCTGCCCCATTGCTTACACTCTATATTCCCCATCACAGGGTCACACACATACACATTACGGTCACATCACTCCCTGCCCCAGTGCTTACACTCTATTTTCCCCATCACAGGGTCACACACATTCACACTACGGTCACATCACTCCCTGCCCCATTGCTTACACTCTATATTCCCCATCACATAGTCACACACATACACATTACGGTCACATCACTCCCTGCCCCAGTGCTTACACTCTATATTCCCCATCACATGGTCACACACATACACACTAGGGGTCACGTCACTCCCTGCCCCAGTGCTTACACTCTATATTCCCCATCACATGGTCACACACATACACACTAGGGGTCACGTCACTCCCTGCCCCAGTGCTTACACTCTATATTCCCTATCACATGGTCACACACATGCACACTAGGGGTCACATCACTCCCTGCCCCAGTGCTTACACTCTATATTCCCTATAACATGGTCACACACATACACACTACGGTCACATCACTCCCTGCCCTAATGCAGCTTACACTCTATATTCCCCATCACATGGTCACACACATACACACTAGGGGTCACATCACTCCCTGCCCCAGTGCTTACACTCTATATTCCCCATCACATGGTCACACACATACATACTAGGGGTCACATCACTCTCTGCCCCAGTGCTTACACTCTATATACCCCCTCACATGGTCACACACATACACACTAGGGGTCACATCACTCCCGGACCCAGTGCTTACACTCTATATTCCCCATCACATGCTCACACATACACACTAGGGGTCACGTCACTCCCTGCCCCAGTGCTTACACTCTATATTCCCCATCACATCCTCACACATACACTCTAGGGGTCACGTCACTCCCTGCCCCAGTGCTTACAGTCTATATTCCACATCACTTGCTCACACACATACACACTAGGGGGTCACATCACTCCCTGCCCCAGTGCTTACACTCTATATTCCACAACACTTGCTCACACACATACACACTAGGGGTCACATCACTCCCTGCCCCAGTGCTTACACTCTATATTCCCCATCACATGGTCACACACATACACACTAGGGGTCACATCACTCCCTGCCCCAGTGCTTACACTCTATATTCCACATCACTTGCTCACACACATACACACTAGGGGTCACATCACTCCCTGCCCCAGTGCTTACACTCTATATTCCCCATCACATGGTCACACACATACACACTAGGGGTCACATCGCTCCCTGCCCCAGAGCTTACACTCTATATACCCCATCACATGGTCACACACATACACACTAGGGGTCACATCACTCCCTGCCCCAGTGCTTACACTCTATATTCCCCATCACATGCTCACACACATACACACTAGGGGTCACATCACTCCCTGCCCCAGTGCTTACACTCTATATTCCCCATCACATGGTCACACACATACACACTAGGGTCACATCACTCCCTGCCCCATTGCTTACACTCTATATTCCCCATCACATTGGTCAAACACATACACACAAGGGGTCACATAACTCCCTGCCCCAGTGCTTACATTCTATATTCCCCATCACATGGTCACACACATACACACTACGGTCACCTCACTCCCTGCCCCAGTGCTTACACTCTATATTCCCCATCACATGGTCACACACATACACACTAGGGTCACATCACTCCCTGCCCCAGTGCTTACACTCTATATTCCCCATCACATGGTCACACACATACACACTAGGGGTCACGTCACTCCCTGCCCCAGTGCTTACACTCTATATTCCCTATCACATGGTCACACACATGCACACTAGGGGTCACATCACTCCCTGCCCCAGTGCTTACACTCTATATTCCCTATAACATGGTCACACACATACACACTACGGTCACATCACTCCCTGCCCTAATGCAGCTTACACTCTATATTCCCCATCACATGGTCACACACATACACACTAGGGGTCACATCACTCCCTGCCCCAGTGCTTACACTCTATATTCCCCATCACATGGTCACACACATACATACTAGGGGTCACATCACTCTCTGCCCCAGTGCTTACACTCTATATACCCCCTCACATGGTCACACACATACACACTAGGGGTCACATCACTCCCGGACCCAGTGCTTACACTCTATATTCCCCATCACATGCTCACACATACACACTAGGGGTCACGTCACTCCCTGCCCCAGTGCTTACACTCTATATTCCCCATCACATCCTCACACATACACTCTAGGGGTCACGTCACTCCCTGCCCCAGTGCTTACAGTCTATATTCCACATCACTTGCTCACACACATACACACTAGGGGGTCACATCACTCCCTGCCCCAGTGCTTACACTCTATATTCCACAACACTTGCTCACACACATACACACTAGGGGTCACATCACTCCCTGCCCCAGTGCTTACACTCTATATTCCCCATCACATGGTCACACACATACACACTAGGGGTCACATCACTCCCTGCCCCAGTGCTTACACTCTATATTCCACATCACTTGCTCACACACATACACACTAGGGGTCACATCACTCCCTGCCCCAGTGCTTACACTCTATATTCCCCATCACATGGTCACACACATACACACTAGGGGTCACATCGCTCCCTGCCCCAGAGCTTACACTCTATATACCCCATCACATGGTCACACACATACACACTAGGGGTCACATCGCTCCCTGCCCCAGTGCTTACACTCTATATTCCCCATCACATGGTCACACACATACACACTAGGGGTCACATCGCTCCCTGCCCCAGAGCTTACACTCTATATACCCCATCACATGGTCACACACATACACACTAGGGGTCACATCACTCCCTGCCCCAGTGCTTACACTCTATATTCCCCATCACATGCTCACACACATACACACTAGGGGTCACATCACTCCCTGCCCCAGTGCTTACACTCTATATTCCCCATCACATGGTCACACACATACACACTAGGGTCACATCACTCCCTGCCCCATTGCTTACACTCTATATTCCCCATCACATTGGTCAAACACATACACACAAGGGGTCACATAACTCCCTGCCCCAGTGCTTACATTCTATATTCCCCATCACATGGTCACACACATACACACTACGGTCACCTCACTCCCTGCCCCAGTGCTTACACTCTATATTCCCCATCACATGGTCACACACATACACACTAGGGTCACATCACTCCCTGCCCCAGTGCTTACACTCTATATTCCCCATCACATGGTCACACACATACACACTAGGGGTCACATCACTCCCTGCCCCAGTGCTTACACTCTCTATTCCCCATCACATGGTCAAACACATACACACAAGGGGTCACATCACTCCCTGCCCCAGTGCTTTCACTCTATATTCCCCATCACAGGGTCACACACATACACACTAGGGGTCACATCACTCCCTGCCCCAGTGCTTACACTCTATATTCCCCATCACATGGTCACATACATACACACTAGGGGTCACATCACTCCCTGCCCCAGTGCTTACACTCTATATTCCCCATCACATGGTCACACACATACACACTAGGGGTCACATCACTCCCTGCCCCAGTGCTTATACTCTATATTCCCCATCACATGGTCAAACACATACACACAAGGGGTCACATCACTCCCTGCCCCAGTGCTTACACTCTATATTCCCCATCACATGGTCAAACACATACACACTAGGGGTCACATCACTCCCTGCCCCAGTGCTTACACTCTATATTCCCCATCACATGGTCAAACACATACACACAAGGGGTCACATCACTCCCTGCCCCAGTGCTTACACTCTATATTCTACTTCACATGGTCACACACATATACACTAGGGGTCACATCACTCCCTGCCCCAGTGCCATCACTCTATATTCCCCATCACATGGTCACACACATACACACTAGGGGTCACATCACTCCCTGCCCCAGTGCTTACACTCTATATTCCGTATCACATGGTCACACACATACACACTACGGTCACATCACTCCCTGCCCCAGTTCAGCTTACACTCTATATACCCCATCACATGGTCACACACATACACACTAGGGGTCACATCACTCCCTGCCCCAGTGCTTACACTCTATATTCCCCATCACATGCTCACACACATACACACTAGGGGTCACATCACTCCCTGCCCCAGTGCTTACACTCTATATTCCCCATCACATGGTCACACACATACACACTAGGGTCACATCACTCCCTGCCCAATTGCTTACACTCTATATTCCCCATCACATTGGTCAAACACATACACACAAGGGGTCACATAACTCCCTGCCCCAGTGCTTACACTCTATATTCCCCATCACATGGTCACACACATACACACTACGGTCACATCACTCCATGCCCCATTGCTTACAGTCTATATTCCCCATCACATGGTCACACACATACACACTAGGGGGTCACATCACTCCCTGCCCCAGTGCTTACACTCTATATTCCCCATCACATTGGTCAAACACATACACACAAGGGGTCACATAACTCCCTGCCCCAGTGCTTACACTCTATATTCCCCATCACAGGGTCACACACATACACACTAGGGTCACATCACTCCCTGCCCCATTGCTTACACTCTATATTCCCCATCACAGGGTCACACACATACACATTACGGTCACATCACTCCCTGCCCCAGTGCTTACACTCTATATTCCCCATCACAGGGTCACACACATTCACACTACGGTCACATCACTCCCTGCCCCATTGCTTACACTCTATATTCCCCATCACATAGTCACACACATACACATTACGGTCACATCACTCCCTGCCCCAGTGCTTACACTCTATATTCCCCATCACATGGCCACACACATACACACTAGGGGTCACGTCACTCCCTGCCCCAGTGCTTACACTCTATATTCCCCATCACATGGTCACACACATACACACTAGGGGTCACGTCACTCCCTGCCCCAGTGCTTACACTCTATATTCCCTATCACATGGTCACACACATGCACACTAGGGGTCACATCACTCCCTGCCCCAGTGCTTACACTCTATATTCGCTATCACATGGTCACACACATACACACTACGGTCACATCACTCCCTGCCCTAATGCAGCTTACACTCTATATTCCCCATCACATGGTCACACACATACACACTAGGGGTCACATCACTCCCGGACCCAGTGCTTACACTCTATATTCCCCATCACATGCTCACACATGCACACTAGGGGTCACATCACTCTCTGCCCCAGTGCTTACACTCTATATACCCCCTCACATGGTCACACACATACACACTAGGGGTCACATCACTCCCGGACCCAGTGCTTACACTCTATATTCCCCATCACATGCTCACACATACACACTAGGGGTCACGTCACTCCCTGCCCCAGTGCTTACACTCTATATTCCCCATCACATCCTCACACATACACTCTAGAGTTCACGTCACTCCCTGCCCCAGTGCTTACAGTCTATATTCCACATCACTTGCTCACACACATACACACTAGGGGGTCACATCACTCCCTGCCCCAGTGCTTACACTCTATATTCCACAACACTTGCTCACACACATACACACTAGGGGTCACATCACTCCCTGCCCCAGTGCTTACACTCTATATTCCCCATCACATGGTCACACACATACACACTAGGGGTCACATCACTCCCTGCCCCAGTGCTTACACTCTATATTCCCCATCACATGGTCATACACATACACACTACGGTAACATCACTCCCTGCCCCAGTGCAGGTTACACTCTATATTCCCCATCACATGGTCACACACATACACACTACGGGTGACATCACTCCCTGCCCCAGTGCTTACACTCTATATTCCCCATCACATGGTCACACACATACACACTAGGGGTCACATCACTCCCTGCCCCAGTGCTTACACTCTATATTCCCCATCACATGGTCATACACATACACACTAGGGGGTCACATCGCTCCCTGCCCCAGTGCTTACACTCTATATTCCCCATCACATGGTCACACACATACACACTAGGGGTCACATCAGTCCCTGCTCCAGTGTTTACACTCTATATTCCCCATCACATGGTCACACACATACACACTAATGGTCACATCACTCCCTGCCCCAGTGCTTACACTGTATATTCCCCATCACATGGTCACACACATACACACTAGGGTCACATCACTCCCTGCCCCATTGCTTACACTCTATATTCCCCATCACAGGGTCACACACATACACACAAGGGGTCACATCACTCCCTGCCCCAGTGCTTACACTCTATATTCCCCATCACATGGTCACACACATACACACTAGGGGGTCACATCACTTTCTGCCCCAGTGCTTACACTCTATATTCCACATCACTTGCTCACACACATACACACAAGGGGTCACATCACTCCCTGCCCCAGTGCTTACACTCTATATTCCACATCACTTGCTCACACACATACACACTAGGGGTCACATCCGTCCCTGCTCCAGTGCTTACACTCTATATTTACCATCATATGGTCACACACATACACACTAGGGGTCACATCACTCCCTGCCCCAGTGCTTACACTCTATATTCCCCATCACATGGTCACACACATACACACTACGGTCACCTCACTCCCTGCCCCAGTGCTTACACTCTATATTCCCCATCACATGGTCACACACATACACACTAGGGGTCACATCACTCCCTGCCCCAGTGCTTACACTCTATATTCCCCATCACAGGGTCACACACATACACACTAGGGGTCACATCACTCCCTGCCCCAGTGCTTACACTCTATATTCCCCATCACAGGGTCACACACATACACACAAGGGGTCACATCACTCCCTGCCCCAGTGCAGCTTACACTCTATATTCCCCATCACATGGTCACACACATACACACTAGGGGTCACATCCCTCCCTGCCCCAGTGCTTACACTCTATATTCCCCATCACATGGTCACACACATACACACTAATGGTCACATCACTCCCTGCCCCATTGCTTACACTCTATATTCCCCATCACAGGGTCACACACATACACACAAGGGGTCACATCACTCCCTGCCCCAGTACTTACACTCTATATTCCCCATCACATGGTCACACACATACACACTACGGTCACATCACTCCCTGCCCCAGTGCTTACACTCTATTTTCCCCATCACATGGTCACACACATACACACTAGGGGTCACATCACTCCCTGCCCCAGTGCAGCTTACACTCTATATTTCCCATCACATGGTCAAACACATACACACAAGGGGTCACATCACTCCCTGCCCCAGTGCTAACACTCTATATTCCCCATCACATGGTCACACACATACACACTACGGTCACATCACTGCCTGCCCCAGTGCTTACACTGTATAATCCCCATCACTTGCTCACACACATACACACTAGGAGGTCACATCACTCCCTGCCCCAGTGCTTACACTCTATATTCCACATCACTTGCTCACACACATACACACTAGGGGGTCACATCACTCCCTGCCGCAGTGCTTACACTCTATATTCCCCATCACATGGTCACACACATACACACTAGGGGTCACATCACTCGTGCCCCAGTGCTTACACTCTATATTCCCCATCACATGGTCACACACATACACACTAGGGGTCACATCACTCCCTGCCCCAGTGCTTACACTCTATATTCCCCATCACATGGTCACACACATACACACTAGGGGTCAAATCACTCCCTGCCCCAGTGCTTACACTCTATATTCCCTATCACATGGTCACACACATACACACTAGGGGTCACATCACTCCCTGCCCCAGTGCTTACACTCTATATTCCCCATCACATGGTCACACACATATACACACTAAGGTTCACATCACTCCCTGCCCCAGTGCTTACACTCTATATTCCCCATCACATGCTCAAACACATACACACTAGGGGTCACATCACTCCCTGCCCAGTGCAGCTTACACTCTATATTCCCCATCACATGGTCACACACATACACACTAGGGGTCACATCACTCCCTGCCCCAGTGCTTTCACTCTATATTCCCCATCACATGCTCACACACATACACACTAGGGGTCACGTCACTCCCTGCCCCAGTGCTTACACTCTATATTCCCCATCACATGGTCACACACATACACACTAGGGGTCACATCACTCCCTGCCCCAGTGCTTACACTCTATATTCCCCATCACAGGGTCACACACATACACACTAGGGTCACAACATTCCCTGCCCCAGTGCTTATACTCTATATTCCCCATCACATGGTCACACACATACACACTAGGGATCACATCACTCCCTGCCCCAGTGCTTACACTCTATATTCCACATCACTTACTCACTCACATACACACTAGGGGTCACATCACTCCCTGCCCCAGTGCTTACACTCTATATTCCCCATCACATGGTCACACACATACACACTAGGGGGTCACATCACTCCCTGCCCCAGTGCTTACACTCTATATTCCACATCACTTGCTCACACATACACACTAGGGGTCACGTCACTCCCTGCCCCAGTGCTTACACTCTATATTCCCCATCACATGGTCACACACATACACACTAGGGGTCACATCACTCCCTGCCCCAGTGCTTACACTCTATATTCCCCATCACAGGGTCACACACATACACACTAGGGTCACATCATTCCCTGCCCCAGTGCTTATACTCTATATTCCCCATCACATGGTCACACACATACACACTAGGGATCACATCACTCCCTGCCCCAGTGCTTACACTCTATATTCCACATCACTTGCTCACTCACATACACACTAGGGGTCACATCACTCCCTGCCCCAGTGCTTACACTCTATATTCCCCATCACATGGTCACACACATACACACTAGGGGGTCACATCACTCCCTGCCCCAGTGCTTACACTCTATATTCCACATCACTTGCTCACACATACACACTAGGGGTCACATCACTCCCTGCCCCAGTGCTTATACTCTATATTCCCCATCACATGGTCACACACATACACACTAGGGGTCACATCACTCCCTGCCCCAGTGCTTACACTCTATATTCCACATCACTTGCTCACTCACATACACACTAGGGGTCACATCACTCCCTGCCCCAGTGCTTACACTCTATATTCCCCATCACATGGTCACACACATACACACTAGGGGGTCACATCACTCCCTGCCCCAGTGCTTACACTCTATATTCCCCATCACATGGTCACACACATACACACTAGGGTCACATCACTCCCTGCCCCATTGCTTACACTCTATATTCCCCATCACATTGGTCAAACACATACACACAAGGGGTCACATAACTCCCTGCCCCAGTGCTTACACTCTATATTCCCCATCACATGGTCACACACATACACACTACGGTCACATCACTCCATGCCCCATTGCTTACAGTCTATATTCCCCATCACATGGTCACACACATACACACTAGGGGGTCACATCACTCCCTGCCCCAGTGCTTACACTCTATATTCCCCATCACATTGGTCAAACACATACACACAATGGGTCACATAACTCCCTGCCCCAGTGCTTACACTCTATATTCCCCATCACATTGGTCAAACACATACACACTAGGATCACATTACTCCCTGCCCCTGTGCTTACACTCTATATTCCCCATCACAGGGTCACACACATACACACTAGGGGTCACATCACTCCCTGCCCTAATGCAGCTTACACTCTATATTCCCCATTACATGGTCACACACATACACACTAGGGGTCACATCACTCCCTGCCCCAGTGCTTACACTCTATATTCCCCATCACATGGTCACACACATACACACTAGGGGTCACATCACTCTCTGCCCCAGTGCTTACACTCTATATACCCCCTCACATGGTCACACACATACACACTAGGGGTCACATCACTCCCTGACCCAGTGCTTACACTCTATATTCCCCATCACATGCTCACACATACACACTAGGGGTCACATCACTCCCTGACCCAGTGCTTACACTCTATATTCCCCATCACATCCTGACACATACACTCTAGGGGTCACGTCACTCCCTGCCCCAGTGCTTACAGTCTATATTCCCCATCACATGGTCACACACATACACACTAGGGGTCACATCACTCCCTGCCCCAGTGCTTACACTCTATATTCCACATCACTTGCTCACACACATACACACTAGGGGGTCAATCACTCCCTGCCCCAGTGCTTACACTCTATATTCCACATCACTTGCTCACACACATACACACTAGGGGGTCACATCACTCCCTGCCCCAGTGCTTACACTCTATATTCCACATCACTTGCTCACACACATACACACTAGGGGTCACATCTCTCCCTGCCCCAGTGCTTACACTCTATATTCCCCATCACATGGTCACACACATACACACTAGGGGGTCACATCACTCCCTACCCCAGTGCTTACACTCTATATTCCACATCACTTGCTCACACACATACACACTAGGGGTCACATCACTCCCTGCCCCAGTGCTTACACTCTATATTCCCCATCACATGATCATACACATACACACTACGGTCACATCACTCCCTGCCCCAGTGCAGCTTACACTCTATATTCCCCATCACATGGTCACACACATACACACTACGGGTGACATCACTCCCTGCCCCAGTGCTTACACTCTATATTCCCCATCACATGGTCATACACATACACACTAGGGGTCACATCGCTCCCTGCCCCAGTGCTTACACTCTATATTCCCCATCACATGGTCACACACATACACACTAGGGGTCACATCAGTCCCTGCTCCAGTGTTTACACTCTATATTCCCCATCACATGGTCACACACATACACACTAATGGTCACGTCACTCCCTGCCCCAGTGCTTTCACTCTATATTCCCCATCACATGGTCACACACATACACACTAGGGTCACATCACTCCCTGCCCCATTGCTTACACTCTATATTCCCCATCACAGGGTCACACACATACACACAAGGGGTCACATCACTCCCTGCCCCAGTGCTTACACTCTATATTCCCCATCACATTGGTCACACACACACACACTAGGGGGTCACATCACTCCCTGCCCCAGTGCTTACACTCTATATTCCACATCACTTGCTCACACACACACACATTAGGGGTCACATCACTCCCTGCCCCAGTGCTTACACTCTATATTCCACATCACTTGCTCACATACATACACACTAGGGGTCACATCAGTCCCTGCTCCAGTGCTTACACTCTATATTTACCATCACATGGTCACACACATACACACTAGGGGTCACATCACTCCCTGCCCCAGTGCTTACACTCTATATTCCCTATCACATGGTCACACACATACACACTACGGTCACATCACTCCCTGCCCCAGTGCAGCTTACACTCTATATTCCCCATCTCATGGTCACACACATACACACTAGGGGTGACATCTCTCCCTGCCCCAGTGCTTACACTCTTTATTCCCATCACATGGTCATACACATACACACTAGGGGTCACATCGCTCCCTGCCCCAGTGCTTACACTCTATATTCCCCATCACATGGTCACACACATACACACTAGGGGTCACATCACTCCCTGCTCCAGTGTTTACACTCTATATTCCCCATCACATGGTCACACACATACACACTATTGGTCACATCACTCCCTGCCCCAGTGCTTACACTCTATATTCCCCATCACATGGTCACACACATACACACTAGGGTCACATCACTCCCTGCCCCATTGCTTACACTCTATATTCCCCATCACAGGGTCACACACATACACACAAGGGGTCACATCACTCCCTGCCCCAGTGCTTACACTCTATATTCCCCATCACATGGTCACACACATACACACTAGGGGGTCACATCACTTTCTGCCCCAGTGCTTACACTCTATATTCCACATCACTTGCTCACACACATACACACTAGGGGTCACATCACTCCCTGCCCCAGTGCTTACACTCTATATTCCACATCACTTGCTCACACACATACACACTAGGGGTCACATCAGTCCCTGCTCCAGTGCTTACACTCTATATTTACCATCACATGGTCACACACATACACACTAAGGGTCACATCACTCCCTGCCCCAGTGCTTACACTCTATATTCCCCATCACATGGTCACACACATACACACTACGGTCACATCACTCCCTGCCCCAGTGCTTACACTCTATATTCCCCACCACATGGTCACACACATACACACTAGGGGTCACATCACTCCCTGCCCCAGTGCTTACACTCTATATTCTCCATCACAGGGTCACACACATACACACTAGGGTCACATCACTCCCTGCCCCATTGCTTACACTCTATATTCCCCATCACAGGGTCACACACATACACACTATGGGTCACATCACTCCCTGCCCCAGTGCAGCTTACACTCTATATTCCCCATCACATGGTCACACACATACACACTAGGGGTCACATCCCTCCCTGCCCCAGTGCTTACACTCTATATTCCCCATCACATGGTCACACACATACACACTAATGGTCACATCACTCCCTGCCCCAGTGCTTACACTCTATATTCCCCATCACATGGTCACACACATACACAAGGGTCACATCACTCCCTGCCCCATTGCTTACACTCTATATTCCCCATCACAGGGTCACACACATACACACAAGGGGTCACATCACTCCCTGCCCCAGTACTTACACTCTATATTCCCCATCACATGGTCACACACATACACACTAGGGTCACATCACTCCCTGCGCCAGTGCAGCTTACACTCTATATTCCCCATCACATGGTCAAACACATACACACAAGGGGTCACATCACTCCCTGCCCCAGTGCTTACACTCTATATTCCCCATCACATGGTCACACACATACACACTACGGTCACATCACTCCCTGCCCCAGTGCTTACACTGTATAGTCCCCATCACTTGCTCACACACATACACACTAGGGGGTCACATCACTCCCTGCCCCAGTGCTTACACTCTATATTCCACATCACTTGCTCACACACATACACACTAGGGGGTCACATCACTCCCTGCCGCAGTGCTTACACTCTATATTCCCCATCATATGGTCACACACATACACACTAGGGGTCACATCACTCCGTGCCCCAGTGCTTACACTCTATATTCCCCATCACATGGTCACACACATACACACTAGGGGTCATATCACTCCCTGCCCCAGTGCTTACACTCTATATTCCCCATCACATGGTCACACACATACACACTAGGGGTCAAATCACTCCCTGCCCCAGTGCTTACACTCTATATTCCCTATCACATGGTCACACACATACACACTAGGGGTCACATCACTCCCTGCCCCAGTGCTTACACTCTATATTCGCCATCACATGGTCACACACATACACACTAGGGGTCACATCACTCCCTGCCCCAGTGCTTACACTCTATATTCCCCATCACATGGTCACACACATACACACTAGTGGTCACATCACTCCCTGCCCCAGTGCTTACACTCTATATTCCCCATCACATGGTCACACACATACACACTAGGGGTCACATCACTCCCTGCCCCAGTGCTTACACTCTATATCGAGCGATGTTTGCCCAACTACGCATGCGTACGGATCGTTATACGCATGTGCGAACCAGTCAGTGTGGCCGAAATTCATGTGCTCGCAAAATAGCGAATACCTGATAATTTGAGTGACAGGAGTAGGCATATGTGGGTGGTAACATGGGAAGGTGCTTGAAAACGGGGAGTGGAGATCAGAACGCAGGTGTGCTTAAAAGTCAAAACGGGGGTTTTATGGGTGTGCATAATTAAAACAGCAGCATCATTGACCACGTCACTGGGTTATTTAATAGCCAGTACTGCTCGCAAAATTATGGTAGCAAAAACCAACCACAAGAATAGCGAGCAGTTCATACCCTGGTCGATGCACTCGATTAATCTAATAAATAGCGGACATGACGCAGGATGCGAGCGGCCAGGGGGCGTAGTTTCCCAAAAAATCACCGCAAGTTTTGTTCGCTTGTTCAGACCTAGAGGCGTGAACAGACCGCAAACAGCGAACGGTTCATTTGAATAGCCAACCCTATTTTCTGGACGAGCGAGCGCTAATTGCTCTAAATCAAGCCCAATTTTCCCTATCACATGCTCACACACATACATACTAGGGGTCACATCACTCCCTGCCCCAGTGCATACACTCTATATACCTCATCACATGGTTACACACATACACAATAGGGATCACATCACTCCCAGCCCCAGTGCAGCTTACACTCTATGGCCCTCATTCAGAGCCACTCGCTAGCGGCAGTACGCTCGTTCCGAGCGATGTTCGCACATCTGCGCATGCGTACGGATCGTTATACGCATGCGCGAACCAGTCAGTGCGGCCGAAATTCATGTGCTCGCAATATAGCGAATGCCTGCTATTTTGAGTGACAGAATGAGGCGTATGTGGGTGGTAACAGGGGAAGGTGCTTGAAAACGGGGAGTGGAGATCAGAACGCAGGCGTGCTTAAAGGTCAAAACGGGCGTTTTATGGGTGTGCATAATTAATACAGCAGCGTCATTGACCACGTCACTGGGTTATTTTATAGCCAGAACTGCTCGCAAGATTGTGGTAGCAAAAACCAACCACAAGAATAGCGAGCAGTTCATACGCTGGTCGATGTACTCGATTAATCTAATAAATAGCGTACATGACGTATGGTGCGAGCGGCCAGGGGGCGTTTTTAACAAATAAACGAGCGTATGTTTTGCTCGCTCATTCAGACTTAGAGGTGTGAACAGACTGCAATTTGCGAACGGATCATTTGAATAGCCACCCCTTGTTTTTGAACGAACGACCGCAAATAGCGAACGGCTCTGAATCAGGCCCTATATTCCCTATCACATGGTCACACACATACACACTAGGGGTCACATCACTCCCTGCCCCAGTGCTTACACTCTATTCCCCATCACATGCTCACACACATACACACTAGGGGTCACATCACTCCCTGCCCCAGTGCTTACACTCTATATTCCCCATCACATGCTCACACACATACACACTAGGGGTCACGTCACTCCCTGCCCCAGTGCTTACACTCTATATTCCCCATCACATGCTCACACACATACACACTAGGGGTCACGTCACTCCCTGCCCCAGTGCTTACACTCTATATTCCCCTTCACATGGTCACACACATACACACTAGGGGTCACATCACTCCCAGCCCCAGTGCTTACACTCTATATTCCCCATCACATGGTCACACACATACACACACATACTAGCGGTCACATCACTCCCTGCCCCAGTGCTTACACTCTATATTCCCTATCACATGGTCACACACATACACACTAGGGATCACATCACTCCCTGCCCTAGTGCTTACACTCTATATTCCCCATCACATGGTCACACACATACACACACATACTAGCGGTCACATCACTCCCTGCCCCAGTGTTTACACTCTATATTCCTCATCACATGGTCACACACATACACACTAGCAGTCACATCACTCCCTGCCCCAGTGCTTACACTCTATATTCCCCATCACATGGTGACACTCATACACACTAGGGGTCACATCACTCCCTGCCCCAGTGCTTACACTCTATATTCCCTATCACATGTGCACACACATACACACTAGGGTTAATTTGTGTTGGGAGCCAATTAACCTACCAGTATATTTTTGGAGTGTGGGAGGAAACCGGAGCACCCGGAGGAAACCCACGCAAGCACAGGGAGAATATACAAACTCTGCACAGGTAGGGCCGTGGTGGGAACCGAACCCATGACCTCAGTGCTGTGAGGCAGTAACGCTAACCATTACAACATCTGTGCTGCCAAAATATATTTAGATACGCTGAACTTAACCCTTTGATTTGAAAAGAAGGAAATCATATAGTAGTGCCCCCATATAATGCCCCTGTAGTCGTGCTCCCATATAATGCCCCTGTAGTAGTGCCCCATAGATATTCCCCTGTAGTAGTGCCCCCATAGTTATGCCCCGTTAGTAGTGCCCACATATAATGCCCCTGTTGTAGTGCCCTCATATAGTGCCCCTGTAGTATTGCCCCCATATAATGCCCCTGTAGTGCCGCTTGTACATCATGACATTTCTCCCATAGTGCGCATGGAGAGAGCCAGAAGCTGGAGTTCAGAAGAGAACTCCAGCCTCCGGCTAACGTGGCGCTGCAGGGAAGGAGCCGGGTGTGAAACCCCTAAACTGTGGAGTATTACGAAGCTTCAGGTAGTTTAACAATTCTCTCAGCCACACTCAAGGACAATATTTCCAGGAGTTACCTTACAATGAAGTATGTAGTCTCTCGTTCTTCTTACAATGTATCAAACCAATTGGTACTTAAACATGTGGTTATTTATTCACAACAACTTCAATGACAGTGCATATTTGAAACAGAAATACTGATACTTTCCTGAATACACAAAGCTTCAGTGGATCGAAGTTGACACAGTTACATACATGTACTATACAGAAAATAAGAGGAAGTTTTATTGTACTGGAATAATCTCACTTCCGGACTGTATGTCTGTGAAACTAAATGGATTAATACAACATGCGGTAAAGATCACCACTCTTTACAAAAGATGCTGTTAATCTTAACATATGTCCTACATAAACATTGCAACAAAGTACAGTATATCTATTCAATTCACAACAGTTTATAAGTTGCTGGACAGTGACTTCTTTATGGTGGTGCACATTATTTAGCTTGGTAAATAACAGTATTGAAATAAGTTTCTCAAATCCTGCTGTTTTCCTTGATGTGCTCGCTTATTTCTCCTCACAAATGTGTCCTATTCAGTTAGCATGGATTACTCCTGCTGTGTGCTGATAACAAAGTTGCTAATTTCCCCTAGTATTTAGTCTCTCTCTTTTGTACATGAGTTAATACTAATGTAGCATGCAGTCTCACTAACTTTGCATTATAATTACAATATTTTCATTCCAACTGCGATATCATTAACACTGACTTGGAGTCCAAATGTGCTGCTCTCTCTATGCCAACAGTAGGTGTTGCCAATTGGGCGGCCTGTTGCCAGTTACTATATGGGACGAGCTGCTGGGAGAGACATTTATTGACTGATTAAAGTAGTGGGTCAGTGAGAGTGAGGGCAAAAGCTGTCTCCAATCCTCTATTATGATCAGGGGATGCCCCTATCCTTTACGTTCCTTAATGAGAGCTAATGGCACTGTGACATTGGTAAATACAATGCTGAAATAAATTGCTAAGTCTCTTGTAGTGAAAACTAAATGTTCTATTAAAGCTGACTGCTGCAGAGTGAGGTAGTGATGATTGGTGCTGTTGCTCTCATTTACAGACCTTTCCTGTAGTACCAGATCTGATCATATGAGAAGCCTAAATGACCAGGGAAGGGGGGAATAGGGGGATATAGTTTGAGCACAGGATATAATATATTGGATATAATTAGTCAAAAGAATAATGAAAATCCACAATTATAAATATCAAACCCTAGTATAGGTGTCAAGCAAAAATATTGTAAAGTGTGGAGCTGCTCCCCATGAGAGTATAGATAAACGTAGTATGGGGAAGAAGAAGAAAACTCTCTTGTTGGGGGCACTCGAATGTAAAGGTTATAATAAGAATAATATATAAAAAATAACTTTTATTAGATATATTTTAAAATACCAAAAACAAGTCTGAGCCTGTTACTTATTGGCATTACTGTTGGAATAACAGCTATAAATTATCACAAGCAGAACACGAACATACATAGAACATAAGACAACATATAATACAATACTTATCACAATTATGTGAAGCTAAGTGAAATATTACAAATAGGTCTATAATTCTCTGTCTCATACAATATTGAGACCTATATAAAACATATACTAGTTCAATGACCTCATAATGTTGTCATAGCACAATGGCTAATCAGAATTACGGCAGAAGCATACAAGGAAATCTTCTAGAAAAGAATGTGATAATAACCATACAATATTCAATATAGGTTACGTGAGATATCACAGCACAATAACACTGAACAGTAATCAGAGAAATACAATGATAAGGGGGTCAGATGAAATAATAGCTGACCCTGCAAATATCAAAATGAATATAAGTAAATCACAGGTTGTAGTGAGAGGCAGATCACACGTAGGTCGCCTGTGATGCCACCCAGGTACTTGTAGACAGTAAGGTTATAGGAAAAAGTAAAGCTACTCCTTTATGTGGAGTTTACAAAATAGCAGCTGCTGCATGCCATTGTATAACCATTGAATGGCATGTGAGCGTACTATAAAGGTACTCCCAGGGTAGGGAATAAGTACAATGAGTATCTGCTGTTGGACTGCGTTAAAAAGAAGGTCCTGGTGTAAACATTGCAGGAACCTCTAATAGGCGCACCCCAATGAGAGTACTCATAGAGACAATAGTTATCGTAATGAAATAACACAGCATAGGTTTGCGATCTGTGCTGCTGCCAGTCATATACCAAAGGTAGTGGTGAGTGGTGGGAAACCCAGATCGCATATGCAGTGATAGGAAGAAAGAGTATGAGGGTAGCTGCACTATGGCTAGTACAGGACAAGTGGAGCTCTGTTGCCCTAAAGGTATTGCAGGGTCACAAACTTGTCTCTGTTAAATAAAGCCACTCAGTGCGCTAAAGAAAGTGTAGTATGAAAAGTACCTGAGCGCTCACCTCCAGGGAGCCGGTGTGTAGTATAGAAAATCTGCCACTAGAAGAGCCTGTCAGTATGCTGCCATGACGAATCCCGCCTGTACACAGCCGGATTCGCGGGTCTGAGACACGCGTTTCACTGTCGCTTCCTCAGTCAGATGCATGTGGACTGTGATACACAGGTGATCTTTAACCTGCGTTGTGACCAATGGGCGAGCAGCTGCTGTGTGTTGCAGATGCAATACCCTTGTCAATAGGTCCAAGTGTTAACTCCCTCTATTGGTCCACAGCAACAGGAGGGAGTGAGTCATAGGAGGGGGGAGTGTTTGGGTTAGATGAAGCTCATAACGATCGGGCTAACAGGCTAAGGTGGAAAACCTGACTAGTAGCTGAAGTGTCTGTCTTGCAGCAAAAATAGTTATGCAAAAATGCTAATACCAAACATACAGATATATAAATAGTAGATATAAATAAGTGTGTATAAAGTGATTAGAATAAAGAGAATGATACCAAAATAAAAATATAAATATAAAAATAAATAAAAATAAAAATTACAAATATTAAAGATAAAAATAAAAATAAATATAAAGATAATAAAAAAATATAAAAATATTAACAATAATAATAATAATAATAATAATAACAACAATAATAACAATAATAATAATAATAATGAGTAGATAATAAATAATTAATAAATATATGAATATGAATGGTGATGTGACGACAGTGATATATTCTAGAAAAGTGTATACAAATGTGAATACAGATTGTGTGCAGAAATACCTTGACATAAGTTGACATGAAGTATAAGGTAAATACCAAAAGGATATGTTGGATGTATAGAGTGATCAGGAATTAAGGTTATAAAATTGATGAAACATCAAAGTGATGAGAACATGGCTAAGATAAACAAATGAGAAGCCAAATGAAAACAGTGTGGGGTAATGAGTATTCAATAATAATGCTGAGATATGTATTTATACATAGAGAATAAGTGTATGTGGAGATGGTGGGAGAGAAAAAAGTGTAAAAAAATGTAAAAAAATATATATTAAGAAATATGTGAAATATCAAGTTTAAGAATTGGTCACTAAAATACTAAAATGATGTCTGTGTTGGAGTTAAGCTTCCAATGATCGTCCATTGCTGCTTGCATATAAAAATTAGTCAGACATGACATAAGTTTTAATGAAAAAAGACCTCTCAGAGAAAGATACTGTAGTTGATCATTTCATTGAGTCCGTTAGGGCTCACAGTATTGAGTCTAAAGGTCCAGTTGCTTTCCCTCTGTAGTAATATTTTTGTCAGGTTGCCACCTCTTATGCCCAATCTAATATGTTCTAGCCCAAAGGCTTTCAGATCTTGTGTTGTTCCATTGTGGTATTTTAAGAAGTGTCTGGCAACAGATGTCAGTTTCTTCATTTTAGTGAGGTCGCTTCTTGCATTTTTGATATTCCCCACGTGTTCTAAGATTCTCTGTTTAAAGATGCGACTTGTCATGCCTATGTACCTAAGGTTGCAACTGCACTCCAAGCAGTATGCAACCTTAGGTACATAGGCATGACAAGTCGCATCTTTAAACAGAGAATCTTAGAACACGTGGGGAATATCAAAAATGCAAGAAGCGACCTCACTAAAATGAAGAAACTGACATCTGTCGCCAGACACTTCTTAAAATACCACAATGGAACAACACAAGATCTGAAAGCCTTTGGGCTAGAACATATTAGATTGGGCATAAGAGGTGGCAACCTGACAAAAATATTACTACAGAGGGAAAGCAACTGGACCTTTAGACTCAATACTGTGAGCCCTAATGGACTCAATGAAATGATCAACTACAGTATCTTTCTCTGAGAGGTCTTTTTTCATTAAAACTTATGTCATGTCTGACTAATTTTTATATGCAAGCAGCAATGGACGATCATTGGAAGCTTAACTCCAACACAGACATCATTTTAGTATTTTAGTGACCAATTCTTAAACTTGATATTTCACATATTTCTTAATATATATTTTTTTACATTTTTTTACACTTTTTTCTCTCCCACCATCTCCACATACACTTATTCTCTATGTATAAATACATATCTCAGCATTATTATTGAATACTCATTACCCCACACTGTTTTCATTTGGCTTCTCATTTGTTTATCTTAGCCATGTTCTCATCACTTTGATGTTTCATCAATTTTATAACCTTAATTCCTGATCACTCTATACATCCAACATATCCTTTTGGTATTTACCTTATACTTCATGTCAACTTATGTCAAGGTATTTCTGCACACAATCTGTATTCACATTTGTATACACTTTTCTAGAATATATCACTGTCGTCACATCACCATTCATATTCATATATTTATTAATTATTTATTATCTACTCATTATTATTATTGTTATTATTGTTGTTATTATTATTATTATTATTGTTAATATTTTTATATTTTTTTATTATCTTTATATTTATATTTATTTTTATCTTTAATATTTTTAATTTTTATTTTTATTTATTTTTATATTTATATTTTTATTTTGGTATCATTCTCTTTATTCTAATCACTTTATACACACTTATTTATATCTACTATTTATATATCTGTATGTTTGGTATTAGCATTTTTGCATAACTATTTTTGCTGCAAGACAGACTTCAGCTACTAGTCAGGTTTTCCACCTTAGCCTGTTAGCCTGATCATTATGAGCTTCATCTAACCCAAACACTCCCCCTCCTATGACTCACTCCCTCCTGTTGCTGTGGACCAATAGAGGGAGTTAACACTTGGACCTATTGACAAGGGTATTGCATCTGCAACACACAGCAGCTGCTCTCCCATTGGTCATAACGCAGGTTAAAGATCACCTGTGTATCACAGTCCACATGCATCTGACTGAGGAAGCGACAGTGAAACGCGCGTCTCAGACCCGCGAATCCGGCTGTGTACAGGCGGAATTCGTCATGGCAGCATACTGACAGGCTCTTCTAGTGGCAGATTTTCTATACTACACACCGGCTCCCTGGAGGTGAGCGCTCAGGTACTTTTCATACTACACTTTCTTTAGCGCACTGAGTGGCTTTATTTAACAGAGACAAGTTTGTGACCCTGCAATACCTTTAGGGCAACAGAGCTCCACTTGTCCTGTACTAGCCATAGTGCAGCTACCCTCATACTCTTTCTTCCTATCACTGCATATGCGATCTGGGTTTCCCACCACTCACCACTACCTTTGGTATATGACTGGCAGCAGCACAGATCGCAAACCTATGCTGTGTTATTTCATTACGATAATTATTGTCTCTATGAGTACTCTCATTGGGGTGCACCTATTAGAGGTTCCTGCAATGTTTACACCAGGACCTTCTTTTTAACGCAGTCCAACAGCAGATACTCATTGTACTTATTCCCTACCCTGGGAGTACCTTTATAGTACGCTCACATGCCATTCAATGGCTATACAATGGCATGCAGCAGCTGCTATTTTGTAAACTCCACATAAAGGAGTAGCTTTACTTTTTCCTATAACCTTACTGTCTACAAGTACCTGGGTGGCATCACAGGCGACCTACGTGTGATCTGCCTCTCATTACAACCTGTGATTTACTTATATTCATTTTGATATTTGCAGGGTCAGCTATTATTTCATCTGACCCCCTTATCATTGTATTTCTCTGATTACTGTTCAGTGTTATTGTGCTGTGATATCTCACGTAACCTATATTGAATATTGTATGGTTATTATCACATTCTTTTCTAGAAGATTTCCTTGTATGCTTCTGCCGTAATTCTGATTAGCCATTGTGCTATGACGACATTATGAGGTCATTGAACTAGTATATGTTATATATAGGTCTCAATATTGTATGAGACAGAGAATTATAGACCTATTTGTAATATTTCACTTAGCTTCACATAATTGTGATAAGTATTGTATTATATGTTGTCTTATGTTCTATGTATGTTCGTGTTCTGCTTGTGATAATTTATAGCTGTTATTCCAACAGTAATGCCAATAAGTAACAGGCTCAGACTTGTTTTTGGTATTTTAAAATATATCTAATAAAAGTTATTTTTTATATATTATTCTTATTATAACCTTTACATTCGAGTGCCCCCAACAAGAGAGTTTTCTTCTTCTTCCCCATACTACATATGAGAAGCCTGTCAGCGATGTCACTGCTTCCTTCAGTCTCTTCCTGTCAGGTAAAGGTCCCATCGCAGGTCCAGTCTTCTTTATCACCACCTCAGGACTGTCCAACTGTCAGCTAGGTAGCTCCTTTTATAACCTCACTCTCGGTCACATGCTGTAAGACTGTTTGGCCATTAACTCCAGTTCAGACAGGGCTCCCCCATAATGTCCAATGGGAGAGTCCTTGCCTCACACCCCCCTTTTAGAAGCAGTTCAGACCAAGTGGGGAATTCCATTACACTCTATGACAATGGGGTACAGTCTTTTACATGAAGTAAATCCAATATATAACAACCAAGGCATAGTATAGCATACATGAAATTATCTAATTTAACACCTATACAATATACTAAAAATATGACTATCTCCCAGCAATGGAGGGGTATATTAACAGAAAGAATACTAATAAAGGGGTACTCCCAGGTCTGGGGGTACCGCACGGGCTCCCACTGGTAATAACATCTCAGCGGGCGACCGGCTTAGAGCCTCCCTTAGGCACAGCCGTGCATGCATATGAATCATTCTATTATTATAGAATGATTCATATGCATGCCCGGCTGTCCGTCCATTACCCCCAGGAATTTCGTTTTTACCCCATGTGGGGTAATTTACCCCTGTTCCCCGAACACTGTTCTAGAAGATAATAGCTAGAATCTGGTTGGTTGCTATGGGCAACAACTCCATATCTAAAAACTCTCACTTTAGTAAATCCATCCTGGAGCAGAATGCAGGCAACAGTGAAGGAACCCACCAACGTACCACATGGGATATCTTCTTAGCAGTAGCGGTCTGCTGTCCATCAAACTTACAAGGTTAAGTTATTTGGACTAGAATATTCTCTACAACTGCAGTGAGAGACCCTGACAGGTCTGCTGAGGACCCCGGGGTGGAGGCCACCGACTAATTAGAAAAACATGTGCACAAGAAACGGGCAGAGAACCTGCTCAAAATGAATGGGCAAAAATGCATACTGACTGCGTTCATAGTCTGTCACTGAATGGCACCATGCACTTCTCCTTCACCAGGTCTGAGCTCATGTGGGACAAGCTCCAGGTGTTTGTATTGCTACTTTGTTGGCCACCTTTTGCCCTTAGTATGGCTTGAATCCTTCTAGACATGGATTCTACTAATGGTCAGTAAGTTTCCAGAGGCAGATTATCCCAAATGTGAGGAACTGCACCTCCCTAACGTGGCCTCCACCAGTCTGAAGAACCAGTGAGCATGCCAAGAGGCTCCATGCTATCGTCTCCATATCCTCACCCTACCAACTGCATGGTGTAACTGATGACGTGATTGGTCAGACCACATTACCCTTTCCAATCCTGTCCAATTACTGCATTATTGAGCAAACTGGAGGCATCTCACCCTGTTTGCTGCAGATAGCAATGGTGTACGGACAGGCTGTCTGCTTCTGTAACCCATACGATGCAATGTGCTGCGCTCTGTACGGTGAGAGGCCATCTGCTTCTGTAACCCACACGATGCAATGTGCTGCGCTCTGTACGGTGAGAGACCGTCTGCTTCTGTAACCCACATGATGCAATGTGCTGCGCTCTATACGGTGAGAGGCCGTCTGCTGCTGTAACCCACACGATGCAATGTGCTGCACTCTGTACGGTGAGAGGCCGTCTGCTGCTGTAACCCATACGATGCAATGTGCTGCGCTCTGAACGGTAAGAGGCCGTCTGCTGCTGTAACCCATACGATGCAATGTGCTGCGCTCTGTACGGTGAGAGGCCGTCTGCTGCTGTAACCCACACGATGCAATGTGCTGCGCTCTGTACGGTGAGAGGCCGTCTGCTGCTGTAGCCCATATGATGCAATGTGCTCTGCTCTGAACGGTAAGAGGCCGTCTGCTGCTGTAACCCATACGGTGCAATGTGCTGCTCTCTGTACGGTGAGAGGCCATCTGCTGCTGTAACGATGCAATGTGCTGCGCTGTGTACGGTGAGAGGCCGTCTGCTGCTGTAACCCATACGATGCAATGTGCTGCGATCTGGGGGTCATTCAGACCTGCTCGCGAGTGCAGGGCGCTTGCAAGCGGGTCAATGTTGCCCCACTGCGCATGCGCACGATGGAGGGAGCTCCGTCGTGCGCATGCGCGAGACCCGGATAGCGATGGGCTCTCCGTCGCTCTGGGTCTCGCACCAAAGGGGGCGTGCTGTCGATGTTGATTGACAGCACGCCCCCTTTGGTGGACGTGCCGGGGGTGTGGCTGCCAGATGGAGGCGTTCCCATGGGAACGCCTACCGTCTGAAGCCGGCCCCACTGACATCACTAGTGATGTCAGTGGGAGTGATTTTGGCTCTGATAGAGCCAAAATCACTCCAGGGCTTGCGGCAGCGAGACCCTACCGCAGGATCTCCGTCGCAAGCCCGATGGTCGCGATGGTCTTGACCATCGCGACCATCATCATGGACGCTCGCATAAGCTGTGGGTGGTCACCCACAGCTATGCGAGCGTCCAGGAGGACGCTCCATTTCATGGAGGAGGGCCCTGATTCAGAGCGAGCGCTTTGGTCAGAGCGTTCGGCTCTGAATTAGGCCCTCTGTACGGTGAGAGGCCGACTGCTGCTGTAGCCCATACGATTATTATTATTATTATTATCCTTTATTTATATGGCGCCACAAAGGTTCCGCAGCGCCTTACACAGTACATAAATGAGCACACAAGAAAAAGCGTTATTAGCCGTACAATACAAGGACATGGTTTATACACATAGCTGCATAACAAGCAGCAGGACATGAGCAACCAGGTGTTAGGTGTCATTGTGGGGAGTTAGGAGTAAATTATACTATAAGTAGGGGGAGGAGAAGCATGTGAGGGATGAGGGCCTTGCTCGTTAGAGCTTATATTCTAAAGGGGAAGGGCAAACAGACAGGGGTGACACAGAGGGGTAGATAGTGAGGAAGAAGCATGGAGCAGGGGGTTAGGATATGTACTGCGGTATGTGTGTGTTTAAGATAACCTGATGTTATGTCAAGATTAAGTCCTTCATACATCTCTCTCTATGACAGAAAATAGATTTTGTTTATGTGTTATTTACATGGGAGATGTCCAAAATAAAGTAGTAGCACTTTAATTATAGTGTGTTACATTTTAGCATCTACATACATCCTGATAAAAAATGCAGCTATTATGGGACTGTCCCGCCATCCTAATACAGAAGTGACTGCTTTAATCCCAGCTGCTGGATGCTATGCCATGCTCCAGTGAGTGGGTGCGTCTCACATGCTAGACCCCCCCACAAATGTGTGCAGCCATGCCCAACATGCTGTGGTCCCACAGGATGTTGCAGTACCTGGGCCCATAATTTCTTTTGGTAGCCCTGGAGGCAGAACCAGGTGGGCATAGTGGTGGGGTAGCAAGGCCATGGAGGGAGGGAGGTGGTTGAGAATGGAGGAACAGTAATGGCGGGGGAAAAGAAGCAGAGGGTTGGAAAGCAGACTGATGAGACAAAAAAGGGGGAACAAGAAGCATAGGAGACGAGGGGGAGGATAGGGATGGATAAAGTAGAGGATTATGTGGGCACTGATTAAGGGGGGTGTTTGAAGTAAGAGTGTTCGTGCTATGGACGAGGTAATCAGTGAGATGAAAACTGGAGTGGAGGCTGTGTGATGTAGAGACTGTGTGATGTAGAGACAGTGTGATGTGGAGGCTGTGTGATGTAGAGACAGTGTGATGTGGAGGCTGTATGATGTAGAGACAGTGTGATGTAGAGACTGTGATGTAGAGACTGTGATATAGAGACTGTGTGATATAGAGACAGTGTGATATAGAGACAGTGTGATGTAGAGACTGTGTGATGTAGAGACTGTGTGATGTAGAGACTGTGTGATGTAGAGACAGTGTGATGTAGAGACAGTGTGATGTAGAGACTGTGTGATGTAGAGACTGTGTGATATAGAGACTGTGATATAGAGACTGTGTGATTTAGAGACTGTGTGATTTAGAGACTGTGTGATTTAGAGACTGTGTGATGTAGAGACAGTGTGATATAGAGACTGTGTGATGTAGAGACTGTGTGATGTAGAGACTGTGTGATATAGAGACTGTGTGATATAGAGACTGTGATTTAGAGACTGTGTGATTTAGAGACTGTGTGATTTAGAGACTGTGTGATGTAGAGACTGTGTGATGTAGAGACTGTGTGATATAGAGACTGTGTGATATAGAGACAGTGTGATATAGAGACTGTGTGATATAGAGACTGTGATTTAGAGACTGTGTGATTTAGAGACTGTGTGATGTAGAGACAGTGTGGTGTAGAGACAGTGTGGTGTAGAGACAGTGTGATGTAGAGACAGTGTGATATAGAGACTGTGTGATATAGAGACAGTGTGATATAGAGACTGTGTGATATAGAGACTGTGATTTAGAGACTGTGTGATTTAGAGACTGTGTGATGTAGAGACAGTGTGGTGTAGAGACAGTGTGATGTAGAGACAGTGTGATGTAGAGACAGTGTGATGTAGAGACTGTGTGATGTAGAGACAGTGTGATGTAGAGACTGTGTGATATAGATACAGTGTGGATTAAAGTTGTTAAATGTTCAAAAATAGAGATAAAAGAACAGTGCTGGTAATGTATGAGTGCAGCTTCTAAAGTGATACAGTATATAAAGAGAGGTGTGAGTAGTGGGAGAAGGAATTAGTTATTAAACAAATGATTAAAGTGGATAGATGTGACACAATGGGAAAAGGCAATACATACAAGAATTTATGTAGTATGAGGGCAAAATTACAATGTACCAAGCCGATCCAGTCCAAAGTGTTATGTCCAAGCAGTGAGTGTAGTAGGGAGTTTCCTGGATAATCCTGAAGCAGAAGATGTTGATTTTGGTAATTCACATAAGTATGTTGCTTGTTATCGTTCAGAAATTGTTCTGGTTTTCAGTTTGTTTTCCTCCAGTTTTCCTCCGGCGTAATTCCGACTTAGTTATCATATTGTAATTACACTTTTCATCTAACACAGCCTACGTCTATGCAGCCTTAGTGAGCACTAATAACTAAAGTTACAAACATGTCTCTATGTGCTCACTGATTGGGACCCCACCCCCAGAGCTCAACACACACTAAATTGGGATGCAATAAAGTCTACGATAAACAATGTGCTGCGCTCTGTACGGTGAGAGGCCGGTCCTGCTGTATGCGCCATCAGTCATTCCACGTTCTAAGTCCACCCCTTCACGTTATTTACCTGTTATTTAAGGTAATTGATCTCTGCATACTGTACCTTCACTTCTCTCTTCTTATACAGGTACAGACGTCCTACATTAGCATTATCTGCGGAATAGCTATTTTGCACGACATTATCTGGTGGGCATAATAATTTGACCACTCAGTGTAAATATCACGTCCCGGTCCTGCCCCCTGCGCTGCGATCTGATCTCTCTGTCTCTACTGAGCGCCAAATTTAAAATGAAATTTACGCTGAAAGCTTAATTACTGGTAGGTCTGAGAGTGTGAAGCCATTCCGCACATTCAGGACAATGCGGTAAGAGGTATTATTCCTTACAGCCGCATTTCCTGGCAATGTGTGATGCTTTATCAGAGTAATTTATTAATAGATGCCGGGACATGGACTAAAAAGTAAAATGGTGGTCTACTTGCTCACTTCGCACCCAGCGTCATTAATGTGCAATGCCCAATGTCCGCACTTGTAGCCCGTAGGCTAATACAGACTAGCATTGGCATTATCTAAGGGGGCCAAGGGGCTTGGTAAATGGGCATTTCCGCAGTCGCATTGGGACCACATCAGATATCTCCAATATCCCAAAGTCATCGCACTAAGGTGGCGCAGCCTTATTCCATTCTGCATGAGGATACATTGCAGTTTGTGGTGCTTCCACTTGGGGGCAGGCTTGTACCACGTCTCAATTTTCTCTGTAAGGGAAATTAGTGAAGGTTAGTGCAGCTGCTGCTTATTTCACTGGTATTATGAGATTATAAAGCGTTTGCTCTATCACTGCTGGATATGGCTGTGATACACTCCCACATGAAGGGGCTGAGGGCTCTGCACAAGGAGACAGGCAGGCACCGGATAACACAATAACCTTATGCGGTATTACCAGTATCTAGGTACCTGCAGGTGGTACAGCTGGCACAGCTATTGCACCCTGGTTAATAAGGTGGGATTACAATTAGTCCCTAGATTAGAAAGGACATTGTGGACCACTCAGTGTATGATATTATTTCCTCTCTCTGTGCAGATAAGTCACTATCAGAGCTGGTCTTGGCCACAGATCTTCAGTAATAATCTGGGTGCTCACAGCAGCGTATTCAGTGACCCGACCTCTATCTCTCTACTTCTTATCCGCAGTAATAATCTGGGTGATCACAGCGGCGTATTCAGTGACCCGACCTCTATCTCTCTACTTCTTATCTGCAGTAATAATCTGGGTGCTCACAGCGGCGTATTCAGTGACCCGACCTCTATCTCTCTACTTCTTATCTGCAGTAATATTCTTGGTGATCACAGCGGCGTATTCAGTGACCCGACCTCTATCTCTCTACTTCTTATCTGCAGTAATAATCTGGGTGATCACAGCGGCGTATTCAGTGACCCGACCTCTATCTCTCTACTTCTTATCTGCAGTAATAATCTGGGTGCTCACAGCGGCGTATTCAGTGACCCGACCTCTATCTCTCTACTTCTTATCTGCAGTAATAATCTGGGTGATCACAGCGGCGTATTCAGTGACCCGACCTCTATCTCTCTACTTCTTATCTGCAGTAATAATCTGGGTGATCACAGCGGCGTATTCAGTGACCCGACCTCTATCTCTCTACTTCTTATCTGCAGTAATAATCTGGGTGATCACAGCGGCGTATTCAGTGACCCGACCTCTATCTCTCTACTTCTTATCTGCAGTAATAATCTGGGTGATCACAGCGGCGTATCCAGTGACCCGACCTCTATCTCTCTACTTCTTATCTGCAGTAATAATCTGGGTGATCACAGCGGCGTATTCAGTGTCCCGACCTCTATCTCTCTACTTCTTATCCGCAGTAATAATCTGGGTGCTCACAGCAGCGTATTCAGTGACCCGACCTCTATCTCTCTACTTCTTATCTGCAGTAATAATCTGGGTGATCACAGCGGCGTATTCAGTGACCCGACCTCTATCTCTCTACTTCTTATCTGCAGTAATTATCTGGGTGATCACAGCGGCGTATTCAGTGACCCGACCTCTATCTCTCTACTTCTTATCTGCAGTAATATTCTTGGTGATCACAGCGGCGTATTCAGTGACCCGACCTCTATCTCTCTACTTCTTATCTGCAGTAATAATCTGGGTGATCACTTCTTATCTGCAGTAATAATCTGGGTGATCACAGCGGCGTATTCAGTGACCCGACCTCTATCTCTCTACTTCTTATCCGCAGTAATAATCTGGGTGCTCACAGCGGCGTATTCAGTGACCCGACCTCTATCTCTCTACTTCTTATCTGCAGTAATAATCTGGGTGATCACAGCAGCGTATCCAGTGACCCGACCTCTATCTCTCTACTTCTTATCTGCAGTAATAATCTGGGTGGTCACAGCGGCGTATCCAGTGACCCGACCTCTATCTCTCTACGTCTTATCTGCAGTAATAATCTGGGTGATCACAGCGGCGTATCCAGTGACCCGACCTCTATCTCTCTACTTCTTATCTGCTGTAATAATCTGGGTGATCACAGCAGCGTATTCAGTGACCCGACCTCTATCTCTCTACTTCTTATCTGCAGTAATAATCTGGGTGATCACAGCGGCGTATCCAGTGACCCGACATCTATCTCTCTACTTCTTATCTGCAGTAATTATCTGGGTGATCACAGCGGCGTATTCAGTGACCCGACCTCTATCTCTCTACTTCTTATCTCCAGTAATAATCTGGGTGATCACAGCAGCGTATTCAGTGACCCGACATCTATCTCTCTACTTCTTATCTGCAGTAATTATCTGGGTGATCACAGCGGCGTATTCAGTGACCCGACCTCTATCTCTCTACTTCTTATCTCCAGTAATAATCTAGGTGATCACAGCGGCGTATTCAGTGACCCGACCTCTATCTCTCTACTTCTTATCCGCAGTAATAATCTGGGTGCTCACAGCAGCGTATTCAGTGACCCGACCTCTATCTCTCTACTTCTTATCTGCAGTAATAATCTGGGTGCTCACAGCGGCGTATTCAGTGACCCGACCTCTATCTCTCTACTTCTTATCTGCAGTAATAATCTGGGTGATCACAGCGGCGTATCCAGTGACCCGACCTCTATCTCTCTACTTCTTATCTGCAGTAATAATCTGGGTGCTCACAGCAGCGTATTCAGTGACCCGACCTCTATCTCTCTACTTCTTATCTGCAGTAATAATCTGGGTGCTCACAGCGGCGTATTCAGTGACCCGACCTCTATCTCTCTACTTCTTATCTGCAGTAATAATCTGGGTGATCACAGCGGCGTATTCAGTGACCCGACCTCTATCTCTCTACTTCTAATCTGCAGTAATAATCTAGGTGCTCACAGCAGCGTATTCAGTGACCCGACCTCTATCTCTCTACTTCTTATCCGCAGTAATAATCTGGGTGCTCACAGCAGCGTATTCAGTGACCCGACCTCTATCTCTCTACTTCTTATCTGCAGTAATAATCTGGGTGGTCACAGCGGCGTATTCAGTGACCCGACCTCTATCTCTCTACTTCTAATCTGCAGTAATAATCTAGGTGCTCACAGCAGCGTATTCAGTGACCCGACCTCTATCTCTCTACTTCTTATCTGCAGTAATAATCTGGGTGCTCACAGCAGCGTATTCAGTGACCCGACCTCTATCTCTCTACTTCTTATCTGCAGTAATAATCTGGGTGGTCACAGCGGCGTATTCAGTGACCCGACCTCTATCTCTCTACTTCTTATCTGCAGTAATAATCTGGGTGATCACAGCAGCGTATTCAGTGACCCGACCTCTAGCTCTCTACATCTTATCCGCAGTAATAATCTGGGTGCTCACAGCAGCGTATTCAGTGACCCGACCTCTATCTCTCTACTTCTTATCTGCAGTAATAATCTGGGTGATCACAGCGTCTTATTCAGTGTCCCGACCTCTATCTCTCTACTTCTTATCCGCAGTAATAATCTGGGTGCTCACAGCAGCGTATTCAGTGACCCGACCTCTATCTCTCTACTTCTTATCTGCAGTAATAATCTGGGTGATCACAGCAGCGTATTCAGTGACCCGACCTCTATCTCTCTACTTCTTATCTGCAGTAATAATCTGGGTGATCACAGCGGCGTATTCAGTGACCCGACCTCTATCTCTCTACTTCTTATCTGCAGTAATAATCTGGGTGATCACAGCGGCGTATTCAGTGACCCGACCTCTATCTCTCTACTTCTTATCTGCAGTAATAATCTGGGTGCTCACAGCAGCGTATTCAGTGACCCGACCTCTAGCTCTCTACATCTTATCCGCAGTAATAATCTGGGTGCTCACAGCAGCGTATTCAGTGACCCGACCTCTATCTCTCTACTTCTTATCTGCAGTAATAATCTGGGTGATCACAGCGTCTTATTCAGTGTCCCGACCTCTATCTCTCTACTTCTTATCCGCAGTAATAATCTGGGTGCTCACAGCAGCGTATTCAGTGACCCGACCTCTATCTCTCTACTTCTTATCTGCAGTAATAATCTGGGTGATCACAGCGGCGTATTCAGTGACCCGACCTCTATCTCTCTACTTCTTATCTGCAGTAATAATCTGGGTGATCACAGCGGCGTATTCAGTGACCCGACCTCTATCTCTCTACTTCTTATCTGCAGTAATAATCTGGGTGATCACAGCGGCGTATTCAGTGACCCGACCTCTATCTCTCTACTTCTTATCTGCAGTAATAATCTGGGTGATCACAGCAGCGTATTCAGTGACCCGACCTCTATCTCTCTACTTCTTATCTGCAGTAATAATCTGGGTGATCACAGCGGCGTATCCAGTGACCCGACCTCTATCTCTCTACTTCTTATCTGCAGTAATAATCTGGGTGATCACAGCAGAGTATTCAGTGACCCGACCTCTATCTCTGTACTTCTTATCTGCAGTAATGACACTTTGTTTCCCTGGTATGGCCAGAGACATTACCGGTGTGGTGACACCCGATGCGGCCCGCAACACAGCCCACACCCCCTAGTGACACCGAGGGGTATGGCCTGAGCCTTTAATTTAGCTCTTTTGAGATCTTTCAAGTTGAATCCTTATATAATGTGTAAGTCTGTGAGCAGGGCCCTCTGTCTGATATTACCCAACCCTGTATACTTACCATTTTGTTGCCACTGTAAAGTGTAATGGAATATGCAGGTGCTACATAAGTAACTGTTATAATAATAATAATAATAGTATATAAACCAAGGTGCCGGCTGCCTTTAGGAGAGAGCTTGTGTCATGCCCAGTATCCCTGTCACAGTCCATTCACAATGTAACCCCAATCTGATAACAGATAAAACATGTTTCCCTTAGTGCCATCAGCAGTGTGGTGGGTGCATTGTGTCATTGCGGCTGTCACAGTGGTACACAAGGTGTGGTGGGTGCATTGTGTCATTGCAGCTGTCACAGTAGTGCACAAGGTGTGGTGGGTGCATTGTGTCATTGCGGCTGTGACAGTAGTGCACAAGGTGTGGTGGGTGCATTGTGTCTTTGCGGCTGTCACAGTAGTACACAAGGTGTGGTGGGTGCATTGTGTCATTGCGGCTGTCGCAGTAGTACACAAGGTGTGGTGGGTGCATTGTGTCATTGCGGCTGTCACAGTCGTCCACAAGGTGTGTTGGGTGCATTGTGTCATTGCGGCTGTCGCAGTAGTACACAAGGTGTGGTGGGTGCATTGTGTCATTGCGGCTGTCACAGTCGTCCACAAGGTGTGTTGGGTGCATTGTGTCATTGCGGCTGTCACAGTGGTACACAAGGTGTGGTGGGTGCATTGTGTCATTGCGGCTGTCATAGTGGTTCACAAGGTGTGGTGGGTGCATTGTGTCATTGCGGCTGTCACAGTGGTATACAAGGTGTGGTGGGTGCATTGTGTCACTGCGGCTGTCACAGCGGTACACAATGTGTGGTGGCTGCATTGTGTCATTGCTGCTGTCACAGTAGTACACAAGGTGTGTTGGGTGCATTGTGTCATTGTGGCTGTCAGTAGTACACAAGGTGTGGTGGGTGCATTTTGTCATTGCGGCTGTCACAGTAGTACACAAGGTGTGGTGGGTGCATTGTGTCATTGCGGCTGTCGCAGTAGTACACAAGGTGTGGTGGGTGCATTGTGTCATTGCGGCTGTCACAGTGGTACACAAGGTGTGTTGGGAGCATTGTGTCACTGCGGCTGTCACAGCAGTACATAAGGTGTGGTGGCTGCATTGTGTCATTGCGCCTGTCACAGTAGTACACAAGGTGTGGTGGGTGCATTGTGTCATTGCGGCTGTCGCAGTAGTACACAAGGTGTGGTGGGTGCATTGTGTCATTGCGGCTGTCACAGTGGTGTACAAGGTGTGGTGGGTGCATTGTGTCACTGCGGCTGTCACAGCAGTACACAAGGTGTGGTGGGTGCATTGTGTCATTGCGGCTGTCACAGTGGTACACACGGTGTGTTGGGTGCATTGTGTCACTGCGGCTGTCACAGTGGTACACAAGGTGTGGTGGGTGCATTGTGTCATTGCGGCTGTCACAGTGGTACCCAAGGTGTGGTGGGTGCATTGTGTCATTGCTGCTGTCACAGTGGTACACAAGGTGTGGTGGGTGCATTGTGTCATTGCGGCTGTCACAGTGGTACACAAGGTGTGGTGGGTGCATTGTGTCATTGCGGATGTCACATTGGTACACAAGGTGTGGTGGGTGCATTGTGTCATTGCGGCTGTCACAGTGGTACACAAGGTGTGGTGGGTGCATTGTGTCATTGCTGCTGTCACAGTGGTACACAAGGTGTGGTGGGTGCATTGTGTCATTGCGGCTGTCACAGTGGTACACAAGGTGTGGTGGGTGCATTGTGTCATTGCGGATGTCACATTGGTACACAAGGTGTGGTGGGTGCATTGTGTCATTGCATCTGTCACAGTGGTACACAAGGTGTGGTGGGTGCATTGTGTCATTGCGGCTGTCACAGTGGTACACAAGGTGTGTTGGGTGCATTGTGTCATTGCGGATGTCACATTGGTACACAAGGTGTGGTGGCTGCATTGTGTCATTGCGCCTGTCACAGTAGTACACAAGGTGTGGTGGGTGCATTGTGTCATTGCAGCTGTCGCAGTAGTACACAAGGTGTGGTGGGTGCATTGTGTCATTGCGGCTGTCACAGTGGTGTACAAGGTGTGGTGGGTGCATTGTGTCACTGCGGCTGTCACAGCAGTACACAAGGTGTGGTGGGTGCATTGTGTCATTGCGGCTGTCACAGTGGTACACAAGGTGTGTTGGGTGCATTGTGTCACTGCGGCTGTCACAGTGGTACACAAGGTGTGGTGGGTGCATTGTGTCATTGCGGCTGTCACAGTGGTACACAAGGTGTGGTATGTGCATTGTGTCATTGCTGCTGTCACAGTGGTACACAAGGTGTGGTGGGTGCATTGTGTCATTGCGGCTGTCACAGTGGTACACAAGGTGTGGTGGGTGCATTGTGTCATTGCGGATGTCACATTGGTACACAAGGTGTGGTGGGTGCATTGTGTCATTGCGGCTTTCACAGTGGTACACAAGGTGTGGTGGGTGCATTGTGTCATTGCTGCTGTCACAGTGGTACACAAGGTGTGGTGGGTGCATTGTGTCATTGCGGCTGTCACAGTGGTACACAAGGTGTGGTGGGTGCATTGTGTCATTGCGGCTGTCACAGTGGTACACAAGGTGTGTTGGGTGCATTGTGTCATTGCGGTTGTCACAGTGGTACACAAGGTGTGGTGGGTGCATTGTGTCATTGCGGCTGTCACTTGGTACACAAGGTGTGGTCGGTGCATTGTGTCATTGCGGCTGTCACAGTGGTATACAAGGTGTGGTGGGTGCATTGTGTCATTGCAGCTGTCACAGTGGTACACAAGGTGTGGTGGGTGCATTGTGTCATTGCGGCTGGCACAGTAGTACACAAGGTGTGGTGGGTGCATTGTGTTATTGCGGCTGTCTCGGTGGTACACAAGGTGTGGTGGGTGCATTGTGTAATTGCGGCTGTCACAGTAGTAAGGTAAAAGGTATGTCTGTGGGGGGCAATGGCTGGATTTAAAAAAAATATAATTTTTTTAATGATCTAACTCATTCCCAATTGAAGCTCCTGCAAGCCGATCGCCCATCCAATCACCTGACAGGAATGGGCATGGGCGGGGTTACTAGACAAATCTGGGCTAAAATTCTGGATCCAGTGCACCCACAATTATCATTTAATGCTCCTCTTTTCCCTACAGTTCCCACCGTCCTTCAGTTGTGCCGACATGAAGTTGTGTCCCAGAGAGGGAGCTTCTGCTACTGGTATTTGTCACGGATACAATGTCACCATGGAGCTCCGGAGATATAAATGTTGTATGTGTTGTTAATTAACCCCGTGGGTGTCCCTGGACCTGCTGGGTGACAGTGGGGCCTGTGTGTAAGCAGTGTGACAGGATAACTTGCATTAAGCTGCGATTCTCTACATCCGGCATCTACAGCAAAACACAAGAGCAGCAGTAACTCTCTCTAATCCCCGGCACGGCTAGTCATTAACCGTCTCACTGTAATAAGATGCTGCTGACGTCCTGTTACATGGAAACAAGATGTAAATATTGGGAGGATGACTCAGAAAGACGAACAGGAGCGACATCACTCCGGCATAGTCACCAGGCATCGCCCATTAGGAAATCTTCTGTGCTCACATGTATTAGCCTCTAATTCTCCCCTTTTCTGTAATTCCCGGGATATAACGGCCCATCCGGGGGACTCTGTGTATACTGTACAGTGCTCTGATGGCCTCACAAGTATCTCACATCTCTATTCTAAATATTAGTATTCAGCTTCTAGATTTCTGCAGCTCATGTTACATCTGTATCTCTGTATAGGAAGGCACAGATCACCTAGGCTTTATACAGGGCAGCTCATGTTACGTCTGTATCTCTGTATAGGAAGGCACAGATCACCTAGGCTTTATACAGGGCAGCTCGTGTTACATCTGTATCTCTGTATAGGAAGGCACAGATCACCTAGGCTTTATACAGGGCAGCCCGTGTTACATCTGTATCTCTGTATAGGAAGGCACAGATCACCTAGGCTTTATACAGGGCAGCCCATGTTACATCTGTATCTCTGTATAGGAAGGCACAGGTCACCTAGGCTTTATACAGGGCAGCTCATGTTACATCTGTATCTCTGTATAGGAAGGTACAGATCACCTAGGCTTTATACAGGGCATGTCATGTTACGTCTGTAGCTCTGTATAGGAAGGCACAGATCACCTAGGCTTTATACAGGGCAGCTCATGTTACGTCTGTATCTCTGTATAGGAAGGCACAGATCACCTAGGCTTTATACAGGGCAGCCCATGTTACGTCTGTAGCTCTGTATAGGAAGGCACAGGTCACCTAGGCTTTATACAGGGCAGCTCGTGTTACATCTGTATCTCTGTATAGGAAGGCACAGATCACCTAGGCTTTATACAGGGCAGCCCGTGTTACATCTGTATCTCTGTATAGGAAGGCACAGATCACCTAGGCTTTATACAGGGCAGCCCATGTTACATCTGTATCTCTGTATAGGAAGGCACAGGTCACCTAGGCTTTATACAGGGCAGCTCATGTTACATCTGTATCTCTGTATAGGAAGGCACAGATCACCTAGGCTTTATACAGGGCAGCTCATGTTACGTCTGTATCTCTGTATAGGAAGGCACAGATCACCTAGGCTTTATACAGGGCAGCTCATGTTACGTCTGTAGCTCTGTATAGGAAGGCACAGGTCACCTAGGCTTTATACAGGGCAGCTCGTGTTACATCTGTATCTCTGTATAGGAAGGCACAGATCACCTAGGCTTTATACAGGGCAGCCCGTGTTACATCTGTATCTCTGTATAGGAAGGCACAGATCACCTAGGCTTTATACAGGGCAGCCCATGTTACATCTGTATCTCTGTATAGGAAGGTACAGATCACCTAGGCTTTATACAGGGCAGCCCATGTTACATCTGTATCTCTGTATAGGAAGGTACAGATCACCTAGGCTTTATACAGGGCAGCCCATGTTACATCTGTATCTCTGTATAGGAAGGTACAGATCACCTAGGCTTTATACAGGGCAGCCCATGTTACGTCTGTAGCTCTGTATAGGAAGGCACAGATCACCTAGGCTTTATACAGGGCATGTCATGTTACGTCTGTATCTCTGTATAGGAAGGCACAGATCACCTAGGCTTTATACAGGGCCGCTCATGTTACATCTGTATCTCTGTATAGGAAGGCACAGATCACCTAGGCTTTATACAGGGCAGCTCGTGTTACATCTGTATCTCTGTATAGGAAGGCACAGATCACCTAGGCTTTATACAGGGCAGCCCATGTTACGTCTGTAGCTCTGTATAGGAAGGCACAGATCACCTAGGCTTTATACAGGGCAGCCCATGTTACATCTGTATCTCTGTATAGGAAGGCACAGATCACCTAGGCTTTATACAGGGCAGCTCGTGTTACATCTGTATCTCTGTATAGGAAGGCACAGATCACCTAGGCTTTATACAGGGCAGCCCATGTTACGTCTGTAGCTCTGTATAGGAAGGCACAGATCACCTAGGCTTTATACAGGGCAGCCCATGTTACATCTGTATCTCTGTATAGGAAGGCACAGATCACCTAGGCTTTATACAGGGGAGCTCGTGTTACATCTGTATCTCTGTATAGTAAGGCACAGATCACCTAGGCTTTATACAGGGCAGCCCATGTTACGTCTGTAGCTCTGTATAGGAAGGCACAGATCACCTAGGCTTTATACAGGGCAGCCCATGTTACGTCTGTATCTCTGTATAGGAAGGCACAGATCACCTAGGCTTTATACAGGGCAGCTCGTGTTACATCTGTATCTCTGTATAGGAAGGCACAGATCACCTAGGCTTTATACAGGGCAGCCCATGTTACATCTGTACCTCTGTATAGGAAGGCACAGATCACCTAGGCTTTATACAGGGCAGCCCATGTTACATCTGTATCTCTCTATAGGAAGGCACAGATCACCTAGGCTTTATACAGAGCAGCCCATGTTACATCTGTATCTCTCTATAGGAAGGCACAGATCACCTAGGCTTTATACAGAGCAGCCCATGTTACATCTGTATCTCTCTATAGGAAGGCACAGATCACCTAGGCTTTATACAGAGCAGCCCATGTTACATCTGTATCTCTCTATAGGAAGGCACAGATCACCTAGGCTTCATACAGGGCAGCTCATGTTACGTCTGTATCTCTGTATAGGAAGGCACATATCACCTAGGCTTTATACAGGGCAGCTCATGTTACGTCTGTATCTCTGTATAGGAAGGCACAGATCACCTAGGCTTTATACAGGGCAGCCCATGTTACATCTGTATCTCTGTATAGGAAGGCACAGATCACCTAGGCTTTATACAGGGCAGCCCATGTTACGTCTGTAGCTCTGTATAGGAAGGCACAGATCACCTAGGCTTTATACAGGGCAGCCCATGTTACATCTGTATCTCTGTATAGGAAGGCACAGATCACCTAGGCTTTATACAGGGCAGCCCATGTTACATCTGTATCTCTCTATAGGAAGGCACAGATCACCTAGGCTTTATACAGGGCAGCCCATGTTACATCTGTATCTCTGTATAGGAAGGCACAGATCACCTAGGCTTCATACAGGGCAGCTCATGTTACATCTGTATCTCTGTATAGGAAGGCACATATCACCTAGGCTTCATATAGGGCAGCTCATGTTACATCTGTATCTCTGTATAGGAAGGCTTGGTACTGCTGCGGTTTAGCCAGTTATGCTCCATGCTTGGTACTGCTTCGCTTTAGCCGGTTACGCTCAATGCTTGGTACTGCTTCACTTTAGCCAGTTGCGCTCAATGCTTGGTACTGCTTCACTTTAGCCAGTTGCGCTCAATGCTTGGTACTGCTTCACTTTAGCCAGTTGCGCTCAATGCTTGGCACTGCTCCGCTTTAGCCGGTTACGCTCAATGCTTGGTACTGCTTCACTTTAGCCAGTTGCGCTCAATGCTTGGCACTGCTCCGCTTTAGCCGGTTACGCTCAATGCTTGGTACTGCTTCGCTTTAGCCAGTTGCGCTCAATGGTTGGTACTGCTTCACTTTAGCCAGTTGTGCTCAATGCTTGGCACTGCTCCGCTTTAGCCGGTTACGCTCAATGCTTGGTACTGCTTCACTTTAGCCAGTTGCGCTCAATGCTTGGCACTGCTCCGCTTTAGCCTGTTACGCTCAATGCTTGGTACTGCTTCACTTTAGCCAGTTGCGCTCAATGCTTGGCACTGCTCCGCTTTAGCCGGTTCCGCTCAATGCTTGGTACTGCTTCGCTTTAGCCTGTTACGCTCAATGCTTGGTACTGCTTCACTTTAGCCAGTTGCGCTCAATGCTTGGTACTGCTACGCTTTAGCCGGTTACGCTCAATGCTTGGTACTGCTGCACTATAGCCAGTTATGCTCAATGCTTGGTACTGCTGCGCTTTAGCCGGTTACGCTCAATGCTTGGTACTACTTCGCTTTAGCCGGTTACGTTCAATGCTTGGTACTGCTTCGCTTTAGCCGGCTACGCTCACTGCTTGGTACTGCTGCGCTTTAGCCGGTTACACTCAATGCTTGGTACTGCTGCGCTTTAGCTGGTTACTCTCAATGCTTGGTAGTGCTGCGCTTTAGCCGGTTACACTCAATGCTTGGTACTGCTGCGCTTTAGCTGGTTACTCTCAATGCTTGGTAGTGCTGCGCTTTAGCCAGTTATGCTCAATGCTTGATACTGCTGCGCTTTAGCTGGTTACTCTCAATGCTTGGCAGTGCTACGCTTTAGCCGGTTACATTCAATGCTTGGCACTGCTGCGCTTTAGCCGGTTACTCTCAATGCTTGGTACTGCTGCGCTTTATTTGGTTACGCTCAATGCTTGGTACTGCTGCGCTTTAGCCGGTTATGCTCAATGCTTGATACTGCTGCGCTTTAGCTGGTTACTCTCAATGCTTGGCAGTGCTACGCTTTAGCCGGTTACATTCAATGCTTGGCACTGCTGCGCTTTAGCCTGTTACGCTCAATGCTTGGTACTGCTGCGCTTTATTTGGTTACGCTCAATGCTTGGTACTGCTGCGCTTTAGCCGGTTATGCTCAATGCTTGGTACTGCTGCACTTTAGCCTGTTACGCTCAATGCTTGGTACTGCTGCGCTTTAGCCGGTTACGCTCAATGCTTGATACTGCTCCGCTTTAGCCGGTTACGCTCAATGCTTGGTACTGCTTCGCTTTAGCCAGTTGCGCTCAATGCTTGGTACTGCTTCACTTTAACCAGTTGCGCTCAATGCTTGGCACTGCTCCGCTTTAGCCGGTTACGCTCAATGCTTGGTACTGCTTCACTTTAGCCAGTTGCGCTCAATGCTTGGCACTGCTCCGCTTTAGCCTGTTACGCTCAATGCTTGGTACTGCTTCACTTTAGCCAGTTGCGCTCAATGCTTGGCACTGCTCCGCTTTAGCCGGTTCCGCTGAATGCTTGGTACTGCTTCGCTTTAGCCAGTTGCGCTCAATGCTTGGTACTGCTGCGCTTTATCCGGTTACGCTCAATGCTTGGTACTGCTTCGCTTTAGTGGGTTATGTTCAATGCTTGGTACTGCTTCGCTTTAGCCTGTTACGCTCAATGCTTGGTACTGCTTCACTTTAGCCAGTTGCGCTCAATGCTTGGTACTGCTACGCTTTAGCCGGTTACGCTCAATGCTTGGTACTGCTGCACTATAGCCAGTTATGCTCAATGCTTGGTACTGCTGCGCTTTAGCCGGTTACGCTCAATGCTTGGTACTAATTCGCTTTAGCCGGTTACGTTCAATGCTTGGTACTGCTTCGCTTTAGCCGGCTACGCTCACTGCTTGGTACTGCTGCGCTTTAGCCGGTTACACTCAATGCTTGGTACTGCTGCGCTTTAGCTGTTTACTCTCAATGCTTGGTAGTGCTGCGCTTTAGCCGGTTACGCTCAATGCTTGGTACTGCTGCGCTTTAGCTGGTTACTCTCAATGCTTGGTAGTGCTGCGCTTTAGCCGGTTATGCTCAATGCTTGATACTGCTGCGCTTTAGCTGGTTACTCTCAATGCTTGGCAGTGCTACGCTTTAGCCGGTTACATTCAATGCTTGGCACTGCTGCGCTTTAGCCGGTTACTCCAATGCTTGGTAGTGCTGCGCTTTAGCCGGTTACGCTCAATGCTTGGTTCTGCTGCGCTTTAGCCGGTTACGCTCAATGCTTGGTACTGCTGCGCTTTAGCCGGTTACGCTCAATGCTTGGTACTGCTGCACTTTAGCCTGTTACGCTCAATGCTTGGTACTGCTACGCTTTAGCCTGTTACGCTCAATACTTGGTACTGCTTCGCTTTAGCCTGTTACGCTCAATGCTTGGTACTGCTTCGCTTTAGCCGGTTACTCTCAATGCTTGGTACTGCTGCGCTTTAGCCGGTTACTCTCAATGCTTGGTACTGCTGCACTTTAGCCTGTTACGCTCAATGCTTGGTACTGCTGCGCTTTAGCCTGTTACGCTCAATGCTTGGTACTGCTTCGCTTTAGCCTGTTACGCTCAATGCTTGGTACTGCTTCGCTTTAGCCGGTTACTCTCAATGCTTGATACTGCTTCGCTTTAGCCTGTTACGCTCAATGCTTGGTACTGCTGCACTTTAGCCTGTTACGCTCAATGGTTGGTACTGCTACGCTTTAGCCTGTTACGCTCAATGCTTGGTACTGCTTCGCTTTAGCCTGTTACGCTCAATGCTTGGTACTGCTGCACTTTAGCCTGTTACGCTCAATGCTTGGTAGTGCTGCGCTTTAGCCTGTTACGCTCAATGCTTGGTACTGCTGCACTTTAGCCGGTTACGCTCAATGCTTGGTACTGCTGCGCTTTAGCCGGTTACGCTCAATGCTTGGTACTGCTGCGCTTTAGCCGGTAACGCTCAATGCTTGGTACTGCTGCGCTTTAGCCGGTTATGCTAAACGGGGGTAACGGGGGTGATGAGGTAAATGCAGTCATGTCGGAACCGTTTAAACGCTGTATCATGGACGTAAATAAATTAGTCATTGTGATCTCATTTGCAGCACGAGAGCGCTCAGCATGTCAGGAGAGGCGCAGTGTACGACACAGGTCAGACCTGACTTACAATCTGCGTCGCTGCCAAATCTGCATCCATGTTACTGATGTTGGCGCTGCTGTACGTTGTCAGACGGGTATGAGAAGGCAGTAGTGGGCGGGGCTATGCTCGGGTGCGCTTTGGAAGACATTAGTATATTTTCGGTAATGCGATCTATAACATATTATAGTTGTGACTGCATTAGCGTAAATCTGGGTATCAGGCCCCAGTGTCTGACCCTCGTCACTCTGCTAATAATAGCTCATGTCCGTCATTGCGGTGCTGGCGCTGTGCACAGTTGTAGTATAATACCTGATGAGGAAATGCGCTTTTACAAATCACACTACCACGTCTGATATGCAGATAATAACAATATCTCAGGACATGTTACAGTATGTATGTTATGTATGTTTGTATGTTATGTACAGTATGTTATGTATATTATGTATTTATGTAATGTATGGTTGTTTAGTATGTATGTGTTTGGTATGTATGTTTAGAATGTATATATGTTTAGAACGTATGGTATGTTATGCAGTTATGTATTTTATGTATGTAATGTATAGTATGTACAGTATGTTATGTCAGTATGGTATGTATGAGTGAGGTTTAGGCCAAATTTCAGAAGAAATATCGAAAATTCTGAAGGGTTCACAAACTTTCAAACACCACTGTATCTGTGTAACTGTATGTGTATGTATGTATACATGTATGTGACTGTATGTATATATGTATGACTGTATGTATATATGTGTGACTATGTGTGTGTGTATATATATATATGTGTGTGTGACTGTATGTATATATGTATGACTGTATGTATATATGTGTGACTATGTATGACTATGTGTGTGTGTATATATGTATATATATATATGTGTGTGTGACTGTATGTATATATGTATGACTGTATGTATATATGTGTGACTATGTATGACTATGTGTGTGTGTGTGTATATATGTATATATATATATGTGTGTGTGACTGTATGTATGTATGACTGCATTTATATGTGTATATATATATATGTGACTGTATGTATGTATATGGGTGACGCTATATATATATAAAAATGTGTGTGTGTGACTATGTATTTGTATATATGTGACTGTATGTAGGTATATGTGTTACTGTATATAAAGTGTGTGTATTTATATAATATATATCTATATGTGACTGTATGTATTTGTGACTATATGTGTGTGTGTATATATATATATATATATATATGTGTGTGTGTGTCTGTATATATATGTGACTATATGTATATATGTGTGACTGCATGTGTGTGTGTATATATATATATGTGACTCTATGTATGTGTATAAGTGCAGGACTATGTACAGCCATGGCCAAAAGTTCTGAGAATGACACAAGTATTGGTTTTATCGATTCCTACCTATCGATTCCTACCTATACACTCTAAAATAATTGTCGCTGTTTAGCGTTATGAGTCGCACAAGAAATAAATGCTTTCAGACTTTGAGTGTGGTTCCAAAGCACAAAAAGTTATTATTCAATATAAAAACAGATGGTTACACGCTGTGATCTAAATACAATTAGCGCAAATAAATTATACAGACCCAAGCTACAGTCGCTACATACGCAGGCGCTCTGGACCCAGATCCCGGCATCAAAGATGAAACCTCCATCGACATCAAAGCAAGTAGACTGGCATCCAGGTTTAGAGAGCCGACATATATACACTAGCAGAGATAGGCAATACAAAAGAACAGTTTGGCATGATTCCATTGGTTCTTCTTCTTGGTTCTTCTGTTACAGGATAGTTCATAGGTCAGTTCGTATGGACACAATCCAGCCTCCAACAGGCCTTTGTTTCCTTTTTCCCGCTGCATAATAAATCTAAGCTGGTTACATTACAGAGTACATTTTAATGTGTAACTCTCTATGGTCCATAGTTTGCAGACACATTTTGCGATCTCCTCACCGATGGTACCAGAAATCTGCAAAGACACAGTGGATCAGAACAACACCAAACACTGTCTGCTTATCATGTACTAAATCTTAGCTATCAAATAACATTTATTTCACAACATTAATAATACTGAATAAACCTTGAATATTACACCTTATTGCTAGGGGACCTTTTTATGTAAGTGTACAGTATGTAAGTATTGGGGTATTGAGAAAAGACGCTAGTTAGCATTGTGCGACTACGTGTTTATGGAGTACGCCATGGTACGTGTTTTGCAGGGTTGATCATTTCTTCATATGCTTTAGTGACTGTCTGTATTTATACGGTGAGGACTTTTAACTTCTTTCTATTGTCTGGGAATCGCACAACGCTAAATAATAGCATCGCCGTATGTATTTATAATGGGCGAGATTCATTAAAAATGGCGTTGGGCGGCCATTCGCAAAATGGCGTCTCATTGCCATTCGCAAAATGGCGTCATGCAGATTTAATTTTAAACCGATTCTGTCTCAGCAAATTATCCGGCTTTGACAGTTTTCACAAAGTTTGCGGCTTCAGTGTTTTTAGACCTTTTTGGCAGATGTTACTATGGTATAATGAAGTCAAATTACAGCATTTCATAATGTCAGAGGCTTTTGTTGACAATTACGTTAAGTTTATGTAAAGAGTCAATATTTGCAGTGTTGACTCTTCTTATTTAGACCTCTGCAATTTGCCCTGGCATGCTGTCATTCAACTTCTGGGCCACATACTGACTGATTGCCGCCCATTTGTTATGGAATGGGTATTATCTTTGGAGAATATAGTCCTGCAACAGCCTTGAGGGCTGGAACACTTGGCTAGCTGTGGCCATGGAGCAGCTTTGAGGGCTGGTAGGGTCTTAACTAGAGATCTGCGCTGACCCCCGTGTTTTGGTTTTGGATCTCCCATAGTTTTGGTTCTGGATTAGTTTTGCCAAAACCTTACCTCCTGTAATTTATTTTTCGGTTTTGGATCTGGATTTTTTCTTTAAAAAAAATCATAAAAACAGCTAAAATCACATAAGTGGGCCTGTTTTTGATACAACAGTATTATTAACATCAATAACATTTATTGCCACTGGTTTCCAGTCAATTTTGACCACCTCACAGCTCACTATATTGTTTTCATCCAGTTTAGGCCCAAAATGTGCACCAAGCTAGCTGGCTGACTAAGCTAAGTAGCAGCAGTGGGCGGCACAAATACATGGCAGTTCAACTTCCAACTTGACACATCAGGAAACACATTTTTTTATAATTCAAGAGAGGCCTGAGGGAGTTGGAGTATGTATGTAGTTGAAGGCAGAGCAGGGACAGGAAGGGTTGATTGGTAGTAAATTTCATTTCATTTTTTGATTCCGAAGAAAATTTATGAGGGAGAAGGGGAGGGGAGGAGGCATTTAAAAAAAAATATATTTGACACATTCACATCAGTCCTTGCCCCAGAAGAATCATTGAGCGCCATGCCTGCTGCTGGGAGAGGATTTTCGAATCCCAGAAGGGGACCAGGAAGACTTCTAGTAGTGCTTTCCACTTGAAAAAGCATTTCCCAACCTGTACAGGGACACTTAACCAGCACAGATATGTGGACAAGCGTAAGATCTATTATTTTAAGGCAGGGGTAACCAACCCTGGTCCTCGAGAGCTACCAACAGTGCATGTTTTCCAGGTCTCCTCACAGAATCACAAGTGTAATAATAAATAATTTACTCCACCTGTGGATCTTTCCAAATGTGTTTGTGAGTAATGAATACACCTGTGCACCAGCTAGGTGGTCTGGAAAACGTGAACTGTTAGTAGTTCTCAAGGACTGAGGTTGTTCTCAAGGACTGAGTAGTTCTCAAGGACTGGCTACCCCTGATTTAAGGCCTTAGGTTGTGTCCTTCTTGAGATTCCTGTGCCTGCTTCTGCGGCTAGGAGTGGATTTTCATCCCAGAAGGGGACCAGGAAGAGTGCTTTCCAAAAACATTTGATTTAAATAATCCTTTGCAAACCTTCCGTAAAGGCATTTCCCAACATGTACAGGGACATAAAAAAAAACATAGTTAGTTAGGGGCCTTCAAACTGCTGTTGTTCCCACTGTCCACTTAACCATGTCAGATATGTGAACAAGTGGAATAGAGCATTAAATGCAACATTTCAGATTTAAGTTTACGTTGTATCTTTCTTGGGAATTCTTGAGCGCCATGCCTGCTTGCTGGGAGTGGATTTTCATCCCAAAAGGGATGAAGACATTGTTTTTTCTTCCCAATGGGCACAGATCTGAAGAGAAAGAGATACGTGTAAATAACTACTAGCAGGAAAAAGAGGAATTTTGGGGGTATATTAATATATATACTAAAGTTTCTAAAAATGCAAAGTGTTCATGCTGTCCATAGCAACCAAAAAGATTGTAATTATCATTTCTCTATTGCAGTCTAGAAAATGATAAACAGGATCTGACTGGTTGTTATGGGCAACATGAACACTTATCATATTTAGAAACTTTAGTAAATATACCCCTTGGACGCCCTTACACAAAACTGCCTTTGCTTTACTTGAGCTGCCCACCTTCCAGTGCGTACTCAGAGTTTTCAACACAGCCGTGAACCTTGTCAGTGATCAGCCTGAGACTACTTCCCCAAAATGTGGAAAAGATGATGTCCATCAAAATGAACTACAAATTCTACGAGAAAGACCTTTACCGTCAATTACGTGCAAAAATTACAGCGGTACCTGTAATGGTGGATTCCAGTGGGGACAAATTAATATTGTGAAGAGGATGATGTATACATCACCCCAGATTATACCATCAACCAAGCCTATATCGTCATCCCATCCTGTGTTGTGTATAAATTACAGCTGCCCTCCCTGTTAGATTGGGGATTCATTGTCCACTTTAGTGGATGTGAGCTTCATTTTAGTCCATATCATCACCACAAGCCCTTACACATCTTCTGACCTGGCCTACAGGAGGAACAGCTGCACTCTGGATTACGGATGCATGGAGTTGCCCCTCTGCCTTGCTGAAATTCAGGTAGAGGGGTCATAGGTAGGGAGTAGGAACACTATAGTCAGAGAACGCAGTTTTAGCTGCTTTATTCAATTTTTTAAACCATATCCTCTATTTTCACCTTTGGAAATGTTTATGCAAATCTCAGCAGAGGCACGCACACAAAAAACACCCCAGATTGATTGGGAGGGAGGACACCCTAACGAGGCAGCAGCCTCTTGATAAACAACACAGGCAGCACAGCACCCCTGCACACCTATGTTGCTGATAAATGTGGCTAACGCGCACACACACATGAAAAAAACATTGATGGATTGAATTCATTTTTGGAGGAGAGCACCCGAACAAGGCAGCAGCCTCTTGATAAATGACACAGGCAGCACAGCACCCCTGCGCATCTATGTTACTGATTAACACGCAAACACAAAAAATAGTTTTTGTTTTTTTTCACACTGGTGGGGAAGCACCCCTTAACGAGGCAGCAGCCCCTTGATAAATGAGACACAGACAACAAGTTTAGGTGGGTTCAGTTCTCAGGGAATCGAACGTGCTCATCTTTACTTTTAACTAGTTGTGGCCCGAGGGCAGGAGAAGTTGATGTAGCCTTTGGCAGTCTTGAGGACTGGTAAGTCTTTGACTAGTCATGGCCCGAGGGCAGTGAGATAAGATGCAGCCTTTGGGCCATGCAGTAGCCTTGAGGGCTGGTAAGTTTCGGCTTGTTGTGACCTGTGAGCCGTAGGACAAGATGCGGCCTTTGGGCCATGTAGCAGTCTTGGCAAGCAGTGGCCTGTGGGCTGTAGAACAAGATGCGGCCTTTGGGCCGTGTAGCAGCCTTGTGGGCTGGTAAGCCTTCGCAAGCTGTGGCCTGTGGGCCATAGAACAAGATACGGACTTTGGGCCATGCAGCAGCCTTGGTGGCGGTGGTCTGATGAAGGACCTGTGCCACCAGGTTGACACAGGTGGTATTATGCTGGATTGTGTTCTTTGGATGCTGAGTTGTGGCCTATGCTGCCAGGCTGACACAAGCAGTGGTATGCTGGATTGTGTTCTTTGGATGCTGGATTGCAACCTGTGCCGCCGGGTTGACACAAGCAGCTAGATGCAGAAGTGTGCACTCTAGACACTGGCCCTGATTCAGAGCTGGATGCTCTGACAGAGCGCTCGCTCTGAATCAGGGCTGGGCTATATTTTTTGTTAGAACGGCCTCCTGGCCGCTCGCATAGCTGTGGGTGACCACCCACAGCTATAGCGAGCGGCCAGGAAGATGGTCGCGATGGTCAAGACCATCGCGACCTTCGGGCTTGCGATGAGACCCTTGTGGTAGGGACTCGTGGCCACAAGCCGCAGAGAGATTTCGGCTCTAACAGAGCCGAAATCTCTCCCACTGACGTCACTCGTGATGTCAGTGGGGCCGCCCCCAAACGGAGGCGTTCACATGGGAAAGCCTCCATCTGGGCAGCCACTCCCCCGCCCTGCCCACCAAAGGGGGCGTGCTGTCACTCAACATCGACAGCACGCCCCCTTTGGTACGAGACCCGGAGCGACGGATTGCCCGGGTCTCACGCATGCGCACGACGGAGCCGGCTCCGTCCAGAAAATGGTGGTTGTAGAGCTGCCCAGTACTTTAATCCCTGGAAAATGAACACAGCAGGAATGGCCTATTTCTATAAACACAACACTGTCAGCAACCCCTGTGCTCACCAGCCCATGTCTGATCCATCCCATGTCTAATACGTGGCCACATGAGCCACCAGAATACAGTTTAGGATGGGATGTATTCAGCATCCCGACAGTCAGGATACAGACGGTCACAATACAGATTGCGGAGGTAAGTCCCAATTTGCATCACCCTCTTTCAATTGGCCGACCACAGTATCTGGTCTCTCAGTTGGTATGGCCATCAATGGCTCACGGATGTAAAATACAGATGGTCCCATCGATGGTGAACTCCTTGTTCTGTAGCGTAGAACGTAACGATACTCCTCGTTTATGGAGTATAAATTAACTCTACTCTGTTGTATGAATGCCAGTCATTTCAAAGAGATGTACATTGGTGCGGTTTGGTTAATAGCCTTATGTGTAAAATTTGTAAATAGATCTATTTTATATTGAATACTGTAGAAAACGGTAACCAATGGAGGGGCTGACAGAGCGGGGCAGCAGAAGAACGTTTAGCGAGGAAGATCAGATTCACAGCTGTATTTAGTGTAGATTGTAGTGGTGAGAGTCTTTTATTAATTGTTTTGGATACTGTATATTAAGTTTGAGGTAGTGAGAAGACATCCAAGATGAAATGGCAGAAAGACATTCAGTAATTTGGACCAATACAGATGGTGACAAATCTGGGGAGGATAGATAGATTTGAGTATCATTCACATACAGATGATAGCAAAATCCGAAGGAGCTGATAAGTTTGCCAAGAGAGGCGGTATAGATTGAGAAAAGCGGTCGGAGCTTTGCCGTCTCCAACTGATAGAGGTAGCGAAGAGGAGGCAGATTCAGAGAAACAATCAGTGAATGAGCGATTAGATAAGTAGGATAAGAACCAGGATAGGGCTGTGTCCTCAAGACCAAATGATTGTACACTATCTATAGAAAAGTGATTGGACACCCCCGTGCAAGCGATATGGTGTGCTCCTGCAGCAGACACGTATACATGACGGTATAACGACAAGGCCAATGACGGACGACAATGCCACCTGTCCTGTTTCCAGGGCATCGCTGTACTGGTACATAGAAAATTCTGTAACCCAAATGGACTGGCCAGCTCGGGGTCCAGTTCTTAACCCCATTGAGTACCTCACAGATGAATTGGAGTGACGGGTGCATTCTAGGCCGACTCGACCTTCTTCAATGTCAAAATTGGTCACTGTACTTAACACGGAATAGTAAAACATACCGCCTGCTGCTGTCCAGGAACCTGTGTAAGTTTGCCAAGAAGGGTGTCTGCAGTAATCACTGCACGTGGTGACCTAGAGTACTGACATCAATAACCTCTCACTAATCTATTTGCTGTCAGTGTCCAATCACTTTTGTCTACATAGTGTAAGTTGCTTTACTTTCACTGTTCGGTCCAGTTCTTCACAACCCAGCCGGATGGGTTGTAAGTCACGAGACTGTGCGGCCATTCCATGATGTGAGGCTACCGTCTTATTCTTTTCCTGAAAGGTAGTTCTGACATAGCCCGGAGGTATGTTTTGGGTCATTATCTTTCTGTAGGAGGAACCCTTGATCAACTAAATGCTGACTCGTAATCCAACAAAAGAGCCCCAGACCTTCACACTTCTACCTCCATGTCTAAAAGATGGCATCACAGGGATTTATTTGCTAAGCGGCAGCTTTTCCTGGGGTTTAAGCCTGCAATTTAAAAGGGAAATTAATTTAATAGCAAAACATTTTTTTTAGTAACTAAACTCCACACTCTAAGGAACCTTACTTTCACCTATTCAGCTCCGTACAAAAACCCTGTGTGATGAGCATAACATTTAATCTTTTGATTCATTGTCCCACCTTCTCCCAGTCTTGCGTAGCCCACTGGTGGTGCCTCATGGCCCAGGTAGCCTCCTTATCATTACTGCAGGACAGCTGGAAGTTCTTATTTAATTTCTTGTTCCCTGAAAAACATGTTACTGACATGTACAGTATATGTTCTACAACCAGTGCAGTCAGCGGGAAATATGGAATCAGGACAATGGGCCTAATTCAGATTTGGGAAGAGAGTAAGAAATAGTAAGTAACTGTGACAATGCAAGGGGTGCAAATAATTTTTTTTTGCATTCAGGGTAAATACTGGCAGCTTTTGCTTGTAGCCCACAAATGCTGGACAGCCTTATTTTTACACTGCAATTTAGATGTCAGTTTGGACTCACCCCTCCTATATCTAAATTTCTCTGCACATTTTAAATCTGCTTCACCTGCAGTGTAACATGGTATTACCAAGAAGTAGGGATGTGCGCTGACCCCTGTGTTTTGGTTCTGTATCTCCTCGTGTTTTGGATCTGGATTTGGTTTTGCCAAAACCACCCATTGCGTGTTTTGGATCTGTATTTAAAAAAAAAAATAAAAAAATCATGAAAACCGCTAATATCACATAATTTGGGCTTTTTTTGTTCCTACAGTATTATTAACCTCAATAACATTAATTTCCACTCGTTTGCAGTTAATTTTGACCACCTCACATCTACAATATTGTTTTCATCCAGTTTAGGCTCACAATTTGCACCAAGATAGCTGGCTGACTAAGCTAAGCGGCAGCAGTGGGCGGCACAAACACATGGCAGTTCAACTTCCAACATGACACATAAACATGTTTTCATTAATTAAGAGGCCTGAGGGAGTTGGAGTATGTATGTAGTTGAAGGCAGGGACAGGAAGGGTTGATTGGTAGTAAATTAATTTTTTTTATTCCAAAGCAAATTTATGAGGGAGGTGAGGGGAGGCATGTACAAAAACTATTTAAATCATTCACATCAGTCCTTGCCCCAGAAGAATCCTTGAGCACTATGTCTGCTGCTGGGAGTGGATTTTCATCCCAGAAGGGGACCAGGAAGACTACTAGTAGTACTTTAAAAAACAATTGACTGTTAAACAATTCTTTGCAAGGAGCAAATATGACAGCAGCCACCCATTTGCACAGCGGATCACTGACGCCATATCATATATGCATGTATGGTGTAATGGTTAGCATTACTGCCTCACAGCACTGAGGTAGTTGCTTCGATACCCATTATGGCCCTAACTGTGTGGAGTTTGTGTATTCTCCCTGTGCTTGCATGGGTTTCCTCCGGGTGCTCCAGTTTCCTCCCACACTCCAAAAATACACTGGTAGGTTAATTGGCTCCTAACAAAAATTACCCCTAGTGTGTATGTGTGTTAGCATGTTGTAGGGAATATAGATTGTAAGCTCCACTGGGGCAGGGACGGATGTGAATGGCCAAATATTATCTATAAAGCGCTGCAGAATATGTGTGCGCTATATAAATAACTGGTAATAAATAAATAAAATGTGCATCTAATAATTCAGTGGGTTTTAGACAGTCAATTGAGGTCCTGTGTCCCCGCTACCAAATCCCATCAAGATTCCACTTCAATAGAAAAGCAATTCTCAGCCTGTACAAGTACATTAAGAAAGACTTAATTAGTGGCCTCCAGAATGTAGATGTACCCACTGTTCACTTTACCACAAATATGTGGACAAGCTGAACAGAGAAAACGCAAGATTTAAGTCATACGTTGTGTCTTTCTTCCCAACAAGCACGGATAAGAAGAGATGCTAAGAGCTGTTGGTAAGCAAATTGTCAGCTCAAGTGGCACATGATGCAGCGATGGCTCCTCCTTCAGTTTCTCCAGCAAGAGCATGTGCCAAGAAAAAATGAAACTTTCCCGAAAGACCCACTGGTGATGCAGATGAGTCAACACAACCAAGTTTTGACATCTGGTTGGGTCTAAAGGAATTGCCTACAATTAGTGAGAGCTCTACCACGATTCTATCTGATATGGTCACCATTCAAAGAATGACAGAGAGCAGCTAAGAAAGGACAAAGGGCCTGATTCAGAGCCGGACGCTCAGAACGAGCGCCCGCTCTGAATCAGGGCGTTTTTTTTTGTGTGCGTCCTCCTGGACACTCGCATAGCTGTGGGTTACCACCCACAGCTTATGTGAGCGTCCATGATGATGGTCGCGATGGTCAAGATCATCGCGACCATCGGGCTTGCGACGGGACCCTTGCAGTAGGGTCTCGTCTGCCACAAGCCCTGGAGTGTTTTTGGCTCTATCAGAGCGTTCCCATGGGAACGCCTCCATCTAGGCAGCCACGCCCCCGGCACACCCACCAAAGGGGGCGTGCTGTCACTCACCATTGACAGCACGCCCCCTTTGTAGCGAGACCCAGAGCGACGGATTGCCCGTCGCTATCCAGGTCTCGCACATGCGCACGACGGAGCAGCCTCCATCGTGCGCACTTGTACAACATCGACCCGCTTGTGAGCGGGTCTGAATCAGATCACTGTTTAGTTATGTGACCAAACATACTTAATCCTGAGTCAACATTGTGTTACCTTCAGTTTATCTAAGATATACACCATAAATAGTTGTTGTTGAGATCTCCAACATTCATAATTGAGGAAACAGTGCCCCTACAGTCTATTAATATTTATGTATATTTCCAAAAATGACCTGTATACCTGTTAAAATGCTTATGCAGAGGTTTTTCTTAGAGAGCAGCCTATATAAGCTGAAATTTGTCAGTATAGAATCAGCCTTTGCCATTCTCTCGATGTACAAGATTCCAGCTCCAAGGTATTGGAGGGGCTCCTGGGAATTAAACCATTTATGCCCTGAGTAGATAATCTGACAAGCAAGTTAAGGGTTCATAATTGACTTTTTCTTTTACTTTGTAATAAATATATTTTTAACTGATATTTGTGTGGCTTAACATCTTTGTATCCAAGAATCTTATCTCATTCGACCGAGAACACAACTGTTTCTTCCACTGGTGCCTGATTTACACAAACAACATCCTCATCAACGGCATCCTTATTAGCGTCAGCTACACAAATATCCTCCTCATCCTGGTGCACTTCCATAGAAGCATCCTCGATTTCTATGTCAGCATGTTCACTTGTGCTTACATCATGGGTCTCCAGCTGCTGTGGAACTACAGATCCCAGGATGCCCTGCCACTGTTTTAGCATGCCGTTATATCAAAACGGTGGCAGGGCATGCTGGGATGTGTAGTTCCACAGCAGCTGGAGAGCCAAAGGTTGAAGACCCCTGGCTTACATCATAAGAGGCAGAATCACCAGTCATAAATAAAGGCCAAGGCCTTAGCCTTTTCCTTGCCACTTCGTGTGGTGAAACTGGCATATTGCCAATTGTATATCTTTCTGCAGCTAACTTTCCCTTTGATGCTTTTCTTTACCACTATAAAAGATTGGTTCTTGATTTTATTTGCCCTGACTTACGCCCTGTATGCCATTGGGCATCGGCTTTAGTAGATAATTTAGTTAGACTAGTATCGTCATGACTGGTGGCACTGGCAGCAGCTCCAGCATTGGTATGCATCGACGAACGATGCGCGTTCCCACGTGACAGATAACGATCTCTGAAATCTGATGTTTGCAGTCAGATTTTAACGATTCCATTCATTTTAATACTGTCAGAAATCGTTCGTTGATGAAATCATTCAAATCGTTGTAAAAATCGTTCATCTAACAAATCTGACTGTGTATGCGCCATTAGTGTCAGAAGATTTTTCTTATGAAGAAAATAACCTACTGTACCAGGGCCGGATTTACCGCTTGGCAACCTAGGCGCCCGCCTAGGGCCCTGCGGGTCCCATGGGGCCCGCAGACAGGCCCCTGAAATCCGGCCCTGATCATCTGGCAAGCTCAGTTGCGGTGTCCGCTGCAATGAAGGTGGCCACACAGCAGCATTGACAGCGGCCAGCCATAACAAAGAAGTAGGGAGCGGTCCAGCACGCCTCTTCTCCTCCCCTATAGTCTCTTCTCCTCCTCCTACCTCATACTCTTTGCGGTGGGGCGGCCGGTGATGTCTGAGGGGTGGAGGCTTTACAGCCCGGGGGCTGCGTGGTCTGAGTGGGCTTAGGTGGTTCCTGAGCGGTGGGCTCCATCTCCGGTGCAGCTTGTTGCGGTTTGTGCTGCTGGTGCCAGCCGGCCTGTGATTCGAGTCCATGTCTGCCCCCTGGCTGCGATAGTTGGACTTGCGGTCATTCCTCGGCTGCCACTGCCCCAGATGTAAATATTTAGTCCCATTCCTCCGCATGCCCTAGTGACCGTCCCAGGCGTGAAAACCAGAGGAGAGGAGCGCTACAGCCTACAGTCAGACTGCGTGAAAGGTCAGTTCTTCCCTCACAGTTAACTCCTGCTGGGTGTGTGTTGTTCAGAGAGATATATAATCCTTCATTTCCACAGAGCCTAACAAAGGGTTGGCCCCAAACCGGCTTCATGCCTAGGGCCCCATGATGTCTAAATCCGGCTCTGCACTGCACAACCACTTACAGTGTCACAAGACTTTTTATGAATAAGAATAACACTGCGCTGTCACTTACAGTGATGTCATTATGTTTTATGTATAGCATGTTATTTAGCACTCTGTTGTGGTCTTGTAGTCAGCGTGTAGACTAATCATTTATGCACGATTGAGGAAAGAAGTGAAAAGCTGAATATTACACTGCGCTACCACTTAGTGTCACAAGATTTTTTATGAATAAGAATAAACACACTGCGCTATGACTTATAGTGTCACAATACGTGGACGATAAACTGCGGTCTGGCCGGTAGTGTCACTAAACAATAATAGCTTAGATAAGTTGCTAACGCACAGACACCCAAAAAAAACAGCACCCCTTTATAGACTGCAGCCCTAGCCCCTTGATTGACAGGACAACACAAAAGCAGCCCTTATGTATAACAGAGTAGGAGCCCCTTGACTGACAGGACAAGTGACACAGCAGCTGCAGCACCCACTGAAGCTCCATCCCCTTTATATACTGCAGCCCCAGCCCCTTTATGGACAACACAGCAGCAGCCTTCAGTCCCAGACTCCGACAGGACAAGTTGGACAACACACTGACACAGTGACAGCAACACGTCCGTTCAGTTCACCATCCACATCCGGAGTGAAAATGGTGCTGATCACCGGGACCTTTACAGAAACCAAAACCCGCGAGAATCGGACAGCAGGAGGATGACGTTTTGAGATCCGAGTCAGGCGGGAAAATCCGAGCCAGTCTTGTATTCAATTCGGAATTGCAATGTTTGGGTGGGTCTGGTTCTCTGAGAACTGGACCCGCTCATCTCTACCAAGAAGCACAGTTACTTGCTCTTTCTTGCTCTATTCCCATATCTAAATCAGGCCCATTATCTCCCAAATTAATTTAATCTGATCATAGACAATGTTTCTGTAAAAAGTTCTTGCCAAGGAAGCCAAAGCTGCCTGGTAACACCAACCCCCAGATACGCAGCTATGAGAAGTCATGCTCTTCCCACCTTATATACGCAGTGTTCCCGGTAACGCTTCCCACTCTCAGATACTCCACCTTCCACTCCCTCACCCAGATAAACACCACTGCCCAGTCATGCTGCCCTCATTCCTTATATGCCAAACCCCTTTCACACTCTCATATGGATATTCCACACTCTTTTCTTGAATACATACTTCAAAGCCACTATACACCCTTTTCTGATTATTCTGTGCTCTCCAGTCACGTTCCCTGTCCCCTGGGTACACCACCATCTCCTCCCCCTCCCAGATAAACAGCACTGCCCAGTCATGCTGCCCTTATTCCATATACTAGAGAGGGCATTGGAAACCAATTGTTAATGTGACTGGATGACATCACTCTGCCAGATCACAAATAATTTTGATGTCACTCCCTCTTGGAATATTAGAGATTCCCTCTTACCGTCAGTAATCACTTGTTACTGACTCTGCACACTGTGCAATGGACGTGTAACTTGCTGAACAACCAAGCTCTATCAGGACTTGGAACCACTTACTTGCACCCAGGCTCCTACACTGGCTGCTGGAACCAATTCTCCCAGGCTCCTATGTTGGCACCTGGAACCACTTACTTTTGGGTATGTGTGGACATGCTGCTGCAGCACTTCCTGGATACTGTTGGCTAATTTCCATTGGTCCAGTCTCTGCAGGGTAGCTGGCAGAGGGTTTTAGCTTGGTGACACTGGGCTCAATCCAGAACAGCCCGAGAACAGAACGGCGGTTTGCGCTAAGATGTTGGTCACAGGATACAAGCAGATGCGTCATCTTAAAGGCAGGAAGTTTATTGCTCAATGTCTGGAAAAAGACTTCTCCTTGCTGAAGGTACTTTGGGGATCACAGAATACAGATGTTACAGAAGTACAATCCTTCCTGATGTTCAGAAGATTCACACACTTTTGGGCTTGCAGGCCCCTTTTTATCCTGTTCTTGCATGCAATACCACAAGGGGTAAACGCACCCCGTGTCCCTTACCCAAATAAATGATTTCACAAAATATAAATACAACTTACACTTCAAAAAGCACTTACCAAATTTCCTCCTTCCTTTCATACATAGATCACCCAAACCAGTTTGTCTTAGACACAATTGATTTACATATAACAGTCTCTTAAAATTTAAATAAAACTCATAATTCAATTGCATTTCCCCTTTCATACATCTGACTCAGTTTGGCTTTATCACAATCATAATACCATCCATTAGCAGTAAACAAAGGTTTGGCCATCTCACACTAGGGGCTATATTGACTAAAGTGAGAGTTTTAGCAAAAGGTTTTTCCAGTTCTGTAATTCAAACGATGCTTAGGGCACGGAAGCCTGCCTCTGCCCGCATCTATTACAGAGTTTGGTATTTTTTTGGTCAATGGTGTTCCCATAGGAAGTATGATCCGAAGATATTCAGGATTTCCAGGGTACTGGCTTTTCTCCAGGCAGGATTAAACAAAGGTCTTACGCCTGGCCACTTTGAGAGTGCAAGTTTCTGCACTGTCAGTCTGGTTCCAGAAGAAGATTACTTCATTACCAGATGTTAGAAATTTTTTCCAAGGAGTTTTGTGAGTTCAGCCTCCTTTTTGTTCCACCGGTAGCACCGTGGGATTTGTCTTTGGTTCTTAAGGGACTACAAACTTCTCTATTTGAACCTTCGCAATGATAGATCCACAATCTTGTTCTCTGGTAGAAACACCCTTTATGCCCGAGAATCCAGAAACGCTCCCAGATGTACCATCTGCTGTGTTGGAGAAAGCGATGATTTCTTCCAATTGATTATCCAGCCATGCCGTTGTAGGCAGGCTATGGTCATTTGACGATGGTTTTGTAACATAAGTGGAGTCTGCGCCAATATCAGAAGGTCGACCAGATATAGCAAAATTCTGACTCTCTGATGCCTGATATAGGCCGTCATGACTGCCATTTTTCTGGTAAATACCCGGGGAGCTGTAGATAGGCCAAGGGCATAGCCTGCAATTCGTAATGTCGCTGAAGGACAGCAAACCGTAAAAATTGTTGGTAGGATGGTATAATAGGAACATGCAGATATGCATCCTGAATGTCCAGGGAAACCATGTAATCCTCCGCCTCCATTGCCAAAATAATTGACCGGAAAGTTTCCATACGAAACTTGGGTACATGGATAAAATTGTTGAGGGTTTTTAGATTTAGTATAGGACGATAAGCCCCATTTGGTAACTGAACCAGATTGGAATAACCCCTTCCTTGTTGAGACACAGGAACTGGGACTATTACCCCTGCCTGCAGCAGGGAGTGAATGGCTCCCTGAAAATCTAAGGCCTTGTCGGCATCAGATGGAGGAACTGTGCAAAAAAACCTTCTAATGGAGATGTCCCCTGCAAGTGAGGGCATATCCCTGAGAGACCGCTTCTCAGACCCAGCCATGTTGTTGACGCTAACAATACGCAAACTGAAGTCAGCCTCCCACCCTGGGATCCCCCCCCCAGGATGAGGCCCACTCCATGAGGATAAGGGCTTGTTGTCCGGCTCAGAAGCTGGACGTCTCGCCAGGCCAGACCCCTTAGTTTGTCGCTTAGACTTGCGAAAACTAGAGGAAGACGATTCTTTCGCTCGTCCCTGACGGAAAGACTGAAAGGAGACCTGCCTAGATTTAGCATTTGACCAAGATGGCAGACCTGCAGATTTTGAAGCCGCCAGAGTAGTGATTATATTATCCAACTCTGCTTCAAAAAGTTATTTTCCATAGAAAGCCAAGACGTCCAGCGCCTTCTTTAATCCTATATCAGCTTTCCAAGATCTTAACCAAAGGGCCCTGCGTACCACTATTGATGCTGCTGATGACCTAGAAGCTTATATTCCAGCATCCACAGCAGCTCCTCATAGATAGGAAGCTGTTTCCTGTATGTGGGATATATACATCATCTGTTCTCTGGTAGCATTTGGTAGAGAATCTTCCAATGCTCCTTTTCATTCTTCAACAGCTTTGGCTACTCAGGCTCCAGCCATAGCTGGACAAGCAACCAATCCAGATGCTGAAAATATTGCTTTAAGACATGGGTATGCAATCGGGAAGCCGGCAGACGTAAGCCCGACAGCCGGCTTCCCGACTGCTTTATCCCGGCGAGGGTTAAATGACATGCGTCTAATTCTAGACACCTGTCGTTTTACTGATGCTGGGAGACCGGCGCTCGGCATCCCGATCGAAGTGATGCCAGGCGCCGCTGCAGACAGCCGCGGGGGGGGAGGGTTAGGTTTAGGGCTCCCAGGGGGGACTTAGGGTTAGGCATCCCCCCAGGAGGTTAGGCTAGGGGGAGGGAGGGTTAGGCACCCCCCCGGGGGACTTAGGTTTAGGCGGCAGGGAAGGGGGGTTAGGTTTAGGCACTTAGAGGGGGGATTAGGGTTAGGTACCTCTAAGGAGGGTTAGTTAATACTTACCTGGGGACGATCGGGATTTTCAGTTGTGCCGGCCTGCCGCTGTCGGGATTTGAACCTCCGGACTTGTGTCCGGCAGTAATTCGTATGTATTCCAAGACATGATTCAATCTTTTTATCTGTGGAATCCTTCAGCGAAGATGCTAATGGAATAGGCAATGTACCATTAAATCTGATTAAATGTGTTACATGAGCATCCACAGTAGGAGGTACCTACCACTTAGTACATACAGAAGGTGGGAACGGATACAATGTTATTCCATTAGTCACATAAAATCGTTTATCAGGGTTACACAAGGTAACTCCATGCCTCATCCATAAGCTCAGTGAGCTGTTCAGATACAGGGAACTCCATTTTAACCACCTTCGGGTGGTGACTAGACATTGGAGCCTTCTTACTATGAGCTGGTTCATCATCCTGAATATCTAGGACTGATCTAACTGCCCCCACCAAAGAAGTCACATCCACCGTGGACGAATGATCCTCCTCCCCAGAACTAGGTACTGGAGAGGAACCCTGTGCATCACCTAATTCCCCTGATGATGCGTCTGAATCCATATGTTGGGCAGATTGATAGAAAGATAACTTGCGCTTAGGCACTTTGGTCACTACCGGTCTGTTATCAACATTAGATGGTGCCATACTCTGACTAGAATGGCCATAAACAGCCTTCCATGAAGGATGCAAAGAAGGTGCAAACATAGGATACTGTGGACACCCCATCCAAAGAGGCATCGTGGGAGCAGCCATACGATCCACAACCTTCATCATAACCTGGGACAAAGAGGAAACCCAAGATGGCTCTTGTCCAGGAACAGGTAAACTGGACTGGTGAGGTGGCTCTTTATAAACAGCCAATACACAAACCATCCTTTACCTCGTGAGGGGACACATAAGCCGTACATGATTTACATGGAACCAGCACAGTCTGCTCCCCCTCCTGTTTCCCTTTATCTTCAGACATGTTCAAAGTAAAGGTAATAATTGCAAAGTTATGCGACAGCCTTCACAAAATCTTAATGAATGTGAAGTACTCAGAAAGAAACCTCCACCCCATGACATCCGATGCAGTCCAGGTCGCAACATTGCTGCTAGCTAAGCTCAGCAGCGACCTGCCGAAATCACCAGCACAATTACTGATGTTACGGCCCGGCAGATGGAGCCGCAGTACGTGCGTCTTAATTCAGATGCTTGTTACTGCCAACTCAGGAAAACATAAAAGCTTAGGACTGCTCTAAGCAGTCCTCCTGTTACAAAGGTGCGTATTGATCCTGCTGCACCAAACGAACAACTGAAGTCCTATGGCTAGGGGTGGGGTATATATGGGGGAGGACCTGGGGCATTCTGGGAGCAGAAGCTTTAACTGATTGGTGCCTGGTCTTCCAACCATAATACCCCATAGTATCCCTGTGGATCCCTATGGACCCCAAAGAAATCCATACATTTACACACATGTTCCTCCAATTCTAGAACTGTGCACAGCGCATTAAATATAGATTTGCAGTACACATAATATGATAGTTAATATAAAAATAGTGCTACAACACAAGGAATTGACCCACTCGGTGCCACAGCCGCCATCTTGGCTATGTGGTCTGAGTCTTCGGCAACAGTTGGCTTTTTCCATTACCGGGATTGTGAAAATTACCACCATGACATGCTTATCCAATGCTTGATGAAGTCTATTTAACTGCGTACACTCGCAAGTTATGCTCACTAACCATAACCTCCCACCCTTAATGTTTTGGTAAGAAGTCCTCACCAAGGAAGCCATAACTTCCCAATTACACTCACTCCCAGATACACAGCGATTACCAGTCATGCTCTTCACACACCATATATGCTGTGATGCCCGGTCACATCCTCCCTTGGGTATGCCACCTTCCCCTCCCATGCCCGATTACAAATACTTTGCAATTTCTGTCATGCTCTCCTCCCCTCCCCTAGGTAATAAATGCTCCCAAATAATGCTTAACTCACATATGCTGTGTGCTCCTCAGTCATATTCCCCTATACACTGCCCCGTTCCACGGTGTCTCCCTTCCTGTATGTGCTCCTCCCAGTCACGTTCTCCCTTCCTGTATGTGCTCCTCCCAGTCACGCTCTCCCTTCCTGTATGTGCTCCTCCCAGTCATGCTCTCCCTTCCTGTATGTGCTCCTCCCAATCACGCTCTCCCTTCCTATGTGCTCTTCCCAGTCACGCTCTCCCTTCCTATGTGCTCCTCCCAGTCAGGTTCTCCCTTCCTGTATGTGCTCCTCCCAGTCACGCTCTCCCTTCCTGTATGTGCTCCTCCCAGTCACGCTCTCAATTCCTGTATGTGCTAATCCCAGTCACGCTCTCCCTTCCTGTATGAGCTCCTCCCAGTCACGCTCTCCCTTCCTGTATGTGCTCCGCCCAGTCACGCTCTCCCTTTCTGTATGTGCTCCTCCCAGTCACGCTCACCCTTCCTGTATGTGCTCCTCCCAGTCACGCTCTCCCTTCCTATGTGCTCCTCCCAGTCACGCTCTCCCTTCCTATGTGCTCCTCCCAGTCACGCTCTCCCTTCCTGTATGTGCTAATCCCAGTCACGCTCTCCCTTCCTGTATGAGCTCCTCCCAGTCACGCTCTCCCTTCCTATGTGCTCCTCCCAGTCACGCTCTCCCTTCCTGTATATGCACCGCCCAGTCACGCTCTCCCTTTCTGTATGTGCTCCTCCCAGTCACGCTCTCCCTTCCTGTATGTGCTCCTCCCAGTCACGCTCACCCTTCCTGTATGTGCTCCTCCCAGTCACGCTCTCCCTTCCTATGTGCTCCTCCCAGTCACGCTCTCCCTTCCTATGTGCTCCTCCCAGTCACGCTCTCCCTTCCTATGTGCTCCTCCCAGTCACGCTCTCCCTTCCTATGTGCTCCTCCCAGTCACGCTCTCCCTTCCTGTACGTTCTCCTCCCAGTCACGCTCTCCCTTCCTGTATGTGCTCCTCCCAGTCACGCTCTCCCTTCCTATGTGCTCCTCCCAGTCACGCTCTCCCTTCCTGTATGTGCTCCTCCGTCACGCTCTCCCTTCCTATGTGCTCCTCCCAGTCACGCTCTCCCTTCCTATGTGCTCCTCCCAGTCACGCTCTCCCTTCCTGTATGTGCTCCTCCCAGTCACGCTCTCCCTTCCTGTATGTGCTCCTCCCAGTCACGCTCTCCATTCCTATGTGCTCCTCCCAGTCACGCTCTCTCTTCCTGTATGTTCTCCTTCCAGTCACGTTCTCCCTTCCTGTATGTGCTCCTCCCAGTCAGGTTCTCCCTTCCTGTATGTGCTCCTCCCAGTCACGCTCTCCCTTTCTATGTGCTCCTCCCAGTCATGCTCTCCCTTCCTGTATGAGCTCCTCCCAGTCACGCTCTCCCTTCCTATGTGCTCCTCCCAGTCACGCTCTCCCTTCCTATGTGCTCCTCCCAGTCACGCTCTCCCTTCCTATGTGCTCCTCCCAGTCACGCTCACCCTTCCTGTACGAGCTCCTCCCAGTCACGCTCTCCCTTCCTGTACGTGCTCCTCCCAGTCACGCTCTCCCTTCCTGTATGTGCTCCTCCCAGTCACGCTCTCCCTTCCTGTATGTGCTCCTCCCAGCCACTCTCTCCCTTCCTGTATGTGCTCCTCCCAGTCACTCTCTCCCTTCCTGTATGTGCTCCTCCCAGTGACGCTCTCCCTTCCTGTATGTGCTCCTCTCAGTCACTCTCTCCCTTCCTGTATGTGCTCCTCCCAGTCACACTCTCTGTCAGGACTGCGACTATTTCAGTACATAAAGATAGACTACTTTTGCCAAAGTTCCATTGTGGTCGTTGGAGGAGCTATCCTGCTTGCTGGCATGCTTCTCATTCAGGGGAATAGAGTGTTAACGTGATCATCTGGTTCCCAGGTGTCGTCAGGTTGTGGGATTCCTATATTGCTCATTATTTCAAACCTGATTCCATTTGGGTCACATGTTCTGAACCTTCCTATAGATCACAGACCTCTAGTATAAAGCTTGTCACTGTCTCAGTGTCTGTGCAACGTTACTTTCAGGTCTTATCTTGGACTCCTGCCAGATCCCCGCTGTGCCTGTGGATTGCTGTGGACTTTGTTATATTCCAGATGAACTTCTGATGCCAGTTATCCGCTGCACTACAGAGCCCAGCATTCCTATTGTCTAAGTATTGCTTTTTGCTCCATCATTGTGATTTCATTATTTTGCTGCACTTTACCTGTTGTTTTTCTGTTCCTGTGGATATTGAACTCATCCTTGTTACAGTTGTCAACTGCACCGTTACAGTGTCATCTGCGCATCACGGGGCTGAACCCTGCTCCGTACTTTAGCCACACTACAGGGCCCAACCCTGCTACAATCTTCTCTGCATCACGGGGCTCAACCCCACTACAATCTTCTCCGCATCACGGGGCTCAAGTCCGCTTCAATCTTCTTCGCGTCACGGGGCTCAACCGCTCTACAATCTTCTCCACATCAAGGGGCTCAACCCTGCTACAATCCTTTCTGCATCACGGAGCTCAATCCGCTCCGAACTCTAGCCACGCTGCAGGGCTCAACCCTATCCTGGAATCTCATCTTACAGGGCTTAACCCTGCTCCGACTTCACTAATCCACAAGGCTCTCACTGCACTGCACGGCCCTGTCCCGGAACTATACTATTCTACAGGGGCCGCTCTGCTCCGGATTGCAATTACTACAGGGTTCTACCCTGGCAAAGGTCCTTAATGTCATCCTGAGGTGTTAGCCTCATTCTGGACTCGGGGTTCCCTACCACGTTAGTTCTTATATACTAAAGACTGCTTTTATATATTTGGGGATTCACTCCTATACATATTATTGCATATGTGAACCTCTGTGCTGTTTGAGACTTTATATGAGACCTTGCTGTTTATAATTCTTATGTGAATAAATTCTATTTTACTTTTATCCTGTGCTACTGAGTTTCATGGAAAGGTCATTCCTAAGACCACCCCAGTTTATTGTGCCTTGTAGGCCTGCCTCCCTCCAGGAGTCTCAAGTGTCGGCAGCCGTGACACTCTCCCTTCCTGTATGTGCTCCTCCCAGTCACGGTCTAGCCCTTTCCATTATGTGCTCCTTCCAGTCGCTCTCTCCCTTCCTGTATGTGCTCCTCCCAGTCACTCTCTCCCTTCCTGTATGTGCTCCTCCCAGTCACGCTCTTCCTTCCTGTATGTGCTCCTCCCAGTCACGCTCTCCCTTCCTGTATGTGCTCCTCCCAGTCACGCTCTCCCTTCCTCTATGTGCTCCTCCCAGTCACTCTCTCCCTTCCTGTATGTGCTCCTCCCAGTCACGCTCTTCCTTCCTGTATGTGCTCCTCCCAGTCACGCTCTCCCTTCCTGTATGTGCTCCTCCCAGTCACGCTCTCCCTTCCTGTATGTGCTCCTCCCAGTCACTCTCTCCCTTCCTGTATGTGCTCCTCCCAGTCACGCTCTCCCTTCCTGTATGTGCTCCTCCCAGTCACGCTCTCCCTTCCTGTATGTGCTCCTCCCAGTCACGCTCTCCCTTCCTGTATGTGCTCCTCCCAGTCACGCTCTCCCTTCCTGTATGTGCTCCTCCCAGTCACGCTCTCCCTTCCTGTATGTGCTCCTCCCAGTCACACTCTCTAACTTCTTTGTATTTGCTCCTCCCAGTGGTGATCTCTCCATTTTGAGCATCTTCTCCTTCCAGTCGCGCTCTCCACTGCCCCTGCATTGGCTCCTTCGAGCCACACACTTCTATCCTCACGTGTCTCAGCCAGTCGCACTCTCCCTCTTCTCTACATGTTCTCCACCTCCTCATTCTACCCATCTCCATATCTGCTTCTCCTTTTCCAAGTTGCACATTCCCCCTTTCCTTCATGTGCTCTGCTTCCTCCAAGTCATTCTCTTGCCGGTGCCTCCCCGCTCCCATACTTACCCCTCCCCTACAGAACCCTTGTCAAACTCCTCACTCTCACGTATAAAGCACTCTCCAAATCCACTGCTCCCTACATCTCTAACCTCATCTCTCCACACACTCCCTCCTGCCCATTCCAGTCAGCCAATGACCTCACCTTTCTTTCCCTCAGGGCAGGAGAGCCCAGCACCATGAGCACCTCCATCTTACTCCCACCATAGAGAAGAGCCCAGCACCATGAGCGCCTCCATCTCACTCCCACCATAGGGCAGGAGAGGCCCTCCCACCATAGGGCAGGAGAGGCCCAGCACCATGAGCACCTCCATCTCACTCCCACCATAGGGCAGAAGAGCCCAACACCATGAGCGCCTCCATCACACTCGCGCCATAGGGCAGGAGAGGCCCAGCACCATGAGCGCCTCCATCTCACTCCCACCATAGGGCAGGAGAAGCCAGCACCATGAGCGCCTCCATCTCACTCCCACCATAGGGCAGGAGAGGCCAGCACCATGAGCGCCTCCATCTCACTCCCACCATAGGGCAGGAGAGCCCAGCATTATGAGCACCTCCATCTCTCTCCCACCATAGGGCAGGAGAGGCCCAGCAACCCCATAGGGCAGGAGAGTCCCAGCACAATGAGTGCCTCCATCTCACTCGCACTATAGGGCAGAAGAGCCCAACACCATGAGCGCCTCCATCTCACTCGCACCATAGGGCAGGAGAGGCCCAGCACCATGAGCGCCTCCATCTCACTCCCACCATAGGGCAGGAGAGCCCAGCACCATGAGCGCCTCCATCTCTCTCCCACCATAGGGCAGGAGAGGCCCAGCAACCCCACCATAGGGCAGGAGAGGCCCAGCACCATGAACGCCTCCATCTCTCTCCCACCATAGGGCAGGAGAGGCCCAGCAACCCCACCATAGGGCAGGAGAGGCCCAGCACCATGAGCGCCTCCATCTCACTCGCACCATAGGGCAGAAGAGCAAAGAGCCCAACACCATGAGCGCCTCCATCTCACTCGCACCATAGGGCAGGAGAGGCCAGCACCATGAGCGCCTCCATCTCACTCTCACCATAGGGCAGGAGAGGCCAGCACCATGAGCGCCTCCATCTCACTCCCACCATAGGGCAGGAGAGGCCAGCACCATGAGCGCCTCCATCTCTCTCCCACCATAGGGCAGGAAAGGCCCAGCAAACCCACCATAGGGCAGGAGAGGTCCAGCACTGAGCGCTTCCATCTCACTCCCACCATAGGGCAGGAGAGGCCCAGCACCATGAGCGCCTCCATCTCTCACTCACCATTGGGCAGGAGAGGCCCAGCACCAAGAGCACCTCCATCTCACACCCACCATAAGGCAGGAGAGGCCAATCACCATGAGCACCTCCATCTCACTCGCACCATAGGGCAGGAGAGGCCAGCACCATGAGCGCCTCCATCTCACCCCCACCATAGGGCAGGAGAGGACCAGCAACAAGAGCACCTCCATCTCACCCGCACCATAGGGCAGGAGAGGCCAGCACCATGAGCGCCCCCATCTCACTTCCACCATAGGGTAGGAGAGGTCAGTACCATGAGCACCTCCATCTCACCTCAGCAGGGACGTGCAGTTTGGCCCTTTCCTGGCTCGCCATGTCATTGCCCCGCTTCCTCTGGCTGGCTTATATAAGCCCGCGTGAGAGAGCGGTTGGCAGTCCGTCAGCAGGGAAGCCAGCTCCCTGTACCCCCAGCACCGAGAGTGTGCACAGAGCCGTACGCTGGGGAAGCCGGCAGCAAGGGGAGGCCGGAGCTGAGCGCCAGGCACTACATGCGTTGCAGAACGCTGGGGGCCGGGAGAGTATGAGCGCCGGGCACTACATGCGCTGCAGAACGTTGGGGGCCGGGAGAGTAGCTGAACGCCGGGCACTACATGCGCTGCAGAACGTTGGGGGCCGGGAGAGTAGCTGAACGCCGGGCACTACATGCGCTGCAAAATGCTGGGGGCCGGGAGCGTAGCTGAACGCCGGGCACTACATGCGCTTCAGAATGCTGGGCGCCGGGAGCGTAGCTGAGCGCCGCTCACTACATGCGCAGCAGAATGCTGGGGTCGGGAGCGTAGCTGAGCGCCGGTCACTACATGCGCAGCAGAATGCTGGGGTCGGGAGCGTAGCTGAGCGCCGGTCACTACATGCACTGCAGAACGCTGGGAGCGTAGCTGAGCGCCGGTCACTACATGCGCTGCAGAACGCTGGGGGCCGGGAGCGTAGCTGAGCGCCGGTCACTACATGCGCTGCAGAACGCTGGGGGTTGGGAGCGTAGCTGAGCGCCGGTCACTACATGCGCTGCAGAACGCTGGGGGCCGGGAGCGTAGCTGAGCACCGGTCACTACATGCGCTGCAGAACGCTGGGGGCCGGGAGCGTAGCTGAGAGCCGGTCACTACATGCGCTGCAGAACGCTGGGGGCCGGGAGCGTAGCTGAGCGCCGGGGTCACTACATGCGCTGCAGAACGCAGGGGGCTGGGAGAGTAGCTGAGCGTCGGTCCCTACATGCGCTGCAGAACGCTGAGGGCCGGAAGCGTAGCTGAGCGCCGGTCACTACATGCGCTGCAGAACGCTGGGGGCCGGGAGAGTAGCTGAGCGCCGGGCACTACATGCGCTGCAGAATGCCGGGGGCCGGGCGCTACAGAACGCCGGGGGCTGGGAGCGTAGCTGAGCGCCGGTCACTACATGCGCTGCAGAACGCCGGGGGCTGGGAGCGTAGCTGAGCGCCGGTCACTACATGCGCTACAGAACGCCGGGGGCTGGGAGCGTAGCTGAGCGCCGGTCACTACATGCGTTGCAGAACGCTGGGGGTCGGGATCGTAGCTGAGCGCCGGTAACTACATGCACTGCAGAACGCTGGGGGCGTAGCTGAGCGCCGGCCACTACATGCGCTGCAGAACGCTGGGGGCCGGGAGCGTAGCTGAGTGCCGGTCACTACATGCGCTGCAGAACGCTGGGGGCCGGGAGAGTAGCTGAGCGCCGGTCACTACACGTGCTGCAGAACGCTGGGAGCGTAGCTGAGTGCCGGTCACTACATACGCTGCAGAACGATGGGAGCTGGGAGCGTAGCTGAGCGCCGGTCACTACATGCGCTGCAGAACGCTGGGGGCCGGGAGCGTAGCTGAGCGCCGGTCACTACATGCGCTGCAGAACGCTGGGGGCCGGGAGCGTAGCTGAGCGCCGGTCACTACATGCGCTGCAAAACGCTGGGGGCCGGGAGCGTAGCTGAGCGCCGGGCACTACATGCGCAGAACGCTGGGGGCCGGGCACTACATGCGCTGCAGAACGCAGGGGGCCGGTAGAGTAGCTGAGCGCCGGTCACTACATGCGCTGCAGAACGCCGGGGACCGGGAGCGTAGCTGAGCGTCGGTCACTACATGCGCTGCAGAACGCTGGGGGTCGGGATCGTAGCTGAGCGCCGGTAACTACATGCACTGCAGAACGCTGGGGGCGTAGCTGAGCGCCGGTCACTACATGCGCTGCAGAACGCTGGGGGCCGGGAGCGTAGCTGAGCGCCGGTCACTACATGCGCTGCAAAACGCTGGGGGCCGGGAGCATAGCTGAGCGCCGGTCACTACATGCGCAGAACGCTGGGGGCCGGGCACTACATGCGCTGCAGAACGCAGGGGGCCGGTAGAGTAGCTGAGCGCCGGTCACTACATGCGCTGCAGAACGCCGGGGGCCGGGAGCGTAGCTGAGCGCCGGTCACTACATGCGCTGCAGAACGCTGGGGGCCGGGAGCGTAGCTGAGCGCCGGTCACTACATGCGCTGCAGAACGCTGGGGGTTGGGAGCGTAGCTGAGCACCAGTCACTACATGCGCTGCAGAACGCTGGGGGCCGGGAGCGTAGCTGAGCGCCGGGCACTACATGCGCTGCAGAATGCCGGGGGCCGGGAGAGTAGCTGAGCGCCGGGCACTACATGCGCTGCAGAATGCCGGGCACTACATGCGCTGCAGAACGCCGGGGGCTACATGCGCTGCAGAACGCTGGGGGCCTGGAGCGTAGCTGAGCGCCGGGCACTACATGCGCTGCAGAATGCTGGGGGCCGGGCACTACATGCGCTGCAGAACGCAGGGGGCCGGGAGAGTAGCTGAGCGTCGGTCCCTACATGCGCTGCAGAACGCTGGGGGCCGGGAGCGTAGCTGAGCGCCGGTCCCTACATGCTCTGCAGAACGCTGGGGGCCGGGAGCGTAGCTGAGCGCCGGGGTCACTACATGCGCTGCAGAACGCTGGGGGCCGGGAGCGTAGCTGAGCGCCGGGGTCACTACATGCGCTGCAGAATGCCGGGGGCCAGGCGCTACATGCGCTGCAGAACGCTGGGGGCCGGGAGTGTAGCTGAGCGCCGGGCACTACATGCGCAGCAGAACGCTGGGGGCCGGGCACTACATGCGCTGCAGAACGCAGGGGGCCGGTAGAGTAGCTGAGCGCCGGTCACTACATGCGCTGCAGAACGCCCGGGGACCGGAAGCGTAGCTGAGCGCCGGTCACTACATGCGCTGCAGAACGCTGGGGGCCGGGAGCGTATCGGGAGCGTAGCTGAGCGCCGGTCACTACATGCGCTGCAGAACGCTGGGGGCCGGGAGAGTAGCTGAGTGCCGGTCACTACATGCGCTGCAGAACGCTGGGGGCCGGGAGAGTAGCTGAGCGCCGGTCACTACATGCGCTGCAGAACGCTGGGAGCGTAGCTGAGCGCCGGTCACTACATACGCTGCAGAACGCTGGGGGTTGGGAGCGTAGCTGAGCGCCGGTCACTACATGCGCTGCAGATCGCTGGGGGCCGGGAGCGTAGCTGAGCGCCGGTCACTACATGCGCTGCAGAACGCTGGGGGTTGGGAGCGTAGCTGAGCGCCGGTCACTACATGCGCTGCAGAACGCTGGGGGCCGGGAGCGCAGCTGAGCGCCGGGCACTACATGCACAGCAGAACGCTGGGGGCCGGGAGCGCAGCTGAGCGCCGGGCACTACATGCACAGCAGAACGCTGGGGGCCGGGCACTACATGCGCTGCAGAACGCTGGGGGCCGGGAGAGTAGCTGAGCGCCGGGCACTACATGCGCTGCAGAACGCTGGGGGCTGGGAGCGTAGCTGAGCGCCGGTCACTACATGCGCTGCAGAACGCCGGGGGCTGGGAGAGTAGCCGAGCGCCAGGCACTACATGCGCTGCAGAACGCTGGGGGCTGGGAGCGTAGCTGAGCGCTGGTCACTACATGCACTGCAGAACGCTGGGGGTTGGGAGCGTAGCTGAGTGCCGGTCACTACATGCGCTGCAGAACGCTGGGGGCCGGGAGAGTAGCTGAGCGCCGGGCACTACATGCGCTGCAGAATGCCGGGCACTACACGCGCTGCAGAACGCCGGGGGCTACATGCGCTGCAGAACGCTGGGGGCTGGGAGCATAGCTGAGCGCCGGTCACTACATGCGCTGCAGAACGCCGGGGGCTGGGAGAGTAGCCGAGCGCCAGGCACTACATGCACTGCAGAACGCTGGGGGTTGGGAGCGTAGCTGAGCGCCGGTCACTACATGCGCTGCAGAACGCTGGGGGCCGGGAGAGTAGCTGAGCGCCGGGCACTACATGCGCTGCAGAATGCCGGGCACTACATGCGCTGCAGAACGCTGGGGGCCGGGAGCGTAGCTGAGCGCCGGGCACTACATGCGCTGCAGAATGCTGGGGGTCGGGCACTACATGCGCTGCAGAACGCTGGGGGCCGGGAGCGTAGCTGAGCGCCGGGCACTACATGCGCTGCAGAATGCTGGGGGTCGGGCACTACATGCGCTGCAGAACGCAGGGGGCCGGGAGAGTAACTGAGCGTCGGTCCCTACATGCGCTGGAGAACGCTGGGGGCCGGGAGTGTAGCTGAGCACCAGTCACTACATGCGCTGCAGAACGCTGGGGGCCGGGAGCATAGCTGAGCGCCGGGCACTACATGCGCAGCAGAACGCTGGGGGCCAGGCACTACATGCGCTGCAGAACGCAGGGGGCCGGTAGAGTAGCTGAGCGCCGGTCACTACATGCGCTGCAGAACGCCGGGGACCGGGCACTACATGCGCTGCAGAACGCAGGGGGCCGGGAGCGTAGCTGAGCGCCGGTCACTACATGCGCTGCAGAACGCTGGGGGTTGGGAGCGTAGCTGAGCGCCGGTCACTACATGCGCTGCAGAACGCTGGGGGTTGGGAGCGTAGCTGAGCGCCGGTCACTACATGCGCTGCAGAACGCCGGGGGCTGGGAGAGTAGCCGAGCGCCAGGCACTACATGCGCTGCAGAACGCTGGGAGCGTAGCTGAGCGCTGGTCACTACATGCACTGCAGAACGCTGGGGGTTGGGAGCGTAGCTGAGCGCCGGTCACTACATGCGCTGCAGAACGCTGGGGGCCGGGAGTGTAGCTGAGCACCAGTCACTACATGCGCTGCAGAACGCTGGGGGCCGGGAGCATAGCTGAGCGCCGGGCACTACATGCGCAGCAGAACGCTGGGGGCCGGGCACTACATGCGCTGCAGAACGCAGGGGGCCGGTAGAGTAGCTGAGCGCCGGTCACTACATGCGCTGCAGAACGCTGGGGGCCGGGAGCGTAGCTGAGCGCCGGTCACTACATGCGCTGCAGAACGCTGGGGGCCGGGAGCGTAGCTGAGCGCCGGTCACTACATGCGCTGCAGAACGCCGGGGGCCGGGAGCGTAGCTGAGCGCCGGTCACTACATGCGCAGCAGAATGCTGGGGTCGGGAGAGTAGCTGAGCGCCGGTCACTACATGCGCTGCAGAACGCTGGGGGCCGGGAGAGTAGCTGAGCGCCGGTCACTACACGCGCTGCAGAACGCTGGGAGCGTAGCTGAGCGCCGGTCACTACATACGCTGCAGAACGCTGGGGGTTGGGAGCGTAGCTGAGCGCCGGGCACTACATGCGCTGCAGAATGCTGGGGGCCGGGCACTACATGCGCTGCAGAACGCAGGGGGCCGGGAGAGTAGCTGAGCGTCGGTCCCTACATGCGCTGCAGAACGCTGGGGGCCGGAAGCGTAGCTGAGCGCCGGTCACTACATGCGCTGCAGAACGCTGTGGGCCGGGAGAGTAGCTGAGCGCCGGGCACTACATGCGCTGCAGAATGCCGGGGGCCGGGCGCTACATGCGCTGCAGAACGCTGGGGGCCGGGAGTGTAGCTGAGCACCAGTCACTACATGCGCTGCAGAACGCTGGGGGCCGGGAGCGTAGCTGAGCGCCGGGCACTACATGCGCTGCAGAACGCTGGGGGCCGGGCACTACATGCGCTGCAGAACGCAGGGGGCCGGTAGAGTAGCTGAGCGCCGGTCACTACATTCGCTGCAGAACGCTGGGGGCCGGGAGCGTATCGGGAGCGTAGCTGAGCGCCGGTCACTACATGCGCTGCAGAACGCTGGGGGCCGGGAGAGTAGCTGAGTGCCGGTCACTACATGCGCTGCAGAACGCTGGGAGCGTAGCTGAGCGCCGGTCACTACATACGCTGCAGAACGCTGGGGGTTGGGAGCGTAGCTGAGCGCCGGTCACTACATGCGCTGCAGAACGCTGGGGGCCAGGAGCGTAGCTGAGCGCCGGTCACTACATGCGCTGCAGAACGCTGGGGGCCGGGAGCACAGCTGAGCGCCGGGCACTACATGCACAGCAGAACGCTGGGGGCCGGGCACTACATGCGCTGCAGAACGCTGGGGGCCGGGAGAGTAGCTGAGCGCCGGGCACTACATGCGCTGCAGAACGCTGGGGGCTGGGAGCGTAGCTGAGCGCCGGTCACTACATGCGCTGCAGAACGCCGGGGGCTGGGAGAGTAGCCGAGCGCCAGGCACTACATGCGCTGCAGAACGCTGGGGGCTGGGAGCGTAGCTGAGCGCTGGTCACTACATGCACTGCAGAACGCTGGGGGTTGGGAGCGTAGCTGAGTGCCGGTCACTACATGCGCTGCAGAACGCTGGGGGCCGGGAGAGTAGCTGAGCGCCAGGCACTACATGCGCTGCAGAACGCTGGGGGCTGGGAGCGTAGCTGAGCGCTGGTCACTACATGCACTGCAGAACGCTGGGGGTTGGGAGCGTAGCTGAGTGCCGGTCACTACATGCGCTGCAGAACGCTGGGGGCCGGGAGAGTAGCTGAGCGCCGGGCACTACATGCGCTGCAGAATGCCGGGCACTACATGCGCTGCAGAACGCCGGGGGCTACATGCGCTGCAGAACGCTGGGGGCCGGGAGAGTAGCTGAGCGCCGGGCACTACATGCGCTGCAGAATGCCGGGCACTACATGCGCTGCAGAACGCTGGGGGCCGGGAGCGTAGCTGAGCGCCGGGCACTACATGCGCTGCAGAATGCTGGGGGTCGGGCACTACATGCGCTGCAGAACGCTGGGGGCCGGGAGCGTAGCTGAGCGCCGGGCACTACATGCGCTGCAGAATGCTGGGGGTCGGGCACTACATGCGCTGCAGAACGCAGGGGGCCGGGAGAGTAACTGAGCGTCGGTCCCTACATGCGCTGGAGAACGCTGGGGGCCGGGAGTGTAGCTGAGCACCAGTCACTACATGCGCTGCAGAACGCTGGGGGCCGGGAGCATAGCTGAGCGCCGGGCACTACATGCGCAGAAGAACGCTGGGGGCCGGGCACTACATGCGCTGCAGAACGCAGGGGGCCGGTAGAGTAGCTGAGCGCCGGTCACTACATGCGCTGCAGAACGCCGGGGACCGGGCACTACATGCGCTGCAGAACGCAGGGGGCCGGGAGCGTAGCTGAGCGCCGGTCACTACATGCGCTGCAGAACGCTGGGGGTTGGGAGCGTAGCTGAGCGCCGGTCACTACATGCGCTGCAGAACGCTGGGGGTTGGGAGCGTAGCTGAGCGCCGGTCACTACATGCGCTGCAGAACGCTGGGGGCCGGGAGCGTAGCTGAGCGCCGGTCACTACATGCGCTGCAGAACGCTGGGGGCCGGGAGAGTAGCTGAGCGCCGGGCACTACATGCGCTGCAGAATGCCGGGGGCTACATGCGCTGCAGAACGCCGGGGGCTGGGAGAGTAGCCGAGCGCCAGGCACTACATGCGCTGCAGAACGCTGGGAGCGTAGCTGAGCGCTGGTCACTACATGCACTGCAGAACGCTGGGGGTTGGGAGCGTAGCTGAGCGCCGGTCACTACATGCGCTGCAGAACGCTGGGGGCCGGGAGTGTAGCTGAGCACCAGTCACTACATGCGCTGCAGAACGCTGGGGGCCGGGAGCATAGCTGAGCGCCGGGCACTACATGCGCAGCAGAACGCTGGGGGCCGGGCACTACATGCGCTGCAGAATGCAGGGGGCCGGTAGAGTAGCTGAGCGCCGGTCACTACATGCGCTGCAGAACGCTGGGGGCCGGGAGCGTAGCTGAGCGCCGGTCACTACATGCGCTGCAGAACGCTGGGGGCCGGGAGCGTAGCTGAGCGCCGGTCACTACATGCGCTGCAGAACGCCGGGGGCCGGGAGCGTAGCTGAGCGCCGGTCACTACATGCGCAGCAGAATGCTGGGGTCGGGAGAGTAGCTGAGCGCCGGTCACTACATGCGCTGCAGAACGCTGGGGGCCGGGAGAGTAGCTGAGCGCCGGTCACTACACGCGCTGCAGAACGCTGGGAGCGTAGCTGAGCGCCGGTCACTACATACGCTGCAGAACGCTGGGGGTTGGGAGCGTAGCTGAGCGCCGGGCACTACATGCGCTGCAGAATGCTGGGGGCCGGGCACTACATGCGCTGCAGAACGCAGGGGGCCGGGAGAGTAGCTGAGCGTCGGTCCCTACATGCGCTGCAGAACGCTGGGGGCCGGAAGCGTAGCTGAGCGCCGGTCACTACATGCGCTGCAGAACGCTGGGGGCCGGGAGAGTAGCTGAGCGCCGGGCACTACATGCGCTGCAGAATGCCGGGGGCCGGGCGCTACATGCGCTGCAGAACGCTGGGGGCCGGGAGTGTAGCTGAGCACCAGTCACTACATGCGCTGCAGAACGCTGGGGGTTGGGAGCGTAGCTGAGCGCCGGTCACTACATGCGCTGCAGAACGCCGGGGGCTGGGAGAGTAGCCGAGCGCCAGGCACTACATGCGCTGCAGAACGCTGGGAGCGTAGCTGAGCGCTGGTCACTACATGCACTGCAGAACGCTGGGGGTTGGGAGCGTAGCTGAGCGCCGGTCACTACATGCGCTGCAGAACGCTGGGGGCCGGGAGTGTAGCTGAGCACCAGTCACTACATGCGCTGCAGAACGCTGGGGGCCGGGAGCATAGCTGAGCGCCGGGCACTACATGCGCAGCAGAACGCTGGGGGCCGGGCACTACATGCGCTGCAGAACGCAGGGGGCCGGTAGAGTAGCTGAGCGCCGGTCACTACATGCGCTGCAGAACGCTGGGGGCCGGGAGCGTAGCTGAGCGCCGGTCACTACATGCGCTGCAGAACGCTGGGGGCCGGGAGCGTAGCTGAGCGCCGGTCACTACATGCGCTGCAGAACGCCGGGGGCCGGGAGCGTAGCTGAGCGCCGGTCACTACATGCGCAGCAGAATGCTGGGGTCGGGAGAGTAGCTGAGCGCCGGTCACTACATGCGCTGCAGAACGCTGGGGGCCGGGAGAGTAGCTGAGCGCCGGTCACTACACGCGCTGCAGAACGCTGGGAGCGTAGCTGAGCGCCGGTCACTACATACGCTGCAGAACGCTGGGGGTTGGGAGCGTAGCTGAGCGCCGGGCACTACATGCGCTGCAGAATGCTGGGGGCCGGGCACTACATGCGCTGCAGAACGCAGGGGGCCGGGAGAGTAGCTGAGCGTCGGTCCCTACATGCGCTGCAGAACGCTGGGGGCCGGAAGCGTAGCTGAGCGCCGGTCACTACATGCGCTGCAGAACGCTGGGGGCCGGGAGAGTAGCTGAGCGCCGGGCACTACATGCGCTGCAGAATGCCGGGGGCCGGGCGCTACATGCGCTGCAGAACGCTGGGGGCCGGGAGTGTAGCTGAGCACCAGTCACTACATGCGCTGCAGAACGCTGGGGGCCGGGAGCGTAGCTGAGCGCCGGGCACTACATGCGCTGCAGAACGCTGGGGGCCGGGCACTACATGCGCTGCAGAACGCAGGGGGCCGGTAGAGTAGCTGAGCGCCGGTCACTACATGCGCTGCAGAACGCCGGGGACCGGAAGCGTAGCTGAGCGCCGGTCACTACATTCGCTGCAGAACGCTGGGGGCCGGGAGCGTATCGGGAGCGTAGCTGAGCGCCGGTCACTACATGCGCTGCAGAACGCTGGGGGCCGGGAGAGTAGCTGAGTGCCGGTCACTACATGCGCTGCAGAACGCTGGGAGCGTAGCTGAGCGCCGGTCACTACATACGCTGCAGAACGCTGGGGGTTGGGAGGGTAGCTGAGCGCCGGTCACTACATGCGCTGCAGAACGCTGGGGGCCGGGAGCGTAGCTGAGTGCCGGTCACTACATGCGCTGCAGAACGCTGGGGGCCGGGAGCGCAGCTGAGCGCCGGGCACTACATGCACAGCAGAACGCTGGGGGCCGGGCACTACATGCGCTGCAGAACGCTGGGGGCCGGGAGAGTAGCTGAGCGCCGGGCACTACATGCGCTGCAGAACGCTGGGGGCTGGGAGCGTAGCTGAGCGCCGGTCACTACATGCGCTGCAGAACGCCGGGGGCTGGGAGAGTAGCCGAGCGCCAGGCACTACATGCGCTGCAGAACGCTGGGGGCTGGGAGCGTAGCTGAGCGCTGGTCACTACATGCACTGCAGAACGCTGGGGGTTGGGAGCGTAGCTGAGTGCCGGTCACTACATGCGCTGCAGAACGCTGGGGGCCGGGAGAGTAGCTGAGCGCCGGGCACTACATGCGCTGCAGAATGCCGGGCACTACATGCGCTGCAGAACGCCGGGGGCTACATGCGCTGCAGAACGCTGGGGGCTGGGAGCATAGCTGAGCGACGGTCACTACATGCGCTGCAGAACGCCGGGGGCTGGGAGAGTAGCCGAGCGCCAGGCACTACATGCACTGCAGAACGCTGGGGGTTGGGAGCGTAGCTGAGCGCCGGTCACTACATGCGCTGCAGAACGCTGGGGGCCGGGAGAGTAGCTGAGCGTCGGGCACTACATGCGCTGCAGAATGCCGGGCACTACATGCGCTGCAGAACGCTGGGGGCCGGGAGCGTAGCTGAGCGCCGGGCACTACATGCGCTGCAGAATGCTGGGGGTCGGGCACTACATGCGCTGCAGAACGCTGGGGGCCGGGAGCGTAGCTGAGCGCCGGGCACTACATGCGCTGCAGAATGCTGGGGGTCGGGCACTACATGCGCTGCAGAACGCAGGGGGCCGGGAGAGTAACTGAGCGTCGGTCCCTACATGCGCTGGAGAACGCTGGGGGCCGGGAGTGTAGCTGAGCACCAGTCACTACATGCGCTGCAGAACGCTGGGGGCCGGGAGCATAGCTGAGCGCCGGGCACTACATGCGCAGCAGAACGCTGGGGGCCGGGCACTACATGCGCTGCAGAACGCAGGGGGCCGGTAGAGTAGCTGAGCGCCGGTCACTACATGCGCTGCAGAACGCCGGGGACCGGGCACTACATGCGCTGCAGAACGCAGGGGGCCGGGAGCGTAGCTGAGCGCCGGTCACTACATGCGCTGCAGAACGCTGGGGGTTGGGAGCGTAGCTGAGCGCCGGTCACTACATGCGCTGCAGAACGCTGGGGGTTGGGAGCGTAGCTGAGCGCCGGTCACTACATGCGCTGCAGAACGCTGGGGGCCGGGAGCGTAGCTGAGCGCCGGTCACTACATGCGCTGCAGAACGCTGGGGGCCGGGAGAGTAGCTGAGCGCCGGGCACTACATGCGCTGCAGAATGCCGGGGGCTACATGCGCTGCAGAACGCCGGGGGCTGGGAGAGTAGCCGAGCGCCAGGCACTACATGCGCTGCAGAACGCTGGGAGCGTAGCTGAGCGCTGGTCACTACATGCACTGCAGAACGCTGGGGGCCGGGAGTGTAGCTGAGCACCAGTCACTACATGCGCTGCAGAACGCTGGGGGCCGGGAGCATAGCTGAGCGCCGGGCACTACATGCGCAGCAGAACGCTGGGGGCCGGGCACTACATGCGCTGCAGAACGCAGGGGGCCGGTAGAGTAGCTGAGCGCCGGTCACTACATGCGCTGCAGAACGCTGGGGGCCGGGAGCGTAGCTGAGCGCCGGTCACTACATGCGCTGCAGAACGCTGGGGGCAGGGAGCGTAGCTGAGCGCCGGTCACTACATGCGCTGCAGAACGCCGGGGGCCGGGAGCGTAGCTGAGCGCCGGTCACTACATGCGCAGCAGAATGCTGGGGTCGAGAGAGTAGCTGAGCGCCGGTCACTACATGCGCTGCAGAACGCTGGGGGCCGGGAGAGTAGCTGAGCGCCGGTCACTACACGCGCTGCAGAACGCTGGGAGCGTAGCTGAGCGCCGGTCACTACATACACTGCAGAACGCTGGGGGTTGGGAGCGTAGCTGAGCGCCGGGCACTACATGCGCTGCAGAATGCTGGGGGCCGGGCACTACATGCGCTGCAGAACGCAGGGGGCCGGGAGAGTAGCTGAGCGTCGGTCCCTACATGCGCTGCAGAACGCTGGGGGCCGGAAGCGTAGCTGAGCGCCGGTCACTACATGCGCTGCAGAACGCTGGGGGCCGGGAGAGTAGCTGAGCGCCGGGCACTACATGCGCTGCAGAATGCCGGGGGCCGGGCGCTACATGCGCTGCAGAACGCTGGGGGCCGGGAGTGTAGCTGAGCACCAGTCACTACATGCGCTGCAGAACGCTGGGGGCCGGGAGCGTAGCTGAGCGCCGGGCACTACATGCGCTGCAGAACGCTGGGGGCCGGGCACTACATGCGCTGCAGAACGCAGGGGGCCGGTAGAGTAGCTGAGCGCCGGTCACTACATGCGCTGCAGAACGCCGGGGACCGGAAGCGTAGCTGAGCGCCGGTCACTACATGCGCTGCAGAACGCTGGGGGCCGGGAGCGTATCGGGAGCGTAGCTGAGCGCCGGTCACTACATGCGCTGCAGAACGCTGGGGGCCGGGAGAGTAGCTGAGCGCCGGTCACTACATGCGCTGCAGAACGCTGGGGGCCGGGCACTACATGCGCTGCAGAACGCAGGGGGCCGGTAGAGTAGCTGAGCGCCGGTCACTACATGCGCTGCAGAACGCCGGGGACCGGGCACTACATGCGCTGCAGAACGCAGGGGGCCGGGAGCGTAGCTGAGCGCCGGTCACTACATACGCTGCAGAACGCTGGGAGCCGGGAGCGTAGCTGAGCGCCGGTCACTACATGCGCTGCAGAACGCTGGGGGCCGGGAGCGTAGCTGAGCGCCGGTCACTACATGCGCTGCAAAACGCTGGGGGCCGGGAGCGTAGCTGAGCGCCGGGCACTACATGCGCAGAACGCTGGGGGCCGGGCACTACATGCGCTGCAGAACGCAGGGGGCCGGTAGAGTAGCTGAGCGCCGGTCACTACATGCGCTGCAGAACGCCGGGGACCGGGAGCGTAGCTGAGCGTCGGTCACTACATGCGCTGCAGAACGCTGGGGGTCGGGATCGTAGCTGAGCGCCGGTAACTACATGCACTGCAGAACGCTGGGGGCGTAGCTGAGCGCCGGTCACTACATGCGCTGCAGAACGCTGGGGGCCGGGAGCGTAGCTGAGCGCCGGTCACTACATGCGCTGCAAAACGCTGGGGGCCGGGAGCATAGCTGAGCGCCGGTCACTACATGCGCAGAACGCTGGGGGCCGGGCACTACATGCGCTGCAGAACGCAGGGGGCCGGTAGAGTAGCTGAGCGCCGGTCACTACATGCGCTGCAGAACGCCGGGGGCCGGGAGCGTAGCTGAGCGCCGGTCACTACATGCGCTGCAGAACGCTGGGGGCCGGGAGCGTAGCTGAGCGCCGGTCACTACATGCGCTGCAGAACGCTGGGGGTTGGGAGCGTAGCTGAGCACCAGTCACTACATGCGCTGCAGAACGCTGGGGGCCGGGAGCGTAGCTGAGCGCCGGGCACTACATGCGCTGCAGAATGCCGGGGGCCGGGAGAGTAGCTGAGCGCCGGGCACTACATGCGCTGCAGAATGCCGGGCACTACATGCGCTGCAGAACGCCAGGGGCTACATGCGCTGCAGAACGCTGGGGGCCTGGAGCGTAGCTGAGCGCCGGGCACTACATGCGCTGCAGAATGCTGGGGGCCGGGCACTACATGCGCTGCAGAACGCAGGGGGCCGGGAGAGTAGCTGAGCGTCGGTCCCTACATGCGCTGCAGAACGCTGGGGGCCGGGAGCGTAGCTGAGCGCCGGTCCCTACATGCGCTGCAGAACGCTGGGGGCCGGGAGCGTAGCTGAGCGCCGGGGTCACTACATGCGCTGCAGAACGCTGGGGGCCGGGAGCGTAGCTGAGCGCCGGGGTCACTACATGCGCTGCAGAATGCCGGGGGCCAGGCGCTACATGCGCTGCAGAACGCTGGGGGCCGGGAGTGTAGCTGAGCGCCGGGCACTACATGCGGAACAGAACGCTGGGGGCCGGGCACTACATGCGCTGCAGAACGCAGGGGGCCGGTAGAGTAGCTGAGCGCCGGTCACTACATGCGCTGCAGAACGCCCGGGGACCGGAAGCGTAGCTGAGCGCCGGTCACTACATGCGCTGCAGAACGCTGGGGGCCGGGAGCGTATCGGGAGCGTAGCTGAGCGCCGGTCACTACATGCGCTGCAGAACGCTGGGGGCCGGGAGAGTAGCTGAGTGCCGGTCACTACATGCGCTGCAGAACGCTGGGGGCCGGGAGAGTAGCTGAGCGCCGGTCACTACATGCGCTGCAGAACGCTGGGAGCGTAGCTGAGCGCCGGTCACTACATACGCTGCAGAACGCTGGGGGTTGGGAGCGTAGCTGAGCGCCGGTCACTACATGCGCTGCAGAACGCTGGGGGCCGGGAGCGTAGCTGAGCGCCGGTCACTACATGCGCTGCAGAACGCTGGGGGTTGGGAGCGTAGCTGAGCGCCGGTCACTACATGCGCTGCAGAACGCTGGGGGCCGGGAGCGCAGCTGAGCGCCGGGCACTACATGCACAGCAGAACGCTGGGGGCCGGGAGCGCAGCTGAGCGCCGGGCACTACATGCACAGCAGAACGCTGGGGGCCGGGCACTACATGCGCTGCAGAACGCTGGGGGCCGGGAGAGTAGCTGAGCGCCGGGCACTACATGCGCTGCAGAACGCTGGGGGCTGGGAGCGTAGCTGAGCGCCGGTCACTACATGCGCTGCAGAACGCCGGGGGCTGGGAGAGTAGCCGAGCGCCAGGCACTACATGCGCTGCAGAACGCTGGGGGCTGGGAGCGTAGCTGAGCGCTGGTCACTACATGCACTGCAGAACGCTGGGGGTTGGGAGCGTAGCTGAGTGCCGGTCACTACATGCGCTGCAGAACGCTGGGGGCCGGGAGAGTAGCTGAGCGCCGGGCACTACATGCGCTGCAGAATGCCGGGCACTACATGCGCTGCAGAACGCCGGGGGCTACATGCGCTGCAGAACGCTGGGGGCTGGGAGCATAGCTGAGCGCCGGTCACTACATGCGCTGCAGAACGCCGGGGGCTGGGAGAGTAGCCGAGCGCCAGGCACTACATGCACTGCAGAACGCTGGGGGTTGGGAGCGTAGCTGAGCGCCGGTCACTACATGCGCTGCAGAACGCTGGGGGCCGGGAGAGTAGCTGAGCGCCGGGCACTACATGCGCTGCAGAATGCCGGGCACTACATGCGCTGCAGAACGCTGGGGGCCGGGAGCGTAGCTGAGCGCCGGGCACTACATGCGCTGCAGAATGCTGGGGGTCGGGCACTACATGCGCTGCAGAACGCTGGGGGCCGGGAGCGTAGCTGAGCGCCGGGCACTACATGCGCTGCAGAATGCTGGGGGTCGGGCACTACATGCGCTGCAGAACGCAGGGGGCCGGGAGAGTAACTGAGCGTCGGTCCCTACATGCGCTGGAGAACGCTGGGGGCCGGGAGTGTAGCTGAGCACCAGTCACTACATGCGCTGCAGAACGCTGGGGGCCGGGAGCATAGCTGAGCGCCGGGCACTACATGCGCAGCAGAACGCTGGGGGCCAGGCACTACATGCGCTGCAGAACGCAGGGGGCCGGTAGAGTAGCTGAGCGCCGGTCACTACATGCGCTGCAGAACGCCGGGGACCGGGCACTACATGCGCTGCAGAACGCAGGGGGCCGGGAGCGTAGCTGAGCGCCGGTCACTACATGCGCTGCAGAACGCTGGGGGTTGGGAGCGTAGCTGAGCGCCGGTCACTACATGCGCTGCAGAACGCTGGGGGTTGGGAGCGTAGCTGAGCGCCGGTCACTACATGCGCTGCAGAACGCCGGGGGCTGGGAGAGTAGCCGAGCGCCAGGCACTACATGCGCTGCAGAACGCTGGGAGCGTAGCTGAGCGCTGGTCACTACATGCACTGCAGAACGCTGGGGGTTGGGAGCGTAGCTGAGCGCCGGTCACTACATGCGCTGCAGAACGCTGGGGGCCGGGAGTGTAGCTCAGCACCAGTCACTACATGCGCTGCAGAACGCTGGGGGCCGGGAGCATAGCTGAGCGCCGGGCACTACATGCGCAGCAGAACGCTGGGGGCCGGGCACTACATGCGCTGCAGAACGCAGGGGGCCGGTAGAGTAGCTGAGCGCCGGTCACTACATGCGCTGCAGAACGCTGGGGGCCGGGAGCGTAGCTGAGCGCCGGTCACTACATGCGCTGCAGAACGCTGGGGGCCGGGAGCGTAGCTGAGCGCCGGTCACTACATGCGCTGCAGAACGCCGGGGGCCGGGAGCGTAGCTGAGCGCCGGTCACTACATGCGCAGCAGAATGCTGGGGTCGGGAGAGTAGCTGAGCGCCGGTCACTACATGCGCTGCAGAACGCTGGGGGCCGGGAGAGTAGCTGAGCGCCGGTCACTACACGCGCTGCAGAACGCTGGGAGCGTAGCTGAGCGCCGGTCACTACATACGCTGCAGAACGCTGGGGGTTGGGAGCGTAGCTGAGCGCCGGGCACTACATGCGCTGCAGAATGCTGGGGGCCGGGCACTACATGCGCTGCAGAACGCAGGGGGCCGGGAGAGTAGCTGAGCGTCGGTCCCTACATGCGCTGCAGAACGCTGGGGGCCGGAAGCGTAGCTGAGCGCCGGTCACTACATTCGCTGCAGAACGCTGGGGGCCGGGAGAGTAGCTGAGCGCCGGGCACTACATGCGCTGCAGAATGCCGGGGGCCGGGCGCTACATGCGCTGCAGAACGCTGGGGGCCGGGAGTGTAGCTGAGCACCAGTCACTACATGCGCTGCAGAACGCTGGGGGCCGGGAGCGTAGCTGAGCGCCGGGCACTACATGCGCTGCAGAACGCTGGGGGCCGGGCACTACATGCGCTGCAGAACGCAGGGGGCCGGTAGAGTAGCTGAGCGCCGGTCACTACATTCGCTGCAGAACGCTGGGGGCCGGGAGCGTATCGGGAGCGTAGCTGAGCGCCGGTCACTACATGCGCTGCAGAACGCTGGGGGCCGGGAGAGTAGCTGAGTGCCGGTCACTACATGCGCTGCAGAACGCTGGGAGCGTAGCTGAGCGCCGGTCACTACATACGCTGCAGAACGCTGGGGGTTGGGAGCGTAGCTGAGCGCCGGTCACTACATGCGCTGCAGAACGCTGGGGGCCGGGAGCGTAGCTGAGCGCCGGTCACTACATGCGCTGCAGAACGCTGGGGGCCGGGAGCGCAGCTGAGCGCCGGGCACTACATGCACAGCAGAACGCTGGGGGCCGGGCACTACATGCGCTGCAGAACGCTGGGGGCCGGGAGAGTAGCTGAGCGCCGGGCACTACATGCGCTGCAGAACGCTGGGGGCTGGGAGCGTAGCTGAGCGCCGGTCACTACATGCGCTGCAGAACGCCGGGGGCTGGGAGAGTAGCCGAGCGCCAGGCACTACATGCGCTGCAGAACGCTGGGGGCTGGGAGCGTAGCTGAGCGCTGGTCACTACATGCACTGCAGAACGCTGGGGGTTGGGAGCGTAGCTGAGTGCCGGTCACTACATGCGCTGCAGAACGCTGGGGGCCGGGAGAGTAGCTGAGCGCCAGGCACTACATGCGCTGCAGAACGCTGGGGGCTGGGAGCGTAGCTGAGCGCTGGTCACTACATGCACTGCAGAACGCTGGGGGTTGGGAGCGTAGCTGAGTGCCGGTCACTACATGCGCTGCAGAACGCTGGGGGCCGGGAGAGTAGCTGAGCGCCGGGCACTACATGCGCTGCAGAATGCCGGGCACTACATGCGCTGCAGAACGCCGGGGGCTACATGCGCTGCAGAACGCTGGGGGCTGGGAGCATAGCTGAGCGACGGTCACTACATGCGCTGCAGAACGCCGGGGGCTGGGAGAGTAGCCGAGCGCCAGGCACTACATGCACTGCAGAACGCTGGGGGTTGGGAGCGTAGCTGAGCGCCGGTCACTACATGCGCTGCAGAACGCTGGGGGCCGGGAGAGTAGCTGAGCGCCGGGCACTACATGCGCTGCAGAATGCCGGGCACTACATGCGCTGCAGAACGCTGGGGGCCGGGAGCGTAGCTGAGCGCCGGGCACTACATGCGCTGCAGAATGCTGGGGGTCGGGCACTACATGCGCTGCAGAACGCTGGGGGCCGGGAGCGTAGCTGAGCGCCGGGCACTACATGCGCTGCAGAATGCTGGGGGTCGGGCACTACATGCGCTGCAGAACGCAGGGGGCCGGGAGAGTAACTGAGCGTCGGTCCCTACATGCGCTGGAGAACGCTGGGGGCCGGGAGTGTAGCTGAGCACCAGTCACTACATGCGCTGCAGAACGCTGGGGGCCGGGAGCATAGCTGAGCGCCGGGCACTACATGCGCAGCAGAACGCTGGGGGCCGGGCACTACATGCGCTGCAGAACGCAGGGGGCCGGTAGAGTAGCTGAGCGCCGGTCACTACATGCGCTGCAGAACGCCGGGGACCGGGCACTACATGCGCTGCAGAACGCAGGGGGCCGGGAGCGTAGCTGAGCGCCGGTCACTACATGCGCTGCAGAACGCTGGGGGTTGGGAGCGTAGCTGAGCGCCGGTCACTACATGCGCTGCAGAACGCTGGGGGTTGGGAGCGTAGCTGAGCGCCGGTCACTACATGCGCTGCAGAACGCTGGGGGCCGGGAGCGTAGCTGAGCGCCGGTCACTACATGCGCTGCAGAACGCTGGGGGCCGGGAGAGTAGCTGAGCGCCGGGCACTACATGCGCTGCAGAATGCCGGGGGCTACATGCGCTGCAGAACGCCGGGGGCTGGGAGAGTAGCCGAGCGCCAGGCACTACATGCGCTGCAGAACGCTGGGAGCGTAGCTGAGCGCTGGTCACTACATGCACTGCAGAACGCTGGGGGTTGGGAGCGTAGCTGAGCGCCGGTCACTACATGCGCTGCAGAACGCTGGGGGCCGGGAGTGTAGCTGAGCACCAGTCACTACATGCGCTGCAGAACGCTGGGGGCCGGGAGCATAGCTGAGCGCCGGGCACTACATGCGCAGCAGAATGCTGGGGGCCGGGCACTACATGCGCTGCAGAACGCAGGGGGCCGGTAGAGTAGCTGAGCGCCGGTCACTACATGCGCTGCAGAACGCTGGGGGCCGGGAGCGTAGCTGAGCGCCGGTCACTACATGCGCTGCAGAACGCTGGGGGCCGGGAGCGTAGCTGAGCGCCGGTCACTACATGCGCTGCAGAACGCCGGGGGCCGGGAGCGTAGCTGAGCGCCGGTCACTACATGCGCAGCAGAATGCTGGGGTCGGGAGAGTAGCTGAGCGCCGGTCACTACATGCGCTGCAGAACGCTGGGGGCCGGGAGAGTAGCTGAGCGCCGGTCACTACACGCGCTGCAGAACGCTGGGAGCGTAGCTGAGCGCCGGTCACTACATACGCTGCAGAACGCTGGGGGTTGGGAGCGTAGCTGAGCGCCGGGCACTACATGCGCTGCAGAATGCTGGGGGCCGGGCACTACATGCGCTGCAGAACGCAGGGGGCCGGGAGAGTAGCTGAGCGTCGGTCCCTACATGCGCTGCAGAACGCTGGGGGCCGGAAGCGTAGCTGAGCGCCGGTCACTACATGCGCTGCAGAACGCTGGGGGCCGGGAGAGTAGCTGAGCGCCGGGCACTACATGCGCTGCAGAATGCCGGGGGCCGGGCGCTACATGCGCTGCAGAACGCTGGGGGCCGGGAGTGTAGCTGAGCACCAGTCACTACATGCGCTGCAGAACGCTGGGGGTTGGGAGCGTAGCTGAGCGCCGGTCACTACATGCGCTGCAGAACGCCGGGGGCTGGGAGAGTAGCCGAGCGCCAGGCACTACATGCGCTGCAGAACGCTGGGAGCGTAGCTGAGCGCTGGTCACTACATGCACTGCAGAACGCTGGGGGTTGGGAGCGTAGCTGAGCGCCGGTCACTACATGCGCTGCAGAACGCTGGGGGCCGGGAGTGTAGCTGAGCACCAGTCACTACATGCGCTGCAGAACGCTGGGGGCCGGGAGCATAGCTGAGCGCCGGGCACTACATGCGCAGCAGAACGCTGGGGGCCGGGCACTACATGCGCTGCAGAACGCAGGGGGCCGGTAGAGTAGCTGAGCGCCGGTCACTACATGCGCTGCAGAACGCTGGGGGCCGGGAGCGTAGCTGAGCGCCGGTCACTACATGCGCTGCAGAACGCTGGGGGCCGGGAGCGTAGCTGAGCGCCGGTCACTACATGCGCTGCAGAACGCCGGGGGCCGGGAGCGTAGCTGAGCGCCGGTCACTACATGCGCAGCAGAATGCTGGGGTCGGGAGAGTAGCTGAGCGCCGGTCACTACATGCGCTGCAGAACGCTGGGGGCCGGGAGAGTAGCTGAGCGCCGGTCACTACACGCGCTGCAGAACGCTGGGAGCGTAGCTGAGCGCCGGTCACTACATACGCTGCAGAACGCTGGGGGTTGGGAGCGTAGCTGAGCGCCGGGCACTACATGCGCTGCAGAATGCTGGGGGCCGGGCACTACATGCGCTGCAGAACGCAGGGGGCCGGGAGAGTAGCTGAGCGTCGGTCCCTACATGCGCTGCAGAACGCTGGGGGCCGGAAGCGTAGCTGAGCGCCGGTCACTACATGCGCTGCAGAACGCTGGGGGCCGGGAGAGTAGCTGAGCGCCGGGCACTACATGCGCTGCAGAATGCCGGGGGCCGGGCGCTACATGCGCTGCAGAACGCTGGGGGCCGGGAGTGTAGCTGAGCACCAGTCACTACATGCGCTGCAGAACGCTGGGGGCCGGGAGCGTAGCTGAGCGCCGGGCACTACATGCGCTGCAGAACGCTGGGGGCCGGGCACTACATGCGCTGCAGAACGCAGGGGGCCGGTAGAGTAGCTGAGCGCCGGTCACTACATGCGCTGCAGAACGCCGGGGACCGGAAGCGTAGCTGAGCGCCGGTCACTACATTCGCTGCAGAACGCTGGGGGCCGGGAGCGTATCGGGAGCGTAGCTGAGCGCCGGTCACTACATGCGCTGCAGAACGCTGGGGGCCGGGAGAGTAGCTGAGTGCCGGTCACTACATGCGCTGCAGAACGCTGGGAGCGTAGCTGAGCGCCGGTCACTACATACGCTGCAGAACGCTGGGGGTTGGGAGGGTAGCTGAGCGCCGGTCACTACATGCGCTGCAGAACGCTGGGGGCCGGGAGCGTAGCTGAGTGCCGGTCACTACATGCGCTGCAGAACGCTGGGGGCCGGGAGCGCAGCTGAGCGCCGGGCACTACATGCACAGCAGAACGCTGGGGGCCGGGCACTACATGCGCTGCAGAACGCTGGGGGCCGGGAGAGTAGCTGAGCGCCGGGCACTACATGCGCTGCAGAACGCTGGGGGCTGGGAGCGTAGCTGAGCGCCGGTCACTACATGCGCTGCAGAACGCCGGGGGCTGGGAGAGTAGCCGAGCGCCAGGCACTACATGCGCTGCAGAACGCTGGGGGCTGGGAGCGTAGCTGAGCGCTGGTCACTACATGCACTGCAGAACGCTGGGGGTTGGGAGCGTAGCTGAGTGCCGGTCACTACATGCGCTGCAGAACGCTGGGGGCCGGGAGAGTAGCTGAGCGCCGGGCACTACATGCGCTGCAGAATGCCGGGCACTACATGCGCTGCAGAACGCCGGGGGCTACATGCGCTGCAGAACGCTGGGGGCTGGGAGCATAGCTGAGCGACGGTCACTACATGCGCTGCAGAACGCCGGGGGCTGGGAGAGTAGCCGAGCGCCAGGCACTACATGCACTGCAGAACGCTGGGGGTTGGGAGCGTAGCTGAGCGCCGGTCACTACATGCGCTGCAGAACGCTGGGGGCCGGGAGAGTAGCTGAGCGTCGGGCACTACATGCGCTGCAGAATGCCGGGCACTACATGCGCTGCAGAACGCTGGGGGCCGGGTGCGTAGCTGAGCGCCGGGCACTACATGCGCTGCAGAATGCTGGGGGTCGGGCACTACATGCGCTGCAGAACGCTGGGGGCCGGGAGCGTAGCTGAGCGCCGGGCACTACATGCGCTGCAGAATGCTGGGGGTCGGGCACTACATGCGCTGCAGAACGCAGGGGGCCGGGAGAGTAACTGAGCGTCGGTCCCTACATGCGCTGGAGAACGCTGGGGGCCGGGAGTGTAGCTGAGCACCAGTCACTACATGCGCTGCAGAACGCTGGGGGCCGGGAGCATAGCTGAGCGCCGGGCACTACATGCGCAGCAGAACGCTGGGGGCCGGGCACTACATGCGCTGCAGAACGCAGGGGGCCGGTAGAGTAGCTGAGCGCCGGTCACTACATGCGCTGCAGAACGCCGGGGACCGGGCACTACATGCGCTGCAGAACGCAGGGGGCCGGGAGCGTAGCTGAGCGCCGGTCACTACATGCGCTGCAGAACGCTGGGGGTTGGGAGCGTAGCTGAGCGCCGGTCACTACATGCGCTGCAGAACGCTGGGGGTTGGGAGCGTAGCTGAGCGCCGGTCACTACATGCGCTGCAGAACGCTGGGGGCCGGGAGCGTAGCTGAGCGCCGGTCACTACATGCGCTGCAGAACGCTGGGGGCCGGGAGAGTAGCTGAGCGCCGGGCACTACATGCGCTGCAGAATGCCGGGGGCTACATGCGCTGCAGAACGCCGGGGGCTGGGAGAGTAGCCGAGCGCCAGGCACTACATGCGCTGCAGAACGCTGGGAGCGTAGCTGAGCGCTGGTCACTACATGCACTGCAGAACGCTGGGGGCCGGGAGTGTAGCTGAGCACCAGTCACTACATGCGCTGCAGAACGCTGGGGGCCGGGAGCATAGCTGAGCGCCGGGCACTACATGCGCAGCAGAACGCTGGGGGCCGGGCACTACATGCGCTGCAGAACGCAGGGGGCCGGTAGAGTAGCTGAGCGCCGGTCACTACATGCGCTGCAGAACGCTGGGGGCCGGGAGCGTAGCTGAGCGCCGGTCACTACATGCGCTGCAGAACGCTGGGGGCCGGGAGCGTAGCTGAGCGCCGGTCACTACATGCGCTGCAGAACGCCGGGGGCCGGGAGCGTAGCTGAGCGCCGGTCACTACATGCGCAGCAGAATGCTGGGGTCGAGAGAGTAGCTGAGCGCCGGTCACTACATGCGCTGCAGAACGCTGGGGGCCGGGAGAGTAGCTGAGCGCCGGTCACTACACGCGCTGCAGAACGCTGGGAGCGTAGCTGAGCGCCGGTCACTACATACACTGCAGAACGCTGGGGGTTGGGAGCGTAGCTGAGCGCCGGGCACTACATGCGCTGCAGAATGCTGGGGGCCGGGCACTACATGCGCTGCAGAACGCAGGGGGCCGGGAGAGTAGCTGAGCGTCGGTCCCTACATGCGCTGCAGAACGCTGGGGGCCGGAAGCGTAGCTGAGCGCCGGTCACTACATGCGCTGCAGAACGCTGGGGGCCGGGAGAGTAGCTGAGCGCCGGGCACTACATGCGCTGCAGAATGCCGGGGGCCGGGCGCTACATGCGCTGCAGAACGCTGGGGGCCGGGAGTGTAGCTGAGCACCAGTCACTACATGCGCTGCAGAACGCTGGGGGCCGGGAGCGTAGCTGAGCGCCGGGCACTACATGCGCTGCAGAACGCTGGGGGCCGGGCACTACATGCGCTGCAGAACGCAGGGGGCCGGTAGAGTAGCTGAGCGCCGGTCACTACATGCGCTGCAGAACGCCGGGGACCGGAAGCGTAGCTGAGCGCCGGTCACTACATGCGCTGCAGAACGCTGGGGGCCGGGAGCGTATCGGGAGCGTAGCTGAGCGCCGGTCACTACATGCGCTGCAGAACGCTGGGGGCCGGGAGAGTAGCTGAGCGCCGGTCACTACATGCGCTGCAGAACGCTGGGGGCCGGGCACTACATGCGCTGCAGAACGCAGGGGGCCGGTAGAGTAGCTGAGCGCCGGTCACTACATGCGCTGCAGAACGCCGGGGACCGGGCACTACATGCGCTGCAGAACGCAGGGGGCCGGGAGCGTAGCTGAGCGCCGGTCACTACATGCGCTGCAGAACGCTGGGGGTTGGGAGCGTAGCTGAGCGCCGGTCACTACATGCGCTGCAGAACGCTGGGGGTTGGGAGCGTAGCTGAGCGCCGGTCACTACATGCGCTGCAGAACGCTGGGGGCCGGGAGCGTAGCTGAGCGCCGGTCACTACATGCGCTGCAGAACGCTGGGGGCCGGGAGCGTAGCTGAGCGCCGGTCACTACATGCGCTGCAGAACGCTGGGGGTTGGGAGCGTAGCTGAGCGCCGGTCACTACATGCGCTGCAGAACGCTGGGGGCCGGGAGCGTAGCTGAGCGCCGGTCACTACATGCGCTGCAGAACGCTGGGGGCCGGGAGAGTAGCTGAGCGCCGGGCACTACATGCGCTGCAGAATGCCGGGGGCTACATGCGCTGCAGAACGCCGGGGGCTGGGAGAGTAGCCGAGCGCCAGGCACTACATGCGCTGCAGAACGCTGGGAGCGTAGCTGAGCGCTGGTCACTACACGCACTGCAGAACGCTGGGGGTTGGGAGTGTAGCTGAGCGCCGGTCACTACATGCGCTGCAGAACGCTGGGGGCCGGGAGTGTAGCTGAGCACCAGTCACTACATGCGCTGCAGAACGCTGGGGGCCGGGAGCATAGCTGAGCGCCGGGCACTACATGCGCAGCAGAACGCTGGGGGCCGGGCACTACATGCGCTGCAGAACGCAGGGGGCCGGTAGAGTAGCTGAGCGCCGGTCACTACATGCGCTGCAGAACGCTGGGGGCCGGGAGCGTAGCTGAGCGTCGGTCACTACATGCGCTGCAGAACGCTGGGGGCCGGGAGCGTAGCTGAGCGCCGGTCACTACATGCGCTGCAGAACGCCGGGGGCCGGGAGCGTAGCTGAGCGCCGGTCACTACATGCGCAGCAGAATGCTGGGGTCGGGAGAGTAGCTGAGCGCCGGTCACTACATGCGCTGCAGAACGCTGGGGGCCGGGAGAGTAGCTGAGCGCCGGTCACTACACGCGCTGCAGAACGCTGGGAGCGTAGCTGAGCGCCGGTCACTACATACGCTGCAGAACGCTGGGGGTTGGGAGCGTAGCTGAGCGCCGGGCACTACATGCGCTGCAGAATGCTGGGGGCCGGGCACTACATGCGCTGCAGAACGCAGGGGGCCGGGAGAGTAGCTGAGCGTCGGTCCCTACATGCGCTGCAGAACGCTGGGGGCCGGAAGCGTAGCTGAGCGCCGGTCACTACATGCGCTGCAGAACGCTGGGGGCCGGGAGAGTAGCTGAGCGCCGGGCACTACATGCGCTGCAGAATGCCGGGGGCCGGGCGCTACATGCGCTGCAGAACGCTGGGGGCCGGGAGTGTAGCTGAGCACCAGTCACTACATGCGCTGCAGAACGCTGGGGGCCGGGAGCGTAGCTGAGCGCCGGGCACTACATGCGCTGCAGAACGCTGGGGGCCGGGCACTACATGCGCTGCAGAACGCAGGGGGCCGGTAGAGTAGCTGAGCGCCGGTCACTACATGCGCTGCAGAACGCCGGGGACCGGAAGCGTAGCTGAGCGCCGGTCACTACATTCGCTGCAGAACGCTGGGGGCCGGGAGCGTATCGGGAGCGTAGCTGAGCGCCGGTCACTACATGCGCTGCAGAACGCTGGGGGCCGGGAGAGTAGCTGAGTGCCGGTCACTACATGCGCTGCAGAACGCTGGGAGCGTAGCTGAGCGCCGGTCACTACATACGCTGCAGAACGCTGGGGGTTGGGAGCGTAGCTGAGCGCCGGTCACTACATGTGCTGCAGAACGCTGGGGGCCGGGAGCGTAGCTGAGCGCCGGTCACTACATGCGCTGCAGAACGCTGGGGGCCGGGAGCGCAGCTGAGCGCCGGGCACTACATGCACAGCAGAACGCTGGGGGCCGGGCACTACATGCGCTGCAGAACGCTGGGGGCCGGGAGAGTAGCTGAGCGCCGGGCACTACATGCGCTGCAGAACACTGGGGGCTGGGAGCGTAGCTGAGCGCCGGTCACTACATGCGCTGCAGAACGCCGGGGGCTGGGAGAGTAGCCGAGCGCCAGGCACTACATGCGCTGCAGAACGCTGGGGGCTGGGAGCGTAGCTGAGCGCTGGTCACTACATGCACTGCAGAACGCTGGGGGTTGGGAGCGTAGCTGAGTGCCGGTCACTACATGCGCTGCAGAACGCTGGGGGCCGGGAGAGTAGCTGAGCGCCGGGCACTACATGCGCTGCAGAATGCCGGGCACTACATGCGCTGCAGAACGCCGGGGGCTACATGCGCTGCAGAACGCTGGGGGCTGGGAGCATAGCTGAGCGACGGTCACTACATGCGCTGCAGAACGCCGGGGGCTGGGAGAGTAGCCGAGCGCCAGGCACTACATGCACTGCAGAACGCTGGGGGTTGGGAGCGTAGCTGAGCGCCGGTCACTACATGCGCTGCAGAACGCTGGGGGCCGGGAGAGTAGCTGAGCGCCGGGCACTACATGCGCTGCAGAATGCCGGGCACTACATGCGCTGCAGAACGCTGGGGGCCGGGAGCGTAGCTGAGCGCCGGGCACTACATGCGCTGCAGAATGCTGGGGGTCGGGCACTACATGCGCTGCAGAACGCTGGGGGCCGGGAGCGTAGCTGAGCGCCGGGCACTACATGCGCTGCAGAATGCTGGGGGTCGGGCACTACATGCGCTGCAGAACGCAGGGGGCCGGGAGAGTAACTGAGCGTCGGTCCCTACATGCGCTGGAGAACGCTGGGGGCCGGGAGTGTAGCTGAGCACCAGTCACTACATGCGCTGCAGAACGCTGGGGGCCGGGAGCATAGCTGAGCGCCGGGCACTACATGCGCAGCAGAACGCTGGGGGCCGGGCACTACATGCGCTGCAGAACGCAGGGGGCCGGTAGAGTAGCTGAGCGCCGGTCACTACATGCGCTGCAGAACGCCGGGGACCGGGCACTACATGCGCTGCAGAACGCAGGGGGCCGGGAGCGTAGCTGAGCGCCGGTCACTACATGCGCTGCAGAACGCTGGGGGTTGGGAGCGTAGCTGAGCGCCGGTCACTACATGCGCTGCAGAACGCTGGGGGTTGGGAGCGTAGCTGAGCGCCGGTCACTACATGCGCTGCAGAACGCTGGGGGCCGGGAGCGTAGCTGAGCGCCGGTCACTACATGCGCTGCAGAACGCTGGGGGCCGGGAGAGTAGCTGAGCGCCGGGCACTACATGCGCTGCAGAATGCCGGGGGCTACATGCGCTGCAGAACGCCGGGGGCTGGGAGAGTAGCCGAGCGCCAGGCACTACATGCGCTGCAGAACGCTGGGAGCGTAGCTGAGCGCTGGTCACTACATGCACTGCAGAACGCTGGGGGTTGGGAGCGTAGCTGAGCGCCGGTCACTACATGCGCTGCAGAACGCTGGGGGCCGGGAGTGTAGCTGAGCACCAGTCACTACATGCGCTGCAGAACGCTGGGGGCCGGGAGCATAGCTGAGCGCCGGGCACTACATGCGCAGCAGAACGCTGGGGGCCGGGCACTACATGCGCTGCAGAACGCAGGGGGCCGGTAGAGTAGCTGAGCGCCGGTCACTACATGCGCTGCAGAACGCTGGGGGCCGGGAGCGTAGCTGAGCGCCGGTCACTACATGCGCTGCAGAACGCCGGGGGCCGGGAGCGTAGCTGAGCGCCGGTCACTACATGCGCTGCAGAACGCCGGGGGCCGGGAGCGTAGCTGAGCGCCGGTCACTACATGCGCAGCAGAATGCTGGGGTCGAGAGAGTAGCTGAGCGCCGGTCACTACATGCGCTGCAGAACGCTGGGGGCCGGGAGAGTAGCTGAGCGCCGGTCACTACACGCGCTGCAGAACGCTGGGAGCGTAGCTGAGCGCCGGTCACTACATACGCTGCAGAACGCTGGGGGTTGGGAGCGTAGCTGAGCGCCGGGCACTACATGCGCTGCAGAATTCTGGGGGCCGGGCACTACATGCGCTGCAGAACGCAGGGGGCCGGGAGAGTAGCTGAGCGTCGGTCCCTACATGCGCTGCAGAACGCTGGGGGCCGGAAGCGTAGCTGAGCGCCGGTCACTACATGCGCTGCAGAACGCTGGGGGCCGGGAGAGTAGCTGAGCGCCGGGCACTACATGCGCTGCAGAATGCCGGGGGCCGGGCGCTACATGCGCTGCAGAACGCTGGGGGCCGGGAGTGTAGCTGAGCACCAGTCACTACATGCGCTGCAGAACGCTGGGGGCCGGGAGCGTAGCTGAGCGCCGGGCACTACATGCGCTGCAGAACGCTGGGGGCCGGGCACTACATGCGCTGCAGAACGCAGGGGGCCGGTAGAGTAGCTGAGCGCCGGTCACTACATGCGCTGCAGAACGCCGGGGACCGGAAGCGTAGCTGAGCGCCGGTCACTACATGCGCTGCAGAACGCTGGGGGCCGGGAGCGTATCGGGAGCGTAGCTGAGCGCCGGTCACTACATGCGCTGCAGAACGCTGGGGGCCGGGAGAGTAGCTGAGCGCCGGTCACTACATGCGCTGCAGAACGCTGGGGGCCGGGCACTACATGCGCTGCAGAACGCAGGGGGCCGGTAGAGTAGCTGAGCGCCGGTCACTACATGCGCTGCAGAACGCCGGGGACCGGGCACTACATGCGCTGCAGAACGCAGGGGGCCGGGAGCGTAGCTGAGCGCCGGTCACTACATGCGCTGCAGAACACTGGGGGTTGGGAGCGTAGCTGAGCGCCGGTCACTACATGCGCTGCAGAACGCTGGGGGTTGGGAGCGTAGCTGAGCGCCGGTCACTACATGCGCTGCAGAACGCTGGGGGCCGGGAGCGTAGCTGAGCGCCGGTCACTACATGCGCTGCAGAACGCTGGGGGCCGGGAGCGTAGCTGAGCGCCGGTCACTACATGCGCTGCAGAACGCTGGGGGTTGGGAGCGTAGCTGAGCGCCGGTCACTACATGCGCTGCAGAACGCTGGGGGCCGGGAGCGTAGCTGAGCGCCGGTCACTACATGCGCTGCAGAACGCTGGGGGCCGGGAGAGTAGCCGAGCGCCAGGCACTACATGCGCTGCAGAACGCTGGGGGCTGGGAGCGTAGCTGAGCGCTGGTCACTACATGCACTGCAGAACGCTGGGGGTTGGGAGCGTAGCTGACTGCCGGTCACTACATGCGCTGCAGAACGCTGGGGGCCGGGAGAGTAGCTGAGCGCCGGGCACTACATGCGCTGCAGAATGCCGGGCACTACATGCGCTGCAGAACGCCGGGGGCTACATGCGCTGCAGAACGCTGGGGGCTGGGAGCATAGCTGAGCGCCGGTCACTACATGCGCTGCAGAACGCCGGGGGCTGGGAGAGTAGCCGAGCGCCAGGCACTACATGCACTGCAGAACGCTGGGGGTTGGGAGCGTAGCTGAGCGCCGGTCACTACATGCGCTGCAGAACGCTGGGGGCCGGGAGAGTAGCTGAGCGCCGGGCACTACATGCGCTGCAGAATGCCGGGCACTACATGCGCTGCAGAACGCTGGGGGCCGGGAGCGTAGCTGAGCGCCGGGCACTACATGCGCTGCAGAATGCTGGGGGTCGGGCACTACATGCGCTGCAGAACGCTGGGGGCCGGGAGCGTAGCTGAGCGCCGGGCACTACATGCGCTGCAGAATGCTGGGGGTCGGGCACTACATGCGCTGCAGAACGCAGGGGGCCGGGAGAGTAACTGAGCGTCGGTCCCTACATGCGCTGGAGAACGCTGGGGGCCGGGAGTGTAGCTGAGCACCAGTCACTACATGCGCTGCAGAACGCTGGGGGCCGGGAGCATAGCTGAGCGCCGGGCACTACATGCGCAGCAGAACGCTGGGGGCCGGGCACTACATGCGCTGCAGAACGCAGGGGGCCGGTAGAGTAGCTGAGCGCCGGTCACTACATGCGCTGCAGAACGCCGGGGACCGGGCACTACATGCGCTGCAGAACGCAGGGGGCCGGGAGCGTAGCTGAGCGCCGGTCACTACATGCGCTGCAGAACGCTGGGGGTTGGGAGCGTAGCTGAGCGCCGGTCACTACATGCGCTGCAGAACGCTGGGGGTTGGGAGCGTAGCTGAGCGCCGGTCACTACATGCGCTGCAGAACGCTGGGGGCCGGGAGCGTAGCTGAGCGCCGGTCACTACATGCGCTGCAGAACGCTGGGGGTTGGGAGCGTAGCTGAGCGCCGGTCACTACATGCGCTGCAGAACGCTGGGGGCCGGGAGCGTAGCTGAGCGCCGGTCACTACATGCGCTGCAGAACGCTGGGGGTTGGGAGCGTAGCTGAGCGCCGGTCACTACATGCGCTGCAGAACGCTGGGGGCCGGGAGCGTAGCTGAGCGCCGGTCACTACATGCGCTGCAGAACGCTGGGGGCCGGGAGAGTAGCTGAGCGCCGGGCACTACATGCGCTGCAGAATGCCGGGGGCTACATGCGCTGCAGAACGCCGGGGGCCGGGAGAGTAGCCGAGCGCCAGGCACTACATGCGCTGCAGAACGCTGGGGGCTGGGAGCGTAGCTGAGCGCTGGTCACTACATGCACTGCAGAACGCTGGGGGTTGGGAGCGTAGCTGAGCGCCGGTCACTACATGCGCTGCAGAACGCTGGGGGCCGGGAGTGTAGCTGAGCACCAGTCACTACATGCGCTGCAGAACGGTGGGGGCCGGGAGCTTAGCTGAGCGCCGGGCACTACATGCGCAGCAGAACGCTGGGGGCCGGGCACTACATGCGCTGCAGAACGCAGGGGGCCGGTAGAGTAGCTGAGCGCCGGTCACTACATGCGCTGCAGAACGCTGGGGGCCGGGAGCGTAGCTGAGCGCCGGTCACTACATGCGCTGCAGAACGCTGGGGGCCGGGAGCGTAGCTGAGCGCCGGTCACTACATGCACTGCAGAACGCCGGGGGCCGGGAGCGTAGCTGAGCGCCGGTCACTACATGCGCAGCAGAATGCTGGGGTCGGGAGAGTAGCTGAGCGCCGGTCACTACATGCGCTGCAGAACGCTGGGGGCCGGGAGAGTAGCTGAGCGCCGGTCACTACACGCGCTGCAGAACGCTGGGAGCGTAGCTGAGCGCCGGTCACTACATACGCTGCAGAACGCTGGGGGTTGGGAGCGTAGCTGAGCGCCGGGCACTACATGCGCTGCAGAATGCTGGGGGCCGGGCACTACATGCGCTGCAGAACGCAGGGGGCCGGGAGAGTAGCTGAGCGTCGGTCCCTACATGCGCTGCAGAACGCTGGGGGCCGGAAGCGTAGCTGAGCGCCGGTCACTACATGCGCTGCAGAACGCTGGGGGCCGGGAGAGTAGCTGAGCGCCGGGCACTACATGCGCTGCAGAATTCCGGGGGCCGGGCGCTACATGCGCTGCAGAACGCTGGGGGCCGGGAGTGTAGCTGAGCACCAGTCACTACATGCGCTGCAGAACGCTGGGGGCCGGGAGCGTAGCTGAGCGCCGGGCACTACATGTGCAGCAGAACGCTGGGGGCCGGGCACTACATGCGCTGCAGAACGCTGGGGACCGGGAGCGTAGCTGAGCGCCGGTCACTACATGCGCTGCAGAACGCCGGGGGCCGGGAGCGTAACTGAGCGCCGGTCACTACATGCGCTGCAGAACGCCGGGGGCCGGGAGCGTAGCTGAGCGCCGGTCACTACATGCGCAGCAGAATGCTGGGGTCGGGAGCGTAGCTGCGCCGGTCACTACATGTGCTGCAGAACGCCGGGGGCCGGGAGCGTAGCTGAGCGCCGGTCACTACATGCGCTGCAGAACGCCGGTCACTACATGCGCAGCAGAATGCTGGGGTCGGGAGCGTAGCTTCGCCGGTCACTACATGCGCTGCAGAACGCCGGGGGCCGGGAGCGTAGCTGAGCGCCGGTCACTACATGCGCTGCAGAACGCCGGTCACTACATGCGCAGCAGAACGCTGGGGGCCGGTCACTACATGCGCTGCAGAACGCCGTGGGCCGGGCACTACATGCGCAGCAGAACGCTGGGGGCCGGGCACTACATGCGCTGCAGAACGCTGGGGGTTGGGAGCGTAGCTGAGCGCCGGGCACTACATGCGCTGCAGAATGCTGGGGGCCGGGCACTACATGCGCTGCAGAACGCAGGGGGCCGGGAGAGTAGCTGAGCGTCGGTCCCTACATGCGCTGCAGAACGCTGGGGGCCGGAAGCGTAGCTGAGCGCCGGTCACTACATGCGCTGCAGAACGCTGGGGGCCGGGAGAGTAGCTGAGCGCCGGGCACTACATGCGCTGCAGAATGCCGGGGGCCGGGCGCTACATGCGCTGCAGAACGCTGGGGGCCGGGAGTGTAGCTGAGCACCAGTCACTACATGCGCTGCAGAACGCTGGGGGCCGGGAGCGTAGCTGAGCGCCGGGCACTACATGCGCAGCAGAACGCTGGGGGCCGGGCACTACATGCGCTGCAGAACGCTGGGGACCGGGAGCGTAGCTGAGCGCCGGTCACTACATGCGCTGCAGAACGCCGGGGGCCGGGAGCGTAACTGAGCGCCGGTCACTACATGCGCTGCAGAACGCCGGGGGCCGGGAGCGTAACTGAGCGCCGGTCACTACATGCGCTGCAGAACGCCGGGGGCCGGGAGCGTAGCTGAGCGCCGGTCACTACATGCGCAGCAGAATGCTGGGGTCGGGAGCGTAGCTGCGCCGGTCACTACATGCGCTGCAGAACGCCGGGGGCCGGGAGCGTAGCTGAGCGCCGGTCACTACATGCGCTGCAGAACGCCGGTCACTACATGCGCAGCAGAATGCTGGGGTCGGGAGCGTAGCTGCGCCGGTCACTACATGCGCTGCAGAACGCCGGGGGCCGGGAGCGTAGCTGAGCGCCGGTCACTACATGCGCTGCAGAACGCCGGTCACTACATGCGCAGCAGAATGCTGGGGTCGGGAGCGTAGCTGCGCCGGTCACTACATGCGCAGCAGAACGCTGGGGGCCGGTCACTACATGCGCTGCAGAACGCCGTGGGCCGGGCACTACATGCGCAGCAGAACGCTGGGGGCCGGGCACTACATGCGCTGCAGAACGCTGGGGGTTGGGAGCGTAGCTGAGCGCCGGGCACTACATGCGCTGCAGAATGCTGGGGGCCGGGCACTACATGCGCTGCAGAACGCAGGGGGCCGGGAGAGTAGCTGAGCGTCGGTCCCTACATGCGCTGCAGAACGCTGGGGGCCGGAAGCGTAGCTGAGCGCCGGTCACTACATGCGCTGCAGAACGCTGGGGGCCGGGAGAGTAGCTGAGCGCCGGGCACTACATGCGCTGCAGAATGCCGGGGGCCGGGCGCTACATGCGCTGCAGAACGCTGGGGGCCGGGAGTGTAGCTGAGCACCAGTCACTACATGCGCTGCAGAACGCTGGGGGCCGGGAGCGTAGCTGAGCGCCGGGCACTACATGCGCAGCAGAACGCTGGGGGCCGGGCACTACATGCGCTGCAGAACGCTGGGGACCGGGAGCGTAGCTGAGCGCCGGTCACTACATGCGCTGCAGAACGCCGGGGGCCGGGAGCGTAACTGAGCGCCGGTCACTACATGCGCTGCAGAACGCCGGGGGCCGGGAGCGTAGCTGAGCGCCGGTCACTACATGCGCAGCAGAACGCTGGGGGCCGGGCACTACATGCGCTGCAGAACGCTGGGGACCGGGAGCGTAGCTGAGCGCCGGTCACTACATGCGCTGCAGAACGCCGGGGGCCGGGAGCGTAACTGAGCGCCGGTCACTACATGCGCTGCAGAACGCCGGGGGCCGGGAGCGTAGCTGAGCGCCGGTCACTACATGCGCAGCAGAATGCTGGGGTCGGGAGCGTAGCTGCGCCGGTCACTACATGCGCTGCAGAACGCCGGGGGCCGGGAGCGTAGCTGAGCTCCGGTCACTACATGCGCTGCAGAACGCCGGTCACTACATGCGCAGCAGAATGCTGGGGTCGGGAGCGTAGCTGCGCCGGTCACTACATGCGCAGCAGAACGCTGGGGGCCGGTCACTACATGCGCTGCAGAACGCCGTGGGCCGGGCACTACATGCGCAGCAGAACGCTGGGGGCCGGGCACTACATGCGCTGCAGAACGCTGGGGGTTGGGAGCGTAGCTGAGCGCCGGGCACTACATGCGCTGCAGAATGCTGGGGGCCGGGCACTACATGCGCTGCAGAACGCAGGGGGCCGGGAGAGTAGCTGAGCGTCGGTCCCTACATGCGCTGCAGAACGCTGGGGGCCGGAAGCGTAGCTGAGCGCCGGTCACTACATGCGCTGCAGAACGCTGGGGGCCGGGAGAGTAGCTGAGCGCCGGGCACTACATGCGCTGCAGAATGCCGGGGGCCGGGCGCTACATGCGCTGCAGAACGCTGGGGGCCGGGAGTGTAGCTGAGCACCAGTCACTACATGCGCTGCAGAACGCTGGGGGCCGGGAGCGTAGCTGAGCGCCGGGCACTACATGCGCAGCAGAACGCTGGGGGCCGGGCACTACATGCGCTGCAGAACGCTGGGGACCGGGAGCGTAGCTGAGCGCCGGTCACTACATGCGCTGCAGAACGCCGGGGGCCGGGAGCGTAACTGAGCGCCGGTCACTACATGCGCTGCAGAACGCCGGGGGCCGGGAGCGTAGCTGAGCGCCGGTCACTACATGCGCAGCAGAACGCTGGGGGCCGGGCACTACATGCGCTGCAGAACGCTGGGGACCGGGAGCGTAGCTGAGCGCCGGTCACTACATGCGCTGCAGAACGCCGGGGGCCGGGAGCGTAACTGAGCGCCGGTCACTACATGCGCTGCAGAACGCCGGGGGCCGGGAGCGTAGCTGAGCGCTGGTCACTACATGCGCAGCAGAATGCTGGGGTCGGGAGCGTAGCTGCGCCGGTCACTACATGCGCTGCAGAACGCCGGGGGCCGGGAGCGTAGCTGAGCGCCGGTCACTACATGCGCTGCAGAACGCCGGTCACTACATGCGCAGCAGAATGCTGGGGTCGGGAGCGTAGCTGCGCCGGTCACTACATGTGCAGCAGAACGCTGGGGGCCGGTCACTACATGCGCTGCAGAACGCCGTGGGCCGGGCACTACATGCGCAGCAGAACGCTGGGGGCCGGGCACTACATGCGCAGCAGAACGCTGAGCGCCGGTCACTACATGCGCTGCAGAACGCCGTGGGCCGGGCACTACATGCGCAGCAGAACGCTGAGCGCCGGTCACTACATGCGCTGCAGAACGCTGGGGGCCGGGAGCGTAGCTGAGCGCCGGGCACTACATGCGCAGCAGAACGCTGGGGACCGGGAGCGTAGCTGAGCGCCGGTCACTACATGCGCTGCAGAACGCCGTGGGCCGGTCACTACATGCGCTGCAGAACGCTGGGGGCCGGGAGAGTAGCTGAGCGCCGGGCACTACATGCGCTGCAGAATGCCGGGGGCCGGGCGCTACATGCGCTGCAGAACGCTGGGGGCCGGGAGTGTAGCTGAGCACCAGTCACTACATGCGCTGCAGAACGCTGGGGGCCGGGAGCGTAGCTGAGCGCCGGGCACTACATGCGCAGCAGAACGCTGGGGGCTGGGCACTACATGCGCTGCAGAACGCTGGGGACCGGGAGCGTAGCTGAGCGCCGGTCACTACATGCGCTGCAGAACGCCGGGGGCCGGGAGCGTAACTGAGCGCCGGTCACTACATGCGCTGCAGAACGCCGGGGGCCGGGAGCGTAGCTGAGCGCCGGTCACTACATGCGCAGCAGAACGCTGGGGGCCGGGCACTACATGCGCTGCAGAACGCTGGGGACCGGGAGCGTAGCTGAGCGCCGGTCACTACATGCGCTGCAGAACGCCGGGGGCCGGGAGCGTAACTGAGCGCCGGTCACTACATGCGCTGCAGAACGCTGGGGGCCGGGAGCGTAGCTGAGCGCTGGTCACTACATGCGCAGCAGAATGCTGGGGTCGGGAGCGTAGCTGCGCCGGTCACTACATGCGCTGCAGAACGCCGGGGGCCGGGAGCGTAGCTGAGCGCCGGTCACTACATGCGCTGCAGAACGCCGGTCACTACATGCGCAGCAGAATGCTGGGGTCGGGAGCGTAGCTGCGCCGGTCACTACATGTGCAGCAGAATGCTGGGGGCCGGTCACTACATGCGCTACAGAACGCCGTGGGCCGGGCACTACATGCGCAGCAGAACGCTGGGGGCCGGGCACTACATGCGCAGCAGAACGCTGAGCGCCGGTCACTACATGCGCTGCAGAACGCCGTGGGCCGGGCACTACATGCGCAGCAGAACGCTGAGCGCCGGTCACTACATGCGCTGCAGAACGCTGGGGGCCGGGAGCGTAGCTGAGCGCCGGGCACTACATGCGCAGCAGAACGCTGGGGACCGGGAGCGTAGCTGAGCGCCGGTCACTACATGCGCTGCAGAACGCCGTGGGCCGGTCACTACATGCGCTGCAGAACGCTGGGGGCCGGGAGAGTAGCTGAGCGCCGGGCACTACATGCGCTGCAGAATGCCGGGGGCCGGGCGCTACATGCGCTGCAGAACGCTGGGGGCCGGGAGTGTAGCTGAGCACCTGTCACTACATGCGCTGCAGAACGCTGGGGGCCGGGAGCGTAGCTGAGCGCCGGGCACTACATGCGCAGCAGAACGCTGGGGGCCGGGCACTACATGCGCTGCAGAACGCTGGGGACCGGGAGCGTAGCTGAGCGCCGGTCACTACATGCGCTGCAGAACGCCGGGGGCCGGGAGCGTAACTGAGCGCCGGTCACTACATGCGCTGCAGAACGCCGGGGGCCGGGAGCGTAGCTGAGCGCCGGTCACTACATGCGCAGCAGAATGCTGGGGTCGGGAGCGTAGCTGCGCCGGTCACTACATGCGCTGCAGAACGCCGGGGGCCGGGAGCGTAGCTGAGCGCCGGTCACTACATGCGCTGCAGAACGCCGGTCACTACATGCGCAGCAGAATGCTGGGGTCGGGAGCGTAGCTTCGCCGGTCACTACATGCGCTGCAGAACGCCGGGGGCCGGGAGCGTAGCTGAGCGCCGGTCACTACATGCGCTGCAGAACGCCGGTCACTACATGCGCAGCAGAACGCTGGGGGCCGGTCACTACATGCGCTGCAGAACGCCGTGGGCCGGGCACTACATGCGCAGCAGAACGCTGGGGGCCGGGCACTACATGCGCTGCAGAACGCTGGGGGTTGGGAGCGTAGCTGAGCGCCGGGCACTACATGCGCTGCAGAATGCTGGGGGCCGGGCACTACATGCGCTGCAGAACGCAGGGGGCCGGGAGAGTAGCTGAGCGTCGGTCCCTACATGCGCTGCAGAACGCTGGGGGCCGGAAGCGTAGCTGAGCGCCGGTCACTACATGCGCTGCAGAACGCTGGGGGCCGGGAGAGTAGCTGAGCGCCGGGCACTACATGCGCTGCAGAATGCCGGGGGCCGGGCGCTACATGCGCTGCAGAACGCTGGGGGCCGGGAGTGTAGCTGAGCACCAGTCACTACATGCGCTGCAGAACGCTGGGGGCCGGGAGCGTAGCTGAGCGCCGGGCACTACATGCGCAGCAGAACGCTGGGGGCCGGGCACTACATGCGCTGCAGAACGCTGGGGACCGGGAGCGTAGCTGAGCGCCGGTCACTACATGCGCTGCAGAACGCCGGGGGCCGGGAGCGTAACTGAGCGCCGGTCACTACATGCGCTGCAGAACGCCGGGGGCCGGGAGCGTAGCTGAGCGCCGGTCACTACATGCGCAGCAGAATGCTGGGGTCGGGAGCGTAGCTGCGCCGGTCACTACATGCGCTGCAGAACGCCGGGGGCCGGGAGCGTAGCTGAGCGCCGGTCACTACATGCGCTGCAGAACGCCGGTCACTACATGCGCAGCAGAATGCTGGGGTCGGGAGCGTAGCTGCGCCGGTCACTACATGCGCTGCAGAACGCCGGGGGCCGGGAGCGTAGCTGAGCGCCGGTCACTACATGCGCTGCAGAACGCCGGTCACTACATGCGCAGCAGAATGCTGGGGTCGGGAGCGTAGCTGCGCCGGTCACTACATGCGCAGCAGAACGCTGGGGGCCGGTCACTACATGCGCTGCAGAACGCCGTGGGCCGGGCACTACATGCGCAGCAGAACGCTGGGGGCCGGGCACTACATGCGCTGCAGAACGCTGGGGGTTGGGAGCGTAGCTGAGCGCCGGGCACTACATGCGCTGCAGAATGCTGGGGGCCGGGCACTACATGCGCTGCAGAACGCAGGGGGCCGGGAGAGTAGCTGAGCGTCGGTCCCTACATGCGCTGCAGAACGCTGGGGGCCGGAAGCGTAGCTGAGCGCCGGTCACTACATGCGCTGCAGAACGCTGGGGGCCGGGAGAGTAGCTGAGCGCCGGGCACTACATGCGCTGCAGAATGCCGGGGGCCGGGCGCTACATGCGCTGCAGAACGCTGGGGGCCGGGAGTGTAGCTGAGCACCAGTCACTACATGCGCTGCAGAACGCTGGGGGCCGGGAGCGTAGCTGAGCGCCGGGCACTACATGCGCAGCAGAACGCTGGGGGCCGGGCACTACATGCGCTGCAGAACGCTGGGGACCGGGAGCGTAGCTGAGCGCCGGTCACTACATGCGCTGCAGAACGCCGGGGGCCGGGAGCGTAACTGAGCGCCGGTCACTACATGCGCTGCAGAACGCCGGGGGCCGGGAGCGTAGCTGAGCGCCGGTCACTACATGCGCAGCAGAACGCTGGGGGCCGGGCACTACATGCGCTGCAGAACGCTGGGGACCGGGAGCGTAGCTGAGCGCCGGTCACTACATGCGCTGCAGAACGCCGGGGGCCGGGAGCGTAACTGAGCGCCGGTCACTACATGCGCTGCAGAACGCCGGGGGCCGGGAGCGTAGCTGAGCGCCGGTCACTACATGCGCAGCAGAATGCTGGGGTCGGGAGCGTAGCTGCGCCGGTCACTACATGCGCTGCAGAACGCCGGGGGCCGGGAGCGTAGCTGAGCGCCGGTCACTACATGCGCTGCAGAACGCCGGTCACTACATGCGCAGCAGAATGCTGGGGTCGGGAGCGTAGCTGCGCCGGTCACTACATGCGCAGCAGAACGCTGGGGGCCGGTCACTACATGCGCTGCAGAACGCCGTGGGCCGGGCACTACATGCGCAGCAGAACGCTGGGGGCCGGGCACTACATGCGCTGCAGAACGCTGGGGGTTGGGAGCGTAGCTGAGCGCCGGGCACTACATGCGCTGCAGAATGCTGGGGGCCGGGCACTACATGCGCTGCAGAACGCAGGGGGCCGGGAGAGTAGCTGAGCGTCGGTCCCTACATGCGCTGCAGAACGCTGGGGGCCGGAAGCGTAGCTGAGCGCCGGTCACTACATGCGCTGCAGAACGCTGGGGGCCGGGAGAGTAGCTGAGCGCCGGGCACTACATGCGCTGCAGAATGCCGGGGGCCGGGCGCTACATGCGCTGCAGAACGCTGGGGGCCGGGAGTGTAGCTGAGCACCAGTCACTACATGCGCTGCAGAACGCTGGGGGCCGGGAGCGTAGCTGAGCGCCGGGCACTACATGCGCAGCAGAACGCTGGGGGCCGGGCACTACATGCGCTGCAGAACGCTGGGGACCGGGAGCGTAGCTGAGCGCCGGTCACTACATGCGCTGCAGAACGCCGGGGGCCGGGAGCGTAACTGAGCGCCGGTCACTACATGCGCTGCAGAACGCCGGGGGCCGGGAGCGTAGCTGAGCGCCGGTCACTACATGCGCAGCAGAACGCTGGGGGCCGGGCACTACATGCGCTGCAGAACGCTGGGGACCGGGAGCGTAGCTGAGCGCCGGTCACTACATGCGCTGCAGAACGCCGGGGGCCGGGAGCGTAACTGAGCGCCGGTCACTACATGCGCTGCAGAACGCCGGGGGCCGGGAGCGTAGCTGAGCGCTGGTCACTACATGCGCAGCAGAATGCTGGGGTCGGGAGCGTAGCTGCGCCGGTCACTACATGCGCTGCAGAACGCCGGGGGCCGGGAGCGTAGCTGAGCGCCGGTCACTACATGCGCTGCAGAACGCCGGTCACTACATGCGCAGCAGAATGCTGGGGTCGGGAGCGTAGCTGCGCCGGTCACTACATGTGCAGCAGAACGCTGGGGGCCGGTCACTACATGCGCTGCAGAACGCCGTGGGCCGGGCACTACATGCGCAGCAGAACGCTGGGGGCCGGGCACTACATGCGCAGCAGAACGCTGAGCGCCGGTCACTACATGCGCTGCAGAACGCCGTGGGCCGGGCACTACATGCGCAGCAGAACGCTGAGCGCCGGTCACTACATGCGCTGCAGAACGCTGGGGGCCGGGAGCGTAGCTGAGCGCCGGGCACTACATGCGCAGCAGAACGCTGGGGACCGGGAGCGTAGCTGAGCGCCGGTCACTACATGCGCTGCAGAACGCCGTGGGCCGGTCACTACATGCGCTGCAGAACGCTGGGGGCCGGGAGAGTAGCTGAGCGCCGGGCACTACATGCGCTGCAGAATGCCGGGGGCCGGGCGCTACATGCGCTGCAGAACGCTGGGGGCCGGGAGTGTAGCTGAGCACCAGTCACTACATGCGCTGCAGAACGCTGGGGGCCGGGAGCGTAGCTGAGCGCCGGGCACTACATGCGCAGCAGAACGCTGGGGGCTGGGCACTACATGCGCTGCAGAACGCTGGGGACCGGGAGCGTAGCTGAGCGCCGGTCACTACATGCGCTGCAGAACGCCGGGGGCCGGGAGCGTAACTGAGCGCCGGTCACTACATGCGCTGCAGAACGCCGGGGGCCGGGAGCGTAGCTGAGCGCCGGTCACTACATGCGCAGCAGAACGCTGGGGGCCGGGCACTACATGCGCTGCAGAACGCTGGGGACCGGGAGCGTAGCTGAGCGCCGGTCACTACATGCGCTGCAGAACGCCGGGGGCCGGGAGCGTAACTGAGCGCCGGTCACTACATGCGCTGCAGAACGCCGGGGGCCGGGAGCGTAGCTGAGCGCTGGTCACTACATGCGCAGCAGAATGCTGGGGTCGGGAGCGTAGCTGCGCCGGTCACTACATGCGCTGCAGAACGCCGGTCACTACATGCGCAGCAGAATGCTGGGGTCGGGAGCGTAGCTGCGCCGGTCACTACATGTGCAGCAGAACGCTGGGGGCCGGTCACTACATGCGCTACAGAACGCCGTGGGCCGGGCACTACATGCGCAGCAGAACGCTGGGGGCCGGGCACTACATGCGCAGCAGAACGCTGAGCGCCGGTCACTACATGCGCTGCAGAACGCCGTGGGCCGGGCACTACATGCGCAGCAGAACGCTGAGCGCCGGTCACTACATGCGCTGCAGAACGCTGGGGGCCGGGAGCGTAGCTGAGCGCCGGGCACTACATGCGCAGCAGAACGCTGGGGACCGGGAGCGTAGCTGAGCGCCGGTCACTACATGCGCTGCAGAACGCCGTGGGCCGGTCACTACATGCGCTGCAGAACGCTGGGGGCCGGGAGAGTAGCTGAGCGCCGGGCACTACATGCGCTGCAGAATGCCGGGGGCCGGGCGCTACATGCGCTGCAGAACGCTGGGGGCCGGGAGTGTAGCTGAGCACCAGTCACTACATGCGCTGCAGAACGCTGGGGGCCGGGAGCGTAGCTGAGCGCCGGGCACTACATGCGCAGCAGAACGCTGGGGGCTGGGCACTACATGCGCTGCAGAACGCTGGGGACCGGGAGCGTAGCTGAGCGCCGGTCACTACATGCGCTGCAGAACGCCGGGGGCCGGGAGCGTAACTGAGCGCCGGTCACTACATGCGCTGCAGAACGCCGGGGGCCGGGAGCGTAGCTGAGCGCCGGTCACTACATGCGCAGCAGAACGCTGGGGGCCGGGCACTACATGCGCTGCAGAACGCTGGGGACCGGGAGCGTAGCTGAGCGCCGGTCACTACATGCGCTGCAGAACGCCGGGGGCCGGGAGCGTAACTGAGCGCCGGTCACTACATGCGCTGCAGAACGCCGGGGGCCGGGAGCGTAGCTGAGCGCTGGTCACTACATGCGCAGCAGAATGCTGGGGTCGGGAGCGTAGCTGCGCCGGTCACTACATGCGCTGCAGAACGCCGGTCACTACATGCGCAGCAGAATGCTGGGGTCGGGAGCGTAGCTGCGCCGGTCACTACATGTGCAGCAGAACGCTGGGGGCCGGTCACTACATGCGCTACAGAACGCCGTGGGCCGGGCACTACATGCGCAGCAGAACGCTGGGGGCCAGGCACTACATGCGCAGCAGAACGCTGAGCGCCGGTCACTACATGCGCTGCAGAACGCCGTGGGCCGGGCACTACATGCGCAGCAGAACGCTGAGCGCCGGTCACTACATGCGCTGCAGAACGCTGGGGGCCGGGAGCGTAGCTGAGCGCCGGGCACTACATGCGCAGCAGAACGCTGGGGACCGGGAGCGTAGCTGAGCGCCGGTCACTACATGCGCTGCAGAACGCCGTGGGCCGGTCACTACATGCGCTGCAGAACGCTGGGGGCCGGGAGAGTAGCTGAGCGCCGGGCACTACATGCGCTGCAGAATGCCGGGGGCCGGGCGCTACATGCGCTGCAGAACGCTGGGGGCCGGGAGTGTAGCTGAGCACCAGTCACTACATGCGCTGCAGAACGCTGGGGGCCGGGAGCGTAGCTGAGCGCCGGGCACTACATGCGCAGCAGAACGCTGGGGGCCGGGCACTACATGCGCTGCAGAACGCTGGGGACCGGGAGCGTAGCTGAGCGCCGGTCACTACATGCGCTGCAGAACGCCGGGGGCCGGGAGCGTAACTGAGCGCCGGTCACTACATGCGCTGCAGAACGCCGGGGGCCGGGAGCGTAGCTGAGCGCCGGTCACTACATGCGCAGCAGAACGCTGGGGGCCGGGCACTACATGCGCTGCAGAACGCTGGGGACCGGGAGCGTAGCTGAGCGCCGGTCACTACATGCGCTGCAGAACGCCGGGGGCCGGGAGCGTAACTGAGCGCCGGTCACTACATGCGCTGCAGAACGCCGGGGGCCGGGAGCGTAGCTGAGCGCTGGTCACTACATGCGCAGCAGAATGCTGGGGTCGGGAGCGTAGCTGCGCCGGTCACTACATGCGCTGCAGAACGCCGGGGGCCGGGAGCGTAGCTGAGCGCCGGTCACTACATGCGCTGCAGAACGCCGGTCACTACATGCGCAGCAGAATGCTGGGGTCGGGAGCGTAGCTGCGCCGGTCACTACATGTGCAGCAGAACGCTGGGGGCCGGTCACTACATGCGCTGCAGAACGCCGTGGGCCGGGCACTACATGCGCAGCAGAACGCTGGGGGCCGGGCACTACATGCGCAGCAGAACGCTGAGCGCCGGTCACTACATGCGCTGCAGAACGCCGTGGGCCGGGCACTACATGCGCAGCAGAACGCTGAGCGCCGGTCACTACATGCGCTGCAGAACGCTGGGGGCCGGGAGCGTAGCTGAGCGCCGGGCACTACATGCGCAGCAGAACGCTGGGGACCGGGAGCGTAGCTGAGCGCCGGTCACTACATGCGCTGCAGAACGCCGTGGGCCGGGCACTACATGCGCAGCAGAACGCTGGGGGCCGGGCACTACATGCGCTGCAGAACGCCGTGGGCCGGGCACTACATGCGCAGCAGAACGCCGTGGGCCGGGCACTACATGCGCAGCAGAACGCTGAGCGCCGGTCACTACATGCGCTGCAGAACGCTGGGGGCCGGGAGCGTAGCTGAGCGCCGGGCACTACATGCGCAGCAGAACGCTGGGGACCGGGAGCGTAGCTGAGCGCCGGTCACTACATGCGCTGCAGAACGCCGTGGGCCGGGCACTACATGCGCAGCAGAACGCTGGGGGCCGGGCACTACATGCGCTGCAGAACGCCGTGGGCCGGGCACTACATGCGCAGCAGAACGCTGGGGGCCGGGCACTACATGCGCTGCAGAACGCCGTGGGCCGGGCACTACATGCGCTGCAGAACGCTGGGGGCCGGGAGCGTAGCTGAGCGCCGGGCACTACATGCGCAGCAGAACGCTGGGGACCGGGAGCGTAGCTGAGCGCCGGTCACTACATGCGCTGCAGAACGCCGTGGGCCGGGCACTACATGCGCAGCAGAACGCTGGGGGCCGGGCACTACATGCGCAGCAGAACGCCGTGGGCCGGGCACTACATGCGCAGCAGAACGCTGAGCGCCGGTCACTACATGCGCTGCAGAACGCTGGGGGCCGGGAGCGTAGCTGAGCGCCGGGCACTACATGCGCAGCAGAACGCTGGGGACCGGGAGCGTAGCTGAGCGCCGGTCACTACATGCGCTGCAGAACGCCGTGGGCCGGGCACTACATGCGCAGCAGAACGCTGGGGGCCGGGCACTACATGCGCTGCAGAACGCCGTGGGCCGGGCACTACATGCGCAGCAGAACGCTGGGGGCCGGGCACTACATGCGCTGCAGAACGCCGTGGGCCGGGCACTACATGCGCAGCAGAACGCTGGGGGCCGGGCACTACATGCGCTGCAGAACGCCGTGGGCCGGGCACTACATGCGCAGCAGAACGCTGGGGGCCGGGCACTACATGCGCTGCAGAACGCCGTGGGCCGGGCACTACATGCGCTGCAGAACGCTGGGGGCCGGGAGCGTAGCTGAGCGCCGGTCACTACATGCGCAGCAGAACGCTGGGGGCCGGGCACTACATGCGCTGCAGAACGCTGGGGACCGGGAGCGTAGCTGAGCGCCGGTCACTACATGCGCTGCAGAACGCCGGGGGCGTAACTGAGCGCCGGTCACTACATGCGCTGCAGAACGCCGGGGGCCGGGAGCGTAGCTGAGCGCCGGTCACTACATGCGCAGCAGAATGCTGGGGTCGGGAGCGTAGCTGCGCCGGTCACTACATGCGCTGCAGAACGCCGGGGGCCGGGAGCGTAGCTGAGCGCCGGTCACTACATGCGCTGCAGAACGCCGGTCACTACATGCGCAGCAGAATGCTGGGGTCGGGAGCGTAGCTGCGCCGGTCACTACATGTGCAGCAGAACGCTGGGGGCCGGTCACTACATGCGCTACAGAACGCCGTGGGCCGGGCACTACATGCGCAGCAGAACGCTGGGGGCCGGGCACTACATGCGCAGCAGAACGCTGAGCGCCGGTCACTACATGCGCTGCAGAACGCCGTGGGCCGGGCACTACATGCGCTGCAGAACGCCGGGGGCCGGGAGCGTAGCTGAGCGCCGGTCACTACATGCGCAGCAGAACGCTGGGGGCCGGGCACTACATGCGCTGCAGAACGCTGGGGACCGGGAGCGTAGCTGAGCGCCGGTCACTACATGCGCTGCAGAACGCCGGGGGCCGGGAGCGTAACTGAGCGCCGGTCACTACATGCGCTGCAGAACGCCGGGGGCCGGGAGCGTAGCTGAGCGCCGGTCACTACATGCGCAGCAGAATGCTGGGGTCGGGAGCGTAGCTGCGCCGGTCACTACATGCGCTGCAGAACGCCGGGGGCCGGGAGCGTAGCTGAGCTCCGGTCACTACATGCGCTGCAGAACGCCGGTCACTACATGCGCAGCAGAATGCTGGGGTCGGGAGCGTAGCTGCGCCGGTCACTACATGCGCAGCAGAACGCTGGGGGCCGGTCACTACATGCGCTGCAGAACGCCGTGGGCCGGGCACTACATGCGCAGCAGAACGCTGGGGGCCGGGCACTACATGCGCTGCAGAACGCTGGGGGTTGGGAGCGTAGCTGAGCGCCGGGCACTACATGCGCTGCAGAATGCTGGGGGCCGGGCACTACATGCGCTGCAGAACGCAGGGGGCCGGGAGAGTAGCTGAGCGTCGGTCCCTACATGCGCTGCAGAACGCTGGGGGCCGGAAGCGTAGCTGAGCGCCGGTCACTACATGCGCTGCAGAACGCTGGGGGCCGGGAGAGTAGCTGAGCGCCGGGCACTACATGCGCTGCAGAATGCCGGGGGCCGGGCGCTACATGCGCTGCAGAACGCTGGGGGCCGGGAGTGTAGCTGAGCACCAGTCACTACATGCGCTGCAGAACGCTGGGGGCCGGGAGCGTAGCTGAGCGCCGGGCACTACATGCGCAGCAGAACGCTGGGGGCCGGGCACTACATGCGCTGCAGAACGCTGGGGACCGGGAGCGTAGCTGAGCGCCGGTCACTACATGCGCTGCAGAACGCCGGGGGCCGGGAGCGTAACTGAGCGCCGGTCACTACATGCGCTGCAGAACGCCGGGGGCCGGGAGCGTAGCTGAGCGCCGGTCACTACATGCGCAGCAGAACGCTGGGGGCCGGGCACTACATGCGCTGCAGAACGCTGGGGACCGGGAGCGTAGCTGAGCGCCGGTCACTACATGCGCTGCAGAACGCCGGGGGCCGGGAGCGTAACTGAGCGCCGGTCACTACATGCGCTGCAGAACGCCGGGGGCCGGGAGCGTAGCTGAGCGCTGGTCACTACATGCGCAGCAGAATGCTGGGGTCGGGAGCGTAGCTGCGCCGGTCACTACATGCGCTGCAGAACGCCGGGGGCCGGGAGCGTAGCTGAGCGCCGGTCACTACATGCGCTGCAGAACGCCGGTCACTACATGCGCAGCAGAATGCTGGGGTCGGGAGCGTAGCTGCGCCGGTCACTACATGTGCAGCAGAACGCTGGGGGCCGGTCACTACATGCGCTGCAGAACGCCGTGGGCCGGGCACTACATGCGCAGCAGAACGCTGGGGGCCGGGCACTACATGCGCAGCAGAACGCTGAGCGCCGGTCACTACATGCGCTGCAGAACGCCGTGGGCCGGGCACTACATGCGCAGCAGAACGCTGAGCGCCGGTCACTACATGCGCTGCAGAACGCTGGGGGCCGGGAGCGTAGCTGAGCGCCGGGCACTACATGCGCAGCAGAACGCTGGGGACCGGGAGCGTAGCTGAGCGTCGGTCCCTACATGCGCTGCAGAACGCTGGGGGCCGGAAGCGTAGCTGAGCGCCGGTCACTACATGCGCTGCAGAACGCTGGGGGCCGGGAGAGTAGCTGAGCGCCGGGCACTACATGCGCTGCAGAATGCCGGGGGCCGGGCGCTACATGCGCTGCAGAACGCTGGGGGCCGGGAGTGTAGCTGAGCACCAGTCACTACATGCGCTGCAGAACGCTGGGGGCCGGGAGCGTAGCTGAGCGCCGGGCACTACATGCGCAGCAGAACGCTGGGGGCCGGGCACTACATGCGCTGCAGAACGCTGGGGACCGGGAGCGTAGCTGAGCGCCGGTCACTACATGCGCTGCAGAACGCCGGGGGCCGGGAGCGTAACTGAGCGCCGGTCACTACATGCGCTGCAGAACGCCGGGGGCCGGGAGCGTAGCTGAGCGCCGGTCACTACATGCGCAGCAGAACGCTGGGGGCCGGGCACTACATGCGCTGCAGAACGCTGGGGACCGGGAGCGTAGCTGAGCGCCGGTCACTACATGCGCTGCAGAACGCCGGGGGCCGGGAGCGTAACTGAGCGCCGGTCACTACATGCGCTGCAGAACGCCGGGGGCCGGGAGCGTAGCTGAGCGCTGGTCACTACATGCGCAGCAGAATGCTGGGGTCGGGAGCGTAGCTGCGCCGGTCACTACATGCGCTGCAGAACGCCGGGGGCCGGGAGCGTAGCTGAGCGCCGGTCACTACATGCGCTGCAGAACGCCGGTCACTACATGCGCAGCAGAATGCTGGGGTCGGGAGCGTAGCTGCGCCGGTCACTACATGTGCAGCAGAACGCTGGGGGCCGGTCACTACATGCGCTGCAGAACGCCGTGGGCCGGGCACTACATGCGCAGCAGAACGCTGGGGGCCGGGCACTACATGCGCAGCAGAACGCTGAGCGCCGGTCACTACATGCGCTGCAGAACGCCGTGGGCCGGGCACTACATGCGCAGCAGAACGCTGAGCGCCGGTCACTACATGCGCTGCAGAACGCTGGGGGCCGGGAGCGTAGCTGAGCGCCGGGCACTACATGCGCAGCAGAACGCTGGGGACCGGGAGCGTAGCTGAGCGCCGGTCACTACATGCGCTGCAGAACGCCGTGGGCCGGTCACTACATGCGCTGCAGAACGCTGGGGGCCGGGAGAGTAGCTGAGCGCCGGGCACTACATGCGCTGCAGAATGCCGGGGGCCGGGCGCTACATGCGCTGCAGAACGCTGGGGGCCGGGAGTGTAGCTGAGCACCAGTCACTACATGCGCTGCAGAACGCTGGGGGCCGGGAGCGTAGCTGAGCGCCGGGCACTACATGCGCAGCAGAACGCTGGGGGCTGGGCACTACATGCGCTGCAGAACGCTGGGGACCGGGAGCGTAGCTGAGCGCCGGTCACTACATGCGCTGCAGAACGCCGGGGGCCGGGAGCGTAACTGAGCGCCGGTCACTACATGCGCTGCAGAACGCCGGGGGCCGGGAGCGTAGCTGAGCGCCGGTCACTACATGCGCAGCAGAACGCTGGGGGCCGGGCACTACATGCGCTGCAGAACGCTGGGGACCGGGAGCGTAGCTGAGCGCCGGTCACTACATGCGCTGCAGAACGCCGGGGGCCGGGAGCGTAACTGAGCGCCGGTCACTACATGCGCTGCAGAACGCCGGGGGCCGGGAGCGTAGCTGAGCGCTGGTCACTACATGCGCAGCAGAATGCTGGGGTCGGGAGCGTAGCTGCGCCGGTCACTACATGCGCTGCAGAACGCCGGGGGCCGGGAGCGTAGCTGAGCGCCGGTCACTACATGCGCTGCAGAACGCCGGTCACTACATGCGCAGCAGAATGCTGGGGTCGGGAGCGTAGCTGCGCCGGTCACTACATGTGCAGCAGAATGCTGGGGGCCGGTCACTACATGCGCTACAGAACGCCGTGGGCCGGGCACTACATGCGCAGCAGAACGCTGGGGGCCGGGCACTACATGCGCAGCAGAACGCTGAGCGCCGGTCACTACATGCGCTGCAGAACGCCGTGGGCCGGGCACTACATGCGCAGCAGAACGCTGAGCGCCGGTCACTACATGCGCTGCAGAACGCTGGGGGCCGGGAGCGTAGCTGAGCGCCGGGCACTACATGCGCAGCAGAACGCTGGGGACCGGGAGCGTAGCTGAGCGCCGGTCACTACATGCGCTGCAGAACGCCGTGGGCCGGTCACTACATGCGCTGCAGAACGCTGGGGGCCGGGAGAGTAGCTGAGCGCCGGGCACTACATGCGCTGCAGAATGCCGGGGGCCGGGCGCTACATGCGCTGCAGAACGCTGGGGGCCGGGAGTGTAGCTGAGCACCAGTCACTACATGCGCTGCAGAACGCTGGGGGCCGGGAGCGTAGCTGAGCGCCGGGCACTACATGCGCAGCAGAACGCTGGGGGCCGGGCACTACATGCGCTGCAGAACGCTGGGGACCGGGAGCGTAGCTGAGCGCCGGTCACTACATGCGCTGCAGAACGCCGGGGGCCGGGAGCGTAACTGAGCGCCGGTCACTACATGCGCTGCAGAACGCCGGGGGCCGGGAGCGTAGCTGAGCGCCGGTCACTACATGCGCAGCAGAATGCTGGGGTCGGGAGCGTAGCTGCGCCGGTCACTACATGCGCTGCAGAACGCCGGGGGCCGGGAGCGTAGCTGAGCGCCGGTCACTACATGCGCTGCAGAACGCCGGTCACTACATGCGCAGCAGAATGCTGGGGTCGGGAGCGTAGCTTCGCCGGTCACTACATGCGCTGCAGAACGCCGGGGGCCGGGAGCGTAGCTGAGCGCCGGTCACTACATGCGCTGCAGAACGCCGGTCACTACATGCGCAGCAGAACGCTGGGGGCCGGTCACTACATGCGCTGCAGAACGCCGTGGGCCGGGCACTACATGCGCAGCAGAACGCTGGGGGCCGGGCACTACATGCGCTGCAGAACGCTGGGGGTTGGGAGCGTAGCTGAGCGCCGGGCACTACATGCGCTGCAGAATGCTGGGGGCCGGGCACTACATGCGCTGCAGAACGCAGGGGGCCGGGAGAGTAGCTGAGCGTCGGTCCCTACATGCGCTGCAGAACGCTGGGGGCCGGAAGCGTAGCTGAGCGCCGGTCACTACATGCGCTGCAGAACGCTGGGGGCCGGGAGAGTAGCTGAGCGCCGGGCACTACATGCGCTGCAGAATGCCGGGGGCCGGGCGCTACATGCGCTGCAGAACGCTGGGGGCCGGGAGTGTAGCTGAGCACCAGTCACTACATGCGCTGCAGAACGCTGGGGGCCGGGAGCGTAGCTGAGCGCCGGGCACTACATGCGCAGCAGAACGCTGGGGGCCGGGCACTACATGCGCTGCAGAACGCTGGGGACCGGGAGCGTAGCTGAGCGCCGGTCACTACATGCGCTGCAGAACGCCGGGGGCCGGGAGCGTAACTGAGCGCCGGTCACTACATGCGCTGCAGAACGCCGGGGGCCGGGAGCGTAGCTGAGCGCCGGTCACTACATGCGCAGCAGAATGCTGGGGTCGGGAGCGTAGCTGCGCCGGTCACTACATGCGCTGCAGAACGCCGGGGGCCGGGAGCGTAGCTGAGCGCCGGTCACTACATGCGCTGCAGAACGCCGGTCACTACATGCGCAGCAGAATGCTGGGGTCGGGAGCGTAGCTGCGCCGGTCACTACATGCGCTGCAGAACGCCGGGGGCCGGGAGCGTAGCTGAGCGCCGGTCACTACATGCGCTGCAGAACGCCGGTCACTACATGCGCAGCAGAATGCTGGGGTCGGGAGCGTAGCTGCGCCGGTCACTACATGCGCAGCAGAACGCTGGGGGCCGGTCACTACATGCGCTGCAGAACGCCGTGGGCCGGGCACTACATGCGCAGCAGAACGCTGGGGGCCGGGCACTACATGCGCTGCAGAACGCTGGGGGTTGGGAGCGTAGCTGAGCGCCGGGCACTACATGCGCTGCAGAATGCTGGGGGCCGGGCACTACATGCGCTGCAGAACGCAGGGGGCCGGGAGAGTAGCTGAGCGTCGGTCCCTACATGCGCTGCAGAACGCTGGGGGCCGGAAGCGTAGCTGAGCGCCGGTCACTACATGCGCTGCAGAACGCTGGGGGCCGGGAGAGTAGCTGAGCGCCGGGCACTACATGCGCTGCAGAATGCCGGGGGCCGGGCGCTACATGCGCTGCAGAACGCTGGGGGCCGGGAGTGTAGCTGAGCACCAGTCACTACATGCGCTGCAGAACGCTGGGGGCCGGGAGCGTAGCTGAGCACCGGGCACTACATGCGCAGCAGAACGCTGGGGGCCGGGCACTACATGCGCTGCAGAACGCTGGGGACCGGGAGCGTAGCTGAGCGCCGGTCACTACATGCGCTGCAGAACGCCGGGGGCCGGGAGCGTAACTGAGCGCCGGTCACTACATGCGCTGCAGAACGCCGGGGGCCGGGAGCGTAGCTGAGCGCCGGTCACTACATGCGCAGCAGAACGCTGGGGGCCGGGCACTACATGCGCTGCAGAACGCTGGGGACCGGGAGCGTAGCTGAGCGCCGGTCACTACATGCGCTGCAGAACGCCGGGGGCCGGGAGCGTAACTGAGCGCCGGTCACTACATGCGCTGCAGAACGCCGGGGGCCGGGAGCGTAGCTGAGCGCCGGTCACTACATGCGCAGCAGAATGCTGGGGTCGGGAGCGTAGCTGCGCCGGTCACTACATGCGCTGCAGAACGCCGGGGGCCGGGAGCGTAGCTGAGCGCCGGTCACTACATGCGCTGCAGAACGCCGGTCACTACATGCGCAGCAGAATGCTGGGGTCGGGAGCGTAGCTGCGCCGGTCACTACATGCGCAGCAGAACGCTGGGGGCCGGTCACTACATGCGCTGCAGAACGCCGTGGGCCGGGCACTACATGCGCAGCAGAACGCTGGGGGCCGGGCACTACATGCGCTGCAGAACGCTGGGGGTTGGGAGCGTAGCTGAGCGCCGGGCACTACATGCGCTGCAGAATGCTGGGGGCCGGGCACTACATGCGCTGCAGAACGCAGGGGGCCGGGAGAGTAGCTGAGCGTCGGTCCCTACATGCGCTGCAGAACGCTGGGGGCCGGAAGCGTAGCTGAGCGCCGGTCACTACATGCGCTGCAGAACGCTGGGGGCCGGGAGAGTAGCTGAGCGCCGGGCACTACATGCGCTGCAGAATGCCGGGGGCCGGGCGCTACATGCGCTGCAGAACGCTGGGGGCCGGGAGTGTAGCTGAGCACCAGTCACTACATGCGCTGCAGAACGCTGGGGGCCGGGAGCGTAGCTGAGCGCCGGGCACTACATGCGCAGCAGAACGCTGGGGGCCGGGCACTACATGCGCTGCAGAACGCTGGGGACCGGGAGCGTAGCTGAGCGCCGGTCACTACATGCGCTGCAGAACGCCGGGGGCCGGGAGCGTAACTGAGCGCCGGTCACTACATGCGCTGCAGAACGCCGGGGGCCGGGAGCGTAGCTGAGCGCCGGTCACTACATGCGCAGCAGAACGCTGGGGGCCGGGCACTACATGCGCTGCAGAACGCTGGGGACCGGGAGCGTAGCTGAGCGCCGGTCACTACATGCGCTGCAGAACGCCGGGGGCCGGGAGCGTAACTGAGCGCCGGTCACTACATGCGCTGCAGAACGCCGGGGGCCGGGAGCGTAGCTGAGCGCTGGTCACTACATGCGCAGCAGAATGCTGGGGTCGGGAGCGTAGCTGCGCCGGTCACTACATGCGCTGCAGAACGCCGGGGGCCGGGAGCGTAGCTGAGCGCCGGTCACTACATGCGCTGCAGAACGCCGGTCACTACATGCGCAGCAGAATGCTGGGGTCGGGAGCGTAGCTGCGCCGGTCACTACATGTGCAGCAGAACGCTGGGGGCCGGTCACTACATGCGCTGCAGAACGCCGTGGGCCGGGCACTACATGCGCAGCAGAACGCTGGGGGCCGGGCACTACATGCGCAGCAGAACGCTGAGCGCCGGTCACTACATGCGCTGCAGAACGCCGTGGGCCGGGCACTACATGCGCAGCAGAACGCTGAGCGCCGGTCACTACATGCGCTGCAGAACGCTGGGGGCCGGGAGCGTAGCTGAGCGCCGGGCACTACATGCGCAGCAGAACGCTGGGGACCGGGAGCGTAGCTGAGCGCCGGTCACTACATGCGCTGCAGAACGCCGTGGGCCGGCCACTACATGCGCTGCAGAACGCTGGGGGCCGGGAGAGTAGCTGAGCGCCGGGCACTACATGCGCTGCAGAATGCCGGGGGCCGGGCGCTACATGCGCTGCAGAACGCTGGGGGCCGGGAGTGTAGCTGAGCACCAGTCACTACATGCGCTGCAGAACGCTGGGGGCCGGGAGCGTAGCTGAGCGCCGGGCACTACATGCGCAGCAGAACGCTGGGGGCTGGGCACTACATGCGCTGCAGAACGCTGGGGACCGGGAGCGTAGCTGAGCGCCGGTCACTACATGCGCTGCAGAACGCCGGGGGCCGGGAGCGTAACTGAGCGCCGGTCACTACATGCGCTGCAGAACGCCGGGGGCCGGGAGCGTAGCTGAGCGCCGGTCACTACATGCGCAGCAGAACGCTGGGGGCCGGGCACTACATGCGCTGCAGAACGCTGGGGACCGGGAGCGTAGCTGAGCGCCGGTCACTACATGCGCTGCAGAACGCCGGGGGCCGGGAGCGTAACTGAGCGCCGGTCACTACATGCGCTGCAGAACGCCGGGGGCCGGGAGCGTAGCTGAGCGCTGGTCACTACATGCGCAGCAGAATGCTGGGGTCGGGAGCGTAGCTGCGCCGGTCACTACATGCGCTGCAGAACGCCGGGGGCCGGGAGCGTAGCTGAGCGCCGGTCACTACATGCGCTGCAGAACGCCGGTCACTACATGCGCAGCAGAATGCTGGGGTCGGGAGCGTAGCTGCGCCGGTCACTACATGTGCAGCAGAACGCTGGGGGCCGGTCACTACATGCGCTACAGAACGCCGTGGGCCGGGCACTACATGCGCAGCAGAACGCTGGGGGCCGGGCACTACATGCGCAGCAGAACGCTGAGCGCCGGTCACTACATGCGCTGCAGAACGCCGTGGGCCGGGCACTACATGCGCAGCAGAACGCTGAGCGCCGGTCACTACATGCGCTGCAGAACGCTGGGGGCCGGGAGCGTAGCTGAGCGCCGGGCACTACATGCGCAGCAGAACGCTGGGGACCGGGAGCGTAGCTGAGCGCCGGTCACTACATGCGCTGCAGAACGCCGTGGGCCGGTCACTACATGCGCTGCAGAACGCTGGGGGCCGGGAGAGTAGCTGAGCGCCGGGCACTACATGCGCTGCAGAATGCCGGGGGCCGGGCGCTACATGCGCTGCAGAACGCTGGGGGCCGGGAGTGTAGCTGAGCACCAGTCACTACATGCGCTGCAGAACGCTGGGGGCCGGGAGCGTAGCTGAGCGCCGGGCACTACATGCGCAGCAGAACGCTGGGGGCCGGGCACTACATGCGCTGCAGAACGCTGGGGACCGGGAGCGTAGCTGAGCGCCGGTCACTACATGCGCTGCAGAACGCCGGGGGCCGGGAGCGTAACTGAGCGCCGGTCACTACATGCGCTGCAGAACGCCGGGGGCCGGGAGCGTAGCTGAGCGCCGGTCACTACATGCGCAGCAGAACGCTGGGGGCCGGGCACTACATGCGCTGCAGAACGCTGGGGACCGGGAGCGTAGCTGAGCGCCGGTCACTACATGCGCTGCAGAACGCCGGGGGCCGGGAGCGTAACTGAGCGCCGGTCACTACATGCGCTGCAGAACGCCGGGGGCCGGGAGCGTAGCTGAGCGCTGGTCACTACATGCGCAGCAGAATGCTGGGGTCGGGAGCGTAGCTGCGCCGGTCACTACATGCGCTGCAGAACGCCGGGGGCCGGGAGCGTAGCTGAGCGCCGGTCACTACATGCGCTGCAGAACGCCGGTCACTACATGCGCAGCAGAATGCTGGGGTCGGGAGCGTAGCTGCGCCGGTCACTACATGTGCAGCAGAACGCTGGGGGCCGGTCACTACATGCGCTGCAGAACGCCGTGGGCCGGGCACTACATGCGCAGCAGAACGCTGGGGGCCGGGCACTACATGCGCAGCAGAACGCTGAGCGCCGGTCACTACATGCGCTGCAGAACGCCGTGGGCCGGGCACTACATGCGCAGCAGAACGCTGAGCGCCGGTCACTACATGCGCTGCAGAACGCTGGGGGCCGGGAGCGTAGCTGAGCGCCGGGCACTACATGCGCAGCAGAACGCTGGGGACCGGGAGCGTAGCTGAGCGCCGGTCACTACATGCGCTGCAGAACGCCGTGGGCCGGGCACTACATGCGCAGCAGAACGCTGGGGGCCGGGCACTACATGCGCTGCAGAACGCCGTGGGCCGGGCACTACATGCGCAGCAGAACGCTGGGGGCCGGGCACTACATGCGCTGCAGAACGCCGTGGGCCGGGCACTACATGCGCAGCAGAACGCTGGGGGCCGGGCACTACATGCGCTGCAGAACGCCGTGGGCCGGGCACTACATGCGCAGCAGAACGCTGGGGGCCGGGCACTACATGCGCTGCAGAACGCCGTGGGCCGGGCACTACATGCGCTGCAGAACGCTGGGGGCCGGGAGCGTAGCTGAGCGCCGGTCACTACATGCGCAGCAGAACGCTGGGGGCCGGGCACTACATGCACTGCAGAACGCTGGGGACCGGGAGCGTAGCTGAGCGCCGGTCACTACATGCGCTGCAGAACGCCGGGGGCGTAACTGAGCGCCGGTCACTACATGCGCTGCAGAACGCCGGGGGCCGGGAGCGTAGCTGAGCGCCGGTCACTACATGCGCAGCAGAATGCTGGGGTCGGGAGCGTAGCTGCGCCGGTCACTACATGCGCTGCAGAACGCCGGGGGCCGGGAGCGTAGCTGAGCGCCGGTCACTACATGCGCTGCAGAACGCCGGTCACTACATGCGCAGCAGAATGCTGGGGTCGGGAGCGTAGCTGCGCCGGTCACTACATGTGCAGCAGAACGCTGGGGGCCGGTCACTACATGCGCTACAGAACGCCGTGGGCCGGGCACTACATGCGCAGCAGAACGCTGGGGGCCGGGCACTACATGCGCAGCAGAACGCTGAGCGCCGGTCACTACATGCGCTGCAGAACGCCGTGGGCCGGGCACTACATGCGCAGCAGAACGCTGAGCGCCGGTCACTACATGCGCTGCAGAACGCTGGGGGCCGGGAGCGTAGCTGAGCGCCGGGCACTACATGCGCAGCAGAACGCTGGGGACCGGGAGCGTAGCTGAGCGCCGGTCACTACATGCGCTGCAGAACGCCGTGGGCCGGTCACTACATGCGCTGCAGAACGCTGGGGGCCGGGAGAGTAGCTGAGCGCCGGGCACTACATGCGCTGCAGAATGCCGGGGGCCGGGCGCTACATGCGCTGCAGAACGCTGGGGGCCGGGAGTGTAGCTGAGCACCAGTCACTACATGCGCTGCAGAACGCTGGGGGCCGGGAGCGTAGCTGAGCGCCGGGCACTACATGCGCAGCAGAACGCTGGGGGCCGGGCACTACATGCGCTGCAGAACGCTGGGGACCGGGAGCGTAGCTGAGCGCCGGTCACTACATGCGCTGCAGAACGCCGGGGGCCGGGCACTACATGCGCAGCAGAACGCTGAGCGCCGGTCACTACATGCGCTGCAGAACGCTGGGGGCCGGGAGCGTAGCTGAGCGCCGGGCACTACATGCGCAGCAGAACGCTGGGGACCGGGAGCGTAGCTGAGCGCCGGTCACTACATGCGCTGCAGAACGCCGTGGGCCGGTCACTACATGCGCTGCAGAACGCTGGGGGCCGGGAGAGTAGCTGAGCGCCGGGCACTACATGCGCTGCAGAATGCCGGGGGCCGGGCGCTACATGCGCTGCAGAACGCTGGGGGCCGGGAGTGTAGCTGAGCACCAGTCACTACATGCGCTGCAGAACGCTGGGGGCCGGGAGCGTAGCTGAGCGCCGGGCACTACATGCGCAGCAGAACGCTGGGGGCCGGGCACTACATGCGCTGCAGAACGCTGGGGGCCGGGAGCGTAGCTGAGCGCCGGGCACTACATGCGCAGCAGAACGCTGGGGACCGGGAGCGTAGCTGAGCGCCGGTCACTACATGCGCTGCAGAACGCCGTGGGCCGGGCACTACATGCGCAGCAGAACGCTGGGGGCCGGGCACTACATGCGCAGCAGAACGCCGTGGGCCGGGCACTACATGCGCAGTAGAACGCTGAGCGCCGGTCACTACATGCGCTGCAGAACGCTGGGGGCCGGGAGCGTAGCTGAGCGCCGGGCACTACATGCGCAGCAGAACGCTGGGGACCGGGAGCGTAGCTGAGCGCCGGTCACTACATGCGCTGCAGAACGCCGTGGGCCGGGCACTACATGCGCAGCAGAACGCTGGGGGCCGGGCACTACATGCGCTGCAGAACGCCGTGGGCCGGGCACTACATGCGCAGCAGAACGCTGGGGGCCGGGCACTACATGCGCTGCAGAACGCCGTGGGCCGGGCACTACATGCGCTGCAGAACGCTGGGGGCCGGGAGCGTAGCTGAGCGCCGGGCACTACATGCGCAGCAGAACGCTGGGGACCGGGAGCGTAGCTGAGCGCCGGTCACTACATGCGCTGCAGAACGCCGTGGGCCGGGCACTACATGCGCAGCAGAACGCTGGGGGCCGGGCACTACATGCGCAGCAGAACGCCGTGGGCCGGGCACTACATGCGCAGCAGAACGCTGAGCGCCGGTCACTACATGCGCTGCAGAACGCTGGGGGCCGGGAGCGTAGCTGAGCGCCGGGCACTACATGCGCAGCAGAACGCTGGGGACCGGGAGCGTAGCTGAGCGCCGGTCACTACATGCGCTGCAGAACGCCGTGGGCCGGGCACTACATGCGCAGCAGAACGCTGGGGGCCAGGCACTACATGCGCTGCAGAACGCCGTGGGCCGGGCACTACATGTGCAGCAGAACGCTGGGGGCCGGTCACTACATGCGCTGCAGAACGCCGTGGGCCGGGCACTACATGCGCAGCAGAACGCTGGGGGCCGGGCACTACATGCGCAGCAGAACGCTGAGCGCCGGTCACTACATGCGCTGCAGAACGCCGTGGGCCGGGCACTACATGCGCAGCAGAACGCTGAGCGCCGGTCACTACATGCGCTGCAGAACGCTGGGGGCCGGGAGCGTAGCTGAGCGCCGGGCACTACATGCGCAGCAGAACGCTGGGGACCGGGAGCGTAGCTGAGCGCCGGTCACTACATGCGCTGCAGAACGCCGTGGGCCGGGCACTACATGCGCAGCAGAACGCTGGGGGCCGGGCACTACATGCGCTGCAGAACGCCGTGGGCCGGGCACTACATGCGCAGCAGAACGCCGTGGGCCGGGCACTACATGCGCAGCAGAACGCTGAGCGCCGGTCACTACATGCGCTGCAGAACGCTGGGGGCCGGGAGCGTAGCTGAGCGCCGGGCACTACATGCGCAGCAGAACGCTGGGGACCGGGAGCGTAGCTGAGCGCCGGTCACTACATGCGCTGCAGAACGCCGTGGGCCGGGCACTACATGCGCAGCAGAACGCTGGGGGCCGGGCACTACATGCGCTGCAGAACGCCGTGGGCCGGGCACTACATGCGCAGCAGAACGCTGGGGGCCGGGCACTACATGCGCTGCAGAACGCCGTGGGCCGGGCACTACATGCGCTGCAGAACGCTGGGGGCCGGGAGCGTAGCTGAGCGCCGGGCACTACATGCGCAGCAGAACGCTGGGGACCGGGAGCGTAGCTGAGCGCCGGTCACTACATGCGCTGCAGAACGCCGTGGGCCGGGCACTACATGCGCAGCAGAACGCTGGGGGCCGGGCACTACATGCGCAGCAGAACGCCGTGGGCCGGGCACTACATGCGCAGCAGAACGCTGAGCGCCGGTCACTACATGCGCTGCAGAACGCTGGGGGCCGGGAGCGTAGCTGAGCGCCGGGCACTACATGCGCAGCAGAACGCTGGGGACCGGGAGCGTAGCTGAGCGCCGGTCACTACATGCGCTGCAGAACGCCGTGGGCCGGGCACTACATGCGCAGCAGAACGCTGGGGGCCGGGCACTACATGCGCTGCAGAACGCCGTGGGCCGGGCACTACATGCGCAGCAGAACGCTGGGGGCCAGGCACTACATGCGCTGCAGAACGCCGTGGGCCGGGCACTACATGCGCAGCAGAACGCTGGGGGCCGGGCACTACATGCGCTGCAGAACGCCGTGGGCCGGGCACTACATGCGCAGCAGAACGCTGGGGGCCGGGCGCTACATGCGCTGCAGAACGCCGTGGGCCGGGCACTACATGCGCTGCAGAACGCTGGGGGCCGGGAGCGTAGCTGAGCGCCGGTCACTACATGCGCAGCAGAACGCTGGGGGCCGGGCACTACATGCGCTGCAGAACGCTGGGGACCGGGAGCGTAGCTGAGCGCCGGTCACTACATGCGCTGCAGAACGCCGGGGGCCGGGAGCGTAACTGAGCGCCGGTCACTACATGCGCTGCAGAACGCCGGGGGCGTAGCTGAGCGCCGGTCACTACATGCGCAGCAGAATGCTGGGGTCGGGAGCGTAGCTGCGCCGGTCACTACATGCGCTGCAGAACGCCGGGGGCCGGGAGCGTAGCTGAGCGCCGGTCACTACATGCGCTGCAGAACGCCGGTCACTACATGCGCAGCAGAATGCTGGGGTCGGGAGCGTAGCTGCGCCGGTCACTACATGTGCAGCAGAACGCTGGGGGCCGGTCACTACATGCGCTACAGAACGCCGTGGGCCGGGCACTACATGCGCAGCAGAACGCTGGGGGCCGGGCACTACATGCGCAGCAGAACGCTGAGCGCCGGTCACTACATGCGCTGCAGAACGCCGTGGGCCGGGCACTACATGCGCAGCAGAACGCTGAGCGCCGGTCACTACATGCGCTGCAGAACGCTGGGGGCCGGGAGCGTAGCTGAGCGCCGGGCACTACATGCGCAGCAGAACGCTGGGGACCGGGAGCGTAGCTGAGCGCCGGTCACTACATGCGCTGCAGAACGCCGTGGGCCGGTCACTACATGCGCTGCAGAACGCTGGGGGCCGGGAGTGTAGCTGAGCACCAGTCACTACATGCGCTGCAGAACGCTGGGGGCCGGGAGCGTAGCTGAGCGCCGGGCACTACATGCGCAGCAGAACGCTGGGGGCCGGGCACTACATGCGCTGCAGAACGCTGGGGACCGGGAGCGTAGCTGAGCGCCGGTCACTACATGCGCTGCAGAACGCCGGGGGCCGGGAGCGTAACTGAGCGCCGGTCACTACATGCGCTGCAGAACGCCGGGGGCCGGGAGCGTAGCTGAGCGCCGGTCACTACATGCGCAGCAGAACGCTGGGGGCCGGGCACTACATGCGCTGCAGAACGCTGGGGACCGGGAGCGTAGCTGAGCGCCGGTCACTACATGCGCTGCAGAACGCCGGGGGCCGGGAGCGTAACTGAGCGCCGGTCACTACATGCGCTGCAGAACGCCGGGGGCCGGGAGCGTAGCTGAGCGCTGGTCACTACATGCGCTGCAGAACGCCAGTCACTACATGCGCAGCAGAATGCTGGGGTCGGGAGCGTAGCTGCGCCGGTCACTACATGTGCAGCAGAACGCTGGGGGCCGGTCACTACATGCGCTGCAGAACGCCGTGGGCCGGGCACTACATGCGCAGCAGAACGCTGGGGGCCGGGCACTACATGCGCAGCAGAACGCTGAGCGCCGGTCACTACATGCGCTGCAGAACGCCGTGGGCCGGGCACTACATGCGCAGCAGAACGCTGAGCGCCGGTCACTACATGCGCTGCAGAACGCTGGGGGCCGGGAGCGTAGCTGAGCGCCGGGCACTACATGCGCAGCAGAACGCTGGGGACCGGGAGCGTAGCTGAGCGCCGGTCACTACATGCGCTGCAGAACGCCGTGGGCCGGTCACTACATGCGCTGCAGAACGCTGGGGGCCGGGAGAGTAGCTGAGCGCCGGGCACTACATGCGCTGCAGAATGCCGGGGGCCGGGCGCTACATGCGCTGCAGAACGCTGGGGGCCGGGAGTGTAGCTGAGCACCAGTCACTACATGCGCTGCAGAACGCTGGGGGCCGGGAGCGTAGCTGAGCGCCGGGCACTACATGCGCAGCAGAACGCTGGGGGCTGGGCACTACATGCGCTGCAGAACGCTGGGGACCGGGAGCGTAGCTGAGCGCCGGTCACTACATGCGCTGCAGAACGCCGGGGGCCGGGAGCGTAACTGAGCGCCGGTCACTACATGCGCTGCAGAACGCCGGGGGCCGGGAGCGTAGCTGAGCGCCGGTCACTACATGCGCAGCAGAACGCTGGGGGCCGGGCACTACATGCGCTGCAGAACGCTGGGGACCGGGAGCGTAGCTGAGCGCCGGTCACTACATGCGCTGCAGAACGCCGGGGGCCGGGAGCGTAACTGAGCGCCGGTCACTACATGCGCTGCAGAACGCCGGGGGCCGGGAGCGTAGCTGAGCGCTGGTCACTACATGCGCAGCAGAATGCTGGGGTCGGGAGCGTAGCTGCGCCGGTCACTACATGCGCTGCAGAACGCCGGGGGCCGGGAGCGTAGCTGAGCGCCGGTCACTACATGCGCTGCAGAACGCCGGTCACTACATGCGCAGCAGAATGCTGGGGTCGGGAGCGTAGCTGCGCCGGTCACTACATGTGCAGCAGAACGCTGGGGGCCGGTCACTACATGCGCTACAGAACGCCGTGGGCCGGGCACTACATGCGCAGCAGAACGCTGGGGGCCGGGCACTACATGCGCAGCAGAACGCTGAGCGCCGGTCACTACATGCGCTGCAGAACGCCGTGGGCCGGGCACTACATGCGCAGCAGAACGCTGAGCGCCGGTCACTACATGCGCTGCAGAACGCTGGGGGCCGGGAGCGTAGCTGAGCGCCGGGCACTACATGCGCAGCAGAACGCTGGGGACCGGGAGCGTAGCTGAGCGCCGGTCACTACATGCGCTGCAGAACGCCGTGGGCCGGTCACTACATGCGCTGCAGAACGCTGGGGGCCGGGAGAGTAGCTGAGCGCCGGGCACTACATGCGCTGCAGAATGCCGGGGGCCGGGCGCTACATGCGCTGCAGAACGCTGGGGGCCGGGAGTGTAGCTGAGCACCAGTCACTACATGCGCTGCAGAACGCTGGGGGCCGGGAGCGTAGCTGAGCGCCGGGCACTACATGCGCAGCAGAACGCTGGGGGCCGGGCACTACATGCGCTGCAGAACGCTGGGGACCGGGAGCGTAGCTGAGCGCCGGTCACTACATGCGCTGCAGAACGCCGGGGGCCGGGAGCGTAACTGAGCGCCGGTCACTACATGCGCTGCAGAACGCCGGGGGCCGGGAGCGTAGCTGAGCGCCGGTCACTACATGCGCAGCAGAACGCTGGGGGCCGGGCACTACATGCGCTGCAGAACGCTGGGGACCGGGAGCGTAGCTGAGCGCCGGTCACTACATGCGCTGCAGAACGCCGGGGGCCGGGAGCGTAACTGAGCGCCGGTCACTACATGCGCTGCAGAACGCCGGGGGCCGGGAGCGTAGCTGAGCGCTGGTCACTACATGCGCAGCAGAATGCTGGGGTCGGGAGCGTAGCTGCGCCGGTCACTACATGCGCTGCAGAACGCCGGGGGCCGGGAGCGTAGCTGAGCGCCGGTCACTACATGCGCTGCAGAACGCCGGTCACTACATGCGCAGCAGAATGCTGGGGTCGGGAGCGTAGCTGCGCCGGTCACTACATGTGCAGCAGAACGCTGGGGGCCGGTCACTACATGCGCTGCAGAACGCCGTGGGCCGGGCACTACATGCGCAGCAGAACGCTGGGGGCCGGGCACTACATGCGCAGCAGAACGCTGAGCGCCGGTCACTACATGCGCTGCAGAACGCCGTGGGCCGGGCACTACATGCGCAGCAGAACGCTGAGCGCCGGTCACTACATGCGCTGCAGAACGCTGGGGGCCGGGAGCGTAGCTGAGCGCCGGGCACTACATGCGCAGCAGAACGCTGGGGACCGGGAGCGTAGCTGAGCGCCGGTCACTACATGCGCTGCAGAACGCCGTGGGCCGGGCACTACATGCGCAGCAGAACGCTGGGGGCCGGGCACTACATGCGCTGCAGAACGCCGTGGGCCGGGCACTACATGCGCAGCAGAACGCCGTGGGCCGGGCACTACATGCGCAGCAGAACGCTGAGCGCCGGTCACTACATGCGCTGCAGAACGCTGGGGGCCGGGAGCGTAGCTGAGCGCCGGGCACTACATGCGCAGCAGAACGCTGGGGACCGGGAGCGTAGCTGAGCGCCGGTCACTACATGCGCTGCAGAACGCCGTGGGCCGGGCACTACATGCGCAGCAGAACGCTGGGGGCCGGGCACTACATGCGCTGCAGAACGCCGTGGGCCGGGCACTACATGCGCAGCAGAACGCTGGGGGCCGGGCACTACATGCGCTGCAGAACGCCGTGGGCCGGGCACTACATGCGCTGCAGAACGCTGGGGGCCGGGAGCGTAGCTGAGCGCCGGGCACTACATGCGCAGCAGAACGCTGGGGACCGGGAGCGTAGCTGAGCGCCGGTCACTACATGCGCTGCAGAACGCCGTGGGCCGGGCACTACATGCGCAGCAGAACGCTGGGGGCCGGGCACTACATGCGCAGCAGAACGCCGTGGGCCGGGCACTACATGCGCAGCAGAACGCTGAGCGCCGGTCACTACATGCGCTGCAGAACGCTGGGGGCCGGGAGCGTAGCTGAGCGCCGGGCACTACATGCGCAGCAGAACGCTGGGGACCGGGAGCGTAGCTGAGCGCCGGTCACTACATGCGCTGCAGAACGCCGTGGGCCGGGCACTACATGCGCAGCAGAACGCTGGGGGCCGGGCACTACATGCGCTGCAGAACGCCGTGGGCCGGGCACTACATGCGCAGCAGAACGCTGGGGGCCGGGCACTACATGCGCTGCAGAACGCCGTGGGCCGGGCACTACATGCGCAGCAGAACGCTGGGGGCCGGGCACTACATGCGCTGCAGAACGCCGTGGGCCGGGCACTACATGCGCAGCAGAACGCTGGGGGCCGGGCACTACATGCGCTGCAGAACGCCGTGGGCCGGGCACTACATGCGCTGCAGAACGCTGGGGGCCGGGAGCGTAGCTGAGCGCCGGTCACTACATGCGCAGCAGAACGCTGGGGGCCGGGCACTACATGCGCTGCAGAACGCTGGGGACCGGGAGCGTAGCTGAGCGCCGGTCACTACATGCGCTGCAGAACGCCGGGGGCGTAACTGAGCGCCGGTCACTACATGCGCTGCAGAACGCCGGGGGCCGGGAGCGTAGCTGAGCGCCGGTCACTACATGCGCAGCAGAATGCTGGGGTCGGGAGCGTAGCTGCGCCGGTCACTACATGCGCTGCAGAACGCCGGGGGCCGGGAGCGTAGCTGAGCGCCGGTCACTACATGCGCTGCAGAACGCCGGTCACTACATGCGCAGCAGAATGCTGGGGTCGGGAGCGTAGCTGCGCCGGTCACTACATGTGCAGCAGAACGCTGGGGGCCGGTCACTACATGCGCTACAGAACGCCGTGGGCCGGGCACTACATGCGCAGCAGAACGCTGGGGGCCGGGCACTACATGCGCAGCAGAACGCTGAGCGCCGGTCACTACATGCGCTGCAGAACGCCGTGGGCCGGGCACTACATGCGCAGCAGAACGATGAGCGCCGGTCACTACATGCGCTGCAGAACGCTGGGGGCCGGGAGCGTAGCTGAGCGCCGGGCACTACATGCGCAGCAGAACGCTGGGGACTGGGAGCGTAGCTGAGCGCCGGTCACTACATGCGCTGCAGAACGCCGTGGGCCGGTCACTACATGCGCTGCAGAACGCTGGGGGCCGGGAGAGTAGCTGAGCGCCGGGCACTACATGCGCTGCAGAATGCCGGGGGCCGGGCGCTACATGCGCTGCAGAACGCTGGGGGCCGGGAGTGTAGCTGAGCACCAGTCACTACATGCGCTGCAGAACGCTGGGGGCCGGGAGCGTAGCTGAGCGCCGGGCACTACATGCGCAGCAGAACGCTGGGGGCCGGGCACTACATGCGCTGCAGAACGCTGGGGACCGGGAGCGTAGCTGAGCGCCGGTCACTACATGCGCTGCAGAACGCCGGGGGCCGGGAGCGTAGCTGAGCGCCGGGCACTACATGCGCAGCAGAACGCTGGGGACCGGGAGCGTAGCTGAGCGCCGGTCACTACATGCGCTGCAGAACGCCGTGGGCCGGGCACTACATGCGCAGCAGAACGCTGGGGGCCGGGCACTACATGCGCTGCAGAACGCCGTGGGCCGGGCACTACATGCGCAGCAGAACGCTGGGGGCCGGGCACTACATGCGCTGCAGAACGCCGTGGGCCGGGCACTACATGCGCTGCAGAACGCTGGGGGCCGGGAGCGTAGCTGAGCGCCGGGCACTACATGCGCAGCAGAACGCTGGGGACCGGGAGCGTAGCTGAGCGCCGGTCACTACATGCGCTGCAGAACGCCGTGGGCCGGGCACTACATGCGCAGCAGAACGCTGGGGGCCGGGCACTACATGCGCAGCAGAACGCCGTGGGCCGGGCACTACATGCGCAGCAGAACGCTGAGCGCCGGTCACTACATGCGCTGCAGAACGCTGGGGGCCGGGAGCGTAGCTGAGCGCCGGGCACTACATGCGCAGCAGAACGCTGGGGACCGGGAGCGTAGCTGAGCGCCGGTCACTACATGCGCTGCAGAACGCCGTGGGCCGGGCACTACATGCGCAGCAGAACGCTGGGGGCCGGGCACTACATGCGCAGCAGAACGCTGGGGGGCCGGGCACTACATGTGCAGCAGAACGCTGGGGGCCGGTCACTACATGCGCTGCAGAACGCCGTGGGCCGGGCACTACATGCGCAGCAGAACGCTGGGGGCCGGGCACTACATGCGCAGCAGAACGCTGAGCGCCGGTCACTACATGCGCTGCAGAACGCCGTGGGCCGGGCACTACATGCGCAGCAGAACGCTGAGCGCCGGTCACTACATGCGCTGCAGAACGCTGGGGGCCGGGAGCGTAGCTGAGCGCCGGGCACTACATGCGCAGCAGAACGCTGGGGACCGGGAGCGTAGCTGAGCGCCGGTCACTACATGCGCTGCAGAACGCCGTGGGCCGGGCACTACATGCGCAGCAGAACGCTGGGGGCCGGGCACTACATGCGCTGCAGAACGCCGTGGGCCGGGCACTACATGCGCAGCAGAACGCCGTGGGCCGGGCACTACATGCGCAGCAGAACGCTGAGCGCCGGTCACTACATGCGCTGCAGAACGCTGGGGGCCGGGAGCGTAGCTGAGCGCCGGGCACTACATGCGCAGCAGAACGCTGGGGACCGGGAGCGTAGCTGAGCGCCGGTCACTACATGCGCTGCAGAACGCCGTGGGCCGGGCACTACATGCGCAGCAGAACGCTGGGGGCCGGGCACTACATGCGCTGCAGAACGCCGTGGGCCGGGCACTACATGCGCAGCAGAACGCTGGGGGCCGGGCACTACATGCGCTGCAGAACGCCGTGGGCCGGGCACTACATGCGCAGCAGAACGCTGGGGGCCGGGCACTACATGCGCAGCAGAACGCCGTGGGCCGGGCACTACATGCGCAGCAGAACGCTGAGCGCCGGTCACTACATGCGCTGCAGAACGCTGGGGGCCGGGAGCGTAGCTGAGCGCCGGGCACTACATGCGCAGCAGAACGCTGGGGACCGGGAGCGTAGCTGAGCGCCGGTCACTACATGCGCTGCAGAACGCCGTGGGCCGGGCACTACATGCGCTGCAGAACGCCGTGGGCCGGGCACTACATGCGCAGCAGAACGCTGAGCGCCGGTCACTACATGCGCTGCAGAACGCTGGGGGCCGGGAGCGTAGCTGAGCACCGGGCACTACATGCGCAGCAGAACGCTGGGGACCGGGAGCGTAGCTGAGCGCCGGTCACTACATGCGCTGCAGAACGCCGTGGGCCGGGCACTACATGCGCAGCAGAACGCTGGGGGCCGGGCACTACATGCGCTGCAGAACGCCGTGGGCCGGGCACTACATGCGCAGCAGAACGCTGGGGGCCGGGCACTACATGCGCTGCAGAACGCCGTGGGCCGGGCACTACATGCGCTGCAGAACGCTGGGGGCCGGGAGCGTAGCTGAGCGCCGGGCACTACATGCGCAGCAGAACGCTGGGGACCGGGAGCGTAGCTGAGCGCCGGTCACTACATGCGCTGCAGAACGCCGTGGGCCGGGCACTACATGCGCAGCAGAACGCTGGGGGCCGGGCACTACATGCGCAGCAGAACGCCGTGGGCCGGGCACTACATGCGCAGCAGAACGCTGAGCGCCGGTCACTACATGCGCTGCAGAACGCTGGGGGCCGGGAGCGTAGCTGAGCGCCGGGCACTACATGCGCAGCAGAACGCTGGGGACCGGGAGCGTAGCTGAGCGCCGGTCACTACATGCGCTGCAGAACGCCGTGGGCCGGGCACTACATGCGCAGCAGAACGCTGGGGGCCGGGCACTACATGCGCTGCAGAACGCCGTGGGCCGGGCACTACATGCGCAGCAGAACGCTGGGGGCCGGGCACTACATGCGCAGCAGAACGCCGTGGGCCGGGCACTACATGCGCAGCAGAACGCTGAGCGCCGGTCACTACATGCGCTGCAGAACGCTGGGGGCCGGGAGCGTAGCTGAGCACCGGGCACTACATGCGCAGCAGAACGCTGGGGACCGGGAGCGTAGCTGAGCGCCGGTCACTACATGCGCTGCAGAACGCCGTGGGCCGGGCACTACATGCGCAGCAGAACGCTGGGGGCCGGGCACTACATGCGCTGCAGAACGCCGTGGGCCGGGCACTACATGCGCAGCAGAACGCTGGGGGCCGGGCACTACATGCGCTGCAGAACGCCGTGGGCCGGGCACTACATGCGCAGCAGAACGCTGGGGGCCGGGCACTACATGCGCTGCAGAACGCTGTGGGCCGGGCACTACATGCGCAGCAGAACGCTGGGGGCCGGGCACTACATGCGCAGCAGAACGCCGTGGGCCGGGCACTACATGCGCAGCAGAACGCTGAGCGCCGGTCACTACATGCGCTGCAGAACGCTGGGGGCCGGGAGCGTAGCTGAGCGCCGGGCACTACATGCGCAGCAGAACGCTGGGGACCGGGAGCGTAGCTGAGCGCCGGTCACTACATGCGCTGCAGAACGCCGTGGGCCGGGCACTACATGCGCAGCAGAACGCTGGGGGCCGGGCACTACATGCGCTGCAGAACGCCGTGGGCCGGGCACTACATGCGCAGCAGAACGCTGGGGGCCGGGCACTACATGCGCTGCAGAACGCCGTGGGCCGGGCACTACATGCGCAGCAGAACGCTGGGGGCCGGGCACTACATGCGCTGCAGAACGCCGTGGGCCGGGCACTACATGCGCTGCAGAACGCCGGGGGCCGGGAGCGTAGCTGAGCGCCGGTCACTACATGCGCTGCAGAACGCCGGTCATTACATGCGCTGCAGAACGCCGTGGGCCGGGAGCGTAGATCCCAGCACTAGCAGCCGGAGTGCATAAGAAGCGGTCCCACACACCGATGGTAGAGTTTGGTGGTGGCAGCATCGTTACACACACACGGCGCAGTGGGCGGAGTCAGTGACAGGCGATCACTGACGGTAAGCGGGAATCCCTGATACCCAAGATACATTGGGGATGAAAACCCCAATCTGTGATCGGGCGACAAGGGCTGAGGTGAAGACGCCGTATCAGTGCCTCCCCGGCCACTGACCTCACCTCAGCACCATGAGTGCCTCATTACCTCCCTCCCAGCACCGCCGCCTGCGGGCTATTCCGGGCGTTACAGCGGGACAGCGGCAGTTACAGCACCCGGACACAACGCGCTCCCTCAGGCGCTGCTGCCCCCTCTCCCACCCCCATCGGGCACCGGGCGATCTGACCCACGGCAGCCCCGCCCACAGGGTTATTGTAAGGCGTGGTCAACTTTTCCACCAATCGGCGACACTTAGGGGAGTAGATGAGGCGGAGGGGGCGGGTTAGGATCGTACCATGTCCTCATCCAGGGGGGCGGCGCCTCCAGGTCTCAGTGTGACAGGAGGGAGCCGGGAGCCGCCGCTGTCACCACACCCGCAGGACGGACGCTCCGGGAATGAGACCGTAATTCCGGCCATGGAGCTCTTCCAGGCCAAGGACCAGTACATCCTGCAGAGCGGGGACTCGGCGCTGTGGTGCAGCCGCCAGGACGGGGCCCTGACAGCCAGACCGGGTGAGACATACACGGAAATGGGCGCCCTGAGACTAGAGGGCAGGCTGGTAATACTGGGGGCATCCTGGGAGAGGGTGAGGGAGGGCAGGCTGGTAATACTGGGGGCACCCTGGGAGAGGGTGAGGGAGGGCAGGCTGGTAATACTGGGGGCACCCTGGGAGAGGGTGAGGGAGGGCAGGCTGGTAATACTGGGGGCACCCTGGGAGAGGGTGAGGGAGGGCAGGCTGGTAATACTGGGGGCACCCTGGGAGAGGGTGAGGGAGGGCAGGCTGGTAATACTGGGGGCACCCTGGGAGAGGGTGAGGGAGGGCAGGCTGGTAATACTCAGGGTATCCGGGGAGAGGGAGGGCAGGCTGGCAATACTGGGGGCACCCTGGGAGAGGGTGAGGGAGGGCAGGCTGGTAATACTCAGGGTATCCGGGGAGAGGGAGGGCAGGCTGGCAATACTGGGGGCACCCTGGGAGAGGGTGAGGGAGGGCAGGCTGGCAATACTGGGGGTACCCAGGGAGAGGGAGGGCAGGCTGGCAATACTGGGGGCACCCTGGGAGAGGGAGGGCAGGCTGGCAATACTCAGGGTATCCGGGGAGAGGGAGGGCAGGCTGGCAATACTGGGGGCACCCTGGGAGAGGGAGGGCAGGCTGGCAATACTGGGGGCACCCTGGGAGAGGGTGAGGGAGGGCAGGCTGGTAATACTGGGGGCACCCTGGGAGAGGGTGAGGGAGGGCAGGCTGGTAATACTGGGGGCACCCTGGGAGAGGGTGAGGGAGGGCAGGCTGGTAATACTGGGGGCACCCTGGGAGAGGGTGAGGGAGGGCAGGCTGGTAATACTGGGGGCACCCTGGGAGAGGGTGAGGGAGGGCAGGCTGGTAATACTCAGGGTATCCGGGGAGAGGGAGGGCAGGCTGGCAATACTGGGGGCATCCTGGGAGAGGGTGAGGGAGGGCAGGCTGGCAATACTGGGGGCACCCTGGGAGAGGGTGAGGGAGGGCAGGCTGGTAATACTCAGGGTATCCGGGGAGTGGGAGGGCAGGCTGGTAATACTGGTGGTACCCGGGGAGAGGGAGGGCAGGCTGGCAATACTGGGGGCACCCTGGGAGAGGGTGAGGGTAGGCTGGCAATACTGGGGGTACCCGGGGAGAGGGAGGGCAGCCTGGCAATACTCAGGGTGCCGGGGAGAGGGAGGGCAGGCTGGCAATACTGGGGGCACCCAGGGTGAGGGAGGGCAGCCTGGCAATACTGGGGGTACCCAGGGAGAGGGTGAGGGAGGGCAGCCTGGCAATACTGGGGTACCGGAGAGAGGGTGAGGGAGGGCAACCTGGCAATACTGGGGGGGGTACCGGAGAGAGGGTGAGGGAGGGCAGGCTGGCAATACTGGGGGGGTACCGGAGAGAGGGCAGGCTGGCAATACTGAGGTACCGGAGAGAGGGTGAGAGAGGGCAGCCTGACAATACTGGGGGTACCCAGGGAGAGGGTGAGGGAGGGCAGGCTGGCAATACTGGGGTACCGGAGAGAGGGTGAGAGAGGGCAGGTTGGCAATACTGGGGTACCCGGGGAGAGGGTGAGGGAGGGCAGGCTGACAATATGGGGGTACCTGGGGAGAGGTAGGGCAGCCTGGCAACACTGTTGTGGTTACATGGCAGATGATGTGGTAGTATTGGGTTATTACAAAGTAGTTGTTGTGGTAGTATTGGGGGTGCATAGTGGAAGTATTAGGGTTACATGGCAGATGATGTGGTAGTATTGGGGGTACTTAGTGGAAGTATTGGGGGTACATAGTGGAAGTAGGTGTAGAGAGAGTAAGTGGAAGGAGCAGATAGAGATTGTGCTGTGGGGTCTCTGGAGCCCCCGCTGTGATAATCCCAGCCCTATGCTGGTCCTGTGCTGGGTGTTGGGATGAATTGAGCAGAGATGCAGTAATGGCAGCAGGTGATCCGGTTACTCTGTATCAGGGAGATAGAGGCTGCAGAGGGTAAGATGTGTTTGGGGGATTGTACTTCAGGCTTTTGTACTGATATTATGTAAATTGTCCTAATGTCTATTACAGAGGCTCCCAAACACGGTCCTCAAGGCTCCCCAACGGTTCAGATCTTAGAGCATACTGGTCATCTCTCCTTCATTGTCAGGGGGACTCCCTGAGATAGCAGCAATCTCCCTGGTTCCCCCCATTATGTAGCTGTTATATTAATAGAAAAACAGAGATATATACATTCAAATGGGATCATTCGTATCATTTCCCTGCATTGGGTATAAGGCACAGTGATCCCTATGGCTACATGTATTAGTATCATTTCCCTGCATTGGGTATAAGGCACAGTGATCCCTATGGCTACATGTATTAGTATCATTTCCCTGCATTGGGTATAAGGCACAGTGATCCCTATGGCTACATGTATTAGTATCATTTCCCTGCATTGGGTATAAGGTACAATGATCCCTATGGCTACATGTATTAGTATCATTTCCCTGCATTGGGTATAAGGCACAGTGATCCCTATGGTTACATGTATTAGTATAATATCCCTGCATTGGGTATAAGGCACAATGATCCCTATGGCTACATGCATTAGTATCATTTCCCTGCATTGGGTATAAGGCACAGTGATCCCTATGGTTACATGTATTAGTATAATATCCCTGCATTGGGTATAAGGCACAGTGATCCCTATGGCTACATGTATTAGTATCATTTCCCTGCATTGGGTATAAGGCACAGTGATCCCTATGGCTACATGTATTAGTATCATTTCCCTGCATTGGGTATAAGGCACAGTGATCCCTATGGCTACATGTATTAGTATCATTTCCCTGCATTGGGTATAAGGCACAGTGATCCCTATGGCTACATGTATTAGTATCATTTCCCTGCATTGGGTATAAGGCACAGTGATCCCTATGGCTACATGTATTAGTATCATTTCCCTGCATTGGGTATAAGGCACAGTGATCCCTATGGCTACATGTATTAGTATCATTTCCCTGCATTGGGTATAAGGCACAATGATCCCTATGGCTACATGTATTAGTATCATTTCCCTGCATTGGGTATAAGGCACAGTGATCCCTATGGTTACATGCATTAGTATAATATCCCTGCATTGGGTATAAGGCACAATGATCCCTATGGCTACATGCATTAGTATCATTTCCCTGCATTGGGTATAAGGCACAGTGATCCCTATGGTTACATGTATTAGTATAATATCCCTGCATTGGGTATAAGGCACAGTGATCCCTATGGCTACATGTATTAGTATCATTTCCCTGCATTGGGTATAAGGCACAGTGATCCCTATGGCTACATGTATTAGTATCATTTCCCTGCATTGGGTATAAGGCACAGTGATCCCTATGGCTACATGTATTAGTATCATTTCCCTGCATTGGGTATAAGGCACAGTGATCCCTATGGCTACATGTATTAGTATCATTTCCCTGCATTGGGTATAAGGCACAATGATCCCTATGGCTACATGTATTAGTATCATTTCCCTGCATTGGGTATAAGGCACAGTGATCCCTATGGTTACATGTATTAGTATAATATCCCTGCATTGGGTATAAGGCACAATGATCCCTATGGCTACATGCATTAGTATCATTTCCCTGCATTGGGTATAAGGCACAGTGATCCCTATGGTTACATGTATTAGTATAATATCCCTGCATTGGGTATAAGGCACAGTGATCCCTATGGCTACATGTATTAGTATCATTTCCCTGCATTGGGTATAAGGCACAGTGATCCCTATGGCTACATGTATTAGTATCATTTCCCTGCATTGGGTATAAGGCACAGTGATCCCTATGGCTACATGTATTAGTATCATTTCCCTGCATTGGGTATAAGGCACAGTGATCCCTATGGCTACATGTATTAGTATCATTTCCCTGCATTGGGTATAAGGCACAGTGATCCCTATGGCTACATGTATTAGTATCATTTCCCTGCATTGGGTATAAGGCACAGTGATCCCTATGGCTACATGTATTAGTATCATTTCCCTGCATTGGGTATAAGGCACAATGGGGGAGATGTAAGAAGCCCAGAAACGGTATCAGCGCACGTTATGTGCGCTGATACCGCTTCGCCCCGATGTATGATCGGGGTCTGGGCGGTAAATGACAGAGGCGCTATGCGCCCCTGTCATTATCGGCGCTGCTATCTACAAGGTAGCAGCGCCGACAGCCTGGGCTATGTACGAACGGTCAGATCGTCTGACCGTTCGGCCCGCTGTAGCTGTCGTTATCGACAGCTACAGTTTGGCGCTAGCCTATCCCCACAGCAGGGACAGCGCTAGGCTGATGCGCTGTGGTCTCTTGCGGGTAGCGCCAGAGGGGGGAGTTAACGCTCCCCTTCTCCGGCCGATGAGATGTTCTTACATGTCATCGGTAGTGCTTCCTGCTTCGCCTCGGTAAAGAGGGGAAGCGTTATAGCGGCACGGTAAGTGCCACTATCATACATCTACCCCAATGATCCCTATGGCTACATGCATTAGTATAATTTCCTGCATTGGGTATAAGGCACAATGATCCCTATGGCTACATGTATTAGTATAATAACCCTGCATTGGGTATAAGGCACAGTGATCCCTATGGTTACATGTATTAGTATAATATCCCTGCATTGGGTATAAGGCACAGTGATCCCTATGGTTACATGTATTATCTGATAAGTATCAGAGTGTTTTCATCACCATGTAGATCTTACTAACTGCTTTAGGGCTCATTTTACATTTGGATATAAGTCAATATTAGGACACGCCTCTCAGATGTAGCAGTACACGCCTATCACATGTATGACACGCCTCTCAGATGTAGCAGTGCACGCCTATCACATGTATGACACGCCTCTCAGATGTAGTAGTGCACGCCTATCACATGTATGACACGCCTCTCAGATGTAGCAGTGCACGCCTATCACATGTATGACACGCCTCTCAGATGTAGCAGTACACGCCTATCACATGTATATCACGCCTCTCAGATGTAGCAGTACACGCCTATCACATGTATAACACGCCTCTCAGATGTAGTAGTGCACGCCCACTTTACCACAGTGCTCATAGGTGTCTCTGAAATGCTGTTTCAAAACTAGGCAAGTATGGTTTAGAGAGGTCCATGGATGAGCACAGGTGGTTAAATCAAATTGACTGAGGTACTAATTAAGTCACCTGTGCTCAGCCATGGAGATCTGTAATACCTGAGCTGTTGGGGAGCCGTGAGGGACGTTTTTGGGAACCTCTGGTCTGTTAGTAAATATGGATGATTAAATGACTGCGCTGATGATATTTCTCAGGGATCTTGTTGTGGGAATGCAGAGAGAGGTGTAGATAGGCCACAGACACTGTAGTAAGGGGAGCAGGGGTACTGATACACACACGGGGGTCCTCACCCTCCGCAATGTTACCTGGTATTTCTGGGACATTCTCTGCCAGTGATCTCAGTGATATGTGCATAGGAGCCACCAAACTCTTCCTGTCCTTGTCTGTATCATGTACACTCTGCACTCTGATTAGTAGCTGCCACATTGCTTACTATAGTGATATGAAATGAGGGCTGCAGACCAGTATCACATGTGCATATGGGGCTAATCTCCAGCCACGTGGGTGGGTGTCCTGGTGTCATCCCTGTGTAATCCGTATGTAAGAGGGGTGATCTGTGTGTGACGTCTCCATATGAAGCTCTGACTTCTGTCTTATGAGCAAGATGTTCCACCATAGCCAAACTGTATGGCCTATGTGCGCTGTATTGCCTATAGGTGACTAGGGAAGCGCATGGTCTGCCTAATGCATTCTATGTGCGCTGTGTGGCCTATAGGTGACTAGGTCCGCCTAATGCATTCTATGTACGCTGTATGGCCTATAGGTGACTAGGGAAGCACATGGTCCGCCTAATGCATTCTACGTGCGCTGTATGGCCTATAGGTGACTAGGTCCGCCTAATGCATTCTATGTACGCTGTATGGCCTATAGGTGACTAGGGAAGCACATGGTCCTCCTAATGCATTCTACGTGCGCTGTAAGGCCTATAGGTGACTAGGGAAGCACATGGTCCGCCTAATGCATTCTACGTGCGCTGTATGGCCTATAGGTGACTAGGTCCGCCTAATGCATTCTATGTACGCTGTATGGCCTATAGGTGACTAGGGAAGCACATGGTCCTCCTAATGCATTCTACGTGTGCTGTAAGGCCTATAGGTGACTAGGGAAGCGCATGGTCCGCCTAATGCATTCTATGTGCGCTGTATGGCCTATAGGTGACTAGGGAAGCGCATGGTCCGCCTAATGCATTCTACGTGCGCTGTATGGCCTATAGGTGACTAGGGAAGCGCATGGTCCTCCTAATGCATTCTATGTGCGCTGTATGGCCTATAGGTGACTAGGGATGCGCCTGGTCCCCCTAGTGCATTCTATGTGCGCTGTATTGCCTATAGTTGACTAGGGAAACGCATGGTCCCCCTAATGCATTCTATGTGCGCTGTATGTTCTTCTGTGTTTGAGTTGTATAATAATCTGTACGACTATCAGTGAGTGAATAATATGCAAATATGTTCTGCTGATGTCAGGGGTAAGCAACCTCCGGCTGCTGTGGAACTACACATCCCAGCATGCACTTCCAAAGTCTTCGCATGCCCTAACAGCAAAACTGTGACAGGGTGTGCTGGGATGTGTAGTTCCACAGCAGCTGGAGGGCCACAGGTTTCCTACCCTGTGCTATGTTTTGCTGTTATAGGGAGCTGTATTGTACAGTCAGGTGCATAAATATTGGGACATTGACAGAATTTTCATATTTTGGCCTCTATTCACCACCACAATGGCTTTGAAATGAAACAAACAAGATGTGATTTACCTGCAGACTTTCAGATTTCATTTGAGGGTAATTACATCCAAATCAGGTGAACGGTGTAGGAATTACAACAGTTTCTATATGTGCCTCCCACTTTTTAAGGGGCCAAAAGTAATGGGACTATCAACTCAAAAGCCATTTCATGGACAGGTGTGGGCTATTCCCTCATTATTTCATTATCAATTAAGCAGGTAAAAGGTCTGGAGTTGATTCTAGGTGTGACATTTGCATTTGGAATCAGTTGCTGTCGACTCTCAATATGAGATCCAAAGAGCTGTCACTATCAGTGAAGCCATCATTAGGCTGAAAAATCAAAACAAACCCATCAGAGAGATAGCAAAAACATTAGGTGTGGCCAAATCAACTGTTTGGAACATTCTTAAAAAGAAAGAACGAATCGGAGAGCTCAGCAACACCAAAAGACCCGGAAGACCACGGAAAACAACTGTGGTGGATGACAGAAGAATTATTTCCCTGGTGAAGAAAAACCCTTCACAACAATTGGCCAAATCAAGAACACTCTCCAGGAGGTAGGTGTATATGTGTCAAAGTCAACAATCAAGAGAAGACTTCACAAGAGTGAATATAGAGGGTTCACCGCAAGATGTAAACCATTGGTGAGCCACAAAAACAGGAAGACCAGATTAGAGTTTGCCAAACAACATCTAAAAAAGCCATTACAGTTCTGGAACAACATTCTATGGACAGATGAGACAAAGATCAACTTGTACCAGAGTGATGGGAAGAGAAGAGTATGGAGAAGGAAAGGAACTGCTCATGATCCAAAACATACCACCTCATCAGTGAAGCATAGTGATGGTGGTAGTGTCATGGCGTGGGCATGTATGGCTGCCAATGGAACTGGTTCCCTTGTATTTATTGATGATGTGACTGCTGACAAAAGCAGCAGAATGAATTCTGAAGTGTTTCGGGCAATATTATATGCTCATATTCAGTCAAATGCTTCAGAACTCATTGGACGGCGCTTCACAGTGCAGATGGACAGTGACCCGAAGCATACTGCAAAAGCAACCAAAGAGTTTTTTTAAGACTAAAAAGTGGAATGTTATGCAATGGCCAAGTCAATCCCCTGACCTGAATCCGATTGAGCATGCATTTCACTTGATGAAGACAAAACTGAAGGGAAAATGCCCCAAGAACAAACAGGAACTGAAGACATTTGCAGTAGAGGCCTGGCAGAGCATCACCAGGGATGAAACCCAGCGTCTGGTGATGTCTATGCGTTCCAGACTTCAGGCTGTAATTGCCGGCAAAGGATTTGCAACAAAGTATTAAAAAGTGAAAGTTAGATTTGGGATTGTTTAGTTTGTCCCATTACTTTTGGCCCCTTAAAAAGTGAGAGGCACATATAGAAACCGTTGTAATTCCTACACCGTTCACCTGATTTGGATGTAATTACCCTCAAATTAAATCTGAAAGTCTGCAGGTAAATCACATCTTGTTTGTTTAATTTCAAAGCCATTGTGGTGGTGACTAGAGGCCAAAATATGAATTTCTGTCAATGTCCCAATATTTGTGCACCTGACTGTAGATACTGTAGTACATTAGCCCAGGCATTGTGTATGTGACATTGCTGTTATAGGGAGCTGTATTATATGTCCCTGTAGTGTATTAGCCCAGGCATTGTGTATGTGACATTGCTGTTATAGGGAGCTGTATTATATGTCCCTGTAGTACATTAGCCCAGGCATTGTGTATGTGACATTGGTGTTATAGGGAGCTGTATTATATGTCCCTGTAGTCCATTAGCCCAGGCATTGTGTATGTGACATTGCTGTTATAGGGAGCTGTATTATATGTCCCTGTAGTGTATTAGCCCAGGCATTGTGTATGTGACATTGCTGTTATAGGGAGCTGTATTATATGTCCCTGTAGTACATTAGCCCAGGCATTGTGTATGTGACATTGCTGTTATAGGGAGCTGTATTATATGTCCCTGTAGTGCATTAGCCCAGGCATTGTGTATGTGACATTGCTGTTATAGGGAGCTGTATTATATGTCCCTGTAGTGCATTAGCCCAGGCATTGTGTATGTGACATTGCTGTTATAGGGAGCTGTATTATATGTCCCTGTAGTGCATTAGCCCAGGCATTGTGTATGTGACATTGCTGTTATAGGGAGCTGTATTATATGTCCCTGTAGTGCATTAGCCCAGGCATTGTGTATGTGACATTGCTGTTATAGGGAGCTGTATTATATGTCCCTGTAGTCCATTAGCCCAGGCATTGTGTATGTGACATTGCTGTTATAGGGAGCTGTATTATATGTCCCTGTAGTACATTAGCCCAGGCATTGTGTATGTGACATTGCTGTTATAGGGAGCTGTATTATATGTCCCTGTAGTGTATTAGCCCAGGCATTGTGTATGTGACATTGGTGTGATAGGGAGCTGTATTATATGTCCCTGTAGTACATTAGCCCAGGAATTGTGTATGTGACATTGCTGTGATAGGGAGCTGTATTATATGTCCCTGTAGTACATTAGCCCAGGCATTGTGTATGTGACATTGGTGTGATAGGGAGCTGTATTATATGTCCCTGTAGTCCATTAGCCCAGGCATTGTGTATGTGACATTGCTGTTATAGGGAGCTGTATTATATGTCCCTGTAGTCCATTAGCCCAGGCATTGTGTATGTGACATTGCTGTTATAGGGAGCTGTATTATATGTCCCTGTAGTGTATTAGCCCAGGCATTGTGTATGTGACATTGCTGTTATAGGGAGCTGTATTATATGTCCCTGTAGTGTATTAGCCCAGGCATTGTGTATGTGACATTGGTGTTATAGGGAGCTGTATTATATGTCCCTGTAGTGCATTAGCCCAGGCATTGTGTATGTGACATTGCTGTTATAGGGAGCTGTATTATATGTCCCTGTAGTACATTAGCCCAGGCATTGTGTATGTGACATTGGTGTTATAGGGAGCTGTATTATATGTCCCTGTAGTGCATTAGCCCAGGCATTGTGTATGTGACATTGCTGTTATAGGGAGCTGTATTATATGTCCCTGTAGTCCATTAGCCCAGGCATTGTGTATGTGACATTGCTGTTATAGGGAGCTGTATTATATGTCCCTGTAGTCCATTAGCCCAGGCATTGTGTATGTGACATTGCTGTTATAGGGAGCTGTATTATATGTCCCTGTAGTCCATTAGCCCAGGCATTGTGTATGTGACATTGCTGTTATAGGGAGCTGTATTATATGTCCTTATAGTGCATTAGCCCAGGCATTGTGTATGTGACATTGCTGTTATAGGGAGCTGTATTATATGTCCCTGTAGTACATTAGCCCAGGCATTGTGTATGTGACATTGCTGTTATAGGGAGCTGTATTATATGTCCCTGTAGTGCATTAGCCCAGGCATTGTGTATGTGACATTGGTGTTATAGGGAGCTGTATTATATGTCCCTGTAGTGCATTAGCCCAGGCATTGTGTATGTGACATTGCTGTTATAGGGAGCTGTATTATATGTCCCTGTAGTACATTAGCCCAGGCATTGTGTATGTGACATTGCTGTTATAGGGAGCTGTATTATATGTCCCTGTAGTGTATTAGCCCAGGCATTGTGTATGTGACATTGCTGTTATAGGGAGCTGTATTATATGTCCCTGTAGTACATTAGCCCAGGCATTGTGTATGTGACATTGCTGTTATAGGGAGCTGTATTATATGTCCCTGTAGTGTATTAGCCCAGGCATTGTGTATGTGACATTGGTGTTATAGGGAGCTGTATTATATGTCCCTGTAGTACATTAGCCCAGGCATTGTGTATGTGACATTGGTGTTATAGGGAGCTGTATTATATGTCCCTGTAGTACATTAGCCCAGGCATTGTGTATGTGACATTGCTGTTATAGGGAGCTGTATTATATGTCCCTGTAGTGTATTAGCCCAGGCATTGTGTATGTGACATTGCTGTTATAGGGAGCTGTATTATATGTCCCTGTAGTCCATTAGCCCAGGCATTGTGTATGTGACATTGCTGTTATAGGGAGCTGTATTATATGTCCCTGTAGTGCATTAGCCCAGGCATTGTGTATGTGACATTGCTGTTATAGGGAGCTGTATTATATGTCCCTGTAGTACATTAGCCCAGGCATTGTGTATGTGACATTGGTGTTATAGGGAGCTGTATTATATGTCCCTGTAGTACATTAGCCCAGGCATTGTGTATGTGACATTGCTGTTATAGGGAGCTGTATTATATGTCCCTGTAGTACATTAGCCCAGGCATTGTGTATGTGACATTGCTGTTATAGGGAGCTGTATTATATGTCCCTGTAGTGTATTAGCCCAGGCATTGTGTATGTGACATTGCTGTTATAGGGAGCTGTATTATATGTCCCTGTAGTGTATTAGCCCAGGCATTGTGTATGTGACATTGGTGTTATAGGGAGCTGTATTATATGTCCCTGTAGTACATTAGCCCAGGCATTGTGTATGTGACATTGCTGTTATAGGGAGCTGTATTATATGTCCCTGTAGTGCATTAGCCCAGGCATTGTGTATGTGACATTGCTGTTATAGGGAGCTGTATTATATGTCCCTGTAGTACATTAGCCCAGGCATTGTGTATGTGACATTGCTGTTATAGGGAGCTGTATTATATGTCCCTGTAGTGCATTAGCCCAGGCATTGTGTATGTGACATTGCTGTTACAGGAAGCTGTATTATATGTCCCTGTAGTCCATTAGCCCAGGCATTGTGTATGTGACATTGCTGTTATAGGGAGCTGTATTATATGTCCCTGTAGTGTATTAGCCCAGGCATTGTGTATGTGACATTGCTGTTATAGGGAGCTGTATTATATGTCCCTGTAGTGTATTAGCCCAGGCATTGTGTATGTGACATTGCTGTTACAGGGAGCTGTATTATATGTCCCTGTAGTACATTAGCCCAGGCATTGTGTATGTGACATTGGTGTTATAGGGAGCTGTATTATATGTCCCTGTAGTACATTAGCCCAGGCATTGTGTATGTGACATTGCTGTGAACGAGTGGTGATCTCCTGTAGTAACGCTGAACCTTCCCTGATGGGCAGTAACCAGACCGGCCAGGACATATAAATACAGGTGCCCCGGGTGCAGGTCATGTGTTTGCTGCACACAGCGGTCACTATGACTGAGTCCTGTATAATGCTGTCTGTTCTGAGCGTTTATTCTTGTGTAATTATGACGTGGATCCTGTTACTGTGCCTGTACTAGGAGAAGCAGTCATATGAGATAATACATTGTTAGAGCTGGAGGAGCCTTGTCAGGTCCTGGCCAGGAATTTGGCCCCCCCAGGTTACGGCCGCCTGTAACTTACAGCTATCTGGAGAGATTACTGGTATTTTAGGCCTTGTGGATCTGTCAGTGGAATCTTCCTGATAATGGGGGGGGGGCTCCAGCACATGGAATATATATCCCACTGAGTACGTGCCCCCATGCAGGACAGTGAGGCCGGTGCGTGACGTATTCATGAGCTGGAAATGTTGCACTGTGTGTTTATGGTGATTATTTGGCCACCGTTCGCCTCTCTGCCAGGCAATTGTCAGAGGTCATTGACTTCTGTGGTGTTTTATTAGCTGTCTGAGTGGAGCGTCAGTATCTGCTGTTCTCCAGTAATGCCCCGTGGAGCTGACAGTCTAAATTTTCTGACATGTAAGGATTGCAAACTCGGGGAGAAGACACAACCCGACCTGACGGCCTGGTCTCCCCGCTATTGATGCGTGGACCCCTCTCTGTGGCAGGAAGGGGACCCTTGATGTGTGGTTTCACCACAGAGGGCTGTTTATGGATTGTGTTTATGCCCCCGGGGGTAAAGGCCTGTTAAACGGACTCGCTATGCCTGGCATTCTGAATATTTGCTGTTTCCCGGCACGTCACGTTATTATCCTTCTGTTCACAGACGTGCCTTTAATAATTCAGTGTGACCTTCTGCCCGTTGTGCCGAGAGATATCACAGCGCCGTCAAGTGATGCCGGATCCTCGTGTCCTCATTAACATTAATGCCGATAGTCTCACCTTTGTGTCCCCATATTTTGCGGAATGTCTGGCTGGTTTATTGCCGGAAGGCATAATGTAAAGCACTTTGCTTCCATTCCTCGTGCGGGCGGTTCTGTCGTTCTGTACAACAGAATATTAATATTACATTTTCAATCTAATTTTATAAAGGCACAGAGGGTTTCAGGATGCAAGCTGTGACTGTCACCTGGGAGCTCCTCTGTAGGTGCCCACACACATACCGACTTGCTCCCAATCACCCGATGTCCACGATTTCCCCTGAACTCTCCCCAGGCAGTCGTGGTCACGATTTGGAGTTAAAAATGTCCAATCTGACTTAAGATCTATCTTACAGCCAGTGCATTGTATCCCAGATTGGCTACAGCACGGCAGGTCTGAAGATGCGAGGTACGACGAGCGGGGACGCGCATCGGCATCGTGATCAAGAGTAGAAACTTTTTTTTTTACCTGCTCTGTCGTCACGATTCATCGAAATCGGCCAAATTGGATGAAAAGTTGGTGTGTGTGTGGGCACCTTTACTCAAAGATAAGGGTCAGAATTTGCTCTTTCTTTTAAAACCTCCAAATTTGTCTTTTTTCATTTTAAAATATGAGACTATGGCAATATCCATGTGTCAGGCAGTACAAGCGCTCCGCCATAGCTGAATGATCCCTACGTCACCCCTCACATGACTGCGGAACAATGAGACTATGGCAATATCCATGTGTCAGGTAGTACAAGCCCTCCGCCATAGCTGAATGATCCCTACGTCACCCCTCACATGACTGCTGAACAATGAGACTATGGCAATATCCATGTGTCAGGCAGTACATGCCCTCCGCCATAGCTGAATGATCCCGACGTCACCTCTCACATGACTGCGGAACAATGAGACTATGGCAATATCCATGTGTCAGGCAGTACATGCCCTCCGCCTTAGCTGAATGATCCCGACGTCACCTCTCACATGACTGCGGAACAATGAGACTATGGCAATATCCATGTGTCAGGCAGTACATGCCCTCCGCCATAGCTGAATGATCCCGACGTCACCTCTCACATGACTGCGGAACAATGAGACTATGGCAATATCCATATGTCAGGCAGTACAAGCCCTCCGCAATAGCTGAATGATCCCTACGTCACCCCTCACATGACTGCTGAACAATGAGACTATGGCAATATCCATGTGTCAGGCAGTACAAGCCCTCCGCTATAGCTGAATGATCCCTACGTCACCTCTCACATGACTGCTGAACAATGAGACTATGGCAATATCCATGTGTCAGGCAGTACAAGCCCTCCGCCATATTTGAATGGTCCCGACGTCACCCCTCACATGACTGCTGAACAGTGAGACTATGGCAATATCCATGTGTCAGGCAGTACAAGCCCTCCGCAATAGCTGAATGATCCCGACGTCACCCCTCACATGACTGCGGAACAGTGAGACTATGGCAATATCCATGTGTCAGGCAGTACAAGCCCTCCGCAATAGCTGAATGATCCCGACGTCACCCCTCACATGACTGCGGAACAATGAGACTATGGCAATATCCATGTGTCAGGTAGTACAAGCCCTCCACCATAGCTGAATGATCCCGACGTCACCCCTCACATGACTGCGGAACAATGAGACTATGGCAATATCCATGTGTCAGGTAGTACAAGCCCTCCGCCATAGCTGAATGATCCCTACGTCACCCCTCACATGACTGCTGAACAATGAGACTATGGCAATATCCATGTGTCAGGCAGTACATGCCCTCCGCCATAGCTGAATGATCCCGACGTCACCTCTCACATGACTGCGGAACAATGAGACTATGGCAATATCCATGTGTCAGGCAGTACATGCCCTCCGCCTTAGCTGAATGATCCCGACGTCACCTCTCACATGACTGCGGAACAATGAGACTATGGCAATATCCATGTGTCAGGCAGTACATGCCCTCCGCCATAGCTGAATGATCCCGACGTCACCTCTCACATGACTGCGGAACAATGAGACTATGGCAATATCCATGTGTCAGGCAGTACAAGCGCTCCGTCATAGCTGAATGATCCCTACGTCACCCCTCACATGACTGCGGAACAATGAGACTATGGCAATATCCATGTGTCAGGCAGTACATGCCCTCCGCCATAGCTGAATGATCCCGACGTCACCTCTCACATGACTGCGGAACAATGAGACTATGGCAATATCCATGTGTCAGGCAGTACAAGCCCTCCGCAATAGCTGAATGATCCCTACGTCACCCCTCACATGACTGCTGAACAATGAGACTATGGCAATATCCATGTGTCAGGCAGTACAAGCCCTCCGCTATAGCTGAATGATCCCTACGTCACCTCTCACATGACTGCTGAACAATGAGACTATGGCAATATCCATGTGTCAGGCAGTACAAGCCCTCCGCCATATTTGAATGGTCCCGACGTCACCCCTCACATGACTGCTGAACAGTGAGACTATGGCAATATCCATGTGTCAGGCAGTACAAGCCCTCCGCCATATTTGAATGGTCCCGACGTCACCCCTCACATGACTGCGGAACAATTATAATACAGCTACAAGGACACATTCATTATATTATTCAATTATTTTAATTCTACGGTGCCACAAGGGTTCCCTGGCCCTCTATAAAGGGCCTGATTCAGGTTGGATCGCAACTGCTATTGCGTACGCTATCGGCCGAATGTTGCATTCTGCATATACATCGCAGAGCGAGAACCAACTACTGTGATCGCAGTGACTACGCAGACTCATCGCATAGTGATTGACAGGAAGTGCTGTTTGTGGGAGGTGACGGGGGGTGGTGGTTGGCGAAACGCAGGCGCGCCAGTGCATTTGAATGCCATTGCAGGGGCGTGCATAAATTTAGGCACTGTGATGGCATACACAGCCTGAGCTCTCACTGCGTACAAGAAGGTCGGCAATTCCTGATTTCAAATCCCAATCTCTTCCTAAAGGTAAGTATAAACTAATCAAATTTTACCCCCTAACCTCCCCCGCCCCCCACCCTTTCCCGCCGCCTAAAACGAAGTACCCGGGGGGGGGGTGCCTAACCCCCCGTCCCCTAGCCTCCCGTGGGTGGTACCTAACCCTAATTCCCCCCCCCCCCCCCGGGAGCCCTACACCTAACCCTAACGTGGCTGTCGGCGCCAGGCATCCCTCCGGTGTCGGTAAAGTTGCAGGCGTCTATATTTAGACGCCTGTCATTTAACCCTCACCGGGATTAAGTAGTCTGGAAGCCGGCGGTCGGCATTGCGTCTTCCAGCTTCCTGAGTAAGGTCAGAGCCTGTGTAAGTGTGTGTGAGGCTGTGATAGTACTCCATGTTACTGATGGTATCTCAGTTTTGTGTAGTCACTGTGTGTGATGAGGTTAGTAATTCCTGAGTAAGGTCAGAGCCTGTGTAAGCGTGTGTGAGGATTTGATGGTACTCCATTTTACTGATGGTATCTCAGTCTTGTGTAATCACTGTGTGTGATGAGGTTAGTAATTCCTGAGTAAGGTCAGAGCTGTGTAAGTGTGTGTGAGCATGTGATGGTACTCCATGTTACTGATGGTGTCTCAGTCTTGTGTAATCACTGTGTGTGATGAGGTTAGTAATTCCTGAGTAAGGTCAGAGCCTGTGTAAGTGTGTGTGAGGATGTGATGGTACTCCATGTTACTGATGGTTTCTCAGTCTTGTGTAGTCACTGTGTGTGATGAGGTTAGTAATTCCTGAGTAAGGTCAGAGCCTGTGTAAGTGTGTGTGAGGCTGTGATGGTACTCCATGTTACTGATGGTATCTCAGTTTTGTGTAGTCACTGTGTGTGATGAGGTTAGTAATTCCTGGGTAAGGTCAGAGCCTGTGTAAGTGTGTGTGAGGCTGTGATGGTACTCCATGTTACTGATGGTATCTCAGTCTTGTGTAATCACTGTGTGTGATGAGGTTAGTAATTCCTGAGTAAGGTCAGAGCCTGTGTTAGTGTGTGTGAGGATATGATGGTACTCCATGTTACTGATAGATTCTCAGTCTTGTGTAATCACTGTGTGTGATGAGGTTAGTAATTCCTGAGTAAGGTCAGAGCCTGTGTAAGTGTGTGAGGCTGTGATGGTACTCCATGTTACTGATGGTGTCTCAGTCTTGTGTAATCACTGTGTGTGATGAGGTTAGTAATTCCTGAGTAAGGTCAGAGCCTGTGTAAGTGTGTGAGGATGTGATGTACTCCATGTTACTGATGGTGTCTCAGTCTTGTGTAATCACTGTGTGTGGTGAGGTTAGTAATTCCTGAGTAAGGTCAGAGCCTGTGTAAGTGTGTGTGAGGCTGTGATGGTACTCCATGTTACTGATGGTATCTCAGTCTTGTGTAATCACTGTGTGTGATGAGGTTAGTAATTCCTGAGTAAGGTCAGAGCCTGTGTAAGTGTGTGTGAGGATGTGATGGTACTCCATGTTACTGATGGTGTCTCAGTCTTGTGTAATCACTGTGTGTGATGAGGTTAGTAATTCCTGAGTAAGGTAGGAGCCTGTGTAAGTGTGTGTGAGGCTGTGATGGTACTCCATGTTACTGATGGTATCTCAGTCTTGTGTAATCACTGTGTGTGATGAGGTTAGTAATTCCTGAGTAAGGTCAGAGCCTGTGTAAGTGTGTGTGAGGCTGTGATGGTACTCCATGTTACTGATAGATTCTCAGTCTTGTGTAATCACTGTGTGTGATGAGGTTAGTAATTCCTGAGTAAGGTCAGAGCCTGTGTAAGTGTGTGAGGCTGTGATGGTACTCCATGTTACTGATGGTGTCTCAGTCTTGTGTAATCACTGTGTGTGATGAGGTTAGTAATTCCTGAGTAAGGTCAGAGCCTGTGTAAGTGTGTGAGGATGTGATGTACTCCATGTTACTGATGGTGTCTCAGTCTTGTGTAATCACTGTGTGTGGTGAGGTTAGTAATTCCTGAGTAAGGTCAGAGCCTGTGTAAGTGTGTGTGAGGCTGTGATGGTACTCCATGTTACTGATGGTATCTCAGTCTTGTGTAATCACTGTGTGTGATGAGGTTAGTAATTCCTGAGTAAGGTCAGAGCCTGTGTAAGTGTGTGTGAGGATGTGATGGTACTCCATGTTACTGATGGTGTCTCAGTCTTGTGTAATCACTGTGTGTGATGAGGTTAGTAATTCCTGAGTAAGGTCAGAGCTGTGTAAGTGTGTGTGAGGCTGTGATGGTACTCCATGTTACTGATGGTCTCTCAGTCTTGTGTAGTCACTGTGTGTGATGAGGTTAGTAATTCCTGAGTAAGGTCAGAGCCTGTGTAAGTGTGTGTGAGGATGTGATGGTACTCCATGTTACTGATGGTATCTCAGTCTTGTGTAATCACTTTGTGTGATGAGATTAGTAATTCCTGAGTAAGGTCAGAGCCTGTGTAAGTGTGTGAGGATGTGATGGTACTCCATGTTACTGATGGTTTCTCAGTCTTGTGTAATCACTGTGTGTGATGAGGTTAGTAATTCCTGAGTAAGGTCAGAGCCTGTGTAAGTGTGTGTGAGGATGTGATGGTACTCCATGTTACTGATGGTATCTCAGTCTTGTGTAATCACTGTGTGTGATGAGATTAGTAATTCCTGAGTAAGGTCAGAGCCTGTGTAAGTGTGTGTGAGGATGTGATGGTACTCCATGTTACTGATGGTATCTCAGTCTTGTGTAATCACTGTGTGTGATGAGATTAGTAATTCCTGAGTAAGGTCAGAGCCTGTGTAAGTGTGTGAGGATGTGATGGTACTCCATGTTACTGATGGATTCTCAGTCTTGTGTAATCACTGCGTGTGATGAGGTTAGTAATTCCTGAGTAAGGTCAGAGCTGTGTAAGTGTGTGTGAGGATGTGATGGTACTCCATGTTACTGATGGTCTCTCAGTCTTGTGTAATCACTGTGTGTGATGAGGTTAGTAATTCCTGAGTATGGTCAGAGCCTGTGTAAGTGTGTGTGAGGCTGTGATGGTACTCCATGTTACTGATGGTATCTCAGTCTTGTGTAATCACTGTGTGTGATGAGATTAGTAATTCCTGAGTAAGGTCAGAGCCTGTGTAAGTGTGTGAGGATGTGATGGTACTCCATGTTACTGATGGTATCTCAGTCTTGTGTAATCACTGTGTGTGATGAGATTAGTAATTCCTGAGTAAGGTCAGAGCCTGTGTAAGTGTGTGTGAGGATGTGATGGTACTCCATGTTACTGATGGTGTCTCAGTCCTGTGTAATCACTGTGTGTGATGAGGTTAGTAATTCCTGAGTAAGGTCAGAGCCTGTGTAAGTGTGTGTGAGGCTGTGATGGTACTCCATGTTACTGATGGTTTCTCAGTCTTGTGTACTCACTGTGTGTGATGAGGTTAGTAATTCCAGAGTAAGGTCAGAGCCTGTGTAAGTGTGTGTGAGGATGTGATGTACTCCATGTTACTGTTGGTGTCTCAGTCTTGTGTAATCACTGTGTGTGATGAGGTTAGTAATTCCTGAGTAAGGTCAGAGCCTGTGTAAGTGTGTGTGAGGCTGTGATGGTACTCCATGTTACTGATGGTATCTCAGTCTTGTGTAATCACTGTGTGTGATGAGATTAGTAATTCCTGAGTAAGGTCAGAGCCTGTGTAAGTGTGTGTGAGGATGTGATGGTACTCCATGTTACTGATAGATTCTCAGTCTTGTGTAATCACTGTGTGTGATGAGGTTAGTAATTCCTGAGTAAGGTCAGAGCCTGTGTAAGTGTGTGAGGATGTGATGGTACTCCATGTTACTGATGGTGTCTCAGTCTTGTGTAATCACTGTGTGTGATGAGGTTAGTAATTCCTGAGTAAGGTCAGAGCCTGTGTAAGTGTGTGTGAGGATGTGATAGTATTCCATGTTACTGATGGTTTCTCAGTCTTGTGTAGTCACTGTGTGTGATGAGGTTAGTAATTCCTGAGTAAGGTCAGAGCCTGTGTAAGTGTGTGAGGATGTGATGTACTCCATGTTACTGATGGTGTCTCAGTCTTGTGTAATCACTGTGTGTGGTGAGGTTAGTAATTCCTGAGTAAGGTCAGAGCCTGTGTAAGTGTGTGTGAGGCTGTGATGGTACTCCATGTTACTGATGGTATCTCAGTCTTGTGTAATCACTGTGTGTGATGAGATTAGTAATTCCTGAGTAAGGTCAGAGCCTGTGTAAGTGTGTGAGGATGTGATGGTACTCCATGTTACTGATGGTATCTCAGTCTTGTGTAATCACTGTGTGTGATGAGATTAGTAATTCCTGAGTAAGGTCAGAGCCTGTGTTAGTGTGTGTGAGGATGTGATGGTACTCCATGTTACTGATGGTATCTCAGTCTTGTGTAATCACTGTGTGTGATGAGATTAGTAATTCCTGAGTAAGGTCAGAGCCTGTGTAAGTGTGTGAGGCTGTGATGGTACTCCATGTTACTGATGGTGTCTCAGTCTTGTGTAATCACTGTGTGTGGTGAGGTTAGTAATTCCTGAGTAAGGTCAGAGCCTGTGTAAGTGTGTGTGAGGCTGTGATGGTACTCCATGTTACTGATGGTATCTCAGTCTTGTGTAATCACTGTGTGTGATGAGATTAGTAATTCCTGAGTAAGGTCAGAGCCTGTGTAAGTGTGTGAGGATGTGATGGTACTCCATGTTACTGATGGTATCTCAGTCTTGTGTAATCACTGTGTGTGATGAGGTTAGTAATTCCTGAGTAAGGTCAGAGCCTGTGTAAGTGTGTGTGAGGATGTGATGGTACTCCATGTTACTGATGGTGTCTCAGTCTTGTGTAATCACTGTGTGTGATGAGGTTAGTAATTCCTGAGTAAGGTCAGAGCTGTGTAAGTGTGTGTGAGGATGTGATGGTACTCCATGTTACTGATGGTATCTCAGTCTTGTGTAATCACTGTGTGTGATGAGATTAGTAATTCCTGAGTAAGGTCAGAGCCTGTGTAAGTGTGTGTGAGGATGTGATGGTACTCCATGTTACTGATGGTATCTCAGTCTTGTGTAATCACTGTGTGTGATGAGATTAGTAATTCCTGAGTAAGGTCAGAGCCTGTGTAAGTGTGTGAGGATGTGATGGTACTCCATGTTACTGATGGTTTCTCAGTCTTGTGTAATCACTGTGTGTGATGAGGTTAGTAATTCCTGAGTAAGGTCAGAGCCTGTGTAAGTGTGTGTGAGGATGTGATGGTACTCCATGTTACTGATGGTATCTCAGTCTTGTGTAATCACTGTGTGTGATGAGATTAGTAATTCCTGAGTAAGGTCAGAGCCTGTGTAAGTGTGTGTGAGGATGTGATGGTACTCCATGTTACTGATGGTATCTCAGTCTTGTGTAATCACTGTGTGTGATGAGATTAGTAATTCCTGAGTAAGGTCAGAGCCTGTGTAAGTGTGTGAGGATGTGATGGTACTCCATGTTACTGATGGTATCTCAGTCTTGTGTAATCACTGTGTGTGATGAGGTTAGTAATTCCTGAGTAAGGTCAGAGCCTGTGTTAGTGTGTGTGAGGCTGTGATGGTACTCCATGTTACTGATGGTATCTCAGTCTTGTGTAATCACTGTGTGTGATGAGGTTAGTAATTCCTGAGTAAGGTCAGAGCCTGTGTAAGTGTGTGTGAGGCTGTGATGGTACTCCATGTTACTGATGGTATCTCAGTCTTGTGTAATCACTGTGTGTGATGAGATTAGTAATTCCTGAGTAAGGTCAGAGCCTGTGTAAGTGTGTGTGAGGCTGTGATGGTACTCCATGTTACTGATGGTATCTCAGTCTTGTGTAATCACTGTGTGTGATGAGGTTAGTAACTCCTGAGTAAGGTCAGAGCCTGTGTAAGTGTGCGTGAGGCTGTGATGGTACTCCATGTTACTGATGATCTCTCAGTCTTGTGTAATCACTGTGTGTGGTGAGGTTAGTAATTCCTGAGTAAGGTCAGAGCCTGTGTAAGTGTGTGTGAGGCTGTGATGGTACTCCATGTTACTGATGGTATCTCAGTCTTGTGTAATCACTGTGTGTGATGAGATTAGTAATTCCTGAGTAAGGTCAGAGCCTGTGTAAGTGTGTGAGGATGTGATGGTACTCCATGTTACTGATGGTATCTCAGTCTTGTGTAATCACTGTGTGTGATGAGGTTAGTAATTCCTGAGTAAGGTCAGAGCCTGTGTAAGTGTGTGTGAGGATGTGATGGTACTCCATGTTACTGATGGTATCTTAGTCTTGTGTAATCACTGCGTGTGATGAGGTTAGTAATTCCTGAGTGATGTCAGAGCCTGTGTAAGTGTGTGTGAGGCTGTGATGGTACTCCATGTTACTGATGGTATCTCAGTCTTGTGTAATCACTGTGTGTGATGTGGTTAGTAATTCCTGAGTAAGGTCAGAGCCTGTGTAAGTGTGTGTGAGGCTGTGATGGTACTCCATGTTACTGATGGTTTCTCAGTCTTGTGTAATCACTGCGTGTGATGAGGTTAGTAATTCCTGAGTAAGGTCAGAGCCTGTGTAAGTGTGTGTGAGGATGTGATGGTACTCCATGTTACTGGTGGTTTCTCAGTCTTGTGTAATCACTGCGTGTGATGAGGTTAGTAATTCCTGAGTAAGGTCAGAGCCTGTGTAAGTGTGTGTGAGGCTGTGATGGTACTCCATGTTACTGATGGTATCTCAGTCTTGTGTAATCACTGTGAGTGATGAGGTTAGTAATTCCTGAGTAAGGTCAGAGCCTGTGTAAGTGTGTGTGAGGATGTGATGGTACTCCATGTTACTGATGGTTTCTCAGTCTTGTGTAATCACTGTGTGTGATGAGGTTAGTAATTCCTGAGTAAGGTCAGAGCCTGTGTAAGTGTGTGTGAGGATGTGATGGTACTCCATGTTACTGATGGTCTCTCAGTCTTGTGTAATCACTGTGTGTGATGAGGTTAGTAATTCCTGAGTAAGGTCAGAGCCTGTGTAAGTGTGTGTGAGGATGTGATGGTACTCCATGTTACTGATGGTCTCTCAGTCTTGTGTAATCACTGTGTGTGATGTGGTTAGTAATTCCTGAGTAAGGTCAGAGCCTGTGTAAGTGTGTGTGAGGCTGTGATGGTACTCCATGTTACTGATGGTTTCTCAGTCTTGTGTAATCACTGCGTGTGATGAGGTTAGTAATTCCTGAGTAAGGTCAGAGCCTGTGTAAGTGTGTGTGAGGATGTGATGGTACTCCATGTTACTGGTGGTTTCTCAGTCTTGTGTAATCACTGCGTGTGATGAGGTTAGTAATTCCTGAGTAAGGTCAGAGCCTGTGTAAGTGTGTGTGAGGCTGTGATGGTACTCCATGTTACTGATGGTATCTCAGTCTTGTGTAATCACTGTGAGTGATGAGGTTAGTAATTCCTGAGTAAGGTCAGAGCCTGTGTAAGTGTGTGTGAGGCTGTGATGGTACTCCATGTTACTGATGGTATCTCAGTCTTGTGTAATCACTGTGTGTGATGAGGTTAGTAATTCCTGAGTAAGGTCAGAGCCTGTGTAAGTGTGTGTGAGGATGTGATGTACTCCATGTTACTGATGGTATCTCAGTCTTGTGTAATCACTGTGTGTGATGAGGTTAGTAATTCCTGAGTAAGGTCAGAGCCTGTGTAAGTGTGTGTGAGGCTGTGATGGTACTCCATGTTACTGATGGTCTCTCAGTCTTGTGTAATCACTGTGTGTGATGAGGTTAGTAATTCCTGAGTAAGGTCAGAGCCTGTGTAAGTGTGTGTGAGGCTGTGATAGTACTCCATGTTACTGATGGTCTCTCAGTCTTGTGTAATCACTGTGTGTGATGAGGTTAGTAATTCCTGAGTAAGGTCAGAGCCTGTGTAAGTGTGTGTTAGGATGTGACTGTACTCCATGTTACTGATGGTGTCTCAGTCTTGTGTAATCACTGCGTGTGATGAGGTTAGTAATTCCTGAGTAAGGTCAGAGATGTGTAAGTGTGTGTGAGGATGTGATGGTACTCCATGTTACTGATGGTCTCTCAGTCTTGTGTAATCACTGTGTGTGATGAGGTTAGTAATTCCTGAGTAAGGTCAGAGCCTGTGTAAGTGTGTGTGAGGCTGTGATGGTACTCCATGTTACTGATGGTCTCTCAGTCTTGTGTAATCACTGTGTGTGATGAGGTTAGTAATTCCTGAGTAAGGTCAGAGCCTGTGTAAGTGTGTGTGAGGCTGTGATAGTACTCCATGTTACTGATGGTCTCTCAGTCTTGTGTAATCACTGTGTATGATGAGGTTAGTAATTCCTGAGTAAGGTCATAGCCTGTGTAAGTGTGTGTGAGGATGTGATGGTACTCCATGTTACTGGTGGTTTCTCAGTCTTGTGTAATCACTGTGTGTGATGTGGTTAGTAATTCCTGAGTAAGGTCAGAGCCTGTGTAAGTGTGTGTGAGGCTGTGATGGTACTCCATGTTACTGATGGTGTCTCAGTCTTGTGTAATCACTGTGTGTGATGAGGTTAGTAATTCCAGAGTAAGGTCAGAGCCTGTGTAAGTGTGTGTGAGGATGTGATGGTACTCCATGTTACTGATGGTGTCTCAGTCTTGTGTAATCACTGTGTGTGATGAGGTTAGTAATTCCTGAGTAAGGTCAGAGCCTGTGTAAGTGTGTGTGAGGCTGTGATGGTACTCCATGTTACTGGTGGTTTCTCAGTCTTGTGTAATCACTGCGTGTGATGAGGTTAGTAATTCCTGAGTAAGGTCAGAGCCTGTGTAAGTGTGTGTTAGGATGTGACGGTACTCCATGTTACTGATGGTGTCTCAGTCTTGCACAGTACTATGGATGTGTGTAAGGTAAAGTGGTAAAGTAGGAGTCCTTATGTTGTGCTGCGACAGCATAGCGATTACAATGGATTAGCATATCATCACATTGAGACTGCGTGCGTAATCGCAGCCACGATCCAACCTGAACCAGGGCCAAAGGGCGCTGATCTGACAACATGCAGCATATGCACACAGAGGCACTTCCACATCTTTGCATAAATGCTTATTTATAATGTGCAGTTAGCATAATAATGAAGAGAATACACAGAGACTAGGTCCTGTACCCAGAGCTTGCAATCTACAGGGGAAATACTGACGGCACTGGTCCTATGTGCTTCCGTGGTCTGGGTCCAGTAGAGTGTGTGTGTGTGTGTGTGTGTGTGTGTATATATATATATATATATATCTGCTCACCGGCTGTCTCAGGAGGACACCCCCTAAAGCCAGCCGCACACACTTAACTGCGGATGGCTGTAGGGGCTGTACTCCTTTGACAGCCTGTGAGCATTCACTGTAAATGCTGGGCAGTGTGGCGCCGTGCCCGTCCCTTGCCCAGGGCTGTCTCTCATATGCGCCGTCCACACTGCTGTGGCCGGTAACAGCTGCCACTCTCTGGCCCAATGCAGTGTGACGGCCTGGACTGCTGGTCCCGGGAGGAGCGGGGGGGGGGGGGGCAGTTTTGAGCGGTGGAGATGTGCGCCGCAAATCAGTAAGAAGCTTCGCCGCCATTGGGATGTCAAATATTGTGCCGGCCGTGAGCCAATCACAGCTCGTTGATCGGCAGACAATCAGAAGAGGCCACTCCTGATTGGCTTACAGTCCGTGAGGTGTGGCCGGCTCGCGGCCAGCGCAATATTTGACATGCAGACCACTCTGTTTCTTACTGACAGCACTGCTCCCACTCGGGTCCCCGGCTCTCTCCAGGCTTTCTGAGGAAACGAGGAAGTCAGGTCCTGCTCTGTGCCCCTCCACCTAGTGCAGATAGCCTTCCCTGCCTCTGCCTCCATCCAGCCTTCCCTGCCTCTGCCTCCATCCAGCCTTCCCTGCCTCTGCCTCCATCCAGCCTTCCCTGCCTCTGCCTCCATCCAGCCTTCCCTGCCTCTGCCTCCATCCAGCCTTCCCTGCCTCTGCCTCCATCCAGCCTTCCCTGCCTCTGCCTCCATCCAGCCTTCCCTGCCCCCCCCTCAATCCAGCCTTCCCTGCCTCTGCCTCCATCCAGCCTTCCCTGCCCCCCCCTCAATCCAGCCTTCCCTGCCTCTGCCTCCCCTCTTCTCCAGCCAACTTTCCCTGTTCCCCATTAAGGTCCAGCCTTTCATACCACCACCCCAGCCTGCCCTGTGCCCTCCCAGTCCAGCTTTCCTAGCCCTGTGCCCCCCATGTCCATCCCTCCCTGCACTCTGTAGCCCCATTAAAGCCCGGGGGGGGGAACCACAATTTCTGATGGCAGCCTTAGTAGCCGCAGCCGGTAACAGCCGCAACCCCCTGCCGCTGGCCAACCGCGACAATCCCCCCCCCCCCAGAGCATGCATTGCGGCTGCTGGCTGATTAGACGCCACCCCCAATGGGCCATAGCTTGCACTGCTGCCGCAGTCCCCCCCTCCCCCCCATACGCAGTTCCACTCAGCTGGGTGATGTGTTGCTCCTTCACTTACCGCAGCCTAATATTATCTCACAATGAACTTGTGAAAGAACATACTTTAGTACATTGCTTTATACTAGTAGAGTATACAGAACACAACAGCGTATGCAGACAGCCGATTGTTGCGTACTGCGCATACACAGTAGTGCACAACAGCAGCTTTGTGATAAAGCAGACTACGGAATGCCATAGCAGAGTGAGTGCCAGGTAGTTGGCATTTGGGGGGGGGTCGGAAAAACGCAGGCGTGCCTGTCCTTTTAAACACAATTGCATGGGCTTGTATAAATTAGCCACTGCGACAGCATACACGGCTTGGTCATGGTCAGCTGACCGCCGGTCTCCCGAGTGAGTCCTGGGCCTCTTTAAGCAGGGTCTCTGCTCGGCTGTATCTGCTTGCTCCGGCAGTACTGTTCACTCAGACACCTGCTGCTTGAAAAAGCCGTGAAGTCACAGGCGCCATTTCATTTGGAGCACTCATCTGCCACTTGTTCCACACCAGAGCGCTTTGTTTCACTGGCTTGCCGGAGCACGCAGAGACCCTGCTTATAGAGGCCCAGCGTGGCCCAGGACTCACTCGGGAGACCGGGGGTCAGCTGACCATGACCGTCTGGAGCTGACTTCCAGGACCCTCCACTTACGGCTTGGCGGTTACATCGCATCCTTTAGCCGTTGGAAGCGCCACATTTAGACACACTAAAGAGGACTATACTGGAGGGAGTATTTCTCCTACACATCATTACATCAGTTATACTCCCAGGAAGGATTACCATCTCAGTGCATTTGCCTCTATTTACACAGCTGTGGAACTCATAGTATATCTCTTCTGTTACCATTAACACTGGAGACTTTGTTTCTATTTGAGACTATCATTTACCATCTAGTTTTGCCATCAGCATTATACCCCTTTCAGACATACAACCCGGGAAATTTCCTGCTCAGACCTGGGAATTTCTCCTGTGCAAATTCCCGGGTATTTGGTCGAGACCCCCCTTTCACACTACAGTGTCTACCCGGGAAATTCCCAGGTAGACCCCTTTCGGACAAGAGCAGGGTTTTTCTGCTTACCTGCCTCTTATCTGCCATCTGCTCCTCCTGGCCTATCCCCTCTCTGGCTGATGATGATGATGTCATCATTCAGCTGCCAAAAACCGGCCAATCGTAATGTTTTTTTTTTTTTTTAATTATAATTTTTTTTTTACATTTATTTTAATTCCCTGGTGGTCCAGCGGGAGTGCGGGTGGCCAGCTGTGGCACAACCGGCCGGTGCTTGGGGTGGTGAGCAGCAGCACTGAGTGTCCTATAGGATACTCTGCGCTGTCAGCTACATGCAAAAGCTGCTTGGTGCTGCCTGGGATTAGTAAATTCCCGGGTAGCACCATTCAGACAGAAGCAGGGTAATTTCCCGGGACGTAAGTCCCGGGAAAAACCCTGGTCGATTGCAGGGGCGGTTACCCGGGAACCTTTCACACAGACATGAGACCCGGGAATTTTGGCCGAGGCAGGCCAAAATCCCGGGAATCTCAGTATGTCTGAAAGGGGTATTACTGAGGTTTCATTACACGTTTTTTTTGCTATTAGCTATTACCACTTATCAAGCTCTCATACAACTGCTTTTATCATTGATTTTTATGTGTTATTATTTATTTAAATTATAGTTGCCTGTAGGTGAAGTTCCCCTTTAATTAGCCCAAGGTACCTGTGGTAGGGGAGCGTCATTGTAAGCGGACATGTGACATAAGTAAAGGATAATACAGATTGAGTCTCCCATATCCAAATATTCCAAAATACGTAATATTCCGATATACGGAATATTTTTAGCATGACTGAGATGGTGAAACATTTGCTTTTTGATGGTTCAATGTACACAGACTTTGTTTAAGGCACAAATTATTAAACCTATTATAGAAAATTACCTTCAGGCTGTGTGTATAAGATGTATATGAAACATTAATGAATTTCATGTGCACAAACTTTGAGCCACAAAATTATTGAAAATATTGTATAAAGTGATCTGCAGGCTGTGTGTATAAGGTGTATATAACACATAAATACAGTCTGTGTGTATAAGGTGTATATAACACATAAATACAGTCTGTGTGTATAAGGTGTATATAACACATAAATGCAGGCTGTGTGTATAAGGTGTATATAACACATAAATGCAGGCTGTGTGTATAAGGTGTATATAACACATAAATGCAGGCTGTGTGTATAAGGTGTATATAACACATAAATGCATTCTGTGTGTATAAGGTGTATATAATACATAAATGCTGGCTGTGTGTATAAGGTGTATATAATACATAAATGCTGGCTGTGTGTATAAGGTGTATATAACACATAAATGCATTCTGTGTGTATAAGGTGTATATAACACATAAATGCATTCTGTGTGTATAAGGTGTATATAACACATAAATGCAGGCTGTGTGTATAAGGTGTATATAATACATAAATGCATTCTGTGTGTATAAGGTGTATATAACACATAAATGCATTCTGTGTGTATAAGGTGTATATAACACATAAATGCAGGCTGTGTGTATAAGGTGTATATAACACATAAATGCAGGCTGTGTGTATAAGGTGTATATAACACATAAATGCAGGCTGTGTGTATAAGGTGTATATAACACATAAATGCAGGCTGTGTGTATAAGGTGTATATAATACATAAATGCATTCTGTGTATAAGGTGTATATAATACATAAATGCAGTCTGTGTGTATAAGGTGTATATAACACATAAATGCATTCTGTGTGTATAAGGTGTATATAATACATAAATGCATTCTGTGTGTATAAGGTGTATATAACACATAAATGGAGGCTGTGTGTATAAGGTGTATATAACACATAAATGCAGTCTGTGTGTATAAGGTGTATATAACACATAAATGCAGGCTGTGTGTATAAGGTGTATATAATACATAAATACATTCTGTGTGTATAAGGTGTATATAACACATAAATGCAGGCTGTGTGTATAAGGTGTATATAACACATAAATGCAGGCTGTGTGTATAAGGTGTATATAACACATAAATGCAGGCTGTGTGTATAAGGTGTATATAACACATAAATGGAGGCTGTGTGTATAAGGTGTATATAACACATAAATGCAGGCTGTGTGTATAAGGTGTATATAACACATAAATGCAGGCTGTGTGTATAAGGTGTATATAACACATAAATGCAGGCTGTGTGTATAAGGTGTATATAGCACATAAATGCATTCTGTGTGTATAAGGTGTATATAACACATAAATGCATTCTGTGTGTATAAGGTGTATATAACACATAAATGCAGGCTGTGTGTATAAGGTGTATATAATACATAAATGCATTCTGTGTGTATAAGGTGTATATAACACATAAATGGAGGCTGTGTGTATAAGGTGTATATAACACATAAATGCAGGCTGTGTGTATAAGGTGTATATAACACATAAATGCAGGCTGTGTATAAGGTGTATATAACACATAAATGCAGGCTGTGTGTATAAGGTGTATATAACACATAAATGCATTCTGTGTGTATAATGTGTATATAATACATAAATGCTGGCTGTGTGTATAAGGTGTATATAATACATAAATGCATTCTGTGTGTATAAGGTGTATATAACACATAAATGCAGGCTGTGTGTATAAGGTGTATATAATACATAAATGCATTCTGTGTGTATAAGGTGTATATAACACATAAATGCAGGCTGTGTGTATAAGGTGTATATAACACATAAATGGAGGCTGTGTGTATAAGGTGTATATAACACATAAATGGAGGCTGTGTGTATAAGGTGTATATAACACATAAATGCAGGCTGTGTGTATAAGGTGTATATAACACATAAATGCAGGCTGTGTGTATAAGGTGTATATAACACATAAATGCAGGCTGTGTGTATATTTGGATCCCATTCCCAAGATATCTCATTATGGTATGCAATTATTCCAAAATACTGAATATTTAGATATTCAAAATACCCCTGATCCCAAGCATTTTGGATATGGGAGACTCATCCTGTAATATGGCCGGCATGCTCAGTCTCCTGGCCTGTGATCACAGGTGACTGCTCAGAGAGTGGGTCAGCACACGCTGCATCTACAGTACCAGGAAAGATAATACATCCGTCATGTAGCAAAGCACCAACATATTTGTACTTCTCAGCTTTACTCCTATTCACTTGCTTTGGTCTCTCTCTCACCCCCTTGGTTAACCTCTCCTTCACTCCCTCCCTCCTCTTAAAACGGGACTTTCCTTGCGATTAAAGAATGTTGTAAAAGGCTAATTCCCAATAGCTATATGTATATCAGTGAGAACATTGTACTTAGTGTGTGGTCTGTAGGTTAGGAGTATGGACAGAAAGGAGACTCCATATTGCAAACAGACGTCGATGTATATATGAAGCTCTGTATACATATGTATTGCCAGTCTTCCCTCCGCTGGAAAGTGTATGTAATTGTTCTTTACACGACATAAACAACTGGTGATATACAATGACAGTTATGGCTGGAATGTGTTACCTGGGGTGGTGTTGGATGGTGGGTTGTAAGGGTGGAATAGGAGACAGTGATGCCGGGAATGTATAGAGGAGTTACCCTGGGCTGGTGTTGGATGTTGGGGTGTTAGGGTGGGATAGGAGACAGTGTTACTGGGAAGGTATAGAGGAGTTAGCCTGGGCTGGTGTTGGATGGTGGGGTGTTAGGGTGGGATAGGAGACAGTGTTACTGGGAAGGTATAGAGGAGTTAGCCTGGTGTGGTTTTGGATGGTGGGATAGGAGACAGTGATACTGGGAATGTATAGAGGAGTTACCCTTGGCTGGTGTTGGATGATGGTGGGATAGGAGACAGTGATACTGGGAATGTATAGAGGAGTTACCCCGGGCTGGTATTGGATGGTGGGGTGTTAGGGTGGGATAGGAGACAGTGATACTGGGAATGTATAGAAGAGTTACCCTGGGCTGGTATTGGATGGTTGGTTGTTAGGGTGGGATAGGAGACAGTGATGCCGGGAATGTATAGAGGAGTTACCCTGGGGTGGTGTTGATGGTTGGATAGGAGACAGTGATACTGGGAATGTACAGAGGAGTTACCCTTGGCTGGTGTTGGATGGTGGGATAGGAGACAGTGATACTGGGAATGTATAGAGGAGTTACCCCGGGCTGGTATTGGATGGTGGGGTGTTAGGGTGGGATAGGAGACAGTGTTACTGGAAATGTATAGAGGAGTCACCCTGGGCTGGTGTTGGATGTTGGGGTGTTAGGGTGGGATAGGAGACAGTGATACTGGGAATGTATACAGGAGTTACTGTGGGCTGGTGTTGGATGTTGGGGTGTTAGGGTGGGATAGGAGGCATTGATGCCGGGAATGTATACAGGAGTTACCCTGGGCTGGTGTTGGATGGTTGGGTGTTAGGGTGGGATAGGAGACAGTGTTACTGGGAATGTATAGAGGAGTTACCCGTGTTACGGTGGGATAGGAGACAGTGATGCCGGGAATATACAGCTGGTTTACGTTAGAATTTACCAAACCAATTTTCTTATGTTTTGTTGTGGCTGCATCACTTGACATCCACTATTGACTAAACCACAGAAAAATATATATTTTTTTAAAAACCTGCTGAGTGATAAAAGAACCCCCCCCTGTGTGTGTATTTATCTGGAAGCTGTGTCTGTAGGGCAGATTCATCTGTATGGCATTATCCCTCTGGAATATTAGAGAAGGTGCAGCCCGCGCTCGTTCACGCTTCATGTCCCCTAATCACATTACTGCTGATTTAGTAATGTGATGCCTGGAAATGTAATGAGTCTGGGGGGGGATGAGCGCCCTGTTCTGCGGCTGTATTTAATGCTGTAGTTTTCAATCTACAAGATCACAAATACTTTGTGGATTATGTGTTTATAGTTAATAGTGATTTTGTTTCTGTGTCCTTTCACTTTAGAATGAATAAGTGACATCTGTAGGGAGCCTCATGTCTCTGCTCATTTCCATTCATTACTGTGGGTGTGAGGCTCACTCGCTCTTCCTAGAATGAAATGTCAGCTCCTACGGAACGGCCCCCAAATTAACTTTCCAAATACCTTTCAGCATCTTCCAGCTGTAACATTCAGACAAATGGGTCTGACAGCCCCCCCCTGATCTATTCATATGCCGGCTGTCACACCTTCTATTACATCCTGATTCTGTGCAGGTCTGTTATTGTGTCTAATGTCCCATTGTGGTCTTGTTTCTCTACAGCCACCGACCTGCTTCTGGCCTGGAACCCCATCTGTCTGGGACTGGTGGAAGGAATTATAGGGAAAGTCCAGCTGCATGCCGGTAAGTGGGACCCAACGCGTTTCAGAACCTGCTACTTCCCATGTTGGTAATAACCCCAGCTTATAGGTCTGAGCTCCTCTGTGGCTCCAGCAGTCAGGTTTGGTGAGTGTGTTTGGCAGCTGGTTATAATGGCTCCAGCTCCTATGTTATATGGTGCTGCATCCGGCCAGCTAATGATTGTTCCATGGAGGCGACATCTAATAGCTACATAGAGTTAATGATGCATACGACTGGGTCTGTCAGGCCATTTACTACTATTTTCTTTACTGTAAAAGGACATTTTGTGGTTTTTAGTATGAGGATGTACCAGTGTAGTATAGGAGGGAGTAGGGCAGGTGTGAGGGTGTACCAGTGTAGTATAGGATGGAGTAGGGTAGGTGTGAGGGTGTACCAGTGTAGTATAGGAGGGAGTAGGGTGGGTGTGAGGGTGTACCAGTGTAGTATAGGAGGGAGTAGGGTGGGTGTGAGGGTGTACCAGTGTAGTATAGGAGGGAGTAGGGTGGGTGTGAGGGTGTACCAGTGTAGTATAGGATGGAGTAGGGTGGGTGTGAGGGTGTCCCAGTGTAGTATAGGAGGGAGTAGGGTGGGTGTGAGGGTGTACCAGTGTAGTATAGGATGGAGTAGGGTGGGTGTGAGGGTGTCCCAGTGTAGTATAGGATGGAGTAGGGTAGGTGTGAGGGGGTACCAGTGTAGTATAGGAGGGAGTAGGGTAGGTGTGAGGGGGTACCAGTGTAGTATAGGATGGAGTAGGGTAGGTGTGAGGGTGTACCAGTGTAGTATAGGAGGGAGTAGGGTAGGTGTGAGGGGGTACCAGTGTAGTATAGGAGGGAGTAGGGTGGGTGTGAGGGGGTACCAGTGTAGTATAGGAGGGAGTAGGGTGGGTGTGAGGGTGTCCCAGTGTAGTATAGGAGGGAGTAGGGTGGGTGTACCAGTGTAGTATAGGAGGGAGTAGGGTGGGTGTGAGGGTGTACCAGTGTAGTATAGGAGGGAGTAGGGTAGGTGTGAGGGGGTACCAGTGTAGTATAGGAGGGAGTAGGGTGGGTGTGAGGGTGTACCAGTGTAGTATAGGATGGAGTAGGGTGGGTGTGACGGTGTCCCAGTGTAGTATAGGATGGAGTAGGGTAGGTGTGAGGGGGTACCAGTGTAGTATAGGAGGGAGTAGGGTAGGTGTGAGGGTGTACCAGTGTAGTATAGGAGGGAGTAGGGTGGGTGTGAGGGGGTACCAGTGTAGTATAGGAGGGAGCAGGGTGGGTGTGAGGGTGTATTAGTGTAGTATAGGAGGGAGTAGGGTGGGTGTGAGGGTGTACCAGTGTAGTATAGGAGGGAGTAGGGTGGGTGTGAGGGTGTACCAGTGTAGTATAGGAGGGAGCAGGGTGGGTGTGAGGGTGTATTAGTGTAGTATAGGAGGGAGCAGGGTAGGTGTGAGGGTGTATTAGTGTAGTATAGGAGGGAGTAGGGTGGGTGTACCAGTGTAGTATAGGAGGGAGTAGGGTGGATGTGAGGGTGTATTAGTGTAGTATAGGAGGGAGTAGGGTAGGTGTGAGGATGTACCAGTGTAGTATAGGAGGGAGTAGGGTAGGTGTGAGGGTGTACCAGTGTAGTATAGGAGGGAGTAGGGTAGGTGTGAGGGGGTACCAGTGTAGTATAGGAGGGAGTATGGTGGGTGTGAGGGGGTACCAGTGTAGTATAGGAGGGAGTAGGGTGGGTGTGAGGGTGTATTAGTGTAGTATAGGATGGAGTAGGGTGGGTGTGAGGATGTACCAGTGTAGTATAGGAGGGAGTAGGGTGGGTGTGAGGGTGTACCAGTGTAGTATAGGAGGGAGTAGGGTGGGTGTGAGGGTGTACCAGTGTAGTATAGGAGGGAGTAGGGTAGGTGTGAGGGTGTACCAGTGTAGTATAGGAGGGAGTAGGGTAGGTGTGAGGGGGTACCAGTGTAGTATAGGAGGGAGTAGGGTGGGTGTGAGGGGGTACCAGTGTAGTATAGGAGGGAGTAGGGTGGGTGTGAGGGTGTATTAGTGTAGTATAGGATGGAGTAGGGTGGGTGTGAGGATGTACCAGTGTAGTATAGGAGGGAGTAGGGTGGGTGTGAGGGTGTACCAGTGTAGTATAGGAGGGAGTAGGGTGGGTGTGAGGGTGTACCAGTGTAGTATAGGAGGGAGTAGGGTAGGTGTGAGGGGGTACCAGTGTAGTATAGGAGGGAGTAGGGTGGGTGTGAGGGTGTACCAGTGTAGTATAGGAGGGAGTAGGGTGGGTGTGAGGGTGTATTAGTGTAGTATAGGAGGCAGTAGGGTAGGTGTGAGGGTGTATTAGTGTGAGTAATATAGGTGGCAGTAGTGAGAGTGTATCGGTGTGAGTAGTGTAGGTGGCAGTATTGAGGGTGTATCTGTGGCAGTAGTGAGGGTGTGTCGGTGTGTGAAGTAGTATAGGTGGCAGTAGTGAGGGTTTGTGTGAGTAGTGTAGGTGGCAGTAGTGAGGGTGTATCGGTGTGAGTAGTATAGGTGGCAGTAGTGAGGGTGCATCAGTGTGAGTAGTGTAGGTGGCAGTAGTGAGGGTGCATCAGTGTGAGAGGTATAGGTGGCAGTAGTGAGCGTGGATCAGTGTGAGTAGTATAGGTGGCAGTAGTGAGGGTGTATCGGTGTGAGTAGTATAGGTGGCAGTAGTGTGGGTGTATTAGTGTGAGTATACGTGGCAGTAGTGAGTGTATCGGTGTGAGTAATATAGTTGGCAGTAGTGAGGGTGTATCGGTGTGAGTGGTATAGGTGACAGTATTGAGGGTGTATCGGTGGCAGTAGTGAGGGTGCATCAGTGTGAGTAGTATAGGTGGCAGTAGTGAGGGTGTATCGGTGTGAGTAATATAGGTGGCAGTAGTGAGGATTTGTGTGAGTAGTATAGGTGGCAGTAGTGAGGGTGTATCGGTGTGAGTGGTATAGGTGACAGTATTGAGGGTGTATAGGTGGCAGTAGTGAGGGTGTGTCAGTGTGAGTAGTATAGGTGGCAGTAGTGAGGGTGCATCAGTGTGAGTAGTGTAGGTGGCAGTAGTGAGGGTGTATCGGTGTGAGTAGTATAGGTGACAGTAGTGAGGGTGCATCAGTGTGAGTAGTATAGGTGGCAGTAATGAGAGTGTATTGGTGTGAGTAGTATAGGTGGCAGTAGTGAGGGTGGATCAGTGTGAGTAGTATAGGTGGCAGTAGTGAGGGTGGATCAGTGTGAGTAGTATAGGTGGCAGTAGTGAGGGTGTGTCTGTGTGAGTAGTATAGGTGACAGTAGTGAGGATTTGTGTGAGTGGTATAGGTGTCAGTAGTGAGGGTGTATCAGTGTGAGTAATATAGGTGGCAGTAGTGAGGGTGTATAGGTGACAGTAGTGAGGGTGTATCAGTGTGAGTAGTATAGGTGGCAGTAGTGAGGGTGTATCGGTGTGAGTAGTATAGGTGGCAGTAGTGAGGGTGTATCGGTGTGAGTAGTATAGGTGGCAGTAGTGAGGGGATGGGTCTCAAGGACACGCCCTTTATCTGAGTGACATCGCCCCCTTTTCTGACAGGTGCCCTGCTCCCTGTTGTCTTCTAGAGTGAACACAAGTAACCTGCTTGTGACCGCATGGGCTTTTCCTCTTGAGTCCTTCACCTTGGGGTATAGGGGTTCCATTTTGCCGTTAGTAACTGCCTATTTCTACTGCAGGGTCCATAGGGCTCCACAGGAGACCTTGGGGTATAGGTTGATGACGTCAGTCGTCAAGCATCTCAATAGTTAAATATGTGCTCCCAGGCCATGGCACCTCAGTCGGGTCACTTCAAGATGGGCTGTGTTGACAAGCCAGAAAATAGATTTTTTTTTTTTTTTACTGCAGAGTGGTCAGCATGGGCTATCCAGTGGACGCCCATGCTGCCACTCCAACACCCGCCGGCGCTGAGACGCTGGCACTGCACTAGGGATCGCGGCGGGTGTCTGGGGGTTTTGGCTAGCAAAAGCCCCTAGACGCCCTGGACTGTGGCCGGACATCACGGGGGACATTCAGGTAAGCAGCGGGCGCCCGCTGATAACAGTTCATTTACTTCCCAGGGCAGGGGGGTCCCTGGAAAGAGGCTGCGTGTGGCACCAGTCACGGCGCCTGCTCTGTCACTAGACCACCAGGGATAGGGGGCCACAACATGTGGACGTAATACCACGCCAGGGGAGCTGGCCTTCCCTGTATGGCACAGCCGGACACTCCCCCGCTGCACTGCGCGCCTCTCCACAGTGGTTTGGCGGTTGCAGGCAGCTCTCCTTCCTCAGGTGCGCCCCCTGTGAGTCCTCCGGCGGCCATTTTAAAGTGCATAAAATGCTAGTCTCACAGGGAGCTGCGGAGTGATTCTGCTCAGGCTGATATCCCCTTTACCCTGCAACAGGTGCTTTGCTGGACAAAAGGAGGGAGAGATTATTGTGGGAGGATTGTGTACCCTGTGTACCAGAAATGCAGGATTACCTACTGGGCCCAGCTCTTCTCAAGAGCCGCCCTGAGCTTGTTTTGCACAAGCACTAACTACCCTGATGGGTCGGCTTGCTGCACCTCCTGGTTCCCCACATTTGGGGTACGCTCTGCAGGTTGCTATGCCATCTACGTCACAGGGGATTCCCCGACAGTTGGTTGTGCCTCATAATATGCCCTTACAACCTACTCCATACCACATACCTCCCAACATGACCCTCTCCAGGAGGGACACAATGCTCTGGTCCTGGACTTCCCTGGTAAGAGGTGGGGCTGCAGTACAATCCAAAATTCAAATAGTCACACCAACTGTCATGTCACACACTGCCAAACATCACTGGCTGGGGCTCACTGACAGTTGGTGTGACTCCCCTATTTGAAGTTTTGGACTGTACTGCAACCCCACCCCTGGAGCCTCCACCAATCATAAATTACCAGGGAAGTCCAGGACCCCAGAGCATTGTGTCCCTCCTGGAAAGGGTCATGTTGGGAGGTATGCTACCAGACTGAACTTGTTTGGGGTAACACTCTCTCCAATACGGTGCAAAACCTGACGGAGGTGTTACAGGGGGAGCCTTTCCAGCACTCTGCTAGGAAGGAGGTACTGTCTTCCCAGTCCATGTAGTATCAAGATGATGTGTCTACTGATGATGGGGAAATTCAGGACTTATCTGATACAGAGCTCCCTCAATAGGAGGCTGAGCCTAAGTCCAAAATTTATGTACACTGCCTCATTCGTGCAGTCCGTGTGGCTATGGATATTGGGGATGAGGATACCCCAGCAGCCAAATCCAAACATGCTTTCTTTAAGGAAGTGAAAAGTTCAGCGACGGCTTTTCCCCTGTCGGATCAGCTAGTTGAACATCTGGAAGAAGCCTGGAAAACTCCAGGCAGGAGGTTTCAACCGCAGGCCACTTATCCATTCGAGGAGAATGGGAAACTCCTCCTCAGGTGGATTCTCATATTACACGCCTTGTCAAAAGTGCGACACTCTCTATGCCGTCCATGTCATCATTAAAGGATGTTACGGACAGAAAAGTGGAGGTATGCCTACAGTCCATTTATTCCCTCTCGGGGTGGGGGGGGTCTCTAGGCCAGCTATGGCTATATTCTGGGTGACCGGGGCCATGGAACATTGGGCAAATGCCTTGGTAGCGTCCTTGCCTGTAGAGGCTACCAGTGAACAAATTGAACTGGTAGGTTTCCTCAGAAACGTGCCAGTTCATATGTGAATGAGGCTGCTTTGGATCTTAGTCTCCTAACATCTCGCATTTCATCGGCTGCAGTGTCAGCTAGACGCTCTCTTTGGTTGCGATCTTGGAGAGCGGATGCTGATTCCAAGAAAGGGTTAGAAGGTTTACCCTTTAATAGCCAGGTCTTATTTGGGTCAGATTTGGACAAACTCGTGGACACTTTGGCTGCTGCCAAGTCTACTTGTTTACCTTCGGCCCCAATGCCATCAGGATCTGGAACTCATTCCTTTCGGACTTTGCGTCCTCGGGGTAAGGCCATGGTTCAGTCCTTTCCCAGACCGTCAGGAACGAAGAAGGTCACAAAGCCCAAGAAGCAGGCTAGGAGTACCAGGCGTCCAGCTGCCAAGCCCGACGCTAAGCCGTCAGCCTGACGGGGCAGGCCTCTCCTTGGGGGACCCCAAGGTGGGAGGCCGACTTCTTCAGTTCGCCCAGTGTTGGTGGCATACCACAACAGACACTTGGGTAAGGGAAGCGGTCTCTCAAGGGTATGCCCTTTCCTTCCAATACAGACTACCCTATGGGACTTCAGACGAATCAGGAAAAGGCATTGGAACTGCAGAAAGTTATACGATCTATGCTCCTTCAGGGAGTTATAGTTCCGGTACCTACTCCCCAGAGGGGATTGGTCTATTATTCCACTCTTTTTGGTTCCAAAACTGAATGGTGCATACAGGCCTATCCTAAACCTCAAGTCCCTAAACAAGTTTCTTCAAGTGCCTCGGTTCAAAATGGAACCTGGGGATTTTATGGCGTCTCTGGACATTCAGGATGCCCCGATAGCTTCGGCTCACCAGAGGTACCTCAGGTTCTCAGTGTTGCAACAACACTTCCAGCTTCAGGCCCTGCCGTTTGGACTATACACAGCAACCAGGGTGTTCACCAAACTTATGGCAGTGATGGCGGCCCAACTGCGGCTGCAGGGGGTCCGTCTGTTGCCCTACCTGGACGACCTACTATTGAAAGCCAGGTCTCCGGAATTACTTCTACAGCATCTACAGCTGACAATAACAGTGCTACAAAGCCACGGTTGGTTGATCAACTGGAAGAAGTCCTCCCTGATGCCCTCTCAGAGAATGCCACATCTTGGGGCATTGTTGGATTCTTAACAACAGAGGATTTTCTTGACCAGGGACAAGATGACCTCGCTGCAGCAGCGGGTTCGCAGCTGCCTGCACAGTCGCCGGGTGTCGATTCACTCGGCAATACAGTTACTGGGCACCATGGTGTCGACCTTCGACATGGTGGAGTATGGCCAGTTCCATTCCCGGCCTCTACAGACATTGATCCTTTCCAGATGGGACGGATCTCCACGCCGGATACAAACCCAGACATTGGTACTGTCTCTGGAGGTACGTCTGTCTCTGACTTGGTGGCTCTGCACAAGTCACCTTACCAAGGGCTGCCCCTTTTGGATCTCGGAGTGGGTCTTTCTGACCCACTCCGGAGTGGATCTCGGAGTGGGTCCAACGGACGCCTGTCCCTGGGGTTGGGGTGCAGTGACGGGTTCACACCTCTTCCAGGGAAGGTGGACAATAGGAGTTTGTCCTTCCAATAAACATATTGGAACTCAGGGCGGTTCTAAGGGCTCTTCAGCAGGCAAAGCTCATACTTCACGGAAAACCTGTGCAAGTCCAGTCAGACAGTGCCACCACAGTGGCCTACATAAACCGCCAAGGAGGCGCTCGAAGTCAGGCGGCACTAATGGAAGTGTTTCGCATCCTGACTTGGGCAGAGGAAAATGTCCCAGCCATATCGGCAGTGTTTATCCCGGGAGTCCTGAACTGGGAAACGGACTTCCTAAGCAGTCACGATGTACACCCAGGTGAATGGTCACTTCACCAGGAAGTATTTCTGGTGAACAAGTGGGGTCTTCCCGAAGTAGATCTAATGGCATCTTGGCACAACCACAATTTGCCAAGGTGCGGCTCAAGAACAAGAGTCATGGGGGCTCTGCTGGTAGTTGCTCTGTCGGTCAAATGGACCTTCCAGTTCGCGTACCTGTTTCCTCCATTCTCCCTTCTGCCTCGGGTGATTCGGAAGTTCAAGCAAGAAGGAGGTATGCTACTGCTGGTAGCTCCAGCGTGGCCTAGACGTCACTGGTACACTGATCTTCGGAGTTTATTCATAGACGCTCCGATGCTGTTGCCTCAACGTCCGGACCTGTTGTCCCAAGGTCCTTGCCTCTACCCGGACTTGAGTCGTCTGTCTTTGACGGCGTGGCTCTTGAGACTGCCCTCTTGAATTCCAGGGGTTTTTCCAGCTCGGCGGGTGAACACCATGCTCCGAGCTCGCAAGCCTGCTTCTGCGAGAATTTATCACAGAGTGTGGCACACCTTCTTTGAATGGTGTCGCCCCAGGGGTTTGAACATTTGGATTATCCAGGATTTTGACTTTCCTACAGGCAGGCTTAGATCACGGTCTTTGCCTTGCTTCTCTGAAGGTGCAGGTTTCTGCCCTGTCAGTACTGTTTCACCGTAGGATTGCTACTCTTCCAGATGTACACACCTCTATGCAAGGTGTGCTTCACATTCAACCTCCCTTTATCCCACAGGTGGCTCCTTGGGATTTGACTGTGGTCCTTAGGGCTCAACTAGGACCGCCATTTGCACCACTGGGCTCAGTGGATTTAAAATGGCTCACAATTAAAACGGTTTCTTTTAGCCATTGCTTCGGCCAGAAGGGTGTCAGATTTGGGGGGTCTTTCATGTCGCCATCCCTTTCTGATTTTTCATAGGGACAGGGCGGTTCTGCGTACTCGCCCTGGTTTCCTACCTAAGGTGGTATCCAGCTTCCACATTAATGAGGAAATTGTAGTACCAGCTTTTAACCCCCCAGACCTTTCAGCTGGTGAGGCCTCTTTGGATGTGGTACGTGCTCTACAAACTTATGTGGACCGTACCAACTCTTTTCGGAAGTCAGACTCGTTTGTCCTTTTTGGTTTCCGAAAGAAAGGATGGCCTGCCACTAAGCAGACTTTGGCAGGCTGGATTCGCCTGGCAATTTCAGAGGCTTACCTTCGTGAGTGCCTTCCTGTACCGTCCTCTGTTAAGGCTCATTCTACTCGGTCTGTGGGTCCTTCGTGGGCAGCTCATCTTGGCGCCTCTGCTGTTCAGCTGTGCAAAGCGGCGACGTGGTCTACTGTCCATACATTCCTAAGGTATTATGCATTTGATACCTTTGCCTCTCTGGATGCTTCCTTCGGGCAGCGGATTCTCTTTTCTGCACAGGAGCGTCCCCACCCTTAAGGAGACTGCTTTGGGACATCCCCAAGGTCTCCTGTGGACCCTGTAGTAGAAAATAAGAGATATGGTAGGACCTTACTTTTGTTATCTCTCTTTCTACGAAGTCCATAGGGATCCACAGGACTCCTGCCCTGTCGCACCTGTGCTGCAGATGGGCTGTGTTCTGGTCACCGGTTTTCCGTCTCCTTCTGTATGTGAGAAAGTGATACTTGAGTGTTCCAGAATTTCTTCCTTCTCTCTTCTCCTCCTCCGGTCATTGGCTTGTTACGAAACTGAGGTGCCTTGGCCTGGGGTCGGGGTATAGAAGAGGAGCCCGGTGCATCCTGAGAGCACAAATTTAACTATTGAGGTGCTCGACGACAGACGTAATCAACCTATACCCCAAGGTCTCCTGTGGATCCCTATGGACTTAGTAGAAATAGAGATAACAAAGGTAAGGTCTTACCATATCTCTTATTTTTTTGACTCCTCCGTCTCCTTCTGCGCTATAAGAGTTCTAGTCTCTGCCACCCTCAGTAATGTACTCTAGGACCTGGAACGGCTTACTTCATGGTGTGTGTGGTAACGCTGCTGGTTGGTGATGGGGAATTCTCTGTGACCGTTTACTGTGGTCAAGACTACGTTGATGACTTTCGTATGGCGTTACCAAACCTTACCAAAAGATAGTGAGCAGAGGGAGAGCCCATCCCCTATGTCTGATTATTGGCCTCAGTCTCACTCTCGGGACTTCAGAATGACGATTGGCCGGCTGGGACTTCCTCCCTCCCTGCAGAGCAGGACCGCGCTCCTGCAGCGCTGCACACACCAGACAGCGCTTCGGCTGCTGCGCAGCAATAACTTGGACTACACGCATCTTTAGTAACATTTTCAACAGTTCACAGTAGTTGCACAGCGGTGACATGTAGTTACGGTGCTACTACAGACATCTTGGCCACGAGGGGACCGGCTTCCCGCCATACCGCCTCTCGCTTTCCTCAAGCTTACCAATAAAATGCCTCAGTCACCCAGGCCCAGATCCTGAGCCGGAAGCATATCTTCCCAGCATTGATCTGCCCGTTGATGGGCCACACGTTTCATGGAAAGGGGGGGGGGCGAGAACTGTCGTGTATGCCGGCATCCACGCTCTGCTGCGGACGGAAGTTGGACGCCTGCTTCAGACGGAGCGGGTGCAAGTCCTGGTTCTAATGGTGGCGGCTACGTTTGGCCATGACAGTCTTCCACCTCCTGCAGCTGAATGGAGGAGAATGTGACTCAGGCCCCAGGGTACAGGCGCCGATGAGCACGCCGAGCCGCGAATGGAAATACCAGTGCTGCTCTACGCTCTGGCTGTAAGACGATGGCACTTTAATGCTGTATTCACCCCAATGTCACTAGACAGACTCCAAATATAAACCAGAAATATGTCCAGGATGGAAATAACGTGACCGGGGTGATAAACTGCAGCTGGTGGTCTCCGGTTGTTATCTGTATTATTTCCTCTGGACGGAAATAGCCAGGGGGAGAGATCGGGGTGTAATGATGCAGCAGATACTCTCTCTGGGTTACTGTGTGCGGTGGAACCGTAGCTTGGTGGGGTGTTGGTAGCAGGGATTGGTAATTATACACTGGCCAGCCATAACATTAAAACCACCTGCCTCATATTGTGTAGGTCCCCCTCGTGCCACCAATTCACCTCTGACCCATGGAGGCATGAGCTTCACAAGACCTCTGAATGTGTCCTGTGGTATCTGGCACCCAGACATTAGCAGCAGATCCTGTGAGGTGTGAGGTGCGGCCTCCATGGCTCAGACTTGTTTGCCAGCACATCCCACAGATGCTTCATCGGACTGAGATCTGGGGAATATGGAGGCCATCACCGTCATCCCTTTGTCATGTTCCTCAGACCATTCCTGAGCAGTCTCTGCAGTGCGCCAGCCGGGCGCAATATCCTGCTGAGAGGCCAACGGCCATCGGAGATACAACACTGCCATGAACGGGAGCACTTGGGCTGCTGCACTGGTCACAGTAATATCCACATGAATGGCAGGACCCAAGGTTTCCCAGCAGCACATTGCTCAGAGCATCACACTGCCTCCGCCTGCTTACCTTCTTCCCATAGTGCATCCTGGTGCCTCCTCTTCCCCCCACACACCTGGCCGTACACATGAATGGCAGGACCCGAGGTTTCCCAGCAGCACATTGCTCAGAGCATCACACAGCCTCCGCCTGCTTACCTTCTTCCCATAGTACATCCCGGTGCCTCCTCTTCCCCCCACACACCTGGCCGTACACATGAATGGCAGGACCCAAGGTTTCCCAGCAGCACATTGCTCAGAGCATCACACAGCCTCCGCCTGCTTACCTTCTTCCCATAGTACATCCCGGTGCCTCCTCTTCCCCCCACACACCTGGCCGTACACATGAATGGCAGGACCCGAGGTTTCCCAGCAGCACATTGCTCAGAGCATCACACTGCCTCCGCCTGCTTACCTTCTTCCCATAGTGCATCCTGGTGCCTCTTCTTCCCCCCCCACACACCTGGCCGTACACATGAATGGCAGGACCCAAGGTTTCCCAGCAGCACATTGCTCAGAGCATCACACTGCCTCCGCCTGCTTACCTTCTTTCCATAGTGCATCCTGGTGCCTCCTCTTCCCCCCACACACCTGGCCGTACACATGAATGGCAGGACCCAAGGTTTCCCAGCAGCACATTGCTCAGAGCATCACACTGCCTCCGCCTGCTTACCTTCTTCCCATAGTGCATCCTGGTGCCATCTTGTCCCCCCACACACCTGGCCGTACACATGATGCTGGGTGAATAGATGCCATGTGCTTGGGTGGGAGCTCAGCACATCCATAAGTGATGGGTACCCCCTTAAGTGTGCCGCACAATGACACCCTGCCTTCCCCCTTCGCGGGAACACAAATTACTTTGCCTGCAGTGGTTTCATGTTATGGCTGTTCAGTATATGGTTATAATGACACAGTGATTGAGGATAGATGCTGTGGTGCAAGACTACGTTGATGACTTTCGTATGGCGAGAGGAGACGGTCCTGTCCTCCGTACTGTCTCTGATGGGTCCCTGTATGTGATGGGAGAGGAGAGCGTCCTGTCCTCCGTACTGTCTTTGATGGGTCCCTGTATGTGATGGGAGAGGAGACTGTCCTGTCTTCCGTACTGTCTCTGATGGGTCCCTGTATGTGATGGGAGTGGAGAGGGTCCTGTCCTCCGTACTGTCTCTGATGGGTCCCTGTATGTGATGAGAGAGGAGACTGTCCTGTCCTCCGTACTGTCTCTGATGGGTCCCTGTATGTGATGGGATCGGAGACTGTCCTGTCCTCCATACTGTCTCTGATGGGTCCCTGTATGTGATGGGAGAGGAGAGGGTCCTGTCCTCCGTACTGTCTCTGATGGGTCCCTGTATGTGATGGGAAAGGAGACTGTCCTGTCCTCCGTACTGTCTCTGATGGTCCCTGTATGTGATGGGAGAGGAGACTTTCCTGTCCTCCGTACTGTCTCTGATGGGTCCCTGTATGTGATGGGAGAGGAGAGGGTCCTCCGTACTGTCTCTGATGGGTCCCTGTATGTGATGGGAGAGGAGACGGTCCTGTCCTCCGTACTGTCTGATGGGTCCCTGTATGTGATGGGAGTGGAGAGGGTCCTGTCCTCCGTACTGTCTCTGATGGGTCCCTGAATGTGATGGGAGAGGAGAGGGTCCTCCGTACTGTCTCTGATGGGTCCCTGTATGTGATGGGAGAGGAGAGGGTCCTGTCCTCCGTACTGTCTCTGATGGGTCCCTGTATGTGATGGGAGAGGAGACGGTCGTGTCCTCCGTACTGTCTCTAATGGGTCCCTGTATGTGATGGGAGTGGAGAGGGTCCTGTCCTCCGTACTGTGGTTCTGATTCAGAGCTGCTCGTAAGCGGCCTCTCGTTCGCACAAGTGCGCATGCGTATGGGTTGTAATACGCATGCGCGAACCAATCATTGCGGTCGGAAATTGTGTGCTCGCAAAATAGCCAATGCCTGCTAATTTGAGTGACAGGATGAGGCGTTTGTGGGTGGTAACAGGGGAAGGTGCTTGAAAACGGGGAGTGGAGATCCGAACGCAGGCGTGTGAAACGGTCAAAACGGGCGTTTTAAGGGTGTGCATAATTAACAAATCAGCGTCATCGACCACGTCACTTGGTTGTTTCTTAGCCTGAACTGTTCGCGTGATTGCGGTAGGAAAATCCAACCACAAGCACTGCGAGCAGTTCAGACGCCTTTCGATGTACTCGATTAATCAAATAAATAGCGGAGATGACGTAGGATGCGAGCGGCCAGGGGGCGTCTGTACAAAATAGCGAGCGCATATTTCGTTCACTCGTTCAGACAGTGGCGTCAGCAGACCGCAAAGAGCGAGCGCTCAATTTAAATAGCCGGCCCCTTTTTCTGAACGAGCGAGCGCAAATAGCGTCCGGTTCTGAATCAGGTTCTGTCTGTGATACGGTCCCTGTATGTGACACGGGCGCTGATGTCTGTATATAATAACCTGTGGGGGGTGGACAGGTCTCTGTGATCTGTCAGGAAGGGGATCTGAGGGGGAGAGAATGAGTGAGGTTTGGCAGATTCACTGCTTGTGAGTGACTGAGCGCATACACGACGGGGGCTGCCGGAGGGGCCGTGTACAGGCGTCTTCTCATACACTGTCTCTCCTCTCAACGCACCAGGTCCCCGGCGGTACAAATATAACATTGCTAGACTGCACTGATCAATGTGAAGTGCGACGTTTGTACATCTGTGTGCGAATCTGTGTAAGAGGAGATATGAATCAGCGACCGCAGCTTTACCTTACGCCAGGTTCTGTTCTGCTTTATCTGCGACTTCGTACGCGTTCATAACTAATTCCTGTGCGGTGGAAGTCGCGGGCCAACGTCTGTAGTACACTGTGACTGGTGTTTCACTGCGTCTGCAATGCCAATAAGATGCAAAATGTAAAGAAGACGACAGCGCTCCCCTCGGGGCTGCCCACTCGCACTGGACCTCTCTGTATGGGGTATTGGGTCTGGGGTATGAGGACACATCTGTGTGATACAGAGCTATCTAAACGTGCTGGAATTAGTTGTACTAGTATATAAAGTGTAATATAGTAGGGGGGGGGATGCACTGTGCGGGTTCTGTTACCATGTGCTGGATGAACCGTGACCGTTTGGAAAGCGATTCCACATAACGGTATTGTGACCTGGTGGCCTCAGCCCGACTCCCGATCACGTGTTGGGGTTTTTGATCCCCACTGGGTCTTGGGGTATCAGGGATTTCCACTTACGGTCAGTGACCGCCTGTCACTGACTCCGCCCACTATGCAATGGGCGTGTATGTTGCGGCCACCACTGTGCTCCTTCAATCAGCGTTTCGAACCGCTTACGAACACCCAGGCTCCTACCGCCGGCACCTGGAACCGCTTCTTCTGCGTATGCGTTTACAAACTGCGGGCACACCTCCTGATTAGTGTCAGCTGATTCCCCCTGATCCCTCGCAATGGACCAGGCTCTGCACGGTAGCTGGCAGAGGGTTTGACCTTAGACGCTGAGCTTTCTCCAGGACAGCCGGAGAATGGAATAGCGTTTGGCGCAATTCTATTGGTTGGAGGATTGAGATGCAGCTGTAGTAAAGGCAAGATGTTTATTGCTTAATGACTTGAAAAAGACCCTTCTTTCAGTTTGAAGGGGATATCAGCATACATGAATCAAACAGCAATTCTTCTCCACACAGGGTATGCTGGGTTGTACATTTTTACCAGGCACGAAGCCTCCTTTTATGCCACTCCAATACACATTACCACAGGGGGTAAGTCCGTCCTGTGGTTTCCAACCCGTCATCCTAAGTGCATGTCCTGCCCACATGCACGTTTAACATTGTCCCCTATGGACAGTGGGGAGTGGTCACTTCCCTGTGCCCGAGCCTGTCCACAGAGCTCGGCACACCCTCGGCTCCGTCCCATCTGCAAGGGAAAGTTTTCCATCTATAACGGACTTCCAGGAATCTGCTAAGGGACCAAGCCTGCCACCTCTCCCTGAATCTGAGCTCCAGAGGTGGACAAGCAGGGTTTCCTAGCCACGGAGGGGGAAGCCCTTTTGAAGCTCCCTGAACACATGGCTGCCTTAGCCAGCTTCCTGTGCACCCCCTCATACCACTTCCAGGCATGAGGCTGCATAGGGGGACATTTTATTTCCCTGGAAGGGGCTGGGGGATCCAGCAGCCCACACAGAGTCCTGGATCCCCTGGGACTTCCAGGGAACAAGGTAAGTGCAATTTACTTTTAAATTATACACTTTAACTTAAACACATACATTAAATATATACATTGTGTTATTACATATACACCAAGCCCTTGCCCTCGTCAGGCTGTTACACACTGCAGCACTGTAGCACAGGACCTGCTGTCCTCCCTCAGCGCTGCACACACTATTTTGGATACATTTAGGTTTGTTTTTATACTTTACTGTGGCCAGCGCTGGGCTTCTGGGACTTTTTACTTCTGGTGGTACCGTGAGCTACTCTCCCGGTCCCCAGCGCACGTGCACCAGCCAGGCTCCCTTTCCGGTAGCCTGGGTTCAGTGCTGGGCGCTCTCAGCACCGGGGGTTACCAGGATCTTGCTGGCCTGGTCCCCCAAGTATACCAGCCCCCACTGCTTAGTTTCAGCCTCTGGGGCTGGTGGCACCACTGACTTTCAGTGCAGCGCACCGTTCTCCAGTAGATGGCACGCAGCCCCCCCTGCCAGGTTTCGCTGGGAGCCGACTTCTCCGGTCTCCCAATGTGTGGCCTCTCCTCTGTACAACGCACCAAGGTTTAACTGCCGGCCACGCTGCGCTGTGGAGCTGGGGCCCCAGGAGCGATGCTCCCGGTCCCCAGCGGTCAGCGCTTGCATCACCCAGGGGACCGACTACCCCGCCCCCCTGTGGGTCACTTAGCCCTGCAGTCCGGGACAAGCCTGTCCTGGCTGCAGCGGCATCCTGCTGCCTGGTAGTGCTTAGGGCGCCGGCCCCCAGCCCTGCACTGCGTTGCTTGGCTGCAGTAAGCACCTGGCACAGAGGGACCAGTGGTAATCCTGTGGAGCAGGGGTGCTGGGAGCCAGGCTCCTGGTCCCTAGCGTGGAGCCCTCACTGCTGCACCACCACAGCCGCCAGAGATGATCCGGGGTATCGCCACGGCCACCGGAGAAGGTCCGGGCCCGCGCACATCAAAACATAATTTCTTTAAACACTCTGCGCCTAGCGCCGGCAACACACATTTAATATGGGCGCCTATAACATTTTCAAAGATGGCGCCTAGCGCCGGTAATGCAATTAAATATGGCACCTAGCACCCATTGTACATTTTAAAAATGGCGCTGCAGCACTGGGGTTAGCCCCCTCAGTGGTGTGGTTGCCATCTTCCACGTGCAGCCAGGCTCAGGTCACAGGTATCATTTGGGCTGTGCGGGTACTTGAGGCTGAAGACTAGGAGGAGTCGGTCGTACTGTAGCTGTTTTGATTAGGGACATAAGGTGGCTTATTCCGGGCAGGGCGCTTACATGTCTCTTAGCTGTATGGGGGGGTATATGAATCCGCTGCTGAAATGCGATGCCCACAGGGGGGGATCTCTGCCCTTGGTGACCACTGTATTGCCAGGTGCCGGACTTCTGCTGGTGAGCTGGGATTACTGGACCTCATTCAGCGTTGGATGTTTCCAGTGGCAGATGACCCAACTTGGAGGGAGAGGACGTGCAGATGGTCAGCCCTTGGTGCCAAGTGGAAGCTGAGTAGGGCCACCGACTGCATCCTGGGAGCTGATCTATACAGCAGTGAAAAAGTGGAGACATTACCCATAGCAACCAACCAGCTACTATCATTTTAAAAAAATGTACATGATAAATACTACCTCAAAGCTGATTGATTGCTAGGGGCAACTTCTCCACTCCTTTCACTGCTTAATACCAACCCTTAGTTACGCATCTAAGACACGCCCAGTTTTGCAAATCTAGTGTGCAGCCACTTACTGTGATGTGTATGAGTTGTGTGCTGTGTTACAGTGACGCTGCCCCTCCTGTCATGGGGGGGAGGGAGGGAGCCGCATTTCCTACCTGTGTACAGTCTCCTCTCATTTTTGCACCAAACTCTGAGTGAATAGCAAAATGCAAATTGCGTCCAACTCCTGAGAATGGATGTGTGTGTCCCCCAGATCCCAGGCTGCACATGGCTGTGATTATCCCCTGTGATATGTACAGGTTCTGCAGCGGTGAGGCTGGCCTGGAGCGCATGTCCTCGGGGGGTCTCCTGTAGACCAATGTAATGATGTACTCAGTCCCTTGTATGTTTATGTTGCCTAGAACATACTGTAGAAGTGTTGTATTCAATGTGGTCTTACTAAACTGAATGTATATTTTTATCAGCCATAACCCCTGGCGTGTAAAGATGTTCCCTCATGCATGATCCTGAGCTAGAGAGAGCCCAGTAATCAGGCGCGGAGTATTTGATATTTAATCCTGGATACACTCTTTGCCCAAAGTAAATGACCTAATCTAACCATAACTGCAGCCTATCCCTAATCTAGCCATAACTGCAGCCTATCCCTAATCTAGCCATAACTGCAGCCTATCCCTAATCTAGCCATAACGGTAGCCTATCTCTAATCTAACCATAACTGCAGCCTATCCCTAATCTAACCATAACTGCAGCCTATCCCTAACCCTAATCTAACCATAACTGCAGCCTATCCCTAACCTAACCATAACTGCAGCCTATCCCTAACCGCAGCCTATCCCTAATCTAACCATAGCTGCAGCCTATCCCTAACCTAACCCTAACTGCAGCCTATCCCTAACCCTAATCTAACCATAACTGCAGCCTAACCCTAATCTAACCATAACTGCAGCCTATCCCTAACCCTAACCATAACTGCAGCCTATCCCTAACCCTAACCATAACTGCAGCCTATCCCTAACCCTAATCTAACCATAACTGCAGCCTATCCCTAATCTAACCTTAACTGCAGCCTATCCCTTACCCTAATCTAACCATAACTGCAGCCTATCCCTAATCTAACCTGAACTGCAGCCTATTCCTAACCCTAATCTAACCATAACTGCAGCCTATCCCTAACCCTAACTGCAGCCTATCCCTAATCTAACCTGAACTGCAGCCTATCCCTTACCCTAATCTAACCATAACTGCAGCCTATTCCTAATCTAACCTGAACTGCAGCCTATCCCTAACCCTAATCTAACCATAACTGCAGCCTATCCCTAACCCTAATCTAACCATAACTGCAGCCTATCCCTAACCTAACCATAACTGCAGCCTATCCCTAACCTAACCATAACTGCAGCCTATCCCTAACCGCAGCCTATCCCTAATCTAACCATAACTGCAGCCTATCCCTAACCTAACCATAGCTGCAGCCTATCCCTAACCTAACCCTAACTGCAGCCTATCCCTAACTGCAGCCTATCTCTAACCCTAATCTAACCATAACTGCAGCCTATCCCTAACTCTAACCATAACTGCAGCCTATCCCTAACCCTAATCTAACCATAACTGCAGCCTATCCCTAACCCTAATCTAACCATAACTGCAGCCTATCCCTAACCTAACCATAACTGCAGCCTATCCCTAACCTAACCATAACTGCAGCCTATCCCTAACCTAACCATAACTGCAGCCTATCCCTAACCGCAGCCTATCCCTAACCCTAATCTAACCATAACTGCAGCCTATCCCTAACCCTAACTGCAGCCTATCCCTAATCTAACCTGAACTGCAGCCTATCCCTTACCCTAATCTAACCATAACTGCAGCCTATTCCTAATCTAACCTGAACTGCAGCCTATCCCTAACCCTAATCTAACCATTACTGCAGCCTATCCCTAATCTAACCATAACTGCAGCCTATCCCTAACCTAACCATAACTGCAGCCTATCCCTAACCTAACCATAACTGCAGCCTATCCCTAATCTAACCATAACTGCAGCCTATCCCTAATCTAACCATAACTGCAGCCTATCCCTAGCCCTAATCTAACCATAACTGCAGCCTATCCCTAACCTAACCATAACTGCAGCCTATCCCTAACCGCAGCCTATCCCTAACCTAACCATAACTGCAGCCTATCCCTAACCTAACCATAACTGCAGCCTATCCCTAACCTAACCATAACTGCAGCCTATCCCTAACCTAACCATAGCTGCAGCCTATCCCTAACCTAACCCTAACTGCAGCCTATCCCTAACTGCAGCCTATCTCTAACCATAACTGCAGCCTATCCCTAACCCTAATCTAACCATAACTGCAGCCTATCCCTAACTCTAACCATAACTGCAGCCTATCCCTAACTCTAACCATAACTGCAGCCTATCCCTAACCTAACCATAACTGCAGCCTATCCCTAACCTAACCATAACTGCAGCCTATCCCTAACCGCAGCCTATCACTAATCTAACCATAGCTGCAGCCTATCCCTAACCCGAATCTGACCATAACTGCAGCCTATCCCTAACCCTAATCTAACCATAACTGCAGCCTATCCCTAACCCTAACCATAACTGCAGCCTATCCCTAACCCTAATCTAACCATAACTGCAGCCTATCCCTAACCTAACCATAACTGCAGCCTATCCCTAACCGCAGCCTATCCCTAATCTAACCATAGCTGCAGCCTATCCCTAACCTAACCCTAACTGCAGCCTATCCCTAACCCTAATCTAACCATAACTGCAGCCTATCCCTAACCCTAATCTAACCATAACTGCAGCCTATCCCTAACCCTAATCTAACCATAACTGCAGCCTATCCCTAACCCTAACCATAACTGCAGCCTATCCCTAACCCTAACCATAATTGCAGCCTATCCCTAACCCTAATCTAACCATAACTGCAGCCTATCCCTAACCCTAACTGCAGCCTATCCCTAATCTAACCTGTACTGCAGCCTATCCCTAACCCTAATCTAACCATAACTGCAGACTATCCCTAATCTAACCATAACTGCAGCCTATCCCTAACCTAACCATAACTGCAGCCTATCTCTAATCTAACCATAACTGCAGCCTATCCCTAATCTAACCTGAACTGCAGCCTATCCCTAACCCTAATCTAACCATAACTGCAGCCTATCTCTAATCTAACCATAACTGCAGCCTATTCCTAAGCTAACCTGAACTGCAGCCTATCCCTAACCCTAATCTAACCATAACTGCAGCCTATCCCTAATCTAACCATAACTGCAGCCTATCCCTAACCTAACCATAACTGCAGCCTATCCCTAACCCTAATCTAACCATAACTGCAGCCTATCCCTAACCTAACCATAACTGCAGCCTATCCCTAATCTAACCATAACTGCAGCCTTTCCCTTACCCTAATCTAACCATAACTGCAGCCTATCCCTAATCTAACCATAACTGCAGCCTATCCCTAACCTAACCATAACTGCAGCCTATCTCTAATCTAACCATAACTGCAGCCTATCCCTAATCTAACCTGAACTGCAGCCTATCCCTAATCTAACCATAACTGCAGCCTATTCCTAATCTAACCTGAACTGCAGCCTATCCCTAACCCTAATCTAACCATAACTGCAGCCTATCCCTAATCTAACCATAACTGCAGCCTATCCCTAACCTAACCATAACTGCAGCCTATCTCTAATCTAACCATAACTGCAGCCTATCCCTAATCTAACCTGAACTGCAGCCTATCCCTAACCCTAATCTAACCATAACTGCAGCCTATCTCTAATCTAACCATAACTGCAGCCTATTCCTAATCTAACCTGAACTGCAGCCTATCCCTAACCCTAATCTAACCATAACTGCAGCCTATCCCTAGTCTAACCATAACTGCAGCCTATCCCTATCCCTAACCTAACCATAACTGCAGCCTATCCCTAACCGCAGCCTATCCCTAATCTAACCATAACTGCAGCCTATCCCTTACCCTAAACTAACCATAACTGCAGCCTATCCCTAATCTAACCATAACTGCAGCCTATCCCTAACCTAACCATAACTGCAGCCTATCTCTAATCTAACCATAACTGCAGCCTATCTCTAATCTAACCATAACTGCAGCCTATCCCTAACCCTAATCTAACCATAACTGCAGCCTATCCCTATCCCTAATCTAACCTGAACTGCAGCACTTGGCAGATGGATTGGTATACAGGTTGAGTCTCCCATATCCAAAATGCTTAGGACCAGGGGTATTTTGGATTACGGAATATTCCGTATTTTGGAATATTTGCATTTCATAATGAAATATCTTGGGAATAGGACCCCAATACACACACTGCCTGCATTTATGTGTTATATACACCTTATACACACAGCCTGCATTTATGTGTTATATACACCTTATACACACAGCCTGCATTTATGTGTTATATACACCTTATACACACAGCCTGCATTTATGTGTTATATACACCTTATACACACAGCCTGCATTTATGTGTTATATACACCTTATACATACAGAATGCATTTATGTGTTATATACACCTTATACACACAGAATGTATTTGTGTTATATACACCTTATACACACAGCCTGCATTTATGTGTTATATACACCTTATACACACAGCCTGCATTTATGTGTTATATACACCTTATACACACAGAATGCATTTATGTGTTATATACACCTTATACACACAGCCTGCATTTATGTGTTATATACACCTTATACACACAGAATGCATTTATGTGTTATATACACCTTATACACACAGCCTGCATTTATGTGTTATATACACCTTATACACACAGAATGCATTTATGTATTATATACACCTTATACACACAGAATGCATTTATGTGTTATATACACCTTATACACACAGCCTGCATTTATGTGTTATATACACCTTATACACACAGCCTGCATTTATGTATTATATACACCTTATACACACAGCCTGCATTTATGTGTTATATACACCTTATACACACAGCCAGCATTTATGTGTTATATACACCTTATACACACAGAATGCATTTATGTGTTATATACACCTTATACACACAGCCTGCATTTATGTGTTATATACACCTTATACACACAGCCTGTATTTATGTATTATATACATCTTATACACACAGCCTGCATTTGTGTTATATACACCTTATACACACAGAATGTATTTATGTGTTATATACACCTTATACACACAGAATGCATTTATGTGTTATATACACCTTATACACACAGCCTGCATTTGTGTTATATACACCTTATACACACAGCCTGCATTTGTGTTATATACACCTTATACACAGCCTGCATTTATGTGTTATATACACCTTATACACACAGAATGTATTTATGTTCTATATATACAGAATGCATTTATGTATTATATACACCTTATACACACAGCCTGCATTTATGTGTTATATACACCTTATACACACAGCCTGCATTTATGTATTATATACACCTTATACACACAGCCTACATTTATGTATTATATACACCTTATACACACAGCCTACATTTATGTGTTATATACACCTTATACACACAGAATGCATTTATGTATTATATACACCTTATACACACAGCCTGCATTTATGTGTTATATACACCTTATACACACAGAATGCATTTATGTGTTATATACACCTTATACACACAGCCTGCATTTATGTGTTATATACACCTTATACACACAGAATGCATTTATGTGTTATATACACCTTATACACACAGCCTCCATTTATGTGTTATATACACCTTATACACACAGAATGCATTTATGTATTATATACACCTTATACACACAGCCTGCATTTATGTATTATATACACCTTATACACACAGCCTCCATTTATGTGTTATATACACCTTATACACACAGAATGCATTTATGTGTTATATACACCTTATACACACAGAATGCATTTATGTATTATATACACCTTATACACACAGCCTGCATTTATGTATTATATACACCTTATACACACAGCCTGCATTTATGTACTATATACACCTTATACACACAGAATGCATTTATGTGTTATATACACCTTATACACACAGAATGCATTTATGTATTATATACACCTTATACACACAGCCTGCATTTATGTGTTATATACACCTTATACACACAGCCTGCATTTATGTATTATATACACCTTATACACACAGCCTGCATTTATGTGTTATATACACCTTATACACACAGCCTGCATTTATGTATTATATACACCTTATACACACAGCCTGCATTTATGTATTATATACACCTTATACACACAGAATGCATTTATGTATTATATACACCTTATACACACAGAATGCATTTATGTGTTATATACACCTTATACACACAGCCTGCATTTATGTATTATATACACCTTATACACACAGCCTCCATTTATGTATTATATACACCTTATACACACAGAATGCATTTATGTATTATATACACCTTATACACACAGCCTGCATTTATGTGTTATATACACCTTATACACACAGAATGCATTTATGTGTTATATACACCTTATACACACAGCCTGCATTTATGTGTTATATACACCTTATACACACAGAATGCATTTATGTGTTATATACACCTTATACACACAGAATGCATTTATGTGTTATATACACCTTATACACACAGAATGTATTTATGTGCTATATACACCTTATACACACAGCCTGCATTTATGTGTTATATACACCTTATACACACAGAATGCATTTATGTGTTATATACACCTTATACACACAGAATGCATTTATGTGTTATATACACCTTATACACACAGAATGCATTTATGTGTTATATACACCTTATACACACAGAATGCATTTATGTGTTATATACACCTTATACACACAGCCTGTATTTATGTGTTATATACACCTTATACACACAGCCTGCATTTATGTGTTATATACACCTTATACACACAGCCTCCATTTATGTGTTATATACACCTTATACACACAGCCTGCATTTATGTGTTATATACACCTTATACACACAGCCTGCATTTATGTGTTATATACACCTTATACACACAGCCTGCATTTATGTGTTATATACACCTTATACACACAGCCTGCATTTATGTGTTATATACACCTTATACACACAGCCTGCATTTATGTGTTATATACACCTTATACACACAGAATGCATTTATGTGTTATATACACTTTATACACACAGAATGCATTTATGTGTTATATACACCTTATACACACAGAATGCATTTATGTGTTATATACACCTTATACACACAGCCTGCATTTATGTGTTATATACACCTTATACACACAGCCGGCATTTATGTGTTATATACACCTTATACACACAGAATGTATTTATGTTCTATATACACCTTATACACACAGCCTGCATTTATGTGTTATATACACCTTATACACACAGACTGCATTTATGTTCTATATACACCTTATACACACAGCCTGCATTTATGTTCTATATACACCTTATACACACAGCCTGCATTTATGTTCTATATACACCTTATACACACAGCCTACATTTATGTGTTATATACACCTTATACACACAGAATGTATTTATGTGTTATATACACCTTATACACACAGCCTGCATTTATGTGTTATATACACCTTATACACACAGCCTGCATTTATGTGTTATATACACCTTATACACACAGCCTGCATTTATGTGTTATATACACCTTATACACACAGAATGCATTTATGTGTTATATACACCTTATACACACAGCCTGCATTTATGTTCTATATACACCTTATACACACAGAATGCATTTATGTGTTATATACACCTTATATACACAGCCTGCATTTATGTGTTATATACACCTTATACACACAGCCTGCATTTATGTTCTATATACACCTTATACACACAGCCTACATTTATGTGTTATATACACCTTATACACACAGACTGCATTTATGTGTTATATACACCTTATACACAGAATGCATTTATGTGTTATATACACCTTATACACACAGCCTGCATTTATGTGTTATATACACCTTATACACACAGCCTGCATTTATGTGTTATATACACCTTATACACACAGCCTACATTTATGTGTTATATACACCTTATACACACAGAATGCATTTGTGTTATATACACCTTATACACACAGAATGTATTTATGTGCTATATACACCTTATACTCACAGAATGCATTTATGTGTTATATACACCTTATACACACAGAATGTATTTATGTGCTATATACACCTTATACTCACAGAATGCATTTATGTGTTATATACACCTTATACACACAGCCTGCATTTATGTGTTATATACACCTTATACACACAGCCTGCATTTATGTGTTATATACACCTTATACACACAGCCTACATTTATGTGTTATATACACCTTATACACACAGAATGCATTTGTGTTATATACACCTTATACACACAGAATGTATTTATGTGCTATATACACCTTATACTCACAGAATGCATTTATGTGTTATATACACCTTATACACACAGAATGCATTTATGTGTTATATACACCTTATACACACAGCCTGCATTTATGTGTTATATACACCTTATACACACAGCCTGCATTTATGTGTTATATACACCTTATACACACAGCCTGCATTTATGTGTTATATACACCTTATACACACAGAATGCATTTGTGTTATATACACCTTATACACACAGAATGTATTTATGTGTTATATACACCTTATACACACAGAATGTATTTATGTGCTATATACACCTTATACACACAGAATGCATTTATGTGCTATATACACCTTATACACACAGAATGCATTTATGTGTTATATACACCTTATACACACAGCCTGCATTTATGTGTTATATACACCTTATACACACAGCCTGCATTTATGTGTTATATACACCTTATACACACAGCCTGCATTTATGTGTTATATACACCTTATACACACAGCCTGCATTTATGTGTTATATACACCTTATACACACAGCCTGCATTTATGTGTTATATACACCTTATACACACAGCCTGCATTTATGTGTTATATACACCTTATACACACAGCCTGCAGGTCATTTTATACAATACTTTCAATAATTTTGTGGCTCAAGCAAAGTTTGTCTACATACATGAAATTCATTTAAGTTTCATATACACCTTATACACACAGCCTGAAGGTAATGTTATATAATAATTTTAATAAGTTTGTGTACATTGACCCATCAAAAATCAAAGGTTTCATTATCTCAGTCATGCCAAAATTATTCCGTATTTCGGAATATTCCGTATATCGCAATATTTGGATATAGGAGACTCAACCAGTATTTGCATGTGAAGTGCTGGGATGCAGCAGCCGCAGCTTTTTTCCTCGCCAAGCGCCATTTGCAACCTCGGTCACATATCAAATTAATCAGTGCAGTCTCCTGGTGCGTCGCATTGCGATTTAGACGCATTTTCGGCACACAGACTCATGACGCTAGCAGAGCTGCACAGGTCCTGACGACTCACTCACGCTAGGCATATCGCGCTGCGTGGCACATTGAGGCTAGATGAGTAAGGACACGCCTGTAGTTCCACATTGCTTTTCCGCAGGGCCTAAGAGGGAATGCTGATGGTGGTGTTAGTGGTTGGGGGAGGCCCCAGCTCAGTCCTAACTAATTCAGTGATTCATCTTCTGCAGACCTCCCCTGGTGGCTTCTCCTCATCCGCCAGAAGTCCCTGATTGGAGTCCTTCCTGATGGCCATGAGATCTATAAAGTCACTAAGATTGCGGTCATTCCCTTGTCTGCCGCAGAGCCGCAGGACCTGGAGCTGGAGGTAAGATGCGTGATATACAGACTGGGGGATATGTCGGGAGGTTCTAGTCATTCCTAGGTCCTTGGATTGAAGGTGAGCGTCGTAGGTGGACATTGTAGTGATCAGTTATATCTAGGACCTGAAGTTGTGGAAACGTGTGTGTGATATTTGGAGACCATTATATTTACTGATAATCTATTTAATTCCCCTGTTTTATATTACATCAGGGAGCAGCGTAAGACACAGGAGGATACACTGAACAGATATATCTGCAGATGATGGTCGTTCATACACACCGACCAACCATCATCTGTCTTCTGCCGCGGGTCCTGCTGGCCAGGGGGCATGTCTCCCTCCCTCCCCGCGGCCTCTGCTGTAAGTGTATGGGAGGTCGGCCGACCTCTCGTACACACTGCGCGATGCCCCATTATATCTGCAGACATATTGCTGGTACACACTGGCCGACGGGCACCCAATATATTGGCCGATCAATTGATCGCTAAGGGTTACAGCACAATTGATCGCTAAGGGTTAGAGCACATTTCTCCTTTGTACAACTTTTCATAGATGGTTCATGAGGTTCGTAGAGGAACCTTAAACGATAGAACGTGACTTTATAAAACATGTTCTCCAGCATTATTGCAGAATTGAGGCTCTGGATGTATAAATAACGCCCGACGCATTGGCGGCCCCAGTTGTACAGTGTACATAATGTTGTGCGTGAATTGGCCGAGCAGGTTGTCCTCTATTTGCAGATCCTTTATGGAGGACCTGGAAACGCCGCAGCGAGGAAGCGGTCGTCAGTATTTTCTGTTGTGCGCCATTGTTTCTCTCTGCGCTCCTGATGTCAGATTATCTAGTGTTCCCTCTAGCTCCGGCGGGAGGCTGGGCGCCGGAGCTAGAGAGGGCATGCCCGTGTGCGCGCCGAAGGCGCGCGCGTGGTCATCGGAAAAGGGGGCGTGTCTATAAGACGCGTCCCCTTTTCGTCACTCTTGGGGGCGTGCCCGGCACTTACGGACACGCCGGGCAGCCCCCAAGCCCTGCATACAGGGAGAATAGATGCCGGGCCGTCTATTCTCCGGCGGTGACAGGGTCACCGCATGTTTCTCCACCCGCGGGACACTGCGTCCCGCGGGTGAGAACGGCTCCCGCAGGCTGTGAGGGCAGGGCGCTTTTTGCCCTCCTCCTGGAGGGCAGGGTGCTTTTTGCCCTCCAGAAGGAGGGCAGGGCGCCGCGCCCCGCTAAAACAGCCTAGCGGGAACACTAATTATCTTTCTTCAGAGCGTATTAATGAATTCAGAGCAGATGATGTTCTGTCCTACTATCTCATTACATGGGGGGGGGGGGGGGGAATTTAATAAGCCGCGATAAAGTGATAAGTTTTTGGACGTAAATTATCACACCCATCACATGATAATTTCGTTTATTGTATCTGTGTGCGCTCCCGTTTTTGGCGCACGCCAAATGCAAGAGCCACTTTACGTCATTCACACAATAATTTTTGCTGGCTTAACCCTTAAGTGTAGGTGAAAATGGGGAAATCTGCCTGTCCCCGTCCCCCCAATCCCCAAAAAAAGCAAAGTGATATACAGATGTGTCCACATACATCTTACTTACCTGCGTGTTAAACAGCACTTCTAGTCGTGGCGTGACTGTGGTGCTGAGCGTCTTATTGTGCGACTCTTTACCTTCAAATGTGTCGTATTTGCATAGTGATGTGAATTGTGGGAACAAACAGCTGCTGATGATTACAGTGATATGTGACATGTCTATATTCTGTGTGTGTGACTGCGGGTGTATCTGCATGCCTATATTCTGTGTGTGTGACTGCGGGTGTATCTGCATGCCTATATTCTGTGTGTGTGACTGCGGGTGTTTCTGCATGCCTATATTCTGTGTGTGACTGCGGGTGTTTCTGCATGCCTATATTCTGTGTGTGACTGCGGGTGTATCTGCATGCCTATATTCTGTGTGTGACTCTGGGTGTATCTGCATGCCTATATTCTGTGTGTGGCTGCGGGTGTATCTGCATGCCTATATTCTGTGTGTGTGACTCTGGGTGTATCTGCATGCCTATATTCTGTGTGTGACTGCGGGTGTATCTGCATGCCTATATTCTGTGTGTGTGACTGCGGGTGTATCTACATGCCTATATTCTGTGTGTGACTGCGGGTGTATCTGCATGCCTATATTCTGTGTGTGACTGCGGGTGTATCTGCATGCCTATATTCTGTGTGGGTGTATCTGCATGCCTATATTCTGTGTGGGTGTATCTGCATGCCTATATTCTGTGTGTGACTGCGGGTGTATCTACATGCCTATATTCTGTGTGTGACTGCGGGTGTATCTGCATGCCTATATTCTGTGTGTGACTGCGGGTGTATCTGCATGCCTATATTCTGTGTGTGACTGCGGGTGTATCTGCATGCCTATATTCTGTGTGGGTGTATCTGCATGCCTATATTCTGTGTGGGTGTATCTGCATGCCTATATTCTGTGTGTGACTGTGGGTGTATCTGCATGCCTATATTCTGTGTGTGACTGACTGCGGGTGTATCTGCATGCCTGTATTCTGTGTGTGACTGCGGGTGTATCTGCATGCCTGTATTCTGTGTGTGTGTGACTGCGGGTGTATCTGCATGCCTATATTCTGTGTGGGTGTATCTGCATGCCTATATTCTGTGTGGGTGTATCTGCATGCCTATATTCTGTGCGGGTGTATCTGCATGCCTATATTCTGTGTGTGTGACTGCGGGTGTATCTGCATGCCTGTATTCTGTGTGTGTGACTGCGGGTGTATCTGCATGCCTGTATTCTGTGTGTGTGTGTGTGACTGCGGGTGTATCTGCATGGCTATATTCTGTGTGTGACTGCGGGTATATCTGCATGCCTATATTCTGTGTGTGTGACTGCGGGTATATCTGCATGCCTATATGCTGTGTGTGTGACTGCGGGTATATCTACTGCCTATATGCTGTGTGTGTGTGTGTGACTGCGGGTATATCTGCATGCCTGTATTCTGTGTGTGTGACTGTTACAATGTCAGCAGCTGCGATACTGTAACATAGTGTTTCAAATACAGATACACCCGCAGTCACACAGAACATAGACGTGCCGCACAGGGGCATTTCTAGAGAGGAGGGGGTCCATGTGCAGTCTCCTGACACCGGCCCCCTCCTCTCCGGCAGCTGGCAGCGCAGTGAGCTGTGCGCAGCCAGCGCCTGAGTTTTATAGACTCTGGGCACTAGAGTGTGCCCAGAGTCTATAGTGTATGTACAGGTCACCGGGAAAACGGGCGTGGCGGCCATTTTCCCTGTACTGCGCATGCGCAAACGACGGGAAAATGGCCGCCGCGCCCATTTTCCAGTTGTTTTACAGTGCCGGACCCCTGCGCCGACGTGGGACTCCGGAGAGGTAAGTAATATTATGGGTGCAGGGTGTGCGGTGCGGGGACCCCCTGGACCCAGGGGCCCTTTTTCCCTGCAAAACCTGCACCCATTATAGATACGCCCCTGATGCCGCATTTCATTTTACTCAATAGAAGCTGCTTGTGTGTCCTATTGGCAACGCTTTGCGAATAGTACGCATTTTAAGATAAAAGTCGCACAAAAAAATGCTCGGCGCTACCGAGATGCACGGCACTTACACACAAGATTTATGCACACGTCTGTATAATAACAGAACAGAAGTATATCAGGGGCCCTAATAAAAGCTCTTGGGGTTCTTTGTGTCATATAGCTATATTATATTTTTTTTGAAACAGTGAAATAATGTTAGAAAGGAGGTTGTTGTTGTTGTGTTTTGGAAAAATAAATATTCTACTTAAATTGGCAGAGAATAAAAATGTCTATAAGTATATATTTGTGTTATTTTCAAAATACGTCTCTAAAACCCACCTGCAATCTTAAAAACACCAGCCCCATTCATACAGCACCCCCATATACCTGTCCCCCTCATACAGCACCCCCATATACCTGTCCCCCTCATACAGCACCCCCATATACCTGTCCCATTCATACAGCACCCCCATATACCTGTCCCATTCATACAGCACCCCCATATACCTGTCCCATACATACAGCACCCCCATATACCTGTCCCATACATGCAGCACCCCCATATACCTGTCCCATCCATACAGCACCCCCATATACCTGTCCCATCCATACAGCACCCCCATATACCTGTCCCATCCATACCGCACCCCCATATACCTGTCCCATCCATACAGCACCCCCATATACCTGTCCCATTCATACAGCACCCCCATATACCTGTCCCATTCATACAGCACCCCATATACCTGTCCCAATCATACAGCACCCCCATATACCTGTCCCATACATACAGCACCCCCATATACCTGTCCCATTCATACAGAACCACCATATACCTGTCCCATTCATACAGCGCCCCCATATACATGTCCCTCTCATACACCACCCCCATATACCTGTCCCACATCAATTAGCCCATTTTCTTGCATTTTGCACTTTTTTCACACCAATAATGATGTCATTATTGGCCAAACTAAGCAAATAAAAACATTATTTTTGTCAAATTAGTAATTAAGGAGGGTGTCCCAGTAGCTCTAAACAAAGTCCTGACATTTTTATCTTTTTAAATTAGGGATTCTCCCCAACTTTTCACCCGCTCAGGAGGTTGTGATAACTAAGTCACGATAAATGCTATGGATAATTTGCAACCAAGTAAACCGCGTCTAATAGGATTGTGCGATTAAGCATTTAGTCGCTTTATAAGTCATTTATCACAAAAAAGCGGCTTATCGCTGCTAATTGAATCCCCCCCCAATAATCTCTTCCAGGCACGATAACCGGTACCTTTCAGCTTAATCTGACATTTGTTCAGGCGATGCTACCGGACACTGCTTTGTACATTTCAATTTCTATCGCAGACATCTCACCTTACTGCCAAATCACCTACTCCCCACTCACCTTACTGCCAAGCCCCTATTCCCCACTCACCTTACTACCAAACCCCTACTCCCCACTCGCCTTACTGCCAAGCCCCTACTCACCTTACTGCCAAATTACCTACTCCCCACTTACCTTACTGCCAAATTACCTACTCCCCCACCTTACTGCCAAATTACCTACTTCCCCCTCACCTTACTGCCAAGCCCCTTCTTCCCACTCACCTTACTGCCAAGCCCCCACTCACCTTACTGCCAAGCCCCCACTCACCTTACTGCCAAGCCCCCACTCACCTTACTGCCAAACCCCTACTCCCCACTCACCTTACTGCCAAGTCCCTACTCCCCACTCACCTTACTGCCAAGTCCCTACTCACCTTACTGCCAAGTCCCTACTCACCTTACTGCCAAATCACCTACTCCCCACTCACCTTACTGCCAAATTACCTACTCCCCACTCACCTTACTGCCAAATTACCTACTCCCCACTCACCTTACTGCCAAATTACCTACTCCCCACTCACCTTACTGCCAAATTACCTACTCCCCACTCACCTTACTGCCAAGCCCCTACTTCCCACTCACCTTACTGCCAAGTCCCCACTCACCTTACTGCAAAATCACCTACTCCCCACTCACCTTACTGCAAAATCACCTACTCCCCACTCACCTTACTGCCAGATTACCTACTCCCCACTCACCTTACTGCCAAGCCCCTATTCCCCACTCACCTTACTGCCAAGCCCCTATTCCCCACTCACCTTACTGCCAAACGCCTACTCCCCACTCACCTTACTGCCAAGCCCCTACTCCCCACTCACCTTACTGCCAAATCACCTACTCCCCACTCACCTTACTGCCAAGCCCTTACTCCCCACTCACCTTACTGCCAAGCCCCTACTTCCCACTCACCTTACTGCCAAGTCCCCACTCACCTTACTGCCAAGCCCCTACTCCCCACTCACCTTACTGCCAAGCCCCTACTCCCCACTCACCTTACTGCCAAGCCCCTACTCCCCGCTCACCTTACTGCCAAGCCCCTACTCCCCGCTCACCTTACTGCCAAATCACCTACTCCCCGCTCACCTTACTGCCAAATCACCTACTCCCCGCTCACCTTACTGCCAAGTCCCTACTCACCTTACTGCCAAGCCCCTACTCCCCGCTCACCTTACTGCCAAGTCCCTACTCGCCTTACTGCCAAGCCCCTACTCCCCTCTCACCTTACTGCCAAGTCCCTACTTCCCACTCACCTTACTGCCAAGCCCTTACTCCCCGCTCACCTTACTGCCAAATCACCTACTCCCCGCTCACCTTACTGCCAAGTCCCTACTCACCTTACTGCCAAGCCCCTACTCCCCGCTCACCTTACTGCCAAATCACCTACTCCCCGCTCACCTTACTGCCAAGTCCCTACTCACCTTACTGCCAAGCCCCTACTCCCCGCTCACCTTACTGCCAAGTCCCTACTCACCTTACTGCCAAGCCCCTACTCCCCGCTCACCTTACTGCCAAGCCCCTACTCACCTTACTGCCAAGCCCCTACTCCCACTTTAAATAATTAATGAAAGCTCTATGTTGTACTGCATAGGTAATGTGTAGATGTTTATGCAAAGCAATGTCAGTACCTATAGGGTGACAGGATATGAATAAAATAGGCCGTCACTGACTCTTTGTACTAGTTATATTCTTTATTGGTGGCATCTAATGTAGAATGTAATAATGTGCAGTGTAAAAAAATGTTAAAATGTATAATACAATAAATATTAAAAACCAAGGTATGTATTTAAAAACACGTTTTACTATTTTCTTCATGTTGCTACTAAAACATCAGTCCACGCAACAATGTATCAGTTACTCTAATAAAATATAAAACAAAAAAGATATATATATATTTTTTATAACTATTCATTTTTATCCTATATTTATAAGTGTTTGTGCAAATGTGTTTCGTTCTTGGATATCTTCTCCCGTCCCGATAATTCCCCAACTCTTTAGTCATGATCGATCTTCCTTATGGCTAAGAACTTCTGTCCCTTAGGGTTCTTCTGGTGATGCAAAAGGAAGTGATTAGAGGCACTGCGGGTTCTCACTCCCTTCCTTATATTATTCATGTCTTCTCCAATTCTCATTATCAACTTTCTTATTGTGCGGCCAATGTACATTCCAAAAGACATAGCACACCTTCCGTATTGCAACGTAGATGTTGTTTTATTTCACATGAAGTATGATGATTATAATGACCGTAAAGCCCCTGGTGGGGGAGAAAATGGGGAGTAGGATAACTGCGCACTGAGAATGGGTATGGTAATAGCGAGCTGCAGTAAATTAGAACAGCTGACTCTATAGATATGGGAATAGATAATTTGAATTATATGCTGCGCTCAGCTATACCTCGTGCCAAACTAAAGAACTGGTCCAATGTGGGCTAATTAAATTATTATAAAGGTAAATATGTTAAGAAAAAATGTTTTAATGGTAAAAGACATACACAAACTAGATATAAATCACTACATATAACAAACAAATAAGAATAGGTAGGGTATGGTAATGAGCAGAAATACCATATGATGCGAATATATGGAGGAGATTAATATCAAACAGCTGAACGTACAAATGATTATCTGGTAATAGTGACTATGATTAAGTATCAGAAATCAAATTGAGTCACTTCCAGAGGAATAATGATGCTTGCAAAATGGAAATGTAGGCAAAAAGTCTTGTGAATGGGGTTGTAAATGGTACCAGCGGCGTCCCGCTGATACCTGACAGTACTATAATGAAGCGCTGGTGGTGAGATGCCCGGGATGTACTTCTTGAGGAAGGGAGTACGGACTAGTCGGCAAGTAGGGGGTTAACTCCAACGGGCTACTAACAACCCTGGTGCAGGTACTGGCAGTACGCCTGATCCCAGACGCCTGCCAGAAATGCACTCCGGAGCAGCTGTTGCCGTTGGTGTGAGGGGATGTTATGGTCGGGCTCTCTGAAGCCAATAACCATACACCCCTACCACACCAGAGACTTGCCTTCCTTAACCTCACCGCTGTCCGCTCCTTCCTCCTGCCGGCTGTGCTGGCTTGTGATGCGTGTCTTCCCTTCTTCCTGTCTGGTTCTCCTGGTCTATCAGGAATATATGTCCAGATTGCATAATACACAAAAATCCATAAAACCCAAAATACCTTTTCAGTCGATCCAATATACAGAACTCTACTCTGAGGCATCCTTTGACAGCTCAGATTCAGAGGTATCGTTCTCAATTCATGAAGTAGATGACAATTTTGATTACGAACATCTAGCTAGACTTTCAATAGACAAGGTTGGAATAGTATTGACACCAATACTACTATACCAACCATTATCCAACACTTCCACTGCACCACCAGAAGTTACCAACTCACGAGAATGTGTTTCCCTACCAGGGTTTTTTTTTTAGAGGAACTCCTTTACAAAACTCCTCTTGCAACGAACAATACAAATCAACACACAGGAAAAAGAAAATTGGACATACAAGAAGGTGTTGTAGGGGGGGGAGAAAAAAAGCAAGGGTTTAACACAAACCACACCCCCTGCATCAGGACAGGGAATATTCAACTTGAGCAATACTACACTATCCAATGACTGTATTAGACTATTGGACAAAGGCTTAAAATTTGCTCCGACCAACAACATGAATAAATTTGAGACTTGTGTAGACTCACATAAGTTTACCAGGAAGCTCACACTCAAAAAATACTTTGCAACGACAATACCCAGCGAAATTAGAAATGCCAATATAGAATTTCCTAATAAATTAACAGAATTGAAACCACAAAGCACATTCTATCCCAGCCACATGAAAGGGACACATCTAGAGACTTTCACGAAACTAGTAGAAAAAGACATCAGTAATATCACCATCCATAATACAAAACATAAGAATTTGCCGAAAAAAGAACGTACAACATTGCAAGATTTGCAGGACACTTATTCTATTATCATAAAACCAGCAGACAAGGGGGGAGGCATCGTTGTCCTAAACAAATTCGATTATTTAGAAGAGGCACAAAGGATTCTAGGGGATAGTACAACTTATGAAATTTTAAGTCTAGATCCTACAGACAAATTTAAAAAGGAACTTGCTGACAACCTACAGATAGGTAGCTCAACTGGAGTATTAAGTAACCAGGAACGTAAATTCATTGAAACACCTCATCCCATTATTCCGGTATTTTACTACCTACCAAAAATACATAAAAACCCACTAAAACCACCAGGGAGACCAATGCTATCGGGAATAGGATCATTGACCTCCAACTTATCGGAGTACTTGGATAACATACTACAATCATATGTTTGCAGACAAACGGCATATTTAAAAGATACTACTCAGATTCTGAACATTCTCAAAGACATCCAATGGGAAGAACAACTATGGCTTGTGACGACAGACATTACTTCATTATATTCAATAATCGACCATACACAAGGTATTTCCAGCATTAGATACCATTTAGATAAAGACAATTCTTTTAACAGATGCACAATGAGATTTTATTATCGATAGTATTAATTTCATACTCAAACATAATTGCGTATGGTTAGACAATTAGTTTTATCTGCAATCCACAGGTACAGCGATGGGTACGAGATTTGCCCCAAGCTACGCCAACTTATTTGAGTTGGTGGGAGGACCTCAACATCTGGGGTCGATCTGAGCTTGGGGCAAATCTCGTACTCTGGAGAAGATACATCGACGATGTGTTTTTCATTTGGCGAGGAGATGAGCAATCATTGCTCAACTTTCTAGCTTTGATTAACAATAGCGACAATCATCTATGTTTCACTTCTAATTACAGTAAGACACGTTACATTTTTAGACCTCAACATATTTATAGAAGAGGGAACTGTACATACAAATACTTACAGGAAATCAGTGGATGTCAATAATTTCATCTTGTCAAGCAGCTGGCACCATCCACGTTGGCTAGAAAAGATACCAAAAGGATAGTTCCTCAGATTAAGGAGGAACTGTTCAAAATTTAAGATTTCCAGACACAATGACAGGAATTATCAATTAAATTTTTGGACAAACAATACGACAAACATACAGTAGAACGAGCATTCCAGGAAGCAGAACATTTAGAAAGAAATAGCTTACTCGATTATAAACATAAGAACCGGAAAGACATGGAAACACCATCATTCATTACGCAATACTCCAGGCAAGCGAAACAAATACAACAAATCATAAAAAGACGATGGCCGATCCTACTTGGGGATGATAATCTTGCAGACATTTTACCATTAAAACCAAAAATTGTGTACAGGAAAGCACCTGATTTGAAATACAAATTAGTACACAACCACATTCCACCAAAACAACTCATACAAACTACCATTGATAACAATACACCTAAATTAGGATTTTTCTATTGTGGTGGATGCATAGGATGTAAGAATATGGGACAAAGAACGACAAAACCCACCACCACATTAAAATCCAACAATACAGGAAAAGAATATCCAATAACAACAGAATCACATGCCACAGTAAGAATAATATATTTATTAGAATGTGGATGCGGTAAACAGTATATTGGGATGACAACAAGACCTTTGAGAATACGCATAGACGAACACATCAGGAAAGAAGTCGTAGAGCATAATCTTTCGAACCATTTCAAGCTCTGTCACAATAGCGACCCCAAAACACCTAGGAATCGAAGAAGTCACACCTAATTTGGAGAGGGGGTAATTATGAACACAAAATTAACACAAGGGAGCTGTTAGTATTCGTACCAACATGGGAGTGTGATTCCTTCTCTGTATATGTGTGCGGTCGTGTATGTGTGTTTATACATGTTGATATATATATGTGTGTGTGTGTATGTGTATGTATAATATATATATAATATTATACAGTTCTGTGTATGTATGTGCTTTCGCTCAATACAATAGACACATCGACTACTAATTATTGAGATATTTAGGTGTGTATGTATGTGTGTATATATGTATGTGTATGTATGTGTATATATATATATATATATATATATATATATTTCATTCTTCATTTTTATTTAATTTATTTTACTTTATTTCATTTATTATTTTGAATCTATTTATGCTTAATACCCTATTATTTACACCAATAACTTACTATTCTATTATTATTAGTCACCCTTTGCCGTTTTATTTCTTTCATTTACTTATTTATTTAATTCTATTATTTAATTGCGTGACCAAGATGCCAATGCATATAACCAGCTATGCACTTATAACATGCAGCTCAGCATTCAACCACCTGTAATACCCTGTTTTAATGAGGAATTAGAGTTAATTTGTTGACCAATCAGGGCATGCTGCATTTACATAGGACCACCCATGTAGAAGACCCCTCCTATATAATGCTGCAGGAAATGTACTCCTTTACCGGCACACAACTCCTTGAAAAAGGCCAAATGGGCTGAAACGCGTTGGAGACAAAAGAATCCACCACAGGACTATCACAAACCTTTATATTTTGGAGATCTTTATGAGGATTACTGCTGTCCATACAAACGGATCGAGCCGCGGCTCAATCACCCTCACGTGACCATACCCGGGAGAAGCTTACAGAGGAGAAGGGGCGGACACGTGACTAGACCAGGAGAACCATACAGGAAGAAGGGAAGACACGCATCACAAGCCGGCAGGAGGAAGGAGCGGACAGCGGTGAGGTTAAGGAAGGTAAGTCTCTGGTGTGGTAGGGGTGTATGGTTATTGGCTTCAGAGAGCCCGACCATAACATCCCCTCACACCAACGGCAACAGCTGCTCCGGAGTGCATTTCTGGCAGGCGTCTGGGATCAGGCGTACTGCCAGTACCTGCACCAGAGTTGTTAGTAGCCCGTTGGAGTTAACCCCCTACTTGCCGACTAGTTCGTACTCCCTTCCTCAAGAAGTACATCCCGGGCATCTCACCACCAGCGCTTCATTATAGTACTGTCAGGTATCAGCGGGACGCCGCTGGTACCATTTACAACCCCATTCACAAGACTTTTTGCCTACATTTCCATTTTGCAAGCATCATTATTCCTCTGGAAGTGACTCAATTTGATTTCTGATACTTAATCATAGTCACTATTACCAGATAATCATTTGTACGTTCAGCTGTTTGATATTGATCTCCTCCATATATTCGTATCATATGGTATTTCTGCTCATTACCATACCCTACCTAATCTTATTTGTTTGTTATATGTAGTGATTTATATCTAGTTTGTGTTTGTCTTTTACCATTAAAACATTTTTTCTTAACATATTTACCCTTATAATAATTTAATTAGCCCACATTGGACCAGTTCTTTAGTTTGGCACGAGGTATAGCTGAGCGCAGTATATAATTCAAATTATCTATTCCCTGGTGGGGGAGACCTAGCGCTCAGCGTGTGCTGATTACGCTCCTCTGATGTTCCTGCTTGTTATAATGACCGTGCAGCCCCTCAGTCACTGGTGGGGGAGACCTAGCGCTCAGCGTGTGCTGATTACTCTCCTCTGATGTTCCTGCTTGTTATAATGACCGTGCAGCCCCTCAGTCACTGGTGGGGGAGACCTAGCGCTCAGCGTGTGCTGATTACGCTCCTCTGATGTTCCTGCTTGTTATAATGACCGTGCAGCCCCTCAGTCACTGGTGGGGGAGACCTAGCGCTCAGCGTGTGCTGATTACTCTCCTCTGATGTTCCTGCTTGTTATAATGACCGTGCAGCCCCTCAGTCACTGGTGGGGGAGACCTAGCGCTCAGCGTGTGCTGATTACTATCCTCTGATGTTCCTGCTTGTTATAATGGCCGTGCAGCCCCTCAGTCACTGGTGGGGGAGACCTAGCGATCAGCGTGTGCTGATATAATGACCGTGCAGCCCCTCAGTCACTGGTGGGGGAGACCTAGCGCTCAGCGTGTGCTGATTACTCTCCTCTGATGTTCCTGCTTGTTATAATGACCGTGCAGCCCCTCAGTCACTGGTGGGGGAGACCTAGCGCTCAGCGTGTGCTGATATAATGACCGTGCAGCCCCTCAGTCACTGGTGGGGGAGACCTAGCGCTCAGCGTGTGCTGATTACTCTCCTCTGATGTTCCTGCTTGTTATAATGACCGTGCAGCCCCTCAGTCACTGGTGGGGGAGACCTAGCGCTCAGCGTGTGCTGATATAATGACCGTGCAGCCCCTCAGTCACTGGTGGGGGAGACCTAGCGCTCAGCGTGTGCTGATTACTCTCCTCTGATGTTCCTGCTTGTTATAATGACCGTGCAGCCCCTCAGTCACTGGTGGGGGAGACCTAGCGCTCAGCGTGTGCTGATTACGCTCCTCTGATGTTCCTGCTTGTTATAATGACCGTGCAGCCCCTCAGTCACTGGTGGGGGAGACCTAGCGCTCAGCGTGTGCTGATTACTATCCTCTGATGTTCCTGCTTGTTATAATGACCGTGCAGCCCCTCAGTCACTGGTGGGGGAGACCTAGCGCTCAGCGTGTGCTGATTACTCTCCTCTGATGTTCCTGCTTGTTATAATGACCGTGCAGCCCCTCAGTCACTGGTGGGGGAGACCTAGCGCTCAGCGTGTGCTGATATAATGACCGTGCAGCCCCTCAGTCACTGGTGGGGGAGACCTAGCGATCAGCGTGTGCTGATTACTCTCCTCTGATGTTCCTGCTTGTTATAATGACCGTGCAGCCCCTCAGTCACTGGTGGGGGAGACCTAGCGCTCAGCGTGTGCTGATTACGCTCCTCTGATGTTCCTGCTTGTTATAATGACCGTGCAGCCCCTCAGTCACTGGTGGGGGAGACCTAGCGCTCAGCATGTGCTGATATAATGACCGTGCAGCCCCTCAGTCACTGGTGGGGGAGACCTAGCGCTCAGCGTGTGCTGATTACTCTCCTCTGATGTTCCTGCTTGTTATAATGACCGTGCAGCCCCTCAGTCACTGGTAGGAGGGAGACCTAGCGCTCAGCGTGTGCTGATATAATGACCGTGCAGCCCCTCAGTCACTGGTGGGGGAGACCTAGCGCTCAGCGTGTGCTGATTACGCTCCTCTGATGTTCCTGCTTGTTATAATGACCGTGCAGCCCCTCAGTCACTGGTAGGAGGGAGACCTAGCGCTCAGCGTGTGCTGATTACTATCCTCTGATGTTCCTGTTTGTTATAATGACCGTGCAGCCCCTCAGTCACTGGTGGGGGAGACCTAGCGCTCAGCGTGTGCTGTTATAATGACCGTGCAGCCCCTCAGTCACTGGTGGGGGAGACCTAGCGCTCAGCGTGTGCGGATGGCTTTACGTTGATGGCCCTGCCTGTTGCGCTATTCTGTCTCTAACGTCTTCCTCTTCCTCCTCAGCTCTGTAGGAAGCACCATTTCGGCATCAACAAACCCGAGAAAATAACTCAGTCTCCTGACGACTCCAAGTTTCTCATGAAGACCCTGACTCAGATCAAATCCAACGTGTCTGCCCCCAATAAGAAGAAGGTAACAGTTCATCCTCTCAGCGTGCACTGCGGAGATCAGTAACATCTATAGGGAGAAATGAGAGGTCTGACGTATTGTGTGAGTGGGTTCCTGTGTACTGATAGAGGAGACCCCACTCTGTATGGTTGGGGTCTCTCTCACCCTGGGGCGTCAGCAGGTCCCTGATAAATCACATGTACTGGTGTGCCCGGCCCGAAGCTCAGCTCAAATGCCACATCTGCCCACCAACCAGGGGCCATGTCTGTGGATGCATCGTATCGGTCTAATGGTCATGTATAGTAATGTAGATACAGAAGGACGTGTACTTGGTGCTGTCAGACCTCTATGTATAACGTGCTGACCAGCATTAAGCCCAGTATAGCAGACTGTTAATCAGATTTCTTCCCAATATATGAGCTCTCAGCCTGCACCCACACTGGTATAACCCAGCAGACTGTCCAATCCTGGGTATGGTATTTCCCAGCTCCAGAGCTGGGTGTGCTCGCACCTTTGGGGAAGCATGATGCTATGAATTCATGTTTACCAGCCATGCTGTCTTTCAGTGACACTGCTGGGCTACCGTGTACGTACCTGATTGGTTCTTGTGCAATCCCGATGATTGGGTGTGAACATTGGAATCCTGCCCCCGTACATCTGAACATGGCCGCAGGATATTGGGAATTACTTTGCATTTCCCTTATTATAGATGTGTCCTCACACACGGAGGCTTGAGTTGCGCCAAACAGACCCTCACATTGCGCCAGGGGCTCGATTCAGACCCGCTCACAAGATGCGTTCGCACGCACCCAACATATGCAAATCTGGCAAAGACATGCGATCGCACGTTAAGGCATTACTGTAGCTCGCCTTCTATGTCTTAGCGTGCGATTGCTCTGTGTATGCAGACGCCCACCAGCTGAATTAAGATTCCCACTTGCGCACGTCATCTCCAGGAAGTGTATGCAACCATCGGTAACATCGAGTACATTCGGAAGCGATCGCAGCGCTTGTGGCAGACCATATCCTACCGCAAGCACTGCGAGTGATTCAGTGTGACTTATACAATGACGCTGCCTCTTAATTATGCACGCCACTGCAACGGCGTTAAGACGCTCAGGCACGCCTGTGTTCGCACCTCCTCTCCCCAATTTCTAGTGGTCCTGTCACCACCCACAAACAGCTTCTCCTGTCACTCACTCTGCCGGCCTGTCTATGCGCAGCGTGCAAACGCTTCCCGATCACTCGCACTGATTCGCGCACTGCGATGCGTACGCAGAAAGCAAAAATCGGCTGGCTGCGTGCAAACATAGCCTAGCGAGCGGGTCTGAATTGGGCCCCAGGTCCTGTGCGACTCAACCGCGCCAAGTATCTCTTTAGCTCAAAATGTACGTCTAATTCATAACTATAAAACTGGAAGCGAGAAAACTGCTGTGCTAGATTACGCTGACCGACGTGATGTGCGACATTGTGCGTCTGTCTGCGGCTGAGGCCCCTACTCAATCACCTTTTGTACTTTCCACCTAATTAGCCTGTTTGGGCCCCGAATTTGCGGCATGCACATCCCCGCGATTCGCCGTAATCAATTACAGAACAGGCGAAAACGCAAATAGGCGAATGCATAAGAAGCAGAAGGTACTGAATAGATTGGGGGAATCAGTCGACTCTCTGACACTGATAATCTCTGCAGATATGTACTATTAGCCCTAATAACGTACTTTGTGGCAAAAGCTTTCTAGAAGCATATTTGTAAAAGTGGTGAGTGACAGAAAAGAGTATTTTTTGGTGAAAATAAATAGTCCAGACAAATTTGGGGTACTTGGAAAAGAGTGCTGGCATATTCTCCTGTCTCTAAAGTGTGCCTGCTGCATGCACCTGCAATCCTAAAATCACCTGCCTCACCGTACAGCCCCCCAAGGAACCTATTCCGCAAGTTTTTATCCTTGTCCCCCCCCCCCCACACACTTTTTTTTCATTTTTGCCCCAAATATGACCTATCTTTTTTGGGGTGTTCTTTTTTTTGTGTGTGGCCGATTTGTCCTTTTTAGGGGGGGGGGGTGTCCAAAGGGTTCTGAATCAATTCCCCGCATTTGAACCCCAAAATAGAGATTTAGCACTTTTTTTTCCACCTGCCATTCAGTGACATAAAAGGCCAGAAATACTCCCGATAGCGCAATAAACATGTTTCTCAGCTGCCTCACAAGGAGAACAGAAGGGTATACACACCCCCCCCCCTTTTCAGTAGAAATGAAACCAATAAAAATCAATAATAGGCGCTTGATCTCAATGCAAATGTTAATTATCAATGGTATCTCATATCCCAACAATAACCCCTATATCATTGGGGATAGCAATACTGCAATAAATACAAATTTACAAACAGACCATTGGGTATTAAAACCAAGTCCATATAGAAGTTCTGTTGCGTTTCTCACCCTGCTTTGAAGCTGCGGTGGGCTAACTAGAAAAGCATAGACGTTCCCGGGCCTCAGAGCTCGGCACCACCGCAATTAGGTCTTTCAGGGCCAGAAGATAGGACTGGATATTACCGCCACAGGTCAGACGTCCATATCATCCGTTAGACGCGTTTCGGTGGTTCCTCCTTCCTCAGTACCGGAGCTGCCGTTCATTGTAGGAAATTTTCCGCCTGTTTCTGTGCATTTCAGTTTCTGCTTAGGTGAATACGTCCTGGAATTGAATTTGGAGATAAGACGCAAATAGGTTAAAAGCGTCAATAGGCGAAACTTTGTTGCAGATTACGGCTATTCGCGTCTAAATGAATCTGGCACACAGTATAAATCTGTATACACAGTGTTATATAGCGATCGGCCGCGGCTTCTCCTCACGCCGAGCTCAGTTGTGCTTCTGTGACGTTGTACGTGTGTAAGACAAACTCCTGTGCCGCAGCCCGGGGTCTCTCATACACAGAGTCTCTTTTTACTGCGTCTGCCAAGCGAATAAGATGCAACATATTAAGAAAAAGGCGGCTCGGAGCATCTCTAGGAGCGTCGCGTAAACGCTAGGTGTAAGGGGAAAACAGCGATATCTCACATTACAGGAAAACACATTGGGTCTCTGTACAGCCACACTACTATCACCAGGTCTAGTCACAGGAGAGGTAGCCGCCATACCTTCTGTATCCTTCTGCTGTGTATAATATACCGTTGGCACCTCCTGAGTGTAGGTGATTACACTATAGCTTCTCCTCCCGGTAGGCGTTGCCGAACGGCTTGGTAGGTGACTAAATCTCCTTCACGTGTCACTATGTGATAGTAGGCGTAACATGGGGAATCTGGGGAGCAGAGGGGCGACACTTGTACATGGACTACATTCACACGGTAGGAGAGATGAGGTGCAGGAAGAAATGATGGCGTCCACATCTCGTCATGGGTTCTGCATCCTGAGGACTGGTCTGATGTGATGGCGTCTTAGGAGGGATTGGTCACAGTACAAGGAGAAATTCTTCTGTTCTCCTGGAATTCAGAAAACCCATGAGTGACTGAAGCTGAGATATACGGTACAGAGGGAACGTCTGTCCCAAGACACATTCAGAGGACATCACTAGCCAGAAATATTACCCTAATAATAGAGTAGGAGAAATGACTAGTTATCTATTATTGCCCACTGCGTCAGGCGAGCCTCATGTCTTACCGCAAACACGCCTTACATGTACACAGGAACAGGTTCAGCCTGGGGTACAGGTATTAGTCCGTGTTGGTCCTCAGCCTGGGGTACAGGTATTAGTCCGTGTTGGTCCTCAGCCTGGGGTATAGGTATTAGTCCGTGTTGGTCCTCAGCCTGGGGTACAGGTATTAGTCCGTGTTGGTCCTCAGCCTGGGGTACAGGTATTACTCCGTGTTGGTCCTCAGCCTGGGGTACAGGTATTACTCCGTGTTGGTCCTCAGCCTGGGGTACAGGTATTAGTCCGTGTTGGTCCTCAGCCTGGGGTACAGGTATTACCGTGTTGGTCCTCAGCCTGGGGTACAGGTATTACTCCGTGTTGGTCCTCAGCCTGGGGTACAGGTATTAGTCCGAGTTGGTCCTCAGCCTGGGGTACAGGTATTAGTCCGAGTTGGTCCTTGCTGTTTAAATTGATGACTAGCTGATGTGCCCTGTTTAGATATTTACTATTTCCATTTCCTTCATCCCATTTTAACTTCTATGCTTAGTCCATCTTATGCCTCTGGGGTAAAGGAGCGCTGTAGTATCCATTTAAATAAATTTGAGTTTTTTTTAAACCTTGTTTTAATATGAATGAATTGAAGGTGGGCTATAAGACGTGTGTGTGATCGGATGGCTTCCAGCCCGGACTCCCAATCACAGGTTGGGGTTTTGATCCCACTTTGACCTTGGGTAGGTATCAGGGATTCCCGCTTACCGTCAGTGGCCGTCTATCACTGACTCCACCCACTGCGCCGTGGGCGTAACAATGCTGCCACCACCAAACTCTACCATCGGCGTTTGGAACTGCTTCTTAGGTACACTCAGGCTCCTTCCGCCGGCGCCTGGAACCGATCTGCTGCGTATGTGTCGACTAACTGCGGACACACCTCCCTGTTTGGTGTTGGCTGTTCCCACCTGATCCCTCGCAATGGACCAGGTTTGCACGGTAACGGGCAGAGGGCTTGAGTTTCGGGGGCGCCTGACTCAACCCACATCTGTTGGACAACGGAATAGCATTTGGTGCAATTCTGTTGGTCGCAGAGTTCATGTGCAGTTCGAACTAAGGAAAAAGATGTTTATTGCTCAAAGTCTTAAAAAAGACTCTCCCGTCGGATTGAAGGGGAATATCAGCATACAGTACAAGATGTTACAGCAGTTCTTCTACTCAAAGGATTTTCAAAGATGTCCAATTTTACCAGTCACGAAGACTTCTTTTATGCTACTCCAATACACATTACCACAGGAGGTAAGTCCGCCCTGCGTTCCTCTTAGCCAATCAGGCTATCTCACAAAACATGCATAAATACGTCTTACATTTCACAGAAATTAAATCAATTTCCTTGATACCACCCAAAATCTGTTGGCTTCCTAAAGCATAAATTGAGTTAGCATATACTGTCTATCAAAAGGTAAATATAATGCAAATTTCAAGGGCATTCGTCCTTTTACATATCTACAAGTAAGACCAGTTTTAGATTTCCCAGTTTTAATACCTTCCGGGTTCTTAGGAAGTTACACCCAATAGGAGCTCCTTAAAAAACAAACAAACTGTGTTTTTTCCACACTTGCTGGGCATTGTAAACAGAGACACAGAGGAGCCTTCCTAGCCCGCATGTCAATGACAGTGATGTCAACGAAGGGTTTGGTCACTACATCAGGATAATTAACATATCACTAGGAGGTGAGAGTGTCTCATTACCATTTGACTTAAATGTTACAGCCTTCTAAAACAAATCAACTTATACATTCCTTATAAGTGCATAGGCTAAACTTTTAAAAAGTAAATTTCCACAACTGCGCACAGCACATTGAATGAAATGTTCAAACACATTACTTATACATTCGCAGTACGTGGAGCACTGTGCCTAAAGTTCCTTTTAAAAATGGTGCCGCAGCATGAGGGTTAATCTCTTCAGTGCTGTGGCAGCCATTTTAATCACATGTGGTCGGCCTCCGGCCACAGTGTGTAAACCTTTTTTATTCTCTACTTAAGGATTTCTTTGTAAACCACATTGGTGGTTCTCTCCTCAGGGGCTGGGATCACCAGGCTGCTGTGTAAGCTCACATTGGTGGTACTCTCCTCGGGCTGGGATCACCAGGCTGCTGGGTGAGCTCACATTGGTGGTTCTCTCCTCGGGCTGGGATCACCAGGCTGCTGGGTGAGCTCACATTGGTGGTTCTCTCCTCAGGGGCTGGGATCACCAGGCTGCTGGATGAGCTCACATTGGTGGTTCTCTCCTCGGGCTGGGATTACCAGGCTGCTGGATGAGCTCACATTGGTGGTTCTCTCCTCAGGGGCTGGGATCACCAGGCTGCTGGATGAGCTCACATTGATGGTTCTCTCCTCGGGCTGGGATCACCAGGCTGCTGGGTGAGCTCACATTGGTGGTTCTCTCCTCGGGCTGGGATCACCAGGCTGCTGGTTGAGCTCACATTGGTGGTTCTCTCCTTGGGCTGGGATCACCAGGCTGCTGGGTGAGCTCACATTGGTGGTTCTCTCCTTGGGCTGGGATCACCAGGCTGCTGGTTGAGCTCACATTGGTGGTTCTCTCCTCAGGCTGGGATCACCAGGCTGCTGGGTGAGCTCACATTGGTGGTACTCTCCTCAGGGGCTGGGATCACCAGGCTGCTGGGTGAGCTCACATTGGTGGTTCTCTCCTCAGGGGCTGGGATCACCAGGCTGCTGGGTGACCTCACATTGGTGGTTCTCTCCTCGGGCTGGGATCACCAGGCTGCTGGGTGAGCTCACATTGGTGGTACTCTCCTCGGGCTGGGATTACCAGGCTGCTGGACGAGCTCACTCTGGCACAGGCCACGTAGAGCTTCCCATGTGAGAAGCAGTCCTCCCTCCAGTCACTCCCTACCACCTTCAGTGACTGCCCCTGAGACTTGTTGATGGTCATTGTAAAGCAGAGCTTGAGGGGGAACTGCAGACTCTTGAACTGGAAGGGGTGCTCTGATGGTATGCGTGGTATGAACACCTACACCCCCCCAAGCACAGCTGGCCTCGATGATGTTCCTGTGTGGGGGGCCTTTTCTTGCACTGCAGAGTTTGGGCAGGTTGAGGGTCCACAGTACCATCACTGGTACCCTCACACTGAGGAGAAGCTTGTGGGCTGAGAGTCCGGGAGGTTCGAGGGTGTTGAGGACCTCCTCAAGATTGTGGATTGCATTATCCATTTGCACTACCTAGTCCACAGACTTTTTTTTTACTCCATTTCTGCCCCGTCTAACGACTGAAGTAGAGTGTCATTAATGACGGTAGTGGTGTCGTTCTTGGGGGTCAGAATGACACGCTCGCACAGCCAGTCCATGGACCTTTTTTTTTTTTTTTTTTTTTTAAAGATTTCGGCAGTATCTGGATATATCCTGGCTGTGGGGTCTGCTAGGGTCTTCACTACTTACTGTGCCTAGGCCTGCAGGGATGGTCACCTTTCCCTCAGACGATTGATACTCTCAGTTCTTTGTGTTTAAGAAGCTCTTATTGGATTGCACTTCCTAAGAACTGGAGGTGATAAGACCAGGAAAGGCAAACTGGTTTTATGCATTGTTCCTTCTATGTGACAGAATTAATGCAATTTATCAGTTCCTGTGATAATAGGATTTTTGGGTACTTACCATTGAATCCTTTTCTCTGAGTCAGGCTGGGGGACACTGGACCATAGGTTGTAGGTGGGAAGGTGTGGATTTGGCACGAACACTGAAATCTATAACTCCTCCCCTCTACAACCCCTGACTTCAGTACAACTTCAAAAGTGCCTGGTAAGGAGAAGCAATACTCAGTGACACTGTCACTCCGAAAAATTAAAAATACAACCCAAAATCATAACTCGTACTCAATACCGCTGAGCGAGAGAGGAAACACTGTGTCCCCCAGCCTGACTCAGACAAAAGGATTCAACGGTAAGTACCCAAAAATCCTATTTTCTCTTTCGTCCGGGCTGGCGGACACTGGACCATGGGATGTTCAAAAGCTGCCCCCATTGGAGGGAACGCTCAGATTGCCCGACCGGAGAACTGTAAGCCCAAAATGGGCGTCCCCTGAGGCAAAAACATGAAACCTGTAGAACCGCACAAACGTGTGGACAGAGGACCAGGTAGCTGCGCGACAAACCTGTTCAGCCGAAGCCCCGTGACGCGTCACCCAGGAGGCTGCCACAGCCCTAGTGGAATGAACCAAAACCCTAGCTGGTGTCGGGTGCCCCGCCTCTGAGTAAGCCCTTGAAATCACTGAGCGGAGCTATTTTGCAATGGTCTGCTTTGTGGCTGGCCAGCCCCGTTTGTGGGCGTTGTAGAGAACCAATAGAGAGTCCGTCTTAGGTAAGATCGAAGTTCTGTCTAAATAAATGCGTAGGGCCCGGACAACAGTGATAGATCGTCCTGGTGACCTGAGGACTCTAAAGATGATAAAACAGGAAAAACAATCTCCTGGTTTTAGTGGAAAGATGAAACCACTTTCTGTTGAAAAGAAGGAACCGTCCTGAGCACAGCCCTATCGTCATGGAAAACAAGAAAAGGTGGTTTGCAGGACAAGGCACCCAACTCAGAGACCCACCGAGCTGAGGCAATGGCCATAAGAAAAAACACTTTCCACGTTACGAACCGAAGGTCCACGGATTCCACAGATTGAAGCCGTAAGCCGGCCTCCAGACCACCCTGCAGAAATGCTAAAAACCTTGGCAGGTGGAACTGGGCAGTATGTACTCCCCGCTGCTCATACCACACATTATAGGTTTTCCAAACCCTGTGGTAGTTCTGCGCGGAAACCTGCTTCCGCGCCCAGAGCATGGTCCTGATGACTGAAGGGGAAAAACCCCCGACATTCAAGAGTCCGTTCTCAACAACCAGGCCATTAACGCCAACTGAGGTAGGCCCTCGTGACAGAATGACCCCTGTAGCAGAAGGTCTGAATGCAGAGGCAGACTCCAACTCGGCCCTTCGGCTAGCCTGAGAACCGTGGCGAACCACGACCGGTGTGGCCAGTTTGGAGCCACTAGGATGACTGAAACCTACTGCTCCCTGGCTCGACGGAGTACTCTTGGTAATATGGGAATTGGAGGAAAAATGTAGGCCAGACGGAAGTTCTAGGGAACTGTCAAGGCATCCACTGCAAATGCCAAAGGATCTCTGGACCTTGCACAAAATCGAAGGACCTTGCAATTGTGGCGAGATGCCATCAGGTCCACCTCCAGCAGCCACCATCTCTGGACCAGCTTTTGGAAAACCTCCGGGTGGAAAGACCACTCCCCTGGCAGGAACGTAGTCCTGCTGAGGTAGTCTGTGCCTCCCACTTCTCCACCCCTGGTATAAAGACTGCTGAAATTGCCGGGAGGAACTTCTCCGCCCAAGAGAGAATGACACTTGCCTCTGCCATGGTAAGTGCGCTTTCTGTTCCGCCTTGTTGGTTTACATGTGCCACTGCCGTGGTGTTGTCTGATTCGATCCTCACTGTCGGCCCGCCAGGAGGGCCTGAGCCCCGCACAGTGCCTGATAAATGGCCCGGAGCTCCAGCATATTTATTGGGGAACCTATCTCTGATGACGACCAGGTCCCCTGGAGACAGAGGTTCTCCGTCACCGCTCCCCAACCTCTGAGACTTGCGTCTGTAGTGACAATAATCCAGTCAGGAGTCACCAGGGACCGACCCTGGAGAAGGTGATCGGTAATCAAGACACCAGCGAAGGGACTGACGAGTCCCGTCTGACAGAATCAGCAACTGAGAAGAAAGGTCGTCTGAGCGGCCCATCCAATTCCGGAGAATCCGTGAATGGAAGCGGCCGTACTGGATGGTCTCGAAGGCAGAGACCATCGTGCCTAGTAACCTCATGCAGATAGCACTTTCCAGACTAAGGCCTTCATTCAGAGGCGGCCGTACGGTCTACGACCGCACGGCCGCCTCGATGTTTGTCAAGTGCGCATGCGCACGAGGGAGCCGGCTCCTTCGTGTGCATGCGTGAGACCCGCTACGACCGACAGCACCGGTTGTAGCGGGTCTCTTTCCAAAGGGGGAGAGCTGTCGATGTTGATTGACAGCTCGCCCTGTTTGGAAGGCGGGCCGGGGGGGTGGCAGCCCAAACGGAGGCGTTCCCATGGGAACGCCTACCGTTTGGGGGAGGCACCACTGACATCACTCGTGATGTCAGTGGAGAGCTTCCTGCTCTGACAGCCAGAAGCTCTCCGGGGCTTACGACAAGTGAGACCCTACCCTAGGGTCTCGTCGTAAGCCCCTATGGTCGTTAGAGCTGTGGGTGTAACAGAGGCGGGCGGTCAGGATGCAAGCGGCCGCCCAGTTTCTGAGCGACCGCTTGCATCCTCCGACCTCCTCTGAATGAGGCCCTAAGTCCTGAAGGGCCCGGGCTTTGGGCTCGGGCAAGAAAACCCTTTCCATTGATAACGCGGTGAGTTCTAGGTTTACTTATCAAACCTTACTTGTTATAAAGGATAATGAAATAATTCACACAAATACAGATTCTAAAATAACTGACTATGATTTTACTTTTAGACAGCATTCTCATACATGGATTTTGCCAGTGCAGAGTTGCAACAAAAAAACATAACACAGGTTATTTTAGCAGCAGTAGGAATACTTGTAAAATAAATTTGTGACACCTAGTGCCAGTCATGCCAGTCAGCCAATGTCATACATACCCACCAGCACCCCCCAGACTCTCTATGTGCTCCCTCTCTCCTCTGTCCTCCGACTGCCCCCTCCCTCGTCCTCTCATGAACTTTATACTATACGTCCAGTTAACCCAAAGGGGGAATATTGATGTAATATTCGTACATGCTAGACACTAATTGGTTATATGTCTTAGCCAAAATATAATATGATGTCTTCTGCCTGTGTTCCCAAACTTCTTGTAGGCCAAGGCCATCTTGATTAGCCCTCTTTTGTTTATGAAATCTGAGACTTGTTGTCTACATACGCTGAAAACTGACATACTTTACACCTATAATTCCTACTGCTAGGACAAAATGGCTTCCAATTCTTATTGCTAACCACTAAACAAAATGGCTGTCTTTATTAGCTCTAACTTACACATATCTCCGCAGTTAATTACACCTGCATAGAAATACACTACTCTCTATATACTTATTAATACATAATATACTTTTAGATCAAACATTAAACAAAATGACTAGTGCAACCGGGACCCATCTATTTACTTTGGAGAGGGGAGGATAGGCCTCAATTCTCTCCAGGCCTGAGACCATTCAACAAATGAGACACAGCTGCACCTCACACAACTATACTAATACTGAATCTCCTCTTAAACTTATACAGGTTGAGTCTCCCATATCCAAATATTCCCAAATACGGAATATTCCGAATTACGGAATATTTTTTGTATGACTGATAATGTGAAACTTTTGCTTTCTGATGGTTCAATGTACACAAGCTTTTTTTAAAGCACAAAATCATTAAAATACAGTATACAATAACCTTCAGGCTGTGTGTATAAGGTGTATATGAAACATAAATGAATTTCATGTATGTACACAAACTTTTTTTGATGCTCAAAATTATTAAAAATATTGTATAAAATGACCTGCAGGCTGTGTGTATAAGGTGTATATAGAACATAAATGCAGGCTGTGTTTAGTTTTGGGTCCTATATCCAAGAAATGTCTTTATTGTATGCAAATATTCCAAAATACAGAATATTCCATTATCCAAAATAACCCTGGTCCCAAGCATTTTGGATATGTGAGACTCAACCTGTATATTCTACATTACAATATAAGGGAAAATAAAGGAACATAAGCATGCATATATTCGTGAATTGCTGAAGGAATATGTACGACCACATATTCCTGCGTTATCCGTTCCATCCTCATGAACCTTCGTCATAACCCCGAAGAAAGTTCATATCTATCATAAACTGCATCATCTGATTTCTTCTTAATGCATTGGAAAATCTTCTTGAAGCATTTCACTAATATATAGAAAATCAACAGCATTATCATGACAAAAAATATAAACGTTCCCAATATATGCATCATATTGCTTAACCCATTTCCAACCCATGCGATCTAGGTACTGGGGTTCGACCAGGTACTGGGGTTCGACCAGGTGACCAGCTGTCGGGAACTACACCCTCACGTTTATTCAGCAAATTTATTTTTAACCCGAGTAACTTCATTTAACCTTTATTTTATTTCTTATACATACATCACACATTCTTCTGGTGCAGAACACTTTAACCCATATACTGTTTGTAATGTGACACAATATCCAGAGTCACAGCTGTAAGGTAGTGTGAGCTGCATTTTAATTCAGTGTTTTATTGCTTGAAACTCTCTTACCACAATATCTGCGATATTGTTTATTAATAAGACCCATTCCAAAAGAATTCACCGGTAACCATCTATAAGCTCTATGCCCACACATATATAATATAACCCTTGTGGTAGTGTCATGGATTACTAGATAATGTGTTTAAAAAAAGCATTATAAGGAACATTACAACGGGCGCTCGTTTCATCCATGGTTTCTTCTTGCTTGTTACGTTCTGCGATACGATGACTGTTTTTTTTTATTGAACATTTCTTCTATTACAGTTTATTAATGCACTCACAAATTATTTTTATAAGGTTTTTGTGTATTTAATAATTTCTAAAAGATCCCCAAACAAGTTTAATTCTGTAAGGTCCTCTTTGTAAAATTGTGTTACAGATAATGGTTCCTAAATAAGTACAGGTTGAGTCTCCCATATCCAAAATGCTTGGGAACAGAGGTATTTTGGATAACGGAATATTCCGTATTTTGGAATAATTGCAAACCATAATGAGATATCTTGGGAATGGGACCCTAATATACACACAGAATGCATTTATGTGTTATATACACCTTATACACACAGCCTGCATTTATGTATTATATACACCTTATACACACAGCCTGCATTTATGTGTTATATACACCTTATACACACAGAATGCATTTATGTGTTATATACACCTTATACACACAGAATGTATTTATGTGTTATATACACCTTATACACACAGCCTGTATTTATGTATTATATACACCTTATACACACAGACTGCATTTATGTATTATATACACCTTATACACACAGCCTGCATTTATGTATTATATACACTTTATACACACAGCCTGCATTTATGTATTATATACACTTTATACACACAGCCTGCATTTATGTGTTATATATACCTTATACACACAGAATGCATTTATGTGTTATATATACCTTATACACACAGAATGCATTTATGTATTATATACACCTTATACACACAGCCTGCATTTATGTGTTATATATACCTTATACACACAGAATGCATTTATGTGTTATATACACCTTATACACACAGCCTGCATTTATGTGTTATATACACCTTATACACACAGCCTGTATTTATGTATTATATACACCTTATACACACAGCCTGCATTTATGTGCTATATACACCTTATACACACAGAATGCATTTATGTATTATATACACCTTATACACACAGAATGCATTTATGTGTTATATACACCTTATACACACAGCCTGCATTTATGTGTTATATACACCTTATACACACAGAATGCATTTATGTATTATATACACCTTATACACACAGAATGCATTTATGTATTATATACACCTTATACACACAGAATGCATTTATGTGTTATATACACCTTATACACACAGAATGCATTTATGTGTTATATACACCTTATACACACAGAATGCATTTATGTATTATATACACCTTATATACACAGAATGCATTTATGTGTTATATACACCTTATACACACAGAATGTATTTATGTGTTATATACACCTTATACACACAGAATGCATTTATGTGTTATATACACCTTATACACACAGAATGCATTTATGTTCTATATACACCTTATACACACAGAATGCATTTATGTGTTATATACACCTTATACACACAGAATGCATTTATGTGTTATATACACCTTATACACACAGCCGGCATTTATGTGTTATATACACCTTATACACACAGCCTGCATTTATGTGTTATATACACCTTATACACACAGCCTGCATTTATGTGTTATATACACCTTATATACACAGAATGCATTTATGTGTTATATACACCTTATACACACAGAATGTATTTATGTGTTATATACACCTTATACACACAGAATGTATTTATGTGTTATATACACCTTATACACACAGCCTGCATTTATGTATTATATACACCTTATACACACAGAATGTATTTATGTGTTATATACACCTTATACACACAGCCTGCATTTATGTGTTATATACACCTTATACACACAGCCTGCATTTATGTGTTATATACACCTTATACACACAGCCTGCATTTATGTATTATATACACCTTATACACACAGCCTGCATTTATGTGTTATATACACCTTATACACACAGCCTGCATTTATGTGTTATATACACCTTATACACACAGAATGTATTTATGTGTTATATACACCTTATACACACAGCCTGCATTTATGTGTTATATACACCTTATATACACAGCCTGCATTTATGTATTATATACACCTTATACACACAGCCTGCATTTATGTGTTATATACACCTTATACACACAGAATGCATTTATGTATTATATACACCTTATACACACAGCCTGCATTTATGTATTATATACACCTTATACACACAGAATGCATTTATGTGTTATATACACCTTATATACACAGCCTGCATTTATGTGTTATATACACCTTATATACACAGCCTGCATTTATGTATTATATACACCTTATACACACAGCCTGCATTTATGTGTTATATACACCTTATACACACAGAATGCATTTATGTATTATATACACCTTATACACACAGAATGCATTTATGTGTTATATACACCTTATACACACAGCCTGCATTTATGTGTTATATACACCTTATACACACAGCCTGCATTTATGTATTATATACACCTTATACACAGCCTGCATTTATGTGTTATATACACCTTATACACACAGAATGCATTTATGTGTTATATACACCTTATACACACAGAATGCATTTATGTATTATATACACCTTATACACACAGAATGTATTTATGTGTTATATACACCTTATACACACAGACTGCATTTATGTGTTATATACACCTTATACACACAGCCTGCATTTATGTATTATATACACCTTATACACACAGAATGCATTTATGTGTTATATACACCTTATACACACAGCCTGCATTTATGTGTTATATACACCTTATACACACAGAATGCATTTATGTATTATATACACCTTATATACACAGAATGCATTTATGTATTATATACACCTTATACACACAGAATGCATTTATGTATTATATACACCTTATACACACAGAATGTATTTATGTGTTATATACACCTTATACACACAGCCTGCATTTATGTATTATATACACCTTATACACACAGCCTGCATTTATGTGTTATATACACCTTATACACACAGCCTGCATTTATGTGTTATATACACCTTATACACACAGAATGCATTTATGTATTATATACACCTTATATACACAGAATGCATTTATGTATTATATACACCTTATACACACAGAATGCATTTATGTATTATATACACCTTATACACACAGAATGTATTTATGTGTTATATACACCTTATACACACAGAATGCATTTATGTATTATATACACCTTATATACACAGAATGCATTTATGTATTATATACACCTTATACACACAGCCTGAAGGTAATTTTATACGATATGTTTAATAATTTGTGCCTTAGACAAAGTTTGTGTACATTGAACCATCAAAAATCAAAGGTTTCATTATCTCAGTCATTACAAAATAATTCCGTATTTTGGAATATTTGGATATGGGAGACTCATCCTGTACCTTTGTGTTAATACACATGATGTTGTCCTGATCATACCTTGGGTACCTTGTTAATTTTAAACGTAGGGAACCTGTGACATTATAAGGTTGAAGTGTGTGAGTTCCACATAGTGAGTGACGTGTTGTTTGATTTGAGAGCAATGAGATGAACATTAGCACAACGTCCCCTGAATGACCATGGTGACTACATACCCAACAATCAGCTGGTAAGGGAAGAAGTGTCAGTGGGTATAGAGGCGCTGTCTCTGCACCATTCTATACCCCTTTTCTCTGAATTTAAAGCACAGAAGTTACAGATACACCTTGGAGTTGTGAGGCAAACCTCCACACCTTTACCTTACTGTACTGGTTCTTCTTTTCCCGATACTTCATCAGATGTATCTTCTACCTAGTACCAGTGTGAGTCCTAGTACCAGTGTGAGTCCTAGTACCAGTGTGAGTCCTTATTTACCTATATTTTCTTACTTTTATATATTTTCTTTTCAACCATTTTAAGAATTTCTCACCGTGGTCTTTTGACCATCCTCTGATCCGTACCTATACCTGGGAGTATGAGTAGTAAAATGAGTCTGTGCGTCTTTTATGACTCTTAATGTGATTAAAACCATATCCCTTATGATCATGAGTTTTACAATAGGAGTGGAGTCTACCAATATGACCCCGGCAGTACCACTAGGATAACTCTCCACACCGTCCTCGTTACCGTCCTCGTTACCGTCCTCGTTACCGTCCTCGTCCTCTCATGAGCTTTATACTATACTTAGTTAACCCAGAGGGAGAATATTGATGTAATATTCGTACATGCTAGACACTAATTGGTTATATGTCTTAGCCAAAATATAATATGATGTCTTCTGCCTGTGTTCCCAAACTTCTTGTAGGCCAAGGCCATCTTGATTAGCCCTCTTTTGTTTATAAAATCTGAGACTTGTTGTCTACATACGCTGAAAACTGACATACTTTACACCTATAATTCCTACTGCTAGGACAAAATGGCTTCCAATTCTTATTGCTAACCACCACTAAACAAAATGGCTGTCTTTATTAGCTCTAACTTATACATATCTCCGCAGTTAATTACACCTGCATAGAAATACACTACTCTCTATATACTTATTAATACATAATATACTTTTAGATCAAACATTAAACAAAATAAAGGAACATAAGCATGCATATATTCGTGAATTGCTGAAGGAATATGTACGACCACATATTCCTGCGTTATCACCAGTGCTGTGTCGCAGATCACCCCCAAAAACGTCAGACGTTGGCACGGCCTGAGGTGACTCTTCTCGAGATTCAGTATCCACCCATGAAGCTGTAACACCTGCACCGCGTGATCCAGGTGGAGCTGAAGTTGGGCAGCGGAATCCACCTTTACTAGTAAATCGTCCAAATAGGGAATCACCGTTGTTCCCTCGGAATGCAGTAAGCTTACCATTGCTGCCATGATGTTTGTGAAGACCCGCGGAGCTATAGCCAAACCGAACGGCAGATCCTGGAACTGGTAATGGGCTCTTCCAACCGCGAACCTGAGTAGAGACTGATACCACGCCCAAATCGGTATGTGGAGATGTGCATCTCTGATGTCGATAGACACCAGAAACTCGTTTGCCAACATACCCTGGATCACTGATCGGAGCGACTCCATGCGAAACCGATGCACCCACAGGCTGGCATTCAAGGCTCGTAGATTCAAAATCGGCCGATAAGTGCCGTTGTGTTTCTGGACTAGGAACAAGTTGGAGTAAAACCCCTGTTCCTGTTGAGACTGTGGAACAGGAACTATAACCCCTTCTGAGCAGAGGGAGCTGATAGCCTGGTGTAAGGCCAGTCTCTTCTCCGCCTCCCTGGGTAATGCTGTAGGGAAGAAACGTTGTGGCTGCTGCCCCCTTAGGTCGATCACATAACCTTGGGAGACAATGCCCCTTACCCAGGCATCTACTCCCGAAGCTACCCACCTGTCTCGGGAAAAAAAGGGGACTGCCCCCTACCTTCCCTGAGACTGGATGGGCTAAGATTCTGTCAGGTACTCGGCTTCTCAGATGCCCTAGCACCCGGGCGCCTGAATGTGCCGGAGAATCTACCCCGGGGGCAGAACCTCTACTGGGAAATGAGTCCTCTGGCCCCCTGACCTTTAATCGTTCCCCCTCAAAAGGAAGTGCTCCTGGCTCCAAGGCTTAGTACATAGACCCCATTATCTCTCTCCAAGGCTTAGTACATAGACCCCATTATCTCTCTCCAAGACTTGGTACATAGACCCCATTATCTCTCTCTCCAAGGGCCTGATTCAGAGCCGCTGGTAAGCGGCCGCTCGTTCGCTCCGAGCGATGTTTGCCCAACTGCGCATGCGTATGGATCGTAATACGCATGCGCGAACCAGTCAGTGCGGCTAAAAATCGTTTGTTCGCTAAATAGCGAATGCCTGCTATTTTGAGTGACAGAATGAGGCTTTTGTGAGTGGTAACGGGGGAAGGTGCTTGAAAACGGGGAGTGGAGATCAGAACGCAGGCGTGCTTAAAGGTCAAAACGGGCGTTTTATTGGTGTGCATAATTAATACAGCAGCGTCATTGACCACGTCACTGGGTTATTTTATAGCCAGAACTGCTCGCAAGATTGTGGTAGCAAAAACCAACCACAAGAATAGCGAGCAGTTCATATCCTGGTCGATGTACTCGATTAATCTAATAAATAGCGGACATGACGTAGGATGCGAGCGGCCAGGGGGCGTATTCTTTCAAAAAACGACCGCAAGTTTGTTCGCTCGTTCAGACATAGAGGCGTGAACAGACCGCAAAGAGCAAACGGTTCATTTGAATAGCCACCCCTATTTTCTGAACGAGTGAGCGCGAATAGCGACCGGCTCTGAATCAGGCCCCAAGGCTTAGTACATAGACCCCATTATCTCTCTCCAAGGCTTAGTACGTAGACCCCATTATCTCTCTCCAAGGCTTAGTACATAGACCCCATTATCTCTCTCCAAGGCTTAGTACATAGACCCCATTATCTCTTTCCAAGGCTTAGTACATAGACCCTATTATATCTCTCTCCAAGGCTTAGTACATAGACCCCATTATCTCTCTCTCCAAGGCTTAGTACATAGGGCCTGATTCAGAGACGGACGCTATTTGCGGACGGTCGTTCCAAAAAAGGGGCCGGCTATTTAAATTCAGCGCTCGCTCTTTGCGGTTTGTTGACGCCTCTATGTCTGAGCGAGCGAACGATAAATGCACTCGCTATTTTGTAAAGACGCCACTTTGCCGTTCGCATCCTACATCTCCGGTATTTATTAGATTAATCGGGAACATCGAAAGGCGTCTGAACTGCTCGCAGTGCTTGTGGTATTTTTTTCTTACCGCTATCACTGCGAGCAGTTCAGGCTAAAAGACAACCAAATGACGTGGTCGATGACGCTCCTTTACTAATTATGCACACCCATTAAACGCCCGTTTTTACCGTTTGGCACGCCTGCGTTCGGATCTCCACTCCCCCGTTTTCAAGCGCCTTCCCCTGTTACCACCCACAAACGGTACATTCTGTCACTCAAATTAGCAGCCCCTCGCTGTTTTGCGAGCGCACGATTTTCGACTGCAATGACTGGTTTGCGCATGCGCGTTACGTCCCATACGCATGCGCAGTTGTGCGAACATCGCTCAGAGCAAACGAGCGGCCGCTTACGAGCGGCTATGAATCAGGCCCATAGACCCCTGCTAGTTATACACGCTTCAAGTTACGCACTGCTAGTTACACACTGCTAGTTACACACACTGCTAGTTATACACGCTTCTAGTTACACACACACACTGCTAGTTATACACGCTTCTAGTTACACACACACTGCTAGTTATACACGCTTCTAGTTATGCACTGCTAGTTACACACACTGCTAGTTATACACGCTTCTAGTTATGCACTGCTAGTTACACACACTGCTAGTTATACACACTTCTAGTTACACACACACTGCTAGTTATACACGCTTCTAGTTATGCACTGCTAGTTACACACACTGCTAGTTACACACACTGCTAGTTACACACACTGCTAGTTACACACACTGCTAGTTACACACACTGCTAGTTACACACACTGCTAGTTACACACACTGCTAGTTATACACACTTCTAGTTACACACACACTGCTAGTTATACATGCTTCTAGTTACGCACTGCTAGTTACACACACTGCTAGTTACACACACTGCTAGTTACACACACTGCTAGTTACACACACTGCTAGTTACACACACTGCTAGTTACACACACTGCTAGTTATACACACTTCTAGTTACACACACACTGCTAGTTATACATGCTTCTAGTTACGCACTGCTAGTTACACACACTGCTAGTTACACACACTGCTAGTTACACACACTGCTAGTTACACACACTGCTAGTTACACACACACTGCTAGTTATACATGCTTCTAGTTACGCACTGCTAGTTACACACACTGCTAGTTACACACACTGCTAGTTACACACACTGCTAGTTACACACACTGCTAGTTACACACACTGCTAGTTATACACACTGCTAGTTATACACACTTCTAGTTATACACACTTCTAGTTACACACACTGCTAGTTATACACACTTCTAGTTATACACACTGCTAGTTATACACACTTCTAGTTATACACACTTCTAGTTACACACACTGCTAGTTATACACACTTCTAGTTACACACACTGCTAGTTATACACGCTTCTATTTACACACACACACTGCTAGTTATACACGCTTCAAGTTACACACACACACTGCTAGTTACACACACATTGCTAGTTATACACGCTTCTAGTTACGCACTGCTAGTTACACACACACTGCTAGTTATACACGCTTCTAGTTACACACACACACACTGCTAGTTATACACGCTTCTAGTTACGCACACACACTGCTAGTTATACACACACTGCTAGTTATACACACACTGCTAGTTATACACGCTTCTAGTTACGCACTGCTAGTTACACACACACTGCTAGTTATACACGCTTCTAGTTACACACACACACACTGCTAGTTATACACGCTTCTAGTTACGCACACACACTGCTAGTTATACACACACTGCTAGTTATACACGCTTCTAGTTACGCACACACACTGCTAGTTATACACGCTTCTAGTTACACACACACACACTGCTAGTTATACACGCTTCTAGTTACGCACACACACTGCTAGTTATACATACACTGCTAGTTATACTTACACTGCTAGTTATACATACACACTGCTAGTTACACACACACTGCTAGTTATACACGCTTCTAGTTACACACACACACACTGCTAGTTATACACGCTTCTAGTTACGCACACACACTGCTAGTTATACATACACTGCTAGTTATACATACGCTGCTAGTTATACATACGCTGCTAGTTATACATACGCTGCTAGTTATACATACGCTGCTAGTTATACATACGCTGCTAGTTGCACACACGCTAGTTACACACACTGCTAGTTTTACATACCCACACTTCTACACATACACACTGCTAGTTACACACACACACGTGCTGCTTCTTACACATATACACTGCTAGTTACACACAGACACACGCTTCTTACACATATACACTGCTAGTTACACACAGACACAAACGCTGCTTCTTACACATATACACTGCTAGTTACACACACAGACACGTGCTGCTTCTTACACATATACACTGCTAGTTACACACACACACTGCTATTAACACACATACACTGCTAGTTACACATACACACTGCTAGCTACACATACACACTGCTAGTTACACATACACACTGCTAGCTACACACACACACACTGTCCTTTGCATCTTTGGTGCCCAGGCTGCAGTGTTACATTTGCTGCATGGATATAACATTGCATGCAGACAGCCGTGTGTCCCCTGTCCATGTATGGTGTTATAGTTTGTAGGGGCGGCTGGATTCTCATAGCTGTAATGTATACATTCATGATGTCACTGCTCCTGTCCCGAGGGCTGGGTATACATGAAGTGTCCTGTACTGTTATTGCTGTATACTGTAGGTGTCCTCTCCAAGCCCTGGTGGGAGCTGGCGACGTGCCCCCGTTTTATGGAACGGACTCGGTCCCTGCCCCCAGGCGGCAGACTACGGCGTAGGGGGCACTGTGTGCGATCACGCAGAGCCCATTGTGCACATGTGCAGACCCTCCACCATTGGATTTGTACATAGGCCATCGAGTTTCTGTACAAATCTACATCAGACGTTTTCCTCTCATACAAAGACCACCGCTGTGTAGTGAGAGAGAGAACAAACCGTTCCTGCAGCTATAATATACAGAGACCAATATACAAATGATTACACTGTATCTGAGCTGCCCCCACAGGTAATCCTGTATTACCGCACACAGACCACTATAATATACAGAGAACAATATACAAATGATTACACTGTATCTGAGATGCCCCAACAGGTAATCCTGTATTACCGCACACAAACCGCTATAATATACAGAGAACAATATACTAATTATTACACTGTATCTGAGCTGCCCCAACAGGTAATCCTGTATTACCGCACACAAACCGCTATAATATACAGAGACCAATATACAAATGATTACACTGTATCTGAGCTGCCCCAACAGGTAATCCTGTATTACCGCACACAAACCGCTATAATATACAGAGAACAATATACTAATTATTACACTGTATCTGAGCTGCCCCAACAGGTAATCCTGTATTACCGCACACAAACCGCTATAATATACAGAGACCAATATACAAATGATTACACTGTATCTGAGCTGCCCCAACAGGTAATCCTGTATTACCGAACACAAACCGCTATAATATACAGATAACAATATACAAATGATTACACTGTATCTGAGCTGCCCCCACAGGTAATCCTGTATTACCGCACACAAACCGCTATAATATACAGAGACCAATATACAAATGATTACACTGTATCTGAGCTGCCCCCACAGGTAATCCTGTATTACCGCACACAAACCGCTATAATATACAGAGAACAATATACAAATGATTACACTGTATCTGGGCTGCCCCCACAGGTAATCCTGTATTACCGCACACAAACCGCTATAATATACAGAGAACAATATACAAATGATTACACTGTATCTGAGCTGCCCCCACAGGTAATCCTGTATTACTGCACACAAACCACTATAACAACATCATCACAAAAGGGGGCACATATATTGTAACACTAAAGACCAGATCATTTCTTTAAAGTCCTATATATTTATTATCCAAAAACCACCTCCCGTGGTAATGAGCACATAAAATGCAATAAGACCATACACGCAGGGGTTTAGTAATAGCTAATAACCAGCACCGCAGTTGGTTTATTCATTACCCAACGTCACCAGTCTTTCATTAATTATCCTAATTAGTGTTCAAAAATAGCTGTTGCTGGTGGAATCTACTAATCGCTGTACATACAGATGTGTCCTCTTACATCCTAATAAGAGCGCAATCATCGCGCCATGCGGCTACCCGCAACTGCATACGCTATGGTACGCCATGACGCGCACTGCAAATGCACGATGTATACCTATGGGGTTGCGGGTGTGAATGCAGTGCGTGTATCCGCTCTCGGGCGCACGCTTCGCGCCATTCATGGTGCGATTCGTTACGTACGCAGCAACGATGCAAGAGGACAATATCTGTATATTAGTAACTATAACATTGGCTTTTACAAAAAGAGGCTGGTCCAGTAATAGTGACGTGGGGCGGTTTTCCGCGTTACTCACTGTAAGCCACTTCCTCGGTACCTGTATTCTCCCAATGATAACGCAATCTTCAGCCAACTACCTCCGGCGCCTGGGGCAAAATCGGCAGTGGCTGAACGCTAGTCTCCAATGAATCCGTCTGTAACAGCAGCAATTAACAAGCGGCGAGAGCCGGCCCAGCCGTCAGCTGCGAAGGGCAGGTAGATGGTATGCTGGTCCGGCACTAGATCATATACAGTAACCGGCTGCACTTGCACACGGCGTATAGCTCCTGGTAATACGGCTGTGTGACATCACTCTGGGGACTTGGGGACCGTACATACTAACTCTGATCATTTCTCCGTCCGGTTACCCTGACTGTTTCCTCAGGGGGCAAAGCTTTAGGGAAACTCCTATTTTATATTTATACATGTACAACGATTAGTAGATTCCACCAAGCAGCAGCTATTTTTGAACACTAATTAGGATAATTAATGAAAGACTGGTGACGTTGGTTAATGAATAAACCAACTGCAGTGCTGGTTATTAGCTATTGTGTCCTATATGTCTTTAACGAAACCCCTGCGTGTATGGTTTTATTGATACTTTATGTGCTCATTACCACGGGAGGTCGTTTTTTGATAATAAACATTTAATAGTTAAGAAATGATCTGGTCTTTAGTGTTATATGTGTGTCCGTTTGTGATGATCTAATCACTGCTGCAAAGCGAGAACCTGTGCATTAAATACCACATATATACAGCCCTGTAAGCACCTCTTATATTTATGTATGTAGCTCCTACGTTCCTACGCCATGTAAGCTGCGAGCAGGACCCTCTTACCCCTCTCTCTGGTTACCCCGTCTGGTTTTAATGTTTTGTTCCCAATTGTATAGTGCAGAGGAATATGGTGACCTGGTAACATACATGAATGGTAACAATTTACGCTACTGGGAGTAATTTGTGTAGAGTTAGAAAGTTACATTCCGCAGTGAGACTGACTGTCCTCAGACGTCTGTAACGCCGGCAGCAGGGAGTAGCGTCCTCAGACGTCTGTAACGCCGGCAGCAGGGAGTAGCGTCCTCAGACGTCTGTAACGCCGGCAGCAGGGAGTAGCAGCCTCTGTAAGACCTGGGACAGTACAATGATGGCACCTGCTCATTACTCCTCCAGGTTCGGGAGAGCAAGGAAAAGGAGAGGCTGGAACGGAGGCTGCTGGATGAGCTGTTCAAGATGTTTATGGATTCCGATTCCTTCTACTACAGCTGGACCTATGACCTGACCAATTCTGTACAGAGACAGAGCGCCAGCGAGAAGAGTGGCCTCCCGCTGTGGAGACGGGTGAGTACCAGCCAGAGAATATAGTCACTGTGAGCGTTTGGGGGCCCCTGTCTGTAGGCACTGTGGGAGGTTGGGAGCCCCTGTGTGTAGGCACTGTGGGAGGTTGGGAGCCCCTGTCTGTAGGCAGTGTGGGAGGTTGGGAGCCCCTGTCTGTAGGCAGTGTGGGAGGTTGGGAGCCCCTGTCTGTAGGCAGTGTGGGAGGTTGGGAGCCCCTGTCTGTAGGCAGTGTGGGAGGTTGGGAGCCCCTGTCTGTAGGCAGTGTGGGAGGTTGGGAGCCCCTGTCTGTAGGCAGTGTGGGAGGTTGGGAGCCCCTGTCTGTAGGCAGTGTGGGAGGTTGGGAGCCCCTGTCTGTAGGCAGTGTGGGAGGTTGGGAGCCCCTGTCTGTAGGCAGTGTGGGAGGTTGGGAGCCCCTGTCTGTAGGCAGTGTGGGAGGTTGGGAGCACCTGTCTGTAGGCAGTGTGGGAGGTTGGGAGCCCCTGTCTGTAGGCAGTGTGGGAGGTTGGGAGCCCCTGTCTGTAGGCAGTGTGGGAGGTTGGGAGCCCCTGTCTGTAGGCAGTGTGGGAGGTTGGGAGCCCCTGTCTGTAGGCAGTGTGGGAGGTTGGGAGCCCCTGTCTGTAGGCAGTGTGGGAGGTTGGGAGCCCCTGTCTGTAGGCAGTGTGGGAGGTTGGGAATCCCTGTCTGTAGGCAGTGTGGGAGGTTGGGAGCCCCTGTCTGTAGGCAGTGTGGGAGGTTGGGAGCCCCTGTCTGTAGGCAGTGTGGGAGGTTGGGAATCCCTGTCTGTAGGCAGTGTGGGAGGTTGGGAGCCCCTGTCTGTAGGCAGTGTGGGAGGTTGGGAGCCCCTGTCTGTAGGCAGTGTGGGAGGTTGGGAGCCCCTGTCTGTAAGCAGTGTGGGAGGTCGGGGCCCCTGTCTGTAGGCAGTGTGGGAGGTTGGGGGCCCCTGTCTGTAGGCAGTGTGGGAGGTTGGGGGCCTCTGTCTGTAGGCAGTGTGGGAGGTTGGGAGCCCCTGTCTGTAGGCAGTGTGAGAGGTTGGGGGCCTCTGTCTGTAGGCAGTGTGGTAGGTTGGGAGCCCCTGTCTGTAGGCACTGTGGGAGGTTGGGAATCCCTGTCTGTAGGCAGTGTGGGAGGTTGGGAGCCCCTGTCTGTAGGCAGTGTGGGAGGTTGGGAGCCCCTGTCTGTAGGCAGTGTGGGAGGTTGGGAATCCCTGTCTGTAGGCAGTGTGGGAGGTTGGGAGCCCCTGTCTGTAGGCAGTGTGGGAGGTTGGGAGCCCCTGTCTGTAAGCAGTGTGGGAGGTCGGGGCCCCTGTCTGTAGGCAGTGTGGGAGGTTGGGGGCCCCTGTCTGTAGGCAGTGTGGGAGGTTGGGGGCCTCTGTCTGTAGGCATTGTGGGAGGTTGGGAGCCCCTGTCTGTAGGCAGTGTGAGAGGTTGGGGGCCTCTGTCTGTAGGCAGTGTGGTAGGTTGGGAGCCCCTGTCTGTAGGCAGTGTGGGAGGTTGGGACTCTGGTCTGTAGGCACTGTGGGTGGTTGGGTGCCCCTGTCTGTAGGCAGTGTGGGAGGTCGGGAGCCCCTGTCTGTAGGCAGTGTGGGAGGTTGGGAGCCCCTGTCTGTAGGCAGTGTGGGAGGTTGGGAGCCCCTGTCTGTAGGCAGTGTGGGAGGTTGGGAGCCCCTGTCTGTAGGCAGTGTGGGAGGTTGGGAGCCCCTGTCTGTAGGCAGTGTGGGAGGTTGGGAGCACCTGTCTGTAGGCAGTGTGGGAGGTTGGGAGCCCCTGTCTGTAGGCAGTGTGGGAGGTTGGGAGCCCCTGTCTGTAGGCAGTGTGGGAGGTTGGGAGCCCCTGTCTGTAGGCAGTGTGGGAGGTTGGGAGCCCCTGTCTGTAGGCAGTGTGGGAGGTTGGGAGCCCCTGTCTGTAGGCAGTGTGGGAGGTTGGGAGCCCCTGTCTGTAGGCAGTGTGGGAGGTTGGGAGCACCTGTCTGTAGGCAGTGTGGGAGGTTGGGAGCCCCTGTCTGTAGGCAGTGTGGGAGGTTGGGAGCCCCTGTCTGTAGGCAGTGTGGGAGGTTGGGAGCCCCTGTCTGTAGGCAGTGTGGGAGGTTGGGAGCCCCTGTCTGTAGGCAGTGTGGGAGGTTGGGAGCCCCTGTCTGTAGGCAGTGTGGGAGGTTGGGAGCCCCTGTCTGTAGGCAGTGTGGGAGGTTGGGAGCCCCTGTCTGTAGGCAGTGTGGGAGGTTGGGAGCCCCTGTCTGTAGGCAGTGTGGGAGGTTGGGAGCACCTGTCTGTAGGCAGTGTGGGAGGTTGGGAGCCCCTGTCTGTAGGCAGTGTGGGAGGTTGGGAGCCCCTGTCTGTAGGCAGTGTGGGAGGTTGGGAGCCCCTGTCTGTAGGCAGTGTGGGAGGTTGGGAGCCCCTGTCTGTAGGCAGTGTGGGAGGTTGGGAGCCCCTGTCTGTAGGCAGTGTGGGAGGTTGGGAATCCCTGTCTGTAGGCAGTGTGGGAGGTTGGGAGCCCCTGTCTGTAGGCAGTGTGGGAGGTTGGGAGCCCCTGTCTGTAGGCAGTGTGGGAGGTTGGGAATCCCTGTCTGTAGGCAGTGTGGGAGGTTGGGAGCCCCTGTCTGTAGGCAGTGTGGGAGGTTGGGAGCCCCTGTCTGTAGGCAGTGTGGGAGGTTGGGAGCCCCTGTCTGTAAGCAGTGTGGGAGGTCGGGGCCCCTGTCTGTAGGCAGTGTGGGAGGTTGGGGGCCCCTGTCTGTAGGCAGTGTGGGAGGTTGGGGGCCTCTGTCTGTAGGCAGTGTGGGAGGTTGGGAGCCCCTGTCTGTAGGCAGTGTGAGAGGTTGGGGGCCTCTGTCTGTAGGCAGTGTGGTAGGTTGGGAGCCCCTGTCTGTAGGCACTGTGGGAGGTTGGGAATCCCTGTCTGTAGGCAGTGTGGGAGGTTGGGAGCCCCTGTCTGTAGGCAGTGTGGGAGGTTGGGAGCCCCTGTCTGTAGGCAGTGTGGGAGGTTGGGAGCCCCTGTCTGTAGGCAGTGTGGGAGGTTGGGAGCCCCTGTCTGTAGGCAGTGTGGGAGGTTGGGAGCCCCTGTCTGTAGGCAGTGTGGGAGGTTGGGAGCCCCTGTCTGTAGGCAGTGTGGGAGGTTGGGAGCCCCTGTCTGTAGGCAGTGTGGGAGGTTGGGAGCCCCTGTCTGTAGGCAGTGTGGGAGGTTGGGAGCCCCTGTCTGTAGGCAGTGTGGGAGGTTGGGAGCCCCTGTCTGTAGGCAGTGTGGGAGGTTGGGAGCCCCTGTCTGTAGGCAGTGTGGGAGGTTGGGAGCCCCTGTCTGTAGGCAGTGTGGGAGGTTGGGAGCACCTGTCTGTAGGCAGTGTGGGAGGTTGGGAGCCCCTGTCTGTAGGCAGTGTGGGAGGTTGGGAGCCCCTGTCTGTAGGCAGTGTGGGAGGTTGGGAGCCCCTGTCTGTAGGCAGTGTGGGAGGTTGGGAGCCCCTGTCTGTAGGCAGTGTGGGAGGTTGGGAATCCCTGTCTGTAGGCAGTGTGGGAGGTTGGGAGCCCCTGTCTGTAGGCAGTGTGGGAGGTTGGGAGCCCCTGTCTGTAGGCAGTGTGGGAGGTTGGGAATCCCTGTCTGTAGGCAGTGTGGGAGGTTGGGAGCCCCTGTCTGTAGGCAGTGTGGGAGGTTGGGAGCCCCTGTCTGTAGGCAGTGTGGGAGGTTGGGAGCCCCTGTCTGTAAGCAGTGTGGGAGGTCGGGGCCCCTGTCTGTAGGCAGTGTGGGAGGTTGGGGGCCCCTGTCTGTAGGCAGTGTGGGAGGTTGGGGGCCTCTGTCTGTAGGCAGTGTGGGAGGTTGGGAGCCCCTGTCTGTAGGCAGTGTGAGAGGTTGGGGGCCTCTGTCTGTAGGCAGTGTGGTAGGTTGGGAGCCCCTGTCTGTAGGCACTGTGGGAGGTTGGGAATCCCTGTCTGTAGGCAGTGTGGGAGGTTGGGAGCCCCTGTCTGTAGGCAGTGTGGGAGGTTGGGAGCCCCTGTCTGTAGGCAGTGTGGGAGGTTGGGAATCCCTGTCTGTAGGCAGTGTGGGAGGTTGGGAGCCCCTGTCTGTAGGCAGTGTGGGAGGTTGGGAGCCCCTGTCTGTAAGCAGTGTGGGAGGTCGGGGCCCCTGTCTGTAGGCAGTGTGGGAGGTTGGGGGCCCCTGTCTGTAGGCAGTGTGGGAGGTTGGGGGCCTCTGTCTGTAGGCATTGTGGGAGGTTGGGAGCCCCTGTCTGTAGGCAGTGTGAGAGGTTGGGGGCCTCTGTCTGTAGGCAGTGTGGTAGGTTGGGAGCCCCTGTCTGTAGGCAGTGTGGGAGGTTGGGACTCTGGTCTGTAGGCACTGTGGGTGGTTGGGTGCCCCTGTCTGTAGGCAGTGTGGGAGGTCGGGAGCCCCTGTCTGTAGGCAGTGTGGGAGGTTGGGAGCCCCTGTCTGTAGGCAGTGTGGGAGGTTGGGAGCCCCTGTCTGTAGGCAGTGTGGGAGGTTGGGAGCCCCTGTCTGTAGGCAGTGTGGGAGGTTGGGAGCCCCTGTCTGTAGGCAGTGTGGGAGGTTGGGAGCACCTGTCTGTAGGCAGTGTGGGAGGTTGGGAGCCCCTGTCTGTAGGCAGTGTGGGAGGTTGGGAGCCCCTGTCTGTAGGCAGTGTGGGAGGTTGGGAGCCCCTGTCTGTAGGCAGTGTGGGAGGTTGGGAGCCCCTGTCTGTAGGCAGTGTGGGAGGTTGGGAGCCCCTGTCTGTAGGCAGTGTGGGAGGTTGGGAGCCCCTGTCTGTAGGCAGTGTGGGAGGTTGGGAGCCCCTGTCTGTAGGCAGTGTGGGAGGTTGGGAGCCCCTGTCTGTAGGCAGTGTGGGAGGTTGGGAGCCCCTGTCTGTAGGCAGTGTGGGAGGTTGGGAGCCCCTGTCTGTAGGCAGTGTGGGAGGTTGGGAGCCCCTGTCTGTAGGCAGTGTGGGAGGTTGGGAGCCCCTGTCTGTAGGCAGTGTGGGAGGTTGGGAGCCCCTGTCTGTAGGCAGTGTGGGAGGTTGGGAGCCCCTGTCTGTAGGCAGTGTGGGAGGTTGGGAGCCCCTGTCTGTAGGCAGTGTGGGAGGTTGGGAGCCCCTGTCTGTAGGCAGTGTGGGAGGTTGGGAGCCCCTGTCTGTAGGCAGTGTGGGAGGTTGGGAGCCCCTGTCTGTAGGCAGTGTGGGAGGTTGGGAGCCCCTGTCTGTAGGCAGTGTGGGAGGTTGGGAGCCCCTGTCTGTAGGCAGTGTGGGAGGTTGGGAGCCCCTGTCTGTAGGCAGTGTGGGAGGTTGGGAATCCCTGTCTGTAGGCAGTGTGGGAGGTTGGGAGCCCCTGTCTGTAGGCAGTGTGGGAGGTTGGGAGCCCCTGTCTGTAGGCAGTGTGGGAGGTTGGGAATCCCTGTCTGTAGGCAGTGTGGGAGGTTGGGAGCCCCTGTCTGTAGGCAGTGTGGGAGGTTGGGAGCCCCTGTCTGTAGGCAGTGTGGGAGGTTGGGAGCCCCTGTCTGTAAGCAGTGTGGGAGGTCGGGGCCCCTGTCTGTAGGCAGTGTGGGAGGTTGGGGGCCCCTGTCTGTAGGCAGTGTGGGAGGTTGGGGGCCTCTGTCTGTAGGCAGTGTGGGAGGTTGGGAGCCCCTGTCTGTAGGCAGTGTGAGAGGTTGGGGGCCTCTGTCTGTAGGCAGTGTGGTAGGTTGGGAGCCCCTGTCTGTAGGCACTGTGGGAGGTTGGGAATCCCTGTCTGTAGGCAGTGTGGGAGGTTGGGAGCCCCTGTCTGTAGGCAGTGTGGGAGGTTGGGAGCCCCTGTCTGTAGGCAGTGTGGGAGGTTGGGAATCCCTGTCTGTAGGCAGTGTGGGAGGTTGGGAGCCCCTGTCTGTAGGCAGTGTGGGAGGTTGGGAGCCCCTGTCTGTAAGCAGTGTGGGAGGTCGGGGCCCCTGTCTGTAGGCAGTGTGGGAGGTGGGGGCCCCTGTCTGTAGGCAGTGTGGGAGGTTGGGGGCCTCTGTCTGTAGGCATTGTGGGAGGTTGGGAGCCCCTGTCTGTAGGCAGTGTGAGAGGTTGGGGGCCTCTGTCTGTAGGCAGTGTGGTAGGTTGGGAGCCCCTGTCTGTAGGCAGTGTGGGAGGTTGGGACTCTGGTCTGTAGGCACTGTGGGTGGTTGGGTGCCCCTGTCTGTAGGCAGTGTGGGAGGTCGGGAGCCCCTGTCTGTAGGCAGTGTGGGAGGTTGGGAGCCCCTGTCTGTAGGCAGTGTGGGAGGTTGGGAGCCCCTGTCTGTAGGCAGTGTGGGAGGTTGGGAGCCCCTGTCTGTAGGCAGTGTGGGAGGTTGGGAGCCCCTGTCTGTAGGCAGTGTGGGAGGTTGGGAGCACCTGTCTGTAGGCAGTGTGGGAGGTTGGGAGCCCCTGTCTGTAGGCAGTGTGGGAGGTTGGGAGCCCCTGTCTGTAGGCAGTGTGGGAGGTTGGGAGCCCCTGTCTGTAGGCAGTGTGGGAGGTTGGGAGCCCCTGTCTGTAGGCAGTGTGGGAGGTTGGGAGCCCCTGTCTGTAGGCAGTGTGGGAGGTTGGGAGCCCCTGTCTGTAGGCAGTGTGGGAGGTTGGGAGCCCCTGTCTGTAGGCAGTGTGGGAGGTTGGGAGCCCCTGTCTGTAGGCAGTGTGGGAGGTTGGGAGCCCCTGTCTGTAGGCAGTGTGGGAGGTTGGGAGCCCCTGTCTGTAGGCAGTGTGGGAGGTTGGGAGCCCCTGTCTGTAGGCAGTGTGGGAGGTTGGGAATCCCTGTCTGTAGGCAGTGTGGGAGGTTGGGAGCCCCTGTCTGTAGGCAGTGTGGGAGGTTGGGAGCCCCTGTCTGTAGGCAGTGTGGGAGGTTGGGAATCCCTGTCTGTAGGCAGTGTGGGAGGTTGGGAGCCCCTGTCTGTAGGCAGTGTGGGAGGTTGGGAGCCCCTGTCTGTAGGCAGTGTGGGAGGTTGGGAGCCCCTGTCTGTAAGCAGTGTGGGAGGTCGGGGCCCCTGTCTGTAGGCAGTGTGGGAGGTTGGGGGCCCCTGTCTGTAGGCAGTGTGGGAGGTTGGGGGCCTCTGTCTGTAGGCAGTGTGGGAGGTTGGGAGCCCCTGTCTGTAGGCAGTGTGAGAGGTTGGGGGCCTCTGTCTGTAGGCAGTGTGGTAGGTTGGGAGCCCCTGTCTGTAGGCACTGTGGGAGGTTGGGAATCCCTGTCTGTAGGCAGTGTGGGAGGTTGGGAGCCCCTGTCTGTAGGCAGTGTGGGAGGTTGGGAGCCCCTGTCTGTAGGCAGTGTGGGAGGTTGGGAATCCCTGTCTGTAGGCAGTGTGGGAGGTTGGGAGCCCCTGTCTGTAGGCAGTGTGGGAGGTTGGGAGCCCCTGTCTGTAAGCAGTGTGGGAGGTCGGGGCCCCTGTCTGTAGGCAGTGTGGGAGGTTGGGGGCCCCTGTCTGTAGGCAGTGTGGGAGGTTGGGGGCCTCTGTCTGTAGGCATTGTGGGAGGTTGGGAGCCCCTGTCTGTAGGCAGTGTGAGAGGTTGGGGGCCTCTGTCTGTAGGCAGTGTGGTAGGTTGGGAGCCCCTGTCTGTAGGCAGTGTGGGAGGTTGGGACTCTGGTCTGTAGGCACTGTGGGTGGTTGGGGGCCCCTGTCTGTAGGCACTGTGGGAGGTCGGGGCCCCTGTCTGTAGGCACTGTGGGAGGTCGGGCCCCCGTTTATAGTCACTGTGATAAGACGGCTCCTCACTTGTGTTTTTCTCTTTTTAGGTAGACGAACGCTTTTTCTGGAACAGACATATGCTGCACGATCTCATTCAGCTTCAGGTGAGATTTGTGGGTGTAGGAATGGTGTGGTGCAGCGCACTATATACACAGAGTTACTGGGTACAGAGCACAGACACACATTTTGTGTATGGTTCTGCTGTACTGGTGAAACGCCACAAGATTATGCCAATTATTACTGATTAAGTTTCCGGAAGGAAGTGCTGGATTTAATCCATAGTGCCAAGGAGACTTGCTGAGCTGGTTGTCGTCGCTTTGGCATATCCTGTTGTACAGCATGTAACCCATGCGGACAGGTGGAATGATTAATGTGCGCACTCACTGGTGTTCTAGGAGCACATTTAGCGGAATCCTTTCATTCCATAAAGTAGGTGTTATAATACTTTACAGAACGACTGCTGGGGCGCGATACCGAAAATCCTCAGCGCTTTCACTAACTGGTCTCCATTAAATGGTCTCATAAAATCAGGATTGTACATGAAGTTCTGCTCCCACCTCTCAGTGACCTCGCTGGGAACAAAGGAAATGTGATCACAGTGTCACACACAGTTACACCTCTCCCATGTATGTTCCTGAATGTGTCACACACAGTTACACCTCTCCCATGTATGTTCCTGAATGTGTCACACAGTTACACCTCTCCCATGTATGTTCCTGAATGTGTCACACAGTTATACCTCTCCCATGTATGTTCCTGAATGTGTCACACACAGTTACACCTCTCCCATGTATGTTCCTGAATGTGTCACACAGTTACACCTCTCCCATGTATGTTCCTGACTGTGTCACACATAGTTACACCTCTCCCATGTATGTTCCTGAATGTATCACACACAGTTACACCTCTCCCATGTATGTTCCTGAATGTGTCACACATAGTTACACCTCTCCCATGTATGTTCCTGAATGTGTCACACATAGTTACACCTCTCCCATGTATGTTCCTGAATGTGTCACACAGTTATACCTCTCCCATGTATGTTCCTGAATGTGTCACACAGTTATACCTCTCCCATGTATGTTCCTGAATGTGTCACACATAGTTATACCTCTCCCATGTATGGTCCTGAATGTGTCACACACAGTTACACCTCTCCCATGTATGTTCCTGACTGTGTCACACAGTTATACCTCTCCCATGTATGGTCCTGAATGTGACACACACAGTTATACCTCTCCCATGTATGGTCCTTAATGACGTTACAGCTTGTGCTTTAGGATTACTGGTCCCTTTGCTGTAACCAGCTCCTGTGGGCCGGGGGATACTAGATTACTTGTCCCTTAGCTGTAACCAGCTCCTGTGGGCCGGGGGATACTAGATTACTGGTCCCTTAGCTGTAACCAGCTCCTGTGGGCCGGGGGATACTAGATTACCGGTCCCTTAGCTGTAACCAGCTCCTGTGGGCCGGGGGATACTAGATTACCGGTCCCTTAGCTGTAACCAGCTCCTGTGGGCCGGGGGATACTAGATTACCGGTCCCTTAGCTGTAACCAGCTCCTGTGGGCCGGGGGATACTAGATTACTGGTCCCATAGCTGTAACCAGCTCCTGTGGGCCGGGGGATACTAGATTACCGGTCCCATAGCTGTAACCAGCTCTTGTGGGCCGGGGGATACTAGATTACCGGTCCCTTAGCTGTAACCAGCTCCTGTGGGCCGGGGGATACTAGATTACCGGTCCCTTAGCTGTAACCAGCTCCTGTGGGCCGGGGGATACTTGATTACCGGTCCCTTAGCTGTAACCAGCTCCTGTGGGCCGGGGGATACTAGATTACTGGTCCCTTAGCTGTAACCAGCTCCTGTGGCCGGGGGATACTAGATTACCGGTCCCTTAGCTGTAACCAGCTCCTGTGGGCCGGGGGATACTAGATTATTGGTCCCTTAGCTGTAACCAGCTCCTGTGGGCCGGGGGATACTAGATTATTGGTCCCTTAGCTGTAACCAGCTCCTGTGGGCCGGGGGATACTAGATTATTGGTCCCTTAGCTGTAACCAGCTCCTGTGGGCCGGGGGATACTAGATTATTGGTCCCTTAGCTGTAACCAGCTCCTGTGGGCCGGGGGATACTAGATTACCGGTCCCTTAGCTGTAACCAGCTCCTGTGGGCCGGGGGATACTAGATTACTGGTCCCTTAGCTGTAACCAGCTCCTGTGGGCCGGGGGATACTAGATTACCGGTCCCATAGCTGTAACCAGCTCCTGTGGGCCGGGGGATACTAGATTACCGGTCCCATAGCTGTAACCAGCTCCTGTGGGCCGGGGGATACTAGATTACCGGTCCCATAGCTGTAACCAGCTCTTGTGGGCCGGGGGATACTAGATTACCGGTCCCTTAGCTGTAACCAGCTCCTGTGGGCCGGGGGATACTAGATTACTGGTCCCTTAGCTGTAACCAGCTCCTGTGGGCCGGGGGATACTAGATTACCGGTCCCATAGCTGTAACCAGCTCCTGTGGGCCGGGGGATACTAGATTACCGGTCCCATAGCTGTAACCAGCTCCTGTGGGCCGGGGGATACTAGATTACCGGTCCCATAGCTGTAACCAGCTCTTGTGGGCCGGGGGATACTAGATTACCGGTCCCATAGCTGTAACCAGCTCCTGTGGGCCGGGGGATACTAGATTACCGGTCCCATAGCTGTAACCAGCTCCTGTGGGCCGGGGGATACTAGATTACCGGTCCCATAGCTGTAACCAGCTCCTGTGGGCCGGGGGATACTAGATTACCGGTCCCTTAGCTGTAACCAGCTCCTGTGGGCCGGGGGATACTAGATTACCGGTCCCTTAGCTGTAACCAGCTCCTGTGGGCCGGGGGATACTAGATTACCGGTCCCTTAGCTGTAACCAGCTCCTGTGGGCCGGGGAATACTAGATTACCGGTCCCTTAGCTGTAACCAGCTCCTGTGGGCCGGGGAATACTAGATTACCGGTCCCTTAGCTGTAACCAGCTCCTGTGGGCCGGGGGATACTAGATTACCGCTCCCTTAGCTGTAACCAGCTCCTGTGGGCCGGGGGATACTAGATTACCGCTCCCTTAGCTGTAACCAGCTCCTGTGGGCCGGGGGATACTAGATTACCGCTCCCTTAGCTGTAACCAGCTCCTGTGGGCCGGGGGATACTAGATTACCGCTCCCTTAGCTGTAACCAGCTCCTGTGGGCCGGGGGATACTAGATTACCGCTCCCTTAGCTGTAACCAGCTCCTGTGGGCCGGGGGATACTAGATTACCGCTCCCTTAGCTGTAACCAGCTCCTGTGGGCCGGGGGATACTAGATTACCGCTCCCTTAGCTGTAACCAGCTCCTGTGGGCCGGGGGATACTAGATTACCGCTCCCTTAGCTGTAACCAGCTCCTGTGGGCCGGGGGATACTAGATTACCGCTCCCTTAGCTGTAACCAGCTCCTGTGGGCCGGGGGATACTAGATTACCGCTCCCTTAGCTGTAACCAGCTCCTGTGGGCCGGGGGATACTAGATTACCGCTCCCTTAGCTGTAACCAGCTCCTGTGGGCCGGGGGATACTAGATTACCGCTCCCTTAGCTGTAACCAGCTCCTGTGGGCCGGGGGATACTAGATTACCGCTCCCTTAGCTGTAACCAGCTCCTGTGGGCCGGGGGATACTAGATTACCGCTCCCTTAGCTGTAACCAGCTCCTGTGGGCCGGGGGATACTAGATTACCGCTCCCTTAGCTGTAACCAGCTCCTGTGGGCCGGGGGATACTAGATTACCGCTCCCTTAGCTGTAACCAGCTCCTGTGGGCCGGGGGATACTAGATTACCGCTCCCTTAGCTGTAACCAGCTCCTGTGGGCCGGGGGATACTAGATTACCGCTCCCTTAGCTGTAACCAGCTCCTGTGGGCCGGGGGATACTAGATTACCGCTCCCTTAGCTGTAACCAGCTCCTGTGGGCCGGGGGATACTAGATTACCGCTCCCTTAGCTGTAACCAGCTCCTGTGGGCCGGGGGATACTAGATTACCGCTCCCTTAGCTGTAACCAGCTCCTGTGGGCCGGGGGATACTAGATTACCGCTCCCTTAGCTGTAACCAGCTCCTGTGGGCCGGGGGATACTAGATTACCGCTCCCTTAGCTGTAACCAGCTCCTGTGGGCCGGGGGATACTAGATTACCGCTCCCTTAGCTGTAACCAGCTCCTGTGGGCCGGGGGATACTAGATTACCGCTCCCTTAGCTGTAACCAGCTCCTGTGGGCCGGGGGATACTAGATTACCGCTCCCTTAGCTGTAACCAGCTCCTGTGGGCCGGGGGATACTAGATTACCGCTCCCTTAGCTGTAACCAGCTCCTGTGGGCCGGGGGATACTAGATTACCGCTCCCTTAGCTGTAACCAGCTCCTGTGGGCCGGGGGATACTAGATTACCGCTCCCTTAGCTGTAACCAGCTCCTGTGGGCCGGGGGATACTAGATTACCGCTCCCTTAGCTGTAACCAGCTCCTGTGGGCCGGGGGATACTAGATTACCGGTCCCTTAGCTGTAACCAGCTCCTGTGGGCCGGGGGATACTTGATTACCGGTCCCTTAGCTGTAACCAGCTCCTGTGGGCCGGGGGATACTTGATTACCGGTCCCTTAGCTGTAACCAGCTCCTGTGGGCCGGGGGATACTAGATTACCGGTCCCTTAGCTGTAACCAGCTCCTGTGGGCCGGGGGATACTAGATTACCGGTCCCTTAGCTGTAACCAGCTCCTGTGGGCCGGGGGATACTAGATTACCGGTCCCTTAGCTGTAACCAGCTCCTGTGGGCCGGGGGTACTAGATTACTTGTCCCTTAGCTGTAACCAGCTCCTGTGGGCCGGGGGATACTATGGCAGAGCCTCGTTCTGTCTCCGTCAGTTCAGTTTATATACATTATATTATAATAATATTCCTGTGCTGCGATATGATCTGACGTCACCCAGTTCCTTAGTGTGTTCCCTTATGACATCATTCCGTAATACCTTACACCCTGGTATATAGCGTGTGCCATAGTTCCTATAGCGTGTGCCCTGTCCTTGTTCCACAGGATCACCATGGGGGAAACTGGATCCTGCCCATTATTCAGGGGTTTGTACAGATTGAGGAGCTTGTGGTAAACTATAATGAGTCTTCAGATGATGAGAAGAGCAGTCCAGAGACCCCTCCTCAAGAACCCACATGTGTGGATGATGTGCACCCCCGATTCCTGGTTGCTTTAATCTCGCGGAGGAGTCGACATCGAGCAGGTGAGTCCTGAGCTGGAGGCCAGTCTCTGGGGCAGTGTCTCTTTGTGGCTGCGGTATCTGTCTGTGGGGCGGCGGTGTTTGTGTAGTGTCATCGGTGGGGGGGGCGGTGTTTGTGTAGTGTCATCGGTGGGGGGGGCGGTGTCTGTGGAGGGTCACCGGTGGGGGGGCTGTGCTTGTGTAGTGTCACCGGTGGGGGGGCGGTGTCTGTGGAGGGTCACCGGTGGGGGGGCGGTGTCTGTGGAGTGTATATGTGTGGTAGTGGCATATGTGTGTGTGTGTATGTGTATATATATATATATATATATATATATATATATATATATATATATATATATGTGTGGTAGTGTTGTATTGGTGTGGTAGTGTTGTATTGGTGTGGTAGTGTTGTATTGGTGTGGTAGTGGTGTGTATATGTGTGGTAGTGTTGTGTGTGTGTGTAGTGTGGTAGTGGTGTGTATATGTGTGGTAGTGTTGTATGTGTGTGTAGTGTGGTAGTGGTGTGTGTATGTGTGGTAGTATTGTATGTGTGTGTAGTGTGGTAGTGTTGTGTGTAGTGTGGTAGTGTTGTATGTGTGGTAGTGTGTGTATGTGTGGTAGTGTGTGTGTGTGTGTAGTGTGGTAGTGGTGTGTAGTGTGGTAGTGGTGTGTGTATGTGTGGTAGTGTTGTGTGTGTGTGGTAGTGGTGTGTGTATGTGTAGTATGTGTGGTAGTGGTGTGTAGTGTGGTAATGTTGGTATGGGACGGAGCACAGGCTGCCTCTGGGTAGTTGCTGACGTTCTCAGTGGCGCCGCCTGTGCGCAGTAACAGGAGCCGCCATTGTCACGTAGCGCACACCGTGTAATAGAACTATTCCCTGTCTTTGCCTTTTCCTAGGCATGAGGTATAAACGCCGCGGGGTAGATAAAAATGGACACGTTGCAAACTATGTGGAGACAGAACAATTTATCCATGTGCACAACCACACCTTGTCCTTCGTGCAGAGCCGGGGCTCCGTCCCTGTGTTCTGGAGTCAGGCCGGCTATCGGTACAACCCACGTCCTCGGCTGGATAAAGGTGAGATGACCGGGGGTATATTAGTATATAGTGTTTGTTTCTGTACAGCATTGCCGTGTTCTGGAGTCAGGCCGGTTATCGGTACAACCCACGTCCTCGGCTGGATAAAGGTGAGATGACCGGGGGTATATTAGTACATAGTGTGTGTTTCTGTACAGCATTGCCGTGTTCTGGAGTCAGGCCGGCTATCGGTACAAGCCACGTCCTCGGCTGGATAAAGGTGAGATGACCGGGGGTATATTAGTATATAGGGTGTGTTTCTGTACAGCATTGCCGTGTTCTGGAGTCAGGCCGGCTATCGGTACAAGCCACGTCCTCGGCTGGATAAAGGTGAGATGACCGGGGGTATATTAGTATATAGTGTGTGTTTCTGTACAGCATTGCCATGTTCTGGAGTCAGGCCGGCTATCGGTACAAGCCACGTCCTCGGCTGGATAAAGGTGAGATGACCGGGGGTATATTAGTATATAGGGTGTGTTTCTGTACAGCATTGCCGTGTTCTGGAGTCAGGCCGGCTATCGGTACAAGCCACGTCCTCGGCTGGATAAAGGTGAGATGACCGGGGGTATATTAGTACATAGTGTGTGTTTCTGTACAGCATTGCCGTGTTCTGGAGTCAGGCCGGCTATCGGTACAAGCCACGTCCTCGGCTGGATAAAGGTGAGATGACCGGGGGTATATTAGTACATAGTGTGTGTTTCTGTACAGCATTGCCGTGTTCTGGAGTCAGGCCGGCTATCGGTACAAGCCACGTCCTCGGCTGGATAAAGGTGAGATGACCGGGGGTATATTAGTATATAGTGTGTGTTTCTGTACAGCATTGCCGTGTTCTGGAGTCAGGCCGGCTATCGGTACAAGCCACGTCCTCGACTGGATAAAGGTGAGATTACCGGGGGTATATTAGTATATAGTGTGTGTTTCTGTACAGCATTGCCGTGTTCTGGAGTCAGGCCGGCTATCGGTACAAGCCACGTCCTCGGCTGGATAAAGGTGAGATGACCGGGGGTATATTAGTATATAGTGTGTGTTTCTGTACAGCATTGCCGTGTTCTGGAGTCAGGCCGGTTATCGGTACAACCCACGTCCCCGGCTGGATAAAGGTGAGATGACCGGGGGTATATTAGTATATAGTGTGTGTTTCTGTACAGCATTGCCGTGTTCTGGAGTCAGGCCGGCTATCGGTACAAGCCACGTCCTCGGCTGGATAAAGGTGAGATGACCGGGGGTATATTAGTATATAGTGTGTGTTTCTGTACAGCATTGCCGTGTTCTGGAGTCAGGCCGGCTATCGGTACAAGCCACGTCCTCGGCTGGATAAAGGTGAGATGACCGGGGGTATATTAGTATATAGTGTGTGTTTCTGTACAGCATTGCCGTGTTCTACATTATTATCTATCATTTCAGTACCCGAATCATCGGTGTATGTAAATCCCATTTACACACTATGGCCGGTATCCATGTTTTTTTTCGTGATATCTAATTAAACCCCGTCTTTCCGTCCGCAAATTTTCTGTTTTTCTCACGAAAACACATAGGAATCGCGAAAAGTCACGGACCTCTTTATTTTTACTGCCGCTATCGGGAGAAAAATGGCTTCTTTTCACGGCTATGGTTTTGCCTGTGTGACGCAGGTGAAACAAAATCCCTGATAAGTTCCGGCATCGGGGCTGATTGGATACCGGCCTATATCACCCGTACGCCCATCACATACCAACAAAAACAATCCCCGATCCTCATACCAGCCTGGTGACCCCCACACATCATACCAGGCATGACCCTGCTTTGTGTGACACACACGCCTCCCATGTAGTAGCAATGATGCGTGTCAGAGGGCAGGACCCCGCAGGTTATTGGCAGGCCATGGTCCGCCATAGGGGCACAGGTGATGGCGTCTTCATTATCCTGCTGTACTATGACTGAGACGACTCTAGCGCTGGACGTATTTTTTGCGTCTTTTTTGACGAGCATGCGTTGAAGTCAGAACTCGATGCTGATTAATATAAGTGACGTATATCTGTGTGTGATCTGACTCTGTATAAGAAGTGCTATAATGTACTGTAGCGGCTGAAGCTTATTTCATTCCAAGGGTGGTTCATGTACAGTCGTATATCAAATTAATAAGCACAGTCTCCCGCTGCGTCCTATTTGCATCGTGTGTTTTGGGGAAAAAGTCACCCAACGCTAGCAGAGTAGCGCAGGACCTGGGGGCTCACTCACGCCTGGAAAGTCGATCTGCGTATTGAGACTTGATGTGGTAGGAAGCATCTGTATACTGAGCCTGTAGAGCAGTATACGGGCGTGCGATGTGCTGGTGTATAGACAGTGTTACTGGTCACAGCTTACAGTATACATTGTGCATTTGCTTTATCCAGGCGAGACAGAAACCAACCCGTACTTCTGCTTACATTTTACCCAGGAGCTGGAAGTGTACAAGAAGCAGGTGAGTAACCATCCGGTGTGACTCCCTTTTGTCCCAGCTTAGTGCCACCCCCTCTCACCAGTCTCCTCCTCCTTGGCGTTTGCAGGTTCTTCTTAATCTGGTGGACCAGACCGGCCGGGAAAAGATAATTGGGGATGCGTACCTGAAGCAGGTCTTAATGTTTAACTGTCCGAACCTCACATACGTGACCTTTGACTTTCACGAGCACTGGTAAGGTGTCCGAGGGGCCTTTGTCACTGACCTCGCATATGTTGTGTGACCACTGCCTGTGTGCTGCTCACTGGTGGCCCAACGGCTGGTTCTGGCGTTACCCCCGCGGTACAGTACTCACCTGCCGCTGCGCTCAGCATTGTCCCCACTGTGAGGATTGCGCCATTAGTGCTGCATCCAGTGCCTGTGACATTACTTGTCCCTTGAGCCCTATCTTATTATGTTTCATTTGTAAGGCGCCGTATATAGTCCGCAGCGCCGTCCAGGGGGCGAGAACATTTATTAGTATTAAACAACAAAGAATAATACATAAATCCACCCAGCAAAATTATACAATGACCAATCATCTGCTATAAACAGGTCCAGCTACTGACCAGACCTCAGTCACTGCCCAGGAGCACGTGAGACGGGTGCAGGGTTATATGGAGGGAGTACACAAGGGTGGCGCTAAGTGGGGAGTATGGATGGGGCAGTATATAGTTCACAGCCTAGAAGTAGAGCAGCAGAACTGTAAGAGCAGAGAGTGAGGAGGGGAAGGGGAGGAGGCAGAGGAGGGGGATGAAGGTGGCTATAGGGGGTTAGAGCGGTGCCTAGAAGTAGAGCAGCAGAACTGTAAGAGCAGAGAGTGAGGAGGGGGAGGAGGCAGAGGAGGGGGATGAAGGTGGCTATAGGGGGTTATAGCGGTGCCTAGAAGTAGAGCAGCAGAACTGTAAGAGCAGAGAGTGAGGAGGGGAGGGGAAGGGAAGGAGGCAGAGGAGGGGGATGAAGGTGGCTATAGGGGGTTAGAGCGGTGCCTAGAAGTTGAGCAGCAGAACTGTAAGAGCAGAGAGTGAGGAGGGGAAGGGGAGGAGGCAGAGGAGGGGGATGAAGGTGGCTATAGGGGGTTATAGCGGTGCCTAGAAGTAGAGCAGCAGAACTGTAAGAGCAGAGAGTGAGGAGGGGAAGGGGAGGAGGCAGAGGAGGGGGATGAAGGTGGCTATAGGGGGTTATAGCGGTGCCTAGAAGTAGAGCAGCAGAACTGTAAGAGCAGAGAGTGAGGAGGGGAAGGGGAGGAGGCAGAGGAGGGGGATGAAGGTGGCTATAGGGGGTTATAGCGGTGCCTAGAAGTAGAGCAGCAGAACTGTAAGAGCAGAGAGTGAGGAGGGGGAGGAGGCAGAGGAGGGGGATGAAGGTGACTATAGGGGGTTAGAGCGGTGCCTAGAAGTAGAGCAGCAGAGAGTGAGGAGGGGAAGGGGAGGAGGCAGGTGAGGGGGATGAAGGTGGCTATAGGGGGTTAGAGCGGTGCCTAGAAGTAGAGCAGCAGAGAGTGAGGAGGGGAAGGGGAGGGGGATGAAGGTGACTATAGGGGGTTAGAGCGGTGCCTAGAAGTAGAACAGCAGAACTGTAAGAGCAGAGAGTGAGGAGGGGAAGGGGAGGAGGCAGAGGAGTGGGATGAAGGTGGCTATAGGGGGTTAGAGCGGTGCCTAGAAGTAGAGCAGCAGATCTGTAAGAGCAGAGAGTGAGGAGGGGAAGGGGAGGAGGCAGAGGAGGGGGATGAAGGTGATTATAGGGGGTTATAGCGGTGCCTAGAAGTAGAGCAGCAGAGCTGTAAGAGCAGAGAGTGAGGAGGGGAGGGGAAGGGAAGGAGGCAGAGGAGGGGGCTGAAGGTGACTATAGGGGGTTAGAGCTGTGCCTAGAAGTAGAGCAGCAGAACTGTAAGAGCAGAGAGTGAGGAGGGGAAGGGGAGGAGGCAGAGGAGGGGGATGAAGGTGGCTATAGGGGGTTAGAGCGGTGCCTAGAAGTAGAGCAGCAGAACTGTAAGAGCAGAGAGTGAGGAGGGGAAGGGGAGGAGGCAGAGGAGGGGGATGAAGGTGACTATAGGGGGTTAGAGCGGTGCCTAGAAGTAGAGCAGCAGAGAGTGAGGAGGGGAAGGGGAGGAGGCAGAGGAGGGGGATGAAGGTGGCTATAGGGGGTTAGAGCGGTGCCTAGAAGTAGGGCTGCAGAGCTGTAATAGCAGAGAGTGAGGAGGGGGATGAAGGTGACTATAGGGGGTTAGAGCGGTGCCTAGAAGTAGAGCAGCAGAACTGTAAGAGCAGAGAGTGAGGAGGGGAAGGGGAGGAGGCAGGTGAGGGGGATGAAGGTGGCTATAGGGGGTTAGAGCGGTGCCTAGAAGTAGAGCAGCAGAGCTGTAAGAGCAGAGAGTGAGGAGGGGAAGGGGAGGGGGATGAAGGTGACTATAGGGGGTTAGAGCGGTGCCTAGAAGTAGAGCAGCAGAGCTGTTAGTGCAGAGAATGAGGAGGGGGAGGAGGCAGAGAAAGGGGATGATGGTGACTACAGGGGGTTAGAGCGGTGCCTAGAAGTAGAGCAGCAGAACTGTAAGAGCAGAGAGTGAGGAGGGGAAGGGGAGGAGGCAGGTGAGGGGGATGAAGGTAGCTATAGGGGGTTAGAGCGGTGCCTAGAAGTAGAGCAGCAGAACTGTAACAGCAGAGAGTGAGGAGGGGAAGGGGAGGAGGCAGAGGAGGGGGATGAAGGTGGCTATAGGGGGTTAGAGCGGTGCCTAGAAGTAGAGCAGCAGAGCTGTAAGAGCAGAGAATGAGGAGGGGAAGGGGAGGAGGCAGAGGAGGGGGATGAAGGTGGCTATAGGGGGTTAGAGCGGTGCCTAGAAGTAGAGCAGCAGAGCTGTAAGAGCAGAGAGTGAGGAGGGGGAGGGGAGGAGGCAGAGGAGGGGGATGAAGGTGGCTATAGGGGGTTAGAGCGGTGCCTAGAAGTAGAGCAGCAGAGCTGTAAGAGCAGAGAGTGAGGAGGGGAAGGGGAGGAGGCAGAGGAGGGGGAGGAAGGTGACTATAGGGGGTTAGAGCGGTGCCTAGAAGTAGAGCAGCAGAACTGTAAGAGCAGAGAGTGAGGAGGGGGAGGGGAGGAGGCAGAGGAGGGGGATGAAGGTGGCTATAGGGGGTTAGAGCGGTGCCTAGAAGTAGAGCAGCAGAACTGTAAGAGCAGAGAGGGAGGAGGCAGAGGAGGGGGATGAAGGTGGCTATAGGGGGTTAGAGCGGTGCCTAGAAGTAGAGCAGCAGAACTGTAAGAGCAGAGAGTGAGGAGGGGGAGGAGGCAGAGAAAGGGGATGATGGTGACTACAGGGGGTTAGAGCGGTGCCTAGAAGTAGAGCAGCAGAACTGTAACAGCAGAGAGTGAGGAGGGGAAGGGGAGGAGGCAGAGGAGGGGGATGAAGGTGGCTATAGGGGGTTAGAGCGGTGCCTAGAAGTAGAGCAGCAGAGCTGTAAGAGCAGAGAATGAGGAGGGGAAGGGGAGGAGGCAGAGGAGGGGGATGAAGGTGGCTATAGGGGGTTAGAGCGGTGCCTAGAAGTAGAGCAGCAGAGCTGTAAGAGCAGAGAGTGAGGAGGGGGAGGGGAGGAGGCAGAGGAGGGGGATGAAGGTGGCTATAGGGGGTTAGAGCGGTGCCTAGAAGTAGAGCAGCAGAACTGTAAGAGCAGAGAGGGAGGAGGCAGAGGAGGGGGATGAAGGTGACTATAGGGGGTTAGAGCGGTGCCTAGAAGTAGAGCAGCAGAACTGTAAGAGCAGAGAGTGAGGAGGGGAAGGGGAGGAGGCAGAGGAGAGGGATGAAGGTGACTATAGGGGGTTAGAGCGGTGCCTAGAAGTAGAGCAGCAGAACTGTAAGAGCAGAGAGTGAGGAGGGGGAGGAGGCAGAGGAGGGGGATGAAGGTGGCTATAGGGGGTTAGAGCGGTGCCTAGAAGTAGAGCAGCAGAACTGTAAGAGCAGAGAGTGAGGAGGGGGAGGAGGCAGAGGAGGGGGATGAAGGTGGCTATAGGGGGTTAGAGCGGTGCCTAGAAGTAGAGCAGCAGAGCTGTAAGAGCAGAGAGTGAGGAGGGGAAGGGGAGGAGGCAGAGGAGGGGGAGGAAGGTGACTATAGGGGGTTAGAGCGGTGCCTAGAAGTAGAGCAGCAGAACTGTAAGAGCAGAGAGTGAGGAGGGGAAGGGGAGGAGGCAGAGGAGGGGGATGAAGGTGGCTATAGGGGGTTAGAGCGGTGCCTTGTAAGTAGGGCTGCAGAGCTGTTAGAGTAGAGAGTGGAGTAGGTGGTATGAAATGTGGACAGCATAAGGGGGACTTAGTCGTTGGGTGCGGTGTGCCGTGGTTGGGGTGTAATAGTTTAGGCCTTACATACTATACACGCACCAGTTGTAGTCTGCTTATATCAGGGTTATGTGGACACTTGTTACCCATTGCTGCTGAAGACGTGGATTGGTAATGGTTGATTTGTGCAGTATCTGATTGGCTACTGAGCACTTCATATAGTAATGAGCCCAAATCACCGTGTATTATGTCCTCTGTAATGGTAACTCCTCTCCTCCCATCATTCAGTGTCTCCCAGTGTATAAGGTGGGTGTATCGGAGACTGTAATGGGTTCCGGGACTGGTCCTATATAAACTAAGGACCTGAGTTACTTTACAGATATCCATGTCCCGTCTTTCATGCGGTTTATGTACAGAAAAGGAAGCGATAATGGAGGCGGTGATCTGTGTGTAGTGTATTTTCCTTATTGTCCTACCATAAGGTCCTGGAATCTCTGCTGAGCACTATTAGTACTGTGTGGCTTTCCTGCTGTTGTCCTCTCAGCGGCTTCTGTGTATAGAACTAGTGTAGTTACATGCTGGTAGGGAATATTACGCTGTCGTGCTTGTGTCTGGCAGATCAGGCGCCTCTGTTCCTCAGTGTGGGTGGGTAATTGGGGAAAGGCTGAATACCTGTAATATAAGTCTCTGTATCTTCTGTATTCGCAGCCGCGGGATGAAGTTTGAGAACGTCCAGACTCTGACTGATGCCATCAGTGATATAGTTATGGACATGAAGTGGTGCTGGTAGGTAACAGAGAGGAAGCTCCTGAGACAGCGGAGAACGAGAGAGACGGCTGCTCACATAGTAATAATAGTAATAATAATAATAATAATAATATTATACTAGGGTGGATCAGGCTGGTGTGATCTGTAAGCAGGACGGGATCTTCAGAGTAAACTGCATGGACTGTCTGGACAGGACAAACGTTGTCCAAGCCGCCATAGCTCGAGTGGTGATGGAGCAGCAGGTAATTCTGCCAAATCTGGCTTACCTCACCCCAGCACCGTATTCCCTGATTTACTATCACTGCACTGATCTGACCTGCCCTTCCCTGTACGCCATCTCTTCCCGACCATACGCCATCTCTGTCCTTCCCCCTGTACCCCATCTCTACCCCCCATATGCCATCTCTGTCTGTCCCCCTGTACGCCATCTCTTCCCGACCATACGCCATCTCTGTCTGTCCCCTAGTACGCCATCTTGTCCTCCCCCCTGTACACCACCTCTGCCTGCCCCCCCTGACCTGCCTTTCCCTGTATGCCCCCCTGACCTGCCTGCCCCCCCTTATCTGTCTTTCCCTGTATCCCTTCTCTGCCTGCCCCCCCCTGATCTGTCTTTCCCTGTATCCCTTCTCTGCCTGCCCCCTGATCTGCCTTTCCCTGTATGCCCCCCTGACCTGCCTGCCCCCCCTGACCTGCCTTTCCCTGTATCCCTTCTCTGCCTGCCCCCCTGATCTGCCTTTCCCTGTATCCCTTCTCTGCCTGCCCCCCCTGACCTGCCTTTCCCTGTATCCCTTCTCTGCCTGCCTCCCTGATCTGCCTTTCCCTGTATCCCTTCTCTGCCAGCCCCCTGATCTGCCTTTCCCTGTATCCCTTCTCTGCCTGCCCCCCCTGATCTGTCTTTCCCTGTATCCCTTCTCTGCCTGCCCCCCCTGATCTGTCTTTCCCTGTATCCCTTTTCTGCCTGCCCCCCTGATCTGCCTTTCCCTCTATCCCTTCTCTGTCTGCCCCTCTGACCTGCCTTTCCCTGTATCCCTTCTCTGCCTGCCTCCCTGATCTGCCTTTCCCTGTATCCCTTCTCTGCCTGCCCCCCTGATCTGCCTTTCCCTGTGTCCCTTCTCTGCCTGCCCCCCCTGATCTGCCTTTCCCTGTATCCCTTCTCTGCCTGCCCCCCCTGACCTGCCTTTCCCTGTATCCCTTCTCTGCCTGCCCCCCCTGACCTGCCTTTCCCTGTATCCCTTCTCTGCCTGCCCCCCCTGACCTGCCTTTCCCTGTATCCCTTCTCTGCCTGCCCCCCCTGACCTGCCTTTCCCTGTATCCCTTCTCTGCCTGCCCCCCCTGACCTGCCTTTCCCTGTATCCCTTCTCTGCCTGCCCCCCCTGACCTGCCTTTCCCTGTATCCCTTCTCTGCCTGCCCCCCCTGATCTGCCTTTCCCTCTATCCCTTCTCTGCCTGCCCCCCCTGATCTGCCTTTCCCTCTATCCCTTCTCTGCCTGCCCCCCCTGATCTGTCTTTCCCTCTATCCCTTCTCTGCCTGCCCCCCTGATCTGCCTTTCCCTGTATCCCTTCTCTGCCTGCCCCCTGATCTGCCTTTCCCTGTATGCCCCCCTGACCTGCCTGCCCCCCCTGACCTGCCTTTCCCTGTATCCCTTCTCTGCCTGCCCCCCTGATCTGCCTTTCCCTGTATCCCTTCTCTGCCTGCCCCCCCTGACCTGCCTTTCCCTGTATCCCTTCTCTGCCTGCCTCCCTGATCTGCCTTTCCCTGTATCCCTTCTCTGCCAGCCCCCTGATCTGCCTTTCCCTGTATCCCTTCTCTGCCTGCCCCCCCTGATCTGTCTTTCCCTGTATCCCTTCTCTGCCTGCCCCCCCTGATCTGTCTTTCCCTGTATCCCTTTTCTGCCTGCCCCCCTGATCTGCCTTTCCCTCTATCCCTTCTCTGTCTGCCCCTCTGACCTGCCTTTCCCTGTATCCCTTCTCTGCCTGCCTCCCTGATCTGCCTTTCCCTGTATCCCTTCTCTGCCTGCCCCCCTGATCTGCCTTTCCCTGTGTCCCTTCTCTGCCTGCCCCCCCTGATCTGCCTTTCCCTGTGTCCCTTCTCTGCCTGCCCCCCCTGATCTGCCTTTCCCTGTGTCCCTTCTCTGCCTGCCCCCCCTGACCTGCCTTTCCCTGTGTCCCTTCTCTGCCTGCCCCCCCTGACCTGCCTTTCCCTGTATCCCTTCTCTGCCTGCCCCCCCTGACCTGCCTTTCCCTGTATCCCTTCTCTGCCTGCCCCCCCTGACCTGCCTTTCCCTGTATCCCTTCTCTGCCTGCCCCCCCTGACCTGCCTTTCCCTGTATCCCTTCTCTGCCTGCCCCCCCTGACCTGCCTTTCCCTGTATCCCTTCTCTGCCTGCCCCCCCTGACCTGCCTTTCCCTGTATCCCTTCTCTGCCTGCCCCCCCTGATCTGCCTTTCCCTCTATCCCTTCTCTGCCTGCCCCCCCTGATCTGCCTTTCCCTCTATCCCTTCTCTGCCTGCCCCCCCTGATCTGTCTTTCCCTCTATCCCTTCTCTGCCTGCCCTTCTGATCTGTCTTTCCCTCTATCCCTTCTCTGCCTGCCCCCCTGATCTGCCTTTCCCTGTATCCCTTCTCTGCCTGCCCCCCTGACCTGCCTTTCCCTCTATCCCTTCTCTGTCTGCCCCTCTGACCTGCCTTTCCCTGTATCCCTTCTCTGCCTGCCCCCCTGATCTGCCTTTCCCTCTATCCCTTCTCTGCCTGCCCCCCTGATCTGTCTTTCCCTCTATCCCTTCTCTGCCTGCCCCCCTGTACGCCTTCTCTTCCTGACCTGCCTTTCCATGTTCTCCTCTTATTACCCCCCTATCCTGCCTTTCCCTGCCTCCCCCCTGAACTGCCTTCTCTGTTCCTGTCACCTGACCTGCAATTCCCCCTTCCTCTTCCTAGTCACCTGACCCAGTCCCCCTTCTCTCTGCCACTTCCTCATGTGACCTGCATCCCCCCAGGTACTGCATTCTCTGCTCCTGTCACACTGCCTTTTCTATACACATGACCAGGCACCCCGCTGCTGCTGTTCAGTCACCTGATCTGCCCCCCCTACCTTCTCTGCTCCTGTCAGTCACCTGCCTGGTTACCTGCCCCCCCACCTACCTTCTCTGCTCCTGTCAGTTACCTGCCCCCCCACCTACCTTCTCTGCTCCCGTCAGTCACCTGCCTGGTTACCTGACCTGTCACCCCTACCTTCTCTGCTCCTGTCAGTCACCTGCCTGGTTACCTGCCCCCCCCCCACCTACCTTCTCTGCTCCTGTCAGTCACCTGCCTGGTCACCTGACCCCCCCCCCCACCTTCTCTGTTCCTGTCAGTCACCTGACCTGTCACCCCTACCTTCTCTGCTTCTGTCAGTCACCTGCCTGGTTACCTGCCTCCCCCCACCTACCTTCTCTGCTCCTGTCATTCACCTGCCTGGTCACCTGACCCCCCCCCCCCCTACCTTCTCTGCTCCTGTCAGTCACCTGCCTGATTACCTGACCGCCCCCCCCCCCCCTACCTTCTCTGCTCCTGTCAGTCACCTGCCTGGTTACCTGCCCCCCCCCCCCCCCACCTTCTCTGCTCCTGTCAGTCACCTGCCTGGTTACCTGACCTGCCCCCCCACCTTCTCTGCTCCTGTCAGTCACCTGCCTGGTTACCTGCCCCCCCCCCCCCCCTACCCTCTCTGCTCCTGTCAGACACCTGCCTGGTTACCTGCCCCCCCCCCCCCCACCTTCTCTGCTCCTGTCAGTCACCTGCCTGGTTACCTGCCCCCCCCACACCTTCTCTGCTCCTGTCAGTCACCTGCCTGGTTACCTGCCCCCCTCCCCCACACCTTCTCTGCTCCTGTCAGTCACCTGCCTGGTTACCTGACCTGTTTCTGTACTGCAATAGGGCATAGTAGGGATCCTTAACAACACTGACCAGGCTGATAATAATGTTACTCACAGTACCTAGAACTTCCTGCTTTCTCTCATGTTGTGGGACCTACAGAAGTGTCCTCATACATCTAGCCTCCTTGTGTGATAAACAGCCCTTCTAATCGCGTCATGCCATGGCGTCACTCGGTAGCGCTGAGCTGCTTGTGCTAACTATTCGCATCGGTGTGCGAATAAGACGCATTTGAAGGTAAAGTCACACAAAAAGACGCTCTGCGCTACAGTCACACAGAGCTACCGCGTTGTGTAGCGCACGGAGGACAGATGTATGTGGGCACATGTGTATATTAAGGAACGTGGGAGCAGGGCGTCCTTGGGTTATGATGGTGTTGTGAGACCCTCTATAATGAATATAACTGACCAGGATGCACTTTATATGACGTCTGATCTACAGGTTTCTCTTTTCAGCTGAAGAAACTGGGTGTGATGCCACCGGAACAGCTGCTGCCCATGAAATGCTACAGACTGTACCAAGTAATGTGGGCAAACAATGGCGACTCCATCAGCAGGCAGTACGCGGGGACAGCGGCTCTAAAGGTCTCAGCGCCCACATTCCTGCCGCTAGGCATAACTACAGCCATGGGCAAAAGTTATGAGAATGACACAAGTATTGGTTATCACAAAGTTTTCTGCTTCAGTGTTATTAGACCTTTGTGTCAGATGTTACTATGGTATACTGAGGTAACATTACAGCATTACATAAGTGTCAGGTGTTATTATGGTATACTGAGGTAACATTACAGCATTACATAAGTGTCAGATGTTACTATGGTATACTGAGGTAACATTACAGCATTAGATAAGTGTCAGATGTTACTATGGTATACTGAGGTAACATTACAAAAGTGTCAGATAGTACTATGGTATACTGAGGTAACATTACAGCATTACATAAGTGTCAGATGTTACTATGGTATACTGAGGTAACATTACAGCATTAGATAAGTGTCAGATGTTACTATGGTATACTGAGGTAACATTACAGCATTAGATAAGTGTCAGATGTTACTATGGTATACTGAGGTAACATTACAGCATTACATAAGTGTCAGATGGTACTATGGTATACTGAGGTAACATTACAGAATTACATAAGTGTCAGGTGTTACTATGGTATACTGAGGTAACATTACAGCATTAGATAAGTGTCAGATGTTACTATGGTATACTGAGGTAACATTACAGCATTACATAAGTGTCAGATGGTACTATGGTATACTGAGGTAACATTACAGAATTACATAAGTGTCAGGTGTTACTATGGTATACTGAGGTAACATTACAGCATTACATAAGTGTCAGGTGTTATTATGGTATACTGAGGTAACATTACATAAGTGTCAGGTGTTACTATGGTATACTGAGGTAACATTACAGCATTAGATAAGTGTCAGATGTTACTATGGTATACTGAGGTAACATTACAGCATTACATAAGTGTCAGATGGTACTATGGTATACTGAGGTAACATTACAGAATTACATAAGTGTCAGGTGTTACTATGGTATACTGAGGTAACATTACAGCATTACATAAGTGTCAGATGTTACTATGGTATACTGAGGTAACATTACAGCATTACATAAGTGTCAGATGTTACTATGGTATACTGAGGTAACATTACATAAGTGTCAGAGGTTACTATGGTATACTGAGGTAACATTACATAAGTGTCAGAGGTTACTATGGTATACTGAGGTAACATTACAGCATTACATAAGTGTCAGATGTTACTATGGTATACTGAGGTAACATTACATAAGTGTCAGAGGTTACTATGGTATAGTGAGGTAACATTACATAAGTGTCAGATGTTACTATGGTATACTGAGGTAACATTACAGCATTACATAACACTTGTGTAACGCTGTAATGTTACCTCAGTATACCATAGTAACATCTGACACTTATATAATGCTGTAATGTTACCTCACTATACCATAGTAACATCTGACACTTATGTAATGCTGTAATGTTACGTCAGTATACCATAGTAACATCTGACACTTATGTAATGCTGTAATGTTATGTCAGTATACCATAGTAACATCTGACACTTATGTAATGCTGTAATGTTATGTCAGTATACCATAGTAACATCTGATAAAAAGGTCTAATAACACTGAAGTAGAAAACTTTGTGATAACCAATACTCTGCCTGCCTCCTGCACTGTTACTAAGTGCACTGGTTCTGTGCTTTTCTGCAGCCATGTTTTATTGCTTTGGTCGCTCTGGGAGAGGTGTGAGGCATTGCTGCTGTATTGGCATCGGGAATAAGATGGATGATAATACATGATGGGAGAGAAATTGATTTAGTATAAGTTGCTGGAGAGTATGGTGAAGCCTTTATCAGCGTGGTGCTAGCACAGGTGCACTCTGCCCCCTAGTGGCAGCTCGTAATAATAACCAGCTATTCCCGCAGCCCCTATAAGTATCTCTCAGTAAATCTCTTCCTCCGCGCTTCTCGCTGCCCTGACCTCTGACTCTTTATCACCGTACAGGGGGACTTCACCCGGACCGGGGAGAGGAAGCTGGCCGGGGTGATGAAAGACGGTGTAAACTCCGCAAACCGATACTACCTTAACCGGTTCAAGGATGCATACCGGCAGGCGGTGATCGGTAAGAGGAGGCATTGGGCATGTATGAGGAGGGGGTCACCGCCATAACACAAATAATATCATTTCCCGACCTTTCCCAGATACCTCATGGAGTTTGCATGTGGATGAGCGGTTCGGTTCTGGCTCTTATTGGCTGTCCGGCTCCCACGTTTCCGATTACCAATAAGATAAATCCGAACTTGCGCTAATTTGGCTAAAATCACAGAGTAAATTCAAACCATTCTCCTCTACTTCTCATGCATTAAATATAGAAGTTCAGTGAGATACATTATAAACATACAACTTTTACTGTTAAAGAGGAACTTTTACAAAAAAATTATTGTATAACTTTTTTTTATTTCCAGATAGATACAAATAAATTCTGTGGCACTTTACACCATGTTGTTTTCATTAATCCAGAATAACGATGTGAGCAGGGTAGGGGGATGGTTCCAGTAAGCGGGTCACAGGCTATTTGTACATAACTATCTGCCCCCAGGGTCAGGTGGTCTCTACGTATAGCGATCCGTTTCCTTTGTATGTGAGAGGTAGTAGGGCTGCTCTTTGGTGGCACTTTAACACTTTATTTAGCACTTTAACACCTTCAAATTATTATTATTATTTTCTCTTATTGTATATATTTATATTTATTTGTTTTCTTAGCATTTGTAACCTTTCACCTATATCACCCATTAGCACATAGTATGTGTTTTATTCTGATCAACACATACTAACACTTTAGTCTCTGACTGGTGTGCTTCCCTGGGGTGGCTGGCCTTCGCTGGCTTTTTTGGGGTTCTGCACCCCAGACAATGACCAAGTGATAGGGACCTCCAGTATCAGAGACGCCGTGACGCGGCCTGGGGGCTTAGCCATATCTTTGCAAATACTGTATATGCAACTGAGGTCTCTGAATTATCTCCACCTGTAGTTATTCATATCTTATTGCTGATCTCATACTGAGAGCTGGGGGATGACTTTGTGCTGTTCCTTATATAGAATAACCCCTCCATTACATGCACCTGAGGGATATTACTGACGTGATTGAGCAGCTACCAACATGTACTGACGCCCCCTTATGCTGTAGTCCTTTCTCTTGCAGACCTGATGCAGGGGGTCCCTGTGACCGAGGATCTTTATTCCATTTTCACTAAGGAGAAGGAGCACGAAGCTTTACACCGTCAGAGCCAGAGGAACCACCAGGAGCTCATCAGTCAGCTCCTCCAGAACTACATGCAGATGTTACTACCAGACAATGAGAAGTTCCATGGCGGATGGGCCCTTATAGACTGCGACCCCAGGTCTGTAATCACATATGGGGGGGGGGCGTTATGCACAATGTTACATAAATATTTATGCAGCAGTAACCTGCCTGATTCCTAGTTGTCCTATTTATTAGCCACTTACATGCGTAGGACTTGTCTCCTGTAGCACAGTAAGGGACTAACCATGTGTGTGGGGAAGAGATTCTGCTCTCACTCCTGCTGTCAGGTCAGGCTGTGCTGGTGATCATAGTGCTGTCAGGTCAGGCTGTGCTGGTGATCATAGTGCTGTCAGGTCAGGCTGTGCTGGTGATCATAGTGCTGTCAGGTCAGGCTGTGCTGGTGATCATAGTGCTGTCAGGTCAGGCTGTGCTGGTGATCATAGTGCTGTCAGGTCAGGCTGTGCTGGTGATCATAGTGCTGTCAGGTCAGGCTGTGCTGGTGATCATAGTGCTGTCAGGTCAGGCTGTGCAGGTGATCATAGTGCTGTCAGGTCAGGCTGTGCCGGTGATCATAGTGCTGTCAGGTCAGGCTGTGCCGGTGATCATAGTGCTCTCAGGTCAGGCTGTGCTGGTGATCATAGTGCTGTCAGGTCAGGCTGTGCAGGTGATCATAGTGCTGTCAGGTCAGGCTGTGCCGGTGATCATAGTGCTGTCAGGTCAGGCTGTGCCGGTGATCATAGTGCTCTCAGGTCAGGCTGTGCTGGTGATCATAGTGCTGTCAGGTCAGGCTGTGCCGGTGATCATAGTGCTGTCAGGTCAGGCTGTGCCGGTGATCATAGTGCTGTCAGGTCAGGCTGTGCCGGTGATCATAGTGCTGTCAGGTCAGGCTGTGCTGGTGATCATAGTGCTGTCAGGTCAGGCTGTGCAGGTGATCATAGTGCTGTCAGGTCAGGCTGTGCCGGTGATCATAGTGCTGTCAGGTCAGGCTGTGCCGGTGATCATAGTGCTCTCAGGTCAGGCTGTGCCGGTGATCATAGTGCTGTCAGGTCAGGCTGTGCTGGTGATCATAGTGCTGTCAGGTCAGGCTGTGCCGGTGATCATAGTGCTGTCAGGTCAGGCTGTGCCGGTGATCATAGTGCTGTCAGGTCAGGCTGTGCCGGTGATCATAGTGCTCTCAGGTCAGGCTGTGCCGGTGATCATAGTGCTGTCAGGTCAGGCTGTGCCGGTGATCATAGTGCTGTCAGGTCAGGCTGTGCCGGTGATCATAGTGCTGTCAGGTCAGGCTGTGCCGGTGATCATAGTGCTGTCAGGTCAGGCTGTGCCGGTGATCATAGTGCTGTCAGGTCAGGCTGTGCCGGTGATCATAGTGCTGTCAGGTCAGGCTGTGCCGGTGATCATAGTGCTGTCAGGTCAGGCTGTGCCGGTGATCATAGTGCTGTCAGGTCAGGCTGTGCTGGTGATCATAGTGCTGTCAGGTCAGGCTGTGCTGGTGATCATAGTGCTGTCAGGTCAGGCTGTGCCGGTGATCATAGTGCTGTCAGGTCAGGCTGTGCTGGTGATCATAGTGCTGTCAGGTCAGGCTGTGCTGGTGATCATAGTGCTCTCAGGTCAGGCTGTGCTGGTGATCATAGTGCTGTCAGGTCAGGCTGTGCCGGTGATCATAGTGCTGTCAGGTCAGGCTGTGCCGGTGATCATAGTGCTGTCAGGTCAGGCTGTGCCGGTGATCATAGTGCTGTCAGGTCAGGCTGTGCCGGTGATCATAGTGCTGTCAGGTCAGGCTGTGCTGGTGATCATAGTGCTGTCAGGTCAGGCTGTGCCGGTGATCATAGTGCTCTCAGGTCAGGCTGTGCCGGTGATCATAGTGCTGTCAGGTCAGGCTGTGCTGGTGATCATAGTGCTGTCAGGTCAGGCTGTGCCTGTGATCATAGTGCTGTCAGGTCAGGCTGTGCCGGTGATCATAGTGCTGTCAGGTCAGGCTGTGCCGGTGATCATAGTGCTGTCAGGTCAGGCTGTGCTGGTGATCATAGTGCTGTCAGGTCAGGCTGTGCCGGTGATCATAGTGCTCTCAGGTCAGGCTGTGCCGGTGATCATAGTGCTGTCAGGTCAGGCTGTGCCTGTGATCATAGTGCTGTCAGGTCAGGCTGTGCCGGTGATCATAGTGCTCTCAGGTCAGGCTGTGCCGGTGATCATAGTGCTCTCAGGTCAGGCTGTGCCGGTGATCATAGGTTGGAGCTTGGGTCAGACAGAAATGCTTGGCTAGTCCGCTGTATAGAGGGAAGGAGGGAGCTGTGAGACTCGGGGAGGAAGAGATGGCTTTTATACCAGACAATTATTATACTGCTGGACGGCATCTTAAGGATTATGAAGTTGCTGGTTGCTGTGGGTGGGGCAATTGATGCTGGACAAGCCGGCCAATCAGAGAGCTGAACTCTGTTAGATTAGTGTTAGTGATGGCCAATGAGAAATGGATGTTTGTGTAACTATTGTTTGGCACCCTGACTTTAAATTAGGGATTTGCAGGCTCGGATAGGTTCGAGTTTGCACGTTGAGTTCGGATTTTTCCCTCCAAAAAAACGGAACTCAGAACAAAAGTCCAGGAATGATGACGTTCGTCCATGTAAGATGACGTTTTGCCTCTTTCTGAGTTCCGTTTTTTTGGAGGGAAAAACTCGAACCTATCCGAGCCTGCACATCCCTACATTAAATGTTACCGGAAATCCTCTTCCGGGATTTGGTGGTTAATGATTAAAACCCCGGATAGATGATGCATCACCTGCTTATTGCATATCTGTGACATAAGTGACAGGCAGGTGACCACCCAGGCTTCTCTCTGATTGGCTGCAGTGCTCTGTAGGGCCCATCAGTCTCCCTACTGTAGTGTGACCAGGCTGCCCTAGCCGCCTGCTGGACGCCCCCTGCATTACATGTAACTGGTCCTCGTCCCACTATTGCCGGTGATCATAGTGCAGCCACAGTCTGTGCCGGTGATCATAGTGCTGCCACAGTCTGTGCCGGTGATCATAGTGCTGCCACAGTCTGTGTCGGTGATCATAGTGCTGCCACAGTCTGTGCCGGTTATCATAGTGCTGCCACAGTCTGTGCCGGTGATCATAGTGCAGCCACAGTCTGTGCCGGTGATCATAGTGCTGCCACAGTCTGTGCCGGTGATCATAGTGCTGCCACAGTCTGTGCCGGTGATCATAGTGCAGCCACAGTCTGTGCCGGTGATCATAGTGCAGCCACAGTCTGTGCCGGTGATCATAGTGCTGCCACAGTCTGTGCCGGTGATCATAGTGCAGCCACAGTCTGTGCCGGTGATCATAGTGCAGCCACAGTCTGTGCCGGTGATCATAGTGCAGCCACAGTCTGTGCCGGTGATCATAGTGCTGCCACAGTCTGTGCCGGTGATCATAGTGCTGCCACAGTCTGTGCCGGTGATCATAGTGCTGCCACAGTCTGTGCCGGTGATCATAGTGCTGCCACAGTCTGTGCCGGTGATCATAGTGCTGCCACAGTCTGTGCCGGTGATCATAGTGCTGCCACAGTCTGTGCCGGTGATCATAGTGCTGCCACAGTCTGTGCCGGTGATCATAGTGCAGCCACAGTCTGTGCCGGTGATCATAGTGCAGCCACAGTCTGTGCCGGTGATCATAGTGCAGCCACAGTCTGTGCCGGTGATCATAGTGCTGCCACAGTCTGTGCCGGTGATCATAGTGCTGCCACAGTCTGTGCCGGTGATCATAGTGCTGCCACAGTCTGTGCCGGTGATCATAGTGCTGCCACAGTCTGTGCCGGTGATCATAGTGCTGCCACAGTCTGTGCCGGTGATCATAGTGCTGCCACAGTCTGGTGATGAGAGACCATTAGCACTGTTCCATCCTTGTAACCAGGTTTATGCTGATCATGGTTTCCCTGGTAAGAAGAGGACACTGCCCTCTAGTGGGAGATCTGGCAATTACTGGGCAGACTGTTGCACCTCGCCATGACCCCTCCCCTGGCGTCGCAGACTGAGAAGTGGGTGGTACTCACATAATCTAATGTCTTGTTCCTTGTGCTGTGCGGGTCTATTACAGGTCAGATGAGAGGCGCTGAGGCATTTCTGTAATCACTGTGTCTGTCTGTCTTTCTAGTCTCATCGATGCCACTCATAAAGATGTCGATGTCTTGCTGCTGCTGTCCAACTGTGCGTATTACGTTGCCTAGTAAGTGACTCCTCTCCTCCCGTTACTTATAATCACCGCTATTATAGGACTCCTTTCCTCCAGTTACATATAATCACCGCTATTATATGACTCCTGTCCTCCAGTTACTTATAATCACCGCTATTATATGACTCCTGTCCTCCAGTTACTTATAATCACCGCTATTATATGACTCCTTTCCTCCAGTTACTTATAATCACCGCTATTATGACTCCTTTCCTCCAGTTACTTATAATAACCGCTATTATATGACTCCTGTCCTCCAGTTACTTATAATCACCGCTATTATATGACTCCTGTCCTCCAGTTACTTATAATCACCGCTATTATATGACTCCTGTCCTCCAGTTACTTATAATCACCGCTATTATATGACTCCTGTCCTCCAGTTACTTATAATCACCGCTATTATATGACTCCTTTCCTCCAGTTACTTATAATCACCGTTATTATATGACTCCTTTCCTCCAGTTACTTACAATCACCGCTATTATATGACTCCTGTCCTCCAGTTACTTATCATCACCGCTATTATATGACTCCTGTCCTCCAGTTACTTATAACCACCGCTATTATATGACTCTTGTCCTCCGGTTATATCTAATCACCGTTATTATATGACTCCTGTTCTCTGGTTGCATATAATCACTGTTTATTTTTATTATATGACTCCTGTCCTCCGGTTACTGTATAATCACCGGTATTATATGACTCTTGTCCTCCGGTTATATCTAATCACCGTTATTATAGGACTCCTGTCCTCTGGTTGCATATAATCACAGTTTATTTTTATTATATGACTCCTGTCGTCCGGTTACTGTATAATCACCGGTATTATATGACTCTTGTCCTCCGGTTATATCTAATCACCGTTATTATAGGACTCCTGTCCTCTGGTTGCATATAATCACTGTTTATTTTTATTATATGACTCCTGTCCTCCGGTTACTGTATAATCACCGGTATTATATGACTCCTGTCCTCCGGTTACTGTATAATCAGTGTTATTATGACTCCTGTCCTCTGGTTACTGTATAATCACTTTTCTACTTCAGGGTCCATAGGGGGTCCACAGGGTTGACCTTGGGGTATAGGTTGGGAACCAAATCCGGGCACCACGCAGTTAAAGCTTTTAGCTCCCAGGATGCACTTGGGTCCACTCTCCCTATAACCCCGCCCCCCAGCCAGAGGCACCTCAGTTTAAGTTGGTGCCCGGCCGGAGTCGGGTCACCGTTACTGCAGGGGGGCTGCTTAGCAGCCTCTAAGCTTAAAAGAGTTTTGTTTTATTATTTTTTTACTATTCAGAGCGGCAGCATCAGACTGTCCAATGGACGTCTGAGCTGCCGCTCCTACACCCCGCCGGCGCTGCGACGCCAGTACAGATCTGGGGATCGCAGCGGGACCCCAGAGTCTGTACTAGCCGGGCTCTGGAGGAATCCCTGGGCTGCTGCCGGATCGACGGGGACAGGTAAGTCGCGTGGTCACCGCTTGCGGTGACCCGCGTGTACATGCAGCCTTATGCCTCCGGTCTCTGGGGACAGACCGGAGGCGCTAGCGGTGGCGGCGGGCTCCCCCTCCATGGAGGCATACCCCGCGTGTCCACAGCCCACCAGGGATTATAGCGGCAGCGGGAGCCGGCATCCCGGGGGGTTAATTGCTAGCCAGGGGAGGAAGCCTTCCCTGTCTAGCGGCTCCTCCCCTCAGCTCAGCGCGCCTTTCAATAATACAGTCTGGCGTCGCTGAGCTGCTTCCTCCGCGGGCCACGCTTCTTCTGAGGTCTCCAGCGGCCATTTTCTCTCTGTGGTGCTGCAGAACTCTTAGGATGTCAGTGAGCCCAGTCCCCCTGCGTACCTGGCCATTTTGGGTGAGTGTACACAGCGCTATAGCCTTCCCAGACACTGAATCTGGGCAGTTGAATGTAGCGACATTGTGCAGTATATTATATGTCATGCTTATGTATGTATATATATTTTTCTGCATTGTATGTGACTTATGCTAGTGCTGACTGTCTGCTTTTTCTCTCACCTGTCAGTGTATATCTATCCCTTTTCTTTATCTGCCCTAATACAGGTGTACCTGGGGTGGTTCTGAGACCTCACATATATATATTTGTTAATATCTGTGAGGTTTGTCACATACTGTTGCGTGCTGCACGTTGCCATATTTTAGATGGAACTGTGAGTTGCGTACGCTGATAATGGGTTCCTGCAGCTAATCTTAGCGTCAGTCAGGACCGGTATGGCGCTGCTTAATATTTCCGTCAAGATAGTCAGATATATCTGACCAGGAGATTGCACACGATACTGCACCCATTATTGCTATCCTGCAAGTCATAGCCTGCAGGAATTAGTGCGGAGGACTTTAACTCAGAAAGGTTTACGTATGCGGCACCATCTGGTGCCGGGCCCCTTGCACGACCCCCTTAAAGGGCGTTGTTTCTCAGGATCCTCTCCTTTGAGGATCGCCGGGCGGGCCCCATTGTCGTCACTCGCTTGGAGTTACTTCACCATACTGCCCTTTTGAACTCGGGGTATCTCGCAATTTCTTGCAATTTACCCCTGTGTCACAGACTATCGCTCCCTGCCGGGGTTTTTCACAGTACATGAATTACCTCCGATACCACATCGGTCTGTCATTCCCCTTGCAGGGATTACCACAACGGCCACCCTGGTGGATGTCGTTTTATACGAAATACTAATTGGCGTGATATACGCCCTGTGGTTACTGACCAGTGGCTCTGCCGTGAACTGGATGGTATATTCGGCTCTTTCCCTCTCACATGGGGGGGAGCCGATCTCAAGTATTATTATCCCTGCTTTGGGGCTGGTAGCCAGGCTCATTCTGGATATAGAGAATGTCGATCCTGCACCTGTATCATACATCTCCCGTTTTCTGCCCAGCGGGTGGATCTCATAGCGGGAGTCTGGCTGTCCCCAGATACGAGGAGTCACAAAGGCCTCCTGTTTCCCATTCCCTGAGGGTCCTCACAAGTAATGGAAATCCCCTTCTGGGATGGATTTGTATGTTAATCATCGGGTTACAGGCATTAATACGCCTCCCATCCCGGCCTGGACGGATTTTACGGATCCGTAGGTGGTAACTTTGCCTGAAATCAATGTACTCGTTTTCAGGGCCTGTTGCCCGTCCTACCATGGCCATCGCATGGTGATGCTTTTGTGACGTTTTTCCCCTCCAACACGTCTGAGGTTCAAATATCTTTTTGCCGCTCACAAAATATGCAGTGGTCATATGTGGGATTACCTCATGGGATGCCGGTCTTCTAACTTTCAGGGTTTCGGCGGCATCTGTATCCGCCGCAGTACCCTATGGCTGCGTTATGGGAAAGCAGAGGTGCACACTCCTTCCAGGGGGAAGTTCTTGTTTGGTCCTGACCTTGACAAGATCGTTGCATCATTGGCAGTATCACTAATGGGGAGATACCGTCTTTAGCTACTCCCACTACATTCGGACTAACTCTGTTAAGTCTTTTTGTCCTCAGGGTCAGCCTAAAGGCCTGTTTTTTCCTAGGCTGTCGGCCTCCACGGGGGCCACCATATCCAGTACCGAGCAGTCCTGGACTTCCGGACGACCCTGTTTCTACACCTGAGGATATACCCTCAGCCTGACGGGACAGGTCTACATCTGGGGAATTTCCAGAGTGAGGTACTGATTCTCAACGGCCTCTCATTGCTCATGCAGCCTCCTCACAGGCATTGGTACACGGGCCCTTCTTCAGAACTGATCAGGGCCTTACAATCCCAGAAAGCTATACAGTCTTTGTGGTAAGCAGAGCTATTTCGGCCAACCTCACTATCTCAGTGAGGGACTGGTTGTTCTACTTTCTTTTTGGGGCGGTGACCGACTGGTCCTCCTTTGCCTATACTCTGTCTCAAATCCCTGAATCAGATTCCAACGGTGCCTTGACTCAGGTGGAATCGTCCATGCTCCATCATCCGATGTTTGGAACCTGGGGATTTTATGGTATATCCGAGTATTCAGGATACGTACCTACGGGTACATACAGAGCCCTCTCATCAGCATGGGTTCAGGTTTGCTGTGCCACAGCAACACTTGTAAGTTTCGGGCTCTGCCTTTTGGGGCTGTCCTCAACTCCACCGGGGTTTACCAGCTTTATGGATTTTCTGACAGTTCACCTGTTCAGTGTATCCGAATGCTCCTTTCTCTGGACGGTCTCCTACTTTTAGCAGGATCACCAAGGTACTTTACCGCCAGGTCAGGATAACCGGGGCTTCTTCTCGTCACAGAAAAGTCCTCCCTGCATCCCTCACAGGGTTTTCTTCATCTGGGAGCACTGCTGGATTCTCAGAATCTGAGAATTTTTCTGGCGTAAGACAAGATCTCCACTCTTCAACTTCGAGGGTGCGGATATCTACGCAGTCGACATATGTCATTACTCTTTGTGATGCGCGGTCTACCAGAGTGTCTACCTTTTGGTAGGGTGGAATGTGCTCAGTTCCATTCCAGGCCTTGCCATAATTGACTCCCCTCCAGATGGATCGAGTTTTTTCCATCGGATCACTGTTCGAACGATGATACTTTCTACGGAGGCGAGTTGGTCTCTGTCCGGGTGGCTATGGCCATCTCGTCCAGGGTGTTCTTTGCTAAAGACAGTGTCTGGTCCGCATTCATTTCGGGGCAGTTGGACGTCTGTCGCTTCTGCCCTGCCACTTACCTTGTTGATACTTTAAGCTGTCTTGGACTTTCACTCTGGCCTAACCCATTTGTCACGGTTAACCTGAATAGGTTCAGTCCGACAGTGTCACAACAGTGGCTTCCATCTAGGCAACACTGGTAGTTGGGTGGCAATGTTAGGAATGTCACCCATTCTGACATAGTCCAAGGGTCTTCTCCTGGCCAACTCTGCGGTGTTTATTCCCGGAGCTCTCCATTGGGAAGCGGGCTTCCTCAGCCGTCACGGCGTGCATCCCGGGGACTAGTCTCTTCTCCAAGAGAGGTTTCAACTCCTGGTGAGCAGAGGGGGCCTCCCTGAGGGGATTGATCCCCATGGCCTTCTGACTCGATCACACATTACCGGTGTTACAGTCCAGCTCTAGGAGTACTGAAGCTACCTTCAGTGACTCTTTGTCAGTGAAGTGGTCCTTCCACTTTGTGTACCTGTGTCCTCCGGTCTCCCTTCTTCCTCGAGGTCTTTGGAAGTTTAATTCGAGACGGAGGGGCTTTCCTTCTGGGGGCTCCAGGTCGTCCCAGACATCACTGGTACTAAGATTTTCGGAGTCTCCTCCTCGATGCTCCGTTCCTACTGCTTCACTATCTGGACCTGTTGTCTCAGGGTCCTTGTTTTTCCCTGGATCTGGATCGCTTGTCTTTAACTGCGCCCCTACTGTGGTCCTCGGGCTTCCCTGGCTCTGTCTTCATTGAGATGTTTAGAGCAGATAGGCCAGACTTTGCTGGGATCTGCCACGGACTGTGGCATACATAATTCTTATGGTATCGTACCTGTCGATACGATCCTCCGGTGTCCAGGATTTCCAGATATTCTGGCATTCCTTCCAGCTGGCTTGGGTTTCACCCTTGGCCTGGCCTTCCTGACAGTGCGGATCTCTACACTGTCGGTATGGTTAAGATATGGAATTGCTCCGCTCTGGTATCCAGTTCATCCTTTGGAGTGTTTTCTGGATTATGTCTCCACTTATCCTCCCTAGGGACTCCTGGGGAGTTAGTAGTGGTTCTTTGTTCCCTCCGGGGACAGTCCATGGAACCGCTGGTTGTGATAGCCATTACATGGTCTATTGTTTAAGCTCTCTCTCTCTCTCTCTCTCTCTCTCAGGGTGTTTAAATCAACCAGGAGAGTGTCTGAATGGGGAGCGTTCTCATGTGGCTCCCTCTTCTGGAGGGCATCATGTCAGGGTGTGAGTTGCTCTCGCCCTGTGTTTCTTCTTAAAGTGGTTTTTAGGTTCCATATTATTCTGGAACTTATGGTATGGCCATTCAGTTCCCAGTCCTCTCGGCTGTTGTGGCCTCATGGACTGTGGTCCGGCCTCTTTGGCTTTATGTGATCCGTTCAAGTTCCTTATGGTAAGCGGACTCCTTATTGGTGGTCTGCGGTTTCTGGTTTTAACAGGAAACGATGGCCGGCCTATAATGAAATGTTGACTGGATGGCCTCGTATGTCTTCCTCAGGGGCCTACCCATGGGTGGGCATTTCTGTCGTTGAGGCTTGTTTTTTTCTCGGGCCGTGTAACCCTCGTGGGCGGCTCGTCGTGGCGCCTCGGCTGTTTTGCCTTACTAGGTGTCCACGTGGTCTTCTGTCCATACCTTTTTAAGGTTCTAGGCATTGGTTTCCTTTGCCTCTCAGGATGCTTCCTTTTTGGCGACGGATTCTCCTCTCAGCACAGGAGCGTCCCCACCCTTGGTTGAACTGCTTTGGGACATCCCCAAGGTCAACCCTGTGGACCCCCTATGGACCCTGAAGTAGAAAACAAGAGATATGGTAAGAACTTACCTTTGTTATCTCTGTTTCTACGAAGTCCATAGGGTCCACAGGGCGCCCGCCCTGACGCACCTGGCTTCATATGGGCTGTGTTACTGGTCACCGGCTTCCCGTCTCCTTTTCTGTGAGTATGGTTCTAGAGTGTTCCAGTTTTCTCTCTCTTTTTCTCTCCTCCTCCGGCCTTTGGCTACTTACAATCTGAGGTGCCTCTGGCTGGGGGGCGGGGTTATAGGGAGAGTGGACCCAAGTGCATCCTGGGAGCTAAAAGCTTTAACTGCGTGGTGCCCGGATTTGGTTCCCAACCTATACCCCAAGGTCAACCCTGTGGACCCTATGGACTTCGTAGAAACAGAGATAACAAAGGTAAGTTCTTACCATATCTCTTGTTATTATATGACTCCTGTCCTCTGGTTACATATAATCACTGTCATGACTCCTGTCCTCCGGTTACTGTATAATCATTGTTATTATATGACTCCTGTCCTCTGGTTACATATAATCACTGTCATGACTCCTGTCCTCCGGTTACTGTATAATCACCGTCCTTGCCCATCCTGAACCTCCCCAGTGCTCAGACTGCCTGTTCTCTTCCAGCTATGACGATGAGGTGGATAAAGTGAATCAGTACCAGCGGCTGAGTCTGGATGACTTGGAGAAGATTGAGATTGGTGAGTTTTGTGATGCTGAACATGGAGAGAACTAGAGATAGAAATACATTCCCTACGTTCCCTACTGCTTCCTGATATTCAGCCTCTCCGATGTAGCCCATCATGGCATGTCCCCCTCTGAGGGATACAGGTGTCCACTTCTTTCCATCTCCTTCTGTGGCTTCCATCCCTTACACTGGATCCAACTATCCAACAGATCCTGTAATCCACCGATCATTATTCCCTCCACTGACATCTCTCCTTCACCCCTCGGTCTCCATCTCAGTCTGTCTGCGAACCTGCTTCTCCTCCGCCCAGTCCCTGCAGTGGCTCAGTCTGACCTGATCCCTGCAGAGCCTCAATGATCTCCTCCCAGTGCCTCACCATACTGTGCCTCTCATACCTCACTCCATCATACACTGTCCCGACATTTCCTTTAAGGTGCTTCTTTATAGTAGATGAATCCCTTTGTCCCTGAATCCCTGTGCCTGGCATCTCGCCCCATTTATGGGACCTGTCCATTCTGTAGCTCCTCACCAGCCTTTGTGTGCTTGATTGTGTAACCTTTCATGCTGAAGTCCTGTACCACTTGTTCAGCGCTGTAGGATATATCTGGCACGTAATATATAAATCTAAGCTCCCCCATTTATTCAGTATTTGTGTCCTCACTGCGGTGTCCACTTGGATCCGTGGTCAGTAGACGACATGAGGAGTCCATAGGAGGAAATGTACCATACAGAACGTGACCTGTTAGACCTCCTTCCCATGTGGTCTTCTGCTGAAGTGACAGAGATGGAACAGAGCTAATCGTGACACGGGAGAGACCGTTCCACACACCTCATGGGTTAGGGGCCCAGGAAAAGCGTAGCACCTGGGCAGGTGGTGACTGTTATCCTTCATGTATCTGTACATTGAGAGGATCATGATAAAATAAATAACAGGCGGTAAGGATGGCCCTGTCCTGCTGGGCTTACAATCTAAGCGGCTCACATGCTGTAGGGATCCTGGGGAAGATATAGCGCATACAGTGGAGTCTCTTCTTCAGCTGTGATCTGTATTCGCCTCCTCTCACACAGGTCCTGAACCAACTTTCTTTGGGAAGCCCAAATTCTCCTGCATGCGGCTGCACTACAAGTACAAGGAGATCAGTGGCTACTTCCACACACTAAGGGCAGTGACGAGGAACCCCGAGGAGGATGGAAAAGGTAAAGGGACACAGACTGGGCGGTGGGCACCCTGGACATTTATATTGTAGTCACCACTGATCCCACTTGTTTCCCACTATATACTTGGGCTGGCACAGTGCCCAGAAGTAGCTGCTGTTGTACTACCTCACCCGGGGGCTAGAGAAAGCCGGGCGAGGTGTCCAGCTGTAAGTTCCTCTATATTACTACACCCTCTGGCACACTGCAATACCGAATATTAATTACCCACTATCTGTCCATCTCATTCTCCGTTCTGACACAGTGATGTAGCAGCCAAGAAGCAAAATCCCCCTGGGTGACTCCTTACTGTCCCTGTATTATGGAGCGTCACAGTGGATTTGCGTGGTCTCATAGTGGATTGTTTGATTTGTAGATACGCTGCTCTGTATAGCGGAGATGCTGCGAATCACCAGACAAGCCATAGGCTCAGACATTCCTGTCATCGAGAAGAAGCTGGAGAGGTGAGGATGTCAGCGTTGTACTGTCACTGAATATCTATCTGAACAGAGCGCCTCCTACTGGCAGAATCATGAATTTATGTAACTGGGGACTGAGCTGGGTTTATATTAGTCACTTATGTAAATGGCCGTTATCGTTACCGTACAATGATGACGGAAACACTGGAACTATCCTTGTATGGTTTGTAGTGTATCCGCCATCGTATTAGCCAGTGTGAGGATACCGGGTGACCTGGGTATCCTGGGGTTCAGGGATCACACAGTGGAGCAGGTTATAATGAAGGCAAGATGATCTTTATTCATAAAGACACAGAAATCCAGCAAACAGTAAGCAGGGTTATATCATTACAGTCCACTCAGAGTTCAGCAAGGTCTTTTCCAGCTGCTATATATCTCCTCCCTACCTGGCCAGCAATGACAGCTGTATCAGGGCACACAGAGCTGCGTTATCTCTCCTCCCTACCTGGTCAGCAATGGCAGCTGTAGCAGGGCACACAGAGCTGCTATACATCTAAAGATACTGAGAGGGGACCACACCCCAACCTCCAGAGTCACACTGCACTCACACACTTCCCACAATTCCCCATGCTGCACCACCCTACTTTCCTCTCACACAGAGCTGCTATTTATCTCCTCCCTACCTGGCCAGCATTGACAGCTGTAGCAGAGCACACAGAGCTGCTATATATCTTCTCCCTACCTGGCCAGCAATGACAGCTGTAGCAGGGCACACAGAGCTGCCCTATCTCTCCTCCCTACCTGGCCAGCAATGGCAACTGTAGCAGGGCACACACAGCTGCTGTATATCTCCTCCCTACCTGGCCAGCATTGACAGCTGTAGCAGAGCACACAGAGCTGCTATATATCTCCTCCCTAATTGGCCAGCAATGGCAGCTGTAGAATGGCACACAGAGCTGCTGTATATCTCCTCACTACCTGGCCAGCAATGGCAGCTGTATCAGGGCACACAGAGCTGCTGTATATCTCCTCTCTACCTGGCCAACAATGGCAGCTGTAGCAGGGCACACAGAGCTGCCCTATCTCTCCTCCCTACCTGGCCAGCAATGGCAACTGTAGCAGGGCACACAGAGCTGCGTTATCTCTCCTCCCTACCTGGCCAGCAATGGCAGCTGTAGCAGGGCACACAGAGCTGCTGTATATCTCCTCTCTACCTGGCCAACAATGGCAGCTGTAGCAGGGCACACAGAGCTGCTGTATATCTCCTCTCTACCTGGCCAGCAATGGCAGCTGCAGCAGGACACACAGCGCTGCTATATATCTAAATACACTGAGAGGGGACAACACCCCCAACCTCCAGAGTCACACTGTAGTCACACACTTCCCCACAATTCCCCTTGTTGCACCACCATACTTCCCTCCCTCTCTCTCATTGGTGGGCCCTGGTGTCAGTCTTTCCAGAGAGTAAGGAGGAGGGCTTTGTAACAGGAACACGCCCTTGCTGTCTGCTGCTGACAAACTTCCTGTGTGAGACATGCAGACTGAGGGCTTCAATTTAAGAACACAGATATGGGACATGGGGTTAACTCTTTTCAACATGCAGGCAAGTCCTAGAAGTCCTTTTCCCTTGCCTAGTAACAATGTCTATACGGGACACTTATTGCAGCATAATCCATAACACTGGCTGTGAGAGTATAGACATTGTTACTATTAATGTGCAGCATTCATTGTGTACGTTCTCTGAATTACACCCAGGTCTGTCCCTCCTGATAATAACAGCCTTATTTTGGAAACCTTTCAGGAAGAGCAGCAAGCCTCACGAGGAGATAATGGGGATACGTTCCAAAGGCCAGAAATTGGGGATAAACAGTATGGGCCTGGCCCAGAGCAAGAACTTCCTGATGAGCAAATTCTCATCTCTTAACCAGAAAGTCAAACAAACCAACATCGGGAGTTTACGCAAGTTGGGAACCTTGAACAAAGCGGAGGTGAAAGGCTTCCTGAAGCCCAACCTGCAAGTCAGTCTGTGGAAGTCCGATAGCAGTCTGGAAAACACCGGTACGGAGGGCAAAGGTCATTTGGAATCAGACTTGGACCTTTCCTCAGACAGTGACTCCTTCCATTCTGATGATTACATTCCAAAGTCCGACGACGATGGGCAGGTGACCAGCTCGCTGGAGAACATTGGCCAAGTGGATTATGTTCTGCCGAGCTGTGGAATAATCGCCTCTGTTCCTCGCTTGGGAAGCCGCTCCCAGTCGGTCAGTAGTGCCGAGATGAATCTTCACATTCCCACTGAGATCCATGTCACCCAGTGTGAGACATCCCCAGAACAGAATGCCCTCATAGATTTTGGAACCCCCATTGATGCCTACTGCCACCAGTTTGTTCAGGATGCCCAGACCAAAGATGGCCTTGTTAAGAGTGAAAATGAGGCACAGATGAACGATGTGTCATTGAGCAATAATTCCCACAACACATCTAGCACTGAGCTGGAGACTGAAGCAGAACAATGCAACCGGCCTTCTCAGCTTGAAGTCTCTCTTGGTGACGCCGGCTCCTGTTTGTTATCCGTAGACCAAGCTTCGACATCTGGACGATCAAGCCCGGGATCAGGCTCGGCGGACAGCAGTAGCAGCCGAGTAGTCTCGCCATTCGCCAAGATCCGTAGCTCGGTGGTCCAGGTGGCCAATATTACTCATGCCGGACTGGCTCAAGGGATCAACTTTGCTGTGGCGAAAGTGCAAAAGTCTCCAGAACCCGAAACGGTACCAGCAGCACCACAGAGCGATTTCAAAGAAATGTTCACTCAATGTCAGACCCGTATCATACAGATCTGATTTGGCCTAAGGCCAGATTCCTAGACAAGAATAGCAAAGACGCGCAGAAATTCTTCCATTCCGCCTCTGCTGGAGAACACTGTATGACCGGTCCTGTAGACCTCCCTCCGAGGCATTGGCATCAATTGTTTACAGTTTTTGTTTTTTGTTTCATTTTTTTAAGATCTCTATTTTTCCAGGCTGGGTATTTTGGGCATTCATTACTGATTTACATCATTCGTGGCAGAGACGGTTTCTTTTGCCACAACTGTGGGATTTTTCTTTTGATAGGGAAAACGCTGTATTTTAGTTTGTATCATTATTTATTTTTTAGATTCTTTTATTATAAGTCATGCGCTGGTTCTGGTTACACACAATGACATTACTGACACTTTTTAATTTGCACAGTCTTCCCCTTTGCCTTAAAGAAAGTATTACAGTGACCTGTATCCCCCTCGTCACCAGCTTACTGACGCGTTATAAACGGAGACATTACACTGGAAGCAATAGAGAGAATAATAGCGTTTATAGTGGACGCCCCCTTACACCATCTGTTTTACTAATCCCTTCCTAAGAATGCGGCATTGGCGGTTGTGACCGCGCCGTTTCTGATGTTGTTTAGTAGGGTACATATAGCGGGACCTCTGCTGGTAGTGATCCATGAAAGACGCGGCGCGGCATCTCTTCTATGACAGTGAGAGCAGGGAAACGTGCCGAGACCCTGCCACCAATGTACCATCGTTCAGCGAGAGACCTGTATTAGACTACTACGCTCACCCTGTGTTACCCTCCCAGTATTTATACTTGTGTACATGGTGACGTGTTCCGTGTCTCTGGCACAACTTCATTTAAATATTTATTAGGATTATTCCGGTTATTGTCCATCTCTATTTGTAGTGTTTTAAAATATATATATAATATGTGTAAAAAAGGGACTTATTTTAATTAAAAAAAAGGTACAAGACTGAGTTTTACTGTCTGATCTCTCTGCTGTCTTATTCACATGTTATACCATCGCGGCTTTGATCTCTCACGGATCGCAATTGTGAAATTATGCGAATGACTCAGGAACGCAGACTGCCGGTCACTCACTCTGCGAGGGAATCCTTTGTGTGCGCATAATCGCAATTCTATCACTGTACACACAAGCGCAATGGCAAACAATCGATCAATCTGCGCAAATATCGGCAATATGTCCACATCTTAATCAGACCTACAGTATTGATCGTAGCTCTTCCTCGTAGTGAAGGACACTAGTGTTATTATATGGAATAAGTTCTATTCACATCAGCAAGTATCTTCTATGATCAGACCAGAAGACATCTCGGAGATATCATTTGGGGGGTGGGGAAACTTCCGGTCAGCCAACCCACTGAAATGGCTGATAGCAGAGAGCGCTAGCTTGTACTTGGCTGCATAGGTAAGTATACAATGGCAAAAACATGTACTGAAACTTATTTTTTTGTGATTTTGGTTTTTTATTGGTCTTGGAAATTGCAAGATTTGTCCTACTTCTCTGACTCCTGCCATTAAGCTTGTATAATGAAACGCGTAAACAATCTAGTTTAGTTGAAGGGCAGTCGTCACTTTTCTCTTTCATCCCATTAGGAACGCTGTCATGGGGCAAATGAGCTCCTCCACCCTCCTATGTACCCCACATTGTGCAGGGAGCACCCACAGGACAGCTGGGATTCATCATTTGCATAACACTGTAGATTTTTGCACTGCGGCAGTCAGTTATCCAGAGATCCCGGCCTTGCTGGTCTTATTGGGGTGTGAAATCCACAACACTCATCTGATTGGAGGAAACCAGTAACATTTGTGGCCTTTTGAGATGTATGGGGAATCCGAGATCCCCTCAATATGAATCGTGATGGTACAAATTTCTCATGGGTGCAGGTATACTAGAAGAATTCAAGTATTAATGAGGACTATGAAAGCTTTTCTTAAGGTAGATTATATCAGTGAAATACGCTGCAACACTCAATTTATTCAATGTTCATTTATTTCTCCAATTATGGAACAGGCGACCATTCAATAAAAGATATGACGCGTTTCATGGGTTGCAGCCTGCTTCATCAGATCGGAAACGTACTTCTACAATAGTTCCAGATTGAAGTGACCCGAGGTGGTCTTTCTGTGAGATCCACATATAGGGGCTGCGTCCCGATTTTGTATGTACACATTTGGACGCAAGGTAGCAGAAATGTGAGGGGCGATCCTGGATGATTTCTGGGAGGTAATAGGGGTGACTAAAGAGATGCACGGAGTGTCAAAGGCGTGTGTCGGAAAGCTGGTCCATACAAAGATGCTGCACCGCTCACATATTCCCAGGTAGAAATCGCATCGGTCATTGAGCTAGTGTCTAAAGGAGCTCCAAGAGGTGTTTCAGTGTCTACTCACTCCTTGCACATTCGGACGCATGGATTTATACCAGGGTAGGAATGGTCGCATTTGCATCCAACTTAAAATAAGATCCATAATGCCCCTCCACTTATTCTCCTCTCTCTCTGTGCCCCTCCTCTTATTCTTCCCTCTCTCTCTGTGTCCCTCTTATTCTCTCTCTGTGCCCCTCTTATTCTTCCCTCTCTCTCTCTGTGCCCCTCTTATTCTCCCATCTCTCTCTGTGTCCCTCCTTATTCTTTCTCTCTCTCTGTGCCCCTCCTCTTATTCTCCTCTCTCTCTCTCTGCCCCTCCTTTTATTCTCTCTGTGCCCCTCCTTTTATTCTCCTCTCTCTCTGTGCCCCTCTTATTCTTTCTCTCTGCCCCTCTTATACTCTCTCTCTGTGCCCCTCCTCTTATTCTTTCTCTCTGCCCCTCTTATACTCTCTCTCTGTGCCCCTCCTCTTATTCTCTCTCTCTGTGCCCCTCCTCTTATTCTCTCTCTCTCTGTTCCCCTCCTCTTATTCTCTCTGTGCCCCTCCTCTTATTCTCTCTGTGTCCCTCTTATTCTCTCTGTGTCCCTCCTCTTATTCTCTCTGTGTCCCTCCTCTTATTCTCTGTATCCCTCTTATTCTCTCTCTGTGCCCCTCTTATTCTCTCTCTGTGCCCCTCCTCTTATTCTTCCCTCTCTCTCTCTCTGTGCCCCTCTTATTCTTTCCTCTCTCTCTCTCTGTGACCCTCTTAGAGAGAGGGGAGAATAAGAGGAGGGGCACAGAGAGAGGAGAATAAGAGGTCAGAGAGAGAGAGAATAAGAGGAGGGGGACAGAGAGAGAATAAGAACGCCATGGGAACACCTCCGTATGGGCTGCCACCCCCCCGGCCCGCCTTCCAAACGGGGCGAGCTGTCAATCAACATCGACAGCTCGCCCCCTTTGGATCGAGACCCGCTACGACCGGCGCTGTCGGTCGTAGCGGGTCTCACGCATGCGCACGACGGCGCCGTCGTGCGCATGCTCTGTGGGGGGCCATCGACTCAGTCCGAGCGCATCGGCGCTAACGACCGGGTCTGAATGACCCCCTCTGTGTCTGTGTAGTTGATTTATCAGCGCTGATAGTGCAGGAATTGTTTTTCTGTGCATTGTATGTGACTGTGCTAGCGCTGCTGCCTGTACTTTTTACTTTCTAACTGTCAGCCTTATTACTGTCCCTGCTCTTTCTGCTAAAGCCCTCGCGGTGCGGTGCTGCAGGGTGGTCTCTCACTATACTAAAAGTATTGGTGAAGAGGGGTCACATACTTTCCACCATCATGTCTGAAAGTGACTTTCCTCTCCGGCTTCAGTGTACTATGTGTAAAGTACCTATAGCGGAGGGGGAGGGTAGCGCGGAGGGTTTATGCCGGCAGTGTTTTTTTATTGGCGCGGCCAATTACGGTCACAGCACCGGTACAGGAGCCGCCCTGGGCTTGTTTCGCTCAGGCGCTTACAACCTTGGTGGGCCAATTAGCTCCGCAGCCCGCGTTCTCACAGATGGGATTGTCCCAGCAATCAGTGGTGTCGTCGCCCATGCAGGGTTTCCCGAGGCAATTGATGGTACCCCGCAGTCTCCCTATTTCCCCTCTCCCGGTTTCTCAGGAGCTGGCGTGGGTTAATTCCCTGACTAGTTCTGTACAGCACTTGTCGGATGTGTTACAAGGGGAGTCTGTGTTGCGGCCACATAAGAGGCCGGTGGCGTCTCTGTCGGCTCCTTATGAGGATGACGAGGGGATGTCTGATGATGGGGAGATTCTGGATCTTTCCGACCAGGAACCTCTCTGTACTAAGGAGGCGGACGCTAGGTCAAAGGTATATATTCCTGGACTTATTCGGGTAGTCCGCACAGCTTTGGTGTTTGAGGACAAAGTTCCTCCGGCGTCTAAATACAAATATGCCTTTTTTAAGGATGTTAAGGGTGATGCCACAGTCTTTCCTCTTTCGGGTCAGTTGGTGGACCATTTAGAGGAGGCGTGGAAACAGCCTGGCAAACGATACCAGCCGCAGAGGCGTTTGGCGGTGGCTTATCCGTTCGCGGATAATTATTTTTCTAAGTGGGAATCCCCTCTACAGGTGGATTCTCATGTGACACGGCTCGTCCGGAGTGCCACTTTACCCATGCCATCCATTTCCTCCCTTAAGGATGCTACGGACCGCAAGGTGGAGATCTGCCTAAAGTCTGTTTATTCCCTTGCGGGGGGGGGGGGGGGGGGCAGCGCGGCCAGCTATGGCCATTTGCTGGGTTGCCAGAGCTATGGAGCGCTGGATGGATACGTTGGAGGCGTCCTTTGACTCCGACTGTTCGGCTGAACAGACGGAGTTGATCAGAAATCTCCGGGATTCGGCCACTTATATCAACGAAGCGGCCTTGGATATTAGTACCCTGGCGTCTCGAATTTCTTCGGCAGCTGTAGCTGCTCGTTGCACATTGTGGTTGCGATCTTCGAAGGCGGACGCTGATTACAAAAAGGGTTTGGAAGCGTTACCTTTTAACGGAGAAGTTCTCTTTGGTCCGGACCTGGACAAAATTGTAGCCACGCTGGCGGCAGCCAAATCGGCATGTCTCCCGTCTGCTGCAGTACCTTCTGGTTCAGGTACGTCGGCCTTATAGGGCCCAGGGTAGGCCTAAAGCACAGTCCTTTCCCCGACAGGCTGGCCCCAAAAAATCGGCCAAGCCCCGGAAGCAGGCCTGGAGTACCAGACGTCCGGCCCCTAAGCCAGATGACAAGCCTGCGGCCTGATGGTCCAGGCCTCCCTTTGGGGGATCCCAAGGTGGGAGGCCGCCTGCTGCAGTTCGCCCGGTGTTGGTCGGTCACCACGACAGACACTTGGGTTCTCGAGGTGGTCTCACACGGGTATGCCCTCTCCTTCCGGCACAGACCCCCGTCTCGATTCTTCACCACGGGTCTGCCATCAGACCGGAACAAAGCCGCGGAGCTGCGGAAGGTCCGGTTCCATTTTCCCAGAAGGGCCAGGGTTTCTATTCCAATCTCTTTTTGATGCAGAAACCCAATGGGTCGTTTCGTCCGATACTCAACCTCAAAGCTCTCAACAAGTCTTTGCGGGTGCCGAAGTTTCGATGGAGACCCTACGGTCCATCATTCTGGCACTGGAACCTGGGGACTACATGGTGTCATTGGACATACAGGACGCTTACCTGCATGTCCCTATTCTTTTGCGCCATCAGCAGTTCCTCAGGTTTGCAATCCACAGCGACCACTTTCAGTTCCGGGCGTTACCTTTTGGCCTGGCGACAGCACCACGTGTTTTCACCAAGGTGATGGCGGTCATGGCGGCTTCCCTGCGGCTGCAGGGACTCCGCATGTTGCCGTACTTGGACGACCTTCTCTTAGTGGCAGGATCTCCGGAGTTCCTTCTACGCCACTTGGACCTGACCATTGCGGTACTGCAACGGCACGACTGGTTAATAAACTGGCAGAAGTCCACCCTGATCCCGTCTCAGCGGATTCTGCACCTCGAAGCCTTATTGGACTCCGGACAGCAAAGGATCTTTGTGACGGGGGGAAAAGATTTCTGCCTTGCAGTTGCGGGTGCGCAGTTGTCTGCAGAGCCGCCGGGTGTCTCTACACTCGGCAATGAGGTTACTGGGTTCCATGGTGTCGGTTTTCGACATGGTGGAATATGCCCAGTTTCACTCCAGACCTCTGCAGCACCTGATCCTGTCCAAATGGAATGGACTACCTCAGAGTCTAAAGTCCCAGACGATGGTGCTCACTCCGGAGGTTCGCCTGTCTCTTGCCTGGTGGTTGCAGACGACCCATCTCAACAAGGGTCGTCCGTTCTGGGTGGCGAATTGGGTCCTGTTAACAACGGACACCAGTCTTCGGGGCTGGGGAGCAGTCTCTGGTCCACACTTGTTCCAGGGCAGGTGGACTCCGGCAGAAACAGAGCTTCCAATAAACATCTTGGAACTCAGAGCGGTTTTCAATGCTCTCCAGCAGGCGCACCGGGTTCTCCAAGGTCACCCAGTGCAGGTCCAGTCGGACAACGCTACCACCGTGGCCTACATAAATCGGCAAGGAGGAACCCGAAGTCGGGCGGCTCTCGTGGAAGTGTCCCGAATCCTGGTATGGGCGGAGCGCAATCTTCCGGCCATATCAGCAGTCTTCATCCCGGGAGTGCTAGACTGGGAGGCGGACTATCTCAGTCGCCAGGACGTTCATCCGGGGGAATGGTCTCTGCACCCGGACGTGTTTCAACTACTGGTGGACAGGTGGGGTCTTCCAGAGATCGACCTCATGGCATCCCTGCACAACAACAAGTTGCCGGTGTACGGGTCTCGCACAAGAGACGAAAAGGCGTCTCTGGTGGATGCTCTGTCCGTCCGGTGGACGTTCCGGTTCGCTTATCTGTTTCCTCCGGTTTCCCTTCCGCGAGTGATCCGGAAATTCAAACAGGAAGGAGGGACGCTCCTGTTGATAGCTCCCGCATGGCCCAGACGGCACTGGTTCTCAGACCTGCAGGGTCTGTCCGTGGACAGTCCTCTGCGGTTACCGCTACGACCGGACCTTCTGTCACAGGGTCCTTGTCTTCACCCGGACCTGACTCTGCTGTCTTTGACGGCGTGGCTGTTGAGACGGCCATGTTGAGGTCCAGGGGGTTTTCCAGCTCTGTAGTGCGAACCATGCTAAGAGCTTGGAAACCGTCTTCCGCGAGAATATACCATCGCGTGTGGCATACGTTCTTCCAGTGGTGTCGACCGAGAGGTTATGCACCGCGGGAGTTTCGTCTGTCTAGAGTGCTAGCCTTCCTACAAGCGGGACAAGACCATGGGCTTCGCCTTGCTTCTTTGAAGGTGCAGGTTTCTGCCCTGTCGGTCTGGTTTCATCGTAGGATTGCTACAATCCCTGATGTGCGCACCTTTATGCAAGGTGTTCTGCGAATTCAGCCGCCTTTTGTTCCACCTGTGGCGCCTTGGGACTTGGCTGTGGTCCTGAGGGCTCTCCAGGGACCGCCGTTTGAACCACTGGGCTCAGTGGATCTTAAATGGCTAACAGCTAAGACTGTTTTCCTTCTGGCCATAGCTTCGGCCAGACGTGTTTCTGATTTAGGGGCTCTCTCTTGTAGACCCCCTTTCTTGATTTTTCATGGAAACAGGGCAGTGCTATGCACTCGTCCTGAATTTCTTCCCAAAGTTGTTTCCCAGTTTCATGTTAACGAGGAAATAGTTGTACCGGCTTTTAACTCACCTGGACTTTCAGTGGGTGAGGCCACTTTGGATGTTGTGTGGGCCTTAAGGACTTATGTTGACCGCACCTCTTCGTTTAGGAAGTCGGACGCCTTGTTTGTCCTCTATGGCTTCCGTAAAAAGGGTTGGCCTGCTTCAAAGCAAACTTTGGCAGCCTGGATCCGTATGGCGATTTCAGAAGCTTATCTTCATGAAGGCCTGCCGGTTCCTCCTTCTGTGAAGGCTCATTCCACTAGGTCTGTGGGTCCTTCATGGGCAGCTCGACGTGGTGCCTCTGCAGTCCAGATCTGCAAGGCGGCCACGTGGTCCTCTGTCCATACCTTTGTGAGGTATTACGCGTTTGACACCTTTGCCTCTCAGGATGCTTCCTTCGGGCGGCGGATTCTCCTTTCAGCACAGGAGCATCCCCACCCTTAAAGGATACTGCTTTGGGACATCCCCAAGGTATCCTGTGGATACCCTATGGACCCTGAAGTAGAAAATATGAGATATGGTAAGAACTTACCCTTGTTATCTCTATTTCTACGAAGTCCATAGGGTTCCACAGGACTCCCGCCCTGTCGCACCTGTGCTGTAGATGGGCTTTGCTCTGGTCACCGGTTTTCCGTCTCCCTCTGGTGAGAATGTGATTCTTGTATGTGTCCAGATCTTTGTTCTCTCTCTTCCTTCTCCTCCTCCGGCCTATGGCTTGGTAACTAACTGAGGTGCCTTGGCCCGGGGGCGGGGTATAGGAGGGGGACCTAGTGCATCCTGGGAGGCTGAAAGCTTAACTCTTTGGTGCCCTGCGACTGACGTCACACCTATACCCCCAAGGTATCCTGTGGAACCCTATGGACTTCGTAGAAATAGAGATAACAAGGGTAAGTTCTTACCATATCTCATATTTTCTCTCTCTGTGCCCCTCCTCTTATTCTCCTCTATCTCTCTGTGACCTCTTTTCCTCCTTTCTCTCAGTGCTCCTCTTATTCTCTCTCTGTGTCCATCCTCTTATTCTCCTCTCTCTGTGCCCCTCCTTTTATTCTCTCTCTGTGACTTCTTATTCTCCTCTTTCTCTCTCTGTGACCTTATTCTCTGTTCCCCTCCTCTTATTCTCTCTCTCTGTGCCCCTCCTCTTATTCTCTCTCTCTGTGCCCCTCCTCTTATTCTCTATATGTGCCCCTCTTAATCTCCCATCTCTCTCTGTGACCTCTTTTCCTTCTTTCAGTGCTCATCTTATTCTCTATCTCTGTGCCCCTCCTCCTATTCTTATTCTCCTCTCTCTCTGTGCCCCTTCTCTTATTCTCCTTTCTGTGCCCCTCCTCTTATTCTCCTCTCTCTCTGTGACCCTCCTTAGTCTCCTCTCTCACCTCCTCTTATTCTCTTTCTCTCTCTGTGCCCCTCCTCTTTTTCTCCTCTCTGTGACCTCTTATTCTCTCTTTCTCTGTGACCTTATTCTCTTTCTCTCTGTGCCCCTCCTTAAGTCTCCTCTCTCTCACCTCTTATTCTCCTCTCTCAGTACCTCTCCTCTTATTCTCCCCTCTCTCTGTTACCTCTTATTCTCTTTCTCTCTGTGCCCCTCCTCTTAGTCTCCTCTCTCTGTGACCTCTTATTCTCTCTCTCTCTGTGACCTCTTATTCTCCCCTCTGTGACCTCTTATTCTCTCTCTGTGACCTCCTCTTATTCTCTCTTTCTGTGCCCCTCTTATTCTCCTCTCCTGTTATTCTCCTTTCTCTCTCACCTGCTCTTATTCTCCCCACTCTCTCTGTGCCCCACCTCTTATTCTCCCCATGTCACTCTCTCTACCCCTCCTCTTATTCTCCTCTCTTTCTCTCTCTCTGTGACCTCCTCTTATTCACCCCTCTCTCTTTCTGTGTCCTCTTATTCTCCCCATCTCTTTCTCTCTCTCTCTCTGTGACCTCCTCTTATTCTCCTTTCTCTGTGCCCCTACTCTTATTCTCCCCATCTCTCTCTTTCTCTCTCTATACCCCTCCTCTTATTCTCTCTCTCTGTGACACCCACCTCTTTCTGTGACCTCTTATTCTCCAAATCTCTCTTTCTCTCTCTACACCCCTCCTCTTATTCTCCTCTCTCTGTGACCTCCTCTTATTCTCCTTTCTCTCTCTGTGACCTCCTCTTATTCACCCCTCTCTCTTTCTGTGACCTCCTCTTATTCACCCCTCTCTCTTTCTGTGACCTCTTATTCTCCCCTCTCTCTGTGACCTCCTCTTATTCTCCCCTTTCTCTGTGACCTCCTCATTCTCCCCTCTCTCTGTGCCCCTCTTATTCTCCTTTCTCTGTGACCTCCTCTTATTCTCTTTCTCTCTGTGCCCCTCCTCTTATCCTCCCCTCTCTCTCTCTGCCCCTCTTATTCTCCTCTCTCTCTGTTCCCCTCCTCTTATTCTCCCCTCTCTCTCTCTGCCCCTCTTATTCTCCTCTCTCTCTGTTCCCCTCCTCTTATCCTCCCCTCTCTCTCTCTGCCCCTCTTATTCTCCTCTCTCTCTGTTCCCCTCCTCTTATTCTCCCCTCTCTCTCTCTCTGTGCCCTCCTCTTATTCTCCTTTCTCTCTCTGTGCCCCTCTTATTCTCCCCCTCTCTGTGCTCCTCCTCTTATTCTCCCCATCTCTCTCTATACCCCTCCTCTTATTCTCCCCATCTCTCTGTGCCCCACCTCTTATTCTCCCCACTCTCTCTGTGCCCCTCCTCTTATTCTCCCCTCTCTGTGCCCCTCCTCTTATTCTCCCCATCTCTCTCCACCCCTCCTCTTATTCTCCTATCTCTGTGCCCCTCCTCTTATCCTCCCCTCTCTCTCTCTGCCCCTCTTATTCTCTCTCTCTGTGCCCCTCCTCTAATTCTCCTCTCTCTCACCTCCTCTTGTCCTTTCTCTCTCTGACCTCTTATTCTCCTCTCTCTCTCTGACCTCTTATTCTCCTCTCTCTCTGTGCCCCACCTCTTATTCTCCCCACTCTCTCTGTGCCCCTCCTCTTATTCTCCCCTCTCTCTCTGTGACCTTATTCTTCTCTCTCTGTGACCTCTTATTTTCCGCTTTCTCTTTGTGACCTCCTCTTATTATCCTCTCCCTCTGTGTGACCTCTAATTCTCCTCTCTCTCACCTCCTCTTGTCCTTTCTCTCTGTGCCCCTCCTCTTATTCTCCTCTCTCTCACCTCTTATTCTCCTCTCTCTGTACCCCTCCTCTTATTCTCTTTCTCTCTCTGTGACCTCCTCTTATTCTCCTTTCTCTCTGGCCTCTTATTCTCCTCTCTCTCTCTCTGTGCCCCTCCTCTTATTCTCCCCATCTCTCTCTGCCCCTCCTCTTATTCTCCTCTCTCTGTGACCTCCTCTTATTCACCCCTCTCTTTCTGTGTCCTCTTATTCTCCCCATCTCTTTCTCTCTCTCTGTGACCTCCTCTTATTCTCCTTTCTCTCTGTGCCCCTCTTATTCTCCCCTCTCTCTGTGCCCCTCCTCTTATTCTCCCCATCTCTCTCTACCCCTCCTCTTATTCTCCTATCTCTGTGCCCCTCCTCTTATTCTCCCCTCTCTCTCTCTATGACCTCTTATTCTCTTTGTGACCTCCTCTTATTCTCTCTCTCTCTCTGTGCCCCTCTTATTCTCCTCTCCTGTTATTCTCCTTTCTCTCTCTGCCCCTTCTCTTATTCTCCCCTCTCTGTGCCCCTCCTCTTATTCTCCCCTCTTTCTCTCTGCCTTTCCTCTTATTCTCCCCTCTCTCTCTGTGACCTTATTCTTCTCTCTCTGTGACCTCTTATTTTCCGCTTTCTCTTTGTGACCTCCTCTTATTATCCTCTCCCTCTGTGTGACCTCTAATTCTCCTCTCTCACCTCCTCTTGTCCTTTCTCTCTGTGCCCCTCCTCTTATTCTCTTCTCTCTCTCTGTGACCTCCTCTTATTCTCCTTTCTCTCTGTGCCCCTCTTATTCTCCTTTCTCTGTGACCTCTTATTCTCTTTCTCTCTCTGTGCCCCTCCTCTTATCCTCCCCTCTCTCTGCCCCTCTTATTCTCCCCTCTCTCTCTCTGTGACCTCTTATTCTCATTATGACCTCCTCTTCTTCTCTCTCTCTCTGTGCCCCTCTTATTCTCCTCTCCTGTTATTCTCCTTTCTCTCTCTGCCCCTTCTCTTATTCTCCTCTCTCTGACCTCCTCTTATTCTCCTTTCTCTCTCTGTGACCTCCTCTTATTCACCCCTCTCTCTTTCTGTGTCCTCTTATTCTCCCCATCTTTCTCTTTCTCTCTGTGACCTCTTATTCTCCTTTCTCTCTCTGTGCCCCTCCTCTTATTCTCCCCATCTCTCTCTATGCCCCTCCTCTTATTCTCCTTGTGCTTGTTAAGATTCTACGACCATGAAGACTTCCCTGGCACGTACATCTTGCTGTATTATTTGGCATTGTCTGGAAGCCATTGTCACCGCTGTAGGTGGATCACAGAGCTGAAACTGTTTCAAAGTTGAGCATTGAATGTCCTCTGTCACCGGCCGCACTCTGAAATGCTGGGGCCCCAATTAATGAGGGAGGTTTTTGTGACACAGATCTTGTTATATTTATTATTCAGTAATTAGAAGAAAGAGGACCTTGCGCTTCAAGATAAGCGTGTATTACACAGGGGAGCTGCTTCGAAGAAATGGGGATGTCCTATCTCCCAAAAGGTAAAAAACAAAGGAAAATTCGGAGCGCTACACCATATGCAGTCAGTGTGTGCTTGCAACAGAAAATTGCTCTAATGGGTTAAATCCAATGGTGCATGTCAATCAATGCAACAGTACAATGGAGTATTTATGAACATATCAATGTTTACTGTATCAAAAATTAAGAACAATATTCCAGCACTAGTGTCATGAAACCACAGAAAAACCTCACTGATGCAGTGACGATAGTGAGTATGTGGTATTGTGGCTCAATCAAAATAACAGTAAATCACAAATCATGAATGACATAACATAGGTCAGATGCACTGATGATAATCAGCTGTATGGGTAGTGACCACGGTGGGTCACAGCTGTAGAGGGATTGGGGATGAGGCAAAAAGGGGGGCCAAGCAGTAATAGTTGAATGTTAGTACCAAAGTCTCAAAAAAAACGTAGCAGCAGTGTCCCGCTGGTTGATGATTTACAGGTAGGTGCCCCGGGGGTGTCTTCCCGGAGAGGGAGTACGGCTACACACGCTGGTGCCTGGGGGCTAGGTCCTGGACGTGACTGTCGGCTTGCCGTGTATGTGGGTGCGGGCGTGCAGGCCGGGTGAGCCAGCCGCCCAGCAGCGTCACGGGGCACGGAGAGAGCCTACACGTCTGACAGGAGGGGACACAGCAGCAAAAGCTCCGGTAAGCCTAAGCAGTCACCGCTGCGCCCCTCCAATAGACAGGACACTTACCTCCCTCAGTGGTTGCCAGGCGGCCGCTCCTTCTCCTTGCCGACTCTTACCTTCCTTCGGGTGTCGTCTGGGATGTACGCGGTCCGGGTAAAACCTTGTGGCTGCCTAGTCATATGCTGGAAAAGCAGGTCTCACTGGTGTGGGCAAACCGCTGGAGACACGTGCCTGACTTGGTGTGTGTGATGTCCTCCAACGCGTTTTGGTTTCCGCCTTTGTCACTCACTGTTATCCGAGTCTGCCTGGGATATAGCCAAACCGCACCCTGATGCACAAAAGAGGTTACAATGCCTCCATTCCCAGCCTGAACATAGAGGGTTAAAATGGAGATGTGAGGTTGGTCTATATGTACCTCAGGAGATGTATCAAACCTTGGAGACAAACAGCCTGATTCAGAGCCGCTCATTTGCACCGAGCGATGTTTGCCCAACTGCGCATGCGTACGGATCGTAATACGCATGCGCGAACCAGTCAGTGCGGCCGAAAATCGTTTGTTCGCTAAATAGCGAATGCCTGCTATTTTGAGTGACAGAAAGAGGCGTATGTGGGTGGTAACAGGGGAAGGTGCTTGAAAACGGGGAGTGGAGATCAGAACGCAGGCGTGCTTAAAGGTCAAAATGGGCGTTTTATGGGTGTGCATAATTAATACAGCAGCGTCATTGACCACGTCACTGGGTTATTTTATAGTCAGAACTGCGAGCAAGATTGTGGTAGCAAAAACCAACCACAAGAATAGCGAGCAGTTCATACGCTGGTCGATGTACTTGATTAATCTAATAAATAGCAGACATGACGTAGTATGTGAGCGGCCAGGGGGTGTATTTTTTTAAAAAAACGACCGCAAGTTTTGTTAGCTCGTTTAGACATAGAGGCGTGAACAGACCGCAAAGAGCGACCGGTTCATTTGAATAGCCACCCCTATTTTCTGGACGAATGACCGCAAATAGCGTCCGGCTCTGAATCAGGCCCAAAGTGTCAACACAGCCTATAACGTGACAGGAGTTGATTGGTTGGTACTTTCTCCCCCTACGTTCCTTGGCTGGTTGTGGAATAAAGACCTTTCTGATGCGAGTGGTGGCAGGATGATATGTACCCCCCATGCAGAGGGCGCTGTCACCACGGGAGCAGAGAATGGTGCTTCCACCTGGACCAAGGGCTGAGTCTGATCTCTCGCAGAATACTGATTGGATGGACTCTGCTACAGTCATGTCACTAACCTGTCATCCCAACAATGGAGGCAGCAGACAGAATTGTAGATATCCATTGATCTAGTTCAGTGTTGGCTAACCTTGACACTCCAGCTGTTATGGAACTACATAACCCAGCATGCACTGCTACAGTTTTGCTATTAGGGCATGCTAAAACTGTGGCAGGGCATGCTGGGATATATAGTTCCACAACAGCTGGAGTGTCAAGGTTAGCCAACACTGATCTAGTTGGATGTTTAGCTGCGCATGTGGTCATGTTTGTTGAGAAACATTTTAACGGTGAAAAGCCAGGATTTGGGTGTATTGGGCGCATTTATGTTGCAGGTGGTTTTGGCTGATGTTTTGTGGGAGCTGCTTGAATCTGTGATCCTAGCACTGCGGTTTTCTGTGATTGTGCCTCCAGTAACGTGGGCAGGAAAGTATCTTCCAATAGATTCTGATCAAAACAATCCCTGGCTAGTTTTGCAGATCTCCCTGCCCTATGTTTGACACGGGCAAATCCTTATCCAATGCCACTTACATTCAGGGGGGTATCTAGATCTAATTGTGCAGATGTTGCTGTGGTGTCAGATGAAGAGATAGGAGTCATGTCTGCTAAACTAATATATTCTGTGCTAGAGTACAATATAAAGTGGGCCTTAGTAATGCATGAGCCCGCCATTATTTGGCATAGGATCCACGGCATAATATGCCCCCTCCATCAATCCACTAAGACAAGTCTCCTACAGAACCTTTTCCATCTGTATCCACATTAACTTTGGCAGGAATGAATGGGACATTGGTGGGGATGAGGCCCTGCACTTGTGCAGCACTCAGGAAAAAGGTCATCTCTTGGGCACATTTCATCGCATTTAGAACAATTCTTCTTTTACTCCTAGTGTCCAGACTAAAACTTATGGAGGCTGGGTTAAAAGCGAATGATGCTCAAAATAAATGAGTTGTATGTAAAAAGTTACCGGACCAGTTGGACGTGTGGCCGCAGGACTCAGTGCCCAGGACACTAAGAGCTATTGGTGAGCGAAGACCACAAACCGAGCAGCGGTGGGTTTCCCTGGGAATGGAGCTACTCTATGGAAAGGAAAGAAAGGAGGATGCCAGGGTATAGACAACGGAGTTTTATGGAAGACATAAGTGCGCACAGCGAATCGGACAACCTGACAAAGTGTTAAGTCTGGGAGATCGGTAAGAAACTGTCCATGAGAACCCAATAAGCAACAATAGCAGCGAGTACAGTTACACTACATGTAGGACATCAGCTATCTTAGGAGTGGTGTAAACAGCGTAAAAGGGACACCTGGCTCCAGCCCTCTGAATAGTGAAATTTGGCTCAAGAGAGGGCGCGCCTCCGTGGAACCAGAATAAGCAGGATCCTACCCTGGCTGATCATTGGCTGCGTTTGGATGGAGCATCTGGGGAGCTTTGTCTATCATTAGTTTAGTAGTAGGACTACAATAAAGACTGGGGGTAATGGTGGCATAATGATAGATTCTGGGATAGATTTTATGCCAAGACTAAAATATCCCGTTCTTCTAGCTTATCTTTATGGACTTCAGACTTGGTCTACTGCCCTGTAAGTGGTTTCATCTACCTTTGTCTTTCCAGCCTCCAATGTTTGTTACCTCTCCTGACATCTGTGCTGCCTGACTCGTTCTCTTGCTGCAGAGAGGCCTTTAGATCCTGAACCAATATGGTAAAGAGCAGCTTCGTAGCTGGAACTGAACAGGTTCAGGGTTCCCCGTTGTTGTAGGCCCAGTCTGGTGACAGTTACAGGATATCAGTGGGGAGAACCAGCCCTACTGATGTGAGGCGCTTATACCAATTTCTCTCTGCTTATTAGGACTGGAGCAGAGCACCTTCCTTTAGGTATTTGTGACTCAGACACCTAAACAAGCTGCAAGGGTTGGGCGCTATGTAGGCTCGGCCCACCATCCCTCTATATGTACATAGTACGCTGAGCCTATCCCTCTATATATAGGCTCAGCGTACTATCCATTCAAACCGAGACACATGAATTATACAGGTTCTGTGGTTGATTAAAACCAGGTGAAATGCAGACGTAAAGTCACCCAGCCACAGAACCTGCATAATTCATTAGTGTCCCGGTTTAAAGGGATCATACGGTGAGCCTATATTATTATTATCCTTTATTTATATGGCGCCACAAGTGTTCTGCAGTGCCTTACAGAGAACTAATAAGTGAACAAGTAACTTACATTACAGTGCAGGACAAGGACAAATTTATATACATTGCTGCAATAACGATTATTACACTCACAATAAGCAGCAGAGAGTTGGCAGTCCCGTGTTAGGTGCCCTAATGGGGAGTAAGGAGTAGAAGAAAATGTAAAGAGCAGCACATGAGGGAAGAGGTCCCTGCTCATGAGAGCTTACATTCTAAAGGGGAGGAGCAGACAGAAAGGCATGACACAGAAGGGGAGGAGCAGACAGACAGGCGTGACACAGAAGGGGAAGATAGAGAGGAAAGAGCATGAGGTGGGTTAGGATGAGTGCTGAAAGGCCTTGATGAAGTAGTGGGTCTTGAACACCCGTTTGAAGATTTGTGGAGAGTCTGAGAGGGAGAGCATTCCAAAAGGTAGGGAGCAGCACGGGCAAAATCTCGGATGCGGGAGTGGGAGGAAGTAATCAGTTGGCCTGAGAGGTGGCATGCATTAGTTGAGCGAAAGGGATGGGCGGGAGTATGAAGGGAGAGATCAGAAATTTATGTGGGTGAGGGCTTTGTAGGCGAGTGTAAGAACCTTAAATTGGCATCTGAAGGGGAAGGGGAGCCAGTGTAGGGCTTGAAGGAGAGAGGAAGCAGATGTAGAACGTTTGGAGAGGAAGATGAGCCGAGCAGCAGCATTGAGAACAGATTGTAGTGGAGAGAGGTGAGAGACTGGGAGGCCAGCTAGGAGAAGGTTACAGTAGTCCAATCTGGAGATGACCAGTGAGTGGATGAGGGTTTTAGTGGCATCCTGGGTGAGGAAGGGTCTAATCCTGGAGATATTTTTTTAGGTGGAAACGGCAGGACTGCAAGAGGTGCTGAATGTGTGGTTTAAAGGAGAGGGAGGAATCTAGGATAACTCCAAGACAGTGAATTTTGGGGCTAGAGGAGATAGTTGTGCCATCAATAGATGAAATTGTGGGAAGTGATGTAGTGGGAGAGGGTGGGAAGATGATCAGCTCAGTCTTAGACATGTTAAGTTTAAGAAAGCGCTGGGACATCCATGAAGAGACAGCAGAGAGACAGTTGGAGATACAGGCAAGGAGCGAGGGGGAGAGCTCAGGGGTGGAAAGGTAAATTTAAGAATCAGCATAGAGATGATATTGGAGGTCAAAGGAGTTTGAGTTCACCTAAAGAGGACGTATATAGGGAGAAAAGGAGAGGTCCTTGGGGGAAGTCCTACTGTTAGTGGAAGCGGGGTGGAAGAGGAGTCATGAGAGGACACAGAAAAGGAACGATCAGAGAGGTAGGAGGAAAGCCAGGAGAGGGCAGTGCCACGTAAACCGAGAGAGTAAAGTTTGCAGGAGGAGAGGGTGGGCTACAGCAGGGGTCAGGGAACTTTTTTACCTTTTACCCCAAAATATATTTAGATATTCCGATGTTACCCCCTTGATTTGAAAGGAAGGAAATCATATAGTAGTGCCCCCATATAATGCCCCTGTAGTACCGCTTGTACAAAAAACCCCAAAAAAAACACTTACCTTAATCCCCGCTCCTGCATCCGCCGCCATCCTGTCTGCCCGGCTGCTCCTCGGAACTATGGGAGAGATGTCATGACGTCTCTCCCATAGTGCACATGGGGAGAGGCGGAAAGCTGGAGTTCAGAAAAGAACTCCATCCTCTGGCTAACTCGGCGTTGCAGGGAAGGAGCCGGGCGCCCGCTGGTAATAACATCTCAGCAGGCGTCCGGCTTACAGCCTCCCAGCGGCACAGCCGGGCATCTATATTATAGAATGATTCATATGCATGCCCGGCTGTCCGTCCATTACCCCCAGGAATTTCATTTTTACCCCATGTGGGAGAGGGTGGTCTACAGTATCAAATGCAGCAGACAGGTCAAAGAGAATGAGCAGGGAGTAGTGGCCCTTGGATTTGGCAGCAGGGAGGTCATTGGCGACTTTCGTGAGGGCAGTTTCAGTGGAGTGGAGAGAACGGAAGCCAGACTGAAAAGTGTCAAGGATGTGGGAGGAAAGAAAGTTTGTAAGGCGGTTGTAGACAATACGCTCAAGGAGCTTGGAAGCAAAAGGGAGAAGAGAGATGGGTTGATAATTGGAAAGTATGTTAGGATCAAGAGGAGGTTTTTTTTTAAGAATGGGGGAGACAAGAGCATGTTTGAATGCAGAAGGGACAGTGCCAGATGATAGGGAGAGATTAAGGAGGTGAGCCAGATGGAGACAGGTAGGAGAGGAGACGGGAAGGGATAGGGTCAAGAGGGGAGGTGGAAGGAGGGGAGGACCGGATGAGGGCCATGAATTCCTCTCCAGAAGCAGGGGAGAAGGATGTCAGAGGTGGTGAGAAAGAAGGGGAGGGCTGGTCAGGGAAAGGAGGGGCAGGGTCTGATGGGATATGATGTCCTCACGTATGGAGTCAATTTTAGATGTAAAGTAGGTGGCAAAGCCAAGGACAGAGCGAGGAGGGGAGGCGAGGAGGACAAGAGCAGAGGAGGTAGTTGAAAGTGGCAAAGAGACGCCAGGGGTTTGAGGACTGGGAGGAGATGAGGTTCTTGAAATATGTTTGTTTGGAGAGGGACAGGGCAGCACTGTAGGAAGAGAGAATAAATGTGAATCGGAGGAAGTCAGCCTTAGAGCGCGATTTTCTCCACTGACGCTCGGCAATTCTTGAACACTTTTGCAGGTATCTGGTGCATTTGGAATGCCAGGGTTGTAGTGTGGATCTGCGAGGGTGAGTAGTTATTGCCAGAGCCATAGAGTCAAGAGTAGAAGTAAGGGAGGAATTGTACAGGGAAGTGGCTTGTTCAGGACAGGAGAGAGAAATGATAGGGGAGAGAAGAGGGTCCAGCAGGGAGGAAAAAGCAACAGTGTCAATAGCCCCAATGTTACGCTTAGTAATGGTAGCCTTAGCAGGTAAAAGAGGGGAAGGAGAGAGGGATAGGTTAAAAGAGAGAAGGTGATGGTCAGAGAGGGGGGATGGGCAATTGGAGTAATCAGAAATATCACAACGGTGAGTAAAGACCAGGTGAAGTGAGTGCCCACTCACATGGGACGGTGATGAGGTCCATTGGGCGAGACCAAATGAAGAGGTGAGGGTAAGGAGATTAGCTGCAGAAGATTCTGTGGGAATGTCAATAGGAATATTAAAATCACCTAGGATAATGGAGGGAAGATCTGAGGAGAGAAAGTGAGGGAGCCAGGAAGCGAAGTTGTCAAGGAATTTGGAGGGAGAGCCAGGGTGATAAAGCCGGAATATGTGACCGTACATATTCCTTCAGCAATTCAGAATATATGCATGCTTAGGTCTTTCATTATTATTTTCATTGCAATTAAGAGTACATAGAAATGATTCAGGATATATATTAGTTGTAAGTTGCGGAGGACGTCACGTGTCGAATGAAGCAACAGTTATTATTGGTTAATATTGTATAATCTAAAAGGTATAGGTGTTATTACAGAAATAGGTATAAATTAGAATTGATGAAACCATTTCTTCTCCAGCAAGACAGAATAATGGGTTAGTTGAGTATGAACAGACTAGGAGATAGTAGGTCCCAGATCCGTATAAACAAGGAGGGAGCTAATCGGGATAGCCTTGGCCTATAAGCGGTCACCAGTATTTTGAGAACATAGAAAGGAGATTATAGGTTTTGTTATGATTAAAACAAATCAGAGAAATGTTTAGTGCGCATGAATAACAAGAGATATGGTAAGAACTTACCTTTGTTATCTCTGTTTCTACGAAGTCCATAGGGTCCACAGGGTTGACCTTGGGGTATAGGTTGGGAACCAAATCCGGGCACCACGCAGTTAAAGTTTTTAGCTCCCAGGATGCACTGGGTCCACTCTCCCTATAACCCCACCCCCAAGCCAGAGGCACCTCAGTTTGTAAGTAGCCAAAGGCCGGAGGAGGAGAGAAAAAGAGAGAGAAAACTGGAACACTCAATAACCATACTCACCGAAATGGGAGACGGAAAACCGGTGACCAGCCACACAGCCCATATGAAGCCAGGTGCGTCAGGGCGGGCGCCCTGTGGACCCTATGGACTTCGTAGAAACAGAGATAACAAAGGTAAGTTCTTACCATATCTCTTGTTTTCTACTTCAGGGTCCATAGGGGGTCCACAGGGTTGACCTTGGGGATGTCCCAAAGCAGTTCAACCAAGGGTGGGGACGCTCCTGTGCTGAGAGGAGAATCCGTCGCCAAAAAGGAAGCATCCTGAGAGGCAAAGGAAACCAATGCCTAGAACCTTAAAAAGGTGTGGACAGAAGACCACGTGGCCACCTAGTAAGGCAAAACAGCCGAGGCGCCACAGCGAGCCGCACACGAGGGTCACATGGCCCGAGAAAAAACAAGCATCAACAACAGGAAGGCCTACCCATGGGTAGGCCCCTGAGGAAGACCTATGAGGCCATCCAGCCAACATTTGGTTATAGGCCGGCCATCCTTTCCTGTGAAAACCAGAAATCTCAGACCACCAATAAGGAGTCCGATTTCCGTAAGGAACCTGAACGGATCACATAAATCCAAAGAGGCCAGACCACAGTCAATGAGGCCACACCAGCCGAGAGGACTGGGGACAGAATGGCCGTACCATAAGTTCCAGAATAATATGGAACCTGAAAACCACTAAGAAGAAACACAGGGCGAGAGCAACTCCCACCCTGACATGATGCCCTCCAGAAGAGGGAGCCACATGAGAACGCTCCCAATTCAGACACTCTCCTGGTTGATATAAACACCCTGAGAGAAAGAGAGATCCTAAGCAATAGACCATGTAATGGCTATCACAACCAGCGGTTCCATTGACTGTCCCCGGAGGTAACGAAGAACCACTACTTACTCCCAAGGAGTCCCTAGGGAGGACAAATGGAGGCATAATCAAGAAAACACTCCAAAGGATGAACTGGATACCAGAGTGGAGCAATTCCATATCTTAACCATACTGACAGTGTAGAGATCCGCACTGTCAGGAAGACCAGGCCAAGTGTGAAACCCAAGCCAGCCGGAAGGAATGCCAGAATATCTGGAAATCCTGGACACCGGAGGATTGTATCGACAGGTACAATACCATAAGATTTATGGCTGCCACAGTTTGTGGTAGGTCCCAGCAAAAGCTGATCCATGTGCTCTAATCATTCCAACGATGACAAAGCCAGGGAAGCCGTAAGACCACTGTAAGGACACAGTCAAAGACAAACGACCCAGGTCCAAGGCAAAACCAAGGACCCTGAGACAACAGGTCCGGGCAGTGAAGCATCAGGGATGGAGTATCGATGTAGAGACTCCGAAGATCCAAGTACCCCTGACATCTGGGGCAATCAGGAGCCACCAGCAGGAAAGCATCTCCGTCTCGATTGAAAACACTTCCAAAGACCTCGAGGAAGAAGGGAGACCGGAGAACACAGGTACACAAAGTGGAAGGACCACTTCACCGACAAAGAGTCGCTGAAGGTTGCTTCAGAATCCCCAGAGCTGAACTGTAACACCATAGTGTGATAAAGTCAGAAGGCCATGAGGGTCACCTCAGGGGGGCCCCCCCTGCTCACCAGGAGATGAAACATCTCTTGGGGAAGAGACTAGTCCCCGGGATGCACGTCGTGACGGCTGAGGACTCCCGCTTCCCAATGGAGAGCTCCTGAAATGAACGCTGCCGAGATGGTCGGGAGGAGACCCTCGGACTATGTCCGAATATGTGACATACCTGTCATTGCCACCCAACGAACAGTGTTGCTAAAAAGGAAGCCACTGTCCTGACCCTGTCGGACTGAACCTTTTCAGGTTCACCGGGAAACAAGAGTTATGCCAGAGTAAGTTAATTGACAGGGTGGAATCGACAGACGTCCAACTGCACTGAAAAGGATTCGATCCAGACACTGTCCATAGCAAAGAAAACCCTGGACGAGATGGCCATAGCCACCCGGACAGGGACCGACTTGCCTCCGGAGAGATCATCATCGTTTGAACAGTTATCCGACAGAAAAAACTCATTCCATCTGGAGATGAGCCAATTATGGAAAGGCCTGGAATGGAACTGAGCCCATTCCACCATGCATCCCAGAGTGTAAAGACATCTGTCGACTGCGCAGACAACCATGTACTCCTAATGGAAGAGAGGAGATTCCGTCTTACGCCAGAAGAATTCTCAGATTCTGAGAATCCAGCAGGGATCCTAGATGAAGAATACCCAGAGAGGGATGCAGGGAGGACTTTTTCCCCGTTGATTAAACGTCTGCACCCTGAAGAAGCCACAGTCATCCTGACCTGGCCGTAAAGTACCCCGGTGATCCCGCTAAGAGCAGGAGGCCGTCCAGGTACAGGAGCATTGGGATATACTGAACAGAAGAACTGTCAGAAAATCCAAAACGCTGGTAAACCCCTGTGGGGCTGAGGACAGTCCCAACAGGTAGAGCCCGAAAAATTGTAAGTGTTGCTGTGATACAGCAAACCTCAGCCCATGCTGAGGAAAGGTCTCTGTAAGTACCCGTAGGCACGCGTCCTGTATATCCAGTGATACCATAAAGTCCCCAGGTTCCAAACATCGTATGATGGAGCATAGGGATTTCCACCTGAGCCCAGGTAGCTTTAGGAACTGGTTCAGGGAATTGAGACAGAGAATAGGCCAAAGAGGCCCATTCAGCCACCGCACCAGAAAGAAAACAGAACAACCAGTTCCTCACTGAGATAGTGGGGATGGCCTAATTAGCTCCGCTTACCGCAACAACTGCATAGCTTTCTGGATCTGTAAGGCCCTTGTAAAGAGGGCGTACCCTCCTACCCACGTAGCCGCGGCAACTTGACACTAATACCTGGCGAACTGAGAAAATCGGTATCTCCCAGTTGTAGGCCTGTCCCGTCAGACTGAAGAGATATCCGTAGGTTCAGAAGCAGGATCGGCTGGCAGTCCAGGCCTGCTCGGTACTGGATATGTCGGCCCTTGTAGATGCCGACAGTCTACGAAGAAACAGACCTTTAGGCTGACCCAGAGGACAAAAAAGACTTAACAGACTTAGTCTGAGGCCTTGTAGTGGGCATAGCTGAAAGCGGTAAACTTGTCGTTAGTAATACTGCCAATGTTACTACAATCTTGTCAAGGTCAGGACCAAACAATATCAACCCTAAAGATGGTATCTGCACCTCTGCATTCCCAGAGCGCAGCCATAGGGTATTACGGAGGATACAGTCGCAGCCGGAACTCTGAAAGTTAGGAGACTGGTATCCAATATAGGCATTTCCACCTATGACAACAGCATATATTACGTGAGCGACCAAATACATTTGAACCCCCGACGTGTTGGAGGGGAGAAAAACGTTACAAATGCATCAACCCAATATGCAATAGTATTAACCAACCATGCTATAGCCATGGTAGGATGGGTAACAACTCCTGAAAGCAAGTATACTGATTTCAGGCAGAGTTACCACCTACGGATCCGAAGAATCCGACCACGCAGGAATGGGAGGCGTAGTAACGTCTGTAATCAGACGAGTAACACGCCCATCCCCCCCAGGAGGGGCTCGTGATGACCCTCAGGGAATTTGGGACAGGAGGCCAAACACTGTTGTAACACCTCCTATCTGGCAACAGCCAGAGTCCCGCTATGCGATCCACCCGCTAGTCAGCAACAGGGAACCCGAAGGCACGCAATACTGAGGGTGTATGATACAGGTGCAGGTCAACATTCACTCTAACCAGAATGGACCTGCTACCAGCCCTAAAGCAGGGATAATAATACCTGAAATAGGCTTCCCCCCGTGTAAGAGGGAAAGAGCCCCGAACAGTACCCAGTTCACGGCAGAACCAACTGGGAAGTAACCACAGGGCGTCAACCACGCCAATTAGCGTTTCGTAGAAAACGACATCCACCCAGGGTGGCTGTTGTGGTAATCCCTGCAAGGGGAATGACAGACTATTGTGGCACCAGGGGGAATTCATATACTGCGAAAAACCCCTGCAGGGAGCGGTAGTCTGTGTCACAGGGGAAGAGTGCAAGAAGCTGCGAGATACCCTGAGATGAAAAGGGCAGTATGGTGAAGTAACCCCAAGTGAGGTACAACAATGGGGCCCGCCCGGCGATCCGCAATTGAGAGGATCCCGAGAAAACAAACCGCCCAAGGGGGTCGTGAAAGAGGCCGGCACCCGATGACGCCACATACAGAACCCTTTATGAGTCAAATCCTCCGCACTAACACCTGCAGCACATGACTTGCAGGATAGTAAAAATGGGTGCAGTATAACGCTCCATCTCCTGGTCAGACATATCTGACCAATCTTGGCGGAAATATTAAGCAGCACTATACTGGTCCTGACTGATGCCAAAAATTAGCTGCAGGGACCCATTTTCAGCGTATGCAACACACAGTTCCATCTAAAATATGGCAACGTGCAGCACGCAACAGTATGTGACAAACCACACAAATATTAACAAGTATATAAATGTGAGGTCTCAGAACCACCCTAAGTACAGCTGTATTATATACACTGACAGGTGAGAGAATAAAGTACAGTCAGCACTAGCATAAGTCACATACAATGCAGATATACACATATATACATAAACATGTCATAAAATATACTGCACTATTACACTGCATTCAACTGCCCAGATTCAGTGTCTGGGAAGGCTACAGCGCTGTGTACACTGACCTGATGGTGAGGTACGCAGGGGGACTGGACTCACTGCCATCTCCAGAGATTTCTGCTGCACCACAGAGATAAAATGGCCGCTGGAGACCTCAGAAGAAGCGTGGCCCGCGGAGGAAGCAGCTCAGCGACGCCAGACTATGGATACTGAAAGGCGCGCTGAGCTGAGGGGAGGAGCCGCTGTAACAGGGAAGGCTGCCTCCCCTGGCCGGCTATTAACCCCCGGGACGCCGGCTCCCTGCACCGATCGTTAAGTCCCTGGTGGTCTAGTGGACACAAGGGGTATGGGGGGCCCGCCGCCACTGCCGGCGCCTCCGGTCTGTCCCCTGAGACCGGAGGCACAGGACTGCATTTGAAATGCGCGGATCACCGCAAGCGGTGATCCGCGACCTTACCTGCTCCCCGTGGATCCGGCAGCAGTCCTGGGCGCCCACAGAGTCCGGCTAGTACAGACTCTGGGGTCCCGCTGAGATCCCCAGATCTGTACTGGCGTCTCAGCGCCAGCGGGGTGACGGAGCGACAGCTTAGACGTCCTATGGACAGTCCGACGCTGCCGCTCTGAAGAATCCAAAGTCCATGGAAAAAACTTTGTCCCTAAAAAAATAAAATAAGCTTAGGGGCTGCTAATCAGCTCCCCCTGCGCTAACGGTGACCCGACTCCGGCCGGGCACCAACTTAAACTGAGGTGCCTCTGGCTTGGGGGTGGGGTTATAGGGAGAGTGGACCCAGTGCATCCTGGGAGCTAAAAGCTTTAACTGCGTGGTGCCCGGATTTGGTTCCCAACCTATACCCCAAGGTCAACCCTGTGGACCCCCTATGGACCCTGAAGTAGAAATTGACTTAATTAATATTCGCCATTTTAGAATATGTCAGTAGCAGAGAGGGAAAAAAAGTATAAAACATTGATCAAATAGGGGTCGGTCAGTCGGGTTGAGCAGGAGAGAACGTAGGTGGAGAGAGTCCCGGGGCGCTGGGCTGTAAGTATAACCAGGGCTGGCTGTCACCTTGGAAGTCTATGTTAGGCATTGCAAATTATCATTGTGTCACTGTTACTGAACTAATGTTTTCTTATGTTATAAGTCTGCTTTGTCACTAATACAGAGGTGCATGTAGAAATGATTTGCTTTTTAAGTAAAACATTGTCATTTATTTTAGAGTTGGTATTGGTCTGAATTATTCCATTTCTTCTTATAATAAGTAAGGTTTATAAATAAAATCCAAAACACCTCGCGCTATCACAGGGGGACGGTAAATGACAGCTACTCTGAGGTTCACTGGTTGGAAAAGGTGTATAGCATGAACCTCAAATGTGGGGAATGTGAGGGATGGTTCAGAGGGTATTAGCTGGTAGGAATAATTGGTGGATAGAAGGACCCCAACACCACCACCATGGTGACCCCCAGGGTGGGGGGGTGTGGGAGAAGGTGAGGCCCCCAGAGGATAGAGCAGCAGGAGAAGTGGTGTCAGAGGGTGATATCCAAGTTTCAGTGATGGCTAGGAGATTCAGGGAGTTGGAGATGAAAAGGTCATGAGCGGGGACCAGTTTATTACAGACTGACCTGGCATTCCAGAGGGTACAGGATAGAGAGATAGCGTTTGTGGGGGAGATGTGATTAAGATTATCCGGGTTGCTGTAACGTGGAGGTGAGATAAATTTGGGGGACCGATATGAATAGAGTTTAGTGATGGTGCGGGCACCTGAGCTAGAAGGGAAACCTGTAGGAGGTGGGTAGGGAGAGAGATGTGGATGGCATTGGGGTGAAGTGACAGGGAGAGGAGTGTAGGAGGAGGGTTTGGTGGTAGGGTAGTAGGACAGAGGGGGGGTAGAACAGGATGAAAGTGGAGTAATGGGAGAGGAGGGGAGAGTAGGTAGACAGAGGAGGAGGAAGAGATAAGGAATAAAGGTGGAAGCAGGGGGCAGAACAGAGGATTAAGTAGAGACTGAGTGAAGGAGGGAGTTGAAGAAAACCTTGTCATGGTGTTTATAAGTAACAAGAGGAATGACATTTGGAAATGTAAATGAGATATGAATGCAAGAAATTTGTAGGAGTGCAGGTGAAAGAACAGTGATTTATTATTTATTACCAGTTATTTATATAGCGCACACATATTCCGCAGCGCTGTACAGAGAATATTTGGCCATTCACATCAGTCCCTGCCCCAGTGGAGCTTACACTCTATATTCCCCACTACATGGTCACACACATACACACTAGGGGTAATTTTTGTTAGGAGCCAATTAACCTACCAGTATATTTTTGGAGTGTGGGAGGAAACCGGAGTACCCGGAAGAAACCCATGCAAGCGCAGGGAGAATATACAAACTCCACACAGTTAGGGCCGTGGTAGGAATTGAACCCACGACCTCAGTGCTGTGAGGCAGTAACGCTAACCATTACACCATCTGAAAATATGTATGCAGATTAACAAGTTTGTTATAGGGAGGATTATAAGTGGGGATGTAATGTCTGCAGAATGTGAATAATAATGTAGAATGTAAGCAGATAGAGGATGTGAGGCTGGGCAGGAGAGCGAAGATAAAGGACAGTGGGTCTCATTCAGACCCGCTCGCGAGCGCAGGACGCTCGCAAGCGGGTCGATGTTACCCCGATGCGCACGCGCACGACGGAGGGAGCTCCTTCGTGCGCATGCGCGAGACCCGGACAGCGAAAGCCAAGCTGTCGCTCCGGGTCTCGCACCAAAGGGGGCGTGCTGTCAATGGTGACTGGGAACGCCTACCGTCTGGGTCCGGCCCCAATGACATGACTAGTGATGTCAGTGGGAGTGATTTTGGCTCTGATAGAGCCAAAATCACTCCAGGGCTTGCGGCCACAAGACCCTACCGCAGGGTCTCGTCGCTAACCCACAGCTATGTGAGCGTCCAAAAGGCCGCTCCACATTTAAATAGGACGGCCCTGATTCAGGGCCAGTGATTCCAAGTGGAAAGATGTAAACTGACATGGGGACAAGTACGATAAGCAATGAGATGTATGTGAGAATCAGAAGGCCGGCAATATTAATAGCAATAGAAGTGTTCTTGCTGTGACTGCACAGGGAGTCCAGTTGTCACCTGAATCTTTAGACCGTTGAGGTTTGTTTGATGGAACTTAGAGTTTCCTCCTTCTGTTTATCTTCGGAATGACGCAGGTCTAACGCTACAGTTTTGCACTTAAAAAAGACTGCGCTCTCCAGCCTAAATACTGACACTTATACAAAGATGCAGGAAAGTGTGGACACTAATTAAGGAAGACCCCCAATTGGCCATCCAAAGAAAGCTAGCAATAAAGATGGCTTAAGTCAACAAGGAACACATACCAAGGATCTAAGGCTAGAAGCAAATCAAGCATTCACTTAGACTGAGAGAATCCTTATAACAATGTAAGAATAAGCTAGTTACCTATAAGTATACTTAATAAAGCTGGCACAGGAGGTGCCCTATATATAAAGGGAGCGTGCGGCGAGCCTACACAGAGAGGGAGCGTGCGGCGAGCCTACACAGAGAGGGAGCGTGCGGCGAGCCTACACAGAGAGGGAGCGTGCGGCGAGCCTACACAGAGAGGGAGCGTGCGGCGAGCCTACACAGAGAGGGAGCGTGCGGCGAGCCTACACAGAGAGGGAGCGTGCGGCGAGCCTACACAGAGAGGGAGCGTGCGGCGAGCCTACACAGAGAGGGAGCGTGCGGCGAGCCTACACAGAGAGGGAGCGTGCGGCGAGCCTACACAGAGAGGGAGCGTGCGGCGAGCCTACACAGAGAGGGAGCGTGCGGCGAGCCTACACAGAGAGGGAGCGTGCGGCGAGCCTACACAGAGAGGGAGCGTGCGGCGAGCCTACACAGAGAGGGAGCGTGCGGCGAGCCTACACAGAGAGGGAGCGTGCGGCGAGCCTACACAGAGAGGGAGCGTGCGGCGAGCCTACACAGAGAGGGAGCGTGCGGCGAACCTACACAGAGAGGGAGTGTGCGGTGAACCTTTCTGTTCCGCACCAGACACTCCCCCCACCCTCAATGGCCCCCACTGCCACAGACAGCCAGGTCAGCTATCCTGCCCATGTCCTGAACTAGAGGAGCAGTAAGTATAGTGGGGAGGGGGACAGAGACACGGGGCGGCTGTGCTGTAGTGACCCAGCGTACGACGGGTCCATTTTCCTTGTTGGAATCGAACATAGACATCAACTAACATCCATAATTCCCTCACGGATCGCAACAGACATACCTCATAAACATCTTTAAGTTTAATAACAATTTATGACACAATAGCACCTCAGAGCGCAGATACCATATCCTACTATTTCCAATCAATAAAGGAAGGTGGCGATACCTTCCCGGTGCTCAGCTGCTAGAGGTACTACTCAATAGCGCGAAACCCACAATTACCTGTACATATTTAGGAAAGAGACCACATGCGAGAACAATCCTGTAATATAAGGACTGTTCCTGAATAGTATGGCAGCAGGTAAGTATTCCGGTGACGCCAACGCTGGGGCCACACCGGACCCGAGGAGCCTGGACAGAAGCTCCTGTCCCAGCAAAGCTAGAGAGAGAGAACGGCAGAGAGGATCCATCTCCGCAGATTATAGTTCATTCCCGTTCAGATATTTCTGGTCCTGGAGGCGGCTTTTTCTCTGCATTTCCAGCTGCTTGGCGCGGAGCCATCCGTCCCTAGACAGCGTCGTCTCACCGGCGCTCAGTGACAGTAACCTGGAAGACGGCGTTTCACAGCGTAACCATCAGGGAATTCTGACTATAGAACATGTCATCACAATGTAGCTGGTCCCTGATTATTATATTATACACAATTAGTACTCGATGCCGGGCACGAGAGCTATAATCTACAGATGTGTCGCTATAGACTATGGCTTCAGTCGCACCAACCAGCCCCTCGCGTTGCGCCAGGTTCTGAGCGATTCATCCACGTAGAGCATCTTATTCGCAAACACAAAACTGAGCGAGAAAACTACTTTGCTAGATTACACGGAACAATTCCATGTGCAATATTTGTACATCTGATGAAACTTGTGCTCCGATGCGAGTGATCGCGGCTTTTCTCACGCCAACTTCCATTGTGCCTCATTTACTTCGTTCTATGTGTATAAAACCAATTACTGCGCGGTTAATGTCCCAGCCCAGCGTCTCTAGTGCAGACAGCGGATTTTCCCTGCGCCTTTGATGCATATAAGACGCAACAGCTAAATAAAATTACCGTACGCTGCTCGTCTCAGCTGCGCCGTACGGTGTATAGGCCCTAGGGCCGCGCCGTACGGTGTATAGGCACTAGGAGTATGAGGACGCAGCTGTAGGTTTCTGTATATATCACTGTATATAATACCATCAGCAGATGCGAGAACTTCGCAGCGAGAAGGAGACCCTGCAGAACGCTGGATAATACAATACGGTCGCTGTGCCTTATTGTAACCTATAACGCGGAACAGGCGGATTCTCATCGCGTCACTGCAATGGGCCCGAGACAGCAATTACTCTACGTTAGTTGTGCCGCCATCGCCCCCACTGGTCACACTGACCCATCGCTATGCCGAGGTCCTGAGACTGTGAAACTGTCGCCGTTGTATCACAATTGCGCTATTGGGCCTCTGTACATAGGACGGGGAAAACGCGCGCGAATATGTCGTCATTTTACTACACTCCGGAATTCTCAGGGATTTCAGTGACAAATCTTCGTATTGGCGAATGTTACTTATAGCGCTGTAATAAGAGCGGACTCACCGAGCTACAACCAGCAGCCGATGCAGATCGTCAGCGCTCATACTCTGCGGGTCACCCTTCCGCATGTCCACAAAGTCTTCTTCCACGGCCTGGAGGAGAGAGACCTCGTTAGCAGATCTTCCGTACATACACCCACCGCAAACCACCAACCTCCGCTTAATACAGAATTACCCAGCACCCGGGCACCGCGGGACAGAGATACCCAGCTGCGCCATCTGGGGACACTTTACACCGAGCTGGGATATCGCGTCAGGCGGTGCCTCTTCATGGCGCCTCATTACCTTGGTAATCTCCTCAGAGATGGCGTAGTCCGTAAGTCGCAGAACGCTCAGGTATGTGCGGAACCGGTTGAGCTGAGACGGCAGCGCGGCGGAGAGCAGAGCATCCGTGTACTGCTGCAGATCCGGGGGGGTCATCTGTGGCTTCAGGTGAACCTGACAATCAGACTGAGAGAGAGCAGAAAGTGCAGCTTAAATCCTCTGCGCTCCACACTCAGAGACCAGATCCTGAGCAAGCCCTAGTGCAGAACCTTCTATTAGAGGATATAACCTGTAGGCAATATATCTGGGACCCCCTGGGAGAGAGGCGTAATACAGCCGGGAACATGGGGCGCTCAGACCAAGCCGATGTGCCCAGACCCCAGCCCCAGCGTCTCACATGCTAAGAGCTTATGGGAGAACAGCTGGAGTTTATGCTACACACCAGGAGCGGACGCCCCATTAGACGGATGCTCCAGGGGTGACAGGAGAGCAGGGAACAGACCTCATGGGGATTAGATGATCTCTTACCAGGTTATTCCCTGTTATCAGGCCTCTATTATCAATTCTGCATTACACTCCTCCCCCAGCGCACCTACCCAATCAGACGGGACAGTGGTGCCCCCAAAATAACGTCACCTGGGCGGCCCGGCGCGGAATCTGTAGTGTGTGATATAATCGCTATGGTGGATACTCTATAAAACCACAGGGAGCTCGCTGAACAATGTCAATACGGGATGTATTTGGTAAGGATGCTGACAATCTCCGAAAGCCGGCACCAGAATCCCGGCACCAGCATCCTGACAGTAAGTCTCGGGGTTAGGGGAGGGTTAGTCTTCATGTTTAGGTGTAGGTGGGGGGGGTGTGCGTGTACATACACATATATACATATTATAGACTGTGGGGTTCATGTGAGGATGAGCAGATTATATAATGTGACATTATACAGGTGCCAGTCCCCTACAGCTAGGACGCAGGTACAATAAGGAACATCATGTGACAGCGGTATACGAGGTTACGTACCGGGAGCAGCGAGCGGCCCTCGGAGGTGACCAGGACATTAATATTGCAGGGAAATTCCATCTGGTGGTAACTGAAGTCATAATCCACTTTCTGCCAGGTGATCAGGTTCCCCAGCGCGGTGACATTGAGAACTCCTGAGGATCACATACAAGGTGACACCATTACAGACTCTGCATCTCTTCTCTACAGCGTGTGTGTAGTGACACGTGTCCTTGTGTGTACACAGAGATCTGGGTGGGACGTGTCCTTGTGTGTACACAGAGATCTGGGTGGGACGTGTCCTTGTGTGTACACAGAGATCTGGGTGGGACGTGTCCTTGTGTGTACACAGAGATCTGGGTGGGACGTGTCCTTGTGTGTACACAGATCTGGGTGGGACGTGTCCTTGTGTGTACACAGAGATCTGGGTGGGACGTGTCCTTGCCGTGTACGGATGCTGGTCAGTGACATAGGGAGAGCTGGGCGGGATGTGGGACGTGTCTTTGCCGTGTACGGATGCTGGTCAGTGACATAGGGAGAGCTGGGTGGGACGTGTCCTTGCCGTGTACGGATGCTGGTCAGTGACATAGGGAGAGCTGGGCGGGATGTGGGACGTGTCTTTGCCGTGTACGGATGCTGGTCAGTGACATAGGGAGAGCTGGGTGGAACGTGTCCTTGCCGTGTACGGATGCTGGTCAGTGACATAGGGAGAGCTGGGCGGGATGTGGGACGTGTCTTTGCCGTGTACGGATGCTGGTCAGTGACATAGGGAGAGCTGGGCGGGATGTGGGACGTGTCTTTGCCGTGTACGGATGCTGGTCAGTGACATAGGGAGAGCTGGGTGGAACGTGTCCTTGCCGTGTACGGATGCTGGTCAGTGACATAGGGAGAGCTGGGCGGGATGTGGGACGTGTCTTTGCCGTGTACGGATGCTGGTCAGTGACATAGGGAGAGCTGGGTGGGACGTGTCCTTGCCGTGTACTGTTGCTGGTCAGTGACATAGGGAGAGCTGGGCAGGACGTATGATGCGATATACCCACCCTTGGTGTCCAGCTGGCCCTGCTCCAGCAGGGTCTCGTCCACCACCAGAGAGGTGTGAGAAGACAGTTGGAGGAGGCCGCTCACCAGCCGGTTGGCAGAGTAATCCTTACGGGGGACAAAGCACAGACTGTTCATGTTTTCTATGGACATGGGGAGGTAATGAGACTGCAGGAAGAATAAAAGTAGAGTCAGGAGAACCCTCGTTCCAGACTATGAAACAGAATCGGTTATAACGAGGTCTGTATCGCGAGTTGACGGATGGTGGCCATCTTACCGCAGGCACCAGCTGCTGCACCACACGGTACAGATGTTGGGTGAAGATGCCATTTCGAGGGCAACCACTGAGGTTTAGTGAGAACTTTCCCAGAGGAAGAACATCTCTTCGGGCATATCTGTCAGGGATCAGAGGCATAAATGTGTCAGATAGACCCTATGGAAGGAAGGTCACATTCTAGGTGGTTCTCCAGATGCCCTATACTACATACTGAGGCTTGTTAAAGGATTCAACTCCCCAAAAAGTCAACAGATTTATCTATACAAAGACTAAATTCCTAAAGTAAAATTTCAAACACAATCTTTTGTCTGCAGAATGAAAAAAAAAAAACAAAGAAATATGCTGCTTACTTAAGTGTTCAACCCCTGTGCCGCCTGTGCCACCTGTGCCACCTGTGCCGCGGAAGCTCCAACTTTACAAAAGGTGAAAGATATTGGCTTTCAATTAGCCTCTACCTTTGAACCATTAATAAAAGCTATGGATCAAAGGCCCCCTGATAAAATAACATTGGTCATACTGTGAATATGCAGGAAAGCTGCGATAATGAGACCAAGGTCTAAGTATACAAAGTTACACACAGGCACAAGATAGGAAAAGGCTACAGAGTAGCATCAAAGCGCTCAGATATCCCAGTGATCAGTGCTGAATGAATTATGAGGAAATAAAAGCTGCATCGTACTCCCAGGCACGGCCGGGAGGGGGCTAGGAAGAGACCACTATCACTGTGCAGGAGATACAGAGCTCAGTGGATGAGACTGGGGTGAGGGTGCACCAGTCACCTATATCAGGAGCTCTGCATACACCTGGCCTGTATGGGAGGGGGCTAGGAAGAGACCACAATCACTGTGCAGGAGATACAGAGCTCAGTGCCTGAGACTGGGGTGAGGGTGCACCAGTCATCTATATCAGGAGCTCTGCATACACCTGGCCTGTATGGGAGGGGGTTAGGAAGAGACCACTATCACTGTGCAGGAGATACAGAGCTCTGTGGATGAGACTGGGGTGAGGGTGCACCACTCACCTATATCAGGAGCTCTGCATACACCTGGCCTGTATGGGGGGGGGGGGCTAGGAAGAGACCACTATCACTGTGCAGGAGATACAGAGCTCAGTGGATGAGACTGGGGTGAGGGTGCACCAATACCTATATCAGGAGCTCTGCATACACCTGGCCTGTATGGGAGGGGGGCTAGGAAGAGACCACTATCACTGTGCAGGAGATACAGAGCTCAGTGGCTGAGACTGGGGTGAGGGTGCACCAATACCTATATCAGGAGCTCTGCATACACCTGGCCTGTATGGGAGGGGGGCTAGGAAGAGACCACTATCACTGTGCAGGAGATACAGAGCTCAGTGGCTGAGACTGGGGTGAGGGTGCACCAATACCTATATCAGGAGCTCTGCATACACCTGGCCTGTATGGGAGGGGGCTAGGAAGAGACCACTATCACTGTGCAGGAGATACAGAGCTCAGTGGATGAGACTGGGGTGAGGGTGCACCAGTCACCTATATCAGGAGCTCTGCATACACCTGACCTGTATGGGAGGGGGCTAGGAGGAGACCACTATCACTGTGCAGGAGATGGGAGGGGATGCACCAGTCACCTATATCAGGAGCTCTGCATACACCTGGCCTGTATGGGAGGGGGCTAGGGAGAGACCATTACAGAAGGAAAACCACATTAAAGCTTGTCTGGAGTGTGCAAGAAAATATCAGGGACCCAGATAAATTGTGGGATAAAGACTTGTGGTCAGATGAGACAGACATGGGAGGTCACCTCACTACAGGTGGTGCAAACCTAACTCTGCCCGATCCTCAGCAAACACTGTCCCAGCAATGAGGTATGGGGGTGGCAGCGCCATGCTGTGGGGATGGCTCTCCTCACTGGGGACTGGGCAGATACAGGGACACAGCACAGCGTCAGGCTGCTGGCAGACTAAGGACTGGTAGAAAGTTCCCCTTTCAGGAGAATGATCCCAAACACAGGGACAAAGCAGCAGCGGCTGCACCACAATGATCTACTATGGAGAAGTCACTGTGCATTATATATATATTCACCGAGACCCCAAACTGGAAGCAGTCTGATGCAAGACGTGGGAGACCACCCAACAGGTTTCATTTAAAAGACTGTCAGGGGTGGGAAGAAACATGTCGGGGGGTCTCCTACGTGTCTGAACAAACTGCTTCCAGTTTGGGGTCTCAGTGAAAGAGGCGCATAGCGAGGACCAGCGGTGCTGGGAGCGGAGTCCCGGATCCTGTGTGTGAGATCAGTCTGGTACGCAGCGCGCCTACGTCAGCGCGCCTACACTGTGATAAAATGAGTTGATGGTTTTACACTACAGACGTCTTTAGTACACTTCCAGCAATACCAGATCTCCCATCAGAGGGGATTACACAGATCGTTGTTACATAGTGATGTCTATGTGGCTTTGATGTATTATTATTCATTGTAGTTAATTGAATAGACTTTGGCCGCCGCCTTCTGTCTGACTTATAGAATGTGTTTGTTTCCTGCTCTGAACTAACGTAAGGTTGTAGCTGCATCACTTCAACGGTTATAAAGTATAAAGAAACATTATATATATAATATATCTAGCAGTAACGTACATTCAGCTGTGACACAATCAGACGCCACGAGCGGCCTTACTAGCGGTACTCACACGGTGGAGATGAGGTGGAGCATGAGGTACTCGGCCGCGAGGTTGTCCCCGAGAAGAGCGTGCGTAAGGAACCCCAACAGTTCAGACCTCACAGAAGACACCTGGGCCATGAATCCTGCGAGTGCTGGCGAGAGAATCGGCGCCATCAGACTACGGTACATTAGCTCAATATTTACGTAAAACTCGTTTCATATCTGACAAAAGATGGGATTATCTGTCCCAACGTTAAGCTACGAAGCAGCAATTTTTTTAGAGATTTGCAGAAGGCGATTTTTTCAGTAAACGTGAGGAATCTCGGAGCCCGTTGCGTCCGGCGTGTGCGCTCCATGTATGTGTCTTTCAGTTACTACTATTTATGGGTCATATTCTAAACGTTCCTGTCATTAGAGTTTATTCATCTGCTAACACAGCGATTGCGCAGAATACTGACAGCTCCCGCAGTAAATACACTCAATAAATAGTGCTCAGTATTGATCGGTACCGATAACAAGAGACTTATCTCATTACTGAGGTGTAGGAAACCGGCGGACGCTACGCTGCTCCCGGCAGATGGAAAATAAGCGTACTCACTGCACAGCTCCATGGCATCAGCAGGCAGGGTAAAGGTTTTTTAAGGAGGACCGCCACGCCCAGCGAGACCGCCACGCCCAGCAGGACCACTAATAGAAGACTTACAGTGCTTGCTGTGCTCTGTCCGGCAGACGGATCCGGGAATCAGCGGATTGATGTGCTGCAGTTTGCGTGTGATTATGGCGTGTATCCTGGGCACGAGCGAGGTGGGGGGGCTGTGCGCACTTTGCTCCTCCATTGTATACATACTGTCTTCTGGGTCCAGCAGCGCAGACATAGAATCCCTGCCAGGAGAAATGAGAATTCCATATGTAAGCGCCATAGATACGAGTCCGTGTGTATACGGTGACATTGTATGTGAGTGATAGATATTATATACACATAATGGGGCATCAATGTAAGATATGTACAAAATACTAAGCGCCAATAAATGTGTGCACTAAACATATATAGCAGGACTGCGCATGACGTGCCTAATTCTCCAGACAATACGCGTTCCACCTGCAGCAGGGAGTCAGGAGAATCCCTACTTTCTCCCAGGGGTCCCAGCATAGCCATAGAGACGGGCAGGGATCAGCGCGATGCTGTAGGAATACTGCGATAACCGCGTTTTGTGTCACATTAAAAGCTGCGCACCTGAATATACAGTATAACAATCTGCTCATCTCTGATTACTATTATCCAGTCCCCCCGACCCCACATAACACAATGGAAAGGATTCTCTCTCTCACGTTGTGACACAATGGAAAGGATTCTCACTCTCACGTTGTGACACAATGGAAAGGATTCTCTCTCTCACGTTGTGACACAATGGAAAGGATTCTCTCTCTCACGTTGTGACACAATGGAAAGGATTCTCACTCTCACGTTGTGACACAATGGAAAGGATTCTCACTCTCACGTTGTGACAATGGAAAGGATTCTCTCTCTCACATTGTGACACACTGGAAAGGATTCTCTCTCTCACGTTGTGACACAATGGTAAGGATTCTCACTCTCACGTTGTGACACAATGGAAAGGATTCTCTCTCACATTGTGACACACTGGAAAGGATTCTCTCTCTCACGTTGTGACACAATGGAAAGGATTCTCTCTCTCACGTTGTGACACAATGGAAAGGATTCTCACTCTCACGTTGTGACACAATGGAAAGGATTCTCACTCTCACGTTGTGACACAATGGAAAGGATTCTCACGTTGTGACACAATGGAAAGGATTCTCTCTCTCACGTTGTGACACAATGGAAAGGATTCTCTCTCTCACGTTGTGACACAATGGAAAGGATTCTCTCTCTCACGTTGTGACACAATGGAAAGGATTCTCTCTCTCACGTTGTGACACAATGGAAAGGATTCTCTCTCTCACGTTGTGACACAATGGAAAGGATTCTCTCGCTCACGTTGTGACACAATGGAAAGGATTCTCTCTCTCGCGTTGTGACACAATGGAAAGAATTCTCTCTCTCACGTTGTGACACAATGGAAAGGATTCTCTCACATTGTGACACAATGGAAAGGATTCTCTCTCTCACGTTGTGACACAATGGTAAGGATTCTCTCTCTCACTTTGTGACACAATGGAAAGGATTCTCTCTCTCACATTGTGACACAAAGGAAAGGATTCTCTCACGTTGGGCATCTGTAGTAACCGGATTTAGTGTTCATTCTAGCACCCTGCACCTGTCACAGCTCATGCAATTCGTCTTTACTGCCTGGGGTGTCACTCTGCGCTCTGGTGCTTCTAGCAACAAAACTGCTGAGATACAGACTACAGTGTGCAGAGCAGAGCGCGACACCCCAGGCAGGAGAGAGGAACTGCACGAGCTGTGACAGGTGCAGGGTGCCAGAATGATCACCAATGATTATCCATGTAGCCACATCTAGGTAATGAACGCACAATAACTGCTCCGCCCCTTACCAGCCAGGTTGTCTCACACGTTCCACACGTGAGAAAGGAGAACGTATCTGATACTCACCTGCCCTCGCTCACGGCACTCGGTACAGAATCCATGGACAGGACGCCGTACACCTCCAGCACGTCATTCACTTTATAGGCGTCCCAGTTCTCATACACCTGTGGCGAGAGATCATCGTTACACCCTGACGGGGGAGGGCTCATCCTAGGCTATGCATCCGAGTACCCATACAGCTGTAATACGGCATAGCGGCCACAAGCTTATACAGGGATCAACGTTCCCCCTAGGGGTAATATGTGGGGGCCACAGGATCCTGGGCTCTACTGCGAATGGGACCTATGACCCGATGTAGCAGGTACAGGCAGGAGGACCATCCAGGGTTACAATGTGGCACTTAGTGTAGCGATCAGGAGGGACAGAATGACACCAAGTTGGTAAGAGCACTTATCTGGGATCGGCTGCTCAGCCACGTGCACAATATAATACAATTGTACAAGGATGTGCAGTCAATCCCAGACTAACACTGTACAAGGCCCTGCACAGCCCTATGGGGGCCGGCCGCCACCTCCCCTGCACAGCCCTATGGGGGCCGGCCGCCACCTCCCCTGCACAGCCCTATGGGGGCCGGCCGCCACCTCCCCTGCACAGCCCTATGGGGGCCGGCCGCCACCTCCCCTGCACAGCCCTATGGGGGCCGGCCGCCACCTCCCCTGCACAGCCCTATGGGGGCCGGCCGCCACCTCCCCTGCACAGCCCTATGGGTTATAGACAGGTCAGGGATCATCATCTGGGTATTTACAGGATTTTATAGTAAAACTCCGTAACAATAATAAGACTACAGTGCTGTGCAATGTTTCCTGCCATGGAGCTAGATCAGAACCTCATCTAAGGAGGCCGATTGTTCACTTCACCCCTCGTCGCACCCCTGCCCCACTTTCTTTCACTACACAGTCCCCCCTGCCCACCACGTTCTCCTCTACCACCCAGTACCCCTCCTGCCCACATTCTCCTCATCACCCAAGTACAACCCTGCTCCGCGTTCTCCTCTCACCACCCAGGTACCACCCCTGCCCCATCTTCTCCTGTCACCATACAGGTACCAACCCTGTCCTGCGTTTTCCTCCCACCACCCAGTTACTACTCCTGCCCAGTGCTCTCCTCTCACCACCCAGCCCCGCGTTCCTCTCACCACCCAGGTACCACCCCTGCCCCACGTTCTCTCACCACCCAGGTACCACCCCTGCCCCGCGTTCCTCTCACCACCCAGGTACCACCCCTGCCCCACGTTCCTCTCACCACCCAGTTACCACCCCTGCCCCGCGTTCCTCTCACCACCCAGCCCCGCATTCCTCTCACCATCCAGTTACCAGCCCTGCCCACGTACTCTCACCACCCAGTTACCACCCCTGCCCCACACGTTCCTCTCACCACCCAGGTACCACCCCTGCCCCACATTCTCTCACCACCCCTGCCCCACGTTCTCCTCTCCCTACCCAGCCCCGCGTTCCTCCCACCACCCAGTTACTACTCGTGCCCAGTGCTCTCCTCTCACCACCCAGCCCCACGTTCCTCTCACCACCCCTGACCCACGTTCCTCTCACCACCCAGGTACCACCCCTGCCCCACGTTCTCTCACCACCCCTGCCCCACGTTCCTCGTACCAACCCTACCCCACGTTCCTCGTACCAACCCTGCCCCGCGTTCCTCTCACCACCCAGGTGCCACCCCTGCCCCGCGTTCCTCTCACCACCCAGGTGCCACAGTGTCCCGCATTCTCCTCCCAACACCCAGGTACTACCCTGACCCACGTTCTTCTTGCCACCCAGGTACCACCCCTAGTCCAGCATTTTCCACTGTAACCCAGAGGCCAACACTTGCTCCGCATTCCCTACTTTCCATCTAGGTACCACCACTCGCTATCAAAGTACTACCCCAATCCTGCTTCTCCGCTGCCACCCAGGCACCAACCCCTGCCACACATTCTCCGCTTGCTACGCAGTTGCCACCCCTTCCACTCACCCAGGAGGCACCATCCTGCCCTGTGTTGTGCCCTCCACCCCGAATACTCCTCTCACAAACCAGATATCACCCCCTACCTCCAGGACAGCACCTGGCATCCTCCTATCACCACCCTTGCCCAGCGTTATGAGAAGATGATGGGAGTTCCTACTCCCAGGGCAGGAAGCCGCACAACGCTATATAACGCCACAGTAACCATTATCACATGTGATATCACACAGCTCTGAGAGGCCAGAGATTAATGCCAGTTATCACTCATTATAAATTAGTTTTGCTGTCTGAGAAGGATACAAGATGCAGACGCCCAGCCCCATACTAAGTCGCCCATCTCTCTTTACTCGCAGACTGATCGACACGCAAGATAGCATAACCATCGGTAACATCGAGAACCATCGGACCCATTAGCACAATAGTGGTGACCTGACGCAGAATTTTAGCCGCTTCCTGTGTAGAGCTTACGGTATGGCTGCATATGCCGCCGCACTGCCTTAATTATGCACGCCTCTATAACGGCGTTATAACGCCTGTGTTCGCCTGACCACCCCCCGTCACTACCCACAAATGGCACACTCAGTTATTTTCGAAAGGGTCTGCGTACACACTGCATGTGGTCTGTGTACCACAACCTGATCGCACTGGCTGGTGCATGCGCATTGCGTTGCATGCATAGTGCAGAAACATCGGCCAAGTGCGTGCGCTCTCTCCTGTGCGTTCCTTGCTGAATCAGGGCCTGTATGTAACATTACACAGACGCATGATTCCATGGGAGACAGCGCCACCCAGTGTCAGGAAGATAAAATACTGAATTAACCCTTTGTCAGATACCTTCACAAGGCAGGCCGGACCCTTCTCCCCAGGCAGAGGGAAGTTGAGGTCCAGAGACAGGGGGCTGTTTGTGGTGGTCTCCTGACGATTCATCGGATGCTCCGTCTCCAGGCGTTTGGGAAGGCTGCAGGTCTCCCGGTCATCCCCTAAATCCACAGGAAGAAACCAGAGATTTGTCATCACAACCTGCACGTTCTGGCATGGACGACTCCTGTAACCCCAACATACCCCCTGTACCATCTGTACCTCCCAGAATGAAACAGACTATGCCAGGAGATCGCCTGTACATGCAGCTAAGCTCAGCATTCATTAGTACGGCAGAGATCAGGGCCCCAATTACATACAATACTGAGAGAAACCTTCTGAGCCACCATAAATGTCCTGTACGTATACATTTTATGTATACAACGGTCAAATAACACACTCCTGGCAGCCACAGGGGGGCGGTGGTGGGCAGCCACAGGGGGGGGGGGGGGGGGCGGTGGTGGGTAGCCACAGCGGGGGGGGCGGTGGGCAGTCAGAGGGGGGGGCGCGGTGGGCAGTCAGAGGGGGGGGCGCGGTGGGCAGTCAGAGGGGGGGGCGCGGTGGGCAGTCAGAGGGGGGGGGGGCGCGGTGGGCAGTCAGAGGGGGGGGGGGCGCGGTGGGCAGTCAGAGGGGGGGGGCGCGGTGGGCAGTCAGAGGGGGGGGGCGCGGTGGGCAGTCAGAGGGGGGGGGCGCGGTGGGCAGTCAGAGGGGGGGGGCGCGGTGGGCAGTCAGAGGGGGGGGGGGGGGCGGAGGGGGGGGGGATGACGAGCAGGTGGTAGTTTGTAGAGGGCCCTAGGAGGGGGGTTTCCTAGGATCAGGTTATGCTCCTCATCCCTTCATGTATCCTAATAAATGTATATGCACCAATAGAATGGAGATATCACCCTACAGCACATAGACACTACCTGCACCTCACAGAAGACACCAACACTGCTGAATCACAGACACTTCCTATTAGCCCCTGTGGTGCCGGTGCCGGGGGGCAGGTACAGGGGTAACCAGCTATTTGAGGAGTGAAAGGCATCAACACTGAACATATCTTACCCCTGTGGATCATTAAAAATAACTCAGGAGATGTGACGCCCCTGGAGGAAGAGCAGCACTGCGGGGAAGTCAGGAATAGCGACATACACACCCCCCCCACAAAGGACAAGTCACCCCAAGAAAAAAATATTCCCAGGACACCCCAAAGAATACCTTAGAAATTTGGGGCGAAAATAAAACGAACAAAATAATCTTCTGGGGGTGCAGTAAGACAGGGCCGTGTTTTCGGGATTGCAGGTGATTGTATGACGGAGGAATTTCTTCACTTTTTCTAAACCCTCACCATAGAGACATAAGAATACGCCGGCAGCCATATGCACGCACCACAGACCACAGATCTGATGGGACGACTTATTATCACCAGGAAACCCTGCCCGTAAAATCACCACCTTTACCACCACTGAGCACCAGAACTAGGTCACTAAGGGCTAATACTAAACTACCATGATGATTTCCGCAGTTGGCCCGTCTCTTTCTGGGGTACACAGTGACTCCCCCGATTCTTCCTGCACTTTGTCGCCTGGTTTACATTGGCCGGGTCCCGTTTTCGCCTGTTTGGGAATTGAATACGGAGTAAATCGGGAGCGCGCACAAGAAGTTTTCGCCTCCAAAACAGGCGAAGGCTGCGAAAAGTCGGGTAGGCAGAACTTTTTCACTGAGGCGAAACTAATTGAATACGGCCCTGAGTATTATTCCATGTAAGGAGCAGCGGAAAGCGACATTAGTGCACATTATACACTACCCAGAGACCGGACATTATACACTACCCAGAGACCGGACATTATACACTACCCAGAGACCGGACATTATACACTACCCAGAGACCGGACATTATACACTATCCAGAGACCGGACAATAGCTGATCAGTCAGATGGGGTTACAGAATCTATATACACATCCAGCCAGCAGCCCCCCGTGCCACTACCAAATAATGTCTACAAGGAAGAGGCGCCACTAGCCATTCCCCGAATGGGCACAGTCACAGAACGTACAGGTCTCTCTGTTAGATAAATTGTACAGCACCAGAGACCGTAATAAAGGCGCTGTGCCCAGCATGGACCTGTAGGGGGCGATATTGCTATTACTACATAGGAAGACAATAATTACCACTCGGTGTTACCTGTGGGTTGTTCGGAGTGAAGTCCTGCGTCATCGTCATCTTCCTCATAACTTCGCTTCTGCCGGCTGGGGATGTACGAGGTGGAAGCGCTCACTCTGGCCTGGCTGGAGCTGCTGTACATGTGAGATTATTAAGGAGGAATACTTTACGGTCGCTGGCCGGCCAGATAGTCACCCCCTGCATGGTGCCCGAGCTACACACTCTGTGCCTATGTCATTGTGCTCATCCATAACCAATCCTGGCCAGATAGTCACCCCCTGCATGGTGCCCGAGCTACACACTCTGTGCCTATGTCATTGTGCTCATCTATAACCAATCCTGGCCAGATAGTCACCCCCTGCATGGTGCCCGAGCTACACACTCTGTGCCTATGGGGACACTGGAGCTGTCACTAATGACGCTGGCAGCAGGATGGAACCAGTCCTGAGTCTGAATTCTGCATCAGCTAGAGATGTGCCCGCATACACCTATTACATCGCGGCAAAGAGCCCCAGATAACGAGCCACGAGTATTGCTACATAGCCACGCCAAATCCCTAATATGAAGTACCTAAGTGCACTATAAACACCGAATCCCTAATATGAAGTACCTAAGTGCACTATAAACACCAAATCCCTAATATGAAGTACCTAAGTGCACTATAAACACCAAATCCCTAATATGAAGTACCTAAGTGCACTATAAACGGCAAATCCCTAATATGAAGTACCTAAGTGCACTATAAACGGCAAATCCCTAATATGAAGTACCTAAGTGCACTATAAACGGCAAATCCCTAATATGAAGTACCTAAGTGCACTATAAACGGCAAATCCCTAATATGAAGTACCTAAGTGCACTATAAACGGCAAATCCCTAATATGAAGTACCTAAGTGCACTATAAACGGCAAATCCCTAATATGAAGTACCTAAGTGCACTATAGACGGAATCGACGCAAAATTGAGATAAAACTAAGCAGCACAGGAATCGCTACACGTGGGTCACACCGGGTTTCTCGTGCAATATGGGGCATATAGGATAAGTGTATGGGGAGACATCTGTACAAATGGTGGGATACTTGCAGACAGCAGAGAAGCACTGGTGCCACCTCACGCCTCGCACCTAGCTATGGGCGCCATATATTGTACACACGGGCATCCTGACTCCCTCTCGGCCGGGTACTTTATCTGCTACGGACCCTGGATTAGTCCTCTCACCCTATCCCCAACACCTCCTGCCTCATTTACCAGTCTCCGCTAGATTGTAAGCTCTCCTGACCTGGGCCTTCCCCAGCTTTATTATGCTGCCATTTTCCCACCCTGCCCAGCGCTATGGAAAATACTGAATAAATCATTTATAATTGGCTATAATGCAGCTATAAAATGCTAAGAGACCAAACCCATTCACTCGCTGCATGGAGAGACGAGTCGTGGCATGAAGCAGCGGGAGCGCGTCTCAGGACCTATTTCCCACCCAGCGCAGTGGGCGGATGCTCAGAAGCGGAAGATGGAATCACATAAAAATCGCTAATCTGCGGTTTCAGATACTATAATAAATGTTTTACCAAGTTTCTCTTAATGAAGAATTTATGGACAATTAAAATGATTTCCGACATGAAAGTAACAATTGCTGACATATGGAGCGTACGGTAACGTCAGGTGACTGCGCTGTCTGATGGCGAGTTCTCTCTCACAGCGTACGGTAACGTCAGGTGACTGCTGTCTGATGGCGAGTTCTCTCTTACAGCGTACGGTAACGTCAGGTGACTGCGCTGTCTGATGGAGAGTTCTCTTACAGCGTACGGTAACGTCAGGTGACTGCGCTGTCTGATGGAGAGTTCTCTCTCACAGCGTACGGTAACGTCAGGTGACTGCGCTGTCTGATGGCGAGTTCTCTTACAGCGTACGGTAACGTCAGGTGACTGCTCTGTCTGATGGCGAGTTCTCTCTCACAGCGTACGGTAACGTCAGGTGACTGCTCTGTCTGATGGCGAGTTCTCTCTCACAGCGTACGGTAACGTCAGGTGACTGCGCTGTCTGATGGCGAGTTCTCTCTCACAGCGTACGGTAACGTCAGGTGACTGCGCTGTCTGATGGCGAGTTCTCTCTCACAGCGTACGGTAACGTCAGGTGACTGCGCTGTCTGATGGCGAGTTCTCTCTCACAGCGTACGGTAACGTCAGGTGACTGCGCTGTCTGATGGCGAGTTCTCTCTCACAGCGTACGGTAACGTCAGGTGACTGCGCTGTCTGATGGCGAGTTCTCTCTCACAGCGTACGGTAACGTCAGGTGACTGCGCTGTCTGATGGCGAGTTCTCTCTCACAGCGTACGGTAACGTCAGGTGACTGCGCTGTCTGATGGCGAGTTCTCTCTCACAGCGTACGGTAACGTCAGGTGACTGCGCTGTCTGATGGCAAGTTCTCTCTCACAGCGTACGGTAATGTCAGGTGACTGCGCTGTCTGATGGCGAGTTCTCTCTCACAGCGTACGGTAACATCAGGTGACTGCGCTGTCTGATGGCGAGTTCTCTCACAGCGTACGGTAACGTCAGGTGACTGCGCTGTCTGATGGCGAGTTCTCTCTCACAGAGTACGGTAACGTCAGGTGACTGCGCTGTCTGATGGCGAGTTCTCTCTCACAGCGTACGGTAACGTCAGGTGACTGCGCTGTCTGATGGCGAGTTCTCTCACAGCGTACGGTAACATCAGGTGACTGCTGTCTGATGGCGAGTTCTCTCTTACAGCGTACGGTAACGTCAGGTGACTGCGCTGTCTGATGGCGAGTTCTCTCTCACAGCGTACGGTAACGTCAGGTGACTGTTGTCTGATGGCGAGTTCTCTATATACAGCATACGGTAACGTCAGGTGACTGGTCTGTCTGATTGCGAGTTCTCTCTTACAGCGTACGGTAACGTCAGGTGACTGCTCTGTCTGATGGCGAGTTCTCTCTCACAGCGTACGGTAACGTCAGGTGACTGCGCTGTCTGATGGCGAGTTCTCTCTCACAGCGTACGGTAACGTCAGGTGACTGCGCTGTCTGATGGCGAGTTCTCTTACAGCGTACGGTAACGTCAGGTGACTGCTCTGTCTGATGGCGAGTTCTCTATATACAGCGTACGGTAACGTCAGGTGATTGGTCTGTCTGATGGAGAGTTCTCTCTTACAGCGTATAGCCAGTATAACTGATGCACCGGAGTCGGTCTCTCCATTTAGACATTTCACCAAAAGGATATTTCCTTTACCCAGGGAGACTCTCCTGGAACAGGGACACAGTAGAACGTCTGCCGCTCGGAAGTGACGGTTCTGCTGGAATGTAAATCCACTTCTTGCTGTGGCTGCAACGGAAACATCATAGAAAAATAAATATATATATATATATATATATATATATATATATATATACACACACACACACACACACACACATATATACAGTCAGGTGCATAAATATTGGGACATTGACAGAATTTTCATATTTTGGCCTCTATTCACCACCACAATGGCTTTGAAATTAAACAAACAAGATGTGATTTACCTGCAGACTTTCAGATTTAATTTGAGGGTAATTACATCCAAATCAGGTGAACGGTGTAGGAATTACAACGGTTTCTATATGTGCCTCTCACTTTTTAAGGGGCCAAAAGTAATGGGACAAACTAAACAATCCTAAATCTAACATTCACTTTTTAATACTTTGTTGCAAATCCTTTGCCGGCAATTACAGCCTGAAGTCTGGAACGCATAGACATCACCAGACGCTGGGTTTCATCCCTGGTGATGCTCTGCCAGGCCTCTACTGCAAATGTCTTCAGTTCCTGCTTGTTCTTGGGGCATTTTCCCTTCAGTTTTGTCTTCATCAAGTGAAATGCATGCTCAATCGGATTCAGGTCAGGGGATTGACTTGGCCATTGCATAACATTCCACTTTTTAGCCTTAAAAAACTCTTTGGTTGCTTTTGCAGTATGCTTCGGGTCATTGTCCATCTGCACTGTGAAGCGCCGTCCAATGAGTTCTGAAGCATTTGACTGAATATGAGCATATAATATTGCCCGAAACACTTCAGAATTCATTCTGCTGCTTTTGTCAGCGGTCACATCATCAATAAATACAAGGGAACCAGTTCCATTGGCAGCCATACATGCCCACGCCATGACACTACCACCACCACCATGCTTCACTGATGAGGTGGTATGTTTTGGATCATGAGCAGTTCCTTTCCTTCTCTTCTCTTCCCATCACTCTGGTACAAGTTGATCTTTGTCTCATCTGTCCATAGGATGTTGTTCCAGAACTGTAATGGCTTTTTTAGATGTTGTTTGGCAAACTCTAATCTGGTCTTCCTGTTTTTGTGGCTCACCAATGGTTTACATCTTGCGGTGAACCCTCTATATTCACTCTTGTGAAGTCTTCTCTTGATTGTTGACTTTGACACATATACACCTACCTCCTGGAGAGTGTTCTTGATTTGGCCAACTGTTGTGAAGAGGTTTTTCTTCACCAGGGAAATAATTCTTCTGTCATCCACCACAGTTGTTTTCCGTGGTCTTCGGGTCTTTTGGTGTTGCTGAGCTCTCCGATGCGTTCTTTCTTTTTAAGAATGTTCCAAACAGTTGATTTGGCCACATTTAATGTTTTTGCCATCTCTCTGATGGGTTTGTTTTGATGTTTCAGCCTAATGATGGTTGCTTCACTGATAGTGACAGCTCTTTGGATCTCATATTGAGAGTTGACAGCAACTGATTCCAAATGCAAATGTCACACCTAGAATCAACTCCAGACCTTTTACCTGCTTAATTGATAATGAAATAACGAGGGAATAGCCCACACCTGTCCATGAAATAGCTTCTGAGTTGATAGTCCCATTACTTTTGGCCCCTTAAAAAGTGGGAGGCACATATAGAAACCGCTGTAATTCCTACACCGTTCACCTGATTTGGATGTAATTACCCTCAAATAAAATCTGAGAGTCTGCAGGTAAATCACATCTTGTTTGTTTCATTTCAAAGCCATTGTGGTGGTGACTAGAGGCCAAAATATGAAATTCTGTCAATGTCCCAATATTTATGCACCTGACTGACATATTATCCCTAGTGTCCCTGCTCCCTCGTCTAAACCAGTCACTGTGAAGACTTTACTGGCAACAGAGGAAGGCAAGAACCGAGACATCATTGCGTCGCCCTCCCCGCACACAGGCCCCCACGCCGCCCTCCCCGCACACAGGCCCCCACGCCGCCCTCCCCGACAGGGCAAAAGGGTTACACAATGGATGGTTTCATCTCTGTGTTTTACCCCACAAACTTTCTGTAACTTTCTCCCAGATATAACTATAACTCCATCTACATTCCACTACCTAATTCTCTGTGGCTTCCTGCTGCCTCCATTCCCCTCATCACATCATGTCACTGCCCCTGTCACATGCAGCCCTGTCCTCACACATCACTCATCTCCTGATATACTCTGTGCTGCTGGGGAGCCTGCTCCTCCCACTATATAAATCTCAGTCTGTTGCTTCCTGCTGCCTCCATTCCCCTCCTCACATCATGTCACTGCCCCTGTCACATGCAGTCCTGTCCTCACTAACACATCACTCATCTCCTGATATACTCTGTGCTGCTGGGGACACTGCTCCTCCCACTATATAACTCTCAGTCTGGGGTTTCTTGCCCAATGGCCCCTCAGCATATTCTATAAAAAGCATTAACACTAAAAGCAAGTTGTGTTTGTATATACTGTATTTCTGCACATATTACGGTCATTGTGACTATACTATATGTTTCGCTCTCTGCACAACATGTAGTAGGTAAGAGACTCACCGTGCAATCTGCCAGGTCCCGGTATTTCCCAACGTGCAGAGTCTGGAAGAGAAAAAAGAGCCGGTCAGGACTGTACAAAGGCGGCCATGACTGAGCTTCCTTCCGCATATGTAAAGTCTCCTCCACCTAAACGCCATTTATATAGATTATGTATAAAGGGCCGCCCCAGGGCACAGTGTGACAGAGGTGAGAGAATGATCAGTGTGATGGATTCCCCTGGGTGGGAGGTTATGTATAAAGGGCCGCCCCAGGGCACAGTGTGACAGAGGTGAGAGAATGATCAGTGTAAGTGATGGATTCCCCTGGGTGGGAGGTTATGTATAAAGGGCCGCCCCGGGGCACAGTGTGACAGAGGTGAGAGAATGATCAGTGTAAGTGATGGATTCCCCTGGGTGGGAGGTTATGTATAAAGGGCCGCCCCGGGGCACAGTGTGACAGAGGTGAGAGAATGATCAGTGTAAGTGATGGATTCCCCTGGGTGGGAGGTTATGTATAAAGGGCCGCCCCGGGGCACAGTGTGACAGAGGTGAGAGAATGATCAGTGTAAGTGATGGATTCCCCTGGGTGGGAGGTTATGTATAAAGGGCCGCCCCGGGGCACAGTGTGACAGAGGTGAGAGAATGATCAGTGTAAGTGATGGATTCCCCTGGGTGGGAGGTTATGTATAAAGGGCCGCCCCAGGGCACAGTGTGACAGAGGTGAGAGAATGATCAGTGTGATGGATTCCCCTGGGTGGGAGGTTATGTATAAAGGGCCGCCCCAGGGCACAGTGTGACAGAGGTGAGAGAATGATCAGTGTAAGTGATGGATTCCCCTGGGTGGGAGGTTATGTATAAAGGGCCGCCCCAGGGCACAGTGTGACAGAGGTGAGAGAATGATCAGTGTAAGTGATGGATTCCCCTGGGTGGGAGGTTATGTATAAAGGGCCGCCCCGGGGCACAGTGTGACAGAGGTGAGAGAATGATCAGTGTAAGTGATGGATTCCCCTGGGTGGGAGGTTATGTATAAAGGGCCGCCCCAGGGCACAGTGTGACAGAGGTGAGAGAATGATCAGTGTAAGTGATGGATTCCCCTGGGTGGGAGGTTATATATAAAGGGCCGCCCCGGGGCACAGATGGGAGTAACTTACCCTGGAATTGGTCCCAAGGTCAATCGTTTCATAAACTCCCATGTAAAACTCTGGATCAAACATGTCCTGCACCATACAGCGAAATTTCACCAAGCTGTTTGGCTTCAGGTAATGCAGAGGGACATCGTTCAGGCTGGGAACCTGTAAGTCAGCATTTACAGTCTGTTCAAGTTCCTTATGGCAGAAATACATCACTTCCTAAGCCAATAGCATCTGAGAGGCCGATATATAGTCATCGCCTCAATTTATCCCAATCCCTGGATAGTCTGCGCAATCAAGTCCTTCTGAAAGTGACCAGCCCATCAAATGTCTGTCACCACCTATATATACAGTATATCACTATTTGTCTGCAGTATTGTGGAAAAGCAAAATAGGTCATAATACCGACAGTCGGGATGCTGCGCTTAGAATATCGCTGGCGGAATCTCGATGGTAAGTACAGGGGTTAGGGGGAGGGTTATAGAAAGCATCTATTGCACAGGAGATTAGTTACTTATCAGTCACAATTCAAGACCCCTTAATTTCCCATAATATGATTCATCAATAGCGTCATGGGTCTGGGGGTGAGGACACAGATTATCAGAATTCAAACTGAATAATTATATACTTCACTGCGGAGCCCAATATGGGCCTAAACTAATATTGGTCCAAATATAAACATATAAATATAATACTGACTATCCCCACAGACATGATACACATACCTTTCCATAGATAGTACATGAAGTATTACATGTATAATATAATACTGACTATCCCCACAGACATGATACACATACCTTTCCATAGATAGTACATGAAGTATTACATGTATAATATAAATATAATACTGACTATCCCCACAGACATGATACACATACCTTTCCATAGATAGTACATGAAGTATTACATGTATAATATAATACTGACTATCCCCACAGACATGATACACATACCTTTCCATAGATAGTACATGAAGTATTACATGTATAATATAAATATAATACTGACTATCCCCACAGACATGATACACATACCTTTCCATAGATAGTACATGAAGTATTACATGTATAATATAATACTGACTATCCCCACAGACATGATACACATACCTTTCCATAGATAGTACATGAAGTATTACATGTATAATATAATACTGACTATCCCCACAGACATGATACACATACCTTTCCATAGATAGTACATGAAGTATTACATGTATAATATAATACTGACTATCCCCACAGACATGATACACATACCTTTCCATAGATAGTACATGAAGTATTACATGTATAATATAAATATAATACTGACTATCCCCACAGACATGATACACATACCTTTCCATAGATAGTACATGAAGTATTACATGTATAATATAATACTGACTATCCCCACAGACATGATACACATACCTTTCCATAGATAGTACATGAAGTATTACATGTATAATATAATACTGACTATCACCACAGACATGATACACATACCTTTCCATAGATAGTACATGAAGGATTACATGTATAATATAAATATAATACTATCCCCACAGAAATGATACACATACCTTTCCATAGATAGTACATGAAGTATTACATGTATAATATAATACTGACTATCCCCACAGAAATGATACACATACCTTTCCATAGATAGTACATGAAGGATTACATGTATAATATAATACTGACTATCACCACAGAAATGATACACATACCTTTCCATAGATAGTACATGAAGGATTACATGTATAATATAATACTGACTATCACCACAGACATGATACACATACCTTTCCATAGATAGTACATGAAGTATTACATCTATAATATAATACTGACTATCCCCACAGACATGATACACATACCTTTCCATAGATAGTACATGAAGTATTACATGTATAATATAAATATAATACTATCCCCACAGACATGATACACATACCTTTCCATAGATAGTACATGAAGTATTACATGTATAATATAAATATAATACTGACTATCCCCACAGACATGATACACATACCTTTCCATAGATAGTACATGAAGTATTACATGTATAATATAATACTGACTATCACCACAGAAATGATACACATACCTTTCCATAGATAGTACATGAAGTATTACATCTATAATATAAATATAATACTGACTATCACCACAGAAATGATACACATACCTTTCCATAGATAGTACATGAAGGATTACATGTATAATATAATACTGACTATCACCACAGACATGATACACATACCTTTCCATAGATAGTACATGAAGTATTACATGTATAATATAATACTGACTATCACCACAGAAATTATACACATACCTTTCCATAGATAGTACATGAAGGATTACATGTATAATATAATACTGACTATCACCACAGACATGATACACATACCTTTCCATAGATAGTACATGAAGTATTACATGTATAATATAATACGGACTATCACCACAGAAATGATACACATACCTTTCCATAGATAGTACATGAAGTATTACATGTATAATATAAATATAATACTGACTATCACCACAGACATGATACACATACCTTTCCATAGATAGTACATGAAGTATTACATCTATAATATAAATATAATACTGACTATCACCACAGAAATGATACACATACCTTTCCATAGATAGTACATGAAGGATTACATGTATAATATAATACTGACTATCCCCACAGAAATGATACACATACCTTTCCATAGATCGTACATGAAGTATTACATCTATAATATAAATATAATACTATCCCCACAGACATGATACACATACCTTTCCATAGATAGTACATGAAGGATTACATGTATAATATAAATATAATACTGACTATCCCCACAGACATGATACACATACCTTTCCATAGATAGTACATGAAGTATTACATGTATAATATAATACTGACTATCCCCACAGACATGATACACATACCTTTCCATAGATAGTACATGAAGTATTACATGTATAATATAATACTGACTATCACCACAGACATGATACACATACCTTTCCATAGATAGTACATGAAGGATTACATTATATTAATATAAAGATCACAGATCCTTTGAGTCTTAGAAAAGGGATTGCAGAGCTAATGGATTACAAGGTGATAGAAATGAGTGGGCAAAGTAACCAATCGGTAACAGCCCGGCAACTAAAATACGCCCCCTGCATGATGCGGTAAGCAATGATTGGTCTGTGCACCCAGCTTTGGTTAGCCTTGTGATCTTCCCAATAATTGCACTGTGTGTGCGGGCAACCGAGGGTAAGACAGCGATCGGTCGGGCATGCCGGTCTGATGCAATATTTGTTTGGGGTGCTCAGCACCCTGGACGTGAACCCCTTAGTGTTAGGGACTGCTAGTGACAGAGAAGCCATGACGAGGCCTAGCAGCTTCCCATGTATTTGCAAATGCATGCAACTAATATCTCTGAATTTCTATTACCATATATTGTTGCAAGTATAATTCAGTGTGCTGAGGAACAACAGGGGGTTAAACCCCCCCACCCCTTTTCTACTTGGTATGACCCCTCCCTTCCATGCACCTGATTAGTTCTGCTAGATTGATTGAGCAGCTGCCATTTTTTGTTTGTTGTCATGAGATGCATGAATGATACAGTATTAGCAGGGCATGCTGGTTCTAGTAGTGCTAGTTGGAGTTCCCAGGGGTGATTCCTAGGTAAGCTGGCTCTCAATGTGGATGCATTTATGTACATACCTTTATCAGGAGGCCTTGCATTTGCCAAATTTTATATGTGCCTTTATCATGAGGCCTTATAATTGGTATAATTTACATTTGGGGTGAGCGTTTGGGCGTAGGGCCCCTGAGGCTGCTCTGGCTGGGCCTCCTCAGGGCATCACCACTTAATACACAGTTAATTTTCACATCACCTTTTATGTTTGTTTTTTATTCATGTAATTTCACATATTTTAACCCCTTTTTCATCACTTATTAACTACTCGCCCACATCTATACTTTACACTGCACTGTCACCCTTTTTCAATTTTCGTGTGATGCCCTGTGGGGGTCCTGGGCTGGACGTTTTTTGGGGTGCTCTGCACCCCGGACGTGAACCCCTTAGTGTTAGGGCCTGCTAGGGACAGAAGCCTTGACGAGGCCTAGCAGCTTCCCATGTATTTGCAAATGTATGTAACTAATACCTTTGAATTTCTATTATGTAGGATTCAAGTATTTTTGTTGATATTGTTGCAGTGTGCTGGAGGGAATCTCCCTTTTTTTCTGTAGTTCGGTGTAAACCGCGCCCTTTACAAGCACCTGTGCGCTGTCATTAAGCTGCTGTGATCGACCACGATACTTTTTGTTTGCAGTCTTCATATATTGTTGCAAGTATAATTCAGTGTGCTGAGGAACAACAGGGGGGTTTAAACCCCCCCTTTTTCTAATTGGTATGACCCCTCCCTTTCATGCACCTGAATAGTACTGCCAGATTGATTGAGCAGCTGCCATTTTTTTTTTTTGTTTCATGCAAGTTAAATGTCGACCGCATTGGGCAGTGTACACCCAGCCGCGGCCGACAGACGGACATTTCTCCTGTTCTTTCACGGGGGAAGGAGTGGGGAGAGGTTTCCTCCCCGGGGGCGGAGCGCAGTACAGGGGCCAATACACAGATATCTCAGAGTGTATGCCCGCGACATAGATAGAGATTTTATATAGCAACCCATATGAAAAACATTTGAGAATGTATAAAACGTTATATAGACGACATTATTATAATATGGGAGAGAGATGAGCGGTCTTTTTTTTTTTATAATTTTTTAATTATTAATCAATAAATACCTACAATTTAAAATGTAATTAGAATCTGAATAAAGACAGGGTTGAGTATCTAGATCTAGTGCTACAAGGGGAAGGTAATATGGTCACTACCTGTAATTTTATTAAGAACGTGGATACCAATAGTTATCTGCATTTTAACAGCTGCCATGCAGAACAATGGAAACACTATATACCCTTCTCCCAATTCCACCGCATAAAAAGATATTGCAGCAAAGAAGATTTAAAAAAAACTAACAGGGGTATTCAATATGGGAGCGAAAAAATCGTTTTTGCGTTATATCGGAGCTATGACGTCATTATCGGAGGTTTTACTTTTACACCGTATTCAATTTCAAAGACTTATCGCAGTTTTGAAAAGTCTTTGATAAAAAACGGGGATAACTTTTCACCATTGAATAGGTGTCGAAAAAAAATGCAGAATTGGGGTTTAGGGGTGCAGGCTTAAAAAAAATAGCCTGCACCCCTGGGAATGACATTTAAAAAATAACTGTCAAAAAAAGTTTAAAAAAAAAAAATAAAAAAATAAAAAAATAGGGACACCCCAAAAAATAAATTTTAAAATTTGGGTGAAAAAAAAAAAAAATGGGAAAAAATTGTTTAATAATAGGGAAATAGGTTCAGGGCTATTCTGCAAGGATGCGGCAGGTGTTTTGAAGAATAGATTTATAGCGGCAGGTGCACAATTGCAGAATTTTAAAAAAACTTACTTTAGGGACTTAAAAATATGCCAGTACCCATTTTCATGTACCCCAAATTTGATGGGACCACTTAAAAAAAGCGAAAAAAATAACTTAAGTGCTCTTCTGCAACACTTCTTCAATGTCGGGAAAAAAAACACCTGCTACGGCTATTTAAATCCCCGACTTTCATTTAAAGGCTAAAACGGGGGTACCCATAGTGATCCCCCATGTTTTTACAACTTTAGGGGGTGTTACAATTTTTTTAAGGAAAAATTCGTAACTTTAGGCAAATCCAACTTCGGAGTTTCCCGTTTTCGTTAATTTTATATTGAATACGGGGATAAGCGCGCGCCCGATACTTTAACGCAGGTAAAAAACAAGAGATATGGTAAGAACTTACCTTTGTTATCTCTGTTTCTACGAAGTCCATAGGGTCCACAGGGTTGACCTTGGGGTATAGCTGGATCTGGATCCATGGGCACCACGCAGTTAAAGCTTTAGCTGCTCCCAGGATGCACTTGGGTCCGTCCTCCTCTATACCCCGGCCACAGCACCTCAGTTGGTAAGCAGCCAAGGCCGGAGGAGGAGACTAAACAGAGAGAAGGAAGACTGGAACACACAAGAAACCATACTCACAGAAATGGGAAACGGAAAACCGGTGACCAGCCACACAGCCCATTTGAAGCCAGGTGCGTCAGGGCGGGCGCCCTGTGGACCCTATGGACTTCGTAGAAACAGAGATAACAAAGGTAAGTTCTTACCATATCTCTTGTTTTCTACTTCAGGGTCCATAGGGGGTCCACAGGGTTGACCTTGGGGATGTCCCAAAGCAGTACAACTAAGGGCGGGGACGCTCCTGTGCTGAAAGGAGTACCCGGCGCCCAAAGGATGCATCCTGAGAGGCAAAGGTGTCAAACGCATAGAACCTCAAAAACGTTTGAATTGAAGACCAAGTGGCCGCCTTACACAGCTGAACAGCAGAAGCGCCACGTCTAGCAGCCCAAGAGGAACCCACAGAACGAGTGGAATGAGCCTTAACAGAGGCTGGCACAGGTAAGCCCTCCTGTGCATAAGCCTCACAAATAACGGAACGAAGCCAACGGGCTAACGTTTGTTTGTTGGCAGGCCAACCCCTCTTGTGAAAACCAAAGAGGATAAACAATGAATCAGACTTCCTAACCGAAGCCGTCCGGTCTACAGAAATTCTAAGCGCCCGGACCACATCTAAGGAAGTCTCACCAGCTGAAAGATCAGGGGACTGAAAAGCTGGCACAACAAGTTCCTGATTAATGTGGAACTTCGAGACCACTTTGGGCAAAAACTCTGGACGAGTGCGGAGCACCGCTCTGTCCTGGTGAAAAATCAGGAAAGGAGGGCGACAGGAAAGCGCCCCCAATTCAGACACCCTCCTGGCCGAAGCAATTGCCAGGAGAAAAACCGTCTTAAATGTCAGCCACTTGAGCTCCACCGCCTCAAGAGGCTCAAACGGAGGACCCTGCAGGACCCGTAGCACCACCGCCTAGTCCCAAGGAGCCACAGGAGGCACAAAGGGAGGCTGGATCCTGAGAACACCTTGGAAAAAGGTGTGAACGTCTGGTAGTATTGCAATCCGCCGTTGAAACCACACGGACAAGGCGGACACATGAACCTTCAGAGATGCAAGGCGTAAGCCGAGATCCAATCCTGACTGAAGAAATTCCAAGATCCTAGAAACTCGGAACACCTGAGGATCATAATGTCTGGACTCACACCACTGAAAGTAAGTGTGCCACACTCTGTGATAAATCCGTGCTGAAGCAGGCTTGCGTGCCCTGAGCATGGTACCAATAACCGAACTGGAGAAGCCCCGAGACCTCAAGACGGCTGTCTCAAGAGCCACGCCGTCAAAGACAGCCGACCCAGATCCGGGTAAAGGCAGGGCCCCTGAGACAACAGGTCCCGACGCTGAGGAAGAAGGTACGGAGCGTCGATGGAGAGGCTCCTGAGATCGGAGTACCAAGGACGTCTGGGCCACGCCGGAGCTACCAGCACGAGCATGCCGCCGTCCTGCTTGAATTTCCGCAGAACCCGAGGAAGCAGGGATAGCGGAGGAAACAGATACGCCAGGTGAAACGTCCATTTCACCGACAGCGCGTCCACCAGACTTGCGCCTGCGTCTCTTGTCCTTGACCCGTAAACGGGCAACTTGTGATTGTGACGGGAGGCCATCAAGTCCAGCTCCGGCAGTCCCCAACTGTCTACGAGTAGCTGAAACACCTCTGGGTGAAGCGACCATTCCCCGGGATGCACGTCGTGACGGCTGAGGAAGTCCGCCTCCCAATTGAGGACTCCGGGGATGAAGACCGCCGAGATCGCTGGAATGTGACCCTCCGCCCAAGTCAGGATACGAGACACCTCCGACATCGCTGCCTGACTGCGAGTTCCGCCTTGGTGGTTGATATACGCCACCGTGGTGGCGTTGTCGGACTGCACCTGTACCGCCCTTCCGTGAAGAGCGGGGCCGGACGACTGCTGGGCCCTGTATACTGCCCACAGTTCCAGGATGTTGATGGGGAGAAGTGCTTCTTCCGCTGACCAACGACCCTGAAGCGACCAAGAGCCGGTCACTGCCCCCCAACCCCGGAGACTGGCATCCGTCGTGAGCAGGACCCAGTCCGGGATCCAAAATGGGCGCCCCTCGACCAGATGAGCTGTCTGAAGCCACCAAGCCAAAGATTGCCGAACGTCCGGAGACAACACCAGCACCTGAGAGCGGATCCGGTGAGGTAACCCGTTCCATTCTGACAGAATCAGCCCCTGCAGGGGCCGGGAATGGAACTGGGCAAATTCCACCATGTCGAATGTCGACACCATGGACCCCAGAACTCTCATAGCCGAATGGACCGACAGGCGGCAACGGCTCAGGCAACTGCGTATCCGCAGCTGTAGGGAGGCGACCTTCTCCGGAGTCAGGAAGATCCTTTGCTGACGCGAATCCAGCAGGGCTCCCAAATGAACCATCCGCTGTGATGGAATCAGGGAGGACTTTTTCCAATTTATCAACCACCCGTGTGCTTGCAGGCAAGCGATCGTCAGGTGGAGATGTTGAAGCAGTACCTCCGGGGAGCTCGCCAGCAACAGGAGGTCGTCCAGATACGGCAGCAGCCGTACATTCTGGTTCCGAAGATGTGCGGCCATGACCGCCATAATCTTCGTGAACACCCTCGGTGCCGTGGAGAGACCAAAGGGTAGCGCCCGGAACTGATAGTGGTGTTGAAGGATAGCGAACCTCAGATACCGCTGGTGTGAAGATGCTATCGGAACATGGAGGTAGGCGTCCTGGATGTCTAGGGACACCATGTAATCCCCCGGTTCCATCGCCAGAATGATGGAACGTAACGTTTCCATCCTGAACTTGGGAACTCTGAGGAATCTGTTCAGAGACTTCAAGTTGAGGATAGGGCGATGAGAACCATTGGGTTTCTGCACCAGAAACAGAGACGAATAATACCCCGTCCCTCGTTGTGATAGAGGAACGGGAACAATGACCCCTGCTTTCAGCAAGGACTCTATAGCCTCCTGAACCTGTAACGCCTTGGTCTTGTCCTGAGAAGGACTTGTGCAGAAAAACTGGTGGGGTGGTCTGTGCCGAAAAGACAGGGCGTACCCCTGGGAGACCACTTCTCGAACCCAGGCATCCGTGGTGGTATTGTGCCAGCACTGGGCAAATAGAAGAAGTCGGCCTCCCACTCTGAGGTCCCCCAGAGGGAGGCCCGTCCCATCAGGCCGCAGGTTTATCTTCCTGCTTGGAAGAAGGGCGCCGAGCACTCCAGGCTTGCTTTTTGGGTTTAGAGGCAGTCTTACTCGCAGACTGTCACGGGAAGGACTGACCTTTCGCCTTACCCTGAACCCGAAAGGAACGAAAAGCCGAACTCCGAACCTTAGCAGGCAGTGCCGCCGAAGGGAGGAAGACCGACTTGGATTTAGCCAGGGTGTCCACTATTTTGTCCAAGTCCGGACCAAATAGTAATTCCCCATTGAAAGGTAAGGCCTCCAGACCTTTCTTTGAATCAGAGTCCGCTCTCCAGGACCGCAACCATAAGGATCGGCGGGCAGACACCGCTGCAGCCGATACCCGCGAGGTCAGCAGACTAGCATCTAAAGAAGCTTCTCCAATGTAAGAAGCAGCGTCCCTCATTTGTCCCAACAACGCCCGCTGGACATCCGGAGCGTCGTCTGGGAAGGTATCTTCCAATGCATTGGCCCACCCCTTAATGGCCTTGGCCACCCAGGAGATGGCCATGGACGGTCGGGCCACCGCCCCGGAGAGGGAGTAAATAGACTTTAAGCAAGTCTCAACTTTCCTGTCCGTGGGATCCTTCAGCGAGGATATCGACGGTAATGGTAAGGTGGCGCCCCGAGTTAAACGGGTGACATGGGAATCCACCGCCGGTGGAGTTTCCCATTTTTTACAATGTGCCTCAGGGAAGGGGTAATTAGAAGCCAACCGCTTCTGAGGAAGGAATCTCTTACTGGGCGCCTGCCAAGCTACCGCCATATGATCCGTCAACTGATCCGACAGGGGAAACACCGCAGAAGCCACCTTAGTGTTTTTGAAACTAGGAAACTTCGACTTAGGAACCGGTGCCTCATCCTCTATAAGAAGAATAGCTCGCACCGCCCTAACTAGTGCTCGCACATTAATGGACGACTTGGTATCCATTTCCTGGACCGAGGCGTCCGAGTCAGTGTCATCAGGGACCTCCCCATCGCCTGAGGAACCCTCTGAGTCCGATACCTGAGCAGCCCGTGTCATGAGTGGGCGTTTTGAAATCCTAGAAGGCATGTCAGTCTGCAACATTGACTGAAAAGCCGAGGAAGCGGCCGCCAAATTTTGCACGGAGTTGGAGAGCACATCCACCCATGGTGGAGGAGTCGCCATAGGGGCCTGAAAAGGTACCACAGGCTGCTGCGGCACAGGGGAAGCCTGTATATACATAGGCAACCCCGCATAGGGACCTACTGATTGAGACCCAGGAGGAATCCGCAATAACTGCGGGACACCCGGGGAATGGGGGATGGTCGGCTGGGGCAACGCCCTAGTAGGGAGAGCAGTCGGGACCGACAGACGGTCCGCAATAGACACCAGCACTTGAGAAAACATCGCCCACGGTGGTTCCTGCGCCAGAGAAGGTCTGGATGGGCCAGGAGCCACCTGGCATCGACTACACAGGCCATCCTGTGACAAATCCTCCCTATCTACTCCTGCAGAACAGCGTCCGTAGGAGGCCAACACCGGAGCCACTGAGCGCTCAACCTCCTCGTCTGACATGACAGAATATATTATATAGTCAAAAAATATATCTGGCAACAGGGCAGAAGAAAACGCACTCACCGGTGTGCTAAACAGCCCACAATACGGCACTGTGTAGCACACAACTGTATGTGACGGACCTCACAAATACGTGATTTATATAGGGGAGGTCTGCAGAAACGCCCCTCCCCCACACACCTGTAGGGCTTGTAGGAGAAGTAAAGGGATAGGTATAAGCTGACAGTAAGCGGAAAATAAGCACAGACAGGCAGCACTAGCAAAAGTCACATACCATGCAGAAGTAATACTCACTGCACCTTTACACTACAATCAACCTGCCCAGATTCAGTGTCTGGGAGGGCTATAGTGCTGTGTACGCTGTCCTTAATCAGGGGAGAGGTACACAGGGGGACCGGTCCGCGTGCTCCCTGAAGATCTGCGCTGCCACTTGTAGAAAATGGCCCCCAGAGACCTCAGAGGAGGAGTGGCCGTGTAACTGCAGCTCAGCGACGCCAGACTCCGTGCTGAAAGGTGCGCTGAGCTGAGGGGAGGAGCAGCTGACAGGGAAGGCTTCCTCCCCTGGCTAGCATATTAACCCCAGGGCTTGGCGGCATCCCGCTTGCCATATATCCCTGGTGGTCTAGTGGTCCCACGGGTTATTCCTCCTCAGAGGGGGAGCCCGCTGCCACCGCTAGCGGACCCCGGTCTGTCCCCTAGGACCGGGGGCAAAGGACTGCATGTGCAGGCAATACCCGCGAGCCGCTGCTAATCGGCGACTCGCGGCTTACCTTGTCCCCGGCGACTCCGGCAGCAGTCCAGGGAGGGACCCAGAGTCCGGCTAGTACGGACTCTGGCCTCCCGCCGTGATCCCCAGTGCAGTACTGGCGTCGCGGCGCCAGCGGGGAAGGAGAGCGGCAGCGTGGGCGTCTGCATAGACAGCCCGTCGCTGCCACACTAGAGCCTCTGTTTTAAAATAAAAATCTAACAGGCTTTTTTTTTTTTTTTTTTAAATAAAAATAGAAAGCTTTTGGGGACTGCTCCTGCAGCCCCCCTGCGCAGGTGACCCGACTCCGGCCGGGCACCAACTCAAACTGAGGTGCTGTGGCCGGGGGCGGGGTATAGAGGAGGACGGACCCAAGTGCATCCTGGGAGCAGCTAAAGCTTTAACTGTGTGGTGCCCATGGATCCAGATCCAGCTATACCCCAAGGTCAACCCTGTGGACCCCCTATGGACCCTGAAGTAGAAACTCCGATATGAAACGTTAACTTCGACAGTGAAGTTAACGTTTCATATTGAATACCCCTCTAAATATCTATTCCAAGAGATTTGTGGAAAGAAAGCATCCTGAAATATAGTACAACAGGCTATTACCAAAATACACGGTCTGGAAAGACCAGCACTACTTCAACCAAAAAAAGACTATTGTGAAAAATGATTTTATACCTTTTATTACTACATTTAATTGTCAAGGTAATCGGATTAGACAGATATTGGATCGCCATTAGAACCTTTTATTGATTGACCTCATTTTTAAAAGAACTTCTTCCCCCAAAATCCAAGATAGTTTTTAGAAACACAAAAAACCTTAAAGAAATTTTAGCACCTAACCTACTAAAGAGGGATGATGAGAAAACCCGTAATACCCTGAAGCAGCCGAGGAAGCAGTGGAAATGGAGGGAACAGGTATACACACTGAAACAGCCACGGGTTTGTCAGTGCGTCTACTGCAACTGCCTGTGGGTCCCTCGTTCGGGAGCAGTAAACTGGCAGTTGGTGATTCAATCTCGACGCCATGAGGTCGGCCTTGCGACGACCCCAACGATGAGTTAACTGGAGAAATACCTGTGGATTGAGCGAACATTCCCCCGAACGAATGTCCTGCCGACAGATAGTCGGCCTCCCAATTTTCTACTCCTGGGATGAAGATCGCTGAAACCACCACTGCAAATTCATCTGCCCAAAGGAGAATTCGACTTACCTCCCGCATGGCGGTCCGGCTTTTGGTGCCGCCTTGCCTGTTTATATGTGCCACAGCCGTGGCATTGTCCGACTGCACTCTCTGATTGCCTGACCCTGCAACAGAGGATGAGCTAGCTGGGGCGCATAGAACACTGCCCTCAATTCTAGGATGTTTATGGGCAGAGTTGCTTCCCGCTGAGTTCAGTGACCCTGAAAATGTCTTCCCAGAGTCACTGTCCCCACCCTCTCAGACTTGCGTCCGTGGTGAGGAGAATCCAATCCCACACTGCAAACCGTCTTCCTGCCAACAGGTGAGAGGGATTTAACCACCAAATGAGACGTTCGAGTCGTCAGACAGTAGAACTCGCTGGTGGAGAAAAAGATGGGACCCCTACCATTGGGAGAGAAGGTCCAATTGAAATGGACGTGTATGAAACCTCGCATATTAAATGGCCTCGAAAGTCGCCACCATCTTTCCCAGAAGACGAATACACAAATGTACGGATACTCTGCGGTGTCGCAGTATCAGACGCACCATGTGTTGAATGGAAGAGACCTGGTCTTGCGGGAGGAACACCTTTTGTTCCACTGTACCAAATATCATGCCCAGGAACAGCAGGTGTGTGGGAGTTAGAGAGGATTTTGGGATATTGAGAATCCACCCATGTTGTAGGAGCAGATTCTGAGTTAATTGAATATCCAAAAGCAACCGATCTACTGATGGAGCCTTGCTGAGGAGATCGTCCAGGTATGGAACAATCATAACCCCCTGAAGCCGAAGCAGGGCCATCACCTTCGTGAACACTCTGTGTCGACGAAAGACCGAAAGGTTAAGGCCTGAAATTGCAAATGAGAATCTTGGACAGCAAACCGACAACAAGGCCAGATTGGGATGTGGAGGTAGGCATCCTTTATGTCTAAAGATACCAGAAACTCTTCCTTCTCGAGACTTGTTATAACAGACTGGAGGGACTCCATTTTGAATTTGAAAACTCGCAGATAGGGGTTGAGATCCTTGAGGTTGAGAATGGGTCTCATTGAGCAGTCCGGCTTGGGTACAACAAACATGCTGGAATAAAAACCCTGACCCCGCTGATGAGTCGGAACATTCACTACCACCTGCGACAATAGCAGTTTGCGTATTGCTTGCTGAATTTCCACCCTTTTTTCTGTTGACAGTGGTAACCCGGTCGTGAAAAAACGAGAAGGTGGTTGCATTTTGAAATCCAACTTTAGTCCCTGAGTAATGATGTCCCTGACCCAGGCGTCCGGGCAGGATTTGATCCACACTCCTTTGAATCTCAGAAGACGAGCCCTCACTCTGGGGTCCCCCAAGTGAGAAGGGAGAGCGTCATGCAGTGGGGTTTAGCTGCGGTCTTGTCATGTTGGGACGTTGACGCGGAACCTCTACCACGGCCTCTGGAGCTCCTCTGGAACTACCTCTAAATTATCCTGGGATGCGAAAAGACGGTCCTGCAGCAGGCTTCCTAGGAGGGGGAGCAGCAGATGGTAGATAAGTGGACTTATCACCAGTGGCCTGTGAGATCCACTTATCAAACTCTGTACCAAATAGAACCTCTCCTGTGAAAGGAAGAACTTCTACTGCCCTTTTGGATTCCGCATCTGCTTGCCATTGTCTCAGCCAAAGGGCTCTTCTAGCTGAGATAGCTAAAGCCGAGGATCTAGCCCAAAGACTGCATACGTCTTTTGCAGCTTCCCCAAGGAAAGAGGCTGATTCAGCAATTTGTTCTGCCAGCTGAATGAGCTCTTCTGTTTGTACTCCAGCCTTAAGGCCCTCAGAAAGTTGGTTAGCCCAAGCCTCCACAGCCTTGTTTACCCAACAGCTAACTAATGCTGGGCAAAGGGATAGCCCTGCCACTGAACACATAGATGTTAATGTGGTCTCCAACTTTCTGTCAGAGGATTCTTTTAGGGAAACCGCACCTGGTACTGGTAATACCGTCTTTTTTGAAAGACGGGACACAGAGGGGTCCACTGCTGGAGGAGTCTCACATATTATCCGTTTCCTACGGAGAGCAGGAAAGTAAGATAAAAAGTTCCAAATATCGAGGAAGCTTTTATCAGGGTGGTTCCTCGCTGGGGTCAGGATATCATCCAATTCCTCAGATGCTGGAAAAGTGTCCGCCTGTCTTTGTCTTTTACTAAAGATAGACGGTCTAGCAGCCACTTCTAAGTCCTCCACATGTAGTACCTGGCGTACTGCAGTGATCAATGCTTCTACACCCTGAGTAGCAGGCTCCGATTCATTTGGAATCAGGATCTCCTCTGGTTCCTGAACCTCGCCTTCCTCAGGCTCCTGCGTATCTTCCTCCTCTGATTCATCCCATCTGAAGGGATTTTGAATCAGTCTTATTAGGGACTTTAGAGGATGATGATGAAGCTGCAGGTGGTACCTGGGACATCACCCTTGTGAGCCCCTCAACCGACCGGGCTAATGAACGGGCCCAGTCTGGTTCAGAGACGGTAGACGTCTGTGTTCTGATCACACCTCTGTCTCTGCGAGCTGCCTTGAGCTCTGCAGACAGACTAGACATAACAGATGTTAGTTGATCAGACCATATAGGTTGCACTGGTGAGGCAGACTGAGGACTTCATTCAGACCCGCTCGCAAGTGGGTCGATGTTTAGGCCCTGCGCGTGCGCCAGCCCCGGAGCGAGAGAGAAATTCTCTTGCTCTGGAGCTCACTACAAAAGGGGAGGCTGTAGGTGTTAATCGACAGCTCGCCCAGTTTTGTAGGTGTGGCAGGGGTGTGGTTACACAAACGGAGGCGTTCCTTAAGGAACGCCTGCCGTTTTGTGGGTGGCTGCACTGACATCAGCAGTGATGTCAGTGGGGAGCTTCCTGCTCGATCAGAGCAGGAAGCTCCCTGGGGCTTGCGGTTGCCGAGACCCACCCTTAGGGTCTCGTCGCAAGCCCCGATGGTCACGATGGTCTTGACCATCGCGACCATCAACCTGGTCGGTCGCTAAAGCTGTGGGTGGTAACTAATTAGCTAGCGACCTGGAGGCCGCCCACATTCAGAACGAGCGATCGCATTTTGCGAGCGCCTCTGAATGAGGGTCTGAGTCTGTGAGACACTTATCACATAGCAGGGAAGTATTAGACTGACCCCAGCAGTGATCAGTAACACCCCCCGAAGCTATTACTCTGTGACCCCAGCAGTGATCAGTAACACCCCCCGGAGCTATTACTCTGTGACCCCAGCAGTGATCAGTAACACCCCCCGGAGCTATTACTCTGTGACCCCCAGCAGTGATCAGTAACACCCCCCGGAGCTATTACTCTGTGACCCCCAGCAGTGATCAGTAACACCCCCCGGGAGCTGTTACTCTGTGACCCCAGTAGTGATCAGTAACCCTCCCAAAAACTATTACTCTGTGCCCCCCAGCAGTGATCAGTAATACCCCCCAGAGCTATTACTCTGACCCCAGCAGTAACAGCCCCCGGAGCTATTACTCTGTGACCCCAGCATTGATCAGTAACACCCCCCCGGAGCTATTACTCTGTGCCCCCCAGCAGTGATCAGTAACACCCCCCGGAGCTATTACTCTGTGACCCCCAGCAGTGATCAGTAATACCCCCCGGAGCTATTACTCTGTGACCCTAGCAGTGATCAGTAACACCCCCCTCATCCCCCGGAGCTGTTACTCTGTGACCCCCAGCAGTGATCAGTAACACCCCCCGGAGCTATTACTCTGTGACCCCCAGCAGTGATCAGTAATACCCCCCGGAGCTATTACTCTGACCCCTAGCAGTGATTAGTAACACCCCCCGGAGCTATTACTCTGTGACCCCCAGCAGTGATCAGTAATACCCCCCGGAGCTATTACTCTGTGACCCCAGCATTGATCAGTAACACCCCCCGGAGCTATTACTCTGTGACCCTAGCAGTGATCAGTAACCCCCCAGAGCTATTACTCTGACCCCAGCAGTAACAGCCCCCGAAGCTATTACTCTGTGACCCCAGCATTGATAAGTAACACCCCCCGGAGCTATTACTCTGTGACCCCCAGCAGTGATCAGTAACCCTCCCAAAAACTATTACTCTGTGACCCCAGCAGTGATCAATAACACCCCCTGGAGCTATTACTCTGTGACCCCAGCAGTGATCAGTAACCCTCCCAAAAACTATTACTCTGTGCCCCCCAGCAGTGATCAGTAATACCCCCCAGAGCTATTACTCTGACCCCAGCAGTAACAGCCCCCGGAGCTATTACTCTGTGCCCCCCAGCAGTGATCAGTAATACCCCCCAGAGCTATTACTCTGTGACCCCAGCATTGATCAGTAACACCCCCCGGAGCTATTACTCTGTGACCCCCAGCAGTGATCAATAACACCCCCCGGGAGCTGTTACTCTGTGACCCCAGCAGTGATCAGTAATACCCCCCAGAGCTATTACTCTGACCCCAGCAGTAACAGCCCCCGGAGCTATTACTCTGTGACCCCAGCATTGATCAGTAACACCCCCCGGAGCTATTACTCTGTGACCCCAGCAGTGATCAGTAACACCCCCCGGAGCTATTACTCTGTGACCCCAGTAGTGATCAGTAACACCCCCCGGAGCTATTACTCTGTGACCCCAGTAGTGATCAGTAACACCCCCCGGAGCTATTACTCTGTGCCCCCCAGCAGTGATCAGTAACACCCCCCGGAGCTATTACTCTGTGCCCCCCAGCAGTGATCAGTAACACCCCCCGGAGCTATTACTCTGTGCCCCCCAGCAGTGATCAGTAACACCCCCCGGAGCTATTACTCTGTGCCCCCCAGCAGTGATCAGTAATACCCCCCGGAGCTATTACTCTGTGCCCCCCAGCAGTGATCAGTAACACCCCCCGGAGCTATTACTCTGTGACCCCAGCAGTGATCAGTAACACCCCCCGGAGCTATTACTCTGTGACCCCAGCAGTGATCAGTAACACCCCCCGGAGCTATTACTCTGTAACCCCAGCAGTGATCAGTAACACCCCCCGGAGCTATTACTCTGTAACCCCAGCAGTGATCAGTAACACCCCCCGGAGCTATTACTCTGTGACCCCAGCAGTGATCAGTAACACCCCCCGGAGCTATTACTCTGTGACCCCAGTAGTGATCAGTAATACCCCCCGGAGCTATTACTCTGTGACCCCAGCAGTGATCAGTAACACCCCCCGGAGCTATTACTCTGTGACCCCCAGCAGTGATCAGTAACACCCCCCTCATCCCCCGGAGCTGTTACTCTGTGACCCCCAGCAGTGATCAGTAACACCCCCCGGAGCTATTACTCTGTGACCCCCAGCAGTGATCAGTAATACCCCCCGGAGCTATTACTCTGACCCCTAGCAGTGATTAGTAACACCCCCCGGAGCTATTACTCTGTGACCCCCAGCAGTGATCAGTAATACCCCCCGGAGCTATTACTCTGTGACCCCAGCATTGATCAGTAACACCCCCCGGAGCTATTACTCTGTGACCCTAGCAGTGATCAGTAACCCCCCAGAGCTATTACTCTGACCCCAGCAGTAACAGCCCCCGAAGCTATTACTCTGTGACCCCAGCATTGATAAGTAACACCCCCCGGAGCTATTACTCTGTGACCCCCAGCAGTGATCAGTAACCCTCCCAAAAACTATTACTCTGTGACCCCAGCAGTGATCAATAATACCCCCCAGAGCTATTACTCTGACCCCAGCAGTAACAGCCCCCGGAGCTATTACTCTGTGCCCCCCAGCAGTGATCAGTAATACCCCCCAGAGCTATTACTCTGTGACCCCAGCATTGATCAGTAACACCCCCCGGAGCTATTACTCTGTGACCCCCAGCAGTGATCAATAACACCCCCCGGGAGCTGTTACTCTGTGACCCCAGCAGTGATCAGTAATACCCCCCAGAGCTATTACTCTGACCCCAGCAGTAACAGCCCCCGGAGCTATTACTCTGTGACCCCAGCATTGATCAGTAACACCCCCCGGAGCTATTACTCTGTGACCCCAGCAGTGATCAGTAACACCCCCCGGAGCTATTACTCTGTGACCCCAGTAGTGATCAGTAACACCCCCCGGAGCTATTACTCTGTGACCCCAGTAGTGATCAGTAACACCCCCCGGAGCTATTACTCTGTGCCCCCCAGCAGTGATCAGTAACACCCCCCGGAGCTATTACTCTGTGCCCCCCAGCAGTGATCAGTAACACCCCCCGGAGCTATTACTCTGTGCCCCCCAGCAGTGATCAGTAACACCCCCCGGAGCTATTACTCTGTGCCCCCCAGCAGTGATCAGTAACACCCCCCGGAGCTATTACTCTGTGCCCCCCAGCAGTGATCAGTAACACCCCCCGGAGCTATTACTCTGTGCCCCCCAGCAGTGATCAGTAATACCCCCCGGAGCTATTACTCTGTGCCCCCCAGCAGTGATCAGTAACACCCCCCGGAGCTATTACTCTGTGACCCCAGCAGTGATCAGTAACACCCCCCGGAGCTATTACTCTGTGACCCCAGCAGTGATCAGTAACACCCCCCGGAGCTATTACTCTGTAACCCCAGCAGTGATCAGTAACACCCCCCGGAGCTATTACTCTGTAACCCCAGCAGTGATCAGTAACACCCCCCGGAGCTATTACTCTGTGACCCCCAGCAGTGATCAGTAACACCCCCCGGAGCTATTACTCTGTGACCCCAGTAGTGATCAGTAATACCCCCCGGAGCTATTACTCTGTGACCCCAGCAGTGATCAGTAACACCCCCCGGAGCTATTACTCTGTGACCCCAGTAGTGATCAGTAATACCCCCCGGAGCTATTACTCTGTGACCCCAGCAGTGATCAGTAACACCCCCCGGAGCTATTACTCTGTGACCCCAGTAGTGATCAGTAACACCCCCCGGAGCTATTACTCTGTGACCCCAGTAGTGATCAGTAATACCCCCCCGAGCTGTTACTTTGGCTACAGAGGACCAGGCTGCCCAGCGGCACCCACTATCTCTTGCCCTCTCCAACACGTTACCCCTGGCACCATTTCCCTGCATATGGATTGGACAGGAAACATGGAGACATCAGATCCTCACCCAGTTGCTGTGATTATCGTGTAACTTCTCCTGGAAATACTCTATAACCTTCTTCTCCCAGTCTGGAAGTGACCCGGTCTGAGCTGCAGGGGAAAGAAACAGAACACGAATATAAATCATCTCCAAATAACAGTGATGGAGCAGAATTAGCAGTGCAGCAGTACCTGTATAACGGCGGAGCAGAATTAGCAGTGCAGCGCAGGGGGAGCAGGCATCAGTGCAGCGCAGGGGGAGCAGGCATCAGTGCAGCGCAGGGGGAGCAGGCATCAGTGCAGCGCAGGGGGAGCAGGCATCAGTGCAGCGCAGGGGGAGCAGGCATCAGTGCAGCGCAGGGGGAGCAGGCATCAGTGCAGCGCAGGGGGAGCAGGCATCAGTGCAGCGCAGGGGGAGCAGGCATCAGTGCAGCGCAGGGGGAGCAGGCATCAGTGCAGCGCAGGGGGAGCAGGCATCAGTGCAGCGCAGGGGGAGCAGGCATCAGTGCAGCGCAGGGGGAGCAGGCATCAGTGCAGCACAGGCGGAGCAGGCATCAGTGCAGCACAGGCGCAGGGGGAGCAGGCATCAGTGCAGCACAGGCGCAGGGGGAGCAGGCATCAGTGCAGCACAGGCGCAGGGGGAGCAGGCATCAGTGCAGCACAGGCGCAGGGGGAGCAGGCATCAGTGCAGCACAGGCGCAGGGGGAGCAGGCATCAGTGCAGCACAGGCGCAGGGGGAGCAGGCATCAGTGCAGCACAGGCGCAGGGGGAGCAGGAATCAGTGCAGCACAGGCGCAGGGGGAGCAGGAATCAGTGCAGCACAGGCGCAGGGGGAGCAGGCATCAGTGCAGCACAGGCGCAGGGGGAGCAGGCATCAGTGCAGCACAGGCGCAGGGGGAGCAGGCATCAGTGCAGCACAGGCGCAGGGGGAGCAGGCATCAGTGCAGCACAGGCGCAGGGGGAGCAGGAATCAGTGCAGCACAGGCGCAGGGGGAGCAGGCATCAGTGCAGCACAGGCGCAGGGGGAGCAGGCATCAGTGCAGCACAGGCGCAGGGGGAGCAGGCATCAGTGTGGTGGAGGACTCACTCACCTCGCAGGGCTTGCACTAGGCTGAGGGGGGCGCTGACCCAGTCCCCAGCCCCGGCCTGAGCGCTCATCCCACCAGCCAGCAGCATGGTCACTTCCACAGCACACAGCAAGCGGTCAATGGCGGGAAAGTGGCGTCATCATAAGGTGGGCGGAGCTTCATGTGCTTGGCGGAAGTGATCGTATAGCCGACATACTGTGCTTGGAACACACGTATCACATGACCATCACGCGTATCCTTTTAAATGCAGTGATTGGCTGACGTTACCAGGATCTACAGTTACCGGTGATTGGATGATCTTAGGTCAGCTGGGCGGAGCCTTGCATGAGGGGAGAGAATCGGTTTGTCAGTGCTGTGTCAGTTTTACAAATCGCCCCGCCCATATGTGTGAGGCGCTTCCCCATTGGTGGTGACGCCTGTGGAAAGGCGGAGCAAAGGCGGTTAGCAGTGCTGTGATTGGCTGTCGCGCTGTCAATTTCGTAATCCCGGCTCGGAGACGTGGAGCTGTGAGCGGACATGGCTGAGAGGATGAGCCGGGCTCCGGCTGGGACCAACCTGCTCTTCTCCGCGTCCTCCGAGCTCAGCTTCTCCGTCCCCTTCATACCCGTCAGCCGCGCCGGGACCCTCCCCTCAGGTCAGTCACACCTGATCCCCCCCCTAATTCCTCTCCTCATCCTGTATCCCCCTCATTCCCATACTTCCCCCTCATCCTGTACCCCCCTCATTCCCATACTGCCCCCCTCATTCCCATACTGCCTCCCCTCATCCTGTACCCCCCTCATTCCCATACTGCCCCCCTCATTCCCATACTGCCCCCCTCATTCCCATACTGCCCCCCCTCATCCTGTATCCCCCTCATTCCCATACTGCCCCCCTCATTCCCATACTGCCCCCCTCATTCCCATACTGCCCCCCTCATTCCCATACTGCCTCCCCTCATCCTGTACCCCCCTCATTCCCATACTGCCCCCCTCATTCCCATACTGCCCCCCCATACTGCCCCCCTCATTCCCTTCATTCCCATACTGCCCCCTTCATTCCCATACTGCCCCCCTCATTCCCATACTGCCCCTCATTCCCATACTGCCCCCCCATACTGCCCCCCTCATTCCCTTCATTCCCATACTGCCCCCTTCATTCCCATACTGCCCCCTTCATTCCCATACTGCCCCTCATTCCCATACTGCCCCTCATTCCCATACTGCCCCCCCTCATCCTGTATCCCCCTCATTCCCATACTGCCCCCCCTCATCCTGTATCCCCCTCATTCCCATACTGCCCCTCATTCCCATACTGCCCCTCATTCCCATACTGCCCCTCATTCCCATACTGCCCCCCCTCATCCTGTATCCCCCTCATTCCCATACTGCCCCCCCTCATCCTGTATCCCCCTCATTCCCATACTGCCCCCTCATCCTGTACCCCCCCTCATCCTGTATCGCCCTCATTCCCATACTGCCCCCCACTCATCCTGTACCCCCCTCATTCCCATACTGCCTCCCCTCATCCTGTATCCCCCTCATTCCCATACTGCCCCCCCTCATCCTGTATCCCCCTCATTCCCATACTGCCCCCCTCATTCCCATACTGCCCCCCTCATTCCCATACTGCCCCCTTCATTCCCATACTGCCCCCTTCATTCCCATACTGCCCCCTTCATTCCCATACTGCCCCCTTCATTCCCATACTGCCCCCTTCATTCCCATACTGCCCCCTTCATTCCCATACTGCCCCCCACTCATCCTGTACCCCCCTCATTCCCATACTGCCTCCCCTCATCCTGTATCCCCCTCATTCCCATACTGCCCCCCCATACTGCCCCCCTCATTCCCTTCATTCCCATACTGCCCCCTTCATTCCCATACTGCCCCCCTCATTCCCATACTGCCCCTCATTCCCATACTGCCCCCCCATACTGCCCCCCTCATTCCCTTCATTCCCATACTGCCCCCTTCATTCCCATACTGCCCCCTTCATTCCCATACTGCCCCCCTCATTCCCATACTGCCCCTCATTCCCATACTGCCCCCCTCATTCCCATACTGCCCCCTCTCATCCTGTATCCCCCTCATTCCCATACTGCCCCCTCATCCTGTATCCCCCTCATTCCCATACTGCCCCTCATTCCCATACTGCCCCTCATTCCCATACTGCCCCCCCTCATCCTGTATCCCCCTCATTCCCATACTGCCCCCCCTCATCCTGTATCCCCCTCATTCCCATACTGCCCCCTCATCCTGTACCCCCCCTCATCCTGTATCGCCCTCATTCCCATACTGCCCCCCACTCATCCTGTACCCCCCTCATTCCCATACTGCCTCCCCTCATCCTGTATCCCCCTCATTCCCATACTGCCCCCCCTCATCCTGTATCCCCCTCATTCCCATACTGCCCCCTTCATTCCCATACTGCCCCCTTCATTCCCATACTGCCCCCTTCATTCCCATACTGCCCCCTTCATTCCCATACTGCCCCCTTCATTCCCATACTGCCCCCTTCATTCCCATACTGCCCCCCACTCATCCTGTACCCCCCTCATTCCCATACTGCCTCCCCTCATCCTGTATCCCCCTCATTCCCATACTGCCCCCCCTCATCCTGTATCCCCTTCATTCCCATACTGCCCCCTTCATTCCCATACTGCCCCCTTCATTCCCATACTGCCCCCTTCATTCCCATACTGCCCCCTTCATTCCCATACTGCCCCCTTCATTCCCATACTGCCCCCTTCATTCCCATACTGCCCCCCCTCATCCTGTATCCCCCTCATTCCCATACTGCCCCCCTCATTCCCATACTGCCCCCCTCATTCCCATACTGCCCCCCCTCATCCTGTATCCCCCTCATTCCCATACTGCCCCCCTCATTCCCATACTGCCCCCCTCATTCCCATACTGCCCCCCCTCATCCTGTATCCCCCTCATTCCCATACTGCCCCCCTCATTCCCATACTGCCCCCTCTCATCCTGTATCCCCCTCATTCCCATACTGCCCCCCTCATTCCCATACTGCCCCCTCTCATCCTGTATCCCCCTCATTCCCATACTGCCCCCCTCATTCCCATACTGCCCCCCTCATTCCCATACTGCCCCCCTCATTCCCATACTGCCCCCCTCATTCCCATACTGCCCCCCTCATTCCCATACTGCCCCCCTCATCCTGTACCCCCTCATCCCCATACTGCCCCCCCTCATCCTGTATCGCCCTCATTCCCATACTGCCCCCCACTCATCCTGTACCCCCCTCATCCCCATACTGCCCCCTCATCCTGTACCCCCCTCATTCCCATACTGCCTCCCCTCATCCTGTATCCCCCTCATTCCCATACTGCCCCCTCATCCTATATCCCCCTCATTCCCATACTGCCCCCCTCATTCCCATACTGCCCCCCCTCATCCTGTATCCCCCTCATTCCCATACTGCCCCCCTCATTCCCATACTGCCCCCCTCATTCCCATACTGCCCCCCTCATTCCCATACTGCCCCCCTCATTCCCATACTGCCCCCCTCATTCCCATACTGCCCCCCCTCATCCTGTATCCCCCTCATTCCCATACTGCCCCTCATTCCCATACTGCCCCCCCTCATTCCCATACTGCCCCCCCTCATTCCCATACTGCCCCCCCTCATTCCCATACTGCCCCCCCTCATTCCCATACTGCCCCCCCTCATTCCCATACTGCCCCTCATTCCCATACTGCCCCTCATTCCCATACTGCCCCTCATTCCCATACTGCCCCTCATTCCCATACTGCCCCTCATTCCCATACTGCCCCCCTCATTCCCATACTGCCCCCACTCATCCTGTATCCCCCTCATTCCCATACTGCCTCCCCTCATTCCCATACTGCCCCCTCATCCTGTATCCCCTCATCCCCATACTGCCCCCCTCATCCTGTATCCCCTCATCCCCATACTGCCCTCTCATCCTGTTTCCCCTCATTCCCATACTGCCCCCCTCATCCTGTATCCCCCTCATTCCCATACTGCCCCCTCATCCTGTATCCCCCTCATTCCCATACTGCCCCCTCACCCTGTATCCCCCTCATTCCCATACTGCCCCCTCACCCTGTATCCCCCTCATTCCCATACTGCCCCCTCACCCTGTATCCCCCTCATTCCCATACTGCCCCCTCACCCTGTATCCCCCTCATTCCCATACTGCCCCCCTCATCCTCTATCCCCCTCATTCCCATACTGCCCCCCTCATCCTCTATCCCCCTCATTCCCATACTGCACCCCTCATCCTCTATCCCCCTCATTCCCATACAGCACCCCTCATTCCCATACAGCACCCCTCATTCCCATACTGCACCCCTCATTATTAATACTGCACCCCTCATTCCCATACTGCCCCCTCATTCCCATACTGCACCCCTCATCCTGTATCTCCCTCATTCCCATACTGCCCCCTCATCCTGTATCTCCCTCATTCCCATACTGCCCCCTCATCCTGTATCCCCCTCATTCCTATACTGCCCCCTCACCCTGTATCCCCTCATCCCCATACTGCCCCCTCATCCTGTATCCCCCTCATTCCCATACTGCCCCCTCATCCTGTATCCCCCTCATTCCCATACTGCCCCCTCATCCTGTATCCCCCTCATTTCCATACTGCCCTCCTCATCCTGTATCCCCTCATTCCCATACTGCCCCCCTCATCCTGTATCCCCCTCATCCCCATACTGCCCTCCTCATCCTGTATCCCCTCATTCCCATACTGCCCCCCTCATCCTGTATCCCCCTCATCCCCATACTGCCCCCCTCATCCTGTATCCCCCTCATTCCCATACTGCCCCCTCATCCTGTATCCCCCTCATTCCCATACTGCCCCCCTCATCCTGTATCCCCCTCATTCCCATACTGCCCCCCTCATCCTGTATCCCCCTCATCCCCATACTGTCCCCCTCATCCTGTATCCCCCTCATTCCCATACTGCCCCCCTCATCCTGTATCCCCCTCATCCCCATACTGCCCCCCTCATCCTGTATCCCCCTCATTCCCATACTGCCCCCCTCTTCCTATATCCCCTCATTCCCATACTGCCTCCCCTCATTCCCATACTGCCCCCTCATCCTGTATCCCCTCATCCCCATACCGCCCCCCTCATCCTGTATCCCCCTCATTCCCATACTGCCCCCCTCATCCTGTATCCCCCTCATTCCCATACTGCCCCCCTCATCCTGTATCCCCCTCATTCCCATACTGCCCCCCTCATCCTGTATCCCCCTCATTCCCATACTGCCCCCCTCATCCTGTATCCCCCTCATTCCCATACTGCCCCCCTCATCCTCTTTCCCCCTCATTCCCATACTGCCCCCCTCATCCTCTATCCCCCTCATTCCCATACTGCCCCCCTCATCCTGTACCCCCCTCATTCCCATACTGCCCCCCTCATCCTGTATCCTCCTCATTCCCATACTGCCCCCCTCATCCTGTATCCCCCTCATTCCTATACTGCCCCCCTCTTCCTATATCCCCTCATTCCCATACTGCCTCCCCTCATCCCCATACTGCCCCCTCATCCTGTATCCCCTCATCCCCATACTGCCCCCCTCATCCTATATACCCCTCATTCCCATACTGCCCCCCTCATCCTGTATCCCCTCATTCCCATACTGCCCCCCTCATCCTGTATCCCCCTCATTCCCATACTGCCCCCCTCATCCTGTATCCCCCTCATTCCCATACTGCCCCCCTCATCCTGTATCCCCCTCATTCCCATACTGCTCCCTCATCCTGTATCCCCTCATTCCCATACTGCCCCCCCTCATCCTGTATCCCCCATCACCTCCCGCCTCCTCCGCTTCCTCTCTCTCTCTGCCTGCTTCCATCTTGCCCACCTCATTAACCTCTCCCTCTCATCAGGCACTGTTCCTTCTGCATTCAAGCATGCCCTTGTCTTCCCCATTCTTAAAAAAATCTACCCTTGATCCTAACCTTTCTAACTACCGACCCATCTCTCTCCTCCCCTTTGCCTTCAAACTCCTTGAGTGGATTGTCTACAAACGCCTTACCGCTTTTCTTTCCTCCCACTCCCTCCTTGACCCTTTTCAGTCTGGCTTCCGTTCTCTCCACTCCACTGAAACTGCCCTCACGAAAGTCAGCAATGACCTCCCTGCTGCCAAATCCCAAGGCCACTACTCTCTTCTCATTCTCCTTGATCTCTCTGCTGCTTTTGACACTGTGGACCACCCTCTCCTGCTGAATAGCCTTCACTCCCTTGGTATACGTGAAACTGCCCTCTCCTGGCTATCATCCTACCTCTCTGACCGATCTTTCTCAGTTTCCTCTCACGACTCCTCTTCCCCCCCACAGCCTCTTACAGTAGGTGTTCCCCAAGGTTCTGTTCTTGGTCCTCTCCTATTCTCCCTCTATACGTCCTCTCTAGGTGAACTCATCAGCTGTTTTGACCTCCTTTATCATCTCTATGCTGATGATACTCAAATCTACCTTTCCTCCCCTGATCTCTCCCCCTCTCTTCTGACTTGTATCTCCAACTGTCTCTCTGCTATCTCTTCCTGGATATCCCAGCGATTTCTTAAACTTAATATTATTATTATTATTATTATTATCCTTTATTTATATGGCGCCACAAGTGTTCCGCAGCGCCTTACATAGTACATAGAACTAATAAGTGAACAAGAAACAAGTAACTTACAGTACATTACAGTGCAGGACAAGGACACAACTTAAATACATTGCTGAAATAGTGATTAAAGCACTCACAATAAGCTGCCGGGAGTTGGCGGTCCCGTGATAGGTGCCCTAATGGGGAGTAGAGAGTAGAAGAAAATGTAAAGAGAAGCACATGAGGGAAGAGGTCCCTGCTCATGAGAGCTTACATTCTAAGGGGAGGGGCAGACAGACAGGCGTGACACAGAAGGGGAAGATAGGAAGGAAATGTATAAGACAGAGCTAATCATCTTCCCACCCTCCCACATCACCTCACTTCCCACTATTTCTTTATCAATTGATGGAATAACTATCTCATCTAGTCCCAAGGTGCGCTGTCTTGGAGTTATCCTGGACGCATCCCTCTCCTTCAAACCACATATCCAGAGCCTCTCACAGTCCTGTCGTTTCCATCTCAAAAATATTTCTAAGATCAGACCCTAACTCACCCAGGATGCTACTAAAACACTCATACACTCACTGGTCATCTCCAGATTGGACTACTGTAACCTCCTCCTATCTGGCCTCCCCAAATCCCATCTCTCTCCTCTCCAGTCTCTACATCTGCCTCCGCTCTCCACTGGCTCCCCTTCCCTTTTAGGACCCAATTTAAGGTTCTCACGCTCGTTCACAAAGCCCTCACCCGATCTTCTCCCATATACATCTCTGATCTCATCTCCCTTCACGCTCCTCTCCGCCCTCTTCGCTCAACTAATACACGTCGCCTTTTATGCCAGCTGATTACTTCCTCCCACTCCCGCCTCCAAGATTTTGCCCGCACTGCTCCCCACTTCTGGAACTCTCTCCCACTCCCCATCAGACTTTCCACCTCTTTGCAATCCTTCAAACGGGCTCTCAAGACCCACTACTTCATCAAAGCCTTCCAGCTATCATTCTAACTCCCTGCTACATGCTCCTTCCTCCCCATCTACCCCATATGTGTCAACCCTGTTTGTCTTCCCCCTCCTTTTTAGATTGTAAGCTCTCACGAGCAGGGCCCTCTACCCTCTTGTGCTTCTCCCTACTTTAGTTTCATCTACTTCTTACTCACCACTAGGGCACCTAACACTTGGTTGCTTATGCTCTGTTGCTTATCTGGGTGATATGGTCGCTAATGTAGCAATGTATATTATCCATGTCCTGTATTGTATTGTTCTGTAAGTCACTTGTCTACAATTTTGTTTTTGTACTTTGTAAGGCGCTGCGGAACACTTGTGGCGCCATATAAATAAATGATAATAATTCCCATACTGCCCCCCTCATCCTGTATCCCCCTCATTACCATACTGCCCCCCCCTCATTCCCATACTGCCCCCCTCATCCTGTATCCCCTCATTTCCATACTGCCTCCCCTCATTCACATACTGCCCCCCTCATCCTGTATCCCCTCATTCCCATACTGCCCCCCTCATCCTGTATCCCCCTCATTCCCATACTGCCCCCCTCATCCTGTATCCCCCTCATTCCCATACTGCCCACCTCATTCCCATACTGTATCCCCCTCATTCCCATACTGCCCCCTCATCCTGTATCCCCTCATTCCCATACTGCCCCCCCTTATCCTGTATCCCCTCATTCCCATACTGCCCCCCCTTATCCTGTATCTCCTCATTCCCATACTGCCCCCCTCATCCTGTATCCCCCTCATTCCCATACTGCCCCCTCATCCTGTACCCCCCTCATTCCCTTACTGTATCCCCCTCATTCCCATACTGCCCCCTCATCCTGTATCCCCTCATTCCCATACTGCCCCCCCCTTATCCTGTATCCCCTCATTCCCATACTGCCCCCCCTTATCCTGTATCTCCTCATTCCCATACTATCCCCCTCATCCTGTATCCCCCTCATTCCCATACTGCCCCCTCATCCTGTACCCCCCTCATTCCCTTACTGTATCCCCCTCATTCCCATACTGCCCCCTCATCCTGTATCCCCCTCATTCCCATACTGCTCCCTCATCCTGTATCCCCTCATTCCCATACTGCCCCCCTCATCCTGTATCCCCCCTCATTCCCGTACTGCCACCCTCATCCTGTATCCACCTCATTCCCATACTGCCACCCTCATCCTGTATCCCCCTCGTTCCCATACTGCCCCCCTCATCCTGTATCCCCCTCGTTCCCATACTGCCCCCTTATCCTGTATCTCCTCATTCCCATACTGTCCCCCTCATCCTGTATCTCCTCATTCCCATACTACCCCCCTCATCCTGTATCCTAATCATTCCCATACTGCCCCCCCTCACCCTGTATCCCCTCATTCCCATACTGCCCCCTCATCCTGTATCCCCTCATTCCCATACTGCCCCCTCATCCTGTATCCCCCTCATTCCCGTACTGCCCCCTCATTCCCATACTGCTCTTCTCATCCTGTATCCCCCTCATTCCCATACTGCCCCCTCATCCTGTATCCCCTCATTCCCATACTGCTCCCTCATCCTGTATCCCCCTCATTTCTATACTGCCCCCTCATCCTGTATCCCCCTCATTCCCATACTGCCTCCTCATCCTGTATCCCCCTCATTCCAATACTGCCCCCTCATCCTGTATCCCCCTCATTCCCATACTGCCCCCTCATCCTGTATCCCCCTCATTCCCATACTGCCCCCTCATTCCCATACTGCCTCCTCATCCTGTATCCCCCTCATTCCCATACTGCCCCCCTCATCCTGTATCCCCCTCATTCCCATACTGCCCCCCTCATCCTGTATCCCCCTCATTCCCATACTGCCCCCCTCGTCCTGTATCCCCCTCATTCCCATACTGCCCCACCTCATTCCCATACTGTATCCCCCTCATTCCCATACTGCCCCCTCATCCTGTATCCCCTCATTCCCATACTGCCCCCTCATCCTGTATCCCCCTCATTCCCATACTGCCCCCTCATCCTGTATCCCCCTCATTCCCATACTGCTCCCCTCATCCTGTATCCCCCTCATTCCCATACTGCCCCACTCATCCTGTATCCCCCATACTGCCCCTCAGCCTGTATCCCCTCATCCCCATACTGCTCCCTCATCCTGTATCCCCCTCATTCCCATACTGCCCCCTCATTCCCATACTGCCCCCTCATCCTGTATCCCCCTCATTCCCATACTGCCTCCTCATCCTGTATCCCCCTCATTTCCATACTGCCCCCCTCATCCTGTATCCCCCTCATTCCCATACTGCTCCCTCATCCTGTATCCCCCTCATTCCCATACTACCCCCTCATCGCCATACTGCTCCCCTCATGCTGTATCCTCTCATTCCCATACTGCCTCCTCATCCTGTTTCCCCCATACTGCCCCTCATCCTGTATCCCCTCATTCCCATACTGCTCCCTCATCCTGTATCCTCTTATTCCCATACTGCCCCCCTCATCCTATATCCCTCACATTCCCATACTGCCCCGCTCATTCCCATACTGCCACCCTCATCCTGTATCCCCCTTGTTCCCATACTGCCACCCTCATCCTGTATCCCCCTCATTCCCATACTGCCCCCTCATCCTGTATCTCCTCATTCCCATACTGCCCCCCTCATCCTGTATCTCCTCATTCCCATACTACCCCCTCATCCTGTATCCTCCTCATTCCCATACTGCCCCCTCATTCCCGTACTGCCCCCTCATCCTGTATCCCCCTCATTCCCATACTGCTCTTCTCATCCTGTATCCCCCTCATTCCCATACTGCCCCCTCATCCTGTATCCCCTCATTCCCATACTGCTCCCTCATCCTGTATCCCCCTCATTCCCATACTGCCTCCTCATCCTGTATCCCCCTCATTCCCATACTGCCCCCTCATCCTGTATCCCCCTCATTCCCATACTGCCCCCTCATCCTGTGTCCCCCTCATTCCCATACTGCCTCCTCATCCTGTATCCCCCTCATTCCCATACTGCCACCCTCATCCTGTATCCCCCTCATTCCCATACTGCCCCCTCATCCCCATACTGATACCCTCATTCCCATACTGCCCCGTCATCCTGTATCCCCCTCATTCCCATACTGCCCCCCTCATCCTGTATCCCCTCATTCCCATACTGCCCCCTCATCCTGTACCCTCTCATTCCCATACTGCCCCCCTCATCCTATATCCCCCGCATTCCCATACTGCCCCCCTCATCCTGTATCCCCCCTCATTCCCATACTGCCCCCTCATCCTGTATCCCCCTCATTCCCATACTGCCACCCTCATCCTGTCTTTCCTCATTCTCATACTGCCTCCCTCATCCTGTATCCCCTCATTCCCATACTGCCCCCTCATCCTGTATCCCCTCATTCCCATACAGCCCCCCTCATCCTGTATCCCCTCATTCCCATACAGCCCCCCTCATCCTGTATCCCCTCATTCCCATACTGCCCCCCTCATCTTGTATCTCCTCATTCCCATACTATCCCCCCCCCCACCTCATCCTGTATCCCCTCATTCCCATACTGCCCCCTCATCCTGTATACTCCTCATTCCCATACTGCCCACTCATCCTGTATACTCCTCATTCCCATACTGCCCACTCATCCTGTATACTCCTCATTCCCATACTGCCCACTCTTCCTCTATCCCCTCATTACCATACTGCCCCCCTCATCCTGTATCCCCTCATTCCCATACTGCCCCCTCATCCTGTATCCCCCTCATTCCCATACTGCTCCCCTCATCCTGTATCCCCCTCATTCCCATACTGCCCCACTCATCCTGTATCCCCCATACTGCCCCTCAGCCTGTATCCCCTCATCCCCATACTGCTCCCTCATCCTGTATCCCCCTCATTCCCATACTGCCCCCTCATTCCCATACTGCCCCCTCATCCTGTATCCCCCTCATTCCCATACTGCCTCCTCATCCTGTATCCCCCTCATTTCCATACTGCCCCCCTCATCCTGTATCCCCCTCATTCCCATACTGCTCCCTCATCCTGTATCCCCCTCATTCCCATACTACCCCCTCATCGCCATACTGCTCCCCTCATGCTGTATCCTCTCATTCCCATACTGCCTCCTCATCCTGTTTCCCCCATACTGCCCCTCATCCTGTATCCCCTCATTCCCATACTGCCCCCCTCATCCTATATCCCTCACATTCCCATACTGCCACCCTCATCCTGTATCCCCCTTGTTCCCATACTGCCACCCTCATCCTGTATCCCCCTCGTTCCCATACTGCCCCCTCATCCTGTATCTCCTCATTCCCATACTGCCCCCCTCATCCTGTATCTCCTCATTCCCATACTACCCCCTCATCCTGTATCCTCCTCAATCCCATACTGCCCCCCCTCACCCTGTATCCCCTCAATCCCATACTGCCCCCCCTCACCCTGTATCCCCTCATTCCCATACTGCCCCCTCATTCCCGTACTGCCCCCTCATCCTGTATCCCCCTCATTCCCATACTGCTCTTCTCATCCTGTATCCCCCTCATTCCCATACTGCCCCCTCATCCTGTATCCCCTCATTCCCATACTGCTCCCTCATCCTGTATCCCCCTCATTTCTATACTGCCCCCTCATCCTGTATCCCCCTCATTCCCATACTGCCTCCTCATCCTGTATCCCCCTCATTCCCATACTGCCCCCTCATCCTGTATCCCCCTCATTCCCATACTGCCCCCTCATCCTGTGTCCCCCTCATTCCCATACTGCCTCCTCATCCTGTATCCCCCTCATTCCCATACTGCCACCCTCATCCTGTATCCCCCTCATTCCCATACTGCCCCCTCATCCCCATACTGCCCCGTCATCCTGTATCCCCCTCATTCCCATACTGCCCCCCTCATCCTGTATCCCCTCATTCCCATACTGCCCCCTCATCCTGTACCCTCTCATTCCCATACTGCCCCCCTCATCCTATATCCCCCGCATTCCCATACTGCCCCCCTCATCCTGTATCCCCCCTCATTCCCATACTGCCCCCTCATCCTGTATCCCCCTCATTCCCATACTGCCACCCTCATCCTGTCTTTCCTCATTCTCATACTGCCTCCCTCATCCTGTATCCCCTCATTCCCATACTGCTCCCTTATCCTGTATCCCCTCATTCCCATACTGCCCCCTCATCCTGTATCCCCTCATTCCCATACAGCCCCCCTCATCCTGTATCCCCTCATTCCCATACAGCCCCCCTCATCCTGTATCCCCTCATTCCCATACTGCCCCCCTCATCTTGTATCTCCTCATTCCCATACTATCCCCCCCCCACCTCATCCTGTATCCCCCTCATTCCCATACTGCCCCCTCATCCTGTATCCCCTCATTCCCATACTGCCCACTCATCCTGTATACTCCTCATTCCCATACTGCCCACTCTTCCTCTATCCCCTCATTACCATACTGCCCCCCTCATCCTGTATCCCCTCATTACCATACTGCCCCCCTCATCCTGTATCCCCTCATTACCATACTGCCCCCCTCATCCTGTATCCCCTCATTACCATACTGCCCCCCCTCATCCTGTATCCTCTCATTACCATACTTCCCCCTCATCCTGTATCCCCCATACTGCCCCCCTCATTCCCATACTGCCCCCCCTCATCCTGTTTCCTCTCATTCCCATACAGCCCCCTCCTCATCCTGTATCCTCTCATTCCCATACTGCCCCCCCTCATCCTGTATCCTCTCATTCCCATACTGCCCCCTCATCCTGTATCCCCCATACTACCCCCCTCATCCTGTACCCCTCATTCCCATACTGCCCCCCTCATCCTATATCCCCTCATTCCCAAACTGCCCCCTCATCCTGTATCCCCTCATTCCCATACTGCCCCCTCATCCTGTATCCCCTAATTCCCATACTGCCCCCTCATCCTGTATCCTCTCATTCCCATACTGCTCCCCTCATCCTGTATCCTCTCATTCCCATACTGCCCCCCTCATCCTGTATCCTCTCATTCCCATACTGCCCCCCTCATCCTGTTTCCCCCTCATCCCCATACTGCCCCCTCTTCCTGTATGTCCCCCTCATCCCCATGTGCCCTCCTCATCCTGTATCCCCCTCATTCCCATACTGCCCCCTCATCCTGTATCCCCTCATTCCCATACTGCCCCCTCATCCTATATCCTCTCATCCCCATACTGCCCCCCTCATCATCCTGTATGTCCCCCTCATCCTGTATCCCCCTCATTTCCATACTGCCCCCTCATCCTGTATCCCCCTCATTCCCATACTGCTCCCCTCATCCTGTATCCCCTCATTCCCATACTGCCCCCTCATCCTATATCCTCTCATCCCCATACTGCCCCCCTCATCATCCTGTATGTCCCCCTCATCCTGTATCCCCCATACTGCCCCCCTCATCCTTTATGTCCCCCCTCATACCCATAGTGCCCCCCTCATCCAGTAGCAGCAGTATGGGAATCCCATCATTCCCATACTGCCCCCTCATCCTGTATCCCCTCATTCCCATACTGCCCCCTCATTCTATATCCCCTCATTCCCATACTGCCCCCCTCATCCTGTATCCCCCTCATTCCCATACTGCCCCCCTCATCCTGTATCCCCCTCATTCCCATACTGCCCCCCCTCATTCCCATACTGTATCCCCCTCATTCCCATACTGCCCCCTCATCCTGTATCCCCCTCATTCCCCTACTGCCCCCTCATCCTGTATCCCCCTCATTCCCATACTTCCCCCTCATTCTGTATCTCCCTCATTCCCATACTGCTCCACTCATTCCCATACTGCCCCCCTCATCCTGTATCCCCCATGCTGCCCCTCATCCCCATACTGCCCCCCACATCCTGTATCCCCTCATTCCCATACTTGCCCCCTCATCCTGTATCCCCCTCATTCCCATACTGCCCCCTCATCCTGTATCCCCCTCATTTCCATACTGCTCCCTCATCCTGTATCCCCTCATTCCCATACTGCCCCCTCATCCTGTATCACCTCATTCCCATACTGCCCGCTCATCCTGTATCCCCCTCATTCCCATACTGCCCCCCTCATCCTGTATCCTCCTCATTCCCATACTGCTCCCTCCCCCGCATTCCCATACTGCCCCCCTCATCCTGTATCCCCCCTCATTCCCATACTGCCACCCTCATCCTGTATCCCCCTCATTCCCATACTGCCACCCTCATCGTGTGTCCCCCTCATTCCCATACTGCCCCCCCCCTCATCCTGTGTCCCCCTCATTCCCATACTGCCCCCCCCTCACCCTGTATCCCCTCATTCCCATTCTGCCCCCTCATCTTGTATCCTCTCATTCCCATACTGCCCCCTCATCCTGTATCTCCTCATTCCCATACTGCCCCCCTCATCCTGTATCTCCTCATTCCCATACTGCCCCCTCATCCTTTATCCCCCATACTGCCCACTCATCCTGTGTCCTCCTCATTCCCATACTGCCCCCTCAACTTGTATCCCGTCATTCCCATACTGCCCCCCTCATCCTGTATCCCCTCATTCCCATACTGCCCCCTCATCCTGTATCCTCTCATTCCCATACTGCCCCCCTCATCCTGTATCCTCTCATTCCCATACTGCCCCCCCTCATCCTGTATCCTCTCATTCCCATACTGCCCCCTCATCCTGTATCCTCTCATTCCCATACTGCCCCCCTCATCCTGTATCTCCTCATTCCCATACTGCCCCCTCATCCTTTATCCCCCATACTGCCCACTCATCCTGTGTCCTCCTCATTCCCATACTGCCCCCTCAACTTGTATCCCGTCATTCCCATACTGCCCCCCTCATCCTGTATCCCCTCATTCCCATACTGCCCCCTCATCCTGTATCCTCTCATTCCCATACTGCCCCCCTCATCCTGTATCCTCTCATTCCCATACTGCCCCCCCTCATCCTGTATCCTCTCATTCCCATACTGCCCCCCCTCTTCCTGTATGTCCCCCTCATCCCCATAGTGCCCTCCTCATCCTGTATCCTTTCATTCCCATACTGCCCCCCTCATCCTGTATCCGCTCATTCCCATACTGCCCCCCTCATCCTGTATCCGCTCATTCCCATACTGCCCCCCTCATCCTGTATCCTCTCATTCCCATACTGCCCCCCCTCATCCTGTATCCTCTCATTCCCATACTGCCCCCCCTCATCCTGTATGTCCCCCTCATCCCCATAGTGCCCTCCTCATCCTGTATCCTTTCATTCCCATACTGCCCCCCTCATCCTGTATCCGCTCATTCCCATACTGCCCCCCTCATCCTGTATCCTTTCATTCCCATACTTCCCCCTCATCCTGTATCTCCCTCATTCCGATACTGCCCCCCCTCATTCCCATACTGCCCCCCCTCATTCCCATACTGTATCCCCCTCATTCCCATACTGCCCCCTCATCCTGTATCCCCCTCATTCCCATACTGCCCCCTCATCCTGTATCCCCTCATTCCCATACTGCCCCCCCCCTCTTCCTGTATCCTCTCATTCCCATACTGCCCCCCTCATCCTTTATCCCCCTCATTTCCCTACTGCCCCCCCTCATCCTGTATCCTCTTTCCCATACTGCCCCCCCTCATCCTGTATGTCCCCCTCATCCCCATAGTGCACTCCTCATCCTGTATCCTTTCATTCCCATACTGCCCCCCTCATCCTGTATCCGCTCATTCCCATACTGCCCCCCTCATCCTGTATCCTCTCATTCCCATACTTCCCCCTCATCCTGTATCTCCCTCATTCCCATACTGCCCCCGTCATCCTGTATCCCCTCATTCCCTTACTGCCCCCCTCATCCTGTATCCCCCTCATTCCCATACTGCCCCCCCTCATTCCCATACTGCCCCCCCTCATTCCCATACTGTATCCCCCTCATTCCCATACTGCCCCCTCATCCCCATAGTGCACTCCTCATCCTGTATCCTTTCATTCCCATACTGCCCCCCTCATCCTGTGTCCGCTCATTCCCATACTGCCCCCCTCATCCTGTATCCTCTCATTCCCATACTTCCCCCTCATCCTGTATCTCCCTCATTCCCATACTGCCCCCCTCATCCTGTATCCCCCTCATTCCCATACTGCCCCCCCTCATTCCCATACTGCCCCCCCTCATTCCCATACTGTATCCCCCTCATTCCCATACTGCCCCCTCATCCTGTATCCCCCTCATTCCCATACTGCTCCCTCATCCTGTATCCCCCTCATTCCCATACTGCCCCCCCCTCTTCCTGTATCCTCTCATTCCCATACTGCCCCCCCCCTCTTCCTGTATCCTCTCATTCCCATACTGCCCCCCTCATCCTGTATCCCCCTCATTTCCATACTGCCCCCCTCATCCTGTATCCTCTCATTCCCATACTGCCCCCCCTCATCCTGTATGTCCCCCTCATCCCCATAGTGCACTCCTCATCCTGTAACCCCCTCATTCCCATACTGCCCCCCCTCATTCCCATACTGTATCCCCCTCATTCCCATACTGCCCCCTCATCCTGTATCCCCCTCATTCCCATACTGCTCCCTCATCCTGTATCCCCTCATTCCCATACTGCCCCCCCCTCTTCCTGTATCCTCTCATTCCCATACTGCCCCCCTCATCCTGTATCCCCCTCATTTCCATACTGCCCCCCTCATCCTGTATCCTCTCATTCCCATACTGCCCCCCCCTCATCCTGTATGTCCCCCTCATCCCCATAGTGCACTCCTCATCCTGTATCCTTTCATTCCCATACTGCCCCCCTCATCCTGTATCCGCTCATTCCCATACTGCCCCCCCTCATTCCCATACTGTATCCCCCTCATTCCCATACTGCCCCCTCATCCTGTATCCCCCTCATTCCCATACTGCCCCCTCATCCTGTATCCCCCTCATTCCCATACTGCCCCCCCTCATCCTGTATCCTCTCATTCCCATACTGCTCCACTCATTCCCATACTGCCCCCCTCATCCTGTATCCTCCATGCTGCCCCTCATCCCCATACTGCCGCCCACATCCTGTATCCCCTCATTCCCACACTGCCCCCTCATCCTGTATCCCCCTCATTCCCATACTGCCCCCTCATCCTGTATCCCCCTCATTTCCATACTGCTCCCTCATCCTGTATCCCCTCATTCCCATACTGCCCCCTCATCCTGTATCCCCCTCATTCCCATACTGCCCCCCTCATCCTGTATCCCCTCATTCCCATACTGCTCCCTCCCCCGCATTCCCATACTGCCCCCCTCATCCTGTATCCCCCCTCATTCCCATACTGCCACCCTCATCCTGTATCCCCCTCATTCCCATACTGCCACCCTCATCCTGTGTCCCCCTCATTCCCATACTGCCCCCCCCTCATCCTGTGTCCCCCTCATTCCCATACTGCCCCCCCCTCACCCTGTATCCCCTCATTCCCATTCTGCCCCCTCATCTTGTATCCTCTCATTCCCATACTGCCCCCTCATCCTGTATCCCCTCATTCCCATACTGCCACCCTCATCCTGTATCCCCCTCATTCCCATACTGCCACCCTCATCCTGTGTCCCCCTCATTCCCATACTGCCCCCCCCTCATCCTGTGTCCCCCTCATTCCCATACTGCCCCCCCCTCACCCTGTATCCCCTCATTCCCATTCTGCCCCCTCATCTTGTATCCTCTCATTCCCATACTGCCCCCTCATCCTGTATCCCCTCATTCCCATACTGCCCCCCTCATCCTGTATCCCCCCTCATTCCCATACTGCCACCCTCATCCTGTGTCCCCCTCATTCCCATACTGCCCCCCCCTCATCCTGTGTCCCCCTCATTCCCATACTGCCCCCCCCTCACCCTGTATCCCCTCATTCCCATACTGCCCCCTCATCTTGTATCCTCTCATTCCCATACTGCCCCCTCATCCTGTATCCTCTCATTCCCATACTGCCCCCTCATCCTTTATCCCCCATACTGCCCACTCATCCTGTGTCCTCCTCATTCCCATACTGCCCCCTCAACCTGTATCCCGTCATTCCCATACTGCCCCCCTCATCCTGTATCCTCTCATTCCCATACTGCCCCCTCATCCTGTATCCCCCTCATTTCCATAATGCCCTCCTCATCCTGTATCCCCTCATTCCCATACTGCCCCCCTCATCCTGTATCCTCTCATTCCCATACTGCCCCCCTCATCCTGTATACTCTCATTCCCATACTGCCCCCCTCATCCTGTATCCTCTCATTCCCATACTGCCCCCCCTCATCCTGTATCCTCTCATTCCCATACTGCCCCCCCTCATCCTGTATGTCCCCCTCATCCCCATAGTGCACTCCTCATCCTGTATCCTTTCATTCCCATACTGCCCCCCTCATCCTGTATCCGCTCATTCCCATACTGCCCCCCTCATCCTGTATCCTCTCATTCCCATACTTCCCCCTCATCCTGTATCTCCCTCATTCCCATACTGCCCCCCCTCATTCCCATACTGCCCCCCCTCATTCCCATACTGCCCCCCCTCATTCCCATACTGCCCCCCCTCATTCCCATACTGCCCCCCCTCATTCCCATACTGTATCCCCCTCATTCCCATACTGCCCCCTCATCCTGTATCCCCCTCATTCCCATACTGCTCCCTCATCCTGTATCCCCTCATTCCCATACTGCCCCCCCTCTTCCTGTATCCTCTCATTCCCATACTGCCCCCCTCATCCTTTATCCCGATCATTTCCCTACTGCCCCCCCTCATCCTGTATCCTCTCATTCCCATACTGCCCCCCCTCATCCTGTATGTCCCCCTCATCCCCATAGTGCACTCCTCATCCTGTATCCTTTCATTCCCATACTGCCCCCCTCATCCTGTATCCGCTCATTCCCATACTGCCCCCCTCATTCCCATACTGCCCCCCTCATCCTGTATCCTCTCATTCCCATACTTCCCCCTCATCCTGTATCTCCCTCATTCCCATACTGCCCCCGTCATCCTGTATCCCCTCATTCCCTTACTGCCCCCCTCATCCTGTATCCCCCTCATTCCCATACTGCCCCCCCTCATTCCCATACTGTACCCCCCTCATTCCCATACTGCCCCCCCTCATTCCCATAGTGCACTCCTCATCCTGTATCCTTTCATTCCCATACTGCCCCCCTCATCCTGTGTCCGCTCATTCCCATACTGCCCCCCTCATCCTGTATCCTCTCATTCCCATACTTCCCCCTCATCCTGTATCTCCCTCATTCCCATACTGCCCCCCTCATCCTGTATCCCCCTCATTCCCATACTGCCCCCCCTCATTCCCATACTGTATCCCCCTCATTCCCATACTGCCCCCTCATCCTGTATCCCCCTCATTCCCATACTGCTCCCTCATCCTGTATCCCCTCATTCCCATACGGCCCCCCCCTCTTCCTGTATCCCCCTCATTTCCATACTGCCCCCCTCATCCTGTATCCTCTCATTCCCATACTGCCCCCCCCTCATCCTGTATGTCCCCCTCATCCCCATAGTGCACTCCTCATCCTGTATCCTTTCATTCCCATACTGCCCCCCTCATCCTGTATCCTCTCATTCCCATACTGCCCCCCTCATCCTGTATCCTCTCATTCCCATACTTCCCCCTCATCCTGTATCTCCCTCATTCCCATACTGCCCCCCCTCATTCCCATACTGCCCCCCCTCATTCCCATACTGCCCCCCTCATTCCCATCCTGTATCCCCCTCATTCCCATACTGCCCCCTCATCCTGTATCCCCCTCATTCCCATACTGCTCCCTCATCCTGTATCCCCTCATTCCCATACTGCCCCCCCTCTTCCTGTATCCTCTCATTCCCATACTGCCCCCCTCATCCTTTATCCCGATCATTTCCCTACTGCCCCCCCTCATCCTGTATCCTCTCATTCCCATACTGCCCCCCCTCATCCTGTATGTCCCCCTCATCCCCATAGTGCACTCCTCATCCTGTATCCTTTCATTCCCATACTGCCCCCCTCATCCTGTATCCGCTCATTCCCATACTGCCCCCCTCATCCTGTATCCGCTCATTCCCATACTGCCCCCCTCATCCTGTATCCTCTCATTCCCATACTTCCCCCTCATCCTGTATCTCCCTCATTCCCATACTGCCCCCGTCATCCTGTATCCCCTCATTCCCTTACTGCCCCCCTCATCCTGTATCCCCCTCATTCCCATACTGCCCCCCCTCATTCCCATACTGTATCCCCCTCATTCCCATACTGCCCCCCCTCATTCCCATAGTGCACTCCTCATCCTGTATCCTTTCATTCCCATACTGCCCCCCTCATCCTGTGTCCGCTCATTCCCATACTGCCCCCCTCATCCTGTATCCTCTCATTCCCATACTTCCCCCTCATCCTGTATCTCCCTCATTCCCATACTGCCCCCCTCATCCTGTATCCCCCTCATTCACATACTGCCCCCCCTCATTCCCATACTGTATCCCCCTCATTCCCATACTGCCCCCTCATCCTGTATCCCCCTCATTCCCATACTGCTCCCTCATCCTGTATCCCCTCATTCCCATACGGCCCCCCCCTCTTCCTGTATCCCCCTCATTTCCATACTGCCCCCCTCATCCTGTATCCTCTCATTCCCATACTGCCCCCCCCCTCATCCTGTATGTCCCCCTCATCCCCATAGTGCACTCCTCATCCTGTATCCTTTCATTCCCATACTGCCCCCCTCATCCTGTATCCTCTCATTCCCATACTGCCCCCCTCATCCTGTATCCTCTCATTCCCATACTTCCCCCTCATCCTGTATCTCCCTCATTCCCATACTGCTCCACTCATTCCCATACTGCCCCCCTCATCCTGTATCCCCCATGCTGCCCCTCATCCTGTATCCCCTCATCCCCATACTGCCCTCCACATCCTGTATCCCCTCATTCCCATACTTCCCCCTCATCCTGTATCCCCCTCATTTCCATACTGCTCCCTCATCCTGTATCCCCCTCATTTCCATACTGCTCCCTCATCCTGTATCCCCTCATTCCCATACTGCCCCCTCATCCTGTATCCCCCTCATTCCCATACTGCCCCCCACATCCTGTATCCCCTCATTCCCATACTGCCCCCTCATCCTGTATCCCCCTCATTCCCATACTGCCCTCTCCCCCGCATTCCCATACTGCCCCCCTCATCCTGTATCCCCCCTCATTCCCATACTGCCACCCTCAACTTGTATCCCCCTCATTCCCCTACTGCCCCCCTCATCCTGTATCCCCCCTCATTCCCCTACTGCCCCCCTCATCCTGTATCCCCCCTCATTTCCATACTGCCACCCTCATCCTGAATCCCCCTCATTCCCATACTGCCACCCTCATCCTGTGTCCCCCTCATTCCCATACTGCCCCCCCCTCACCCTGTATCCCCTCATTCCCATACTGCCCCTTCATCCTGTATCCGCTCATTCCCATTCTGCCCCCTCATCCTGTATCCCCTCATTCCCATACTGCCCCCTCATCCTTTATCCCCCATACTGCCCACTCATCCTATGTCCTCCTCATTCCCATACTGCCCCCCTCATCCTGTATCCCCTCATTCCCATACTGCCCCCCTCATCCTGTATCCTCTCATTCCCATACTGCCCCCCTCATCCTGTATCCCCTCATTCCCAAACTGCCCCCTCATCCTGTATCCCCCTCATTCCCATACTGCTCCCCTCATCCTGTATCCCCTCATTCCCATACTGCCCCCCCCTCATCCTGTATCCCCCTCATCCCCATACTGCCCCCCTCATCCTGTATCCCCCATACTGCCCCCCCTCATCCTGTATCCGCCATACTGCCCCCCCTCATCCTGCATCCCCTCATTCCCATACTCCTCATCCTGTATCCCCCTCATTCCCATACTGCCCCCCCCTCATCCTGTATGTCCCCCATACTGCCCCCCCTCATCCTGTATCCCCCTGTATGTCCCCTTCATCCTGTAACTCCCTCATTCCCATACTGCCTCCCCTCATCCTGTATCCCCCTCATTCCCATACTGCCTCCCCTCATCCTGTATCCCCCTCATTCCCATACTGCCTCCCCTCATCCTGTATCCCCCTCATTCCCATACTGCCTCCCCTCATCCTGTATCCCCCTCATTCCCATACTGCCTCCCCTCATCCTGTATCCCCCTCATTCCCATACTGCCTCCCCTCATCCTGTATCCCCCTCATTCCCATACTGCCTCCCCTCATCCTGTATCCCCCTCATTCCCATACTGCCACCCTCATCCTGTATCCCCCTCATCCCCATACTGCCACCCTCATCCTGTATCCCCCTCATCCCCATACTGCCCCCTCATCCTGTATCCCCCATACTGCCCCCCTCATCCTGTATGTCCCCCTCATCCTGTATCTCCCATACTGCCCCCCTCATCCTGTATGCCCCCCTCATCCTGTATCCTCTCATCCCCATACTGCCCCCCTCATCCTGTATCCTCTCATCCCCATACTGCCCCCCCTCGTCCTGTATCCCCTCATTCCCATGCTGCCCCCCCTCGTCCTGTATCCCCTCATTCATTTGCTGCACCCCCTCGTCCTGTATCCCCTCATTCCCATGCTGCCCCCCCTCGTCCTGTATCCCCTCATTCCCATGCTGCCCCCCCTCGTCCTGTATCCCCTCATTCCCATGCTGCCCCCCCTCGTCCTGTATCCCCTCATTCCCATGCTGCCCCCCCTCGTTCTGTATCCCCTCATACCCATGCTGCCCCCCCTCATCCTGTAGCCCCTCATTCCCATTCTGCCCCCACTCATCCTGTATCCCCCTCATCCCCATACTGCCCCCCTCATCCTGTATGTCCCCCTCATCCTGTATCCTCTCATCCCCATACTGCCCCCGTCATCCTGTATGTCCCCCTCATCCCCATACTCCCCCCCTCATCCTGTATGCCCCCCTCATCCCCATAGTGCCCTCCTCATCCTGTATCCCCCTCATCCCCATAGTGTCCTCCTCATCCTGTATCCCCCTCATCCCCATACTGCCCCCTCATCCTGTAACCCCCTCATTCCCATACTGCCTCCCCTCATCCTGTATCCCCGTCATTCCCATACTGCCCCCCTCATCCTGTTTCTACATCAGGGTCCTTAGGGTCCACAGGGCCTTGACCTTGGGGTATAGGTAGGCTGGGCAACAAGTCCGTGCACCACACATTTAATCTCTTTGAGCCTCCCAGGATGCAGCAGGCTCGCCTCTCATACCCCGACCCCCGGCCAAGGCACCCTCAGCTTCATCGGTGCTCGGCCGGAGTTGGGTGTACCACGCAAGGGGGGCTGTCCACAGCCCCTGAAAACTTCTTAGAGCCGGTAATGTGGACAGTCCGGCGGATGTCCACATCACCGCCCCACCGGTGCCGAGACCCCAGTACTGATCTTGGGATCTCGGCGGGCCTCCAGGGTTTGTTTTCTGCTGACAGGGACCCCGGGGGATCCCTGACTGTGGCTGGGTCTACGGGCGTCCGCCGTCATTCATATGTTCACCCAGGCCTGGGGGCTCCCGGGGTGCGGGTCTGTTGGTGGAGCCATGCACTGAGTTCTGCACTCTACCTAGCCTCCAGGGACTGCGGACCAGAGCAGTAGCGGTACCGCTCTGGCGTCCCTGGGGTTAATTGCAGGCCTGGGAGGATGCCTTCCCTGTTTACAGCCAGCTCCTCCCCCACTGCTGAGCACCAGAAGCGCGTTCTTTGCTGGGCTCCTCCTGACTGAGCTCCGGCGGCCAACAACAGGAGCCACAGTCAGCGGTGGAGCCAGGTCCCCCTCCTCTGGACTGAGAGGTGCAGGTAACAGTGCGGTCCTACCAGGTCCAGTGCCTGGATAGGTGACTGGAAGCGCTGATAGACACTGTGTCTGCTGAGTGCTGTTGCCTGTGTCTAACCTTTCTCTTACTGTCAGCCGGTTTAGCTCTCCCTGTTTTTCTCTTTCTCCAGAAATATTGACCCTTATAGTACAAGGGGTGGGATAGTTTGTATTTAGACCAGGTCTGTGTTTGGTGTCACATACATTGGGTCTATTTACCTTTATTATGTCAGGTGATTATGAACCTGTGCAGCTAGCTGCACCTGCCCTGTATTCCTGCATTAGATGTAAAGCAGGTATTGGGGAGGAAGAAGCAGAGAGAGGGGGCCTATGTACTACATGTACGCTACCTAGCCCTTCTCAGGCCGCCGGCTTGCCACAAGAGCATCCTTGGGCGAAAAGTCTGGCTCAGGCTATGTCCATACTGGCAAGACAGCTATCGGTTCCGCTTGCGTACCCCTCTGTGGGGATCACACAGCAGCCGATGGTACCGGGCCCTTCTCAGCGGAGCCTTGGTGACACAGAGCCAGCCGATACCTGCGCCTCAAGTGTCCCATGCCCCTAGTTGGGTGGACAAGTTTTCCACGGCTGTTAATTTCCGTACGGAGGAATTCCCGCTCAGACCCGCAAAGAGGCCATTATTATCATCCCAGCCTCAGTATGACAAGGCTGATGTTACCTCAGATGATGGAGAAATACTAGATTTGTCTGACACTGAATCTTCCGCCAAAGAGGCGGAAGCTAGGCCATCTATATATATCCCGGGACTTATACGGGCGGTCCGGGAGACCATGGTGATTGAGGACAAGATGTCTGCAGATACCGAGCTTACGCATGGTTATTTCAAGAGTGTTAAGAAGACTAATGTGGTGTTTCCTTTATCTGGTCGATTAGTTCATCACCTAGAGGAAGCGTGGAAGGCTCCTGGTAAAAGGTTTCAGCCGCAAAAGCGTTTGGCTTGTGCATACCCTTTTGCGGACAATTATTTTTCTAAATGGGAGTCTCCTCCTCAGGTGGATTCCCATGTGACTCGGTTGGTGAAGAGCGCGACTCTGCCTATGCTGTCAATGTCTTCTCTAAAGGATCCTACGGACCATATGTCTGAAATCTATTTATTCTTTCTCTGGAGGGGTCGCCAGACCTGCAATGGCAGTGTGCTGGGTGCCTAAAGCCATGGAAAAATGGGCCGATGCTCTGGAAGCCTTGCTAACTTCCGGGGCTACCAGCGAGCAGATCATTCTGATAGGCAACCTCAGGGATTCGCCTACTTATGTTAATGAAGCAGCATTGGATGTAAGTCTACTTCCAGGATTTCTACGGCAGCGGTGTCTGCACGTCAATCCTTGTGGCTCAGATCTTGGAGAGCGGATGCGGATTCCAAGAGGGGTCTGGAATGACTCCCGTACAATGGACAGGTACTGTTTGGGCCGGCTCTGGACAAGATTGTGGATACGCTGGCAGCTGCAAAATCTGCATGCTTGCCTTCGGCTCCGTCCACCTCTGGGTTGGGGACGTCATCCTTTCGGTCCTATAGGCCTCCAGGTAAAGTCAAGGGTCCATTCCTTCCCGAGGCCATCAGGAAACAAGAAGCCCTCTAAGTCTAGTAAACCGGCTTGGAGCACCAGACGTCCGACTACCAAGCCTGATGGGACGGGACTCCTCTTGGGGGACCCCAAGGTGGTAGGCCGACTTCTTCAGTTCGCCCAGTGTTGGTGTCAGACCACCTCGGGCACTTGGGTAAGGAAAGTGGTCTCTCAAGGGTGCGCCCTCTCCTTTCGGAAAGAACCTCCTCATCAATTTTTTTTCCACGGATCTGCATTCAAATCCGGAGAAGGCCCTGGAAATTCACAAGATTGTACGATCCATGGTCCAGGAGGGGTTTATTGTGCCGGTCCTGCTACCCCAGAGGGGGATGGGTTATTACTCCAATCTCTTCCTGGTGCAAAAGCCGAATGGATCATACAAGATCTATCCTCAACTTGAAGGCTATCAACAAATATCTGAGGGTGCCTCGGTCCAGGATGGAGACCCTGCGTTCCATTATCTTGGCTATGGAACCTGGGGACTTTATGGTGTATCTAGGCATCCAGGATGCCTAATCTTCATGTCCCAATAGCGGTTTCTTATCAGCGCTTTCTCCGATTTGCGGCAGCAAATCGGCATTATCAGTTTCAGGCTTTACTGTTTGGCCTTTCTACAGCCCCGAGGGTGTTTACCAATGCCATGGAGGTAATGGCGGCACACCTGCGCCTGCAGGGGGTACGCCTCCTACCTTACCTGGACGATCTGCTACTCCTGGCAGGTTCTCCAGAGTTGCTTCAACAGCACCTGCAACTAACTATTCAGGTGTTGCAGAGTCACGGATGGCTGAAGTCGTCCCTAACGCCTTCTCAGAGGATGCTTCATCTAGGAGCTCTGCTGGACACTCAGCAACAGCGGATCTTTCTGACGGAGGAAAAGATCTCAGTGTTACAGGCAAGGATTCGCACTTGCCTGCAGGATCTCGATCCATTCTGCAATGAGGTTACTAGGGTCCATGGTGTCGACGTTCGACATGGTGGAATATGCCCAGTTTCACTCGAGACATTTACAGAAACTGATCCTATCCAAATGGGACGGGATACCTTTTCAGCTAAAGGTTCAGACGCTGGTGCTGTCTACAGAGGTAAGTCTGTCATTGACCTGGTGGCTTCAGAAGTCTCATCGCATCAGAGGATGCCCCTTCTGGATACCGGATTGGACTCTCCTGACGATGGATGCCTGTCTCAGCGGGTGGGGCGCTGTGTCGGATTCACATGTGTTTCTGGGCCGGTGGACCTCGGCGGAGTCTGCTCTTCCGATCAACATCTTGGAACTTCGGGCAGTTCTTCGGGCCGTACAACAGACAGGGTCATCCCATACAGATTCAGTCAGACAACGCCACGACGGTGGCTTATATAAATTATCAAGGAGGAACTCGAAGTCAGGCAGCTCTAGGAGAGGTGTCTCGCATTCTGACTTGGGCGGAAAACAATCCACCGGCCATCTCGGCAGTCTTTATTCCGGGAGTACTCCATTGGGAAGCGGACTTCCTCAGCCGTCACGACGTGCATCCAGGGGAATGGTCTCTTCACCAGGACGTATTTCAGCTCCTGGTGGACAGGTGGGAACTTCCGGAAATAGATCTAATGGCATCCAGACACAATCGCAAGCTGCGGGTGTATGGCTCCCGAATAAGAGATGCAGGAGCTCTCCTTGTAGACGCTCTTTCGGTACGTTGGACCTTTCACTTTGCGTACCTATTTCTTCCGTTCTCCCTGCTTCCTCGCGTGTTGCGAAAGCTCAAGCAGGACGGAGGCATGATTCTACTGGTGGCTCCGGCGTGGCCCAGACGTCACTGGTACTCCGATCTACGGAGTCTTTCCATAGACACTCCGTGGCTCCTTCCTCAACCTGTTGTCTCAGGGTCCGTGTCTTTACCCGGATCTCTGTCAGCTGTCTTTGACAGCGTGGCTCTTGAGACATCCCTCTTAAGGTCAAAGGGTTTCTCAAGCTCGGTGGTTACCACCATGCTCCGGAAGCCAGCTTTGGCCAGGACTTACCACAGAGTCTGGCACGCCTATTTTGAGTGATCTTTTGGTGTTTCGTGTTTATAGAGTCCTCGCCTTCCTTCATGTGGGATTGGATAAGGGTCTGCACCTTGCTTCTTTGAAGGTGCAGGTGTTTGCCTTGTTGGTGTGGTTTCAGCGTCGGATTGCTCCTCTGGCTGATGTCCGCAGCTTTATGCAAGGGATTCTTCGCATTCAACCCCCCTTTGTCCCTCCGGTGGCACCATGGGACTTGGCGGTGGTGCTGAAAGCTCTCCAGGGTCCCCCATTTGAACCACTGGGCTCAGTGGACCTCAAATGGCTTACAACTAAGGTCATTTTTATTTTGGTTAGAGCTTCTGCTGGAAGAGTGTCGGATTTGGGGGCTCTTTCTTGTCGTCCCCCTTATTTGATTTTTCATCAAGATAGGGCGGTTCTTAGGACTTGCCCTGGTTTTCTCCCTAAGGTGGTATCCAGTTTACACATTAATGAGGAGATCATTGTTCTGGCCTTTCACTCTCCTGGTTTGTCGGCGGGTGAGGCCACGTTGGATGTGGTTCGCGCTCTTCGCATTTATGTGGAGTGCACCCGTTCTTTCCGGAAATCGGATTGTTGTACGGTTTTCGCAAAAAAGGTTGGCCGGCCAATAAGCAAACTTTGGCCCATTGAATTTGTTTGGCGATTTCCGAGGCCTATGTTCATGAGGCCTATGTTCCTGTTCTGCCCTCGGTCACTGCTCATTCTACGAGCTCTGTAGGTCCCTCGTGGGCGCCTCGGCTGTTCAGCTCTGTAAGGCAGCCACGTGGTCTACGGTTCAGACCTTTGTGAGGTATTATGCTTTCGATACCTTCGCCTTTCAGGATGCTTCCTTCGGGCGGCGGATTCTCCTTTCAGCACAGGAGCGTCCCCACCCTTGAAGGGTACTGCTTTGGGACATCCCCAAGGTCAAGGCCCTGTGGACCCTACGGACCCTGATGTAGAAAACAAGAGATATGGTAAGAACTTAACTTTGTTATCTCTGTTTCTACGAGGTCCTTAAGGTCCACAGGGCGCCCGCCCTGACGCCCTGTGCTTCAGAAGGGACTGGTTCTGGTCGTCCTGTATCCCCTCATTCCCATACTGCCCCCCTCATCCTGTATCCCCTCATTCCCATACTGCCCCCCTCATCCTGTATCCTCTCATTTCCATACTGCCCCCTCATCCTGTATCCCACTCATTCCCATATTGCCCCCTCATCCTGTATCCTCTCATTTCCATACTGCCCCCCTCATCCTGTATCCCCTCATTCCCATACTGCCCCCCCATCCTTTATCCCCTTATTCCCATACTACCCCCTCATCCTTTATCCCCTCATTCCCATACTTGCCCCCTCATCCTTTATCCCTTCATTCCCATACTGACCCTCATCCTGTATCCCCTCATTCCCATACTGCCCCCTCATCCTGTATCCCCCTCATTCCCATACTGCCCCCCTCATCCTGTATCCCCCTCATTCCCATACTCCCCCCTCATCCTGTATCCCCCTCATTCCAATACTGCCTCCCCTCATCCTGTATCCCCCTCATTCCCATACTGCCCCCTCATTCCCATACTGCCCCCCCTCATCCTGTATCCCCTCATTCCCCATACTGCCCCCCCTCATCCTGTATCCCCTCATTCCCATACTGCCCCCTCATTCCCATACTGCCCCCCCTCATCCTGTATCCCCTCATTCCCCATACTGCCCCCTCATCCTGTATCCACTCATTCCCATACTGCCCCCTCATCCTGTATCCCCCTCATTCCCATACTGCCCCCCCTCATCCTGTATCCCCTCATTCCCCATACTGCCCCCTCATCCTGTATCCACTCATTCCCATACTGCCCCCTCATCCTGTATCCTCTCATTCAGTATCCCCCTCATCCCCATACTGCCCCCCTCATTCCCATAGTGCCCCCTCATCCTGTATCCCCCTCCTTCCCATACTGGCCCCCTCATTCCCATACTGCCCTCCCCCTCATCCTGTATCCCCTCATTCCCCATACTGCCCCCTCATCCTGTATCCCCTCATTCCCCATACTGCCCCCTCATCCTGTATCCACTCATTCCCATACTGCCCTCCTCATTCCCATACTGCCCCCTCATCCTGTATAGCCCTCATACCCATATTGCCCCCTCATCCTGTATCCTCTCATTTCCATACTGCCCCCCTCATCCTGTATCCTCTCATTCAGTATCCCCCTCATCCCCATACTGCCCCCCTCATTCCCATAGTGCCCCCTCATCCTGTATCCACCTCCTTCCCATACTGTCCCCCTCATTCCCATAGTGCCTCCCCCTCATCCTGTATCCCCTCATTCCCATACTGCCCCCCCCTCATCCTGTATCCCCTCATTCCCCATACTGCCCCCTCATCCTGTATCCCCCTCATTCCCATACTGCCCCCTCATCCTGTATCCCCCTCATTCCCATACTGCCCCCTCATTCCCATACTGCCCCCCCTCATCCTGTATCCCCTCATTCCCCATACTGCCCCCTCATCCTGTATCCACTCATTCCCATACTGCCCCCTCATCCTGTATCCCCCCCATTCCCATATTGCCCCCTCATCCTGTATCCTCTCATTCAGTATCCCCCTCATCCCCATACTGCCCCCCTCATTCCCATAGTGCCCCCTCATCCTGTATCCCCCTCCTTCCCATACTGGCCCCCTCATTCCCATACTGCCCTCCCCCTCATCCTGTATCCCCTCATTCCCAATACTGCCCCCTCATCCTGTATCCCCTCATTCCCCATACTGCCCCCTCATCCTGTATCCACTCATTCCCATACTGCCCTCCTCATTCCCATACTGCCCCCTCATCCTGTATAGCCCTCATACCCATATTGCCCCCTCATCCTGTATCCTCTCATTTCCATACTGCCCCCCTCATCCTGTATCCTCTCATTCAGTATCCCCCTCATCCCCATACTGCCCCCCTCATTCCCATAGTGCCCCCTCATCCTGTATCCACCTCCTTCCCATACTGTCCCCCTCATCCTGTATCCCCTCATTCCCATACTGCCTCCCCTCATCCTGTATCCCCCTCATTCCCATACTGCCCCCCTCATTCCCATACTGCCTCCCCCTCATCCTGTATCCCCTCATTCCCATACTGCCCCCCCCCTCATCCTGTGTCCCCCTCATCCCCATACTGTCCCCCTCATCCTGTATCCTCTCATTCCCATATTGCCCCCTCATCCTGTATCCCACTCATTCCCATATTGCCCCCTCATCCTGTATCCTCTCATTTCCATACTGTCCCCCTCATCCTGTATCCTCTCATTCCCCATACTGCCCCCCTCATCCTGTATCCTCTCATTCCCCATACTGCCCCCTCATCCTGTATCCTCTCATCCCCATACTGCCCCCTCATCCTGTATCCCCCTCATCCCCATACTGCCCCCTCATCCTGTATCCCCTCATTCCCATACTGCCCCCCTCATCCTGTATCCCCCTCATTCCCATACTGCCTCCCCTCATCCTGTATCCCCTCATTCCCATACTGCCTCCCCTCATCCTGTATCCCCCTCATTCCCATACTGCCCCCCTCATCCTGTATCCCCCTCATTCCCATACTGCCCCCCTCATCCTGTATCCCCTCATTCCCATACTGCCTCCCTCATCCTGTATCCCCCTCATTCCCATACTGCCTCCCCTCATCCTGTATCCCCTCATTCCCATACTGCCTCCCCTCATCCTGTATCCCCCTCATTCCCATACTGCCCCCCTCATCCTGTGCCCCCCTCATTCCCATACTGCCCCCCTCATTCCCATACTGCCCCCCTCATCCTGTATACCCTCATTCCCATACTGCCCCCCTCATCCTGTATACCCTCATTCCCATACTGCCCCCCTCATCCTGTATACCCTCATCCTCATACTGACCCCTCACATACTGACTCCCCCATGACTCCCTCCCCCCGCTTGCCTCATTCCCCAGTCCTGACTCCCTCCCCCCCCCCCTGCTTGTCTCATTCCCCAGTCCAGACCGTCTCCATGACACCCCCCCCGATCCACCACTATATCCTGACCGTGGTTGTCTCTTGGTTGCAGATGATGGAGCGGAGGTGGGAGAAGAGGACAGCTTCTTGGGACAGGCGTCCGGTGCAACTAATCCACCACAGACCTTTAGCTATTTCTCCCAGGCAACGAGCTTTACCAGCAGCAATGATCCATTTGCCAGCATAGGACAGACCCCTGTGTCCTCAGCGGCTCAGTCACCTGGCCCTGCTGCGTTCTCTAAGCCCCCCACATCCGTACCAATGGCATCTAGAATTCAGAATGGACAAACCTTTACGGCCTCTCCGATGGCTCCTTTACCCAACACTGCTCCGCTGGTCTCCAGTGATGCAACTGGCGTTTTCCCTCCAGCAGCACAAACCTGCCCCCCACACAGTCACTATGCCGCTTCTCCCACTGTCATTCCCCAGGCGGGGTATAACCCGTACCGCCATAACACGCAGAGCAGCCGGGCTAATCCTTACCTGCCGCCTCCACAGCTTCAGCAGGATTATACCATGGGACACTCCAGCCAGGCCCCCCAGCATGCACCAATTCCTCATGTCTACCAAAGCACTTCAGGCCCGCTGCCCCCGGTAAGCACACGGTACTGACCTGTCTTTGTCTAGCACCAACCTACATCGCAGCGATTTACAATTTGAAACCGCATCAATAAAACAAGACTGGGGATCTAAACAGAAAAAGTGGTAAGAGGGCGCCGCTCGTAAGCTTACAGTCTATAAGGACATAAGCGTATAATTCATGAGCGTAGTACCACATATACAATCTGACTGGCCTGACCTAACCCTCCCCCTGGTGCCTAACTTTCCATCCCCAGTGCCCAAACCTAACCCTCCCCCTGGTGCCTAATCCTCCCTCCCCAGTGCCGAAACCTAACCTAACCCTCCCCCTGGTGCCCAAACCTAACCCTCCCCCTAGTGCCTAACCCTCCCTCCCCCAGTGTCCAACCCTAACCCTCCCCCTAGTGCCTAACCCTCCCACCCCAGTGCCCAACCCTAACCCTCCCCCTAGTGCCTAACCCTCCCTTCCCAGTGCCCAACCCTAACCCTCCCTTCCCAGTGCCCAACCCTAACCCTCTCCCTAGTGCCTAACCCTCCCCCCTAGTGCCCAAACCTAACATTCCCTTCCCAGTGCCCAAACCCCCCCCTAGTGCCTAACCCTCCCCCCTAGTGCCCAAACCTAACCCTCCCCCTAGTGCCTAACCCTCCCTCCCCAGTGCCCAACCCTAACCCTCCCCCTAGTGCCCAAACCTAACCCTCCCTCCCTAGTGCCTAAGCCTCCCTCCCCAGTGCCCAACCCTAACCCTCCCTCCCCAGTGCCCAAACCTAACCCTCCCCCTAGTGCCTAACCCTCCCTCCCCAGTGCCTAAATGTAACCTAACCCTCCCCCTAGTGCAGGGGTGGGGAACCTTTTTTCTGCCGAGGGCCATTTTTTTAATATATATATATATATATATATATATATATATATGTAACATTATTCGCGGTCCTGGTGCAGGCCACACCCCCTCAGTGTGATGTCACACGGGGGCGGGACTACAATCACCGGTGATTACAGCAATGCCCAGAGCAACCTGAGGATGCTTCGGGTAGCTGTAAGGGCAGCGGTGTGACTGTATGAAGTGTCCTGAGGACGCTTCAGGCGACTCTGCTGCATAGATTCTGGCTGCAGGGTGCCATTCTAGGCACAGTGCTAGCCAGATGAGGCTAGCAGTAAAAAGCTCAGAGGGCCAGACCAAATGATTCCGGCCTGAGGTCCCCATCCCTGCTCTAGTGCCTAACCCTCCCTCCCTCCCCAGTGCCCAAACCGTGCCTAACCCTCCCTCCCCAGTGCCTAAGCCTAAACTAACCCTCCCCCTAGTGCCTAAAGGTAACCTAACCCTCCTCCTAGTGCCTAACCCTCCCTCCCCAGTGCCTAGGTAACCTAACCCTCCTAGTGCCTAACCCTCCCTCCCCAGTGCCTAAACTTAACCTATCCCTCCTCCTAGTGCCTAACCCTCCCTCCCCAGTGCCTAAACCTAACAACCCTCCCCCTAGTGCCTAACCCTCCCACCCCAGTGCCTAAACGTAACCTAACCCTCCCCCTAGTGCCTAACCCTCCCTCCCAAGGGCCTAAACCTAACAACCCTCCCCCTAGTGCCTAACCCTCCCTCCCCAGTGCCTAAACGTAACCTATCCCTCCTAGTGCCTAACCCTCCCTCCCCAATGCCTAAACCTAACAACCCTCCCCCATAACCCTCCCCCCTAACCTAACCCTCCCTCCCCAGTGCCTAAAGGTAACCTAACCCTCCCTCCCTAGTGCCTAAACTTAACCCTCCCCCTAGTGCCTAACCTAACCCTCCCCCTAGTGCCTATCCCTCCCTCCCCTCCTCTAACCCCGCTACTTACCTTCAGGATAAGGAGGTGGGAGCAGAAAGGCCGCCAGTCACCCCTCTCCCAGCCTATAGATAGTACCCTCCTATCAGACATTAGTATAGAGGAAGTGGGAGCAGAAGGGCCGCCAGTCACCCCTCTCCCAGCCTATAGATAGTACCTTCCTATCAGACATTAGTATAGAGGAGGTGGGAGCTGAAGGGCCGCCAGTCACCCCTCTCCCAGCCTATAGATAGTACCCTCCTATCAGACATTAGTATAGAGGAGGTGGGAGAGGAAGGGCCGCCAGTCACCCCTCTCCCAGCCTATAGATAGTACCTTCCTATCAGACATTAGTATAGAGGAGGTGGGAGCTGAAGGGCCGCCACTCACCCCTCTCCCAGCCTATAGATAGTACCCTCCTATCAGACATTAGTATAGAGGAAGTGGGAGCAGAAGGGCCGCCAGTCACCCCTCTCCCAGCCTATAGATAGTACCTTCCTATCAGACATTAGTATAGAGGAGGTGGGAGCTGAAGGGCCGCCAGTCACCCCTCTCCCAGCCTATAGATAGTACCCTCCTATCAGACATTAGTATAGAGGAGGTGGGAGAGGAAGGGCCGCCAGTCACCCCTCTCCCAGCCTATAGATAGTACCTTCCTATCAGACATTAGTATAGAGGAGGTGGGAGCTGAAGGGCCGCCACTCACCCCTCTCCCAGCCTATAGATAGTACCCTCCTATCAGACATTAGTATAGAGGAGGTGGGAGAGGAAGGGCCGCCAGTCACCCCTCTCCCAGCCTATAGATAGTACCTTCCTATCAGACATTAGTATAGAGGAGGTGGGAGCTGAAGGGCCGCCAGTCACCCCTCTCCCAGCCTATAGATAGTACCCTCCTATCAGACATTAGTATAGAGGAGGTGGGAGCAGAAGGGCCGCCAGTCACCCCTCTCCCAGCCTATAGATAGTACCCTCCTATCAGACATTAGTATAGAGGAGGTGGGAGCAGAAGGGCCGCCAGTCACCCCTCTCCCAGCCTATAGATAGTACATTCCTATCAGACATTAGTATAGAGGAGGTGGGAGCTGAAGGGCCGCCAGTCACCACTCTCCCAGCCTATAGATAGTACCCTCCTATCAGACATTAGTATAGAGGAGGTGGGAGAGGAAGGGCCGCCAGTCACCCCTCTCCCAGCCTATAGATAGTACCTTCCTATCAGACATTAGTATAGAGGAGGTGGGAGCTGAAGGGCCGCCAGTCACCCCTCTCCCAACCTATAGATAGTACCCTCCTATCAGACATTAGTATAGAGGAGGTGGGAGCAGAAGGGCCGCCAGTCATCCCTCTCCCAGCCTATAGATAGTACCTTCCTATCAGACATTAGTATAGAGGAGGTGGGAGCTGAAGTGCCGCCAGTCACCCCTCTCCCAGCCTATAGATAGTACCCTCCTATCAGACATTAGTATAGAGGAGGTGGGAGAGGAAGGGCCGCCAGTCACCCCTCTCCCAGCCTATAGATAGTACCTTCCTATCAGACATTAGTATAGAGGAGGTGGGAGCTGAAGGGCCGCCAGTCACCCCTCTCCCAGCCTATAGATAGTACCCTCCTATCAGACATTAGTATAGAGGAGGTGGGAGCAGAAGGGCCGCCAGTCACCCCTCTCCCAGCCTATAGATAGTACCCTCCTATCAGACATTAGTATAGATGAGGTGGGAGCAGAAGGGCCGCCAGTCACCACTCTCCCAGCCTATAGATAGTACCCTCCTATCAGACATTAGTATAGAGGAGGTGGGAGAGGAAGGGCCGCCAGTCACCCCTCTCCCAGCCTATAGATAGTACCTTCCTATCAGACATTAGTATAGAGGAGGTGGGAGCTGAAGGGCCGCCAGTCACCCCTCTCCCAGCCTATAGATAGTACCCTCCTATCAGACATTAGTATAGAGGAGGTGGGAGCAGAAGGGCCGCCAGTCATCCCTCTCCCAGCCTATAGATAGTACCTTCCTATCAGACATTAGTATAGAGGAGGTGGGAGCAGAAAGGCCGCCAGTCACCCCTCTCCCAGCCTATAGATAGTACCTTCCTATCAGACATTAGTATAGAGGAGGTGGGAGCAGAAGGGCCGCCAGTCACCCCTCTCCCAGCCTATAGATAGTACCTTCCTATCAGACATTAGTATAGAGGAGGTGGGAGCAGGAAGGCCGCCAGTCACCCCTCTCCCAGCCTATAGATAGTACCTTCCTATCAGACATTAGTATAGAGGAGGTGGGAGCAGAAGAGCCACCAGTCACCCCTCTCCCACCCTATAGATAGTACCCTCCTATCAGACATTAGTATAGAGGAGGTGGGAGCAGAAGAGCCACCAGTCACCCCTCTCCCACCCTATAGATAGTACCCTCCTATCAGACATTTAGTATAGAGGAGGTGGGAGCAGAAAAGCCACCAGTCACCCCTCTCCCAGCCTATAGATAGTACCTTCCTATCAGACATTAGTATAGAAGAGGTGGGAGCAGAAGGGCCGCCAGTCACCCCTCTCCCAGCCTATAGATAGTACCCTCCTATCAGACATTAGTATAGAGGAGGTGGGAGCAGAAGGGCCGCCAGTCACCCCTCTCCCAGCCTATAGATAGTACCTTCCTATCAGACATTAGTATAGAAGAGGTGGGAGTAGAAGGGCCGCCAGTCACCCCTCTCCCAGCCTATAGATAGTACCCTCCTATCAGACATTAGTATAGAAGAGGTGGGAGTAGAAAGGCCGCCAGTCACCCCTCTCCCACCCTATAGATAGTACCTTCCTATCAGACATTAGTATAGAAGAGGTGGGAGTAGAAAGGCCGCCAGTCACCCCTCTCCCAGCCTATAGATAGTACCCTCATATCAGACATTAGTATAGAGGAGGTGGGAGCAGAAGGGCCGCCAGTCACCCCTCTCCCAGCCTATAGATAGTACCTTCCTATCAGACATTAGTATAGAGGAGGTGGGAGAGGAAGGGCCGCCAGTCACCCCTCTCCCAGCCTATAGATAGTACCCTCCTATCAGTCATTAGTATAGAGGAGGTGGGAGAGGAAGAGCCGCCAGTCACCACTCTCCCAGCCTATAGATAGTACCCTCCTATCAGACATTAGTATAGAGGAGGTGGGAGCAGGAAGGCCGCCAGTCACCCCTCTCCCAGCCTATAGATAGTACCTTCCTATCAGACATTAGTATAGAGGAGGTGGGAGCAGAAGAGCCACCAGTCACCCCTCTCCCACCCTATAGATAGTACCCTCCTATCAGACATTAGTATAGAGGAGGTGGGAGCAGAAGAGCCACCAGTCACCCCTCTCCCACCCTATAGATAGTACCCTCCTATCAGACATTTAGTATAGAGGAGGTGGGAGCAGAAAAGCCACCAGTCACCCCTCTCCCAGCCTATAGATAGTACCTTCCTATCAGACATTAGTATAGAAGAGGTGGGAGCAGAAGGGCCGCCAGTCACCCCTTTCCCAGCCTATAGATAGTACCCTCCTATCAGACATTAGTATAGAGGAGGTGAGAGCAGAAGGGCCGCCAGTCACCCCTCTCCCAGCCTATAGATAGTACCTTCCTATCAGACATTAGTATAGAAGAGGTGGGAGTAGAAGGGCCGCCAGTCACCCCTCTCCCAGCCTATAGATAGTACCCTCCTATCAGACATTAGTATAGAAGAGGTGGGAGTAGAAAGGCCGCCAGTCACCCCTCTCCCACCCTATAGATAGTACCTTCCTATCAGACATTAGTATAGAAGAGGTGGGAGTAGAAAGGCCGCCAGTCACCCCTCTCCCAGCCTATAGATAGTACCCTCATATCAGACATTAGTATAGAGGAGGTGGGAGCAGAAGGGCCGCCAGTCACCCCTCTCCCAGCCTATAGATAGTACCTTCCTATCAGACATTAGTATAGAGGAGGTGGGAGAGGAAGGGCCGCCAGTCACCCCTCTCCCAGCCTATAGATAGTACCTTCCTATCAGACATTAGTATAGAGGAGGTGGGAGAGGAAGGGCCGCCAGTCACCCCTCTCCCAGCCTATAGATAGTACCCTCCTATCAGTCATTAGTATAGAGGAGGTGGGAGAGGAAGAGCCGCCAGTCACCACTCTCCCAGCCTATAGATAGTACCCTCCTATCAGACATTAGTATAGAGGAGGTGGGAGTAGAAGGGCCGCCAGTCACCCCTCTCCCAGCCTATAGATCGTACCTTCCTATCAGACATTAGTATAGAGGAGGTGGGAGTAGAAGGGCCGCCAGTCACCCCTCTCCCAGCCTATAGATAGTACCCTCCTATCAGACATTAGTATAGAGGAGGTGGGAGTAGAAGGGCCGCCAGTCACCCCTCTCCCACCCTATAGATAGTACCCTCATATCAGACATTAGTATAGAGGAGGTGGGAGCAGAAGGGCCGCCAGTCACCCCTCTCCCAGCCTATAGATAGTACCTTCCTATCAGACATTAGTATAGAGGAGGTGGGAGTAGAAGGGCCGCCAGTCACCCCTCTCCCAGCCTATAGATCGTACCTTCCTATCAGACATTAGTATAGAGGAGGTGGGAGCAGAAAGGCCGCCAGTCACCCCTCTCCCAGCCTATAGATAGTACCCTCCTATCAGACATTAGTATAGAGGAGGTGGGAGTAGAAGGGCCGCCAGTCACCCCTCTCCCAGCCTATAGATCGTACCTTCCAATTAGACATAAGTATAGAGGAAGTGGGAGCAGAAAAGCCGCCAGTCACCCCTCTCCCACCCTGCAGATGGGTTCCTGTCCAGTGATAGAACCTAGCCGATATGCTCATATGTCCGGCTCTTGTTGCCATATAGAGATGCCCACTGTCTGCCTTGTATTTGTACAGTGGCTGATTGGTGGCCGTGTCTGGCTGATGATCACACGACTGGGTCCTTACACTTCCCTTTTCCTACATGTGTAAGGAAATGCTGATGGTGTGTTTTGTGTTTCAGCCCCCTCCGGACCCTCCTTTCATGCCAGCACCATCGGGACTCGTCTATCCAAACTCCCGACCGGCCGTTCCCCCTCCTCCCTTCCTGCCAAACCTGTACGAGGTGGTGCAGCCGCACTGGTTCTTCTGCAAGTTGGTGGAAGGCCGGGAGGTCTGGTTGCCATTCAGCGGTTATGACTCTGCCAATCTGGAGGAGGTGTATAACTCTGGTGAGCATTTTATTACACTGTCTGTAGAGTATTCCCACTCATGGCCCCTAATATATAAGGTAAAGGTTCCCTCGCTGAGAGTGGGAGAGTCGCTCTCCTTGTATATAAGAGCTTGTGCTAGTGCAGGGCTCTGCGCAGAGCAGGGACGCCTTACTTATCCGTTACACCGCTCTGCACTATTACCAGTTTTTGTCTTATTACTGCAGTTCAGCCAGACCCGGAGAGTGTGGTGGTGAGTACTGCAGGCGGCCGCTATGATGTCTACCTGTACGATCGGGAGATGAAGGCGGTGTACTGGGAAGAAGAGGACTCGGAGGTCAGGCGCTGCTCCTGGTTCTTCAAAGGCGACGCTGACAGCAGGTTCATCCCATACAGTGAGGAATTCAGCGAGAAGCTGGAGGTGAGCAAATTGCAGGGTTATTCCTCGCTAGTGCCACAAGAGCAGTGATTCCCAAAGGATATCCATGATTGCCCTCATGCTCCCATAACAGTCCAAGACATAAATCTGTGCTCAGAGTTTAGGTAACACTGCACAAAAGCACATTGTGGTATTACACCTCCCTGGTACCACTAGTGCATAGTATTATCCTATTATTCTCCGCTCAGCACAAGATCTGCGTCTCTCATCCCCACGCATTACTTGCTCCCATTTACGGTTACAGGACTTTCTTCGGGCTGCACCCACTCTATGGAATGCCTTACCACACACAATAAGACTTACCTCTAGTCTCCAATCCTTCAAGCGTTCCCTGAAAACTCCCCTCTTCAGACAAGCTTATCAGATTCCAGAACCGACCACATAACCTTCATAGCTTCTATGTCTTATCACATCCCCTCTCACAGTCCACACATAACCTCACACATTGTCTTTCTTTCACATACTCCTGACATTTTGCCGACATTCCTGTGTGACTGGATCATGCAGCCACCAAGAAACTCTGCATTCTGGCCGGACCAAATTGCAATATATATAGCACCTATCCTTGTGTATCAATGCCTATTTCCCTATAGATTGTAAGCTTGCAAGCAGGGCCCTCTTACCTCTATGTCTGTCTGTTATTACCCTGTTTTGTTCTATCAATGTTTCCAATTGTAAAGCGCAACGGAATATGCTGCGCTATATAGGAAACTGTTAATAAATAAATAAATAAATCCTACACCTCCCTGGTACCACTAGTGCATAGTATTATCCTACACCTCCCTGGCACCACTAGTGCATAGTATTATCCTACACCTCCCTGGTACCACTAGTGCATAGTATTATCCTACACCTCCCTGGTACCACTAGTGCATAGTATTATCCTACACCTCCCTGGTACCACTAGTGCATAGTATTATCCTACACCTCCCTGGTACCACTAGTGCATAGTGTTATCCTACACCTCCCTGTTACCACTAGTGCATAGTGTTATCCTACACCTCCCTGGTACCACTAGTGCATAGTGTTATCCTACACCTCCCTGGCACCACTAGTGCATAGTATTATCCTACACCTCCCTGGTACCACTAGTGCATAGTATTATCCTACACCTCCCTGTTACCACTAGTGCATAGTGTTATCCTACACCTCCCTGTTACCACTAGTGCATAGTGTTATCCTACACCTCCCTGTTACCACTAGTGCATAGTGTTATCCTACACCTCCCTGGCACCACTAGTGCATAGTATTATCCTACACCTCCCTGGCACCACTAGTGCATAGTGTTATCCTACACCTCCCTGTTACCACTAGTGCATAGTATTATCCTACACCTCCCTGGCACCACTAGTGCATAGTGTTATCCTACACCTCCCTGTTACCACTAGTGCATAGTGTTATCCTACACCTCCCTGGTACCACTAGTGCATAGTGTTATCCTACACCTCCCTGGCACCACTAGTGCATAGTATTATCCTACACCTCCCTGGTACCACTAGTGCATAGTATTATCCTACACCTCCCTGTTACCACTAGTGCATAGTGTTATCCTACACCTCCCTGTTACCACTAGTGCATAGTGTTATCCTACACCTCCCTGTTACCACTAGTGCATAGTGTTATCCTACACCTCCCTGTTACCACTAGTGCATAGTGTTATCCTACACCTCCCTGGCACCACTAGTGCATAGTATTATCCTACACCTCCCTGGCACCACTAGTGCATAGTGTTATCCTACACCTCCCTGTTACCACTAGTGCATAGTATTATCCTACACCTCCCTGGCACCACTAGTGCATAGTGTTATCCTACACCTCCCTGTTACCACTAGTGCATAGTGTTATCCTACACCTCCCTGTTACCACTAGTGCATAGTGTTATCCTACACCTCCCTGGCACCACTAATGCATAGTATTATCCTACACCTCCCTGGTACCACTAGTGCATAGTGTTATCCTACACCTCCCTGGTACCACTAGTGCATAGTATTATCCTACACCTCCCTGGTACCACTAGTGCATAGTATTATCCTACACCTCCCTGGTACCACTAGTGCATAGTATTATCCTACACCTCCCTGGTACCACTAGTGCATAGTATTATCCTACACCTCCCTGGTACCACTAGTGCATAGTGTTATCCTACACCTCCCTGGCACCACTAGTGCATAGTATTATCCTACACCTCCCTGGTACCACTAGTGCATAGTATTATCCTACACCTCCCTGGTACCACTAGTGCATAGTGTTATCCTACACCTCCCTGGTACCACTAGTGCATAGCGTTATCCTACACCTCCCTGGTACCACTGGTGCATAGCGTTATCCTACACCTCCCTGGTACCACTAGTGCATAGTATTATCCTACACCTCCCTGGTACCACTAGTGCATAGTATTCTCTTACATCTCGCTGGTGCCTGTTGTATGAAATTCCCCTCTATGCACTTTTGTTACTAGCTCATGTGACCTCCGACTGCCACTCGCCTGGCTTTCTGGGTTGCAGAATCTGCAGTGATGTCGGCAGCCTGGGAGGGCTAGGGCAGCCTGGGGGGGGCTAGGGCAGCCTGGGAGAGCTACGGCAGTCAGGGGCCGGACCAGCAGCACAGATTTCCTCTAAGACACCAGGGGACGGAGCAGGACAGTGCGTTGTATGTAATGAGACGGTGTCGGGGAAAGCCCAGCTGGCTGCAGTTGCATCCCATGTTACTATGCCAGCTAACTAGTTAATGCAGAGATAGATAATTATCCTGGAGCCGTAGTAAGTAATGTGCAAGTCCTGTACCAGATGAGCCAGTTTCAGCTGATGCGACAAGCAGATCAGTTATCAGTATAGCAGATGAACATTAGTAGTTTAGTTGAAACTTCCAAACGTGCAAAGTACAAGCGCTGACTACATGTCTGTCGTCTTCTCATTATCGGGGACACCGGGACCACGCTGGGGTATTGGCTGTGCAGAAGCATCGGACACCGAACCGTTCATGTCTCTGACTTCCCGGCAGCCCAGCCAGCCCATCCCCTATACCCCACCCCCAGCTCCAGACAGCCAGCCCATCCCCCTATACCCCACCCCCGGCTCCAGCCAGCCCATCCCCCTATACCCCACCCCCAGCTCCAGACAGCCAGCCCATCCCCTATACCCCACCCCCAGCTCCAGAGAGCCAGCCCATCCCCCTATACCCCACCCCCAGCTCCAGACAGCCAGCCCATCCCCTATACCCCACCCCAGCTCCAGATAGCCAGCCCATCCCCAATACCCCACCCCCAGCTCCAGACAGCCAGCCCATCCCCCTATACCCCACCCCCAGCTCCAGACAGCCAGCCCATCCCCCTATACCCCACCCCCAGCTCCAGACAGCCAGCCCATCCCCTATACCCCACCCCCAGCTCCAGACAGCCAGCCCATCCCCCTATACCCCACCCCCAGCTCCAGACAGCCAGCCCATCCCCTATACCCCAGCTCCAGACAGCCAGCCCATCCCCCTATACCCCACCCCCAGCTCCAGACAGCCAGCCCATCCCCTATACCCCACCCCCAGCTCCAGACAGCCAGCCCATCCCCTATACCCCACCCCCAGCTCCAGACAGCCAGTTGTATTAGAAACAAAGTGGCAATATAGTTGTGTAGTGCAAAAGACAGTACAGCACTAAGTAGAACTTATTCCCAGTGCAAAAAACAATCCGTCCCCACCTGGTAGGCTTTTAAGCATGCAGAAGAGAGAGACGAGCGCTCATTTATATATCTCCAATAGAGTCTCTTATGTATCAGACGCCAAAGTCACTTATACCACAATTGGTAAATCCAGAGCCAGTGTCATGACACAGAGGGGCACAATTAGCAATCTAACTGCTCTCAGGCAGTCTCTGGTATGTAGCTGTACCCTCTGAGTAACGCTGACAGGCAGTCTCTGGTATGTAGCTATACCTTCTGAGTAACGCTGACAGGCAGTCTCTGGTATGTAGCTATACCTTCTGAGTGACGCTCTCAGGCAGTCTCTGGTATGTAGCTGTACCTTCTGAGTGACGCTCTCAGGCAGTCTCTGGTATGTAGCTATACCTTCTGAGTAACGCTGACAGGCAGTCTCTGGTATGTCGCTGTACCCTCTGAGTAACGCTGACAGGCAGTCTCTGGTATGTAGCTGTACCTTCTGAGTGACGCTCTCAGGCAGTCTCTGGTATGTAGCTGTACCTTCTGAGTAACGCTGACAGGCAGTCTCTGGTATGTAGCTGTACCTTCTGAGTAACGCTGACAGGCAGTCTCTGGTATGTAGCTGTACCTTCTGAGTAGCGCTGACAGGCAGTCTCTGGTATGTAGCTGTACCTTCTTAGTAACGCTGACAGGCAGTCTCGGGTATGTAGCTGTACCTTCTTAGTGACGCTGACAGACAGTCTCGGGTATGTAGCTGTACCTTCTTAGTGACGCTGACAGGCAGTAGTGAAGTATTAAATTGTTTGTATCTCACCACCGTTGCTTCAGACAAGTGGATCCCGTTTGTGTATAACCAGAGAAGGATTGTGTCGCCGATGACTGGTCAGTTATTTCAACAAAAAGAAGGCTGTACGCGTTTCGCCGCCTATGGCAGTATCGGCTTTATTTTCCTTTCTCTTTGCCTGTCCGTTTTCTGTCTTGTTTATCTATATTCAGTCTCCCTGCATTACTCTCACAGATGAGAGCCCCTGCGTTACTCTCACAGATGAGAGCCCCTGCGTTACTCTCACAGATGAGAGCCCCTGCGTTACTCTCACAGATGAGAGCCCCTGCGTTACTCTCACAGATGAGAGCCCCTGCGTTACTCTCACAGATGAGAGCCCCTGCGTTACTCTCACAGATGAGAGCCCCTGCGTTACTCTCACAGATGAGAGCCCCTGCGTTACTCTCACAGATGAGAGCCCCTGCGTAACCCCCCCAGTCTGCTTATGCTTCGGACTCTGAGTTTTCCTTGAAGACGTTGGGTCCATTGCTTCATGTTAACTGTTTGGTGCCCAGTTCTCCTGTACAACCCTATACCCCAGTGTTGTCCCTGTGTCCCCAATGGATCTCGAAGAAAAGGATTTAAACGGGTAAGAACATATATCTCCTTATTGGGAGGGATCGGGTAAAACACCGCTTTAGCGATCCTCTGTGCTGTAATGTGCGCATCTTTCACAAGTGTCCAGCCGGAACAGAGTAGTCAGTTAATAGTTCCCGGGGAGGTGATGAACACAGATTATTTCCATGAGTTGAGACTGACTATTTGTATCACAGATCAAGAGTTGTCAACAGGGTTATGGACAATAACCCCCAACGTGTTTCGTCTATACCTTTTATATTTTACTAGCGGAGAGCTGTAACCTGTATCAGTCTGCCCTGAGGCATGTGAGACATTTTTTTAAAATGATTGATGATGGTCATGTTGCCCGCTGCCTCCCATATGACTGGACCATGCCCTATAATATTGTATGAGCTGGTTATTTCTTCCGCAGCCACCTCACACCTGTCCTTTTATTTCCAGGCAGAGTATAAAAAGGCCGTAACCAGTAATCAGTGGCACCGCAGGCTGGAGTTCCCAGAAGGAGAGACCATAGTGATGCACAACCCCAAGGTACACGTGTATGGCGCTCAGTATGGCCTCATCACATCTGTACTGTACTCGTGTATGGCCTCATCACATCTGTACTGTACTCGTGTATGGCCTCATCACATCTGTACTGTACACGTGTATGGCCTCATCACATCTGTACTGTACACATGTATGGTGCTCAGTATCGCCTCATCACAAATGTACTGTACATGTGTATGGCGCTCAGTATCGCCACATCTGTACTGTACACGTGTATGGCCTCGTCACATCTGTACTGTACACGTGTATGGCCTCATCACATCTGTACTGTACACGTGTATGGCCTCATCACATCTGTACTGTACACGTGTATGGCCTCATCACATCTGTACTGTACACGTGTATGGCCTCATCACATCTGTACTGTACACGTGTATGGCCTCATCACATCTGTACTGTACACGTGTATGGCCTCATCACATCTGTACTGTACACGTGTATGGCCTCATCACATCTGTACTGTACACGTGTATGGCCTCATCACATCTGTTCTGTACACGTGTATGGCCTCATCACATCTGTACTGTACACGTGTATGGCCTCATCACATCTGTACTGTACCCGTGTATGGCCTCATCACATCTGTACTGTACCCGTGTATGGCCTCATCACATCTGTACTGTACCCGTGTATGGCCTCATCACATCTGTACTGTACCCGTGTATGGCCTCATCACATCTGTACTGTACCCGTGTATGGCCTCATCACATCTGTACTGTACCCGTGTATGGCGCTCAGTATGGCCTCATCACATCTGTACTGTACTCGTGTATGGTGCTCAGTATCGCCTCATCACAAATGTACTGTACACGTGTATGGCGCTCAGTATCGCCACATCTGTACTGTACACGTGTATGGCCTCTTCACATCTGTACTGTACACGTGTATGGCCTCTTCACATCTGTACTGTACACGTGTATGGCCTCTTCACATCTGTACTGTACACGTGTATGGCCTCTTCTCATCTGTACTGTACACACATTTCTATAGAGAAATACTTTGGTTCTTCATTTCCAGGTAATTGTCCAGTTTCAGCAAAGCGCGATTCCAGATGAGTGGGGGACGCCGCATGACGGGCAGTCCAGGCCGCGAGTAGTGAAGAGGGGAATAGATGATCACGATGAGCTTCCAGATGGTACATCCGTGGGCAGGGGGGGTCATGTTCTGTAACGTCAGCTCATTGTGTCCCTTTTGGGAGAGTCATGTTCTGTAACGTCAGCTCATTGTGTCCCTTTGGGGGGGGGGGGGGGTCATGTTCTGTAACGTCAGCTCATTGTGTCCCTTTGGGGGGGGGGGGGGGGGTCATGTTCTGTAACGTCAGCTTATTGTGTCCCTTTGGGGGGGGGGGGTCATGTTCTGTAACGTCAGCTCATTGTGTCCCTTTGTTCATGTTCTGTAACGTCAGCTCATTGTGTCCCTTTGGGGTTGTCATGTTCTGTAACGTCAGCTCATTGTGTCCCTTTGGGGGGGGAGTCATGTTCTGTAACGTCAGCTCATTGTGTCCCTTTGGGGGGGGGGGGCGCAGTCATGTTCTGTAACGTCAGCTCATTGGGTCCCTTTGGGGGGGGGAGTCATGTTCTGTAACGTCAGCTCATTGTGTCCCTTTGGGGGGGGGGGGTCATGTTCTGTAACGTCAGCTCATTGTGTCCCTTTGGGGGGGGGGGGGGAGTCATGTTCTGTAATGTCAGCTCATTGGGTCCCTTTGGGGGGGGGGGGGGGGGGGGAGTCATGTTCTGTAACGTCAGCTCATTGTGTCCCTTTGGGGGGGGAGTCATGTTCTGTAACGTCAGCTCATTGTGTCCCTTTGGGGGGGGGGGGAGAGTCATGTTCTGTAACGTCGGCTCATTGGGTCCCTTTGGGGGGGGTCGTAGTGTCAGTTTGGGTGGGGTCATGTTCTGTAACGTCAGAATAACCCTGGCAGCAGCGGGCGTTACTGCTATAGGAAACCATGCAGATTACGTTTTGCATGCATTTGGCGCGCCCGCAGCCCAGCGAGTGTTGCAGAATAACGAGTACGTGTAAGATGTAATGAGAGGTGCTGTTCTGTGCAGGGGAGGTGCCTCAGGCCGACCATCTCGTGTTCATGGTGCATGGAATCGGCCCGGTGTATGATCTGCGATTCCGGAGCCTGGTGGAATGTGGTGAGTGATGCTCTGCGTTATTATATGACTAGGATTCTGTAGTATTACATGGGGAATAACATAGTGTAAGGATAAGTCCCTCCTGCCACTGATCACCTCCTAGTATTACAGCCGTAAGAGACTTCTGATCCCTATAAATCTGTCACTATATGTAACGTTCCTGACTCCAACGCTGTATGATGGAGAACTGCTCCCAGCCTAGGACCTGCTTCCATGAAAAAGAGGGACAATGACCGAAACGTTCAACTCTTAACACATTGTATTATGTGTGGGACGGGCTGGGGTGCTGGTCCCTGATGTCCCCTCACTCATTAGCTCATACACAAGTACAAGGGAACACACACACCTATAATCTATCTCTCATATACACACACATACAGACGGGCACACCCAGACACACATGCACAGCGGCGTGGACACGAGCGCACACATGCACAGCGGCGTGGACACGAGCGCACACATGGTAACTTCCAATCCGTGTAATGTAATAATGGCTTTCTCTTGTTGTATTTGCTCAGTGGACGACTTCAGGACAGTGTCTCTAAAACTGCTGCAGACTCATTTTAAGAAGCCGTTGGAAGAGGGTAAAGTGCGTCGTGTGGAGTTCCTACCCGTCTGCTGGCACAGCGCCCTCCATGGAGATGCCACTGGTGTTGATAGGTCTGTATACTGCACTTGCTGGGCCAGGAGAGACCTCTCATTGTCTCGGGTTATACATCTGGCATTTATACGTGTATCTATTATTTCTACTTCAGGGTCCATAGGGGGTCCACAGGGTTGACCTTGGGGTTATAGCTGGAACAGGATCCATGGGCACCACACAGTTAAGCTTTTAGCTCCCAGGATGCACTTGGGTCCTCCTCTATACCCCGCCCCCGAGCCACAGGCACCTCAGTGTAAGCTGGTGCCCGGCCGGAGTCGGTCACCGCGCAGGGGGGCTGCAGGAGCAGCCCCCAGAAGCTTTTTATTTTAAGTTAGATTTTATTTATTTTTAATCTCTTTTTACTACAGACGGCAGCGAAGGGCTGTCTGTACAGACGCCCACGCTGCCGCTCTGATCCCCGACTGGCGCCGCGACGCCAGTACTGATCTGGGGATCGCGGCGGGAGGGCAGAGTCCGTACTAGCCGGACTCTGTCTACCTCCCAGGACTGCTGCCGGAGTCGCCGGGGATTCAGGTAAGCCGCGCGTCGCTGGCTAGCGGCGGCGCGCGGAATGCCTTAAATGCAGTCCTTTAGCCTCCGGTCCGGGGGACAGACCGGAGGCTGCTGGCAGTGGCGGCGGGCCCCCCCCATAACCCGTGGGACCACTAGACCACCAGGGATAAAGGGGCAAGCGGGAAGCCAGCATCCCTGGGGTTATGGCCAGCCAGGGGAGGAAGCCTTCCCTGTTCAGCGGCTCCTCCCCTCAGCTCAGCGCGCCTTTCAGCACGCAGTCTGGCGTCGCTGAGCTGCAGTTACACGGCCACTCCTCCTCTGAGGTCTCCAGTTTTCCCAGTGGCAGCGCAGATCTCAGGGAGCACGCGGACCGGTCCCCCTGTGTACCTCTCCCCTGATTAAGGACAGCGTACACAGCACTATAGCCCTCCCAGACACTGAATCTGGGCAGGTTGATTGTAGTGTAAAGGTGCAGTGAATATATCTTCCTGCATGGTATGTGACTTTTGCTAGTGCTGCCTGTCTGTGCTTATTTTCCGCTTACTGTCAGCTTATACCTATCCCTTTACTTCCCCTACAAGCCCTACAGGTGTGTGGGGGAGGGGCGTTTCTACTGACCTCACTTATATAGATCACGTATTTGTGAGGTCCGTCACATACAGTTGTGTGCTACTCAGTGCCATATTGTGGGCTGTTGTTCAGCACACCGGTGAGTGCGTTTTACTTCTACCCTGGTGCCAGATATATAATATATTCTGTCATGTCAGACGAGGAGGTTGAGCGCTCAGTGGCTCCGGTGTTGGCCTCCTGCGGACGCTGTTCTGCAGGAGTAGATAGGGAGGATTTGTCACAGGATGGCCTGTGTAGTCGATGCCAGGTGGCTCCTGGCCCATCCAGACCTTCTCTGGCGCAGGAACCACCGTGGGCGATGTTTTCTCAAGTGCTGGTGTCTATTGCGGACCGTCTGTCGGTCCCGACTGCTCTCCCTACTAGGGCGGTGCCCCAGCCGACCATCCCCCATTCCCCGGGTGTCCCGCAGTTATTGCGGAGTCCTCCTGGGTCTCAATCAGTAGGTCCCTATGCGGGGTTGCCTATGTATATACAGGCTTCCCCTGTGCCGCAGCAGCCTGTGGTACCTTTTCAGGCCCCTATGGCGACGCCTCCACCATGGGTGGATGTGCTCTCCAACTCCGTGCAAAATTTGGCGGCCGCTTCCTCGGCTTTTCAGTCAATGTTGCAGACTGACATGCCTTCTAGGATTTCTAAACGCCCACTCATGACACGGGCTGATCAGGTATCGGACTCAGAGGGTTCCTCAGATGATGGGGAGGTCCCTGATGACACTGACTCGGACGCCTCGGTCCAGGAAATGGATACCAAGTCGTCCATTAATGTGCAAGCACTAGTTAGGGCGGTGCGAGCTATTCTTCTTATAGAGGATGAGGCACCGGTTCCTAAGTCGAAGTTTCCTAGTTTCAAAAAGACTAAGGTGGCTTCTGCGGTGTTTCCCCTGTCGGATCAGTTGACGGATCATATGGCGGTAGCTTGGCAGGCGCCCAGTAAGAGATTCCTTCCTCAGAAGCGGTTGGCTTCTAATTACCCCTTCCCTGAGGCACATTGTAAAAAATGGGAAACTCCACCGGCGGTGGATTCCCATGTCACCCGTTTAACTCGGGGCGCCACCTTACCATTACCGTCGATATCCTCGCTGAAGGATCCCACGGACAGGAAAGTTGAGACTTGCTTAAAGTCTATTTACTCCCTCTCCGGGGCGGTGGCCCGACCGTCCATGGCCATCTCCTGGGTGGCCAAGGCCATTGAGGGGTGGGCCAATGCATTGGAAGATACCTTCCCAGACGACGCTCCGGATGTCCACCGGGCGTTGTTGGGACAAATGAGGGACGCTGCTTCTTACATTGGTGAAGCTTCTTTAGATGCTAGTCTGCTGACCTCGCGGGTATCGGCTGCAGCGGTGTCTGGCCGCCGATCCTTGTGGTTGCGGTCCTGGAGAGCGGACTCTGATTCAAAGAAGGGTCTGGAGGCCTTACCTTTCAATGGTGAATTACTATTTGGTCCGGACTTGGACAAAATAGTGGACACCCTGGCTAAATCCAAGTCGGCCTTCCTCCCTTCGGCGGCACTGCCTGCTAAGGTTCGGAGTTCGGCTTTTCGTTCCTTTCGGGTTCAGGGTAAGGCGAAAGGTCAGTCCTTCCCGAGACAGTCTGCGAGTAAGACTGCCTCTAAACCCAAGAAGCAAGTCTGGAGTGCTCGGCGCCCTTCTTCCAAGCAGGAAGATAAACCTGCGGCCTGATGGGACGGGCCTCCCTCTGGGGGACCTCAGAGTGGGAGGCCGACTTCTTCTTTTTGCCCAGTGCTGGCACAATACCACCACGGATGCCTGGGTTCGAGAAGTGGTCTCCCAGGGGTACGCCCTGTCTTTTCGGCACAGACCACTCCACCAGTTTTTCTGCACAAGTCCATCTCAGGACAGGACCAAGGCGTTACAGGTTCAGGAGGCTATAGAGTCCTTGCTGAAAGCAGGGGTCATTGTTCCCGTTCCTCTATCACAACGAGGGACGGGGTATTATTCGTCTCTGTTTCTGGTGCAGAAACCCAATGGTTCTCATCGCCCTATCCTCAACTTGAAGTCTCTGAACAGATTCCTCAGAGTTCCCAAGTTCAGGATGGAAACGTTACGTTCCATCATTCTGGCGATGGAACCGGGGGATTACATGGTGTCCCTGGACATCCAGGACGCCTACCTCCATGTTCCGATAGCATCTTCACACCAGCGGTATCTGAGGTTCGCTATCCTTCAACACCACTATCAGTTCCGGGCGCTACCCTTTGGTCTCTCCACGGCACCGAGGGTGTTCACGAAGATTATGGCGGTCATGGCCGCACATCTTCGGAACCAGAATGTACGGCTGCTGCCGTATCTGGACGACCTCCTGTTGCTGGCGAGCTCCCCAGAGGTACTGCTTCAACATCTCCACCTGACGATCGCTTGCCTGCAAGCACACGGGTGGTTGATAAATTGGAAAAAGTCCTCCCTGATTCCATCTCAGCGGATGGTTCATTTGGGAGCCCTGCTGGATTCGCGTCAGCAAAGGATCTTCCTGACTCCGGAGAAGGTCGCCTCCCTACAGCTGCGGATACACAGTTGCCTGAGCCGTTGCCGCCTGTCGGTCCATTCGGCTATGAGAGTTCTGGGGTCCATGGTGTCGACATTCGACATGGTGGAATTTGCCCAGTTCCATTCCCGGCCCCTGCAGGGGCTGATTCTATCAGAATGGAACGGGTTACCTCACCGGATCCGCTCTCAGGTGCTGGTGTTGTCTCCGGACGTTCGGCAATCTTTGGCTTGGTGGCTTCAGACAGCTCATCTGGTCGAGGGGCGCCCATTTTGGATCCCGGACTGGGTCCTGCTCACGACGGAGCCAGTCTCCGGGGTTGGGGGGCAGTGACCGGCTCTTTGTCGCTTCAGGGTCGTTGGTCAGCGGAAGAAGCACTTCTCCCCATCAACATCCTGGAACTGCGGGCAGTATACAGGGCCCTGCAGTCGTCCGGCCCCGCTCTTCACGGAAGGGCGGTACAGGTGCAGTCCGACAACGCCACCACGGTGGTGTATATCAACCACCAAGGCGGAACTCGCAGTCAGGCAGCGATGTCGGAGGTGTCTCGTATCCTGACTTGGGCGGAGGGTCACATTCCGGCGATCTCGGCGGTCTTCATCCCCGGAGTCCTCAATTGGGAGGCGGACTTCCTCAGCCGTCACGACGTGCATCCCGAGGAATGGTCGCTTCACCCAGAGGTGTTTCAGCTACTCGTGGACAGGTGGGGACTGCCGGAGCTGGACTTGATGGCCTCCCGTCACAATCACAAGTTGCCCGTTTACGGGTCAAGGACAAGAGACGCAGGCGCAAGTCTGGTGGACGCGCTGTCGGTGAAATGGACGTTTCACCTGGCGTATCTGTTTCCTCCGCTATCCCTGCTTCCTCGGGTTCTGCGGAAATTCAAGCAGGACGGCGGCATGCTCGTGCTGGTAGCTCCGGCGTGGCCCAGACGTCCTTGGTACTCCGATCTCAGGAGCCTCTCCATCGACGCTCCGTACCTTCTTCCTCAGCGTCGGGACCTGTTGTCTCAGGGGCCCTGCCTTTACCCGGATCTGGGTCGGCTGTCTTTGACGGCGTGGCTCTTGAGACAGCCGTCTTGAGGTCTCGGGGCTTCTCCAGTTCGGTTATTGGTACCATGCTCAGGGCACGCAAGCCTGCTTCAGCACGGATTTATCACAGAGTGTGGCACACTTACTTTCAGTGGTGTGAGTCCAGACTTTATGATCCTCAGGTGTTCCGAGTTTCTAGGATCTTGGAATTTCTTCAGTCAGGATTGGATCTCGGCTTACGCCTTGCATCTCTGAAGGTTCATGTGTCCGCCTTGTCCGTGTGGTTTCAACGGCGGATTGCAATACTACCAGACGTTCACACCTTTTTCCAGGGTGTTCTCAGGATCCAGCCTCCCTTTGTGCCTCCTGTGGCTCCTTGGGACTTGGCGGTGGTGCTACGGGTCCTGCAGGGTCCTCCGTTTGAGCCTCTTGAGGCGGTGGAGCTCAAGTGGCTGACATTTAAGACGGTTTTTCTCCTGGCAATTGCTTCGGCCAGGAGGGTGTCTGAATTGGGGGCGCTTTCCTGTCGCCCTCCTTTCCTGATTTTTCACCAGGACAGAGCGGTGCTCCGCACTCGTCCTGAGTTTTTGCCCAAAGTGGTCTCGAAGTTCCACATTAATCAGGAACTTGTTGTGCCAGCTTTTCAGTCCCCTGGTCTTTCAGCTGGTGAGACTTCCTTAGATGTGGTCCGGGCGCTTAGAATTTATGTAGACCGGACGGCTTCGGTTAGGAAGTCTGATTCCTTGTTTATCCTCTTTGGTTTTCACAAGAGGGGTTGGCCTGCCAACAAACAAACATTAGCCCGTTTGCTTCGTTCCGTTATTTGTGAGGCTTATGCACAAGAGGGTTTACCTGTGCCAGCCTCTGTTAAGGCTTATTCCACTCGTTCTGTGGGTCCCTCTTGGGCTGCTAGACGTGGCGCTTCTGCTGTTCAGCTGTGTAAGGCGGCCACTTGGTCTTCTATTCAAACGTTTTTGAGGTTCTATGCGTTTGACACCTTCGCCTCTCAGGATGCTTCCTTTGGGCGCCGGGTGCTCCTTTCAGCACAGGAGCGTCCCCGCCCTTAGTTGAACTGCTTTGAGACATCCCCAAGGTCAACCCTGTGGACCCCTATGGACCCTGAAGTAGAAAACAAGAGATATGGTAAGAACTTACCTTTGTTATCTGTTTCTACGAAGTCCATAGGGTCCACAGGGCGCCCGCCCTGACGCACCTGGCTTCAAATGGGCTGTGTGGCTGGTCACCGGTTTTCAGTCTCCTATTGCTGTGAGTATGGTTTCTTGTGTGTTCCAGTCTTCCTTCTCTCTGTTCCATATTCTCCTCCGGCCTAGGCTGCTTACCAACTGAGGTGCCTGTGGCTCGGGGGCGGGGTATAGAGGAGGACCCAAGTGCATCCTGGGAGCTAAAAGCTTAACTGTGTGGTGCCCATGGATCCTGTTCCAGCTATAACCCCAAGGTCAACCCTGTGGACCCTATGGACTTCGTAGAAACAGAGATAACAAAGGTAAGTTCTTACCATATCTCTTGTTTTATCATTAATGTCACAATCCAAAGCAGCCATTATAATTGCTGTCAGGTAATCCGCAAAAAGACAGATAGAGAAGGCTCATCTACCAGGTGCCAGAATTCTGCTTTCTGTGGTTTGTCAGTGGCATTGAACAATAAATGAGAGCATCTGGTCACACTATCCTACTCCTCAGCATCAGCAATAAATGAGAGCATCTGGTCACACTAATATACTCCTCAGCATGAACAATACATGAGAGCATCTGGTCACACTGTCCTACTCCTCAGCACGAACAATAAATGAGAGCATCTGGTCACACTGTCCTACTCCTCAGCATGAGCAATACATGAGAGCATCTGGTCACACTGTCCTACTCCTCAGCATGAGCAATACATGAGAGCATCTGGTCACACTGTCCTACTCCTCAGCATGAGCAATAAATGAGAGCATCTGGTCACACTGTGCTACTCCTCAGCATGAGCAATACATGAGAGCATCTGGTCACACTATCCTGCTCCTCAGCATGAGCAATAAATGAGAGCATCTGGTCACACTGTCCTGCTCCTCAGCATGAGCAATACATGAGAGCATCTGGTCACACTGTCCTGCTCCTCAGTATGAACACTACATGAGAGCATCTGGTCACACTGTCCTACTCCTCAGCATGAACACTACATGAGAGCATCTGGTCACACTGTCCTACTCCTCAGCATGAACACTACATGAGAGCATCTGGTCACACTGTCCTACTCCTCAGCATGAGCAATAAATGAGAGCATCTGGTCACACTGTCCTACTCCTCAGCATGAACAATAAATGAGAGCATCTGGTCACACTGTCCTGCTCCTCAGCATGAACAATACATGAGAGCATCTGGTCACACTATCCTACTCCTCAGCATGAACAATACATGAGAGCATCTGGTCACACTGTCCTGCTCCTCAGCATGAACAATAAATGAGAGCATCTGGTCACACTGTCCTACTCCTCAGCATGAACAATAAATGAGAGCATCTGGTCACACTATCCTACTCCTCAGCATGAACAATACATGAGAGCATCTGGTCACACTGTCCTACTCCTCAGCATGAACAATACATGAGAGCATCTGGTCACACTGTCCTACTCCTCAGCATGAACAATACATGAGAGCATCTGGTCACACTGTCCTACTCCTCAGCATGAACAATACATGAGAGCATCTGGTCACACTGCCCTGCTCCTCAGCATGAACAATACATGAGAGCATCTGGTCACACTGTCCTACTCCTCAGCATGAGCAATAAATGAGAGCATCTGGTCACACTGTGCTGCTCCTCAGCATGAACAATACATGAGAGCATCTGGTCACACTGTGCTGCTCCTCAGCATGAGCAATACATGAGAGCATCTGGTCACACTGTGCTGCTCCTCAGCATGAACAATACATGAGAGCATCTGGTCACACTGTGCTGCTCCTCAGCATGAACAATACATGAGAGCATCTGGTCACACTGTGCTGCTCCTCAGCATGAACAATACATGAGAGCATCTGGTCACACTATCCTACTCCTCAGCATGAACAATACATGAGAGCATCTGGTCACACTGTCCTACTCCTCAGCATGAACAATACATGAGAGCATCTGGTCACACTGCCCTGCTCCTCAGCATGAACAATACATGAGAGCATCTGGTCACACTGCCCTGCTCCTCAGCATGAACACTGCCTGATTTTATACGGATACTAGACACTGATAAATAATGGAATTAATACTTGATTCTTCTTGTGCTTTTTTTCTACATGTCTAATGTGACTATTAGATGATAAATGTATAAATATTTTGTACTTGTTACCTTGTCCCTATGACAACGCTAGTTAGATGCTTGCAGAGCGTCTTACTCATGTTCACTGTTTTATCTTCCCCTTGTACAGTAACCCCAGCTCTCCCTGTTGTCATCGTAGTACAGTAACCCTCAGCCGTATCTCTCGTCGTCATAGTACAGTAACTCCCGACCTCCCCTGTCTTCATCATAGTACAGTAACCCCCAGCCTCCCTTGTCGTTGTCATACAGTAACCCTTAGCCGTATCTCTCGTCATAGTACAGTAACCCCCCGCCTCCCCTGTCTTCATCATAGTACAGTAACCCCGGCCTACCCTGTCTTCATCTTAGTACAGTAACCCCCCGCTTCCCCTGTCTTCATCATAGTACAGTAACCCCCCGCTTCCCCTGTCTTCATCATAGTACAGTAACCCCCCGCTTCCCCTGTCTTCATCATAGTACAGTAACCCCCCGCTTCCCCTGTCTTCATCATAGTACAGTAACCCCCCGCTTCCCCTGTCTTCATCATAGTACAGTAACCCCCCGCCTCCCCTGTCTTCATCATAGTACAGTAACCCCCCGCCTCCCCTGTCTTCATCATAGTACAGTAACCCCCCGCTTCCCCTGTCTTCATCATAGTACAGTAACCCCCGGCATCCCCTGTCTTCGTCATAGTACAGTAACCCCCACCCCTCCCTGTCTTCATCATAGTACAGTAACCCCCGACCTCCCGTCTTCATCATAGTACAGTAACCCCCGACCTCCCCTGTCTTCATCATAGTACAGTAACCCCCAGCCTCCCTTGTCGTTGTCATACAGTAACCCTTAGCCGTATCTCTCGTCATAGTACAGTAACCCACCCGCCTACCCTGTCTTCATCATAGTACAGTAACCCCGGCCTACCCGGTCTTCATCATAGTACAGTAACCGCCCGCCTCCCCTGTCTTCATCATAGTACAGTAACCCCCAGCCTCCCTTGTCGTTGTCATACAGTAACCCTTAGCCGTATCTCTCGTCATTGTACAGTAACCCCCCCGCCTACCCTGTCTTCATCATAGTACAGTAACCCCCCCGCCTACCCTGTCTTCATCATAGTACAGTAACCCCCCCGCCTACCCTGTCTTCATCATAGTACAGTAACCCCCCGCCTCCCCTGTCTTCATCATAGTACAGTAACCCCCCGCCTCCCCTGTCTTCATCATAGTACAGTAACCCCCCGGCCTCCCCTGTCTTTGTCTTAGGACAGTAACCCCCGGCCTCCCCTGTCTTCGTCTTAGGACAGTAACCCCCGGCCCTCCCTATCCTCACGTTGTACAGTAGCTTTTTGGCAGGCCTATCTGTGCAATAGACGGAATATAACTGCCCTCGCTGTAACACACTGCCCTTCCTGTCCTCGCATGGTACCCCTGCCCTCCCTGTCATCTTATAGTAGCTCAGTGGTGGGACCTAAGTGTGGTATCTGTGATTGATGGAGTATAAGTGCCTTGGCTATCCTCACATAATACAATAGCTAGGTGGCGCTGCCTACTGGTGGGATGTGTTATTGGCGGATTACACTTGGTGGCGCTGCCTTAGTGGTGGTCTATGGGTCTGATTCAGACCCGCTCGCAATCCCTTGAGCGCTCGCGAGCGGGTCGATGGTGTGCTCTGCGCACGCGCAGCGGTCGCACTGCGCTTGCACAAGCCCCGGAGTGAGAGAGAAATTCTCTCACTCCGTGGCTCACTACAAAAGGGGCGGCTGTCGATGTTGATCGACCGCTCGCCCCGTTTTGTAGGCGTGGCGGGGGAGTGGCTTCACAAACGGAGGCGTTCCCATGCTAACGCCTGCCGTTTGTGGGCGGCCCATCTGACATCACCAGTGATGTCAGTGGGAGAACTTCCGGCTCTATTAGAGCCAGAAGCTCCCTGGGGCTTGCGGCCACGTGACCCTACCACAAGGGTCTCGTCCCAAGCCCCGATGGTCGCGATGGTCTTGACCATCGCGACCATCAACGTGGCCGCTTGCAATAGCTGTGGGTGGTCACCCAAAGCTATGCGAGCGGCCAGGAGGTCGCACCAAAAAAAAATTAAAAACGTCCTGATTCAGAGCGAACGCACTTTCAGAGCGTCCGGCTCTGAACCAGGGCCTATGTGCGATTGGTGCAATAGGCTCAGTGGTGCTGCCTAGTGGGGGGGATGTGTGTGTTTGGTGGAGTAGGCTCGGTGGCGCTGCCTAGTGGCGGGTATGTGTGATTGGTGGAACAGGTTCGGTGGTGCTGCCTAGTGGGGGATATGTGTGATTGGTGGAGCAGGCTTGGTGGCGCTGCCTAGTGGGGGGGGATATGTGTAATTGGAGCAGGCTTGGTGGCGCTGCCTAGTGGGGGGGGATATGTGTAATTGGAGCAGGCTTGGTGGCGCTGCCTAGTGGGGGGGAATATGTGTAATTGGAGCAGGCTTGGTGGCGCTGCCTAGTGGGGGGGGATATGTATAATTGGAGCAGGCTTGGTGGCGCTGCCTAGTGGGGGGGGATATGTGTAATTGGAGCAGGCTTGGTGTTGCTGCCTAGTGGGGGGATATGTGTGATTGGTGGAGTAGGCTCGGCGGCGCTGCTTAGTGGGGGGATATGTGTGATTGGTGGAGTAGGCTCAGTGGTGCTGCCTAGTGGGGGATATGTGTTATTGGTGGTGCTGCCTAGTGGGGGGATATGTGTGATTGGTGGAGTAGGCTCGGCGGTGCTGCCTAGTGGGGGATATGTGTTATTGGTGGTGCTGCCTAGTGGGGGGATATGTGTGATTGGTGGAGTAGGCTCGGCGGTGCTGCCTAGTGGGGGATATGTGTTATTGGTGGTGCTGCCTAGTGGGGGGATATGTGTGATTGGTGTAGTAGGCTCGGCGGTGCTGCCTAGTGGTGGATATGTGTGATTGGTGGAGTAGGCTTGGCGGTGCTGCCTAGTAGTATGATATGTGTGATTGGTGGAGTAGGCTCAGTTGTGCTGCCTAGTGGGGGGATATGTGTGATTGATGGAGTAGGCTCAGTTGTGCTGCCTAGTGGGGGGGATATGTGTGATTGATGGAGTAGGCTCAGTTGTGCTGCCTAGTGGGGGGGATATGTGTGATTGGTGGAGTAGGCTCGTGGTACTGCCTAGTGGGGGGGAAGTGTGATTGGTGGAGTAGGCTCGTGGCGCTGCCTAGTGGGGGGGATATGTGTGATTGGTGGAGTATGCTCGTGGTGCTGCCTAGTGGTAGGATATGAGTGATTGGTGGAGTAGGCTCGTGGTGCTGCCTAGTGGTAGGATATGAGTGATTGGTGGAGTAGGCTCGTGGTGCTGCCTAGTGGTAGGATATGTGTGATTGGTGGAGTAGGCTCGGCGGCGCTGCCTAGTGGTAGGATATGTGTTATTGGTGGAGTATGCTCGGCGGCGCTGCCTAGTGGGGTGATGTGTGTTATTGGTGGTGCTGCCTAGTGGTGGGATATGTGTGATTGGTGGAGTAGGCTCGTGGTGCTGCCTAGTGGTAGGATATGTGTGATTGGTGGAGTAGGCTCGTGGTGCTGACTAGTGGGGGATATGAGTGATTGGTGGAGTTGGCCCGGTGGCACTGCCTGGTGGGGGGGATATGTGTGATTGGTGGAGTATGCTCGTGGTGCTGCCTAGTGGTGGGATATGTGTGATTGGTGGAGTAGGCTCATGGTGCTGCCTAGTGGGGGATATGTGTGATTGGTGGAGTAGGCTCGTGGTGCTGCCTAGTGGGGGATATGTGTGATTGGTGGTGCTGCCTAGGGGGGGATGTGTAATTGGTGGAGTAAGCTCGTGGTGCTGCCTAGTGGGGGGGATATGTGTGATTGGTGGAGTAGGCTCGTGGTGCTGCCTAGTGGTAGGATATGTGTGATTGGTGGATTAGGCTCGGCGGCGCTGCGTAGTGGTAGGATATGTGTGAATGGTGGAGTAGGCTCGTGGTGCTGACTAGTGGGGGATATGAGTGATTGGTGGAGTTGGCCCGGCGGCGCTGCCTGGTGGGGGGGATATGTGTGATTGGTGGAGTATGCTCGTGGTGCTGCCTAGTGGTAGGATATGTGTGATTGGTGGAGTAGGCTCATGGTGCTGCCTAGTGGGGGATATGTGTGATTGGTGGTGCTGCCTAGGGGGATATGTGTGAATGGTGGAGTAGGCTCGTGGTGCTGCCTAGTGGGGGGGATATGTGTGATTGGTGGAGTAGGCTCGTGGTGCTGCCTAGTGGTAGGATATGTGTGATTGGTGGATTAGACTCGGCGGCGCTGCCTAGTGGTAGGATATGTGTGATTGGTGGAGTAGGCTCGGTGGCGCTGCCTAGTGGGGTGATATGTGTGATTGGTGGTGCTGCCTAGTGGTGGGATATGTGTGATTGGTGGAGTAGGCTCGTGGTGCTGCCTAGTGGTAGGATATGTGTGATTGGTGGAGTAGGCTCATGGTGCTGCCTAGTGGGGGATATGAGTGATTGGTGGAGTTGGCCCGGCGGCGCTGCCTGGTGAGGGGGATATGTGTGATTGGTGGAGTATGCTCATGGTGCTGCCTAGTGGGGGATATGTGTGGTGGAGTAGGCTCATGGTGCTGCCTAGTGGGGGGGATATGTGTGATTGGTGGTGCTGCCTAGGGGGGATGTGTAATTGGTGGAGTAGGCTCGGCGGCGCTGCCTAGTGGGGGAATATGTGTGATTGGTGGCGCTGCCTAGTGGGGGGGGTTATGTGTAATTGGAGCAGGCTTGGTGGCGCTGCCTAGTGGGGGGGGATATGTGTAATTGGAGCAGGCTTGGTGGCGCTGCCTAGTGGGGGGGGATATGTGTAATTGGAGCAGGCTTGGTGGCGCTGCCTAGTGGGGGGGGATATGTGTAATTGGAGCAGGCTTGGTGGCGCTGCCTAGTGGGGGGGGATATGTGTAATTGGAGCAGGCTTGGTGGCGCTGCCTAGTGGGGGGGGATATGTGTAATTGGAGCAGGCTTGGTGGTGCTGCCTAGTGGGGGGGATATGTGTGATTGGTGGAGTAGGCTCGGCGGCGCTGCTTAGTGGGGGGATATGTGTGATTGGTGGAGTAGGCTCAGTGGTGCTGCCTAATGGGGGATATGTGTTATTGGTGGTGCTGCCTAGTGGGGGGATATGTGTGATTGGTGGAGTAGGCTCGGCGGTGCTGCCTAGTGGGGGATATGTGTTATTGGTGGTGCTGCCTAGTGGGGGGATATGTGTGATTGGTGGAGTAGGCTCGGCGGTGCTGCCTAGTGGGGGATATGTGTGATTGGTGGAGTTGGCTCGTGGTGCTGCCTAGTGGGGGGATATGTGTTATTGGTGGTGCTGCCTAGTGGTATGATATGTGTGATTGGTGGAGTAGGCTCAGTTGTGCTGCCTAGTGGGGGGATATGTGTGATTGGTGGAGTAGGCTAAGTTGTGCTGCCTAGTGGGGGGATATGTGTGATTGGTGGAGTAGGCTCGGCGGTGCTGCCTAGTGGTGGATATGTGTGATTGGTGGAGTAGGCTTGGCGGTGCTGCCTAGTAGTATGATATGTGTGATTGGTGGAGTAGGCTCAGTTGTGCTGCCTAGTGGGGGGATATGTGTGATTGATGGAGTAGGCTCAGTTGTGCTGCCTAGTGGGGGGGATATGTGTGATTGATGGAGTAGGCTCAGTTGTGCTGCCTAGTGGGGGGGATATGTGTGATTGGTGGAGTAGGCTCGTGGTACTGCCTAGTGGGGGGGAAGTGTGATTGGTGGAGTAGGCTCGTGGCGCTGCCTAGTGGGGGGGATATGTGTGATTGGTGGAGTATGCTCGTGGTGCTGCCTAGTGGTAGGATATGAGTGATTGGTGGAGTAGGCTCGTGGTGCTGCCTAGTGGTAGGATATGAGTGATTGGTGGAGTAGGCTCGTGGTGCTGCCTAGTGGTAGGATATGTGTGATTGGTGGAGTAGGCTCGGCGGCGCTGCCTAGTGGTAGGATATGTGTTATTGGTGGAGTATGCTCGGCGGCGCTGCCTAGTGGGGTGATGTGTGTTATTGGTGGTGCTGCCTAGTGGTGGGATATGTGTGATTGGTGGAGTAGGCTCGTGGTGCTGCCTAGTGGTAGGATATGTGTGATTGGTGGAGTAGGCTCGTGGTGCTGACTAGTGGGGGATATGAGTGATTGGTGGAGTTGGCCCGGTGGCACTGCCTGGTGGGGGGGATATGTGTGATTGGTGGAGTATGCTCGTGGTGCTGCCTAGTGGTGGGATATGTGTGATTGGTGGAGTAGGCTCATGGTGCTGCCTAGTGGGGGATATGTGTGATTGGTGGAGTAGGCTCGTGGTGCTGCCTAGTGGGGGATATGTGTGATTGGTGGTGCTGCCTAGGGGGGGATGTGTAATTGGTGGAGTAAGCTCGTGGTGCTGCCTAGTGGGGGGGATATGTGTGATTGGTGGAGTAGGCTCGTGGTGCTGCCTAGTGGTAGGATATGTGTGATTGGTGGATTAGGCTCGGCGGCGCTGCGTAGTGGTAGGATATGTGTGAATGGTGGAGTAGGCTCGTGGTGCTGACTAGTGGGGGATATGAGTGATTGGTGGAGTTGGCCCGGCGGCGCTGCCTGGTGGGGGGGATATGTGTGATTGGTGGAGTATGCTCGTGGTGCTGCCTAGTGGTAGGATATGTGTGATTGGTGGAGTAGGCTCATGGTGCTGCCTAGTGGGGGATATGTGTGATTGGTGGTGCTGCCTAGGGGGATATGTGTGAATGGTGGAGTAGGCTCGTGGTGCTGCCTAGTGGGGGGGATATGTGTGATTGGTGGAGTAGGCTCGTGGTGCTGCCTAGTGGTAGGATATGTGTGATTGGTGGATTAGACTCGGCGGCGCTGCCTAGTGGTAGGATATGTGTGATTGGTGGAGTAGGCTCGGTGGCGCTGCCTAGTGGGGTGATATGTGTGATTGGTGGTGCTGCCTAGTGGTGGGATATGTGTGATTGGTGGAGTAGGCTCGTGGTGCTGCCTAGTGGTAGGATATGTGTGATTGGTGGAGTAGGCTCATGGTGCTGCCTAGTGGGGGATATGAGTGATTGGTGGAGTTGGCCCGGCGGCGCTGCCTGGTGAGGGGGATATGTGTGATTGGTGGAGTATGCTCATGGTGCTGCCTAGTGGGGGATATGTGTGGTGGAGTAGGCTCATGGTGCTGCCTAGTGGGGGATATGTGTGATTGGTGGTGCTGCCTAGGGGGGATGTGTAATTGGTGGAGTAGGCTCGGCGGCGCTGCCTAGTGGGGGAATATGTGTGATTGGTGGCGCTGCCTAGTGGGGGGGGTTATGTGTAATTGGAGCAGGCTTGGTGGCGCTGCCTAGTGGGGGGGGATATGTGTAATTGGAGCAGGCTTGGTGGCGCTGCCTAGTGGGGGGGGATATGTGTAATTGGAGCAGGCTTGGTGGCGCTGCCTAGTGGGGGGGGATATGTGTAATTGGAGCAGGCTTGGTGGCGCTGCCTAGTGGGGGGGGATATGTGTAATTGGAGCAGGCTTGGTGGCGCTGCCTAGTGGGGGGGGATATGTGTAATTGGAGCAGGCTTGGTGGTGCTGCCTAGTGGGGGGGATATGTGTGATTGGTGGAGTAGGCTCGGCGGCGCTGCTTAGTGGGGGGATATGTGTGATTGGTGGAGTAGGCTCAGTGGTGCTGCCTAATGGGGGATATGTGTTATTGGTGGTGCTGCCTAGTGGGGGGATATGTGTGATTGGTGGAGTAGGCTCGGCGGTGCTGCCTAGTGGGGGGATATGTGTTATTGGTGGTGCTGCCTAGTGGGGGGATATGTGTGATTGGTGGAGTAGGCTCGGCGGTGCTGCCTAGTGGGGGATATGTGTGATTGGTGGAGTTGGCTCGTGGTGCTGCCTAGTGGGGGGATATGTGTTATTGGTGGTGCTGCCTAGTGGTATGATATGTGTGATTGGTGGAGTAGGCTCAGTTGTGCTGCCTAGTGGGGGGATATGTGTGATTGGTGGAGTAGGCTAAGTTGTGCTGCCTAGTGGGGGGGATATGTGTGATTGGTGGAGTAGGCTCGTGGTACTGCCTAGTGGGGGGGAAGTGTGATTGGTGGAGTAGGCTCGTGGTGCTGCCTAGTGGGGGGGATATGTGTGATTGGTGGAGTATGCTCGTGGTGCTGCCTAGTGGTAGGATATGAGTGATTGGTGGAGTAGGCTCGTGGTTCTGCCTAGTGGTAGGATATGAGTGATTGGTGGAGTAGGCTCGTGGTGCTGCCTAGTGGTGGGATATGTGTGATTGGTGGAGTAGGCTCGTGGTGCTGCCTAGTGGTAGGATATGAGTGATTGGTGGAGTAGGCTCGTGGTGCTGCCTAGTGGTAGGATATGAGTGATTGGTGGAGTAGGCTCGTGGTGCTGCCTAGTGGTAGGATATGTGTGATTGGTGGAGTAGGCTCGTGGTGCTGACTAGTGGGGGATATGAGTGATTGGTGGAGTTGGCCCGGTGGCGCTGCCTGGTGGGGGGGATATGTGTGATTGGTGGAGTATGCTCGTGGTGCTGCCTAGTGGTGGGATATGTGTGATTGGTGGAGTAGGCTCATGGTGCTGCCTAGTGGGGGATATGTGTGATTGGTGGAGTAGGCTCGTGGTGCTGCCTAGTGGGGGATATGTGTGATTGGTGGTGCTGCCTAGGGGGGGATGTGTAATTGGTGGAGTAGGCTCGTGGTGCTGCCTAGTGGGGGGGATATGTGTGATTGGTGGAGTAGGCTCGTGGTGCTGCCTAGTGGTAGGATATGTTTGATTGGTGGATTAGGCTCGGCGGCGCTGCGTAGTGGTAGGATATGTGTGAATGGTGGAGTAGGCTCGTGGTGCTGACTAGTGGGGGATATGAGTGATTGGTGGAGTTGGCCCGGCGGCGCTGCCTGGTGGGGGGGATATGTGTGATTGGTGGAGTAGGCTCATGGTGCGGCCTAGTGGTAGGATATGTGTGATTGGTGGAGTAGGCTCGTGGTGCTGACTAGTGGGGGATATGAGTGATTGGTGGAGTTGGCCCTGAGGCGCTGCCTGGTGGGGGGGGATTGGTGTGATTGGTGGAGTATGCTCGTGGTGCTGCCTAGTGGTAGGATATGTGTGATTGGTGGAGTAGGCTCATGGTGCTGCCTAGTGGGGGATATGTGTGATTGGTGGTGCTGCCTAGGGGGATATGTGTGATTGGTGGAGTAGGCTCGTGGTGCTGCCTAGTGGTAGGATATGTGTGGTGGAGTAGGCTCATGGTGCTGCCTAGTGGGGGATATGTGTGATTGGTGGTGCTGCCTAGGGGGGATGTGTAATTGGTGGAGTAGGCTCGGCGGCGCTGAGTAGTGGGGGGATATGTGTTATTGGTGGAGTAGGCTCGGCGGCGCTGCCTAGTGGGGGCACATGTTTGGCAGAATCATCTGATCTGAAGGACGGAACATATCACATGGTAGTAGACACGGCTGACTGTAACCTTACAATGACTCTGGCATGGGCATGGGGACTGCCTCCGGTATAGCCCAGAGTGAGGGCAGATAATATGAGAATGATGTTACATGGTTAAGGCCAATCCCCATTACACTTGGACATATAAAGCTTTGGTCCCTGACGTGTGTTACACACAGGCTTCACCTGGCCCCGTCTTCTCTTACAGACATATCAAGAAGATCACATTACCCAGTATTGGTCGCCTTCGTCATTTCACCAATGAGACCCTGCTGGACATCCTGTTCTACAACAGCCCCACCTACTGCCAGACCATCGTGGACAAGGTCATCATAGAGGTCAACCAGCTGTACCACCTCTTCATGAGGAGAAACCCTGATTTTAAAGGAGGCGTCTCTGTGGCCGGTCACAGTCTAGGTAACGCTCAGTCATGGTCTGTAATGTAATCTGGGGCTGGATATAAGCTGTACAGCGCTGTGTAATAAGCAGGCGCTATATAACTAAGGCCCTCATTCAGAGCCGCTCGTTAGCGGCAGTACGCTCGTTCCGAGCGATGTTCGCACATCTGCGCATTCGTACGGTTTTTAGTACACATGCGCGATCCAGTCAGCGGCCGAAAATCGTTTGTACGCTATATAGCGAGTGCCTGCTATTTTGAGTGACAGAATGAGGCGTATGTGGGTGGTAACAAGGGAAGGTGCTTGAAAACGGGGGAGTGGAATCCGAACGCAGGCGTGCTTAAAGGTCAAAACGGGCGTTTTATGGGTGTGCATAATTACTACAGCAGCGTCATTGACCACGTCACTTGGTTTTTTTAAACTCAGAACTGATCGAAAAATAGCGGTTGAAAAAACCAACCACAAGAATAGCGAGCAGGTCATACGCTGTACGATGTACTCGATTAATCTAATAAATAGCGGACATGACGTATGGTGCGAGCGGCCAGGGGGCGTTTTTATTAAATAAACGAGCGTATGTTTTGCTCGCTCGTTCAGACTTAGAGGTGTGAACAGACTGCAATGTGCAAACGGATCATTTGAATAGCCACCCCTTGTTTTTGAACGAACAACCGCAAATAGCGAACGGCTCTGAATGAGGGCCTAACTGCATGATCACAGTACCTCTGTGTCCTGGCTGCAATGACAGACGCTTCAGCCCTATATATTCTTCCCAATTGTATTTCTCTACAATAACTATAAATTATAAGAGAAATTATACTTGTTATAGGATTAAAACTAATTACTGTGAGTCGGCTTACAGACCCCGCGGCGTAGTACAGATCCGTTATCTGCTTTCTCTTTCCTAAAATCCCATCTCCTAGATATGAAGTCTGATCATATAGGCCAATGTGTAACCGAGAGCAGGTAGAGTGGTGACGCTGACCCTCTCCTGTAACACTGTGTGTGTGTGTGTGTGTGTGTGTGTGTGTGTAACAGGGTGTATGAGGGATACACACACATTGTATCACACTGTGTAATCTCCCTCCTGTAACACTGTGTGTGTGTGATAGATGGGCTCTGTGTATATCCCTCATTCACCCTGTTACATTGTATTACACTGTGTAATCTCTCTCCTGTTACTGTGTGTGTGTGTGTGTGTGTGATAGATGTGCTCTGTGTGCATCCCTCATACACCCTGTTACATTGTATCACACGGTGTAATCTCTCTGCTGTTACTGTGTGTGTGTGTGTGATAGATGTGCGCTGTGTATATCCCTCATGCACCCTGTTACATTGTATCACATGGTGTAATCTCCCTCCTGTTACTGTGTGTGTGATAGATGTGCGCTGTGTGTATCCCTCATGCACCCTGTTACATTGTATCACACGGTGTAATCTCCCTCCTGTTAGGTATGTGTGTGTTATAGATGTGCTGTGTATATCCCACATACACCCTTTTACATTGTATCACACTGTGTAATCTCACTCCTGTTACTGTGTGTGTGTGTGATAGATGTGCTGTGTATATCCCTCATACACCCTGTTACATTGTATCACACGGTGTAATCTCCCTCCTGTTACTGTGTGTGATAGATGTGCGCTGTGTATATCCCTCATACACCCTGTTACATTGTATCGCACTGTGTAATCTCCCTCCTGTTACTGTGTGTGTGATAGATGTGCTCTGTGTATATCCCTCATACACCCTGTTACATTGTATCACACGGTGTAATCTCCCTCCTGTTAGGTATGTGTGTGTGATAGATGTGCGCTGTGTATATCCCTCATACACCCTGTTACATTGTATCACATGGTGTAATCTCCTTCCTGTTACTATGTGTGTGTGTGTGAGATAGATGTGCGCTGTTTATATCCCTCATACACCCTGTTACATTGTATCACATGGTGTAATCTCCCTCCTGTTACTGTGTGTGTGATAGATGTGCACTGTGTATATCCCTCATACACCCTGTTACATTGTATCACACGGTGTAATCTCCCTCCTGTTACTGTGTGTGTGATAGATGTGCGCTGTGTATATCCCTCATACACCCTGTTACATTGTATCACACGGTGTAATCTCTCCTGTTACTGTGTGTGTGATAGATGTGCGCTGTGTATATCCCTCATACACCCTGTTACATTGTATCACACGGTGTAATCTCTCCTGTTACTGTGTGCGTTATAGATGTGCTGTGTATATCCCTCATACACCCTTTTACATTGTATCACACGGTGTAATCTCTCCTGTTACTGTGTGCGTTATAGATGTGCTGTGTATATCCCTCATACACCCTTTTACATTGTATCACACTGTGTAATCTCTCCTGTTACTGTGTGTGTGATAGATGTGCGCTGTGTATATCCCTCATACACCCTGTTACATTGTATCACACGGTGTAATCTCTCCTGTTACTGTGTGCGTTATAGATGTGCTGTGTATATCCCTCATACACCCTTTTACATTGTATCACATGGTGTAATCTCTCCTGTTACTGTGTGCGTTATAGATGTGCTGTGTATATCCCTCATACACCCTTTTACATTGTATCACACTGTGTAATCTCTCCTGTTACTGTGTGTGTTATAGATGTGCTGTGTATATCCCTCATACACCCTTTTACATTGTATCACACGGTGTAATCTCCCTCCTGTTACTGTGTGTGTGATAGATGTGCGCTGTGTATATCCCTCATACACCCTGTTACATTGTATCACACGGGGTAATCTCTCTCCTGTTACTGTGTGTGTGATAGATGTGAGCTCTGTATGTATCCCTCATACACCCTGTTACATTGTATCACACGGTGTAATCTCCCTCCTGTTACTGTGTGTGTGTGTGAGAGATGTGCGCTGTATGTATCCCTCATACACCCTGTTACATTGTATCACACGGTGTAATCTCCCTCCTGTTACTGTGTGTGTGTGATAGATGTGCTCTGTGTGTATCCCTCATACACCCTGTTACATTGTATCACACTGTGTAATCTCTCTCCTGTTACTGTGTGTGTGATAGATGTGAGCTCTGTATGTATCCCTCATACACCCTGTTACATTGTATCACACGGTGTAATCTCCCTCCTGTTAGGTATGTGTGTGTGATAGATGTGCTCTGTGTATATCCCTCATACACCCTTTTACATTGTATCACACTGTGTAATCTCTCTCCTGTTACTGTGTGTGTGATAGATGTGCGCTCTGTATGTATCCCTCATACACCCTGTTACATTGTATCACACGGTGTAATCTCCCTCCTGTTACTGTGTGTGTGATAGATGTGCGCTGTGTGTATCCCTCATACACCCTGTTACATTGTATCACACAGTGTAATCTCCCTCCTGTTACTGTGTGTGTGTGTGTGTGATAGATGTGCTGTGTATATCCCTCATACACCCTGTTACATTGTATCACACGGTGTAATCTCCCTCCTGTTACTGTGTGTGATAGATGTGCGCTGTGTATATCCCTCATACACCCTGTTACATTGTATCGCACTGTGTAATCTCCCCCCTGTTACTGTGTGTGTGATAGATGTGCTCTGTGTATATCCCTCATACACCCTGTTACATTGTATCACACGGTGTAATCTCCCTCCTGTTACTGTGTGTGTGTGATAGTTGTGCTGTGTATATCCCTCATACACCCTGTTACATTGTATCACACGGTGTAATCTCCCTCCTGTTAGGTATGTGTGTGTGATAGATGTGCTCTGTGTATATCCCTCATACACCCTGTTACATTGTATCACACTGTGTAATCTCTCTCCTGTTACTGTGTGTGTGTGATAGATGTGTGCTGTGTGTATCCCTCATACACCCTGTTACATTGTATCACACGGTGTAATCTCCCTCCTGTTACTATGTGTGTGTGATAGATGTGCTCTGTGTATATCCCTCATACACCCTGTTACATTGTATCACACTGTGTAATCTCTCCTGTTACTGTGTGTGTGATAGATGTGAGCTCTGTATGTATCCCTCATACACCCTGTTACATTGTATCACACGGTGTAATCTCCCTCCTGTTACTGTGTGTGTGATAGATGTGCACTGTGTATATCCCTCATACACCCTTTTACATTGTATCACACGGTGTAATCTCCCTCCTGTTACTGTGTGTGTGATAGATGTGCGCTGTGTATATCCCTCATACACCCTGTTACATTGTATCACACGGGGTAATCTCTCTCCTGTTACTGTGTGTGTGATAGATGTGAGCTCTGTATGTATCCCTCATACACCCTGTTACATTGTATCACACGGTGTAATCTCCCTCCTGTTACTGTGTGTGTGTGTTATAGATGTGCTGTGTATATCCCTCATACACCCTTTTACATTGTATCACACGGTGTAATCTCCCTCCTGTTACTGTGTGTGTGATAGATGTGCGCTGTGTATATCCCTCATACACCCTGTTACATTGTATCACACGGGGTAATCTCTCTCCTGTTACTGTGTGTGTGATAGATGTGAGCTCTGTATGTATCCCTCATACACCCTGTTACATTGTATCACACGGTGTAATCTCCCTCCTGTTACTGTGTGTGTGTGTGATAGATGTGCGCTGTGTATATCCCTCATACACCCTGTTACATTGTATCACACAGTGTAATCTCCCTCCTGTTACTGTGTGTGTGTGAGAGATGTGCGCTGTATGTATCCCTCATACACCCTGTTACATTGTATCACACGGTGTAATCTCCCTCCTGTTACTGTGTGTGTGTGATAGATGTGCTCTGTGTGTATCCCTCATACACCCTGTTACATTGTATCACACTGTGTAATCTCTCTCCTGTTACTGTGTGTGTGATAGATGTGAGCTCTGTATGTATCCCTCATACACCCTGTTACATTGTATCACACGGTGTAATCTCCCTCCTGTTAGGTATGTGTGTGTGATAGATGTGCTCTGTGTATATCCCTCATACACCCTTTTACATTGTATCACACTGTGTAATCTCTCTCCTGTTACTGTGTGTGTGATAGATGTGCGCTCTGTATGTATCCCTCATACACCCTGTTACATTGTATCACACGGTGTAATCTCCCTCCTGTTACTGTGTGTGTGATAGATGTGCGCTGTGTGTATCCCTCATACACCCTGTTACATTGTATCACACAGTGTAATCTCCCTCCTGTTACTGTGTGTGTGTGTGTGTGATAGATGTGCTGTGTATATCCCTCATACACCCTGTTACATTGTATCACACGGTGTAATCTCCCTCCTGTTACTGTGTGTGATAGATGTGCGCTGTGTATATCCCTCATACACCCTGTTACATTGTATCGCACTGTGTAATCTCCCCCCTGTTACTGTGTGTGTGATAGATGTGCTCTGTGTATATCCCTCATACACCCTGTTACATTGTATCACACGGTGTAATCTCCCTCCTGTTACTGTGTGTGTGTGATAGTTGTGCTGTGTATATCCCTCATACACCCTGTTACATTGTATCACACGGTGTAATCTCCCTCCTGTTAGGTATGTGTGTGTGATAGATGTGCTCTGTGTATATCCCTCATACACCCTGTTACATTGTATCACACTGTGTAATCTCTCTCCTGTTACTGTGTGTGTGTGATAGATGTGCACTGTGTATATCCCTCATACACCCTGTTACATTGTATCACACGGTGTAATCTCCCTCCTGTTAGGTATGTGTGTGTGATAGATGTGCTCTGTGTATATCCCTCATACACCCTGTTACATTGTATCACACTGTGTAATCTCTCTCCTGTTACTGTGTGTGTGTGATAGTTGTGCGCTCTGTATGTATCCCTCATACACCCTGTTACATTGTATCACACGGTGTAATCTCCCTCCTGTTACTATGTGTGTGTGATAGATGTGCTCTGTGTATATCCCTCATACACCCTGTTACATTGTATCACACTGTGTAATCTCTCCTGTTACTGCGTGTGTGATAGATGTGCGCTGTGTATATCCCTCATACACCCTTTTACATTGTATCACATGGTGTAATCTCCCTCCTGTTACTGTGTGTGTGATAGATGTGCACTGTGTATATCCCTCATACACCCTTTTACATTGTATCACACGGTGTAATCTCCCTCCTGTTACTGTGTGTGTGATAGATGTGCGCTGTGTATATCCCTCATACACCCTTTTACATTGTATCACACGGTGTAATCTCCCTCCTGTTACTGTGTGTGTGATAGATGTGAGCTCTGTATGTATCCCTCATACACCCTGTTACATTGTATCACACGGTGTAATCTCCCTCCTGTTACTATGTGTGTGTGTGTGATAGATGTGCGCTGTGTATATCCCTCATACACCCTGTTACATTGTATCACACAGTGTAATCTCCCTCCTGTTACTGTGTGTGTGTGAGAGATGTGCGCTGTATGTATCCCTCATACACCCTGTTACATTGTATCACACTGTGTAATCTCCCTCCTGTTACTGTGTGTGTGTGTATGTTTGTGTGTGTGTATATCCCTCATACACCTTGTTACATTGTATCACACGGTGTAATCTCTCCTGTTACTGTGTGTGTGATGTGTTGTGTATATCCCTCATACATGCTGTTACATTGTATCACACGGTGTAATCTCCCTCCTGTTACTGTGTGTGTGATAGATGTGAGCTCTGTATGTATCCCTCATACACCCTGTTACATTGTATCACACTGTGTAATCTCTCTCCTGTTACTGTGTGTGTGATAGATGTGAGCTCTGTATGTATCCCTCATACACCCTGTTACATTGTATCACACTGTGTAATCCTCCCTCCTGGAAGACTGTGTGTGTGTGATAGATGTGCGCTGTGTGTATCCCTCATACACCCTGTTACATTGTATCACACGGTGTAATCTCCCTCCTGTTACTATGTGTGTGTGTGATAGATGTGTGCTGTGTGTATATCCCTCATACACCCTGTTACATTGTATCACACTGTGTAATCTCCCTCCTGTTACTGTGTGTGTGTGTGATAGATGTGCGCTGTGTGTATCCCTCATAAACCCTGTTACATTGTATCACACGGTGTAATCTCCCTCCTGTTACTGTGTGTGTGTGATAGATGTGCTCTGTATGTATCCCTCATACACCCTGTTACATTGTATCACACGGTGTAATCTCCCTCCTGTTACTGTGTGTGTGATAGATGTGCTCTGTATGTATCCCTCATACACCCTGTTACATTGTATCACACAGTGTAATCTCCCTCCTGTTACTGTGTGTGTGATAGATGTGCGCTGTGTATATCCCTCATACACCCTGTTACATTGTATCGCACTGTGTAATCTCCCTCCTGTTACTGTGTGTGTGTGTATGTATGTGTGTGTGTATATCCCTCATACACCTTGTTACATTGTATCACACGGTGTAATCTCTCCTGTTACTGTGTGTGTGATGTGTTGTGTATATCCCTCATACATGCTGTTACATTGTATCACACGGTGTAATCTCCCTCCTGTTACTGTGTGTGTGATAGATGTGCTGTGTGTATATCCCTCATACACCCTGTTACATTGTATCATACGGTGTAATTTCTCTCCTGTTACTGTGTGTGTGATGTGCTGTGTATATCCCTCATACATGCTGTTACATTGTATCACACGGTGTAATCTCCCTCCTGTTTCTGTGTATGTGTGTGTGTATATCCCTCATACACCCTGTTACATTGTATCACACGGTGTAATCTCTCCTGTTACTGTGTGTGTGTGTGTGTGTGTGTGTGAGTGATAGATGTGCTGTGTGTATCCCTCATACACCCTGTTACATTGTATCATACGGTGTAATTTCTCTCCTGTTACTGTGTGTGTGTGATAGATGTGCTCTGTGTGTATCACTCATACACCCTGTTACATTGTATCACACTGTGTAATCTCTCCCCTGTTACTGTGTGTGTGTGTGATAGATGTGCTCTGTGTGTATCCCTCATACACCCTGTTACATTGTATCACACTGTGTAATCTCTCTCCTGTTACTGTGTGTGTGTGTGTGTGATAGATGTGTGTGATAAATGTGCCCTGTGTGTGTGTGTGTGTGTGTGTATATGTGTGATAAATGAGCGCTGTGTGTATCCTGCATGAGTCCCGTACTGATCATCTGCTTCTGGTAACTCTTCTCTTGTATTTCTAGGCTCTTTGATTCTGTTTGATATACTGTCCAACCAGTCAGACATGATGGCTCCTCCTCCTGCGCTGGCCGATCCTCCGGATGTTAATGCTTTACTTAAGCCTGAAGCAGTGGAGGAAAAGCAGGTACGTTTACGCCGCTCACTGCGTTTACCCCCCCCCCCCTCCAGCGCCGGATGTTCCTTGAGTTGCTCTACAGAGATACTTCCAGATCCTGCGTGTTGTGTAATTGCGATCTGTCATGCGTGTGGTGGCGGTATCGGCTGTGCGGTCCCAGGGCCTCTTCCTTCTATGTGCCCTCCAATAATGGTGATGGGAGGGGTGGTTATATGTCAGGGTTCCTGCGGCCTATATTGCGTACAGGATGTACATAGCTGGCTACACTGCGCTTCCTACTGTAACAGAAGCCTCCTGAGATGAAATGTTATCCGTCACCTTATTTACATGCACAGGACAAGGTTCCCTCTTCACGCGAGTCCAATGATTCGGAGCTGCTACAGGACGAGCTGCCTGGCCTGCAGGAGGCGCTGGAGACCCTCAGCCTGGCAGAATACACCAGTGTGTTAGAGAAAGAGAAGATTGATGTGGAGTCTCTGGTAGGTGCACAGGTGCCCGCTCTGCCGGTTTACGATCGGAATGAAGGTCTGGTTTATAAACAATTTTAATCTCAATAAAAAACGTACATTTAAAAGATCATCACTTCATCATATAATAAGAAATAATAAAAATACAATAGTCCCAGTTACTGTAGCTTTAGTCGGCCAAATGAAAAATGCTCAAAAAAAATATATAAGAAAAATGATTATTAGTTGTTGGGAATCAGTTGCTCCGTTCGTTCCTAGTATATTTCAGAGCTTGTTAATGTGTATCCGCTGTGTATAAGATGTATCAATTCCACTGACCCCTAATAGTCACAGCAGCAGCATAAAGTCACACTGTGATCACTGATTGCTGTACAAGGGGATAACTTATCCCTCCTCCCCACTTTTGGAGTTCCAGCCGTCTAATGGTGGGTACACACTACATGATATGCTCCCTGAGCGATATCGTCTAGTGCGTCCCAGGCAGGCTGCGCTCAGTGTCGTTCATGACATAGAGCACACCCGCTGAACGATATCATTAACGATATCGTTCAGCGCCGGGCTCTCTCCCCTAGTCCCCAACATGCAGCAACCTGACGACATCGTCAGGTTGGCCTGCATGTTAACCCGATGAACGATAATGATGAACGACCTGCGGGAACGAGCGTCGTCGTTATCGTTCATCGTTTTGGTGTAAAAAATGGATGATAAAGTGGACGACTGAACGATAACTATATCGTTATCGTTCAGTTGTCCACTTTAATCGCCCAGTGTGAACGCACCATTAGTCACTGGTTGTGCACAATCTCAGTGTCCATCAATGTACTCAGTCATTTGTATATGCATCGGGACACATCTGCAGTGATTGTACAGTAACATGGATATTCCGGGGAGCGAATCTCAACCCTAGGCCTAACACTGTTACATGCTGATAAGTTAGTGACTTATCCCGGTGTGATGTAAATACATGGGGTTAGATACGCTCTGGATCACTGCATCATTAGGTAGTTAGTGACTTATCCCTGTGTGATGTAAATACATGGGGTTAGATACGCTCTGGATCACTGCATCATTGGGTAGTTAGTGACTTATCTCTGTGTGATGTAAATACATGGGGTTAGATACGCTCTGGGTCACTGCATCATTGGGTAGTTAGTGACTTATCCCTGTGTGATGTAAATACATGGGGTTAGATACGCTCTGGGTCACTGCATCATTGGGTAGTTAGTGACTTATCCCGGTGTGATATAAATACATGGGGTTAGATACGCTCTGGGTCACTGCATCATTAGGTAGTTAGTGACTTATCCCTGTGTGATGTAAATACATGGGGTTAGATACGCTCTGGGTCACTGCATCATTGGGTAGTTAGTGACTTATCCCGGTGTGATATAAATACATGGGGTTAGATACGCTCTGGGTCACTGCATCATTGGGTAGTTAGTGACTTATCCCTGTGTGATATAAATACATGGGGTTAGATACGCTCTGGGTCACTGCATCATTGGGTAGTTAGTGACTTATCCCTGTGTGATGTAAATACATGGAGTTAGATACACTCTGGGTCACTGCATCATTGGGGAGTTAGTGACTTATCCCTGTGTGATGTAAATACATGGGGTTAGATACGCTCTGGATCACTGCATCATTAGGTAGTTAGTGACTTATCCCTGTGTGATGTAAATACATGGGGTTAGATACGCTCTGGGTCGCTGCATCATTGGGTAGTTAGTGACTTATCCCTGTGTGATGTAAATACATGGGGTTAGATACGCTCTGGGTCGCTGCATCATTGGGTAGTTAGTGACTTATCCCTGTGTGATGTAAATACATGGGGTTAGATACGCTCTGTGTCACTGCATCATTGGGTAGTTAGTGACTTATCTCTGTGTGATGTAAATACATGGGGTTAGATACGCTCTGGGTCACTGCATCATTGGGTAGTTAGTGACTTATCCCTGTGTGATATAAATACATGGGGTTAGATACGCTCTGGGTCACTGCATCATTGGGTAGTTAGTGACTTATCCCTGTGTGATATAAATACATGGGGATTAGATACGCTCTGGGTCACTGCATCATTGGGTAGTTAGTGACTTATCCCTGTGTGATATAAATACATGGGGGTTAGATACGCTCTGGGTCACTGCATCATTGGGTAGTTAGTGACTTATCCCGGTGTGATATAAATACATGGGGTTAGATACGCTCTGGGTCACTGCATCATTGGGTAGTTAGTGACTTATCCCTGTGTGATGTAAATACATGGGGTTAGATACACTCTGGGTCACTGCATCATTGGGTAGTTAGTGACTTATCCCTGTGTGATATAAATACATGGGGTTAGATACGCTCTGGGTCACTGCATCATTGGGTAGTTAGTGACTTATCCCGGTGTGATATTAATACATGGGGTTAGATACGCTCTGGGTCACTGCATCATTGGGGAGTTAGTGACTTATCCCTGTGTGATGTAAATACATGGGGTTAGATACGCTCTGGGTCACTGCATCATTGGGTAGTTAGTGACTTATCCCTGTGTGATATAAATACATGGGGGTTAGATACACTCTGGGTCACTGCATCATTGGGTAGTTAGTGACTTATCCCTGTGTGATATAAATACATGGAGTTAGATACACTCTGGGTCACTGCATCATTGGGTAGTTAGTGACTTATCCCTGTGTGATATAAATACATGGAGTTAGATATGCTCTGGGTCACTGCATCATTGGGTAGTTAGTGACTTATCCCTGTGTGATGTAAATACATGGGGTTAGATACGCTCTGGGTCACTGCATCATTGGGTAGTTAGTGACTTATCCCTGTGTGATGTAAATACATGGGGTTAGATACGCTCTGGGTCACTGCATCATTGGGTAGTTAGTGACTTATCCCGGTGTGATATAAATACATGGGGGTTAGATATGTCCTTGGTCACTGCATCATTGGGTAGTTAGTGATTTATACCTGTGTGATGTAAATATATGGGCATTACACCCCTGCTACAAAGAGTCCGGTGCTGGTTATCGAAAATACAGGGGACCTCCTACATTTTTTATCCCCCGTATTTCCAAACCAGGACCAGCTCGCTGAGCCCAGTGCTAGTTGTGCTAAATACAGGGTACCCCTACGTCTTTTGTCCCCTGTATTTTCTCAACCAGGAATGGTTCTGAAATGTCCGGGGCTGTTTGTGGTGTTAGGGGGGGACCCCACTTCATTTTTGGGGGGATTTTACGCTATAAAAAATTACTCTCACTGATCTTTGCATGCATCTGTGCCATAGTACTGCCCGCTCTTTAAATTTGGGCAGAAATCGCTAAGATGGTCGTCAGGTGTTTGGGACAGCAAACGATATATCCTTAATTAACGATTTGGAAATCGTTAGTGACGAACGAAATATGTAATATTGCACTATATCGTTTGTCCAGGAGTTCAGGGTAAATCGTTAACGATTTTGCATCGTTAGCAAATCGTTTAACGCAGAGGTTCCCAAACTCTGTCCTCAAGGCTCCCCTTCAGCTTAGAGAGATCCATGGATGAGCACAGGTGGTTAATTCAAATTGACTGAGGCACTAATTAAGTCACCTGTGCTCAGCCATGGAGATCTGTAACACCTGAGCTGTTGGGGAGCCTTGAGGGGCGTGTTTGGGAACCTCTGGCGTAATGTGTACCCATCTTAAGACATTGACCTCTGCACTTATCACACTACACTACCAGGAATAATGGCCGATATTCTGTTTATATACCTCCGTTATTTCCGTAGTTTGCTGGTGATGACATCACTAATTTCCTGGGATTGTTGCCATGATATAATAACGCTGCTGCTGATCTGGCTATTGGTATAAATTCTCCTTCTGGTCACCAGGGAATCCCCCTATAGATCCCGCTGTGCTCTGGCTGTATGCGCACAGCAAAGGCCTTTGGGAATGGCGTAATCTTGCACGTCACTACTTATTCCTTCTGCATAAAGCAGCCGTCTCCTATTATAAATGTGCGGCTGAGAATCCGCTGTCTCCCTCTTCTCCGTAGCTCATGTGCACCATCGATGATTTGAAAGAGATGGGAATTCCTTTGGGGCCAAGAAAGAAGATCGCCAAATACGTGGAGGAGCTCGCTGCCATACAGGTAGGTGTAACCCCATGTTATACAGCTCAGATCCTCAGTCACACTAAGTGTCAGTGCCGCCCCCTCCTGGAGGAATGCTACAACACAGTTGTTAAACTGTTATTTTTGATTTTAGGTGGAGAGAAAAGCTGCAGCGATCAGGAGAGCTCTACTGGTTCAGCAGGAGGAAACCGACTCCTTCTGTGACAACGGGGGGCTTGTGCCCCCAAAACCGAAGCTGCCGGCCGGGGCCTCTGTCTCCTCTATTCATGTGGACTATGAGCATTTTGAAACTGGCACTGGACAGGTAACCTCCTTCCGTCATCCGGGGCTGTATAAAAATCATCCGTTACAGAAAGAAAAAGTTGGGATTAAAAATTGTTTAAGAAATTTCAGGAAAGTGGGGTTAGTCCTCCACATCTGCCCTCTCACCGGCAGGGATTAGGGGTGAGGTGTGTAGGGGGCTCTGGTTTCTTTATACGGGCTCTTCTGCTGCTGGCCTGTCTCTCTTGCAGCTCCACCCTCCGGTGTTATACAATGGTGTCTGCTTTATACGTCACATCCCTCAATTCTATGTCTGAGATGGGGATTATATCCGGGGCTCAGCCTGGAGGAGGGACATGTTCCTCATACCCCAATTTAGGGTGGATTTCCTGTGCGCGTGAACGTAATGGTTCGTATAGCGTGGATAATAAAAAAGTGTCCATACCTTTATAAAGGTGAATCGGATAATCTGTGCTGGCGTCCCAGCCGAGATACTGTAAAATCGGACTTTGGTCCTCATTCAGAGTCTCTTGCTAGCGCTGTGCACTCGCAAGCGGGCTGATGGTTTACATACACACACGCTTCGTTCTGTGCATGCGCAAACTACTCTGTGCGATCGCAGGCCGCTCACTTGCCCAGCAGAGTGAGTGACAGGAGAGGCCGTTTGTGGGTGGTAACAGGCGTAGGACACTAATAACGGGGGGAGTGGAGGTGCGAACGGAGGCGTTCATGAGTGGTTCATCGCCGTTTTAGAGGCGTAAATAATTATCAGCCAGCGTCATAGTACACATCGCATGTCTGTTTTTTACACTGATGTCCTCGCAGTGCTTGCGGTAGGGTAAGGCAACCACAAGCGCTGCGATCACTTCCGATGGTCCTCGATGTACCAAAGTTTTAATACACACCCTGGAGATGACGTGTGCTGGTGGGCGGCTCTGCCTGTGCGATTGGGCGTACGCTGGCCGCTCGCTAAGACATGGTGGGCGTGCTTATGCCTTGGTGAGCGATCGCTTCCCGTAGCGTCACTTTGACAAATTTGCATACGCTGGGGGCGAGCGATCGCATCTAGTGAGAGACTCTGAATGAGGCCCTTTGTCCGCTTCCTGCAGAGGGTTCTTGTAAACAAATTTAGGTTCTTTAGTAGGTGTAAGAGTGAAATCTGGTGATCTGCTAATTGATGAGTAGATACATTGTAGATCCCCTCTGTATTTAGCGATATCACCGCTCACCACGTGTCACCTTACTGTGTCATCCCCACGCTGTCTGTACACCGCTCACCATGTGTCACCTTACTGTGTCAGCCCCACGCTGTCTGTACGCCGCTCATTACTGTCACCTTACTGTCATCCCCACGCTGTCTGTACACCGCTCACCATGTGTCACCTTACTGTATCATCCCCACGCTGTCTGTACACCGCTCACCATGTGTCCCCTTACTGTGTCATTCCCACGCTGTCTGTACACCGCTCATTACTGTCACCTTACTGTGTCATCCCCACGCTGTCTGTACACCGCTCATTACTGTCACCTTACTGTGTCATCCCCACGCTGTCTGTACACCGCTCACCATGTGTCACCTTACTGTATCATCCCCACGCTGTCTGTACACCGCTCACCATGTGTCACCTTACTGTGTCATTCCCACGCTGTCTGTACACCGCTCATTACTGTCACCTTACTGTGTCATTCCCACGCTCTCTGTACACCGCTCACCATGTGTCACCTTACTGTATCATCCCCACGCTGTCTGTACACCGCTCACCATGTGTCACCTTACTGTGTCATTCCCACGCTGTCTGTATACCGCTCATTACTGTCACCTTACTGTGTCATCCCCACGCTGTCTGTACACCGCTCACCATGTGTCACCTTACTGTGTCAGCCCCACGCTGTCTGTACGCCGCTCATTACTGTCACCTTACTGTCATCCCCACGCTGTCTGTACACCGCTCACCATGTGTCACCTTACTGTATCATCCCCACGCTGTCTGTACACCGCTCACCATGTGTCCCCTTACTGTGTCATTCCCACGCTGTCTGTACACCGCTCATTACTGTCACCTTACTGTGTCATCCCCACGCTGTCTGTACACCGCTCATTACTGTCACCTTACTGTGTCATCCCCACGCTGTCTGTACACCGCTCACCATGTGTCACCTTACTGTATCATCCCCACGCTGTCTGTACACCGCTCACCATGTGTCACCTTACTGTGTCATTCCCACGCTGTCTGTACACCGCTCATTACTGTCACCTTACTGTGTCATTCCCACGCTCTCTGTACACCGCTCACCATGTGTCACCTTACTGTATCATCCCCACGCTGTCTGTACACCGCTCACCATGTGTCACCTTACTGTGTCATTCCCACGCTGTCTGTACACCGCTCATTACTGTCACCTTACTGTGTCATCCCCACGCTGTCTGTACACCGCTCACCATGTGTCACCTTACTGTGTCATCCCCACGCTGTCTGTACACCGCTCATTACTGTCACCTTACTGTCATCCCCACACTGTCTGTACACCGCTCACCATGTGTCACCTTACTGTATCATCCCCACGCTGTCTGTACACCGCTCACCATGTGTCACCTTACTGTGTCATTCCCACGCTGTCTGTACACCGCTCATTACTGTCACCTTACTGTGTCATCCCCACGCTGTCTGTACACCGCTCACCATGTGTCACCTTACTGTATCATCCCCACGCTGTCTGTACACCGCTCACCATGTGTCACCTTACTGTGTCATTCCCACGCTGTCTGTACACCGCTCATTACTGTCACCTTACTGTGTCATCCCCACGCTGTCTGTACACCGCTCACCATGTGTCACCTTACTGTATCATCCCCACGCTGTCTGTACACCGCTCACCATGTGTCACCTTACTGTGTCATCCCCACGCTGTCTGTACACCGCTCACCATGTGTCACCTTACTGTATCATCCCCACGCTGTCTGTACACCGCTCATTACTGTCACCTTACTGTGTCATTCCCACGCTGTCTGTACACCGCTCATTACTGTCACCTTACTGTGTCATCCCCACGCTGTCTGTACACCGCTCACCATGTGTCACCTTACTGTGTCATTCCCACGCTGTCTGTACACCGCTCACCATGTGTCACCTTACTGTATCATCCCCACGCTGTCTGTACACAGCTCACCACGTGTCACCTTACTGTGTCATCCCCACGCTGTCTGTACACTGCTCACCAAGTGTCACCTTACTGTGTCATCCCCACGCTGTCTGTACACCGCTCACCATGTGTCACCTTACTGTGTCAGCCCCAGGCTGTCTGTACGCCGCTCATTACTGTCACCTTACTGTCATCCCCACGCTGTCTGTACACCGCTCACCATGTGTCACCTTACTGTGTCATCCCCACGCTGTCTGTACACCGCTCACCACGTGTCACCTTACTGTGTCATCCCCACGCTGTCTGTACACCGCTCACCATGTGTCACCTTACTGTGTCATCCCCACGCTGTCTGTACACCGCTCACCATGAGTCACCTTACTGTGTCATCCCCACGCTGTCTGTACACAGCTCACCATGTGTCACCTTACTGTGTCATCCCCACGCTGTCTGTACACCGCTCACCACGTGTCACCTTACTGTGTCATCCCCACGCTGTCTGTACACCGCTCACCATGTGTCACCTTACTGTGTCATCCCCACGCTGTCTGTACACAGCTCACCATGTGTCACCTTACTGTGTCATCCCCACGCTGTCTGTACACCGCTCACCATGAGTCACTTTACTGTATCATCCCCACGCTGTCTGTACACCGCTCACCACGTGTCACCTTACTGTGTCATCCCCACGCTGTCTGTACACCGCTCACCACGTGTCACCTTACTGTGTCATCCCCACGCTGTCTGTACACCGCTCACCACGTGTCACCTTACTGTGTCATCCCCACGCTGTCTGTACACCGCTCACCATGTGTCACCTTACTGTGTCATCCCCACGCTGTCTGTACACCGCTCACCATGTGTCACCTTACTGTGTCAGCCCCACGCTGTCTGTACACCGCTCACCATGTGTCACCTTACTGTCATCCCCACGCTATCTGTACACCGCTCACCACGTGTCACCTTACTGTGTCATTCCCACGCTGTCTGTACACCGCTCACCATGTGTCACCTTACTGTGTCATTCCCACGCTGTCTGTACACCGCTCACCACGTGTCACCTTACTGTGTCATCCCCACGCTGTCTGTACACCGCTCACCACGTGTCACCTTACTGTGTCATCCCCACGCTGTCTGTACACCGCTCACCACGTGTCACCTTACTGTGTCATCCCCACGCTTTCTGTACACCGCTCATTACTGTCACCTTACTGTGTCATCCCCACGCTGTCTGTACACCGCTCACCATGTGTCACCTTACTGTGTCATTCCCACGCTGTCTGTATACCGCTCACCATGTGTCACCTTACTGTGTCATCCCCACGCTGTCTGTACACCGCTCACCATGTGTCACATTACTGTGTCAGCCCCACGCTGTCTGTACACCGCTCACCATGTGTCACCTTACTGTGTCATCCCCACGCTGTCTGTACACCGCTCACCACGTGTCACCTTACTGTGTCATCCCCACGCTGTCTGTACACCGCTCACCACGTGTCACCTTACTGTGTCATCCCCACGCTGTCTGTACACCGCTCATTACTGTCACCTTACTGTGTCATTCCCACGCTGTCTGTACACCGCTCACCATGTGTCACTTTACTGTGTCATTCCCACGCTGTCTGTACACCGCTCACCATGTGTCACCTTACTGTGTCAGCCCCACGCTGTCTGTACGCCGCTCATTACTGTCACCTTACTGTATCATCCCCACGCTGTCTGTACACCGCTCACCATGAGTCACCTTACTGTATCATCCCCACGCTGTCTGTACACCGTCCACCATGTGTCACCTTACTGTCATCCCCACGCTGTCTGTACACCGCTCACCACGTGTCACCTTACTGTGTCATCCCCACGCTGTCTGTACACCGCTCACCATGTGTCACATTACTGTATCATCCCCACGCTGTCTGTACACCACTCACCATGTGTCACCTTACTGTATCATCCCCACGCTGTCTGTACACCGCTCACCATGTGTCACCTTACTGTGTCAGCCCCACGCTGTCTGTACACCGCTCACCATGTGTCGCCTTACTGTGTCAGCCCCACGCTGTCTGTACACCGTCCACCTTGTGTCACCTTACTGTCATCCCCACGCTGTCTGTACACCGCTCACCACGTGTCACCTTACTGTATCATCCCCACGCTGTCTGTACACCACTCACCATGTGTCACCTTACTGTATCATCCCCACGCTGTCTGTACACCGCTCACCATGTGTCACCTTACTGTGTCAGCCCCACGCTGTCTGTACACCGCTCATTACTGTCACCTTACTGTGTCATCCCCACGCTGTCTGTACACCACTCACCATGTGTCACCTTACTGTGTTATTCCCACGCTGTCTGTACACCGCTCACCATGTGTCACCTTACTGTGTCAGCCCCACGCTGTCTGTTGTCTAATCCTAACTTTTACCAGGTGTTTCATTGTTGCATAAAGTAATATAGCCTCCAATCCAGTACACTTAAGAATTTGTCATTTATTAATTCATTAAATAAAATAGATCTAGCCCTTAGATGGGAGCGCATATCCCCCAGGGTTATAATGCAAGAATAACAACGATTGACTTTGTTACAGAATATTTTATATCCTATTACAATCTTCCTTTAATACGCCCCCTGTACACCCACTGACCTCATCAGATAGACAACGTTTGTTCTCGTTATCCCGTCCTGTGCTTGTCAGTCAGAGAAGTAGATTCCTTTATGAGATGATCATTGTTCGGTATCTCTAGATTTGGTTCCTGAGCTTCACTTGCCCAGAATGATACATAAATGGTGACTTGTACACTCTTTCAGATAAACACTTTCACAGGGAGTTGCCCTTAAAGTAATCTCAACTCATTTCTTCGTTTAGATGTGTACAAAGCAAAATGGCTGTGCAAAGGCCCTACTGACTTTCATGAACTGTATTCATTATAAAGCAGATATAAATATGGAATTATGTAAAATATAATGTTTCTTGTAAATTAGTTTTCCACACTGTACACCGCTAATTCCTGTCACTATAATCTCTGTATTCACACTGATAACGCTCCGTGTCTTTCTGTTCCGGGGTTAGGTCTCGGTGCGCCATGACTTGTTGGAATTTACACCGGTGAACTTCTTTGCCCTGGGTTCTCCTATCGGAATGTTCCTCACTGTGCGAGGCTGGAACAAGATTGACGAAAGCTACAGACTACCGACGTGCAAAGGGTTCTTCAATATATATCACCCGGTACGTGGCCTTATGGCAAACTGGTTCCCACTCATTACCATGCTTCTTACATACATGTGACCATGCAGGAGGACATATAAGCAGTATTTCCATGCTGACAGACCACAGGGCCTTAGTGTGACCCCAGGGAGCGTCTGTACACACTGCACCATAGTATATATGACAGGAGCCAGCACCTTTGTACATGGGATACGTCAGTGAGATGTATGGGGTATTATGTAGTTCAGATGACCTGTGCTCACTATTAGCTCTATATCTCTGCCCACCAGTATCCGCACAGTATAATATAATCTATAACATATAGGAAAGATTCCTGGACTGCATACCCTGACTATATATATATATATATATATATATATATATTTATATATTATAAATTATAATGGGAGGTGCTACCTGATGAGACTAGTTGCAGGCACAGAAACAGACAAATTTTAGGTGCACAACTCCAAATTACTAATTATATATAAATACATTTGCAATCAATAGAGGTTTTTAGCATAATCCTGGCCAAGGTTTTCTTTTATTATACATTTTAACTCTTCACTGTGTTTATTATACATGTACCTCACTTTTTTATTTTCATTCTTTATATGCAGCTGTGGCCGCTCTGAACTATCTCTTAACACTGCACTTTTCTTACTATGGCGGTGCCCTGGGGCGGCTTAGCTGGGCCGGTTTGGGGGGGGGGGGGTCCTGCGCTCTGGATTTGAACCCTAGTATGTTAGGGGCCTACCCTATATGTTAGGGGCCTACCCTAAAGAGGTTACCTGGATACGGTGGGTAGGCCCATATCCTTGGCCATGATAATCTATAACATATTTAGTGTTCCCTCTAGCTCCGGTGGCAGGCAGGGCGCCGGAGCTAGAGAGGGCAATCTTGTGCGTGGCCCCGAAAAGGGGGCGTGGTTATGAAAAGGGGGCGTGTCTATAAGACTCATCCCCTTTTCGTCATCTTTGGAGGCGTGCCCGGCGCTTACGGACATGCCGGGCAGCCCCCAAGCCCTGCAGACAGGGAGAATAGATGCCGGGCGCATGCGCCCGGCGTCTATTCTCCGGCGGTGACCGGGTTACCGCATGTTTGTCCGCCCACGGGACACTGCGTCCCGCGGGTGAGAACGGCTCCCGCAGGCTGTTAGGGCAGGGCGCTTTTTGCCCTCCAGAAGGAGGGCAGGGCGCCGCGCCCCGCTAAAACAGCCTAGCGGGAACGCTAATATTACAAGCACCTCTGCCCACACATTATACTGGTTGATACACATACAGGACGTGCCCCCCCACAAGTAGTTCTGTTCTGCCATCAGGTATAACTGCCAGCCTCTTATAGGCGCTGCCAGAACCGGTGAGAAGCGTTGGTGATGTCACTGCCGCAGACGGTGTTCAAGAGTGACTGGTCTGTGCCGGGCTGCTTCTCATTAGTGCCAGCTGAATGTACCTGAAGGTGCCACCACATCACCAGCATCAGTCCCCGGCTGCCATGGTCTCAGGAGTAGCCGCTGTGCCCTGCTGTAATCTTAGGAAGCAAGTCACTAACACCGCACATTTACTTTCTACTTCATGGTCCATAGGGATACCTTGGGGTATAGGTGATGCTGAGTCATCTGACCTCCCAGGATGCTTCGGGCCTCCCCCTATACCCCGCCCCCAGGTCAAGGCACCTCAGTTTCGCAGGAGTCGGGTCACTGCTTACGCGAGGGGGGGCTGGTTCAGCCCCTAAGATTACTGCAGAGTGGACAGTCCAGTAGGACGCCCGCACTGTCGCTCCACCACCCAGCCAGCGCCGAGACACCGGTACAGATCTGGGGATCTCGGCGGGACCTCTGGGGTCTTGGCTAGCAGGGACCCCGGAGGATCCCTGAACGGTGGCCCGGCGCGACGGGGAGCAGGTAAGCCGAACAGCAGTCCATTTCCCTCAGGGCTGGGGACTCCCTGGCGATGACAGCGGTGGAGCCAGGCACTGAGGTCTGCGCTTCCACAGGCCACCGGGGGACACAGGCTGGACAGGTGTGGAGGCACTGTAAGAGCTCCAGCGTCCCAGGGGTTAAACACTGGCCAGGGGAGGCAGCCTTCCCTGTCTAACAGGTGGCTCCTCCCTGCTACACAACGCGCCATTCCACTGCGGTCTGGCTGGCTCTGGCAGCTCTACTCCTCCGGCTCCACCCCCTCGGTGTTCTCCGGCCATTTTCCCCTGGCTGAGAGTCGCAGTTCACAGACATACCTCTCCTCCTGGTGGTCATGGTCAGTGTATGTAGCACTTAGTCCTACCAGGCGCTGAGTCTGTGTAGTTGATTGGTAGTGCCATTAGTGCAGGTGCATTCATTCTTCATTGTATGTGACTTATGCCTGAGTTTGCTTTTTCTTTCTGTCAGCCATTTTAAGCTTTCCCTGTACTTATTCTTGTTAATGGCCCTAGCAGTGCCAGTGCTGTCAGGGTGGGAATTTACCTCACAGTTGCTCCGTTTTCTGTGTGGTGGGTCACATACAGCGTGCATGCTATCCTGTACCATGTCTGGTAATGATGAGCCTGTGCTAAATAGTGCTCCTATCCTGCTTTCATGCTCTAAATGTAAGGCAGGGATAGGGGACGGGGGACGTGGTTAATGGGGGCTTATGTACAACATGTTATGCCCTCCCTGGTCCTTCTACTGCCTCAAATGTGGCTCAGGAACTCCCTTTGGCTTGTTTTTGCTCAGGCATTAACGCCCATTGCGGGACGTTTGGCGGCTCCCCCTGTGTATCCACGGTTAGGGTTCGTGCAGCATATGGTGGCCCCATCTCCCATACAGGGGGTTCCCAGGCAGATGGTGGTGGCGCAGTGCCCTCCCCAGCAGGGTGCGCCTTCTCAGGTTTCTGCGGAGCCTGTTTGGGTAAACTCACTCTCCACTACGGTACAGAACCTGACGGAGATTTTACAGAGCGAATTTCCGCTTAGGCCGGCAAAGAGACCATTGATGTCGTCTCAGTCCACGCATTATTATGAGGATGACATGACTGAGAGCTTCATGACTTATCTGACCCTGAGCTCTGTCCTCGGGAGGTGGAAACCAGGTCTAAGATATATATACCAGGCCTGATATGGGCAGTCCGTGAGGCCATGGTTATAGAGGAAGAGGAACTTCCGGCAGTTAGGTCCAAACATGCCAAGGATGTGAAGGGTACTGCTGCCATCTTTCCTTTTGTCTGATCAGCAGGTGGATCACTTGGAGGAGGTCTGGAAATTTCCTGGTAAGCGTTTCCAAGTGGATTCCCATGTGATCGCTTGGTAAAGAGTGCGACTTTGCCTATGCCGTCCATGTCCTCATTGAATGATGTTACAGACCGCAAAGTGGAAATTTGCTCAAAGTCCATGTATACCCTTTTAGGAGCGGCCTCCAGACCGGCCATGGCTATCTGCTGGATGGCCAGGGCAATGGAACGCTGGGCAGACTCCTGGAAGAGTCGTTGTCTTCGGCGGGTACCAGTGAGCAGGTGACTCTGGTTGGTAACCTCTGGGACTACGTATATTAATGAGGCCGCTTTGGATGTCAGCCTCTTAACCTCCAGGATTTCGGCTGCAGCAATTTTAGCTCGTGGCTCCTTGTGGTTACGCTCTTGGAGGGCAGACTCTAAAAAGGGTTTGGAGTCTTTGCCTTACAATGGCCAGGGCTTGTTTGGTCCTGACTTAGCTAAAATTGTGGATACGTTGGCATCAGCTAAATCTGCATGTCTTCCTTCTGTTTCTGCTCCCTCGGGGTCTCGGCCCTCGTCCTTTCGGCCCCAAGGTAAGCCTAAGCCTCAGTTCTTTACTAGACCGTCTGGCACCAGGAAGGGTTACCAAGCATAAGAAGCAGGCTTGGAGTACAAGACGTCCGGCTGCCAAGCCTGACTAGAAGTCCTCAGCCTGGCAGGGCGGGCCTCCCTTTTGGGGGATCCCCGGGTGGCAGACCGACTTCTTCAGTTCGTCCAGTGGTGGTGTCAGATCACCATAGACACTTAGGTAAGGGAAGTGGTCTCTCACAGGTACGCCCTCTCCTTCTGCAGGAGGCCTCTCCATCAGTTTTTCTGCACAGGCCTCCAGTCAAACCAGGACAAGGCCTTACAAATACAGGAAGTGGTACAATCTATGCTTCAAGCGGGGGTCATTGTGCCTGTCCCGTTACCCCAGAGGGGAACAGGTTGTTATTCCAACCTCTTTCTGGTTCAGAAACCGAACGGTTCCTATCGGCCTATCCTCAACCTCAAGTCCCTGAACAAATTCCTCAGGGTGCCTCAGTTCCGGATGGAAACCCTACGATCAATTATACTGGCTATGGAACCTGGGAATTTTATGGGGTCTCTGCATATTCTGATTGCTTCGGCTCACCAACGTTTTCTCAGGTTTGCTGTACTACAACAGCATTTCCAGTTTCAGGCCCTGCCGTTTGTCTTTTCTACTGCACCTTGGGTGTTTAACAAAATTATGGCGCTAATGGCAGCCCATCTGCGGCTACAGGGGGTCCGCCTGTTACCTTGCCTGGACGACCTTTTGCTGCTGGGTCTCCAGAGGCACTTCACCAACATCTACAGCTCTCACGGCTGCAGAATCTCGGCTGGCTGATCTACTGGAAGAAGTCCTCCCTAACCCCTTCACAGAGAGTGCTCCATCTCGGGGCGCTGTTGGATTCTCAACAGCAGGGGATCTTTCAAACTGAAGAAAAGATCTCCATTTTGCAGATGCTGGTACGCAAATGCCTTCACAGTTGTCGAGTGTCCATTCACTCAGCAATGCAGTTACTGGGCTCCATGGTGTCGACATTTGACATGGTGGAGTATGCCCAGGTTCATTCCAGGCCTCTACAGAGGTTAATCCTCTCCAGGTGGAACGGTTTGCCCCATCTGATAAAGACAGTCGATGTATCGCCCAGTGTGTAGGGACTGCCCGATATGTCGGCCCTTCGGCAAGGGGGGGGTCATGTGTTGCATCGCTGGGTACACACGTCGTTTAATGTGTACCCAGTTTGGGTGATAGATGAGCCCAATTTCCGTAATTAAATAATATTTGCTGAATTTCCAAATAAGAAAGTTTTAGCCAAGGGGTGCTGGGGGAAAAGTGCTGATACTGAAGGGCGCCGTGTTTCAAAAATTTTTGTGAGCCATTGGTATGATCTCTAAAGACACTCTGCAAGTGTAATAACATGCTCATTTAGTGTGTTGGGCTGTTACTGACCATGCAGGTTCCTCTCCTCAGCTGGACCCTGTTGCCTACAGACTGGAGCCGATGATAGTCCCAGATTTGGATCTGAAACCCGTCCTCGTCCCACATCACAAGGGCAGAAAGAGGCTACATCTCGGTAAGTTGTTTGGCCTATGTGAATGTTATTGAACGTCTGGTTAGATCTCCACACTGGTTCCAGCTTCTGTTTGGCAGAGTTGAAGGAGAGCCTGAGCCGCATGGGGTCGGACCTGAAGCACGGGTTCATCAGCTCACTCCGCTCGGCGTGGCAGACCCTCAATGATTTTGCCCGTGCGCACACGTCTTCTCCTCAGCTCCAGGCAGAGTTGGAGAAAGTTGCGGATCAGATTAAGGAGGAAGAGGACAAACAGCAGGTGGAAGGTGATGATGTGCAATGTGTGGGGGTTATATTCCATGACCATAGATTGGGAACCTGAATATTACACTTGTGTTTTTTTACATGAAAGCTGATAAGTTGGATAGTACGGATTCCTGGCGGGAGGAGGAGCTCGCTGTGAAGATTGGGATGTTGAATGGTGGTCGCAGAATCGACTATGTCCTTCAAGAGAAGCCCATCGAGAGCTTCAATGAGTACCTGTTTGCTCTGCAGAGTCACCTGTGTTACTGGTGGGTACCTAAGCAGAGGGCTTGGATAGAGTCTGACGGCCGTACGATGCAGGTTCAGTGCTGTACGCTGAGATACGGTTCCTGTGTCCTGTAGGCAATACTGTTATTTGTAACCTAAAGAGAAACTAAATCAGGGACCGACTCACATTGAGGTTAGGGGGACACTTACAGATGTGTTTCCACATACACTTATCCTCAAATTGCCCCAAATAGCCCCATTTATTGCATCACAGACTTTACGACTTAGCCGCGCCAAAACGCTAACTCTGAGTACCTAGTACACTATAATGGAACGAAGACACAACATTTAGGAAGCGGCAGCAAAATTGTACAATCTGCGGTAATACGGTAAGACAGGTATGATACAATTGCTTTATCTGCGCCTTTATGCCAGAACACCCGTGTACCCATGTTGAGGGAAAAGTACACAGCACAGGAATCTCGCCAGGCGTATTGCAAAATAAGGTGCAAAATGGAAAGGTATATGAGGACATTCTGTATCAGGTCTTGTAAAGAGCATAGGTGGAGGTGTAACCCATAGTAACCGATCAGATCCTAGCCACCATTTCATAGCTATAATCTGGTTGCAATGAGTGGGAAGGGGGCCCGGCCCGGGGGGAGAGTGGGAAGGGATGGGGGCCGGGCCCGGGGAGAGAGAGTGGGAAGGGATGGGGGCCGGGCCCGGGGAGAGAGAGTGGGAAGGGATGGGGGCCGGGCCCGGGGAGAGAGAGTGGGAAGGGATGGGGGCCGGGCCCGGGGAGAGAGAGTGGGAAGGGATGGGGGCCGGGCCCGGGGAGAGAGAGTGGGAAGGGATGGGGGCCGGGCCCGGGGAGAGAGAGTGGGAAGGGATGGGGGCCGGGCCCGGGGAGAGAGAGTGGGAAGGGATGGGGGCCGGGCCCGGGGAGAGAGAGTGGGAAGGGATGGGGGCCGGGCCCGGGGAGAGAGAGTGGGAAGGGATGGGGGCCGGGCCCGTGGAGAGAGAGTGGGAAGGGATGGGGGCCGGGCCCGGGGAGAGAGAGTGGGAAGGGATGGGGGCCGGGCCCGGGGAGAGAGAGTGGGAAGGGATGGGGGCCGGGCCCGGGGAGAGAGAGTGGGAAGGGATGGGGGCCGGCCCGGGGAGAGAGAGTGGGAAGGGATGGGGGCCGGGCCCGGGGAGAGAGAGTGGGAAGGGATGGGGGCCGGGCCCGGGGAGAGAGAGTGGGAAGGGATGGGGGCCGGGCCCGGGGAGAGAGAGTGGGAAGGGATGGGGGCCGGGCCCGGGGAGAGAGAGTGGGAAGGGATGGGGGCCGGGCCCGGGGAGAGAGAGTGGGAAGGGATGGGGGCCGGGCCCGGGGAGAGAGAGTGGGAAGGGATGGGGGCCGGGCCCGGGGAGAGAGAGTGGGAAGGGATGGGGGCCGGGCCCGGTGAGAGAGAGTGGGAAGGGATGGGGGCCGGGCCCGGGGAGAGAGAGTGGGAAGGGATGGGGGCCGGGCCCGGTGAGAGAGAGTGGGAAGGGATGGGGGCCGGGCCCGGGGAGAGAGAGTGGGAAGGGATGGGGGCCGGGCCCGGGGAGAGAGAGTGGGAAGGGATGGGGGCCGGGCCCGGGGAGAGAGAGTGGGAAGGGATGGGGGCCGGGCCCGGGGAGAGAGAGTGGGAAGGGATGGGGGCCGGGCCCGGGGAGAGAGAGTGGGAAGGGATGGGGGCCGGGCCCGGGGAGAGAGAGTGGGAAGGGATGGGGGCCGGGCCCGGGGAGAGAGAGTGGGAAGGGATGGGGGCCGGGCCCGGGGAGAGAGAGTGGGAAGGGATGGGGGCCGGGCCCGGGGAGAGAGAGTGGGAAGGGATGGGGGCCGGGCCCGGGGAGAAAGAGTGGGAAGGGATGGGGGCCGGGCCCGGGGGGAGAGAGTGGGAAGGGATGGGGGCCGGGCCCGGGGGGAGAGAGTGGGAAGGGATGGGGGCCGGGCCCGGGGGGAGAGAGTGGGAAGGGATGGGGGCCGGGCCCGGGGGGAGAGAGTGGGAAGGGATGGGGGGTGACCCCAGGGAGAGAGTGGGAAGGGATGGGGGCCGAGCTTGGGAGAGAGTGGGAAGCGATGGGGGGTGGCCCTGGGGAGACGGTGGGAAGCGAAGGGGGCTGGCCCAGGGTGGTAGGGGGCGGCATTGAGTATAAGCGAAAGTGGGGTGGAATTGCTTTATGGGAAAGAGTTTACTTTGGGTGTAATATTGAATGGAGCACGGAGGGGGGTATAAGATGCAGGTGGGTTATATGGATGGATGGTATAGGTGGGTGCAGAGAAGTATGGGGGGGGGGTCTCAGATTTGGAGACAGTTAAGGACATATCTGCAATAAATAACAAGTGACATTAAAATAAATCAGAAGATGGAATAATGGAACTAAGGTTACACAAACAATAAGGCTGAAAAAGTGAGAACTAATAATAATATTAAAGTGAGTGTGTGTGGAGTGTGTGTGGAGTGTGTGTGGAGTGTGTGTGGAGTGTGTGTGGAGTGTGTGTGGAGTGTGTGTGGAGTGTGTGTGGAGTGTGTGTGGAGTGTGTGTGGAGTGTGTGTAGAGTGTGTGTGGAGTGTGTGTGGAGTGTGTGTGGAGTGTGTGTGGAGTGTGTGTGGAGTGTGTGTGGAGTGTGTGTGGAGTGTGTGTGGAGTGTGTGTGGAGTGTGTGTGTGGAGTGTGTGTGTGGAGTGTGTGTGTGGAGTGTGTGTGTGGAGTGTGTGTGTGGAGTGTGTGTGTGGAGAGTGTGTGTGGAGAGTGTGTGTGGAGAGTGTGTGTGGAGTGTGTGTGGAGTGTGTATGTATACCGGCACGCCACATTCCAGTAATAAATAATTGCCCTGGTGCCCCCCAAGATGTTCCCTAAGAAACAACACATGCACTTACGGGTCTTGTAATGTAAGAATCACACTGACAACGTCTTCTTGATAAAAGTCATTTGGACTGAAACGTTGAACAAGAGACACAGTTGTCAGTGTGATTCTTACATTACAAGACCCGTGAGTGCCGCCATTCATGTTAATTGTGTATGTATGTGTGTATATGTGTATATACATGTCCATGAATCGCACACATCACTTCTGAGAAAACGTTGTGGGTGCCAGATCTGAACACACCGTCCGTTTCTTGGAGCTGAAGTTAGGAATGTAACCAGAACACCATTTCAATTGGCAAGAAAAGTTATACTATCAAAGTCCAGAACATGGGGTGAAAAAAGCCATCTCATAACACACTGGACAGAGCGATAATCAACACTTTATATAATCCAATATGATTTCAGGGTGAGCCATGCTCTAAACCCCGTATATGTCTCCTTCCTCAGGGGACGGCTACAATATACCACTACATGAACTGGCTTACTGTATATCCCCCCACCAGTTACTTAGGTAATCATAGGACTCGCCTGTGTAATCCCAAATTGCCAGGTCGGCAAAGCAGCCCCACCGTCTGCATAATACCGGACATCACACTGGCAAGTGGAACTAACGTGGCGGCTCAAGCCGCCGGGGAGGAAACACTGGTTCCCAGGTGCCAGAAGTAACGTAGCGGCACTCCCAGTTTCTCGGCAGTGCAGACCACCCGGGGATTTACATTAGTTTCCTAATATCACTGATTCCTGGTCCAATCCCGGCATACGCGTCAGGTGGAACCAAGAAAGATTAAAATGTATCCTTACTTGTTACCATGGTTACATAAAGCCAGAAGCGATACATAAATCACACAGATACCTTGTACAATATAGCAGGCAACTCCCCAGGAGTTGTCTACCATTAACACAATATGACACCCTATACAATATCCGAATTACTCTACTCTAATGAGTCACACATAATAATACAGCATTTGTCTAAGATATGCAAAAACTTCATGTGAGCTTCATTAGTGCTTAAACATAGGTGAATTAATGAAGAAATATATGAAAAATATTTGGACAGAAAATGCACATATAGGAGCAGCTATAGATCATAACCCGAATGACTGGGTCCAAATAGATCATTTGGGAACGAGAACCCCTTATTCAGCCCGTGGGACACCGTGGCTCTGAGTGATGAAACCATCATCTCCCTCCTGTTTCCAAAGCAGCTATCCGCTCTTTAATCATTCGTATGGTCTTACCAACATAAAGTTTCTTGCAAGGGCAAGTGATCATGTATGTCACAAAACGCGTCTCGCAACACATACGGTGCCTGAGGCGATATACATAACAGTCCCACTGGTGGGGTGTATAAAGGTGTTACCAGTCAACATATGTTCACAGTTCTCACAGCCCATGCATCTAGAGGCACCAGTCTGTAACTATGTTGGCAAGACCATACGAATGATTAAAGAGCGGATCGCGATGCATCAGTCCTCGATTAAAAAGGCTGATGCTAAATTAGACTCCAGCACTGCACCAGTCACCAAACACTTAGTAACCCACGGCCACACCATCAAGGGCTTCCTCCTTATGCCCACTGACCATATTCCACCCTTCAGGAGGCAGATGGATTCATCACTCAGAGCCACGGTGCCCCACGGGCTGAATAAGGGCTTCTCCTTCTCTCCTTTTTTATAATCTGAAAGAAATGATGTATTTGGACCAGGGATTTGCAGGCTCGGAGTAGTTCGGATTTTCCGGCCAAATTCAGATTTTTCCTGCCAGAAATCGGGCCTCAGAGAGAGGCAAAACGTCATCGTTCATGAACAAACATCATCTTCCATGGACGTTTTGCCTCTTTCTGAGGCCGATTTCTGGCGGATTAGTTCGGATTTTCCGGCCAAATTCAGATTTTTCCTGCCAGAAATCGGGCCTCAGAGAGAGGCAAAACGTCATCGTTCATGAACAAACATCATCTTCCATGGACGTTTTGCCTCTTTCTGAGGCCCGATTTCTGGCAGGAAAAATCTGAATTTCTCCGTAAAATCCGAACTAATCCAAGCCTACACTTCCCTGGTTTTGACCCAGTCATTCGGGTTATGATCTATAGCTGCTCCTATATGTGGATTTTCTGTCCAAATATTTTTCATATTTCTACTTCAGGGTCCATAGGGGTCCACAGGGTGACCTTGGGGTATAGCTGGATCCTCGGGCACCACGGAGTTAAAGCTTTTAGCTGCTCCCAGGATGCACTTGGGTCCAACCTCCCCTATACACCGCCCCCGAGCCACAGGCACCTCAGTTTGAGATGGTGCCCGGCCGCAGTCGGGTCACCCTGCGGGGGGGGCTGCAGGAGCAGCCCCCTAAAGCTTTTTATTTAACTAGTTTAAATTTATTTTTACATTAGCTTTGTTCTCCAGAGCGGCAGCGCTGGGCTGTCTGTACAGACGCCCACGCTGCCGCTCCTTCTCCCTGCTGGCGCCGCGACGCCAGCACTGAACTGGGGATCGCGGCTGGGGAAGCCAGAGTCTGTACTAGCCGGACTCTGGTTTCCCCCGGGACTGCTGCCGGAAGACGCCGGGGAGCTTAAGGTAAGCCGCGCACCGCTGATTAGCGGCGGTGCGCGGGTAATGCCTTTTATATGCAGTCCCATGCCCCCGGTCTAGGGGACAGACCGGGGGCGCTAGCGGTGGCGGCGGACCCCCCCTCCATCGGAGGCATACCCCGCCAGACCACTAGACCACCAGGGTAAATTAAGCGGCAAGCGGGATGCCGCAACCTTGGGGGTTAAATATGCTAGCCAGGGGAGGAAGCCTTCCCTGTCTAGCGGCTCCTCCCCTCAGCTCAGCGCGCCTTTCAGCTCGGAGTCTGGCGTCGCTGAGCTGCAGTTACTCGGCCACTCCTCCTCTGAGGTCTCCAGCGGCCATTTTCTTACTGGCAGCGCGGATACACTCAGGGAGCACGCGGACCGGTCCCCCTGTGTACCTCTCCCCCGACAAGGACAGTGTACACAGCACTATAGCCTTCCCAGACACTGAATCTGGGAGGTTGATTGTAGTGGAAAGGTGCAGTGAGTATATCTTCCTGCATGGTATGTGACTTTTGCTAGTGCTGCCTGTCTGTGCTTATTTCTACTTACTGTCAGCCTTTACCTATCCCTTTCCTTCTCCTACAAGCCCTACAGGTGTGCGGGGGAAGGGCGTTTCTACTGACCTCTCTTATATAGATCACGTATTTGTGAGGTCCGTCACATACAGTTGTGTGCTACACGGTGCCATATTGTGGGCTGTTGTTCAGCACACTGGTGAGTGCGCACGTTTTCTTCCTAAGTCATGTCTGAGGAGGAGATTGAGCACTCCGGGGCTCCGGCATTGTTCTCCTGCAGGCGCTGTTCTGCAGGAGTGGATAGGGAGGATTTGTCACAGGACGGCCTGTGCGGACGGTGCCAGGCGGTCCCTGGTACGTCTAAACCTCCCATGTCGCAGGAGCCACCATGGGCGATTTTTTGCCAGGTGCTGGTGTCCATCGCGGACCATCTGTCGGTCCCGACTGCCGCCCCTACTAGGGCGTTGCCCCAGCCTGCCATCCCCCATTCCCCGGGTGTCCCACAATTATTGCAGACTCCCCCGGGGTCTCAGCCTGTTGGTCCCTATGCGGGGTTGCCAATGTATATTCAGTCCACCCCTGTGGCACAGCCGGCTGTGGTGCCGTTTCAGGCTCCTGTGACAGCTCCTCCACCCTGGGTGGATGCGCTTTCCCACACTGTCCAAGATTTGGCGGCAGCATCTTCGGCTTTTCAGTCGATGTTGCGCAGTAACGTGCCCTCCAGGGCGTCTAAACGCTCAGTCATGGCACAGGCTGCGCATCTTTCGGATTCTGAGGGGTCCTCGGATGATGGTGAGGTGCAGGATGACTCAGCCTCAGATGCCTCAGTCCAGGAGGTAGACACTAAGTCTTCCATCAATGTGCGGGCTCTGGTTAAGGCGGTGCGGGCCATTCTTCTGATTGAGGATGAGGCACCCGCTCCCAAGTCAAGGTATCCTAGTTTTAAAAAAGCTAAGGTTACTTCTACAGCGTTCCCCTTGTCTGATCAGTTGACTGATCACATGGCGGTAGCCTGGCAGACGCCCAGTAAGCGTTTCCTGCCACAGAAACGCTTGGCGTTCAATTATCCATTCCCGGAAGCACATTGTAAGAAATGGGAAACTCCGCCTGCAGTCGATTCCCATGTAACACGCCTCATCAGGAGTGCTACTTTGCCATTGCCGTCTATATCCTCGCTGAAGGATCCTACGGACAGGAAGGTGGAGACTTGTCTAAAGTCTATTTATTCTCTCTCAGGGGCTGTAGCCCGGCCGTCCATGGCCATCTCCTGGGGGCAAGGCCATTGAGGGGTGGGCCAACGCCTTGGAGGACACGTTTACGGATGAATCTCCGGACGTCCAGAGGGCGTTGTTAGGACAGATGAGAGATGCCGCCTCCTACATTGGAGAAGCATCTTTGGATGCTAGCCTGTTGACCTCTAGGGTTTCGGCGGCAGCAGTGTCTGCTCGTAGATCCTTGTGGTTGCGGTCTTGGAGAGCAGACGCGGATTCAAAGAAAGGCTTGGAGGCCTTACCTTTTAATGGGGAATTACTATTTGGTCCGGACCTGGACAAAATAGTAGATACCCTGGCAAAATCCAAGTCAGCCTTCCTCCCTTCAGCTACTACACCTGCTAAGGTCCGGAGGTCGGCGTTTCGTTCCTTTCGGGTTCAGGGCAAGGCAAAGGGTCAGTCCTTCCCGAGGCAGTCCGCACCCAAGACCGCCTCAAAGCCAAAGAAGCAAGCCTGGAGTGCTAGGCGCCCTTCTTCCAAGCCAGAAGATAAGCCTTCTGCGTGATGGGACGGGCCTCCCTCTGGGGGACCCCAGAGTGGGAGGCCGACTTCTTCAATTCGCCCAGTGCTGGCACAATACCACCACGGATGCCTGGGTGCGAGAAGTGGTCTCCCAGGGGTACGCCCTGTCTTTTCGGCACAGGCCGCCTTGCCAGTTTTTTTGCCCAAGTAATTCTCGGGACAAAACCAAGGCCTTGCAGGTTCAGGAAGCCATAGAGGCCTTGCTGACGGCGGGGGTCATTATACCCGTACCACAGTCTCAACGTGGGATGGGGTCTTACTCTACGCTGTTTCTGGTGCAGAAACCCAATGGCTCTCATCGCCCCATCCTCAATTTGAAGTCCCTGAACAGGTTTCTCAGGGTTCCCAAATTCAGGATGGAAACTTTGCGTTCCATCATACTGGAGATGGAACCGGGGGATTATATGGTCTCCCTGGATGTCCAGGACGCCTACCTCCATGTGCCTATAGCAACATCGCACCAACGGTTTCTGCGATTTGCTATTCTCCACAACCACTACCAATTCAGGGCTCTACCCTTTGGTCTCTCCACGGCACCTAGGGTATTTACCAAGGTGATGGCGGCTCACCTTCGGAGCCAGGGGATACGGTTGCTACCGTATCTAGACGACCTCCTCTTGCTGGCAAGCTCCCCGGAGGTACTGATCCAGCATCTCCACCTGACGGTCGCTTGTCTACAGGCGCACGGCTGGTTGATCAACTGGAAGAAATCCTCCCTCATCCCATCACAACGGATGGTTCATTTGGGGGCCCTGCTGGACTCTCGTCAGCAACGGATTTTTCTGACTCCAGGAGAAGGTCCCCTCCTTACAGCTGCGGATTCACAGTTGTCTGAGCAGTGGCAGAGTGTCGGTGCACTCAGCGATGAGAGTTTTGGGGTCCATGGTGTCGGCATTCGACATGGTGGAGTTTGCCCAGTTCCATTCCAGGCCCCTGCAGGGGCTGATTCTTCCGGAATGGAACGGAGTGCCACACAGGATCCGCTCTCAGATGCTGGTGTTGTCCTCGGAGGTGCGTCTGTCCCTAGCCTGGTGGCTGCAGACAACTCATCTCCTAGAGGGGCGCCCCTTTTGGATCCCGGAATGGGTTCTGCTCACGACAGATGCCAGTCTCCGGGGTTGGGGGGCGGTGACAGGCTCCTTGTCACTTCAGGGTCGTTGGTCGGCGGAGGAAGCGATTCTTCCCATCAACATCCTGGAACTGCGGGCAGTATACAGAGCCCTGCAGTCGTCCGGCACCGCTCTTCACGGAAGGGCCGTTCAGGTGCAGTCAGACAACGCCACCACGGTGGCGTACATCAATCACCAGGGAGGGACTCGCAGTCGAGCTGCGATGTCTGAGGTGTCCCGCGTCCTGGCTTGGGCGGAGCGCTATCTTCCAGCTCTCTCGGCAGTTTTCATCCCAGGAGTCCTCAATTGGGTGGCAGACTTCCTCTGCCGTTACGACGTGCATCCCGGGGAATGGTCGCTTCATCCAGAGGTATTCCAACTACTCGTGGACAAGTGGGGGCTGCCAGAGCTGGACCTGATGGCGTCCCGTCACAATCACAAGCTGCCTGTGTACGGGTCAAGGACAAGGGACGCAGGCGCAAGTCTGATAGACGCGCTGTCGGTGAAATGGCTGTTTCAACTGGCTTACTTGTTCCCTCCGATATCTCTGCTGCCTCGGGTCCTGCGCAAGTTCAAACAGGACGGAGGCACACTGATCCTGGTGGCCCCAGCGTGGCCCAGAAGGCCGTGGTACTCCAATCTGCGGAGCCTGTCCATCGACGCTCCGTACCTCCTACCTCAACGGCGGGACCTGTTGTCTCAGGGGCCCTGTCTTCACCCGGTAACTGGGTCGACTATCTTTGACGGCGTGGCTCTTGAGACAGCCGTCCTGAGGTCTCGGGGCTTTTCTAGCTCCGTTATTACCACCATGCTGAGGGCGCGCAAGCCTGCTTCCGCGAGGATCTATCACAGAGTGTGGCACACTTACTTTCAGTGGTGCGAGGCCAGAAAATATGATCCCCAGGTGTTCCGGGTTTCGTGTATTCTGGCTTTCCTTCAGTCGGGTTTGGACTTAGGATTACGTCTTTCTTCGCTGATGGTGCACGTGTCTGCTCTGTCGGTGTGGTTCCAGCGCAGGATCGCAGCGATGCCGGACGTACACACCTTTTTCCAGGGTGTTTTGAGAATCCAGCCTCCCTTTGTGCCACCTGTGGCCCCGTGGGATTTGGCGGTGGTTCTTCGGGCCTTACAGGGTCCTCCTTTTGAGCCCTTGGAGTCAGTGGAGCTCAAGTGGCTAACTTTTAAAACTGTTTTCCTCTTGGCAATTGCTTCTGCCAGGAGGGTTTCAGATTTGGGGGCGCTTTCTTGTCGTCCCCCTTTTCTGATTTTTCATCAGGACAGAGCGGTGCTTCGCACTCGTCCTGAATTCCTGCCTAAGGTGGTTTCCAGGTTCCACATTAATCAGGAAATTGTTGTACCAGCCTTTCAGTCGCCTGATCTTTCGGCTGGGGAGGCTTCCTTAGACGTTGTCCGTGCACTCCAGGTTTATGTGGACCGGACTAGTACTGTGAGGTAGTCGGATTCTTTGTTTATCCTCTTTGGTTTTCACAAGAGGGGTTGGCCTGCCAACAAACAGACTCTAGCCCGTTGGCTTCGTTCTGTTATTATTGAGGCTTATATGCAGGAGGGTTTACCTGTTCCAGCCTCTGTTAAGGCTCATTCCACTCGGTCCGTGGGCCCTTCTTGGGCTGCTAGCCGTGGCGCCTCTGCTGTTCAGCTCTGTAAGGCGGCCACCTGGTCTTCCATTCAGACCTTTTTGAGGTTCTATGCGTTTGACACATTTGCCTCTCAGGATGCATCCTTTGGGCGCCGGGTTCTCCTATCAGCACAGGAGCGTCCCCGCCCTTAGTTGGACTGCTTTGGGACATCCCCAAGGTCACCCTGTGGACCCCTATGGACCCTGAAGTAGAAAACAAGATATATGGTAAGAACTTACCTTTGTTATCTCTGTTTCTACGAAGTCCATAGGGTCCACAGGGCACCCGCCCTGACGCACCTGGCTTCATATGGGCTTTGTGACTGGTCACCGGTTTTCCGTCTCCCATTTCTGTGAGTATGGTTCTTGTGTGTTCCAGTCTTCCTTCTCTCTGTTTCGTCTCCTCCTCCGGCCTGGGCTGCTTACCAACTGAGGTGCCTGTGGCTCGGGGGCGGGGTATAGGGGAGGTTGGACCCAAGTGCATCCTGGGAGCAGCTAAAAGCTTTAACTCTGTGGTGCCCGAGGATCCAGGATCCAGCTATACCCCAAGGTCACCCTGTGGACCCTATGGACTTCGTAGAAACAGAGATAACAAAGGTAAGTTCTTACCATATCTCTTGTTATTTCTTCATTAATTGCTTTGTTTTTTCCAGCATTGTTTTGGCCTAATAAGACCTTGTCAGAGTATTTTTGAGGCGGCCGTCAGTGTTCTCTGTTACCTTCACCAACCGTATTGCCGATAATCCCTGACCCTATACGCCTGTTTTCTGTGTGTCATTGTCCATGTTACAAGTCACTGGTCCCATCTCATACGGTCTCTCTCTTTGCAGGGAATCTGAGGACACCGCTCTGCTAATTCTGAAAGAAATTTACAAGTCCATAAATATGATGCCAGATCAGCAATTACAGTAGAAGCTGGTGTCAGCCCATGTAAGTGCGGACGGTGACTGTCATCTACATGATGAGATTGTACAGCAGACGAGTCTGGTATCCCACTCTCTGCATCTACACCGGATGTAGGCTGAGTGGGGAGACAGGTCTAACGGGGACAGACGTCACACTGGTTCATGGAACCAGTGTGAGGTGACGTGTCCTTTGTGACATGGAGCGTTATCCTGCTGGAACCACTGTGAGATAACGTGTGCTGTGTGACATGGAGCGTTATCCTGCTGGGACCAGTGAGAGGTGACGTGTGCTGTGTGACATGGAGCGTTATCCTGCTGGAACCAGTGTGAGATGACGTGTGCTGTGTGACATGGAGCGTTATCCTGCTGGTACCAGTGTGAGGTGACGTGTGCTGTGTGACATGGAGCGTTATCCTGCTGGGACCAGTGTGAGGTGACGTGTGCTGTGTGACATGGAGCGTTATCCTGCTGGAACCAGTGTGAGGTGACGTGTGCTGTGTGACATGGAGCGTTATCCTGCTGGGACCAGTGTGAGGTGACGTGTGCTGTGTGACATGGAGCGTTATCCTGCTGGAACCAGTGTGAGGTGACGTGTGCTGTGTGACATGGAGCGTTATCCTGCTGGGACCAGTGTGAGGTGACGTGTGCTGTGTGACATGGAGCGTTATCCTGCTGGGACCAGTGTGAGGTGACGTGTGCTGTGTGACATGGAGCCTTATCCTGCTGGAACCAGTGTGAGGTGACGTGTGCTGTGTGACATGGAGCGTTATCCTGCTGGGACCAGTGTGAGGTGACGTGTGCTGTGTGACATGGAGCGTTATCCTGCTGGGACCAGTGTGAGGTGACGTGTGCTGTGTGACATGGAGCGTTATCCTGCTGGGACCAGTGTGAGGTGACGTGTGCTGTGTGACATGGAGCGTTATCCTGCTGGTACCAGTGTGAGGTGCCGTGTGCTGTGTGACATGGAGCGTTATCCTGCTGGGACCAGTGTGAGGTGACGTGTGACATTGAGCGTTATCCCGCTGGGACCAGTGTGAGGTGACGTGTGCTGTGTGACATGGAGCGTTATCCCGCTGGAACCAGTGTGAGGTGACGTGTGCTGTGTGACATGGAGCGTTATCCTGCTGGGACCAGTGTGAGATGACGTGTGCTGTGTGACATGGATCGTTATCCTGCTGGGACCAGTGTGAGGTGACGTGTGCTGTGTGACATGGAGCGTTATCCTGCTGGGACTAGTGTGAGGTGACGTGTGCTGTGTGACATGGAGCGTTATCCTGCTGGGACAAGTGTGAGGTGACGTGTGCTGTGTGACATGGAGCGTTATCCTGCTGGGACCAGTGTGAGGTGACGTGTGCTGTGTGACATGGAGCGTTATCCCGCTGGGACCAGTGTGAGGTGACGTGTGCTGTGTGACATGGAGCGTTATCCTGCTGGGACCAGTGTGAGGTGCGCGGTCGTTTTTCGCCTTAGTACGCAACTTATGATCTTTTTCCCGGTAATTTATCTTTAGTGTCCAAAAGGTTCTGAAAGAAATCCCCAAATTTTTAGCCAAAAAATAGGGATTTTGCAATTTTTCTTTCTCCTGGTTGGGATGGAGAAAACTTTTCTCCCCGTTTTTTGCGCCTGTTTTTTGTTGAAAATGTCAGTTTTTTGGGCGAAAAATGGTCGTTTTTGCCGCTAATTGAATACGGGCCCATAGCCGGGAGTAAATTCCTGCTCAGGTGTGAGGACTGGGATTTACCTGTAACGTCGCTCAGCGGGATTAGTACGCGGATCTTACTGGTGTCTGAGTCTTACAGCCTATTTATGCCTCTGCACAGGTGACGTCCGGACGCCCTGAGGACACCAAGTAGAAGATTGAAGCATTTTCGTGGATTAGATCAAAGGTTTTTATTATTAATAAACTTTGCTCAGTCTGGGCAGAACTATTGCAGAGTTTTATCAGCCGCTTTCCTGCGCTGTGTACGCGTGCCGCAGATACACTGTATGGAGACCGCCCGCAGCACCATCGTTTTAATGAAAATAAAGGGTTAATCTTCTAGGATGTAATGAGCTCCGTCATTGCAGTGTATAGTGTATAGTGTATACTTAGGGTCCTTTTGCTTAGAAGGTGCTATTTCAGGATCTCAGGGGCTTCATGTTGTAGAGAATATTTACATCCTTCTGTATCTGCACAGAATCATTTCACTATATGTCATTGTTTTATTACGATATCAGGATTTCAGTATAATTTTATCCTCCGACCCTGGTTCTACACAATGTGACACCCCGGGCACAGGCCGGTAATGTGTGTGATACCCATGTGACACCCCGGGCACAGGCCGGTAATGTGTGTGATACCCACGGGCACAGGCCGGCAATGTGTGTGACACCCCGGGCACAGGCCGGCAATGTGTGTGATACCCATGTGACACCCCGGGCACAGGCCGGCAATGTGTGTGATACCCATGTGACACCCCGGGCACAGGCCGGTAATGTGTGTGATACCCATGTGACACCCCGGGCACAGGCCGGTAATGTGTGTGACACCCCGGGCACAGGCCGGTAATGTGTGTGACACCCCGGGCACAGGCCGGTAATGTGTGTGACACCCCGGGCACAGGCCGGTAATGTGTGTGACACCCCGGGCACAGGCCGGTAATGTGTGTGACACCCCGGGCACAGGCCGGTAATGTGTGTGACACCCCGGGCACAGGCCGGTAATGTGTGTGACACCCCGGGCACAGGCCAGTAATGTGTGTGACACCCCGGGCACAGGCCAGTAATGTGTGTGATACCCCGGGCATAGACCTTTGTGATACACTTAGTGCCTACTTGCAGTTTGTGTGATTTTTTAAAGTTACAAATGCTCAAAAGACGATTCTGGGCCCAGACCGCGGAGACTGACACCTTGTGGGCTCAGCTGGTTACTACATGCCTCAGATATTTGTGGGTCGTTAGCTTAGTTCAGTGTTTCTCAAACTCCTCATGAAACCCCAACAGTGCATGTTTTCATGGTATCTCAGGAATAATTAGCACCACCTGTAGTGTTGTGTTACGGTGCGTATCCTCTAGCACAGGGCTGGCCAACCTGTGGCTCTCCAGCTGCTGTGAAACTACAACTCCCAGCATGCCCTGCAACAAGTTTGCTATTAAGGAATGCTAAAACTGTGGCAGGTAATGCTGGGACTTGTAGTTTCACAACAGCTGGAGAGCCACAGGTTGGCCATGGCTGCGCTAGCAGATAGTGGAACGACAGTACGATTACAACATTGTAATCATTCAGTGATTCCTCTTCCCCTGCGGAGCCTGCACTGAGCGATATGTCATTCAGTGCAGGCTCCCTCCCTCATCCCTGAATATGGTCAATCAATCGTTATCGGCAGATTCACCGGCATGTTCAGGCGATGATTGATGTCAAAAACGACCAGCGGGAGCGTGCACATCACTGGTAGTTTTCGCCATTTTCATGCACGATTAATGAGCGATTGAATGAGAACGATATCGTTATTGTTTAATCGCTCATTTTAATCGGCAAGTGGATACACGGCTTTAGTCAATGAACTCACCTGTTCTCCTGCTAGATGATCTGGAAAACATGCACTGTTAGGGTTCCATGAGGACCAGGTGTGAGAAACAGTGGTCAGATGATCAGATGTAGCCTTAGGATGATTGGCTGAGTCAGCGGTGTGTGCGGCACTAAGGGGTTATTATGTAATAGGCGCTGAGATTACGGAACCTGCGTGATTACAACCGATGCTCCGCTATATAAGCAGCGATCAGATAGAAGGCTGGTTTTCTATACAACTGATGGGTGCATTAGATTTAGCTGTAAAGTTGCATAAAACATGTACGTTCCGTAATCTCAGAGCCGGTTACATGTCCCCCTGAGAGGCTGAGCCTCAAACTTGTTCCTAAAACACCCAGATGTATATGAATCCTATTTTCAGTTGCAGCCAATGAGTTTGTGGATTGCCAATGTCTGCTCCTGCCTCAAGTTCCCGTCCAGGGCACGCGCCCCACGTCCTTATGTGTCTTTCACTTAATGTTTACTTTAGACAAATACAAAGGAAATTGGGGTGAAGGTACAGATTAGCCTCGTATAGTGACACCCGCCTCTTGAATTTTTGTTTAGTAGTTACTCAAATCTATAGTAATTAATTAATGAAAATAGCAAATAAAATAAATTTAAATACATTTATGAAACAAAGAATTTTTACTCTTAACAATAAAGGAATTTAAATAGTAAAAAGTTATTTGGAAACATGGGTAGTTCACACCAGGCCTGTACTGTACTCAATATGACCCCCCCCACCCCCACCTGGGCTAAAACCACAAAAGTGACACATTTTGGTAAGAGAGTAGTTTTTAAATATTTTATTTCTATCAAATTTACAAATTGGTAAAATCAACAAATGATCTTTTCTGTGAATAAAAGATAAATAATAAAGTTTTGATTTTATTTCTGGGAATCTTCTTGTGTTTCTCATAAAGTGTTTCCTGTAAATAAGTTTCTTTATACAAAGTGTAAACCAAAGTTTTAAATCACCAAGATGGCAGAAGAAAGTTATACTAATGCTCGGCCAGAGGTACATCACTGGGATTGTGCTGTGCCAGGCGGATCAGCTTCTCATGTGCATTGAAAGTGACACAAAAGATGTAAGATGAGTCTCTTCTTCAGGGTCCATAGGGATACCATGGGGATAGTATGGTTGGAGAGATCCAGGCAACAAACCGTTAAAGCTTTAGCTCCCATGATGCCTTGGGTCCTCCTCCATCTATACCCCACCCCTTGCCACAGGCCTTCAGTTTGTTGGGTGCGGCAGGATTAAAACGCACCTATGTAACGGGACTGCTCAGGCTTTTATTTTGTGTTTTATTTTATTTCTCTGTTTTTGGGTTAGCACTACTAAGCGTCTGAATTAAGACGCGTCTACCTCCGCTGGGCCACAAAACCAGTCATTGGGCTGGTGGTTCTGGCGGGTCTCTGCTGAGCTTGCTAGCAGCGATGCTGGGACCCGGACTGCAACCGGAAGCACTGAGTTGTCAGGTAAGGCAATTCCTCGCTTATGGGGAATAGCGCGTGGCAGTCCTTGCTTGTGGTGTCTGACGCACCAGAAGCTGCTGCATTCAGGGCCCGGGATTGTCTGCGTCCTCACTAGACCACCAGGACCTTAGCGTCTGACACCGGGAATCGGCAGCAGACCCGGCTGTTTGATGCAGCTTAGGAGAGGTAGGCGCTCCCCCGGCAGCTCCTCCCCCAACCCAGACGCGGTCCCTACGAAGTATTTTGCGCGTCTGGGCTGCTCCGCCTACCATGTGTATTTGAGGTGCTCACGGTCCACTACCAGTGCTCTGCTGTAGCTGTTGGTCTATGGAGGGTTTGGGTCAGTCTCCCTGTATACCTCTCCCTTGGTTAAGGTATATGGTGCTCTACATCCTACCATTCCTGGTGCTTGTGTAGTTGATTTAGAGCCTATTGTAATTATATTACATATGCATTGTATGTGACTGCTTGTCAATTATAACTATCACTGTTTTCTCTCCATCCTCTTGGGGTGGAGGTTTTTCTCTGAGTACTTCACATTCATTAAGATTTTGTGAAGGCTGTCACATTACATTGCATGTATTGCCTTTATTTTGAACATATCAAAAGATAAAAGGAAACATGAGGGGGAGCCCCCTGTGCTGGTTCCATGTAAATCATATATGGCCTGTTTGTCCCCTCGGGAAGTAAAGGATGGTTTGTGTGTTGTCTGTTATAAAGAGCCACCTCCCCAGTCCAGTTTACCTGTCTGGACAAGAGCCATCTTGGGTCTCCTCTTTGTCCCAGGTAATGAAGCAGTGTGTGGATTATATGGCTGCTCCTACGATGCCTCCTTGGATGGGGTGTACACTATGCTATGTCTGCACCTCCTATGCATCCTTCCTGGAGGGATGTTTATGGCCATTCTAGTCAGAGTATGGCACCACCTAATGTTGATAGCAGACTGGTAGTTATTAAGGCGTCTAACACCAAGTTATGGTTTTATCAGTCTGCTCAACATATGGATTCAGACGCATCATCAGAGGAATCAGATGATGTGCAGGGTTCCTCTCCAGGGTCTAGCTCGGGGGGGAGGACCATCCGTCCACAGTGGATGTCCCTCCTTTGGTGAGGGCGGTTAAATCAATCCTAGATATTCAGGATGATGAACTAGCTCATAGTAAGAAGGCTTCAAAGTTTAATCGCCACCGGAAGGTGTTCAAAACGGAGTTTCCTATATCTGAGCAGCTCACTGAGTTTATGGATGAGGCATGTTTTAACCTGGACAAATGTTTTTGTGAACAAGAGAATAACATCGTTGTATCCTTTCCCAGCTTCTGTATGTACTATGCCGGAGATATCTCCTGCTGTGGATGCTCATGTAACGCGTTTAATCAGAAATGCTACATTGCCTATTCTGTCAGCATCTTCTCTGAAGGATTCCACAGATAGGAAAACTGAAACATGTCTTAAAAAAATATTTTTATCATCTGGAGTTGTTACTCGTCCAGCTATATGGCTGGAGCCTGGGAAGCCAAAGCGGTTGAAGAATGGATGGGGGCATTGGAAGATTCTCTACCAGATGCTACCAGAGAACAGATGATACGGGAAGCGGCTTCCTATCTGGGAGGAGCTGCCGTAGATGCTGGAATTTTAGCATTTAAAGCATCAGCAGCTTCAATAGTGGCACGCAGGGCCCTTTGGTTAAGATCCTGGAAAGCTGATACAGGATCAAAGAGGGTACTGGAACTCTTACCTTTCTATTGGAAAGTACTTTTTGGAGCAGAGTTGGATAAAATAATAGCTACTCTGGCACCTTCAAAGTCAGCAGGTCTGCCATCTACGGCAACTATAAAGTCTAAGCAGGTTTATTTTCTGTCCTTCCGTCCTCGGGGACAAGCAAGGAATAGTCTTCCTCTAAGACGTCTACTTTTCGCAAGACAACAAGGCGACAAACTAAGAGGTCTGGCCCGGCAAGATGTCCAGCTTCTAAACTGGACAACAAATACCCAGCCTGTTGGGGCGGGCCTCCTCCTAGGGCAGTGTTGGCTAACCTTGACACTCCAGCTGTTGTGGAACTATATATCCCAGCATGCCCTGCCACAGTTTTAGCATGCCCTAATAGCAAAACTGTAGCAGTGCATGCTGGGTTATGTAGTTCCATAACAGCTGGAGTGTCAAGGTTAGCCAACACTATCCTAGGGGATCCCAGGATGGGAGGCCGACTTCTTCAGTTTGCGGATTGTTAGCGTAAAACAACAACAGTTGCCTGGGTCCGAGGAGTGGTCTCTTGGGTATGCCCTCCCCAGAAGTTTTTTTTTTTTTTTGCACAGATCCTCCATCAGATGCAGTCAAGGCCTTGGCCCTTCAGGAAGCCATTCACTCCCTGCTCCAGGCGAGGGTAATCCTGGTTTCTACTTCAGGGTCCATAGGGGGGTTGACCTTGGGGTATAGGTTTGGAACCAAATCCGGGCACCACGCGGTTAAAGCTTTTAGCTCCCAGGATGCACTTGGGTCCACTCTCCCTATAACCCCGCCACCCAGCCAAAGGCACCTCAGTTTAAGTTGGTGCCCAGCCGGAGTCGGGTCACCGTTACTGCAGGGGGGCTGCTTAGCAGCCCCTAAGCTTAAAATTTATTTTAAAGAGTTTTATTTTATTATTTTTTTACTACTCTTCAGAGCGGCAGCCTCAGACTGTCCAATGGACGTCTAAGCTGCCGCTCCTACACCCCGCCGGCGCTGCGACGCCAGTACAGATCTGGGGATCGCAGCGGGACCCCAGAGTCTGTACTAGCCGGACTCTGGAGGAATCCCTGGGCTGCTGCCGGATCGACGGGGACAGGTAAGTCGCGTGGTCACCGCTTGCGGTGACCCGCGTGTACATGCAGCCTTATGCCTCCGGTCTCTGGGGACAGACCGGAGGCGGTGGCGACGGGCTCCCCCTCCATGGAGGCATACCCCGCGTGTCCACTAGCCCACCAGGGATTATAGCGGCAGCGGGAGCCGGCATCCCGGGGGGTTAATTGCTAGACAGGGGAGGAAGCCTTCCCTGTCTATCGGCTCCTCCCCTCAGCTCAGCGCGCCTTTCAATACTACAGTCTGGCGTCGCTGAGCTGCTTCCTCCGCGGGCCACGCTTCTTCTGAGGTCTCCAGCGGCCATTATCTCTCGGTGGTGCTGCAGAACTCCTAGGATAGTAGTGAGCCCAGTCCCCCTGCGTACCTGGCCATTTTGGGTGAGTGTACACAGCGCTATAGCCTTCCCAGACCTGGGGTGGTTCTGAGACCTCACATATATATACTTGTTAATATTTGTGAGGTTTGTCACATACTGTTGCGTGCTGCATGTTGCCATAATTTAGATGGAACTGTGAGTTGCATACGCTGATAATGGGTCCCTGCAGCTAATCTTAGCATCAGCCAGGACCGGTATGGTGCTGCTTAATATTTCCGTCAAGATAGTCAAATATATCAGACCAGGAGATTGCACACGATACTGCACCCATTATTGCTATCCTGCAAGTCATAGCCTGCAGGTAGTAGTGCGGAGGATTTTAACTCAGAAAGGATTATGTATGCGGCGCCATCTGGTGCCAGGCCCCTTGCACGACCCCCTTAAAGGGCGGTTTATTTCTCAGGATCCTCTCCTTTGAGGATCGCCGGACGGGCCCCATTGTCGTCACTCGCTTGGAGTTACTTCACCATACTGCCCTTTTCAACTCGGGGTATCTCGCAATTTCTTGCAATTTACCCCTGTGTCACAGACTATCGCTCCCTGCCGGGTTTTTCACAGTACATGAATTACCTCCGATACCACATCGGTCTGTCGTTCCCCTTGCAGGGATTACCACAACGGCCACCCTGGTGGGTGTCGTTTTCTACGAAATACTAAATGGCGTGATATACGCCCTGTGGTTACTTCCCAGTGGCTCTGCCGTGAACTGGATGGTGTTTTCGGCTTTTTCCCTCTCACATGGGGGAACCGATTTCAAGTATGATTATACCTGTTTTGGGGCTGGTAGCCAGGTTCATTCTAGATATAGAGAATGTCGATCCTGCACCTGTATCATACATTTCCCGTTTCTGCCCAGCGGGTGGATCTCATGGCGGGAGTCTGGCTGTCGCCGGATACGAGGAGTCACAAAGGCCTCCTGTTTCCCATTCCCTGAGGGTCCTCACAAGTACTGGAAATTTCCTTCTGGGGTGGATTTGTATGTTATTCGTTGGGTTACAGGCATTAATCCGCCTCCCATCCTGGCCTGGACGGATTTTACGGATCCGTAGGTGGTAACTTTGCCTGAAATCAATGTACTCGTTTTCAGGGCCTGTTGCCCGTCCTACCATGGCCATCGCATGGTGATGCTTTTGTAACGTTTTTCCCCTCCAACACGTCTGGGGTTCAAATATCTTTTGCCGTTCACATAAAATATGCAGTGGTCATATGTGGGATTACCTACATAGGATGCCGGTCTTCTAACTTTCAGGGTTTCGGCTGCGACTGTATCCGCCGCAATACCCTATGGCTGCGTTATGGGAAAGCAGAGGTGCAGACTCCTTCCATGGGGAAGATCTTGTTTGGTCCTGACCTTGACAAGATTGTTGCATTCTTGGCAGTATCACTAATGGAGAGATACCGTCTTTAGCTACTCCCACTACATTCGGACTAACTCTGTTAAGCCTTTTTGTCCTCAGCCTAGGAAAAAACAGGCCTTTAGGCTGACCCTGTCGGCCTCCACGGGGGCCACCATATCCAGTACCGAGCAGTCCTGGACTTCCGGACGACCCTGCTTCTACGCCTGAGGATAAACCTTCAGCCTGACGGGACAGGTCTACATCTGGGGGATTCCAGAGTGAGGTACTGATTCTCAACGGCCTCTCATTGCTCAGGCGGCCTCCTCACAGGCGTTACACGGTCCCTTCTTCAGACCCGATCAGGGCCTTGCAATCCCAGAAAGCTATACAGTCTTTGCGGTAAGCAGAGCTATTTCGGCCAGCCTCACTATCTCAGCGACGGACTGGTTGTTCTACTTTCTTTCTGGGGCAGTGACCGACTGGTCCTCATTTGCCTATACTCTGTCTCAAATCCCTGAATCAGATTCCAAGGGTACCTGGACTCAGGTGGAATCCTCCATGCTCCATCATCCGACATTTGGAACCTGGGGATTTTATGGTATATCTGAGTGTTCAGGATACGTACCTACGGGTACATACAGAGCCCTCTCATCAGCATGGGTTCAGGTTTGCTGTGCCACAGCAACACTTGTAAGTTTTGGGCTCTGCCTTTTGGGACTGTCTTCAACTCCACCGGGGTTTACCAGCTTTATGGATTTTCTGACAGTTCACCTGTTCAGTGTATCCGAATGCTCCTTTCTCTGGACGGCCTCCTGCTTTTAGCAGGATCACCAAGGTACTTTACCGCCAGTTCAGGATAACCGTGGCTGCTTCTTGGCACAGATAATTAGTCAACGGAGAAAAAGTCCTCCCTGCATCCCTCACAGGGTTTTCGTCATCTGGGAGCACTGCTGGATTCTCAGAATTTGAGAATTTTTCTGGCGTAAGACAAGATCTCCACTCTTCAACTTGGAGTGTGCGGATGTCTACGCAGTCGACATATGTCATTACTCTTTGTGATGCGCGGTCTACCAGAGTGTCTGCCGTTTGGTAGGGTGGAATGTGCTCAGTTCCATTCCAGGCCTTGTCATAATTGACTCCTCTCTAGATGGATCGAGTTGTTTTTTTTTTTTGTTTTTTTTTCCATCGTGTCGCTGCTCGAACGATGATGCTTTCTCCGGAGGCGTGTCGGTCTCTGTCCGGGTGGCTATGGCCATCTCGTCCAGGGTATTCTTTGCTACAGACAGTCTCTGGTCCGCATTCGTTTCGGGGCAGTTGGACGTCTGTCGCTTCCGCCCTGCCACTTAACTTGTTGGTATTTTAACCTGTCTTGGGCCTTCACTCTGGCCTACCCATATGTCACGGTAAACCTGAATAGGTTCAGTCCGACAGTGTCACAACAGTGGCTTCCATCTAGGCAACACTGGTAGTTGGGTGGCAATGACAGGAATGTCATACATTCTGACATAGTCCAAGGGTCTTCTCCTGGCCAACTATGCAGTGTTCATTCCCGGAGCTTTCCATTGGGAAGCGGACTTCCTCAGCCGTCACGACGTGCATCCCGGGGACTAGTCTCTTCTCCAAGAGAGGTTTCATCTCCTGGTGAGCAGAGGGGGCCTCCCTGAGGTGATTGATCCTCATGGCCTTCTGACTCTATCACACGTTACCGGTGTTACAGTCCAGCTCTAGGAGTACTGAAGCTACCTTCACTGACTCTTTGTCAGTGAAGTGGTCCTTCCACTTTGTGTACCTGTCTCCTCCGGTCTCCCTTCTTCCTCGAGGTCTTCGGAGGTTTAATTCGAGACGGAGGGGCTTTCCTTCTGGGGGCTCCAGTTCGTCCCAGACATCACTGGTACTAAGTTTTTCGGAGTCTCCTCATCGATGCTCCGTTCCTACTGCTTCACTATCTGGACCTGTTGTCTCAGGGTCCTTGTTTTTCCCTGGACCTGGATCATTTGTCTTTGACTGCGCCCCTACTGTGGTCCTAGGGCTTCCCTGGCTCTGTCTTCATTGAGATGTTTAGAGCAGATAGGCCAGACTTTGCTGGGATCTGCCACGGACTGTGGCATACATAATTCTTATGGTATCGTACCTGTCGATACGATCCTCCGGTGTCCAGGATTTCCAGATATTCTGGCATTATTCCGGCTGGCTTGGGTTTCACCCTTGGCCTGGCCTTCCTGACAGTGCGGATCTCTACACTGTCGGTATGGTTAAGATATGGAATTGCTCCACTCTGGTATCCAGTTCATCCTTTGGAGTGTTTTCTGGATTATGCCTCCATTTGTCCTCCCTAGGGACTCCTTGGGAGTTAGTGGTTCTTTGTTCCCTCCGGGGACAGGTTGTGATGGCCATTACATGGTCTATTGTTTAAGCTCTCTCTCTCTCTCTCTCTCAGGGTGTTTATATCAAACAGGAGAGTGTCTGAATTGGGAGCGTTCTCATGTGGCTCCCTCTTCTGGAAGGCATCATATCAGGGTGTGAGTTGCTCTCGACCTGTGTTTCTTCTTAGAGTGGTTTTTAGGTTCCATATTATTCTGGAACTTATGGTACGGCCATTCAGTCCCCAGTCCTCTCGGCTGGGGTGGTCTCATTGACTGTGGTCCGGCCTCTTTGGCTTTATGTGATCCGTTCAAGTTCCTTATGGAAATCGGACTCCTTATCGGTGGTCTGTGGTTTCTGGCTTTCACAGGAAAGGATGGCCGGCCTATAATGAAATGTTGGCTGGATGGCCTAGTATGTCTTCCTCAGGGGCCTACCCATGGGTAGGCCTTTCTGTTGTTGAGGCTTGTTTTTTCTCGGGCCATGTAACCCTCGTGGGTGGCTCGCTGCGGCGCCTCTGCTGTTTTGCCTTACTAGGTGACCACGTGGTCTTCTGTCCACACCTTTTTAAGGTTCTAGGCATTGGTTTCCTTTGCCTCTCAGGATGCTTCCTTTTTGGCGACGGATTCTCCTCTCAGCACAGGAGCGTCCCCACCCTTGGTTGAACTGCTTTGGGACATCCCCAAGGTCAACCTTTTGGCCCCCCTATGGATCCTGAAGTAGAAAACAAGAGATATGGTAAGAACTTACCTTTGTTATCTCTGTTTCTACGAAGTCCATAGGGTCCACAGGGCGCCCGCCCTGACGTACCTGGCTTCATATGGGCTGTGTTACTGGTCACCGGTTTCCCTTCTCCTTTTCTGTGAGTATGGTTCTTGTGTTCCAGTTTTCTCTCTCTTTTTCTCTCCTCCTCTGGCCTTTGGCTACTTACAAACTGAGGTGCCTCTGGCTGGGGGGCGGGGTTATAGGGAGAGTGGACCCAAGTGCATCCTGGGAGCTAAAAGCTTTAACTGCGTGGTGCCTGGATTTGGTTCCCAACCTATACCCCAAGGTCAACCCTGTGGACCCTATGGACTTCGTAGAAAAAGAGATAACAAAGGTAAGTTCTTACCATATCTCTTGTTTTCTATGTCGCAACAGGGAAGGGGTTATTATTCCAATCTATTTCTGGTTCAGAAACTGAATGTTGCTTATTGCCCTATACTAAATCTAAAAACCCTCAACAGGTTTAATCATGAAACTCTCCATATTATTTTGGCAATGGATCCGGGGGGATTACATGGTTTCCGTGGACATTCAGGATGCATATCTGCATGTTCCTATTACACCATCCCACCAGAAATCTTTACGGTTTGCTGTCCTTCAGCAACATTACCAATTTCAGGCTTTACCCTTTTGGCCTAACTACGGCTCCCCGGGTATTTACCAAAATAATGGCAGTCATGATGGCCTATCTCAGGCGTCGGGGAGTCAGATTTCTGCCATATCTGGACGGCCTTCTGATATTGGCACAGACTCCAGTTGTTTTACAAAACCATCTTCAACTGACGATAGCCTGCCTACAAAAGCACAGCTGGATCATCAATTGGAAGAAATCATCACTATCTCCAACACAGCAGATGGTACATCTGGGAGCTCTTCTAGATTCTTGGGCGCAGACTGTTTCTGCCAGAGGACAAGATTGTGGCCCTATCGTTGCGAATACGCAAGCGAATGGTATCCATTCTGTTAGCAGTGCAGGTCCGGGGATCATTGCTATCCACCTTCGATATGGTGGGGTGGGGTATGCTGAGTTCCATATCAGGCCTCTGCAATAATTGATTCTCTCCAAGTGGAACGAACAGTATCATCTATTAAGGTCCCAGAGGATCCTTCTACAGAGGTTCATCACTCCCTATTGTGGTGGCTGAGAAAGGATCATCTGAACAAGGGGTGCCCATTCTGGGTAACAAATTGGGTGCTTCTCACCACAGATGCCAGTCTTCAGATGGGGGCAGTGACAGGTCATCACACCTTTCAGGGAAGATTGACAAATCGGGAAAGTCATCTGCCAATAAACATTCTGGAACAGCGAGCAGTATACAAAGCACTTATCATGGCACAGGACCTGCTCCAGGACAGGTCAGTCCAGATCCAGTCCGACTACAGTGGCCTACCTCAATCATCAGGGAAGTACGAGAAGTTACGCAGCCATGAAGGAAGTGACAAAGGTTCTGACTTGGGCAGAACATCTTCCGGCCATCTTGGCAATATTCATACCGGGAGTACTCAATTGGGAAGCAGACTTCCTAAGTCTCCAGGACATACACGCGGAGAGTGGTCTCTCCATCCGGGAGTGTTTCAGCTTCTGGCTAACAAATGGGGTTGGTAGGCGCTATCTATGTCCTCAATAGAACTATCCACACCCCTATACAGCCCATCAGCACATCACTAGTCACACTTCCACAGAACTGGTCGCACCCTCTGCAGCGACACGCAATAGGCCTTTCATAAATCTCAGCTCTAGGTCAATGTGGGCCTTAATCTGGCGCTGTCTAATCTGAGTCATCAGGACCCCCCGGTGCAGTGCCACATATAAGCCAAAGGCTGTCGGTGCATGTGCGAGTGAGCAGTACCTGGGAGGGATCTTTCAGATACCTCAACAGTAACATCAACGATAGAGTAACCCATAGGCCACTATGTGCTAACGCCATCTTCGGATTCCAGCGTTTGATAAATCGAACTATTAAGCAGCCCCCATATACATTAGTGTCTGCAGTGACTAGATACGGTACATTATTCCCGGAAATTATTAGTCTATTAGACTTGTGAAAGTGCAACATGCAGACCTGTATATAGTGCTGTGTGAGATGGAAGATGGTGGTGTATAGTGCATCCTTTAGCTGATACCATTACAGCCATCTCCCATGTGTGATGTTTGGTAACGTTAGTGTGTAGCACCGATGGTTGTCAATCATCGCATGCGCAGGATCTGTACTGCACGTGTGCCAATCGGTGTCTGACAAGAGTCGCAGTGCGCTCTAAGTTGCAGCATGATTGACCTGCTGCTGCCAATGGGGGGGAAAGGGGTGGACACAGCAAGCGTCCCATTAAACTGGAGTTTCAGCCCCATTTCCTGGGCGGGCCGAGCTCAGTGTCTGTATCCTCCAACACAGCTCCACTGCCCCAGAAACATGGATTTCACAACCATCCTGAGTAACCTGAGATGGCCGATGTACATGCAAGTGATCCAATGGGCGCAGCAGCGGATCACAGACTCCTCCTGTGGCATTGGCATAATTTCACATTGCCGCTGCATATAAAGATGCGGCGAAGCGAATGGTATCATCAGTGACTGACTCTGAGATTAATCGCATTAATAACACCTCTACTGCCACCACACTCTAATATCCTAATAATAACACTCACTGATACTATTAGTTCTGTGACGCGTCAGTAACCTCAGATGTGTCTGCTAGTACAATATGTTCTGTTACATAGTAGCTGAGAATTACTGTATAACATTAATAGATTGATACACAAGTTTCCAAGTTCACAACAACACGCGTTTCGCTGGAAATGTTCTTTCAAGGCTATTTTTGTATAACATAACATCACTTTCTATAACATAACATCACTTTCTATAACATCACTTTGTATAACATAACATCACTTTCTATAACAACATAACTTTCTATATCATCACTTTCTATAACAACATCACTTTCTGTAACATCACATCACTTTCTATATCATCACTTTCTATAACATCACTTTGTATAACATCACTTTCTATATCATCACTTTCTATATCATCACTTTGTATAACATCACATCACTTTCTATAACATCACTTTCTATAACAACATAACTTTCTATAACATCACTTTCTATATCATCACTTTCTATAACATCACTTTGTATAACATCACTTTCTATATCATCACTTTCTATAACATCACTTTCTATAACATCACATTCTGTAACATCACATTCTATAACATCACTTTCTATAACATCACATTCTATAACATCACTTTCTATAACATCACTTTCTATAACATCACTTTCTATATCATCACTTTCTATAACATCACATCACTTTCTATAAAATCACTTTCTATAACATCACTTTCTATAACATCACTTTCTATAACATCACATCACTTTCTATAACATCACTTTCTGTAACATCACTTTCTGTAACATCACTTTCTGTAACATCACATCACTTTCTATAACATTACTTTCTGTAACATCACTTTCTGTAACATCACTTTCTGTAACATCACATCACTTTCTATAACATCACTTTCTGTAACATCACTTTCTGTAACATCACATCACTTTCTATAACATTACTTTCTGTAACATCACTTTCTGTAACATCACTTTCTGTAACATCACATCACTTTCTGTAACATCACTTTCTGTAACATCACATCACTTTCTATAACATCACTTTCTGTAACATTACATCACTTTCTATAACATCACTTTCTATAACATCACTTTCTATATCATCACTTTCTATAACATTACATCACTTCTTTCCAATTTTTATATTTAGCTGACTATTGCAGATATTTTAGTTTTTTGTACATTTTTTTTTTCTTATAGAATATTAAAGGAATAAATTATACAGACAAATGGCTCCCAAGGGTGTAGAAAGCAGGGAACCAGAGAACATATATTGAACACAAACTATTAAGTAGCACATGAGGAGAGCAGGTAAATACAAAGTGGTAATACCAACGCTAACTGTCATACGAATTATGAAGATGTAAAAATACAATATATTATATGGATCACAGTTGAAAAATAAGAACTCAAAAGAAAACAAAACAAATTAAAATGTAAAGTATGTGTTGCCCTTAAAAATTATCACAACCAAAGAGGAAAAGGAGAACAAGGTACAAATCTCCGGTGAACCCCCTCCCATCTCCCCGCTGACCCTCCTACAGATTAGGAAGCTGTATGGAAAGTGTTTGCCCATCTATTGCTTTGTTGATGAAGATACAATTTTGTTGTTACAAACAGTTTCACACAAGGTGATTTAGTGGAGTCATCCCAGGTCTCAGTGTAGATCCTATTAGCAGAGTAATATGTGGAGTGAGCTGCTATATCACTGTATAATGTGAAGCAGGTTGTGCTGGATGCAGTAGTTCTCCAGATGAGTTGGTGAACCAGGGTGTTCTATATTTGGCCAGTGTGTGAGTGATGTTTAGATGTATAATGTAGTAGTTGCTGCTGGTGGCGGTCAGGCCACACATGGTACAGCTTAACCAGTTAGATGTATTACATCAAGTAGTACAAAAGTTAGCAGATGGCACAGGGAATACCACAGATCTAACAGTGGTAGGTATAATATACTGTTTGTGGAAGCCTGACGATCAGAGTATTGTTGGGCATTATAGTGCGCCAGGTGTGATTGTGCTACTGGCACTGGTGGTCTAGTGTAGTTGCGGGAATAAAGTGGGTCTCCTGATCTGACCTGCCCTTATGGACACTGGGGAGTAAAGGTGTGTGGAGACACCGTGCATGGACAGTACCCCTGTCAGAGGTCAGACCTCTCTTAGCTGAGTTCCGGCAGGTCCTAACGACTGCCAGCTCTGTCTTATCTGTACAATGCTGAAGGGAGACAGCACAGGAGCGCACTCTTTCCAACAGGTACCCCATTTTTTATAGAATCAAATTACATCTCTCTCAATATGCAGTAGGGTCACCCAGCAATCAAAATGCAAAACCTGGAGCAAAATGGAATTTACTGTGCCTAAGAAATCGTCCAGGACTTCAGAATGATTTTTTAGCCACAGTTAAGGTGTGTATCCAGCAGCAGATAGTGGAACGACAGTACAGTTACAACATTATAAACATACAGTGATTCCTATTCTACTGCAGTGCCTACACTAAACAATATGTCATTCAGTGCAGGCACCCTCCCTCATCTCTGAACATGGTAAATCTGTCGTTATTGGCAGATTGACCGGTATGTTCAGGCGATGATTGATGTTGAAAATGACCAGCGGGAGCGCACATTGCTGGTCGTTTTCGACATTTCATGCCCGATTTGTGAACGATTAATGAGCGATTGAACGATAACTATATCATTATCATTCAATCGCTCATTCTAATCAGCAAATGGATACCCATCTTTAAAATGAGTGTGAGTAATGGAAGGGATTTCAATCCAGATGGTCAATTTTCCCAAAACACTATAAAGAGGTTGGCATATTAGGGCATGAACTTGGTACCCATAGCATTCCCTATTTTTGTAAATAGTAATTATCTTCAAAATAGAGGTATTTTACAAAATTAACCAGATTTCTTTATTAAAAATTATTTTGTCTTCTGGTAAGTCCGCTCTGGCTAGGAACCAAGATATGGATTTTAAAGCAATGATGACAATGAATATCTTTTAAATATAATTTATTTTTATTTACTAGAGGTTGTAAGTAATTATCTATCATTTCAGATTGATTTGTTGTTAGACCTTCTGTGCCTATGATTATGATGTCATCCAGGGGGTGATGTTACACTTTTATGTACTTTGGGAGAGTTTGTAGGTGATAGGTGTTTTGGAAATGTAAACACTCAAGAAATCAAACTTTTTTTTTTCTGTTTATTTTGGTGAGAGCCCCTTTCTCCCGATATTTATTAAGGTGTATATAAAAATTATTTTTGATATGTGCCATCTTCCTGAGTTGTGTATAGAATTCATTTTTATAATCGATTCTATTCCTAACAACCACCTCTTCTCCTTTATTGCATGGCTGGATTACAATATTAGTGTTTTCTTAGGGTTTTTTTTTTTCATGGCAAGTTTTTTTTTTTTTTTTTTTTTAAATTGCTGGATTTGAGCTTATTCCCTATGACTATCTCATTTGTGGATATCTCCTTGTTTCCCTTTTTGTTTAAAAAAGGTGAATATTTAGGAGATGGATATTTTTATAGTATCTCATATCTATTTAGGGTGGTAAAAGATCTGGAAGTGTAATGATTATAACATGTGGGATTACTCTTTTGATATTTTGGGGATTTTATTCACTCAGAGTTGGGATAAGGATCTGATAACTTAAAATTTTAGGTTCTAATTCTCCAATTGTTTTCACGTGGGGTATGAAATTGGTAAGATTTGATCTGGTATCTGCTCTATCATACTTTTTAGATATGAAATAGTAATTTTTAACTGGGTACCAAATATCATTCTCATCTATATCATCTTCCTTTCTGCGGGCAAAGTCAAATTTACCTCTTTTTAGGAAGATTTTTTTTTTTTAGATTTATTTTCTTCCTTTCCTACATTGAACAAGTAATGATCCATTTGCAGTTTCTTTTGTGTATTTTAGTGATCAGTCCTTTTATGTTTTTGCTTATTTTTGATTGGATCTTTTTGTCCAATATTACAAATACAGGTAGATATTGGAAGAATTGTACTATGGTTGTACTTGGGTTTGAAATACCTCTATTTAATTTATTTCTCAATTTTTCCTTCATTCTTTTATGATTAATTGAATAAGTGAAAATTAATATACATTCAGTATTTTGTTCCATTCTCTGATGAAATTTGCACTACACTCACTGAATGTGTTTTTTTTTTTTTAATCTAAGGCCTTTGGGAATAATCTGATCTGATTGGTTTTGCCACTGCACATGACAGTTTGTTATTTTAAAGTCAAGATCCCACCTTTCCATGGTTGTCTAAATTGTGATCTGTCAATTCAACTTGACCATTACAATAATTGCAATTAAATACTTCTTTAACCGAGCTTTCTCTATTTTTTTTAAATGTGATAACATGGTTCAGCCTATATGTACCTCCTTTTGGGTAAGAAACTACATTGTGTAGCATACCATCAGTATTTACTACAAGAAAACACCTATGCTACTTCCAGATTTGAGTGTCCATCTAACATTACTACCAATACAGAACTGCATAGTGGGAAAAGCGTAGTTATGATGTAATTTCCAGTTCACAGCAGGGTAACCAGGACAACAAAAGAGACCTCTCAGTGCTGCCTTTTGTGACCTTAATGCCAGAGGTTCTCGTGGTTAATGTTTGCTACAGTATATGTATTTTAAAAGAAAGGTTGTTTATGTTTGAATACTTTTGGTACTCAGTGGAATAGGGGAACACTTTTGGTCCCAATTTCTTGTGGATCACCCAGAAGTAAACCACCTAGTGCCATATAGAATGAACTAACAGGAGGCATATGTCCACAGCACCCTGAGGAACAGTTTTTTATAACTCAAAACACATTGGCAGCATTTTGGACTTACCTCCCTATAAACTTCAAGTCTCCAGGAGCCCTTACCTGAATTTCCACATCTTTTGTGACGAATAAAGAATAGGAGTCCACAATCTCTCACCTCTATTTACACCACCGATCCCCTTTTGAGTGGTTCCAGTATGGTTTCATTGCTTACTGTTCTTATTTATGTTTTATACTTTGATTTTTTAAAGTAACCTGTTTATATTGTTTACGCTATACTGTATGTGAATTTTCCTTTTTTATGATATCCCAATCCATGGAGAGTACATCAGGAAGATGACATTTTTCCCACAAGAGAGGTTTGATTATCACTGGGCTTTGAAGCCTTACTACTTGTAAACACAATACCTAAGGCGTTATTGATACCATGAACATAACTACTCATTATTTTGTTTTGTTGGCTTAATTTATGCTTTCTTGTCTCTGTATTACAATATTTTTGATTCTTTTCAATATCTTGTACCAAAAATAGATGATACTAGACCAATCAACTTACAGAGTATGACATCAAGGGAATTGTTATTTCATTTTTATTCTGTTGTGTTATCATTTAACTCAAGTTATAGGTTAGCTTGAGGCTTTCCTATCTTCTGTTGTATCAATTTAGGTTGTTATTTAGGTACAACCTGGACTCACTCAGGCTGCTTTATACCCTATAGGAGTACCACTATGTACCACTGCATCTATTCTACATGTTTGTCATTTATTTTTCTGAATGGTGCTAATGTGAATATAAATAAAGAGGCTGAGGAAATTGACCTATTTTTGCTGGTACTGAAGTTAAGAGTAATATTTTAATTGTTGCTATATAATATTCATAGAATCTCATCATCTTCACTTTGCCAAACAAAATATACATCATCTATGCAATGTACCCATTCAATTATATTACTTGGAAAAGTTATTTCCGTATAATAAGTTTGTCTTCCCAATGTCCCAAAAACATATAGGCATATGATGGGGCAAACTTGGTCCCCATTGCGGTCCCTTTTTTTTAGTTTTAATATTTCTTTTTGACCCAAAACAAGTTGTTGATCAACATGAATTTAATGCAATTCTTAATAAATTCCCCTTTTTCCATGTTTAAAATACATCAAATTGATTAAGGAGGTAATTTCAGTGCCAGGAGGTGTGGCCATGCACCTCTAATACTTGGGCCCATAGATTTGCTGGTGGCCCTTCCCGACACAATTGTTGTGTGCGAGTGCACATTTGTTATTTTGAGCAAAGAATCTGTGTTGCTGCAGACGTGGCCCTTACAGGACATGAGGGGGAATTGTTGATAGAAATTCTTTACTTTATTGTGTTTTCTCTAAATGATTTTGTGCCTCTGACCAGTCTGGTGTATAACACATATATAGCCTGTATCTCTTATTGCAATAGAATGCTGGAACTGACACTTGCACTGAATACATCAGTAACATTTCACATCAGAGGTAGCAGAAAGTTATTATGTATAAGGCAATGTACAGTAACTCACAGAGACTGATTGATGTAATTATTTTATTTCCGGTGTATATACACTTGTATATCTGCAAATGTTTCATATTCTCTGTACATTAAGGTGACAGAGGTGCAGGTGAGGGACAGGGGCTGAGAATCTGGTGAAGTCTTTGTGTGACTGTCCCATCATCACAGAATGAATACCTAAAAAAGAATACAATGGGTTAATGTTTACACCCTGTTATGTCTCACATGTAGTTGATGTCACTTTACAACGTGCACAGAAGAAAATTGTATTGAAGTAACAACCGAACGCTAATCTCCCTCAAAGGAAGATCATGGCTGATTACACACAGGTTCCATAATACTCCTCTCCATCATGACCTCATGGAATACGTCTTTAGTCCTTATTGTAGTCATTGCAAGCACAATAACGTCATCAGATGTCGAGGCCTAAACATTTATGTTACTGAGCAATCATTTTTTAAAGGGGAAATGAAAAACTTAGCATTATTGTTCAAAGGAACCAAACAGCAGATTCTGTCTTATAACTTAAAAATTAGTTTTGTTGCACAAGACAAAGGCATCTAATAATGGTAACAAGAAAATATGACAAAGACCAATGAATTCCCAATCCAATATAATTTATGCCTAAAATAAATCTGCTTCCGTATTTACCTATGACAGACATAACCTGTATATTTAATACTGGCTCATGCCTATATAGAGATGCTACTGTATATTTAGGGTAAACCCTGTGTATCTTCCACATTTTGATGTTCTATTTGTGATTTTGCTATGTACTATGTATCTATAAATATTGACACTGTAAAATGTGTGCAAAGTATTTAAGCATTTCTGCAAAAATTAGACTCGTAGGTTTTCAAAACCATTTTATAAGTGGCCATTTAGCATGTGATACATACATAGATCCATCTTTTCCACACTGTAGGATCACAGAGGAGGTGCCCAGCATTACGTGGTGCATGGTGGGTAAATTGCTGCGCCATACAAATGTCACTTTGCTTAGACGTCCAACATCCATCTCCAAGTCAATGAACTTTGTGTATGTTTTGCCTGGTTTAATTAATCCTCTGTAGATGGAAAACACAGCAAAGGAATGAATGGATCCAGCACCCCAGAGTCTGGGGGCTTCTCTGGAGATGAGGGTGGGGGTGAGCAGGAGCACCAATCACAAGCTGCAATTAGGAGATTATGGCTTGTGATTGGTCCTCCCACTGACACCCCCTGCACAGTAGTCATTTTAGTTGAACATTTTTTTTGCCAGTTTTGTACTATAGGGAACAGGGAACATGCTGTACAGTATATCGGAGACTTAGGGGTCTATTTACTAAGCAGTGTTAGGAGACAAAGTGAAATGTGATAAGGTGCCAGCCAATCAGCTCCTATCACATTTCACTTTGTCTCCTAACACTGTTTAGTAAATAGAGCCCTTAGAAATAATAGGAGGTAAAGCAGCTTTATATAATACATATACATTTAGTCCTCATGTGATAAGTCACTGCTGCCAGTATCTAGCATTATCAGATATATTATTATGGATGGGAGGTTCTCAGAAAGCTGTGCAGTAATATATACAGGTCTGTACCATGTGGTAACCATAGGTACAGTAATATATACAGGTCTTCACCATGTAGTAACCATAGGCACAGTGAAATATACAGGTCTGCACCGTGTAGTAACCATAAGTACGGTGATATATACAGGTCTGCGCCGTGTAGTAACCATAGGTACGGTGATATATACAGGCCTGCGCCGTGTAGTAACCACAGGTACGGTAATATATACAGGTCTGCGCCGTGTAGTAACCATAGGTACGGTGATATATACAGGTCTGCGCCGTGTAGTAACCATAGGTACGGTGATATATACTGGTCTGCGCCGTGTAGTAACCACAGGTACGGTAATTTATACAGGTCTGCGCCGTGTAGTACCCATAGGTATGGTGATATATACAGGCCTGCGCCGTGTAGTACCCATAGGTACGGTGATACATACAGGTCTGCGCCGTGTAGTAACCATAGGTACAGTAATATATACAGGTCTTCACCATGTAGTAACCATAGGCACAGTGAAATATACAGGTCTGCACCGTGTAGTAACCATAAGTACGGTGATATATACAGGTCTGCGCCGTGTAGTAACCATAGGTACGGTGATATATACAGGCCTGCGCCGTGTAGTAACCACAGGTACGGTAATATATACAGGTCTGCGCCGTGTAGTAACCATAGGTACGGTGATATATACAGGTCTGCGCCGTGTAGTAACCATAGGTACGGTGATATATACTGGTCTGCGCCGTGTAGTAACCACAGGTACGGTAATTTATACAGGTCTGCGCCGTGTAGTACCCATAGGTATGGTGATATATACAGGCCTGCGCCGTGTAGTAACCATAGGTACGGTGATATATACAGGTCTGCGCCGTGTAGTACCCATAGGTACGGTGATATATACAGGTCTGCGCCGTGTAGTAACCATAGGTACAGTAATATATACAGGTCTTCACCATGTAGTAACCATAGGCACAGTGAAATATACAGGTCTGCACCGTGTAGTAACCATAAGTACGGTGATCTATACAGGCCTGCGCTGTGTAGTAACCATAGGTACGGTGATATATACAGGTCTGCGCCGTGTAGTAACCATAGGTACGGTGATATATACAGGCCTGCGCCGTGTAGTAACCATAGGTACGGTGATATATACAGGTCTGCGCCGTGTAGTACCCATAGGTACGGTGATATATACAGGTCTGCGCCGTGTAGTAACCATAGGTACAGTAATATATACAGGTCTGCACCGTGTAGTAACCATAGGTACAGGAGCCCACATCACCATTAGTATAACTGCACTAGATATTTGAAGCTGATGTCTGAGTTATTAGCCCTGTTATACTGTATAATACTCTGGATAACTCAGGTGCTATAATATGTAAGGAAACTTTGCTGTCACTTTCTGGCATATTTAAACCTGTAATTTCAAAGGGCAATAAAATAACATTAAAATAAGTGTCTGTAACTTATTATGTGGCCAATGTGAATAAACAATGTCCATAAGCTCTGTTGTGACTGATTATCGCCAATGCTTGTGATATCACCGCTGTATATAGAGATATCACCGCTGTATATAGAGATATCTCTATATACAGTGGTGATAACTCTATATACAGCGGTGATAACTCTATATACAGCGGTGGTAACTCTATATACAGCGGTGGTAACTCTATATACAGCGGTGATAACTCTATATACAGCGGTGACACATATTAGCTCTATGTCCATATTGCAGACCTGTGTATTGTATGATCCTTGGACTTTCCGTTAGATCCTTCCAAAGACAGATAAAACCGCCCCATGACTTCCGTGGCGCACACAACGCGGACGGTGACCCTATAGCGCCAGCCTGAATATCAGCACAATATAAACAGAGAAGATCATTAAGAAAGGCGAAAGTAAATGTCCACTCGTTTGTTGTAAATGTATTTATGGTCCCTATTTGTTAATAAAATGATCTTTAATTTTTCTTTATGATTATTATTCTGTTACCTAAAGCTTGAAAAGTCGTATTGTTATGGCTCCGAGTGGCACTTGCAGGGATATGTGTAGATATTACAGATATAGAAATGAATACAGTAATTAGTTCTGGCTGCCAAGTTCTCGTGCAGTGAGCAGGGAGGGTGTGTGAGATCTCAGACTATTATCTTTTGTAACTTTTTGACACTATGGGATCAATTCAAGTAAGTGCAACTTACTGTAGTTCCTGCGAGATATTCTTACAGCAAAATGTGCAATTTATATTCCAAACTCACATTGATTTTTTTTCTTTAGAGGCAATTCAAATGTTTTTGTGAAACAGGTATGTGGGGTGTAAATGAATGATGTAGGACAGGTATGTGGGGTGTATATGATGTGGGACAGGTATGTGGAGGTGTATATGATGGGGGACAGGTATGTGGAGGTGTATATGATGGGGGACAGGTATGTGGAGGTGTATATGATGGGGGACAGGTATGTGGAGGTGTATATGATGGGGGACAGGTGTGTGGAGGTGTATATGATGGGGGACAGGTGTGTGGAGGTGTAAATGATGGGGGACAGGTGTGTGGAGGTGTAAATGATGGGGGACAGGTGTGTGGAGGTGTAAATGATGGGGGACAGGTGTGTGGAGGTGTAAATGATGTGGGCAGGTATGTGGCGGTGTAAATGATGGGGGACAGGTATGTGGAGGTGTAAATGATGGGAGACAGGTATGTGGGGGTGTAAATGATGTGGGACAGGTATGTGGGGGTGTAAATGATGTGAGATAGGTATGGGGAGGTGTAAATGATGTGGGACAGGTATCTGAAGGTGTAAATGCGGTGGGACAGGTATGTGGAGGTGTAAATGAGGTGGGACAGGTGTGGGGAGGTGTAAATGAGGTGGGACAGGTGTGGGGAGGTGTAAATGATGGGGGACAGGTGTGGGGAGGTGTAAATGATGGGGGACAGGTGTGGGGAGGTGTAAATGATGGGGGACAGGTGTGGGGAGGTGTAAATGATGTCGGAAAGGCACATGGATGTGGTGTTTTGAGGGCAAGGATGGGGTTTGAACTTGGGATAAACACTTTTACCTCTTATCTACAACTCTTTACAATCTTGTATAAAAACAACACAAAATTACTCTACAGACATTTTCTGTGCCCTAAAATTAAGGAAAACGCTTGCTTCCATTTTTCAACTTTTAATAAGTGCAAAAATTAGCCATTTGATACTGTACCTTTATGTGGTACTGCTATCTCAGTTGCCATATTTTGGGGTCTCATTGTGGTTTCCCCACTTTTTCATGCACTTTTCCCAGGTCGTTTTTTGTAGTGAAGTTGTGTAACCTCGCTGCTAGTACTGTACCACAAATTGGCAGCACTAATTGTATCTCAGATTAATGCGATTTGTGCAATGTGAGGGGGAAAGGGAGGAAGTAATATGATCGCATGGCAATCACATTACTGGTCAGTGATTCCTGCAATGGGCTCATATCGCTCACCAATGGTAGAGCTGAGCGAATAACTATTCCCTATTGAAACAAATTTTTATATTTAGGTGCTGACTGCCAGTGGCGGTGCAGCCGGTGGCTCGAACCAGGGCCCGCTGTAGTACAGGGTCCCATAGCTCCTGCAGCCAACAGCGCCGCTCTACCAGCCGCCAGTGTCCCCCGTGCCCCAGAGTGTAGTGCGGACCGCAGTGAGTGCGGTCTGCACTACACAACAAACATCAGCCCCGGATAATACACTCGTACTACCCGGCGGCGGTGTGTTTGTTTTGGCAGCCAATGAGAGTCAGACAGACTCTCATTGGCTGCTGTGTCCATGGAGGGAGCCGGGTTGGAGCTCACTCATGAGCTCCGCCTTCCGGCTCCTGCAGTGGGTGATGGGAGAGACGTCATAACATCTCTCCCATAGTGCAGAGCGAGAGCAGGTCGGGAGGACGGAGCAGCAGAAAGCGGCAGGAACAGGAGCAGGGATTCAGGTAAGTGCTTTTTTTGTGGGTGTGTGTTTGCTCTATAGGCGGACTACTACTGGGGGGACTACTACTGGGGGTACTGCACATAGGGGGGGACTACTACTGGGGGTACTGCACATAGGGGGGGACTACTACTGGGGGTACTGCACATAGGGGGGACTACTACTGGGGGAATTACTACTGGGGGCACTGCACATAGAGGGGGACTACTACTGGGGGCACTACACATAGAGGGGGACTACTACTGGGGGCACTACACATAGAGGGGGACTACTACTGGGGGCACTGCACATAGGGGGGGACTACTACTGGGGGCACTGCACATAGGGGGGGACTACTGGCGGTACTGCACATAGGGGGGGACTACTACTGGCGGTACTGCACATAGGGGGGGACTACTACTGGCGGTACTGCACATAGGGGGGGACTACTACTGGCGGTACTGCACATAGGGGGGACTACTACTGGCGGTACTGCACATAGGGGGGACTACTACTGGGGGAATTACTACTGGGGGCACTGCACATAGAGGGGGACTACTACTGGGGGCACTACACATAGAGGGGGACTACTACTGGGGGCACTGCACATAGGGGGGGGGACTACTACTGGGGGTACTGCACATAGGGGGGGACTACTACTCTGGGTACTGCACATAGGGGGGACTACTACTGGGGGAATTACTACTGGGGGCACTGCACATAGAGGGGGACTACTACTGGGGGCACTACACATAGAGGGGGACGACTACTACTGGGGGCACTGCACATAGGGGGGGACTACTACTGGGGACACTGCACATAGGGGGGGACTACTACTGGGGGTACTGCACATAGGGGGGACTACTACTGGGGGAATTACTACTGGGGGTACTGCACATAGGGGGGGACTACTACTGGGGGTACTGCACATAGGGGGGACTACTACTGGGGGAATTACTACTGGGGGCACTGCACATAGAGGGGGACTACTACTGGGGGCACTACACATAGAGGGGGACTACTACTGGGGGCACTGCACATAGGGGGGGACTACTACTGGGGACACTGCACATAGGGGGGGACTACTACTGGGGGTACTGCACATAGGGGGGACTACTACTGGGGGAATTACTACTGGGGGCACTGCACATAGAGGGGGACTACTACTGGGGGCACTACACATAGAGGGGGACTACTACTGGGGGCACTGCACATAGTGGGGGGACTACTACTGGGGACACTGCACATAGGGGGGGACTACTACTGGGGACACTGCACATAGGGGGGGACTACTACTGGGGACACTGCACATAGGGGGGGACTACTACTGGGGGTACTGCGCATAGGGGGGACTACTACTGGCGGTACTGCACATAGGGGGGGACTACTACTGGCGGTACTGCACATAGGGGGGGACTACTACTGGCGGTACTGCACATGGGGGGACTACTACTGGCGGTACTGCACATAGGGGGGGACTACTACTGGCGGTACTGCACATAGGGGGGACTACTACTGGGGGCACTACACAGAGGGGGACTACTGGCGGTACTACACATAAGGGGGACTACTACTGGGGGTACTGCACATAGGGGGGACTACTACTGGCGGTACTGCACATAGGGGGGGACTATTACTGGCGGTACTGCACATGGGGGGACTACTACTGGCGGTACTGCACATGGGGGGACTACTACTGGCGGTACTGCACATAGGGGGGGACTACTACTGGCGGTACTGCACATAGGGGGGACTACTACTGGGGGAATTACTACTGGGGGCACTGCACATAGAGGGGGACTACTACTGGCGGTACTGCACATAGGGAGGACTACTACTGGGGGCACTACACAGAGGGGGACTACTACTGGCGGTACTGCACATAGGGGGGACTACTACTGGGGGAATTACTACTGGGGGCACTGCACATAGAGGGGGACTACTACTGGCGGTACTGCACATAGGGAGGACTACTACTGGGGGCACTACACAGAGGGGGACTACTACTGGGGGCACTGCACATAGGGGGGACTACTACTGGGGGAATTACTACTGGGGGCACTGCACATAGAGGGGGACTACTACTGGCGGTACTGCACATAGGGGGGACTACTGGCGGTACTGCACATAAGGGGGACTACTACTGGGGGTACTGCACATAGGGGGGGACTACTACTGGTGGTACTGCACATAGGGGGGGACTACTACTGGCGGTACTGCACATAGGGGGGGACTACTACTGGCGGTACTGCACATAGGGGGGGACTACTACTGGCGGTACTGCACATAGGGGGGACTACTACTGGCGGTACTGCACATAGGGGGGACTACTACTGGCGGTACTGCACATAGGGGGACTACTACTGGGGGTACTGCACATAGGGGGGACTACTACTGGGGGAATTACTACTGGCGGTACTGCACATAGGGGGGGACTACTACTGGGGGAATTACTACTGGGGCACTGCACATAGAGGGGGACTACTACTGGGCACTGCACATGGGGGGGGACTACTACTGGGGGCACTGCACATGGGGGGGACTATTACTGGGGGCACTGCACATGGGGGGACTACTACTGGGGGCACTGCACATGGGGGGGACTACTACTGGGGGCACTGCACATGGGGGGGACTACTACTCGGGGCACTGCACATAGGGGGGGGACTACTACTGGCGGTACTGCGCATAGGGGGGACTACTACTGGGGGCACTGCACATAGAGCTGGACTACTACTGGGGGCACTGCACAAAGGGGACTACTACTGGGGCCACTGCACATAAGGGCGCCCACTGCTGCCTCCTCATATCCATACAGCATAAACACAGCCCAGCATAGGGACGCCCACTGCTGCCTTCTTGTATCCGTACAGTGTAAGCACAGCCCAGCATAGGGACGCCCACTGCTGCCTTCTTATATCTGTACAGTGTAAGCACAGCCCAGCATAGGGATGCACACTGCTGCCTCCTCATATCCGTACAGTGTAAGCACAGCCCAGCATAGGGACGCCCACTGCTGCCTCCTCATATCCGTACAGCGTAAGCACAGCCCAGCATAGGGACGTCCACTGCTGCCTCCTCATATCTGTACAGTGTAAGCACAGCCCAGCATAGGGACACCCACTGCTGCCTTCTCATATGCGTACAGTGTAGGCACAGCCCAGCATAGGGACGCCCACTGCTGCCTTCCCATATCCGTACAGTGTAAGTACAGCCCAGCATAGGGACGCCCACTGCTGCCTCCTCATATCCGTACAGTGTAAGCACAGCCCAGCATAGGGATGTCCACTGCTGCCTTCTCATATCTGTACAGTGTAAGCACAGCCCAGCATAGGGACGCTCACTGCTGCCTTCTCATATCCGTACAGTGTAATCACAGCCCAGCATAGGGCAGTCACACAGCATGTAAGGCGGGTCTTTCCAGCCACAAACACTGCAGTTCTCCTGACACACAGACTGGTCTCATGTTGCGATGGCGATGGCAATGACACACCTGCATTCTTTTTAACACCCCCCCCGTTACCTCCCCCAAACGCTAATAACAGGACACTCGCTTTGCAATTGGATCCTCTGTGCGTACGTAATCGCAAAACAATCGCTGCGTTTGCACAGTGTGGTATTCTGCGTAAATATCATCATTGGCTCTGTCTGAATCTGGCCCAGTGACTGTAGCAAATTACTTATTAGATGTGCGAAGAGAAGATCTGTTATTGCTCAGCAGCCCACTGGCTGGTCCACCACCAAAGCTTCCGCTCTCCTCAGTGCCACTCTGACAGCTGATGCCCGAAGGCCAAAGCTTCCCCTCTCTCCTCTGTGCTCCTCTGGCAGCCAAAGCTTCCCCTCTCTCCTCGGTGCTCCTCTGACAGCTGGCGCCCAAAGGCTAAAGCTTCCCCTCTCTCGGTGCCCCACTGACAGCTGGCGCCCGAAGTTCAAAGCTTCCACTCTCTCCTTGGTGCCCCTCTGACAGCTGGCGCCCGAAGGCCAAAGCTTCCTCTCTCCTCTGTGCCCCTCTGACAGCTGGTGCCCAAAGCCCAAAGCTTCCCCTCTCTCCTCGGTGCTCCTCTGACAGCTGGCGCCCGAAGGCCAAAGCTTCCTCTCTCCTCTGTGCTCCTCTGACAGCTGGCGCCCGAAGGCCAAAGCTTCTCCTCTCTCCTCGGTGCTCCTCTGACAGCTGGCGCCCGAAAGCCAAAGCTTCCCCTCTCCTCTGTGCTCCTCTGACAGCTGGCGCCCGAAGGCCAAAGCTTCCACTCTCTCCTTGGTGCCCCTCTGACAGCTGGTGCCCAAAGGCCAAAGCTTCCTCTCTCCTCTGTGCCCCTCTGACAGCTGGCGCCCGAAGGCCAAAGCTTCCCCTCTCTCCTCGGTGCTCCTATGACAGCTGGCACCCGAAGGCCAAAGCTTCCCCTCTCTCCTCGGTGCCAGTCTGACAGCTGGCGCCCAAATTCCAAAGCTTCCCCTCGGTGCCACTCTGACAGCTGGCACCCGAAGGCCAAAGCTTTCCCTCCTTGGTGCCCCTCTGACAGCTGGCACCTGAAGGCCAAAGCTTTCCTTCTCTCCTCGGTGCCCCTCTGACAGCTGGTGCCCAAAGGCCAAAGCTGCCCCTCTCTCCGGGGGTTACACCACTGGGCTCATCACCAGCCACATTACTATCAGAGAACTTAATAAAAAGGACACAATCTAACATAACCAAGACCTCAGCAGGTGTATCTATCATTGGTGGGACCATGGGTTTGTTATGTATTGGATCATACTGCAGCCATTCAGAATGCAGATTTCTGAGCAATTTATCAATCTGGCTCAGAGAAAACCTCAATTATTCACCCCCCTGACCAGAAGCCGAATGCTGCCAGCTGTGTTCCAGCAATAGGCACAAGGACATTGAGATTTCACCTGGAGGGGATCTAATATAAAAAGTCACTTCTCCTAATAGAACTTACGTGAAAAGTTTTCTACGTCTCCGGTGTTTAGGTAAAATGTCTGACTGACATTTGTGACTCCTGGAAATGTATCAGCGTAGTGTCCCATCAATGCGCACCCATTACCAGGACAGGGGAAGCCGGTGCCCTGGGAGGAAAAGGGGACTTGCATTAACATTATAACTTATTGCAGCGATTAGTCCTCAGAAGAAATTATATTTATGAACTTGGATGCCAGGTTCTCTACCCTATTACTGCCCTGGGCCTGCTCTGCAGAGGGACTGATGGGTAGAATGAGGATTATGACTGCTGAGCCCAGAGCCGGCCCTAGCCAATTTGGTGCCCTAGGCAAAATTTGGCAGGTGCCCCTTAGCAGATAATCGCACTACCAATTTTAAGTGGGTACCAAGCTGAAAGATATACAGTCAGGTCCATAAATATTGGGACATTGACAGAATTCTCATATTTTGGCCTCTATTCACCACCATAATGGCTTTGAAATGAAACAAACAAGATGTGCTTTAACTGCAGACTTTCAGATTTAATTTGAGGGTAATTACATCCAAATCAGGTGAACGGTGTAGGAATTACAACGGTTTCTATATGTGCCTCCCACTTTTTAAGGGGCCAAAAGTAATGAGGCAAACTAAACAATCCTAAAATCTAACTTTCACTTTTTAATACTTTGTTGCAAAACCTTTGCAGGCAATTACAGCCTGAAGTCTGGAACACATAGACATCACCAGACGCTGGGTTTCATCCCTGGTGATGCTCTGCCAGGCCTCTACTGCAAATGTCTTCAGTTCCTGCTTGTTATTGGGGCATTTTCCCTTCAGTTTTGTCTTCATCAAGTGAAATGCATGCTCAGTCAGATTCAGGTCAGGGGATTGACTTGGCCATTGCATAACATTAAATTTTTTAGCCTTAAAAAACTCTTTGGTTGCTTTTGCAGTATGCTTCGGGTCATTGTCCATCTGCACTGTGAAGCACCGTCCAATGAGTTCTGAAGCATTTGACTGAATATGAGCATATAATATTGAATTCATACAGAATTCATTCTGCTGCTTTTGTCAGCAGTCACATCATCAACAAATACAAGGGAACCAGTTTCATTGGCAGCCATACATGCCCACGCCATGACACTACCGTCACCATGCTTCACTGATTAGGTGGTATGTTTTGGATCATGAGCAGTTCCTTTCCTTCTCAATACTCTTCTCTTCCCATCACTCTGGTACAAGTTGATCTTTGTCTCATCTGTCCATAGGATGTTGTTCCAGAACTGTAATGGCTTTTTTAGATGTTGTTTGGCAAACTCTAATCTGGTCTTCCTGTTTTTGTGGCTCACCAATGGTTTACATCTTGTGGTGAACCCTCTATATTCACTCTTGTGAAGTCTTCTCTTGATTGTTGACTTTGACACATATACACCTACCTCCTGGAGAGTGTTCTTGATTTGGCCAACTGTTGTGAAGGGGTTTTTCTTCACCAGGGAAATAATTCTTCTGTCATCCACCACAGTTGTTTTCCGTGGTCTTCCGAGTCTTTTGGTGTTGCTGAGCTTTCTGGTGCATTCTTTCTTTTTAAGAATGTTCCAAACAGTTGATTTGGCCACACCTAATGTTTTTGCTATCTCTCTGATGGGTTTGTTTTGATTTTTCAGCCTAATGATGGCTTGCTTCACTGATAGTGACAGCTCTTTGGATCTCATATTGAGAGTTGACAGCAACTGATTCCAAATGCAAATGTCACACCTAGAATCAACTCCAGACCTTTTACCTGCTTAATTGATAATGAAATAACGAGGGAATAGCCCACACCTGTCCATGAAATAGCTTTTGAGTTGATAGTCCCATTACTTTTGGCCCCTTAAAAAGTGGGAGGCACATATAGAAACCATTGTAATTCCTACACCGTTCACCTGATGTGGATGTAATTACCCTCAAACTAAATCTGACAGTCTGCAGGTAAATCACATCTTGTTTGTTTCATTTCAAAGCCATTGTGGTGGTGAATAGAGGCCAAAATATGAAAATTCTGTCAATGTCCCAATATTTATGGACCTGACTGTATCTGCAGATTATGGTTCTTCATACACAGTGAACAACCATCTTCTCCGGTCCCCCTGGCCAGGGGTCGCATCGCGACCCCCTACCTGCCGGCTTCTACAGCAAGTGTACAGGCAGCTGGAAGACCACCCGTAGACACCGCACGATGAGCAGATATATCTGTCATCAGCTGTGCAGCGATATTTCTGTGAACTGAATTCAAGTGAACGGCCGATGTTACGATGTTATATGCTATTATATATATTGTATAATATATTAATATATATATTATAATATATATATTGTTAAATGTGTACCCAGCAGAAGACCAGACACAAGGAAGTGTGTGTGTGTGTATGTGTATATATATATATGAAAAACGGAGGGCACTCCACAGGTTTGTGCCAACGTTTCAGCGCACGTTGGCATATACTACCTGCTCTGTCTGGTTTGTTTTACTGTTGCTGCTGAGACCTGTGGAGTACCCTCCGTTTTTCCCATAATCATGTGCTCTTTTGTTGGACTGGCACCCAGGCACATTGCGTTTCCCATTGGCGAGTGCCGAACTATTCTGTACATATATATATATATATATATACACACACACAAACACATTTATATATATATATATATATATATATATATTTTATAAATACACACACATTAATATATAGATCACATATATATACATATACTATATGAATGAATATATATATATATACACATTACACACATATACATAAATATACAGTATACATATGTGAGTGCCCCAGCGCTGCCCCTCTCCCAGCCTGAGCTAACGTACCGAGACTCTTCTTGTTGTTTGTCTCTGGTCCGCCAGGCTGGGGCGGGAGTCGTCGGGGCCGTCCTGTAGTCCTGGGCTGTGCAGTTACTGCCTGCAGTGCCAGGTGAAGTGGTGCCTGCCTTGTCCGATGGCGCTGGGCGGCGGGCTGAGAAAATGGAGGTGGAGCCGTGAGTTGTCACGGCTCTGCTCCGCAAAGGGTGATGGGAGGAGTGGCCGTGGGCGGGTTTGCACAGCATTCACGGCCTCTAGCAGCAGCGGCCATCTTCCTTGTCCTTTGTAGTCAGAATGAGCTTCTATGCAGAAGCTCATTCTGACCTGGCTCCCACCTGACCGCTGCGGTGCTGGATTGGAGCTGATCTCCGATCGCGGTGGCGGTGGGGCGGCAGCTGCAGAGCCGTGGAATGCCCTAGGCATTAGCTTAGAATGCCTATGCCTAGGGCCGGCTCTGGCTGAGCCCAGACAAGGAAGGGGGCAGATCACTATCTATGGGCCTGATTCCGCACGGATCGCTATTCTGCTAATACGCACACAGCGCAGTTACTAATATCAGCGATGATATGTAAATGTTTGCATTGACATTGCGATCTCAGCCTGACATAAGGACGCTCACTTCCCCTTACTCACGTCCGTATACTAGGGTAACATAGTGAAATAATCCATACGCACAGGTAAGGCAGGTCAGATCTCACTCAGGAATTGCTTACTCCAGCGCACGCTATGAGGCCTCAGGCAGCGTCTGGTATCGCAGTGGCTAATTTATGCACGCCCCTGCAACAGCGTTAAAAAGCGATCCTTGCTGAATCACGCCCATGGTATGCTGATATAACGGCATCCTATCTCCTGTGCAGGCAGCAATAGGACACTTCATAAATAGCTCTGTAACTATGTAATAAGCTGCTCTCTGCCATTCTGACCAAAGAAGGGGTCTGAGTCACTGCGCTCAGTAACATTTGGCACTGAGAGAGTTAACCAGAAGGTGGGGCTATGAAAATCCCTCCATAGCATAAACCAGCAATGGTTGTTCAATCTCCTGGAGACGTCTGTGCAGACTAGATGGATCCATTCCTTCTATAGTGGTCTCCTCGCAGCCTTTTATGTCTTATCAGTGACTTATTCTGTTTTATACCTTTTAGTTTTTTTTCATTGTTTTGCAAGTTATTCTTTGTGTCTTTAATGTAATATATTTTCGTATTTAAGGCATTGGAGTAATTTTGTAGTCAGATTCAAAGACGCAGGGGTCTAGTTACTAAGCAGTGTTAGGAGACAGAGTGAAAAGTGATAAGGTACCAGCCAATCAGCTCCCAACTGTCATTTTTCAAACACAGCCTGTGAGATGACAATTGATTGGCTGGCACCTTATCACTTTCTTATCACTTTTCACTCTGTCTCCTAACACTGCTTAGTAAATAGACCCCTATTTCTTAGCGTGCTTTCTGACGTTCTTTCCAGGTACCTATATACCTGTAGGATTACTAAGGTCTATGCCACATAGGGGATGTAGGTAAAAAACCTACGATCGGGATGCCGGCTGATGAAATCCTGGCGCTGGAATTCTGAACTGCGGACAGAAGACCAGTGCCGGAATCCCTAAATGAGTGGAGATGCCGATGCCAGGATCCCGAAAGCCGGCATCACCATTGTAAGGTCAGCGAGTGCCCTTAGCTGGTAGCCGTGAGGGGGTGGGAGGGTTAGGCACCCTGGGGGGGGTTAGAGTCAGGCTAAAGGAGGGGAGAGGTTAGGTATCACTGGGAGGGGGGAGGGGGGAGGGGGGGTAGGCACTAGGGGGAGGGTTAGGTTTAGGAACTAAATGAGATGGTTAGGGTTAGGCAGGGCCGTAGCTAGGGTAGTGTGGCCGGTGCCATCGCACAGGGCACCACAGGGCAGGGGGCGCTGTTTGGGCCTGTCAAATTTCTGTTTATTATCATTCTCACTTGCAGCTTCCTCTTATTTCATCCCCAGCATCTCCTGGCCTCCCCTATCTCTTTCCTGTCCCTTCCCCATGAGGCCATGGCCCTCTCTCAGGTGCACTATATTATGTCCCTATTTATCCCCAGCATCTCCTGGCCTCCCCTATCTCTTCCCTGGCCCTTCCCCATGAGGCCATGGCCCTCTCTCAGGTGCACTACATTATGTCCCTATTTATCCCCAGCATCTCCTGGCGTCCCCTATCTCTTCCCTGGCCCTTCCCCATGAGGCCATGGCCCTCTCTCAGGTGCACTATATTATGTCCCTATTTATCCCCAGCATCTCCTGGCCTCCCCTATCTCTTCCCTGGCCCTTCCCCATGAGGCCATGGCCCTCTCTCAGGTGCACTATATTATGTCCCTATTTATCCCCAGCATCTCCTGGCCTCCCCTATCTCTTCTCTGGCCCTTCCCTATGAGGCCATGGTTTTCTCTCAGGTGCACTATATTATGTCAATATTTATCCCCAGCATCTCCTGGCCTCCCCTATCTCTTCCCTGGCCCTTCCCCATGAGGCCATGGCCCTCTCTCAGGTGCACTATATTATGTCCCTATTTATCCCCAGCATCTTCTGGCCTCCCCTATCTCTTCCCTGGCCCTTCCCCATGAGGCCATGGCCCTCTCTCAGGTGCACTATATTATGTCCCTATTTATCCTCAGCATCTCCTGGTCTCCCCTATCTCTTCCCTGGCCCTTCCCCATGAGGCCATGGCCCTCTCTCAGGTGCACTATATTATGTCCCTATTTATCCCCAGCATCTCCTGGCCTCCCCTATCTCTTCCCTGGCCCTTCCCCATGAGGCCATTCCCCTTTTTTGGGTGCATTATGTCCCTTTGAAAAATGAGGGGGGCACCAAAAAGTCTAGTTACGGCTCTGGGGTTAGGGTTGGAGGAAAGGAGGGTTAGGGGATGAAGGGGGGAGGCATAGTATACATACTTATCCCCTGTCAGGATCCTCAGTATCTGGATGCTGCTGTCAGTGTTTTGACAGCCGGTATCCCGAGTGCTGGGATTCCTTACCCAACCCGCCACATACACACGTGTGACATTACTGTGTGAGGCTTAATCATCGTGTGACAGTAGAGTCTATGGGCTACTCCCAATTAACCCTTAATGGTGGCAGCGGAATCATCTATTCTCCGTAAGTGCTGACGTGACCATTAATCAGTGACTGCGGTCTCAGATTGAGGCACCTGGGGAGCGGCTGATGGTGACATTTATCGTCTATGTTCTACTTCTTCTCTGATATCTGCACCAGCAGCTGCGTCTTCCAGGAAAGGTCCTTACACCAGGATCATCCTCCTGAGAGCGTCCAGTGTGCGACACAGCCAATGCCCCATATTGTGCAGGTTACTCCCTAATGTCTGTGTGGCGATGCTCTTATTGCTCCTACTTACTCCCAGGAAGGCCTGATATGTAGCACTTGGATATCCCATGAATCCGTCCGGCCTCCTGATACTTTCTGTGTAATACTTGATGCTCCGGACATGATGGCAGGAAGCTAGATCTTCTATTACTGAGAAAAATGGAAGTAATAATGATTATAGTACAAAAATGAGGATGTGCACTAGTATAATGCAAACTTCTAACACTCCAGAGAGTGTACTTAGCGGATACTTTATTTCTGCAGGTATCCCCCCAAACTGGTCTTTTCTGGGAATATAATGCAAATATTTAATGATAAATACCCGCCCTGGTGATAACATCACCCTACCTTCTGTCCCCGTCACTGTTACCATGGTGTCAGGTCCTCTCACAGTCCTGCTGTTTCCACCTCAGTAACCTCTAGAATTCAGCCTCACTCCAGATGGCAGTAAAACCCTTGTCCATGCACTGATCATCTCTCACCTTGGCTACTGTAACCTTCTCTTCTTCTGGTCTCTCATTACTGTATGTCACCTCTCCCCACTCCTTACTGCTGTCTGTCTCGTGTTCCTCTCTCTGCCCAGCACCTTCCATTGCCCTCTACAACTTCCTTCACTGGCTGCCTATCCCCTCAGCATCCAGGAATGAAGTATTTAAAAAAAAAAGGGCATGAAGTCATTATGTCAGCACTCAGCATGTCGACATTCAGAATGTAGCCAGCAGAGGGTCGACATTGATTCTGTCAATGTGGTTATGTAGACATTATCATAATATTGATGTTTCCAGGGGGCTTAGGGTTATGGCTAGCGCTGGGGTTAGTGTCAGGGATAGGGATAGCACTAGGGTTAGTGTCAGGGTTAGGGCTAGCACTAGGGATAGTGTCAGGGTTACGGTTAGGGATAGCACTAGGGTTAGTGTCAGGGTTAGGGCTAGCACTAGGGTTAGTGTCAGGGTTAGGGCTAGCACTAGGGTTAGGGATAGCACTAGGGTTAGTGTCAGGGTTGCCATCAGGGTTAGGGCTAGCGATAGGGTTAGGTTTAGTGTCTGGGTTAGTGTCAGGGATAGGGATAGCACTAGGGTTAGTGTCAGGGTTAGTGTCAGGGTTAGGGACAGCACTAGGGTTAGTGTCAGGGTTAGGGATAGCACTAGGGTTAGTGTCAGGGTTGCCATCAGGGTTAGGGCTAGCGCTAGGGTTAGGTTTAGTGTCTGGGTTAGTGTCAGGGTTATATAGAAACAAGAGGATGAGTCCGCACCAGTAATAAAATATAGGCGACTCTTTGAAGAGTCGCTATAACACAATTAGAATACCAACATTTTGAATAATGAGAACAAAAATGTATTTCAATTAGCTCTAGGTTGGTGGTGCCTCCCAAAGATTTGTGCTGAACACATATACAAAATTCTTTTGATGCAAAGAGCAAAAAAAGAAAAAGACAAATATGTCTTTGTGGGGGCACTCTTATTCAAAAATTAATTAAGAATCGTGATGTATACAGTAATAGAGTGAAAATAAAACGTAACATTTAATGATCTGCTTATAAAAAAGGAGAATTCCCATCTGGGGGTGAAAATGTATATCAATAAATTGATATCAATAATTAGAAGGTCAACACATATTCATAAATCAATATATATCTCACAAATTATTGTAAATATACAAAGTATTCTGCTGGGTATTAGGGTGACCTTATAGTAGATCTAAAAATGATTTCAGATGTACATAAATGGCAAAATATATAAATAACAAGCCCTGAAGGAAGCAAAAACACAATTCATATTGAACACATTATAAATCCTTCAGGGATTAATACTCACTCCAGAGAAATTGTTTGTATGAAATCATATAGCCTCCAATCCTCCGCACATGTATATAATAACAGTATTAGCTGTTGGGAAAGAAAACTTTTGGTATAGGAGGTTCAAAGGTAAGTAAGTGTAATCAAAGGACTTATAAGAGATGGTACATAAAGTACTCCCCAATATATGTGGGTTATTGGATCCACACAACCTGCAATGGAGAAAGAAATCTCCAGATGTCTAAGGAGGAATAGTTGAAAATTGTATGTGGAATACAAGAACTGAAATGTACATATAAATCTCAAAACACATGGAAACGACATATATACATAATTACATATACATAAACCTTATCAACCTCTATTGCTGAGGATAATAGAATGAGCAAACATGAGTGAGTTGTATTGGATCAAAAATAGCGACATGTATGTCATGAATAAGGGAAAGAAGTAAGATCCAGGGAGATGAGAAAAGCAGCACACCAATTCTGCTTTCCCCTGTCTATGGTTCCAACAGGGGATGAGAGAGAGGAGGCGCTATCCCCGGAGGAAACAACAGAAGTGCTTCTACTGTCTGGGGAATCCGCCGTGTCTAGCTCCTGTTACCGCAAGGCATTGCAGGAGAAGTCACCGGCTTCCTCCCAAATGAGAGAGTACTATGAGGGAAAGAAAGGGGAGTATCTTGTAAGTCCGTGTGCGTGAGGCTGCTGGAGTGGTGTATGAGGATATTGCTGCTTGCGCAGCGAGGACGCGCATTTCGCCTAGAGGCTTGATCACCTGATCATCAATGCAGACTCTGGCTTCCTGCCTTTTACATTACTTTCGTCCAATCGAGGGACTGAATTCAAGAGTGACTGCGTTGTCATCCAATGACCTGGATGATTAAAACAGCCACTGGCATTAGTACTAGAAAGAAACAAGGGAGTGTCCGGAATCTCTCATTACCATATGTAAACAGAACGGAGTTTCTGTGACTGCAGGAGCACCTTTCAATCACATTGAGGAGGAAGACATGGGAAAAATTTCTCTTAGGTCATATAAGTGACAGATAAGGTCTCCATAGAGCCTAATAATAATAATAAGATAAGTGAAGATAAAATCTTATGACACAAATATTCACATATATGTACATATGTATATACACATATACATACACGCATATAACCACATCCATACATGCCAAACACATATATTCTCAATAAAGTGAGTTTAAAAATAAGATTGAAAAATCCCAATAAGGATATGATAACTTCCAAGAAACCAAGAAGTAGTGTATACAAATTGTGTATATATAAAAAATTATGTACTAAATTATTAACTTATTTGATAATAGAATAATTATATATAAACAAGGATAGTGGTAATAAATAAAATAAATAATTAAATAAAAGGAAAGACATAAATAAAACGTAAGTCCTGATATCAGAAAATAAGTATTGTATTAACGCATCCTACCTGAAAAGTGCCATAATACAAATGATGAAAAATTGTGTAGATAATGTGAAGTGTTGGAAGTTAAGAAGAGTTGAGAATAGATAAAAACAAACAAAGAAGTAATATAAGGAAAAATTATTGATTAATAAGTGTGATCTAAGTGTTTGTAATGTGATGTGTTAAGAGTTTAAGATTACAGATATAGATTAGGTGTGAGAGGAGACTGGAAAACCAGGTCTATGTGAAGAGTGTCCAGGACTGGTGAAAATGGGATTAACTCGTAACAATTTACAGGGAAAAAGATAATTAATATGTGGGAACAAAATAAGGGGAATAGAAAGTGAAAAGATTGTGTGATCAGTTATAGGTGAAAAATATAAAATGATGCCAAGGGAATGAATGGAAAAGATGATGCACAAAAATACAAGAAAAAATTAAAAAACCTGTGATAAATAATTAAATAAAAATAATATGAAGATTGCACATCATTAAATTCATATGTATTTAAACATGATATTTAAATATTGGGGTAAGAACATTTGACCGTGAGAAGTGAGACTTGGATGCATAAATAAGAGAAAAGAAAAGAGGTTTGGAGGAAGACAGGAAAGAGGGCACAGAATTTTTATTCAGCCAAAAAGACACTGTAATTAATATTTTCATTGAGGCCTCCAGGTATCAATGTCGATAAGTGAAAAATCCATTCACTTTCCTTTCTCTGGAGGGCTCTAGTCACATCCCCTGCTCTGAGGCCAAGTTTGATTTTCTCTAGACAGAATACTTTGAGATCTTGTGTCCTTCCAGAATGTACAGAATGAAAGTGCTTCGCCGCTGTTGTTAGTTGTTTCATTTTAATAACATCCGTGGCGGCATTTCAGACATTGCCTATATGTTCAAGGATTCTAGTCTTTAACATTCTTGACGTCATGCCAACGTATTTTTTCTCACATGTACAGGTTATACAATAAATGACATTTGTGGTTTTACAGTTATGGAAATCATTGATCTTCATCACCTGTCCATATTTGTCTTTAATCATTGTAGTATTCAGTATGTGCGGACATACTTTACAATTGCCACATGGATAACTGCCTACATTGGAAGAGATTTTTTTGGGTTGTAGGGTAAAATGACTCCTTACTAATTGATCTTTAAGGTTCGGTGCCCTTCGCCAACTCATATTAACTCTATCCTCTAGATTTTTGGCTAGGTCACTGTCCGATAGTAAGATATGCCAATGTTTTTGTAACGTATTTTTAACTTCTTGCCAGCTGTTACAGAAATCCCCTATAAACCTGATATTCTTGTTTTTTTCTCTTTGACATTTCTCATTGAAAATTAGCGAATCTCTTGATGTTCTTGAGACTTCATTTCTTGCTTTTTTTATCCTTTCTTTTTTTATACTTTCTTTCCATGGAAGGACTAGGGGACTTCCAAGAATTTCTCTTGGAACTTTTGGATTTCGTTCTACATCACAACGACTTTATCTTTAATAATCACTTCCACGTCCAAAAGAGAGGCACTGCGATGGGAGCGGCATGTGCTCCCACATATGCCAACCTCTTTTTGGGATGGTGGGAAAGAGAACATGTGTTTCAAGAACCCAATGAATCTCATACCCAGCATATAATAATCTGGATGCGTTACATCGATGACATCTTGATGACATGGGATGGATCACAGAAACAACTTGAGAATTTCATTGGGTATCTTAACAAGAACGATATCAATCTGAAATTAACACATGAAAGTAGTAGAACCAGCATTTCATTCTTAGATCTCAGAATACTCAGAGGAGAAAATAACAAAATCTATACTGAAATTTACAGGAAAGAAACATCTACAAATAGTTTATTACATAATGACAGCTCCCACTTCCCACCAACCATAAAGAATATCCCTAAGGGGGAATTTCTGAGACTACGAAGGAATTGTTCTGATGATAAAACATTTGAAATCCAAAGTAAAGACCTTATCATGAGACTGCATGACAGAGGATACAGCAAGAGATTGATAAAAAAAAGCAAGAAATGAAGTCTCAAGAACATCAAGAGATTCGCTAATTTTCAATGAGAAATGTCAAAGAGAAAAAACCAAGAATATCAGGTTTATAGGGGATTTCTGTAACAGCTGGCAAGAAGTTAAAAATACGTTACAAAAACATTGGCATATCTTACTATCGGACAGTGACCTAGCCAAAAATCTAGAGGATAGAGTTAATATGAGTTGGCGAAGGGCACCGAACCTTAAAGATCAATTAGTAAGGAGTCATTTTACCCTACAACCCAGAAAAATCTCTTCCAATGTAGGCAGTTATCCATGTGGCAATTGTAAAGTATGTCCGCACATACTGAATACTACAATGATTAAAGACAAATATGGACAGGTGATCAAGATCAATGATTTCCATAACTGTAAAACCACAAATGTAATTTATTGTATAACCTGTACATGTGAGAAAAAATACGTTGGCATGACGTCAAGAATGTTAAAGACTAGAATCCTTGAACATATAGGCAATGTCCGAAATGCCGCCACGGATATTATTAAAATGAAACAACTAACAACAGTGGCGAAGCACTTTCATTCTGTACATTCTGGAAGGACACAAGATCTCAAAGTATTCTGTCTAGAGAAAATCAAACTTGGCCTCAGAGGAGGGGATATGACTAGAGCCCTCCAGAGAAAGGAAAGTGAATGGATTTTTCACTTAGGGACATTGATACCTGGAGGCCTCAATGAAAATATTAATTACAGTGTCTTTTTGGCTGAATAAAAATTCTGTGCCCTCTTTCCTGTCTTCCTCCAAACCTCTTTTCTTTTCTCTTATTTATGCATCCAAGTCTCACTTCTCACGGTCAAATGTTCTTACCCCAATATTTAAATATCATGTTTAAATACATATGAATTTAATGATGTGCAATCTTCATATTATTTTTATTTAATTATTTATCACAGGTTTTTTCATTTTTTCTTGTATTTTTGTGCATCATCTTTTCCATTCATTCCCTTGGCATCATTTTATATTTTTCACCTATAACTGATCACACAATCTTTTCACTTTCTATTCCCCTTATTTTGTTCCCACATATTAATTATCTTTTTCCCTGTAAATTGTTACGAGTTAATCCCATTTTCACCAGTCCTGGACACTCTTCACATAGACCTGGTTTTCCAGTCTCCTCTCACACCTAATCTATATCTGTAATCTTAAACTCTTAACACATCACATTACAAACACTTAGATCACACTTATTAATCAATAATTTTTCCTTATATTACTTCTTTGTTTGTTTTTATCTATTCTCAACTCTTCTTAACTTCCAACACTTCACATTATCTACACAATTTTTCATCATTTGTATTATGGCACTTTTCAGGTAGGATGCGTTAATACAATACTTATTTTCTGATATTAGGACTTAGGTTTTATTTATGTCTTTCCTTTTATTTAATTTTTTATTTTATTTATTACCACTATCCTTGTTTATATATAATTATTCTATTATCAAATAAGTTAATAATTTAGTACATAATTTTTTATATATACACAATTTGTATACACTACTTCTTGGTTTCTTGGAAGCTATCATATCCTTATTGGGATTTTTCAATCTTATTTTTAAACTCACTTTATTGAGAATATATGTGTTTGACATGTATGGATGTGGTTATATGCGTGTATGTATATGTGTATATACATATGTACATATATGTGTATATTTGTGTCATAAGATTTTATCTTCACTTATCTTATTATTATTATTATTAGGCTCTATGGAGACCTTATCTGTCACTTATATGACCTAAGAGAAATTTTTCCCATGTCTTCCTCCTCAATGTGATTGAAAGGTGCTCCTGCAGTCACAGAAACTCCGTTCTGTTTACATATGGTAATGAGGGATTCCGGACACTCCCTTGTTTCTTTCTAGTACTAATGCCAGTGGCTGTTTTAATCATCCAGGTCATTGGATGACAACGCAGTCACTCTTGAATTCAGTCCCTCGATTGGACGAAAGTAATGTAAAAGGCAGGAAGCCAGAGTCTGCATTGATGATCAGGTGATCAAGCCTCTAGGCGAAACGCGCGTCCTCGCTGCGCAAGCAGCAATATCCTCATACACCACTCCAGCAGCCTCACGCACACGGACTTACAAGATACTCCCCTTTCTTTCCCTCATAGTACTCTCTCATTTGGGAGGAAGCCGGTGACTTCTCCTGCAATGCCTTGCGGTAACAGGAGCTAGACACGGCGGATTCCCCAGACAGTAGAAGCACTTCTGTTGTTTCCTCCGGGGATAGCGCCTCCTCTCTCTCATCCCCTGTTGGAACCATAGACAGGGGAAAGCAGAATTGGTGTGCTGCTTTTCTCATCTCCCTGGATCTTACTTCTTTCCCTTATTCATGACATACATGTCGCTATTTTTGATCCAATACAACTCACTCATGTTTGCTCATTACATTATCCTCAGCAATAGAGGTTGATAAGGTTTATGTATATGTAATTATGTATATATGTCGTTTCCATGTGTTTTGAGATTTATATGTACATTTCAGTTCTTGTATTCCACATACAATTTTCAACTATTCCTCCTTAGACATCTGGAGATTTCTTTCCCCATTGCAGGTTGTGTGGATCCAATAACCCACATATATTGGGGAGTACTTTACATACCATCTCTTATAAGTCCTTTGATTACACTTACTTACCTTTGAACCTCCTATACCAAAAGTTTTCTTTCCCAACAGCTAATACTGTTATTATATACATGTGCGGAGGATTGGAGGCTATATGATTTCATACAAACAATTTTTCTGGAGTGAGTATTAATCCCTGAAGGATTTATAATGTTTTCAATATGAATTGTGTTTTTGCTTCCTTCAGGGCTTGTTATTGATATATTTTGCCATTTATGTACATCTGAAATAATTTTTAGAGCTACTATAAGGTCACCCTAATACCCAGCAGAATACTTTGTATATTTACAATAATTTGTGAGATATATATTGATTTATGAATATGTGTTGACCTTCTAATTATTGATATCAATTTATTGATATACATTTTCACCCCCAGATGGGAATTCTCCTTTTTTATAAGCAGATCATTAAATGTTACGTTTTATTTTCACTCTATTACTGTATACATCATGATTCTTAATTCATTTTTTAATGAGTGCCCCCACAGACATATTTGTCTTTTTCTTTTTTTGCTCTTTGCATCAAAAGAATTTTGTATATTAGTATCAGGGTTGCCATCAGGGTTAGGTTTAGTGTCAGGGTTAGTGTCAGGTTTTCCATCAGGGTTTGGGCTAGCGCTAGGGTTAGTGTCAGGGTTTCCAGCAGGGTTAGGGCTAGCGCTAGGATTAGTGTCGGGGTTGCCAGCAGGGTTAGTGTCAGGGTTAGGGTTAGTGTCAGGTTTGCCATCAGGGTTATGGCTAGCGCTAGGGTTAGTGTCAGGGTTAAGGCTAGTGTCAGGGTTTCCAGCAGGGTTAGGGCTAGCGCTAGGATTAGTGTCAGGGTTGCCAGCAGGGTTAGTGTCAGGGTTAGTGTCAGGTTTTCCATCAGGGTTTGGGCTAGCGCTAGGGTTAGTGTCAGGGTTAGTGTCAGGTTTGCCATCAGGGTTAGGGTTAGCGCTAGGGTTAGTGTCAGGGTTAGGGCTTGCGCTGGGGTTAGTGTCAGGGTTTTCAGCAGTGTTAGGGCTAGCGCTAGGGTTAGTGTCAGGGTTGCCAGCAGGGTTAGTGCTAGCGCTAGGGTTAGTGTCATGGTTGCCATCAGGGTTAGGGATAGTGTCAAGGTTAGTGTCAGGGTTGCCATTAGGGTTAGGGCTAGGGTTAGTGTCAGGTTTGCCATCAGGGTTAGGGCTAGCGCTAGGGTTAGTGTCAGGGTTCGGGCTAGCACTAGGATTAGTGTCAGGGTTAGGGTTTGGGCTAGTGCTAGGGTTAGTGTCAGGGTTAGCGTCAGGTTTGCCATCAGGGTTAGGGTTAGGGATAGTTTTAGTGTCAGGGTTAGGGCTAGTGCTAGGTCTAGTGTTAGGGTTAGTGGAGTTAGGGCTAGCGCTAGGGTTAGTGTCCTTGTTAGGGCTAGCTCTAGGGCTAGTGTCAGGGTTAGGGTTAGTGTCAGGGTTAGTGTCAGGTTTGCCATCAGGATTAGAGTTAGGGCTAGCGCTAGGGTTAGTGTCAGGGTTAGGGCTAGTGCTAGGGTTAGTGTCAGGGTTAGTGTCAGGTTTGCCGTTAGGGTTAGGACTAGTGCTAGGGTTAGTGTCAGGGTTAGTGTCAGGTTTGCCATCAGGGTTAGGGCTAGCACTAGGGTTAGTGTCAGGTTTAGGGCTAGCGCTAGGCTAGTGTTAGGGTTAGTGTCAGGGTTAGTGTCAGGTTTGCCATCAGGGTTAAGGCTAGCGCTAGGGTTAGTGTCAGGGTTCGGGCTAGCACTAGGGTTAGTGTCAGGGTTCGGGCTAGGACTAGGGTTAGTGTCAGGGTTTGGGCTAGCGCTAGGGTTAGTGTCAGGGTTAGTGTCAGATTTGCCATCAGGGTAAGGTTTAGGGCTAGGGTTAGTGTCAGGGTTAAGGATAGCGCTAGGTCTAGTGTCAGGGTTAGGGTAGTGTCAGGTTTGCCATCAGGATTAGAGTTAGGGCTAGCGCTAGGGTTAGTGTTAGGGTTAGGGTTAGCTCTAGGGCTAGTGTCAGAGTTAGGGTTAGTGTCAGGTTTGCCATCAGGGTTAGGGCTAGCACTAGGGTTAGTGTCAGGGTTAGGGCTAGCACTAGGCTAGTGTCAGGGTTAGGGCTAGTGCTAGGGTTAGTGTCAGGGTTAGGGCTAGCGTTAGGCTAGTGTTAGTGTCAGGGTTAATGTCAGGTTTGCCATCAGGGTTAGGGTTAGGGCTAGCACTAGGGTTAGTGTCAGGGTTAGTGTCAGGTTTTCCATCAGGGCTAGGGCTAGCACTAGGGTTAGTGTCAGGGTTAGGGCTAGCACTAGGCTAGTGTCAGGGTTAGGGCTAGTGCTAGGGTTAGTGTCAGGGTTAGGGCTAGCGCTAGGCTAGTGTTAGGGTTAGTGTCAGGGTTAATGTCAGGTTTGCCATCAGGGTTAGGGTTAGGGCTAGCACTAGGGTGAGTGTCAGGGTTAGTGTCAGGTTTTCCATCAGGGCTAGCGCTAGGGTTAGTGTCAGGGTTAGCGCTAGCGCTGGGGTTAATGTCAGGGTTTCCAGCAGGGTTAGGGCTAGCGCTAGGGTTAGTGTCACGGTTGCCAGCAGGGTTAGGTTTAGTGTCTGGGTTAGTGTCAGGGTTAGGGCTAGTGTCAGGGTTAGTGTCAGGTTTGCCATCAGGGTTAAGGCTAGCGCTAGGGTTAGTGTCAGGGTTCGGGCTAGCACTAGGGTTAGTGTCAGGGTTCGGACTAGGGTTAGTGTCAGGGTTTGGGCTAGCGCTAGGGTTAGTGTCAGGGTTAGGGTTAGTGTCAGGTTTCCCATAAGGGTTAGGTTTAGGGCTAGGGTTAGTGTCAGGGTTAAGGCTAGCACTAGGTCTAGTGTCAGGGTTAGGGTTAGTGTCAGGTTTCCCATCAGGATTAGAGTTAGGGCTAGGGTTAGGGTTAGGGTCAGTTCTAGGGCTAGTGTCAGGGTTAGGGTTAGTGTCAGGGTTGGTGTCAGGTTTGCCATCAGGATTAGAGTTAGGGCTAGTGCTAGGGTTAGTTTCAGGGTTAGGGTTAGGGCTAGCGCTAGGCTAGTGTTAGGGTTAGTGTCAGGTTTGCCATCAGGGTTAGGGCTAGCGTTAGGGTTAGTGTCAAGGTTAGTGTCAGGTTTGCCATCAGGATTAGGGCTAGCTCTGTGTCAGGGTTAGGGCTAGTGCTAGGCTAGTGTTAGGGTTAGTGTCAGGGTTAGTGTCAGGTTTGCCGTTAGGGTTAGGGTCAGGGTTAGGGCTAGTGTCAGGGTTAGTGTCAGGTTTGCCATCAGGGTTAGGGTTAGGGCTAGCACTAGTGTTAGTGTCAGGTTTAGTGCTAGCGCTAGGCTAGTGTCAGGGTTAGGGCTAGTGTCAGGGTTAGTGTCAGGTTTGCCATCAGGGTTAGGGCTGGCACTATGGTTAGTGTCATGGTTAGGGCTAGCGCTAGGCTAGTGTCAGGGTTAGGGTTAGTGTCAGGTTTGCCATCAGGATTAGGGTTAGTGTCAGGGTTAGTGTCAGGTTTGCCATCAGGGTTAGTGTCAGGGTTAGGGCTAGCACTAGGTTTAGTGTCTGGGTTAGTGTCAGGGTTGCAATCAGGGTTAGTGTCAGGGTTAGGGTTAGTGTCAGGGTTGCCAGCAGGGTTAGTGCTAGGGTTAGTGTCAGGGTTGCCGTCAGGGTTGCCATCAGGGTTAGTGTCAGGGTTAGGGTTAGTGTCAAGGTTAGTGTCAGGGTTGCCATCAGGGATAGGGCTAGCGCTAGAGTTATTGTCAAGGTTAGTGTCAGGTTTGCCATCAGGGTTAGGGCTAGTGCTAGGGTTAGTGTCAGGGTTACGGCTAGTGTCAGGGTTAGTGTCAGGTTTGCCGTTAGGGCTAGCGCTAGGGTTAGTGTCAGGGTTTGGGCTAGCACTAGGGTTAGTGTCAGGGTTCGGGCTAGCACTAGGGTTAGTGTTAGGGTTAGGGCTAGGACTAGGGTTAGTGTCAGGGTTTGGGCTAGCACTAGGGTTAGGGTTAGTGTCAGGGTTAGTGTCAGGTTTGCCATCAGGGTTAGGGCTAGGGTTAGTGTCAGGGTTAGGGCTAGCGCTAGGTCTAGTGTCAGGGTTAGGGTTAGTGTCAGGGTTAGGGCTAGCGCTAGGCTAGTGTCAGGGTTAGTGTCAGGTTTGCCGTTAGGGTTAGGGCTAGCGCTAGGGTTAGTGTCAGGGTTAGTGTCAGGTTTGCCATCAGGGTTAGGACTAGCGCTAGGGTTAGTGTCAGGGTTAGGGCTAGCGCTAGGCTAGTGTCAGGGTTATGGTTAGTGTCAGGGTTAGTGTCAGGTTTGCCATCAGGGTTAGGGCTAGCTCTGGGGTTAGTGTCAGGGTTAGGGCTAGCGCTAGGCTAGTGTCAGGGTTATGGTTAGTGTCAGGGTTAGTGTCAGGTTTGCCATCAGGGTTAGGGCTAGCTCTGGGGTTAGTGTCAGGGTTAGGGCTAGCTCTGGGGTTAGTGTCAGGGTTAGGGCTAGCGCTAGGTCTAGTGTCAGGGTTAGGGCTAGTGTCATGGTTAGTGTCAGGTTTGCCATCAGGGTTAGGGCTAGTGCTAGGGTTAGTGTCAGGGTTATTGTCTGGTTTGCCATGAGGATTAGAGTTAGGGCTAGCGCTAGGGTTAGTGTCAGGGTTAGGGCTAGCGCCAGGGTTAGTGTCAGGGTTAGGGCTAGCTCTAGGGTTAGTGTCAGGTTTGCCATCAGGGTTAGGGCTAGCGCTAGGGTTAGTGTCAGGGTTAGGGTTAGTGTCAGATTTAGTGTTAGGGACAGATTTAGAAGAAAACTCCCATATGTCAGTGTAAACTATCAGTGTGAAGATGCTGAATGTAGAACATTTATACCACATCCACAAACAAAATAAAAAGAGACAATGAGAGTACTCGGCTGCTGTAACCACTGAGGTGCCTCATGTATTGCATACGGTTGTGATTTGCACTGAATCTATGTATATGAGAATTAAATAGGTTTTACTGTTTGCCACTAGCCTAAGTGACAGTGTTGTACAATTATCATATGGATATAAAATATAATAATGTGATTGATAAATAATAATAATACTAATAATAATCATCGTCATCCAATGTGGTAAAAGTAAATATAGCTCTGAAGAAAAACGGAAACAGTTAGAAGATAATATCATCAAATGTTGTGTTATTCTTGGTGTGATATGATCGGGGTAGGGGGTCCCTATCTTGGGGTAGATGGACACCTCCCTACACACAGCAGCCAGGAAACAGCACTCCAGTCGTGGGTTTCCGTGCAAGCTGGTCGACACCAGTTTTTATTGTGCGTCACCAAAAGTCAAATAAAGAAAACATAAAATAAATCCTCGCCTGTCTGGGCTCTAACTAGACAGCAGGTTCCCTCGCTAACAGAACAGTAAAATAAGTTCACGTCCACAGTACCTTCAGATTTGTAGCAAACAGTGTCTCAGAGCAAGCTAACCTGCGGGCGTGCTCTCCCAGGTGTGAGACACTGCACCAAGACATTACACAGCTCTTCCAGGTGTAATCACTCATTAGCCTGCGCTCAGGCTGAAAGGACTAACACCTGAAACGGCCCTGTGGATGGAGCCCTCTCTTCTGTCTCACATCCACACCCCCAGGACCCATTCTCCGGCTTTTACCAAAAGCCAACACTCAAACCTGTTTGTAAAACAGACTTCTCCTGGGGACTAAAACACATAGGACAGGAACCTGGGACACACATAGAAGCCATTCCACACTTCTCCAGTGCTTCTATAACATTGGCTAATTGTGGAAGATCATGATAACATATAATTACCTCCAGTAACATCATTATTTCCTCCTCTGATAACCGTGTCTTTCTCACACCCTGGCATCTGTTTTCCTCCATTTGGAAAGAAATCAAGATGGCCAACAGTCTGGCTTATTCCATAGCCCCCCATACCTGCAATGATATATATATTATATATACATACTGTATGTTACAGACACTTGGTTGCAGTTACTGATAACACACAGAGTGATGAGCACTGTAATTGGTGGTTTCCACATATAGGTAATTAGATGTGTAACTGTAATTTGTTGTAGGCTGACGCTGTGGTTGCCGGGGGTGAAGGACATAGAACGTGGATAACGCTGATTTCTGTGTGCGAGTCTCTCTGTGGTTATATGTTTATACTGTAACGCAGATAAATAATAATAATGCAGTTACCACATACCAATGTTAGAAGCTGTAGAAGAACTATCAGTGTGAATGGCGTCAACGAGGAGAGCGTCTGATGGATCCAGTCTGACCTCCGGCGGGGAGTCCTGGAAATACGGCTGAGCTGGGTCCAGTCCTGGAGGAGACCATGAGGACAGGAAGTAATATAGCAAACTCACTGTACAATCCTGTGTTCAATAATCCATAGGATCTTGTTGAAATGTATTTTATGTATATACTGTACATATAACTACAGCAAATTTCTCGCCATTATAAATGACAACATATACAGTATTGTGGCCCAATAGACACAAAGTACATTTTCAATCTCCTAATTTGTTATTAACCTGCAGAGTCCACCGCTGCACTCAGGGGCTAATTCACAAAGGAACGCACAGGAGAGAACGAGCGCACTCGGCCGCTGCGAGAATATGCTATCAGTGTATGCGCACAAGATGCAAACACCTATCATAAGCCCATGCCGCCCACCTCCCTCTACGTACATTCTCAGTATTTCGCAAGATAGCGGAAAGATCAGTAACATGGCGAACCATCGGCCCCATGCCCACAACTGTGTCCCTCCCGCAGACTTTGCTATATCTCCTTTATGCAGTGGGAGCTCAGGCTGCGTAGGGTCTCTCATTGCCTAATTTATGTGCACCCCTATAATGGCGTCGCACTGGCACGCCTGCGTTCACATGACCACCACTCGTCACCACCCACAAACGGCACTTCCTGTCAATCACTCTGCTTTGGGTCTGCGTGGCTTCTGCTGATGCAGTTCTCATCGCAAATGTTAGTCCGCGCATGTGCCCCGTGATGCGTACGCATGCGCAGTGTGAAAACATCGGCCGAGTGCATGCGCTCTCTCCTGTGCGTCCCTTGCTGAATTAGGCCCTCAGTTCGCTGCCGGACGCCGGGCAGAGAGGAGGGCGGCCCCGATTGGAGACTGCACAAGGGCCCCCTACTCTCTGAATATGCCCCTCGCCTGCATTGCAGATTGCTCACTAGTGTCTGATCCTCACACACAGAATAAAGATGTCGCTTTACCACTCTCTCCCTCTCTGCAACTACCTGCAACGCTCTCCAATGGCGATTATTCCGACACAGCTGCAGCCAGAAACCTTCTCCATATACTCTCCTATCTACAATCAAATATCACCTGAAACTGAGGGAGGGACTTATATGTAATCCAATACACGCGAAAGACGGGATTTCCAGGAAAACTGTTTTGCCTCATTTTGAGAACAGAATTTGGCTGGAGGTCCTGAGCCATGGCTCAATTCCTCACAGTACTCCATAATTTGTTTCTGTCCGATTTCTATGAACCGCTCATCTCTAGTATAAATCGTAGTGTTGTGAATCTGATGTCCCAAATGTAATAGCTTGTGAGATGCGGACAGCTACTAGATCTCCTCATCGTATGACAAAACGTAGACGGTTACATGGAATGTAGCAGAGTCTGATGCTGCGAGGTGAAGAGATCCAGAGAAAAGTGCAGCTCTTGAGGGGATTCATGTATGACAAGGTAAGAACAGAAATGGCCACTTAGAAAGCCTGAGATAGGAGTAATATCTGACAGTAAGACTAGACAGGTAGGATGGGGAATAGTAGATAGTTTTATATGCAGATGATAGACCGTTGGTGCAGGGATTGGCAGTGAGATAGCAGATGATAGACAGTTGGTGCAGGGATTGGCAGTGAGATAGCAGATGATAGACAGTTGGTGCAGGGATTGGCAGTGAGATAGCAGATGATAGACCGTTGGTGCAGGGATTAGCAATGAGATAACAGATGATAGACCATTGGTGCAGGGATTGGCAGTGAGATAGCAGATGATAGACCATTGGTGCAGGGATTGGCAGTGAGATAGCAGAGGATAGACAGTTGGTACAGGGATTGGCAGTAAGATTGCAGATGATAGACCATTGGTGCTGGGATTGGCAGTGAGATAGCAGATGATAGACCATTGGTGCAGGGATTGGCAGTGAGATAGCAGATGATAGACCGTTGGTGCAGGGATTGGCAGTGAGATAGCAGATGATAGACCATTGGTAGCGAGATAGCAGATGATAAACCATTGGTGCAGGGATTGGCAGTGAGATAGCAGATGATAGACCATTGGTGCAGGGATTGGCAGTGAGATAGCAGATGATAGACCATTGGTGCAGGGATTGGCAGTGAGATAGCAGATGATAGACCGTTGGTGCAGGGATTGGCAGTGAGATAGCAGATGATAGACCGTTGGTGCAGGGATTGGCAATGAGATAGCAGATGATAGACCATTAGTGCAGGGATTGGCAGTAAGATAGCAGATGATAGACCATTGGTGCAGGGATTGGCAGTGAGATAGCAGATGATAGACCATTGGTGCAGGAATTGGCAGTGAGATAGCAGATAATAGACCATTGGTGCAGGGATTGGCAGTGAGATAGCAGATGATAGACCGTTGGTGCAGGGATTGGCAGTGAGATTGCAGATGATAGACCATTGGTGCTGGGATTGGCAGTGAGATAGCAGATGATAGACCATTGGTGCAGGGATTGGCAGTGAGATAGCAGATGATAGACCATTGGTGCAGGGACTGGCAGTGAGATAGCAGATGATAGACCATTGGTGCAGGAATTGGCAGTGAGATAGCAGATAATAGACCATTGGTGCAGGGATTGGCAGTGAGATAGCAGATGATAGACCGTTGGTGCAGGGATTGGCAGTGAGATTGCAGATGATAGACCATTGGTGCTGGGATTGGCAGTGAGATAGCAGATGATAGACCATTGGTGCAGGGATTGGCAGTGAGATAGCAGATGATAGACCATTGGTGCAGGGATTGGCAGTGAGATAGCAGATGATAGACCATTGGTGCAGGGATTGGCAGTGAGATAGCAGTTGAGAGACAGTTGGTGCAGGGATTGGCAGTGAGATAGCAGATGATAGACAGTTGGTGCAGGGATTGGCAGTGAGATAGCAGATGATAGACAGTTGGTGCAGGGATTGGCAGTGAGATAGCAGATGATAGACCATTGGTGCAGGGATTGGCAGTGAGATAGCAGATGATAGACAGTTGGTGAAGGGATTGGCAGTAAGATAGCAGATGATAGACCATTGGTGCAGGGATTGGCAGTGAGATAGCAGATGATAGACCATTGGTGCAGGAATTGGCAGTGAGATAGCAGATGATAGACAGTTGGTGCAGGGATTGGCAGTGAGATAGCAGATGATAGACCATTGGTGCAGGGATTGGCAGTAAGATAGCAGATGATAGACCATTGGTGCAGGGATTGGCAGTGAGATAGCAGATGATAGACCATTGGTGCAGTGATTGGCAGTGAGATAGCAGATGAGAGACAGTTGGTGCAGGGATTGGCAGTGAGATAGCAGATGATAGACAGTTGGTGCAGGGATTGGCAGTGAGATAGCAGATGATAGACCATTGGTGCAGGGATTGGCAGTGAGATAGCAGATGATAGACCTTTGGTACAGGGATTGGCAGTGAGATAGCAGATGATAGACCGTTGGAGCAGGGATTGGCAGTGAGCTTGCAGATGATAGACAGTTGGTGCAGGGATTGGCAGAGAGATAGCAGATGATAGACCATTGGTGCAGGGATTGGCAGTGAGATAGCAGATGATAGACCATTGGTGCAGGGCTTGGCAGTGAGATAGCAGATGATAGACCGTTGGTGCAGGGATTAGCAATGAGATAGCAGATGATAGACAGTTGGTGCAGGGATTGGCAGTGAGATAGCAGATGATAGACCATTGGTGCAGGGATTGGCAGTGAGATAGCAGATGATAGACCATTGGTGCAGGGATTTGCAGTGAGATAGCAGATGATAGACCATTGGTGCAGGGATTGGCAGTGAGATAGCAGATGATAGACCATTGGTGCCGGGATTGGCAGTGAGATAGCAGATGATAGACCATTGGTGCAGGGATTGGCAGTGAGATAGCAGATGATAGACCATTGGTGCTGGGATTGGCAGTGAGATAGCAGATGATAGACCATTGGTGCTGGGATTGGCAGTGAGATAGCAGATGATAGACAGTTGGTGCAGGGATTGGCAGTGAGATAGCAGATGATAGACAGTTGGTGCAGGGATTGGCAGTGAGATAGCAGATGATAGACCATTGGTGCAGGGATTGTCAGTGAGATAGCAGATGATAGACCGTTGGTGCAGGGATTGGCAGTGAGATAGCAGATGATAGACCATTGGTGCAGGGATTGGCAGTGAGATAGCAGATGATAGACAGTTGTTGCAGGGATTGGCAGTGAGATAGCAGATGATAGACCATTGGTGCAGGGATTGGCATTGAGATAGCAGATGATAGACAATTGGTGAAGGGTTTGGCAATGAGATAGCAGATGATAGACCATTGGTACAGGGATTGGCAGTGAGATAGCAGATGATAGACCATTGGTGCAGGAATTGGCAGTGAGATAGCAGATGATAGACCGTTGGTGCAGGGACTGGCAGTGAGATTGCAGATGATAGACCGTTGGTGCAGGGATTGGCAGTGAGATAGCAGATGATAGACCATTGGTGCAGGGATTGGCAGTGAGATAGCAGATGATAGACCATTGGTGCAGGGATTGGCAGTGAGATAGCAGATGATAGACCATTGGTGCAGGGCTTGGCAATGAGATAGCAGATGATAGACCTTTGGTGCAGGGATTGGCAGTGAGATAGCAGATGATAGACCGTTGGTGCAGGGCTTGGCAGTGAGATAGCAGATGATAGACCGTTGGTGCAGGGATTGGCAGTGAGATAGCAGATGATAGACCGTTGGTGCAGGGATTGGCAGTGAGATAGCAGATGATAGACCATTGGTGCAGGGATTGACAGTGAGATAGCAGATGATAGACCATTGGTGCAGGGATTGGCAGTGAGATAGCAGATGATAGACTGTTGGTGCAGGGATTGGCAGTGAGATAGCAGATGATAGTCCATTGGTGCAGGGATTGGCAGTGAGATAGCAGATGATAGACCGTTGGTGCAGGGATTGGCAGTGAGATAGCAAATGATAGACCGTTGGTGCAGGGATTGGCAGTGAGATAGCAGATGATAGACCGTTGGTGCAGGGATTGGCAGTGAGATAGCAGATGATAGACCGTTGGTGCAGGGATTGGCAGTGAGATAGCAGATGATAGTCCATTGGTGCAGGGATTGGCAGTGAGATAGCAGATGATAGACCGTTGGTGCAGGGATTGGCAGTGAGATAGCAGATGATAGACCGTTGGTGCAGGGAGTGGCAGTGAGATAGCAGATGATAGACCATTGGTGCAGGGATTGGCAGTGAGATAGCAGATGATAGACAGTTAGTGCAGGGCTTGGCAGTAAGATAGCAGATGATAGACCGTTGGTGCAGGGAGTGGCAGTGAGATAGCAGATGATAGACAGTTAGTGCAGGGAGTGGCAGTGAGATAGCAGATGATAGACCATTGGTGCAGGGATTGGCAGTGAGATAGCAGATGATAGACCATTGGTGCAGGGATTGGCAGTGAGATAGCAGATGATAGACCATTGGTGCAGGGATTGGCAGTGAGATAGCAGATGATAGACAGTTAGTGCAGGGATTGGCAGTGAGATAGCAGATGATAGACCGTTGGTGCAGGGATTGGCAGTGAGATAGCAGATGATAGACCGTTGGTGCAGGGATTGGCAGTGAGATAGCAGATGATAGATCGTTGGTGCAGGGATTGGCAGTGAGATAGCAGATGATAGACCATTGGTGCAGGGATTAGCAGTGAGATAGCAGATGATAGACTGTTGGTGCAGGGCTTGGCAGTGAGATAGCAGATGATAGACCATTGGTGCAGGGATTGGCAGTGAGATAGCAGATGATAGACCGTTGGTGCAGGGATTGGCAGTGAGATAGCAGATGATAGACCATTGGGGCAGGGATTGGCAGTGAGATAGCAGATGATAGACAGTTAGTGCAGGGATTGGCAGTGAGATAGCAGATGATAGACCGTTGCTGCAGGGATTGGCCGTGAGATAGCAGATGATAGACCATTGGTGCAGGGCTTGGCAGTGAGATAGCATATGATAGACCATTGGTGCAGGGATTGGCAGTGAGATAGCAGATAATAGACCATTGGTGCAGGGATTGGCAGTGAGATAGCAGATGATAGACCATTGGTGCAGGGTTTGGGAGTGAGATAGCAGATAGGGATTGTGGTTGGTGAGGGAACCTGGCAGCAAAATGAACAGTGGATCAAATAAACAAAATTATCTTAGTCTTCTGAACATAAAATATTATCTGTCCTTTACATTGAATTTACATGTATATACATTTTTGTGTACACTATACTGTAGGAATTCTTACCAGTAATTCTCCCAATTCCCAGCTGCCTCTTTCCAGCTTCACCAGCCGCATGCCCCCCCAGGCTGTGTCCGATGATGTGAACGTTAGATGGGGAGTAGCCAAACCTGTGCTATAAAACAACAACATCACAATTAGAGTTTATAGAATTCTTCACAAATTACTGATGTCAGTGGAGGTTCAAATGCATATTGGTGCTGAGATGCTACCAGCCTGCGGAGAAGAATATAGAGACATGGAAAGCAAAACTGATAAGATACTGAGGCTCACTGCTGTGTATAGATATAGGTGGTCATCTTTCCTCCCTTTCTATGCCCCGACCCCTGCATATCTCAGCCATAACCACTATAGATATATCAGCCATGACCACTATATATATCAGGAAAACAATAGGTAGGAACCTGCGCTTCAATATTACGGATGCTGCACTTCAATCCACTGAGGTGGTCATACAACACCTCACAACATAGCATAAACAATAAAAAATGGGAAAAAAGGCGCAACCTTCTAGAATATAATAAACAATGAATATGAATAATCCCAATACAAGTCCACAAAATCGCTAAAGAAGTGGAAGAAAATGTCCTCCTTCAATTTTCAGAGTTGGATAATTCCGACAAATGAGATCCTCGTGGTAGACATGCAAAAAAAGGAGAAAATCGCAATATAGCGTAATATATTGATTTTAATCACATAAAAATTGACAAGACGTATATCCAACATTTAAAATCCTCCACCAATATCAAAGCAGCATACCAGAGATGGCGGTGTATAATGCACACCCATTCACCTATAAGCCAAACAATCCAAAGTCTCCCGGGTACAACCTGGAATGGCAGCTCCTGGATGTGCACTCTTCCCTTAGATGTTAAATATCCACTGGTGCTGTGTTCTTTTCACCAACGCGTTTCAACTCCTATCTGGAGTCTTTTTCAAGGTGTATGTGGTTGGTGGCTTAGTCAGTACCTTAAATATCCCCTGCTACCCTCTGATAGGTTTAATCTTGGCAGACAGCACTTCATATAGTTACCATTGTATTTTACACTATTGCTCACTATTATTCCCACCAATATTATGTAAAATGAGGTTGGCTGCAATGTGCAACACCTTGAAAAAGACTCCAGATAGGAGTTGAAACGCGTTGGTGAAAGGAACACAGCACCAGTGGCTTTTTAACATCTAAGGGAAGAGTGCACATCCAGGAGCTGCCATTCCAGGTTGTACCCGGGAGACTTTGGATTCTTTGGCTTATACGTGAATGGGTGTGCATTATACACCGCCATCTCTGGTACGCTACTTTGATATTGGTGGAGGATTTTAAATGTTGGATATACGTCTTGTGTCAATTTTTATGTGATTAAAATCAATATATTACGCTATATTGCGATTTTCTCCTTTTTTTGCATGTCTACCACGAGGATCTCATTTGTCGTAATTATCCAACTCTGAAAATTGAAGGAGGACATTTTCTTTCACTTCTTTAGCTATTTTGTGGACTATATATATCAGCCCCGAACCCTACATATGTCAGTCCTGACCCAAATGTCATCCTGGGCCCCTGTATAGATTAGCCCTGACCCCTACATATCTCAGCACTAACCCCTACATATCTCGGCACTAACCCCTACATATCTCAGCCCTGACCCCTGCTTATCTCAGCCCGACCCCTGCTTATTTCAGCCCCAACCCCTGCTTATCTCAGCCCCGACTACCCCACCCCCTGCATATCTTAGCCACGACCCCAGCATATCTCAGCCATGACCACTACATATCTCAGCCATGACCCCTTCATATCTCAGCCATGACCACTACATATCTCAGCCATGACCCCTGCATATCTCAGCCATGACCACTGCATATCTCAGCCATGACCACTGCATACAGTATCTCAGCCATGACCACTGCATATCTCAGCCATGACCACTGCATATCTCAGCCATGACCACTGCATATCTCAGCCATGACCACTACATACAGTATCTCAGCCATGACCCCTTCATATCTCAGCCATGACCACTACATATCTCAGCCATGACCCCTGCATATCTCAGCCATGACCACTACATACAGTATCTCAGCCATGACCAATACATATCTCAGCCATGACCCCTGCATATCTCAGCCATGACCACTGCATATCTCAGCCATGACCACTGCATATCTCAGCCATGACCACTGCATATCTCAGCCATGACCACTACATACAGTATCTCAGCCATGACCCCTTCATATCTCAGCCATGACCACTACATATCTCAGCCATGACCCCTGCATATCTCAGCCATGACCACTGCATATCTCAGCCATGACCACTACATACAGTATCTCAGCCATGACCAATACATATCTCAGCCATGACCCCTGCATATCTCAGCCATGACCACTGCATATCTCAGCCATGACCACTGCATATCTCAGCCATGACCACTGCATATTTCAGCCATGACCACTGCATATCTCAGCTATGACCACTACATACAGTATCTCAGCCATGACCAATACATATCTCAGCCCTGACCCCTGCATATCTCAGCCATGACCACTACATATCTCAGCCATGACCACTACATATCTCAGCCATGACCACTGCATATCTCAGCCATGACCACTACATACAGTATCTCAGCCATGACCAATACATATCTCAGCCATGACCCCTGCATATCTCAGCCATGACCACTGCATATCTCAGCCATGACCACTGCATATCTCAGCCATGACCACTACATACAGTATCTCAGCCATGACCCCTGCATATCTCAGCCATGACCACTGCATATCTCAGCCATGACCACTGCATATCTCAGCCATGACCACTACATACAGTATCTCAGCCATGACCACTGCATATCTCAGCCATGACCACTACATACAGTATCTCAGCCATGACCCCTTCATATCTCAGCCATGACCACTACATATCTCAGCCATGACCCCTGCATATCTCAGCCATGACCACTACATACAGTATCTCAGCCATGACCAATACATATCTCAGCCATGACCCCTGCATATCTCAGCCATGACCACTGCATATCTCAGCCATGACCACTGCATATCTCAGCCATGACCACTGCATATCTCAGCCATGACCACTACATACAGTATCTCAGCCATGACCCCTTCATATCTCAGCCATGACCACTACATATATCAGCCATGACCCCTGCATATCTCAGCCATGACCACTGCATATCTCAGCCATGACCACTACATACAGTATCTCAGCCATGACCAATACATATCTCAGCCATGACCCCTGCATATCTCAGCCATGACCACTGCATATCTCAGCCATGACCACTGCATATCTCAGCCATGACCACTGCATATTTCAGCCATGACCACTGCATATTTCAGCCATGACCACTGCATATCTCAGCTATGACCACTACATACAGTATCTCAGCCATGACCAATACATATCTCAGCCCTGACCCCTGCATATCTCAGCCATGACCACTACATATCTCAGCCATGACCACTACATATCTCAGCCATGACCACTGCATATCTCAGCCATGACCACTACATACAGTATCTCAGCCATGACCAATACATATCTCAGCCATGACCCCTGCATATCTCAGCCATGACCACTGCATATCTCAGCCATGACCACTGCATATCTCAGCCATGACCACTACATACAGTATCTCAGCCATGACCCCTGCATATCTCAGCCATGACCCCTGCATATCTCAGCCATGACCACTGCATATCTCAGCCATGACCACTACATACAGTATCTCAGCCATGACCAATACATATCTCAGCCATGACCCCTGCATATCTCAGCCATGACCACTACATATCTCAGCCATGACCACTACATATCTCAGCCATGACCACTACATATCTCAGCCATGACCCCTGCATATCTCAGCCATGACCACTACATATCTCAGCCATGACCACTGCATATCTCAGCCATGACCACTGCATACAGTATCTCAGCCATGACCACTCCATATCTCAGCCATGACCACTACATATCTCAGCCATGACTACTGATGATGTCATCGCTGGGCTACTGCTCATGTGCAGCTGGCACAATCTGTACTATGTGGAATGTCACAGTACAGTGCGGATGCACAGTACTTAGCTCCTAGGGTTACACACATCTAATAATGCTGTAACTCTTGCAATCCCGCTATTCTGCTTAACGCTTAGGGCCTGATTCACTACCGTACGCTACTGACATTCCGCATGCAATCGGCTGATTGTTGTGTACTGCTTATGCATTGCAGTGTGAGTGCGCGATCTAGCCATTGCTATCTGGACTGCGATCGCAGTGGCTATGCAGACCCATCGCAGAGTGATTGACAGGAAGTGCCGTTTGGGGGAGGTGAAGGGGGTGGTTTGCGAAACACAGGCGTGCCAGTGCGTTTGAAAGCCGTAGCATGGGCGTGCATAAATTATCTACTGTGATGCCATACGCAGCCTGAGGACACATAGCGTTCGTGGAAGTTAGTACTTCCTGAGTAAGGTCAGAGCTTGTGGAGGTGTGCGTGAGGCTGCGATGGTACTCCATGTTACCGATGGATTCGCAGACTTGCTAAGTATTACTGATGTGTGCAGTGGCGTCCCTCCCCGCGGTGACACCCGGTGCGGGGAGAGATGCCTTGAGCGTGGCGGAGCCGCGCACTCCGCCGAAAAGGGGCGTGGCCTCGGGAACGGGGGCGTGGCTTCGCGTCCCGAGACCGCCAGCACTTAGTTATCAATGGGGGGTGCCGGAGGTGCGGGCAGTGCAGGCTCCCTCTCTGTGACAGGAGCCGAGTGCTGCACATGATGTTACAGTGCAGCACCCGCCTCCTGTCACCGAGGGGGAGCCTGCACCTTGGTGTCACCCCTCGGCGGGTGACACCCGGGTGCGGCCCGCACCCCCCGCACCCCCCTTCTGACGCCACTGCATGTGTGTAAGGTAAAGTGGGCATCCTTATGTAGTGCTGTGACGGCATAGCGATCGCAATGGATTAGCATATCATCGCAGTTGAACCAGGCCCTGAGACCACTGTTACCCTGTTGATATCAGTAAACTCTGCATCGTGGATAAGGGCTCTCTGTTTGGCATAACAGTCACTTTGACATTCCGCCTGATCCCAACCCCAATACTCAGGAATTATTTCTGCAGGATGAAGGTATGTCATACTCGTGTCTATAAGACACACATATATACATCGTACATGTGGAATAGCGCCCATCTGTGGTGAATCCTGTAATAGCATATTACATGCAATCTCCCCTACAAGATCCATATTTAAGATTAGGTGGATTTGGAAATCTGTACTTAACATGAAATGCTCCTTATACAGAGGTAGTTATCCTCTAGAAGTCTTCCCACTCCCTGACCTCGGGATAGACCCCCTACATGCTGATCCTGATGGACTATGCTGAGACTTTACATGGAGTCAGTATGAAGGACAAGGTCTTCTAGATACATGTAAATGGGTCTATGTTATGTTACTTGCCTGTAGAGTGCTGATGAAATAAGCCACCTCTGCCCCCACGACTCGGATGTTATTGGCTGCCTGTCCATAGAGAGCCAGAGATCCACCACCCCAATCCACACAGAAACAGTTCACATCTTCTGCTTGTAACATGACCTGGAGACATGATAATTACAGAGAAACATGAAAATCACCCTTTAATAAGGGAATTTCCTGTGTTCTAGGTGCATCTCTAATAGGATGAAAGGCAGCTATCACACAGTGCAGGTGTCTGTGTCTGACAACACCTGGGATTAGTGTTAGAGGCCAGTTTTTTGGTAGATAGTAGTTTGTCATCACCCAAGAGTGCAGGGTCCTAAGATAAGACTTAGGGGCATATCCAATTGGCCACAAGATTTATACTACAAAATTGATGCACCTAATTGGCTGGGCCTCACCGGAGGGGTAAGTATTGATAAATACTAGTGGCATTTTCATAATCTGGGCCTGTTTCCGAGTGAATCTGAGCCGTGTCTCGGGTTTTCCCGCCAGACTCAGATTCCAAAACAAGGCAAAACCTCATCTTCCTGGTGTCTGATCTCGCTATAAGTCCCTCCCACTGTGATTCAGGCGCCATTTCTCACAAAACCACCAGAGTGCTGTGTGTTGCTGAATTGATGACTGCTGGGCTGACCTATGTGACCGTCCACTCCAGTCATCAGGCTCTTAGTGTTTGTATTGGCCGAGCGAGATAAATTATAGGCAATTAGCAAATAATATTTTTTTTATGTTTATTTTTTATAGTGCTGGAAGTTACATCTATAGTATTGTGATTGTCTAAGTGTGTCCCACTGGTGCTGAGCATTAATCTTTGGTACAACTGCACACTGGTATTCTTTTGTCACTGCCCGCAGTGCAGCCCAGAGCTCTTTATACAGGGCAGCAATAACCTTTCATTGGTGTACAGTGCACACTGGTGCTCGCAAAAGTTTTTGCTGAAATTATTGTCATTTGTGGAAAAAATAGGAAAAAAAAACTGTTTTTTATTTATTTTGTACAACTTGTGTCTGTTCAATAGTGCTCAGTATGTGCCGTGACACTGTGTTCCTGATATTATATAAACACTGTGTGAGTCACAGTGTAGAAATGACATTTGTAAAAAAAAACAGAAAAATGTTTTTTGTAAAACTTGAGTTTGTCCAATAATGCAGTGTAGGTGGCGTACCACTGTGTTCATAATATAAGCACTGCGAGTCCACAGTTTTAGTTGTCATCATTTGTGAAACAATAGAAAACAAGTTGTGTTTTTTCTTTGTAAAACTTCAGGTGGTTCAGTAATGCTCAATAGGTGTTGTGCCATTACGATAATAATATAAGTACTATGAGTCGATATGGATCATGATCAGTCAATGGAAGAGTAGAAGCACCAACCAATGACTAGTTCTGCAGCTGCTGCCACCAGTGAACCTTACTTTTCTGATACAGGACAATTAGAGAAGCCTCCTTCCACCGTTTCTGCACCCTCTGTCAATGTGGGGATGAGCAGCAAGTAAAGATGCTGACATAGAAATGAAGGATGCTACTGAGGAAGTGCAACAGGAAGAGGGAGATATTTGTGTAGCTGATGCTATTTATGAGGATGTTGATGATGAGGATGTTGTTTGTATAAGTTAGGCACCAGTGGAGTTCATGCCTATGATAAGAAGAAGGCCATTATCATGCCTGGGTATAAGACCCAAAAATCCACTCATTATGTGTGCAATTATTCTATGCAAATCCTGTTGTCAGTTGTTAAGTCATCTGTAGCCTTTGTAAAGCCAAGGTAAGTAGAGGTCGGGATATTATCCATCTAGGAACTTCCTCTCTGTTATGTCATTTGCAGCACATTCAGGAAAAGGTTTTGGCAAAATCTGAAAATTCTATTAAAGTAATAACAACAAGCAACACAGCATCAGTTAGCTTCCATCTCTCAACTAGATCCCAGAATCTGCAACCAACAACTTCATCATCAATCTCATTGATGATTGGAGGTAGTCCTGCATCCAATTTGCTAAGGCTAACTAAGCTCTCCCCTATCCACGATTCCTCAGAAGAATCCTTGAGTGCTAGGTCTGCTGCTGCTTGGGATAGATCTTCATCCCAGAAGGGGACCAAGAATAATAGTAGTATTTTAAAAAACAATTGACTGTTGAACAATTCTTTGGAAGAGAAAGCCAGTATGACAGCTGTCACCGAGTTCCCCAGCAGATCACTGAAGCCATGATGACTATGCTAGTATCAGTTCTGTGTCCAATATCTGCCATTAATGAATCTGGTTTTACACAGTTAATTGAGATCCTGTGTCCCTGGTACCCAATTCCATCTCGGTTCCATTTTACCAGAAAGGCAATTCCTCGCCTGTACCAGGGCATTAAAAAAACAAATTCTTAGCCTACAAAATGCCTTTGTACCCGCTGTCAACGTAACCAGAGATATGTGGACAAGTGGTACTGGCCAAACAAAAGATTACATGACTGGATGGGTGTATCGCCTTCGGCAGCAGCAGTAGTTAACACAAAATGACAGCTCATTCTCCGGAAAGGCTACTCTCTATTTAACTGGCTTCACTAAGAGCTATACCGGTGTCAACCTGAAAAATTAAGGGATGTTATAGCAAAATGGCTTACCCCACTTGGACACTCCTTAGGATATGTCATTTATGATAATGCCACAAACATTGTAAGAGCATTACAGCTGGATGACTTTGAACACATCCCATATTTTGCTCACACAATCAACTTGGTGGTGCAGATTTTTTTTTTAAAAACTGACAGGGCCATGCAGGAGATGCTGTTTGTGACCTAATAAATTTTGGGAAATTTTCGTCATTCAGCAACTGCATGTAGAAGATTGCAGTGGCTGCAAGTAACGTTCAATTTGCCCTGCCACCAACTGAAGGAAGAGGTATTCCACTCTTTATATGCTTCAGCAAATGGAGAAACAGCAACAAGCCATTCACACCTACACAACAAGCCATGACAAAGGGAGAGGAGGGGGAATGTACCTAAGGTCAAGCACAGTGGAGAAAACTTTCCATGTTGTGCAAGGTACTGAAACCATTCAAAGTAGCCACCAGTGAAGTGAGTTCAGACACTGCCAGCTTTAATCAGGTGATTCCCCTAGTTAGAATTTTGGAAAAGCACTCTAGAAACTGAAGGAGTAGATGAATTAAAGTGATTCCGCTAACTATGCTAAACTTGCAGATCAAGTACTTTATTTACTTCGCCAGGATCCAATGGTTGTCAAAATCTTGAAATTGGATCTTTACATTTTGTTGACTATGCTTGATTCCAGGTTTAAGTCCTATGTCATGTCTTTCTTTCCAACTGCCACAGATCATAAGAGATGCATAGAGCTCGTGGTGAGCAAGTGGTCAGCTCAAGTGGCACATAAAATTATAATGTCTCCTGTTTTAGTTTCTCCGGCAACTGTGGCTACCAGGAAAAAACTGAGCTTTCCAAAAAGACCCACTGGTGATTCAGAAGAGTCGACACAACATTTTGACATCTGGTCAGGTCTAAAAAAATTGCCCAAAATTAGTGACACCTCTACCATAACACAATCTGATAAAGTCCCCATCCATAGAATGTTGAAAGATTATTATTCATAACAGTGTACAAGAGACAGTCTCTTTTACTACTGGAAGGAAAAATAGTCAATTTAGAGGCTCTTATACAAACTTGTTTTGCTTTACTTAATCTGCCCACCCTCCAGTGTGCACTCAGAAACAGTTTTCAGCACAGCCGGGAACCTTGTCAGTGATCGACGTAGGAGGCTACTTCTTCAAATTGTCGAAAAGATGATGTTTATCAAAATGAACTATAAATATCACGAGGAAGAACTTTACCGCCAATTACTTCAAAGTACAGAGGCACCTGAAATGGTGGATTCCAGCGGTGATGAAGAATCATTGTGTGAAGAAGATTATGTTAACACTGGAGGATGACAACATCTTGCCACTGTAGAGAAGAGATCATTAACAGCAGTGTTAATGTTAAACTATGAATGTCCATTTTAATATACAACATAAGGGTGGGTGGGGGGTCTAAGGACAATTCCATCATGCACCTCTTTTCATTATGGGCATTGCCAAGATTGTGTGTGTTTGACAGGCAGTGTACTGTATATTACTGTACTTTACTGGGTCACTCATGTTCTTTTGTTTCTTGCAATGACATCCATCACCTGCTTCTCATCCAGGCATATGGGTCCCAATTCCTGCAGCTTCTCAGCAGATACAGACTAGTATCATCAATTCATATAATTCATTATTCAATTTGACTAGGCCTTAACTCCTGAGGAATCAATCTCATTGGGATTTTGGATGCTAGTTTTTTAACAATGTTTTCCATTTCTCTGATTTATTTTTTTTATTGTTAAATTATCAACATCAATCAATCAATGCTTTACCTAGCTTCCACTAAATAGTACTCCTCCTCTATTTACTTGTGCTGGCCTCTAGCCTCTGATTTATAGTAGTACTTGATTAATGAAATCCTATAGCATTGTATCGTTTATATTAAACTGCCATCCTGTCTGTCACTGCAGTGCCACTATGTTTCCTAGAAGTGCTATTTTTTTTTATTAATTTTTTTTTTACAATTCCATTTTGCACCTCTTATTTGCTCTGTCACTTAGTTTAGCCAGCCAGCTCGCTGCAGCCTTTGGGTGAAAAGTGAAAACAATATTGTGAGCTGGTCATAATTGACTGGAAATTAATGTTAATGTTAATAACACTCCGGGAACAAAAACAGGTCCAAATGATGTCATTTTAGCTGTTTTTATATTTTAAAAATAATACAGATCCAAAACATGATGCTGAATTTGAACCAAAACCAAAACACGGAGGTCGGCGCTCATCTCTCCTTGTGACTGAGAGGCGCAGTGTGAACTTATACGTCTTCTTTAGCCCAGGAGCGCTTAGGTTCATTTTCCAATGTGCAATGAAATTGTTCAGATAATTTTGGGAACCCATTTTGATGCCTTGTGCGCTGAGCTCTCCATCAGCATCAAAGCTCTACCAACTTCCTAATTGAAATTGACCCCTTCATTAGACTGAACATGTATTTATCAACCATTATTCATATAGCACATACATATTCCACAGTGATTTATAGGGAATATTTGGCCACTCACGTCAGTCCCTGCACCAGTGGAGCTGACATTATTCCCTACTATACACACATACACACTAGGGTTCATTTCTGGTCAGAATCCAATTACCCAAGCAGTACGGTACGGTATGTGTTTGGATTGTGGGAGGAACCCGGAGCACCAGGAAACTCATATAACACCCCAGTGATTTCTCATAAAGAACGGCTGCTATTATATGCTCCTATGTCCTGTTTTATAAATATAACCTCTCTACATGGTCTAGCACAGGTTTGTTGCTTTTTTAGATATAATACATGTACATTCCAAATGACCATATAAAATAATGCATATGTAACAAACCGATCGTCCGAAACAATCCTATATTCCAAATTAACAACTATTAATGCCATCCTATATATACACAGAAGTCTGCGCATCCCCCGATATTTAACCCTCTAAAAAGATGATGAAGAATTCAAAAGCTACTTACACAATTGTAAATGTAGCAAAAATATAATGAAAATAATATTGTTATTGTCTTATGTACTCAGGTGCTAATACAGATATATATCCTGGCTGCAAAATGCGTCCTTTTGTCATAAATCATGGGTCAATTAAGGGGTCAGACTGCTCTTAGATTTAACATTATTGATCGCCCCCTTCATGTTAGGGCCAGTCCTGATACCGCTGGACCACCAATGCAGACATTACCATACCACTCCCACTGACACCACCTCCCACACCACAAGTTGCTGCTAACTAGCCCTCCCCCCCACCGCCCTCCCCCCACCGGCCTCACCCCACCGCCCTCACCCCACTGTCCAGCCAGATGCAAAATAAAAAAATCCTAATGACAAAGATTCTCATGCAGGGGAGCCCGCTGTACTGTCCCCCAGCAAGTGGCACCCTAAGGCATATGGGTAGTGGGAAATCCCCCACTGTCATAAATTATTCCCTCTACATCTCATATGTTCAGAGATATCAGATAATACATAGTACATGATATCAGATCCCAGACATCAGATAATACATAGTACATGATATCAGATCCCAGACATCAGATAATACATAGTACATGATATCAGATCCCAGACATCAGATAATACATAGTACATGATATCAGATCCCAGACATCAGATAATACATAATACATGATATCAGATCCCAGACATCAGATAATACATAATACATGATATCAGATCCCAGACATCAGATAATACATAATACATGATATCAGATCCCAGACATCAGATTTATTTATTTTTATTTATTAACAGTTTCCTATATAGCGCAGCATATTCCGTTGCGCTTTACAATTGGAAACATTGATAGAACAAAACAGGTTAATGATAGACAGATATATAGGTAAGAGGGCCCTGCTTGCAAGCTTACAATCTATAGGGAAATAGGCATTGATACACAAGGATAGGTGCTATATATTGCAATTTGGTCCGGCCAGAATGCACAGTTTCTTGGTGGGCTGCATGATCCAGTCACACAGGAATGTCGCCCAAATGTCAGGAGAATGTGAAAGAAAGACAATATGTGAGGTTATGTGTGGACTGTGAGAGGGTATGTAATAAGACATGGAAGCTATGAAGGTTATGTGGTCGGTTCTGGAATCTGATAAGCTTGTCTGAAGAGGTGAGTTTTCAGGGAACGCTTGAAGGATTGAAGAGTAGAGGTAAGTCTTATTGTGTGTGGTAAGGCATTCCATAGAGTGGGTGCAGCCCGAAGAAAGTCCTGTAACCGTAAATGGGAGCAAGTAATGCGCGGGGATGAGAGACGCAGATCTTGTGCTGAGCGGAGAGGTCGGGTTGGGAGATATTTTGAGATGAGTGAAGAGATGTATGCTGGTGTAATTCGGTTAATAGCCTTATGTGTAAGTAAAAGTATTTTGTATTGAATACGGTAGAAAACCGGCAACCAATGGAGGGACTGACAGAGTGGGGCAGCAGACGATGAACGTTTGGCAAGGAAGATAAGCCTTGCAGCTGCATTCATAATGGATTGTAATGGTGATAGTCTGTTTTTGGGAAGACCAGTAAGGAGACTATTGCAATAGTCAATGCGGGAAATAATGAGTGCATGGATTAGAGTTTTTGCAGTGTCTTGTGTGAGATATGGTCGAATTTTGTATATGTTTTTTAGATGTATGTAACATGATTTTGAGACAGATTGAATGTGGGGAACAAAGGACAGTTCAGAATCAAGGATGACACCAAGGCAGCGAGCTTGTGGGGTGGGGTGGATTGTTGAGTTATCAACAGTGATAGAGAGATCAGGTTGGTAACTGTTATTGGCTGGTGGAAATATAATTAATTCTGTTTTAGAAATATTAAGTTTCAGGTGGCGAGATGACATCCAAGATGAAATGGCAGAAATACATTCAGTGACACGGACCAATACAGATGGTGATAAATCTGGAGAGGATAGGTAGATTTGAGTATCATCTGCATACAGATGGTACTGAAATCCAAAAGAGTGGATTAGTTTGCCAAGAGAGGTGGTATAGATTGAGAATAGTAAAGGACCTAAGACAGAGCCTTGAGGTACTCCAACTGATAGAGGTAGCGAAGAGGAGGCAGAATCAGAAAAACGAACAGAAAAAGAGCGATCAGATAGGTAGGAAGAAAACCAAGAAAGAGCTGTGTCCTTAAGACCTAGGGATTGTAATGTTTGTATGAGAAGAGAGTGGTCAACAGTGTCAAAAGCAGCAGAGAGATCTAGAAGAATTAGGAGTGAGTAATGGCCTTTAGCCTTAGCAGTGACCAGATCATTTACTACCTTAGTCAGTGCTGTCTCTGTGGAGTGCTGGGAACGGAAGCCAGACTGAAGTGGGTCCAATAAGTTGTGGGTGTTAAGAAAGTGTGTGAGGCGGGTGTAGACAAGTCTCTCCAGTAGCTTGGAGGGGCATGGGAGCTGGGAGATGGGACGGTAATTAGAGAGAGTGTTAGGGTCAGAATTTTGTTTTTTCAGAATGGGAGTAATCACTGCGTGCTTGAACAGGGATGGAAAGATGCCAGTAGAAAGAGAGAGATTACAGATTTTAGTTAAGGTTGGGATGAGCACAGGAGACAGAGCTTTACTAATTTGTGAGGGTATAGGATCTGGAGGAGAGATAATAGAGTAGGAGGATGAGAAGAGTGTAGATACTTCATCTTCATTTGTGGGGTCAAATGAAGAGAATGTGCCAGAGAGTTCAGGTAGGGAATTGAGTAGGTCACTAGCTGAGGAAGAGAATAACATTTCATTTTGGATATTATCAATCTTGTCCTTGAAATAGGAAGCAAGATCTTGTGCACAGATAGTAGCAGGTGGTTTGGGTGAGGGAGGGGTAAGAAGCAGTTTAAATGTATTAAAAAGTCGCTTGGGGTTAGAGGCTTGAGCAGAGATAAGTGATTGGAAATATATTTGCTTGGCAGTGTCCAGAGCAGTACGATAAGAGTTGTAGATAGACTTATATGTGAGGAAGTCACTTGGAGTACGAGACTTTCGCCACTGACGTTCTACTTTACGTGAGAGTTTTTGTAGATGCCTTGTTAAGCTAGAATGCCACGGTTGACGTCTAACTCTACGTGGTGTGTGATGGGTAGCTGGAGCTACTTCATCGAGGGCTTTTACTAGAATCTGGTTTAGGTGTGATGCAGCAGTCTCAGGAGAAGTGAGTGCAGAAATTGGTGAGAGTCGTTGTTGTAGAGAGGTAGATAGTTGTTGAAAGTTAAGCACATTAATATTTCTGCGGGTTTTAGGAGGTTTGGTTGATTTCACTGACATTGAGGTTGATGTAATGGAGGAGAGTGTGCAGGTGATAAGGTTGTGATCTGAGAGAGGGAAAGGAGCATTAGTGAAATCAGAAACTGAGCATAGTCTGGTAAATACAAGAACAAGGCAGTGGCCCTCCTTATGAGTAGAGGAGTCAGTCCATTGGGAGAGGCCAAGAGAGGAGGTTAGAGAGAGTAGTTTGGAGGCATGAGGAGATTGTGGACTGTCAATGGGGATATTGAAATCACCCATAATGATGGTGAAGATGTCTGAGGATAGGAAGTGAGGGAGCCAGGCTGAAAAATGTTCCAGAAATTGTTGCTGTGGCCCAGGCGGGCGATAGATAGCAGCAACTCGCAGAGAGAAAGGGGTGAAAGTCCTGATAGAATGTACTTCAAATGATATAAATGTGAGTGAAGGTACCTGTGGGAGAACTGTGAATGTGAAAGATTGGGAGAGTAATATTCCTACCCCACCTCCTTTACAATTGCTGGGCCTGGAGGTGTGTGAGAAGTGTAGGTTACCATGTGAAAGTGCAGCAGGGGAGACAGTGTCTGATTGTGTTAGCCATGTTTCTGATAATACATAGTACATGATATCAGATCCCAGACTTCAGATAATACATAGTACATGATATCAGATCCCAGACATCAGATAATACATAGTACATGATATCAGATCCCAGACATCAGATAATACATAATACATGATATCAGATCCCAGACATCAGATAATACATACTACATGATATCAGATCCCAGACATCAGATAATACATACTACATGATATCAGATCCCAGACTTCAGATAATACATAGTACATGATATCAGATCCCAGACATCAGATAATACATAGTACATGATATCAGATCCCAGACATCAGATAATACATAATACATGATATCAGATCCCAGACATCAGATAATACATAGTACATGATATCAGATCCCAGACATCAGATAATACATGATATCAGATCCCAGACATCAGATAATACTTAGTACATGTGGCCGGAGGCAGGCCACACGGGGTTAATGGCTGCCACAGCACTGAAGGGGTTAACCCCCATGCTGTGCCGCCATTTTTAAAAGGACAAAAAGGCGCCAGGTGCCCATTGTAAATGTATACTCTGCACTACGCGCTGAGTGTTAATAAGTGTGTTTTTTAATGTTTTACATGTCGCCGCCTGCACCCATTGCACTGGGGGAGTGTAGGTAGAGTGTGGCTGCATGCTGGGAGACACTGCGACCAGCGCTGAAACAGTTACTGTCCCAGTGAGGAAACAGTTTAAAAGCACACTGCACATGGTTTATAATAAACTATATTAAAATATATATGTATTGCTGTAATGCACTGCAGCTGATCTGCAATGCATTAGTGCATGATGCAGAGTATATTTAATAGGCTATGCATTTATAAGGAATCTATAAGTTGTTTTGTTTTAGAAGGCTGTAACATTTAAGTCAAATGGTTATGAGACATTCTCACCTCCTGACATGGGAAGTGATATGTTAATTGTCCTGACCTATGATAGTGGTCAGACCTATTGTGTAACAAAGCTTTCTTTGAAGTGTATTCCAGATTAGAACTGGCTGGATGGTCTCTGTGTGGTGTGAAGAGGGTGAAATGGCCTGAGACTATCTCCCCTGTGTGTGTGCACTTTTGGGGAAAAAGTGTTTGTTTTTTCATGATTATTGCAGGAAGACCAAAGCGAATATTATTGCTGGTTATTCTACATAGATATTTTGTCACTGTGTGATACATGTATCAAAGGATGAGAGTAAATGACCAGTTCCTGTGGGATGTGAGTTGTAATTACATTTGGGATAGATGATGTGATTGGGTTACAAGACAAACTGTGGGTGGATGTCACCATGCTGTATTATATGGTCTGACTATATATACAGGGCCTGTGAGCCTCTGTTTTTTGGTAAATGTTTTAGCCCCTTCCAACCCCCAAACGACGGACGATGCGCGGGCACGGATGGTCAATAACAATAACGACCATCGCCCGTGCATGCAGTCCAACCTGTTCGATATCAACCAGGTTAATAACCAGAGCGGCTGATACAGGCTATTTATGTTTCCATGTCCTGTTACATGTATGATAGGATTTCTTACTTGCATATACCTCGCACATACCTTGCACATACCTCGCACATACCTTGCACATATCTTGCACATACCTTGCACATATAAGACAGCCAGCTCTTTTCTCCCTTGTCAGTAAATCCATGGATAATGAATCGAGATTTCCTGTTGACATGAAATGTTGACGCTGCGATTGTCTTTGGTTTAATAGCGCTGACTTCCTAAATAAAACATAGTAATGACCATATACTGTATATTTCACTCTACAATGTGCAGCATCTACATCAGGATGAATTCTTGAAGCCAAGATAAGCTAAGAGCCTGACCTCTGACCTCTGCCTAATTGTGTAATGTCAGACACAGGGGGAGATTTATCAAAGCTTGGAGACAGATAAAAAGTACCAACCAAGCAGTTTCTGATGGTGCATACACACGCAGCGATCAGCCAGTGATTCGATATCGCTGACTGATCGTCATGCACCCTCCCTGGTGTGCTGGATGATCTATATTGATCCCCCAGCACACCACAAACATAACGACGACTATACTGTAGAGATCGCGGGTCCCTATAGAAACCTACTCGATATCGAGCAAGTTGACTGGCATGCACGGCCGATCGACGATATTGCTATCATCCTTACGTGGCCGCGCATTGCTTGTTGATGGTAAGTGGGTAGGGACAATTTAGATTATCGATTTGAATGATAATGATATCATCACTACCACTCACAGCTCAGCGATAATACAGCCACGTGTCCACTCGCAGCTCAGTGATAATAAAGCCACGTGTCCACTCACAGCTCAGTGATAATACAGCCACATGTCCACTCACAGCTCAGTGATAATACAGTCACATGTCCACTCGCAGCTCAGTGATAATACAGCCACGTGTCCACTCACAGCTCAGTGATAATACAGTCACGTTTCCACTCGCAGCTCAGTGATAATACAGCCACGTGTCCACTCACAGCTCAGTGATATTACAGCCACGTGTCCACTCACAGCTCAGTGATATTACAGCCACGTGTCCACTCACAGCTCAGTGATATTACAGCCACGTGTCCACTCCCAGCTCAGTGATAATACAGCCACGTTCCACTCCCAGCTCAGTGCTAATACAGCCACGTGTCCACTCACAGCTCAGTGCTAATACAGCCACGTGTCCACTCGCAGCTCAGTGATATTACAGCCACATGTCCACTCACAGCTCAGTGATATTACAGCCACGTGTCCACTCGCAGCTCAGTGATATTACAGCCACGTGTCCACTCACAGCTCAGTGATAATACAGCCATGTATATACTTGCAGCTCAGTGATAATATCCACTCGCAGCTCCATGATAATACAGCCACATGTCCACTCACAGCTCAGTGATAATACAGCAATGTGACCACTCCCAGCTCAGTGATAATACAGCCACGTGTCCACTTGCAGCTCAGTGATAATACAGCCATGTGTCCACTCGCAGCTCAGCGATAATACAGCCACATGTCCACTCGCAGCTCAGTGATAATACAGCCACATGTCCACTCGCAGCTCAGTGATAATACAGCCACGTGTCCACTCACAGCTCAGTGCTAATACAGCCACGTGTCCACTCACAGCTCAGTGCTAATACAGCCACGTGTCCACTCGCAGCTCAGTGATATTACAGCCACGTGTCCACTCCCAGCTCAGTGATAATACAGCCACGTGTCCACTCCCAGCTCAGTGATAATACAGCCACGTGTCCACTCACAGCTCAGTGCTAATACAGCCACGTGTCCACTCACAGCTCAGTGCTAATACAGCCACGTGTCCACCCGCAGCTCAGTGATATTACAGCCACGTGTCCACTCACAGCTCAGTGATATTACAGCCACGTGTCCACTCCCAGCTCAGTGATAATACAGCCACGTGTCCACTCCCAGCTCAGTGCTAATACAGCCACGTGTCCACTCGCAGCTCAGTGATATTACAGCCACGTGTCCACTCGCAGCTCAGTGATATTACAGCCATGTGTCCACTCGCAGCTCAGTGATATTACAGCCATGTGTCCACTCCCAGCTCAGTGATAATACAGCCATGTGTCCACTCACAGCTCAGTGATATTACAGCCACGTGTCCACTCGCAGCTCAGTGATATTACAGCCACGTGTCCACTCACAGCTCAGTGATAATACAGCCATGTATATACTTGCAGCTCAGTGATAATATCCTCTCACAGCTCCATGATAATACAGCCACATGTCCACTCACAGCTCAGTGATAATACAGCAATGTGACCACTCCCAGCTCAGTGATAATACAGCCACGTGTCCACTTGCAGCTCAGTGATAATACAGCCACGTGTCCACTCACAGCTCAGTGATAATACAGCCACGTGTCCACTCACAGCTCAGTGATAATACAGCCACGTGTCCACTTGCAGCTCAGTGATAATACAGCCACGTGTCCACTCGCAGCTCAGTGATAATACAGCCACGTGTCCACTTACAGCTCAGTGATAATACAGCCATGTGTCCACTCGCAGCTCAGTGATAATACAGCCATGTATCCACTCGCAGCTCAGTGATAATATCCACTCGCAGCTCCATGATAATACAGACACGTGTCCACTCACAGTCATTGTTTGGGGGAGGTATTGGGGGTGGTTAGAAAGTTGCAGGCATGTCTGACTGCTTACTCTTACCACTGTGATCTCCTTTGTAGCATGAGAGCTCTTAGTGTGTCAGGAGAGACGCTGTGTATGAGACAGGTCAGACTTCACTCAGAAGCTGCGTGACTGACCGATCTGCGTCCATGTTACCGAAATTTACGCTGTTGCACATTTAAGTATTGTTTTTGCTGCAGTGTGCTGGGGGGCAAATCCCTTTTTTCTGTGTTCAGTGTAAACCCCGCCCTTTACAAGCACCTGTCTTATGCAATTAAGCTGATTTGAGCAACTACCATATTTTTTTTGCAGTCTGGGGAGGCATGAAGGGAGTCAGCATTAGGAGGATGTGCTGATGCTTATAGTGCCATGTGGAGGTTGTTGGGGTACCTCCAGGGTAAGTTAGCTCTCAGCTCATACATGTGCTGTTATCATGCAGTACACTAATTTGTAATTATATGACCCAGAGTGGGTGCTACCATTATGTAGCAATAATTATTTTGGGGTGAGCAATAATTATTTTGGGGTCCTGGCTGGACCTTTCTTATGGCATCACCACTTAATTCACTTAGAATATTTTTATCACTTCTCTATTTGTTTGTATATTATTTATGTCATTTTAATTCTTTCTCATTTCATTAACACTTATTGATTTATCCTTACACATCTTTTCTTTACACTTCACTATCACCTTTTTTTTTTCGTGCGATGCCCTGGGGATGGTCCTTGGCTGGAATTTTTTTGGGGTGCCTTGCTTCTCAGACATAAACCCCTTAATGTAAGGGACGTTGGTATAGAGGTGCCTTGACGATTGGCCTGGCGCTTATTCATATATTTGCAAATGTATGTAACTAATACCTCTGAATCTCTATTATCATGTAGGATTTAAGTATTGTTTTTGCTGCAGTGTGCTGGGGGGAAAATCCCTTTTTTCTGCGCTTACTCTTACCACTGTGATCTCCTTTGTAGCATGAGAGCTCTTAGTGTGTCAGGAGAGACACTGTGTATGAGACAGGTCAGACCTCACTCGGAAGCTGCGTGACTGATCGATCTGCGTCCATGTTACCGAAATTTACGCTGTTGCACATCATTAGCAGATATATGGTGGCAGCAGTGGGCAATCCTATGCTCAGGGTAAGCTTTGGCAACTGCGATCCGTGAGAGATTGCAGCTGCGATGGCATTAGCATAAATCTCTGAATCAGGCCCTGTGTGTGTAACGGGTAACTCATGGGGGTTTTCAGAAGTTTGTGCACATGCTCAGTGCGCGTGGATTACGTATGGATTGCGGCCCTTATTCAGACCCACTCACTGCCGCAGGCAGCTCGCAGGGTCTGTGGGCTTTTTTTTTTTCTTTCTCCATGCCGATCGCAAAGCTGTGGGTGTCCACCCACAGCTTGTGCGAGTGGGCTGGAGACTGTCATGATTATCACGACCATCAGGCTTGCGACGAGACCCCAGGGTCTCGGGTGCCACAAGCCCGAGTGGACTCCCTGCTCTAAGAGCATTGCTAGTGATGTCAGTAGGTCCTCCCACAAATGCCAGGCGTTCCAAAGGGAAAGCCTGCGTTTGTGCAGCCACCCCCACTCCCCGCCTACAATACTGGACGAGCTGTCACTCACCATTGACAGCCACCCCATCTTGTAGCGAGCCCCGCAGCAACTGAAGCTCAGTCACTTGTCGGGGCTCGTGCATGCGCACGCCGGATGCGGCGCATGCGCGGTCACCAAACACTGAGCAGCTTGTGAGCACTGTGCGCTTGCGAGTGGCTCTGAATTAGGCCCTGTGGGCAGTTCTGAATCCGGATGTCTATTACTTTGTTTACCCGATTTTGTAACTTTGCCCTGTATAGTGCTGAAGAACTTTGTGGCCCCCTATAAATAAATGTTAATAATAATAATAATAATAATATGTGATCTATGGAAATTACTTGGTAGTTGTTGGGATTCTCTCTTGTGTACAGCAGGAACCGAGTATTAATCTTCTCTGGAGACCACGGTAAGTGACTTATTGGCCTCTGTAGGGTCCCAGACCACGGGGCTTTGTCTGTGAAACACCCCAGCCGGTCATAGCAGACCTCTCCTAATAAGGACAGATAATAAGAGGTTTAGTAAACCATATCTATTATTAAGCATTTCATGAAGAATTGTATAATACTAAACAGTGGTATATGGTGTGCACAGAACAAGCACCACATCTAACAATGTGTCAGGAGGGCTTTCATCATTACTATAATCTATCCTGAAACATAGAATCAGACACGTATGTGGTTAGAGGTGCGAATGGAAGCCTGACTGTAACATTGAGGACAGACTGGGGACAACAGAGATGGGAGTTGGAGAGGCCAGATAGGAGAAGGTCACAGTATACCAGGCTGACTGTAACATTGAGGACTGACTGGGGAGGAGAGAGATGGGAGTTAGAGAGGCCAGATAGGAGGAGGTCACAGTATGGCAGGCTGACTGTAACATTGAGGACTGACTGGGGAGGAGAGAGATGGGAGTTGGAGAGGCCAGATAGGAGAAGGTCACAGTATGCCAGGCTGACTGTAACATTGAGGACTGACTTGAGAGAAGAGAGATGGGAGTTGGAGAGGCCAGATAGGAGAAGGTCATAGGTATGCCAGGCTGACTGTAACATTGAGGACTGACAGGGGAGAAGATAGATGGGAGTTGGGGAGGCCAGATAGGAGGAGTTTACAGTATGGCAGGCTAAGGAGAGACATGGGAGTTGGGGAGGCCAGGTAGGAGAAGGTTACAGTATGGCAGGCAGACTGTAACATTGAGGACAAACTGGGGAGGAGAGAGGTGGGATTTGGAGAGGCCAGATATGAAAAGGTAACAGTATGCCAGGCTGACTGTAACATTGAGGATAGACTGGGGATAGAAAGAGATGGGAGTTGGGGAGGCCAAATAGGAGGAGTTTACAGTATGGCAGTCTGAGGAGAGAGATGGGAGATTGGGAGGCCAGATAGGAGAAGGTCACAGTACAGCAATCTGACTGTAACATTGAGGACAGACTGGGGAGGAGAGAGAGATATGAATTGGAGAGGCCATATAGGAGGAGGTTACAGTATGGCAGGCTGACTAACATTGAGGACAGACTGGGGTGGAGAGAGATGGGAGTTGGGGAGGCCAGATAGGAGGAGGTCACAGTATGGCAAGCTGACTAACATTGAGGACAGACCGGATAGGAGAGAGATGGGAGCTGGAGAGGCCAGATAGGAGGAGGTCACAGTATGGCAGGCTGACTGTATCATTGATGAGACTGGGGAGTAGAGAGATGGGAGTTGGGGAGGCCAAATACAGTAGGAGGAGGTTACAGTATGGCAGGCTGACTGTAACATTGAGGACAGACTGGAGATTAGAGAGCTGGGAGTTGGGGAGGCCAGATAGGAGAAGGTCACAGTATTGCAGTCTGACTGTGACATTGAGGAGAGACTGGAGAGGAGAGAGATGGGAGTTGGAGAGGCCAGATAGGAGGAGGTTACAGTATGTCAGGCTGACTGTAACACTGAGGACAGAATGGAGAGGAGAGATGGGAGTTGGGGAGGCCAGATAGGAGGAGGTCACAGTATGGCAGGCTGACTGTACCATTGAGGACAGACTTGGGAGGAGATTGATGGGAGTTGGAGAGGCCAGATAGGAGGAGATCACAGTATGGCAGGCTGACTAACATTGAGGACAGACTGGAGAGGAGAGAGAAAGAGTTGGAGAGGCCAGAGAGGAGGCGGTCAGAGTATGGCAGGCTGACTAACATTGAGGACAGACTGGAGAGGAGAGAGATGGGAGTTAGAGAGGCCAGATAGGAGGAGGTTAAAGTATTGCAGGCTGACTGTAACACTGAGAACAGACTGGAGAGGAGAGAGATGGGAGTTGGGGGGGCAGATAGGAAGAGGTCACAGTATGGCAGGCTGACTGTATCATTGATGAGATTGGGGAGGAGAGAGATGGGAGTTGGTGAGGCCAAACACAGGAGCTGGAGGTTACAGTATGGCAGACTGACTGTAACATTGAGGACAGACTGGAGAGGAGAGATATGGGAGTTGGGGAGGCCAGGTAGGAGGAGGTCACAGTACGGCAGGCTGACTGTAACACTGAGGACAGGCTGGAGAGAAGAGAGATGGGAGTTGGGGAGGCCAGATAGGAGAAGGTTACAGTATGGCAGTCTGACTGCAACATTGAGGACAGAATGCAGAGAAGAGATATGGGAGTTGGGGAGGCCAGATAGGAGGAGGACACAGTATGGCAAGCTGAATGTAACATTGAGGACAGACTGGAGAGAAGAGACATGGGAATTGGGGTGGGGGGGCAGATAGGAAGAGGTCACAGTATGGCAGGCTGACTGTATCATTGATGAGATTGGGGAGGAGAGAGATGGGAGTTGGTGAGGCCAAATACAGGAGCCGGAGGTTACAGTATGGCAGGCTGACTGTAACTTTGAGGACAGACTGGAGAGGAGAGAGATGGGAGTTGGGGGGGGCAGATAGGAGGAGGTCACGCTATGGCAGGCTAACTGTATCATTGAGAACAGACTGGAGAGGAGAGAGATGGGAGTTGGGGAGGCCAGATAGGAGGAGGTCACAGTTTGGCAGGCTGACTAACATTGAGAACAGCCTGGAGAGGAGAGAGTTGGGAGTTGGGGAGGCCAGATAGGAGAAGTTCACAGGATGGCAGTCTAACTGTAACATTGAGGACAGACTGGAGAGGAGAGAGATGGGAGTTGGAGATGCCAAATAGGATGAGATTACAGTATGGCAGGCTGACTGTTACATTGAGGACTGACTGGGGAGAAAAGAGATGGGAGTTGGGATGGCCAGATAGGAGGAGGTTACAGTATGCCAGGCTAAGGAGAGAGATGGGAGTTGGAGAGTCCAGATAGGAGGAGGTTACAGTATGGCAGGCTGACTGTTACATTGAGGACAGACTTGGGAGGAGAGAGATGGGAGTTGGGAAGGCCAGATAGGAGGAAATCACAGTATGGCAGGCTGACTGTTACATTGAGGACAGACTGTAGAGGAGAGATGTGGGCATTGGGGAGGCCAGATAGGAGGAGGTTACAGTACAGCAGACTGACTGTAACATTGAGGACAGACTGGAGAGGAGAGAAATGGGAGTTGGGGAGGCCAAATAGGAGGAGGTCACAGTATGGCAGGCTGACTGTAACATTGAGGACTGACTGGAGAGAAGAGATATGGGAGTTGGGGAGGCCAGATAGTAGGAGGTCACAGTATGGCAGGATGACTGTAACATTGAGGACAGACTGGAGAGAAGAGAGATGGGAGTTGGGGAGGCCAGATAGGAGGAGGTCACAGTATGACAGGCTGACTGTAACACTGAAGACAGACTGGGGATGGAGAGAGATGGGAGTTAGGCAGGCCAAATAGGAGGAGGTTACAGTATGGCAGGCAGAGGAAAGACATGGGAGATTGGGAGGCCACATAGGAGAAGGTCACAGTACGGCAATCTGCCTGTAACATTGAGGACAGACTGGGGAGGAGAGAGATGGCAGTTTTGGAGGCCAGATAGGAGGAGTTTACAGTATGGCAGACTGACTGTAACATTGAGGACAGACTGGAGAGGAGAGAGATATGAATTGGAGAGGCAAGATAGGAGGAGGTCAAAGTATGGCAGGCTGACTAACATTGAGGACAGACTGGAGAGGAGACAGATGGGAGTTAGAGAGGCCAGATAGGAGGAGTTTACAGTATGGCAGGCTGACTGTAACATTGAGGACAGACTGGAGAGGAGAGAGTTGTGAGTTTGGGGACCAGAGAGGAGGAGGTCACAGTATGGCAGGCTGACTGTAACACTGAGGACAGACTGGAGAGGAGTGAGATGGGAGTTGAGGAGGCCAGATTGGAGAAGGTCACAGTATGGCAGTCTGACTGCAACATTGAGGTCAGAATGGAGAGATGGGAGATGGGAGTTGGGCAGGCCAAATAGGAGGAGCTCACAGTACGGCAGGCTGACTGTAACATTGAGGACAGACTGGAGAGGAGAGAGATGGGAGTTGGGGATGCCAAATAGGAGGAGGTCCACAGTATGGCAGGCTGACTGGAACATTAAGGACAGACTGGGGATGGAGAGAGATGGGAGTTGGGGAGGCCAGATAGGAGGAGGTTACAATATGGCAGGCTGAGAAAAGACATGGGAGATTGGGAGGCCACATGGGAGGCCACATAGGAGAAGGTCACAGTACAGCAATCTGACTGTAACATTGAGGACAGACTGGAGAGGAGAGAGATGGGAGTTGGAGAGGCCAGATAGGAGGAGATTACAGTATGGCAGGCTGACTGTAACATTGAGGACTGACTGGGAAGAAGAGAGATGGGAGTTGGGGAGGCCAGATAGGAGGAGGTTACAGTATGGCAGGCTAAGGAGAGAGATGGGATTTGGGGAGGCCAAATAGGAGGAGGTCACAGTATGGCAGGCTGACTGTAACACTGAGGACAGACTGGAGAGGAGTGAGATGGGAGTTTGGGAGGCCAGATAGGAGAAGGTCACGGTATGGCAGTCTGACTGTAACATTGAGGAGAGCCTGGGAAGGAGATGGGTAGTTGGGGAAGCCAGATAGGATGAGGGTTGCAGTATGGCAGGCTGACTGTAACATTGAGGACAGACTGGAGAGGAGAGAGATGGGAGTTTTGGATGCCAGATAGGAGGAGTTCACAGTATGGCAGGCTGACTGTAACAACAAGGACAGACTGGGGATAGAGAGAGATGGGAGTTGGGGAGGCCAGATATAATTAGGTTACAGTATGACAGGCTGACTGTAACATTGAGGACAGATTGGAGAGGAGAAAGATGGGAGTTGTGGAGGCCAGATAGGAGGAGGTTACTGTATGACAGGCTGACTGTAATATTGAGGACAGACTGGGGAGGAGAGAGATGGGAGTTGCGGAGGCCAGATAGGAGGAGGTTACTGTATGACAGGCTGACTGTAATATTGAGGACAGACTGGGGAGGAGAGAGATGGGAGTTGTGGAGGCCAGATAGGAGGAGGTTACTGTATGGCAGGCTGACTGTAACATTGTCCTGGATGTTCCCCCTATTGGCAGAACCTATGGTGCCAGCGGTGTGCGATGGAGGTCATGGCAAGAAATATAAACAGGCTTATTGGTTTATTAACAGGCAGATAACAGGATGAAGGGTAACACAGGGTTAATGCAGGCATGCACATATAACAGCAAGACAGATCCAGCAGGAGCTACAGGGTTAATGCAGGTGGTGTACATATAGGGAATAACACACACCTGGGTATATGCATAAGGTACAGAGGTGTCAGTGGTAATCGCCGAAGACCTAGTGGGCACCTCTGGTATATGGCACAGTCCCGGCATGTGGCACAGACACTATGGGGCATGACCTCTCACCATGGAGGATAGACAGAAGATGCACAGAGATGCCATGCTTGTACAGTAGCGCATTAGGGATCTGGGTCAGAGGTGATGGCAGTGCCCGGAATGTAAAGAAGGGAGACAGTGCTGAGCGCTCCCCATCTGGGTTATCCATCATATTGTTAGTGATTGGTGGTGGCCATATTGGTGTGTCCAATGCCCTCAGGTCCTGTTTCTGCTTGTCCAGTGCCCTCAGGTCCTGTTTCTGCTTGTCCAGTGCCCTCAGGTCCTGTTTCTTCTTGTCCAGTGCCCTCAGGTCCTGTTTCTGCTTGTCCAGTGCCCTCAGGTCCTGTTTCTGCTTGTCCAGTGCCCGCAGGTCCTGTTTCTGCTTGTCCAGTGCCCGCAGGTCCTGTTTCTGCTTGTCCAGTGCCCTCAGGTCCTGTTTCTGCTTGTCCAGTGCCCTCAGGTCCTGTTTCTGCTTGTCCAGTGCCCTCAGGTCCTGTTTCTGCTTGTCCAGTGCCCTCAGGTCCTGTTTCTGCTTGTCCAGTGCCCTCAGGTCCTGTTTCTGCTTGTCCAGTGCCCTCAGGTCCCTGTTTCTGCTTGTCCAGTGCCCTCAGGTCCTGTTTCTGCTTGTCCTTTCTCATGAATGAGCAGATGGCCCGTGATAGGCTCCTTTTATAAACTTATCTTCCATGTACAGAAGACACCTCCAAATTGTACTCTTGGCATACAAAGCCCTTCATACTACACAACCTCTCTGATAGTGCTTCAGTAAGTGAGAGGTTCACTTCACACACGGCCACAACCACTCTCCCTCTTTTCTCACTCAGGTCTCCTAGACCCCCCTCATGCTGACAAGTCCATACAGATGAAAACATTTTGAAAACACTTTATTGAAAACAATAATGGTTTTAAAAGAGCATAAAATAGCATCAAGCTGTATATAATTATAACAATCAACAGTGTTAGGGAAACAGCAGCAGAATCATCAACATTTCAGGACAACAGTATAGTGGCAGACATAGGGGTTTATAGAAACAATCAATATTCAATGATTACCTTAAGCACATAGGAGTAACATAGATTTAGCCAATCAACATAGCCTGGAACTGAAAGAAAGTAACATGTTCCAGCAACAATGTAGCCAATTCACGGTAGTGCTAATAGATTGTATCCAAAGCCAGCCGGCTATAGTATCCACTGTAGTTTGTTTCCTTTAGCACTGGATGACAATGTTCTGGTGCGGGGTGGGGCGCAGGTACGTGAGAGGTGCCTAATTCCTTCAGTATAATCAGAAAAAATGAAGGCGTTACCACGCTCAACACCTACTGTATATATAATGTGTGGTGATATATGTATAAACAGGCTAACTTTGTAATCATGCAAAGATCTATTTAATGGTTAAGCACAGTGTTAACCTTCAAATAAGTACTACCTGGTACAGGTATATGGTACAGGGTCAAATTATGGGTTGGCACCACACCCCAGAGGAAGGCCAATTGGCTGAAATGTGTTGGGACCCAGGGCCTGATTCAGACCCGCTCGCGAGCGCTGAGCGCTACCAAGCGGGTCGATGGTGGCCCATTGCGCATGCGCATGATCGAGCCGGCTCCATCGTATGCATGCGTGAGATCCGGATAGCGAAGGGCAAAGCGTCGCTCCGGGTCTCGTACCAAAGGAGGCGTGCTGTCGATGTTGAGTGACAGCACGTCCCCTTTGGTGGGCGGGCCGGGGGAGTTGCTGCCCAGACGGAGGCGTTCCCATGGGAACGCCTACCGTCTGGGGCCGACCCCACTGACATCACAAGTGATGGCAGTGGGAGTGATTTGGGCTCTGTTAGAGCCGAAAGCACTCTTGGGCTTGCGGCAATGAGACCCTACCACAAGGGTTTCGTCGCAAGCCCAATGGTCGCGATGGTCTTGACCATCGTGACCATCATTGTGCCCGCTCACTATAGCTGTGGGTGGTCACCCACAGCAATACCGAGGGACCAGGAGGCCGTTCTGAAAAACCATAGGGCCGGCCCTGATTCAGGCCCCCAGTACACAGCAGACTTCTATGCGGCAACACCATACCTCTAGCTAACATGTTACGAGACCCCCATGTTACGAGACCAGTGCCGCCAACCCAGAAGTCAGCGAAAGACCACTGCAGCGCACTCAGCAGTGGTCGCACATACAGCAGCTAGCCCAGCATCGGGAGAGGAGGGAAAGGAACCTCCACGGCAAAGCCACCCACAAGAAAACCCACAGCAACACTGATCTGACCAGCAGGCCCCCTGTCAGAGATCGATGGCCAGCAGTCCGCCCCCATAAGGTACGCCATCTGCAGCATCTCCTGTAAGGGAAGCCAGTAAGACCTCCAGGTGACACACTGAACCACTGAACAGGCGCTATCATGACATACTGTAGACCAGGGGTAGCCAACCTCTGTCCTCGTGAGCTACCAACAGTTCTCGTTTTCCAGACCACCTACCAGGTGCACAGGTGTATTCATTACTAACTAACACATTTGAAAAGATCCACAGGTGGAGCTAATTATATCACTTGTGATTCTGGGCCTAATTCAGACCCGCACGCGAGCGTAGGACGCTCGCAAGCAGGTCGATGGTGCCCTAATGCACATGCGCACGATGGAGGGTGCTCCGTCGTGCGCATGCGCAAGACCCGCATAGCAAAAGCCAAGCTGTCGCTCGGGGTCTCGCACCAAAGGGGGCGTGCTGTCGATGGTGACTGATGGCACGCCCCCTTTGGTGGGCATGCCGGGGGTGTGGCTGCCAGATGGAGGCGTTCCCATGGGAACGCCTACCATCTGAGTCCGGCCCCACTGACATCAGTAGTGATGTCAGTGGGAGTGATTTTGGCTCTGATAGAGGCAAAATCACTCCAGGGCTTGTGGCTGGGAAACCCTACCGCAGGGTTTCCGTCACAAGTCCGATGGTCGCGATGGTCAAGACCATCGCGACCATCTTTTTGGACGCTCGTATATGCTGTGGGTGGTCACCCACAGCTATACGAGCGTCCAGGAGGACGCTCCATTTTAATGGAGGAGGGCCCTGATTCAGAGCGAGCGCTCTGGTCAGAGCGTCCGGCTCTGAATCAGGCCCTTAAGCAGGACAGGGGACGCCCTTATATGCACAACGTAGCACCCTACAAACACACAGATGGACTCACCATCCATTCACCCCTATAATACTGGACTTTGGGTAATTTACTAGTTGTCTCCAACTATATCAGCACATAGACCTTAGTACTGTGCAGTAGTTTTTATCCTGTATGTATAACCTGTGCCTTATGTTCCCAAATTTCGACAGTGTAATTATATGTTATATACTGTAATTTGACCCTGTACCATATACCTGTAGCAGGTAGCTGACTGTATATAAATACGTATTTTAAGGTTAACATTGTGCTTAACCATTAAATAGATCTTTACACAATTACTAGAGTAGCCTGTTTATACATATACCACCAAACACTATACATACAGTATACCACCACACACTATACATACATTATACCACCACACACTATACATACATACATTATACCACCACACACTATACATACAGTATACCACCACACACTATACATACAGTATACCACCACACACTATACATACAGTATACCACCACACACTATACATACAGTATACCACCACACACTATACATACAGTATACCACCACACACTATACATACAGTATACCACCACACATTATACATACAGTATACCACCACACACTATACATACAGTATACCACCACACACTATACATACAGTATACCACCACACACTATACATACAGTATACCACCAAACACTATACATACAGTATACTACCACACATTATACATACAGTATACCACCACACACTATACATACAGTATACCACCACACACTATACATACAGTATACCACCACACATTATACATACAGTATACCACCACACACTATACATACAGTATACCACCACAAATTATACATACATTATACCACCACACATTATACATACAGTATACCACCACACACTATACATACAGTATACTACCACACACTATACATACAGTATACCACCACACATTATACATACAGTATACCACCACACACTATACATACAGTATACTACCACACACTATACATACATTATACCACCACACACTATACATACATTATACCACCACACACTATACATACAGTATACCACCACACACTATACATACAGTATACCACCACACACTATACATACAGTATACCACCACACACTATACATACAGTATACCACCACACATTATACATACAGTATACCACCACACACTATACATACAGTATACTACCACACACTATACATACAGTATACCACCACACATTATACATACAGTATACCACCACACACTATACATACAGTATACCACCACACATTATACATACAGTATACCACCACACACTATACATACAGTATACTACCACACATTATACATACATACATACATTATACCACCACACACTATACATACAGTATACAACCACACACTATACATACAGTATACCACCACACATTATACATACATACATACATTATACCACCACACACTATACATACAGTATACAACCACACATTATACATACAGTATACCACCACACATTATACATACATACATACATTATACCACCACACACTATACATACAGTATACCACCACACACTATACATTCAGTATACCACCACACACTATACATACATACATACATTATACCACCACACACTATACATACAGTATACAACCACACATTATACATACAGTATACCACCACACATTATACATACATACATACATTATACCACCACACACTATACATACAGTATACCACCACACACTATACATTCAGTATACCACCACACACTATACATACAGTATACCACCACACATTATACATACATACATACATTATACCACCACACACTATACATACAGTATACCACCAAACACTATACATACAGTATACCACCACACACTATACATACAGTATACCACCACACACTATACATACATACATACATTATACCACCACACACTATACATACAGTATACAACCACACACTATACATACAGTATACCACCACACATTATACATACAGTATACCACCACACTCTATACATACAGTATACCACCACACACTATACATACAGTATACCACCACACATTATACATACATTATACCACCACACATTATACATACAGTATACCACCACACACTATACATACAGTATACCACCACAAATTATACATACATTATACCACCACACATTATACATACAGTATACCACCACACACTATACATACAGTATACAACCACACACTATACATACAGTATACAACCACACATTATACATACATTATACCACCACAAATTATACATACAGTATACCACCACACACTATACATACAGTATACCACCACACATTATACATACATTATACCACCACAAATTATACATACAGTATACCACCACACACTATACATACAGTATACCACCACAAATTATACATACATTATACCACCACACACTATACATACATACATTATACCACCACACACTATACATACAGTATACCACCTCTCATTATACATACAGTATATCACCACAAATTATACATAAGTATACCACCACACATTATACATACAGTATACCACCACACACTATACATACATACATTATACCGCCACACATTATACATACAGTATACCACCACACACTATACATACATACATTATACCACCACACACTATACATACAGTATACCACCACACATTATACATACATACATACAGTATACCACCACACACTATACATACAGTATACCACCACACATTATACATACATACATACAGTATACCACCACACACTATACATACAGTATACCACCACACACTATACATACAGTATACAACCACACATTATACATACATTATACCACCACACATTATACATACAGTATACCACCACACACTATACATACAGTATACAACCACACACTATACATACAGTATACAACCACACATTATACATACATTATACCACCACAAATTATACATACAGTATACCACCACACACTATACATACAGTATACCACCACACATTATACATACATTATACCACCACAAATTATACATACAGTATACCACCACACACTATACATACAGTATACCACCACAAATTATACATACATTATACCACCACACACTATACATACAGTATACCACCACACATTATACATACAGTATACCACCTCTCATTATACATACAGTATATCACCACAAATTATACATAAGTATACCACCACACATTATACATACAGTATACCACCACACACTATACATACATACATTATACCGCCACACATTATACATACAGTATACCACCACACACTATACATACATACATACATTATACCACCACACACTATACATACAGTATACCACCACACATTATACATACATACATACAGTATACCACCACACACTATACATACAGTATACCACCACACATTATACATACATACATACAGTATACCACCACACACTATACATACAGTATACCACCACACATTATACATACATACATTATACCGCCACACATTATACATACAGTATACCACCACACATTATACATACAGTATACCACCACACTTTATACATACAGTATACCACCACACATTATACATACATACATACAGTATACCACCACACACTATACATACAGTATACCACCAAACACTATACATACAGTATACCACCACACACTATACATACAGTATACCACCACACACTATACATACAGTATACAACCACACACTATACATACATTATACCACCACACACTATACATACAGTATACAACCACACACTATACATACAGTATACCACCACACACTATACATACATACATACATTATACCACCACACACTATACATACAGTATACCACCACACACTATACATACAGTATACCACCACACATTATACATACAGTATACCACCACACACTATACATACAGTATACCACCACACATTATACATACAGTATACCACCACACATTATACATACAGTATACAACCACACACTATACATACAGTATACCACCACACACTATACATACAGTATACCACCACACACTATACATACAGTATACCACCACACACTATACATACAGTATACCACCACACACTATACATACATACATACATTATACCACCACACACTATACATACAGTATACCACCACACACTATGCATACAGTATACCACCACACATTATACATACAGTATACCACCACACACTATACATACATACATACATTATACCACCACACACTATACATACAGTATACCACCACACATTATACATACATACATTATACCACCACACATTATACATACACCACCACACACTATACATACAGTATACCACCACACATTATACATACATACATTATACCACCACACATTATACAGTATACCACCACACACTATACATACAGTATACCACCACACACTATACATACAGTATACCACCACACATTATACATACAGTATACCACCACACACTATACATACAATATACCACCACACACTATACATACAGTATACCACCACACACTATACATACAGTATACCACCACACACTATACATACAGTATACCACCACACATTATACATACAGTATACCACCACACACTATACATACAGTATACAACCACACATTATACATACAGTATACCACCAAACACTATACATACAGTATACCACCACACATTATACATACATACATTATACCACCACACACTATACATACAGTATACCACCACACACTATACATACAGTATACCACCACACATTATACATACATACAGTATACCACCACACACTATACATACATACATACATTATACCACCACACATTATACATACAGTATACCACCACACACTATACATACAGTATACCACCACACATTATACATACATACAGTATACCACCACACACTATACATACAGTATACCACCACACATTATACATACATACAGTATACCACCACACACTATACATACATACATACATACATTATACCACCACACATTATACATACAGTATACCACCACACACTATACATACAGTATACCACCACACATTATACATACAGTATACCACCACACACTATACATACAGTATACCACCACACACTATACATACAGTATACCACCACACATACATTATACCACCACACACTATACATACAGTATACAACCACACACTATACATACAGTATACCACCACACATTATACATACAGTATACCACCACACACTATACATACAGTATACAACCACACACTATACATACAGTATACAACCACACTCTATACATACAGTATACCACCACACACTATACATACAGTATACCACCACACACTATACATACAGTATACAACCACACACTATACATACAGTATACCAGCACACTCTATACATACAGTATACCACCACACACTATACATACAGTATACCACCACACATTATACATACAGTATACCACCACACACTATACATACAGTATACCACCACACATTATACATACAGTATACCACCACACATTATACATACAGTATACCACCACACATTATACATACAGTATACCACCACACATTATACATACAGTATACAACCACACACTATACATACAGTATACAACCACACTCTATACATACAGTATACCACCACACATTATACATACAGTATACCACCACACACTATACATACAGTATACCACCACACACTATACATACAGTATACAACCCCACTCTATACATACAGTATACCACCACACACTATACATACAGTATACCACCACACACTATACATACAGTATACCACCACACACTATACATACAGTATACCACCACACACTATACATACAGTATACAACCACACACTATACATACAGTATACAACCACACTCTATACATACAGTATACCACCACACACTATACATACAGTATACCACCACACACTATACATACAGTATACCACCACACATTATACATACATACATTATACCACCACACACTATACATACAGTATACCACCACACACTATACATACAGTATACCACCACACACTATACATACATTATACCACCACACACTATACATACATACATACATTATACCACCACACATTATACATACAGTATACCACCACACACTATACATACAGTATACCACCACACATTATACATACATACATTATACCACCACACATTATACATACACCACCACACACTATACATACAGTATACCACCACACACTATACATACAGTATACCACCACACACTATACATACATACATACATTATACCACCACACACTATGCATACAGTATACCACCACACACTATACATACAGTATACCACCACACATTATACATACAGTATACCACCACACACTATACATACAGTATACCACCACACATTATACATACAGTATACCACCACACACTATACATACAGTATACCACCACACACTATACATACATACATTATACCACCACACACTATGCATACAGTATACCACCACACACTATACATACAGTATACCACCACACATTATACATACAGTATACCACCAAACACTATACATACAGTATACCACCACACATTATACATACATACATTATACCACCACACATTATACATACAGTATACCACCACACACTATACATACAGTATACCACCACACACTATACATACAGTATACCACCACACACTATACATACATACATTATACCACCACACACTATGCATACAGTATACCACCACACACTATACATACAGTATACCACCACACATTATACATACAGTATACTACCACACACTATACATACAGTACACCACCACACACTATACATACAGTATACCACCACACACTAAATATAGGGGTTGAGCGTGGTGTATATATATGTATAGCGTATAAAGAAAGTGGTGCAGCACTCCAGGCGTCTTAGAAATGAAGAACTCTTATGCAGCATATGTGAAAAAGGCAACGTTTCAATGCCGTTTATTGTGGCATTTTCGTCAGGCTAAAGACAAACAATTACATCTTACCTTAAATAACCCCGTGAAGTGAACGCGGGAAACGGGACCACACGCCCGTTCAATCGGCGCACAAAGGATGATGTCATCAACAGATGCGTCATCAAAGTGCTACCATCACCATAGATACAAAAAAACAAAAATAAACCAACACAACAAAAAATATGGGTAATAGGAACAAAGCGCATGTATATAGATAGAATAGATGATCATGTCAGGGACATAAAGCCATGGAACAATATTATATATGGCCAATAATTATAAAGTAAACAACAATATAAAAAGCGATTGCAATATAAAGATCAATTAGATTAATAATAACTAACACAAAGATAATAGGTGCAAAAAATTATAGAAAATTACTGAGTCCTAATTGCTCATTAAGTCCCTTGGGAACAAGAGTACCCAGGCGAAAGATCCAGCGAGTTTCTAGTTGAAGCAGCTTAAGTGACCTATTACCGCCGCGGACAGATAATGGAACCTGGTCAATCATCCTATATTTCAAAGTGGTAAGGGGGTGATGAGCCTGGCAGAAATGACGTGCAACAGGCTGGTCGCTATTGCCACTGAGGAGAGATGCTCTGATGGATGACCTGTGAGCTGCCATACGTTCTTTGAACATACGTTCTGTTTTCCCAATATATGACAGCCCACAGGGACAAAGCAGTTGATAGATAACAAATTTAGAACAACAAGTCAATCGCTGGCGTATAAATAATGTACGTCCCGAATGGGGATGTTGAAAAGTGTCACCCGGAATCATGTATTGACAGGTGGTACAAGTGCATTTAATGCATCCTTTCTTTGACGTTAGAAAAGTTGTTTTGTTACTAGGTATGCGTGTAATATCAGATTTAACTAATATATCACGAAGGTTCCTACCTCTAGTATAGCAGGGCATCAAAGTTGAATCACTTAATCCCAAATCAGGATCGGTTTTTATAATCGGCCATAGGTTCTTGGATATACTATTAATTCCTGAACTAGCAGGATTAAATTGACATACCCAAGGGATCCTGGATGCATTGCCTGTCTTACGATTATATTGCAATAAAGTATTGCGATCTAATTGTAATACTTTTTGTTTAGTTTGTTCCAAAAAATTAGAATGATATCCTCTTTGCTTAAATTTTTCTATCATGGTATCCATTTGTCTTTCTGCTACAATAGGATCAGATGTAATTCTCTTAATCCTTAGTAGTTGGGAATAGGGAAGGCCACGTTTTAATGGTTTAGGATGAAAGCTACTATATTGCAATAAATTGTTCCTGTCAGTGGGTTTAGAGTACAATGCTGTGTTAATTCTACCCTCAGTTAGTGAAATTTCAACATCCAGAAAGTTAATTGAAATATTACTCATGGTATACGTTAATTTGATAGGATGAGATTTAATATTATGTTGATCGATGATCCCAATAAGGTTATCTTTAGAACCTCTCCAGAACAATAAAATATTGTCGATATAACGATAGTAAAGGGCGATATTAGCTGCAATATGGGCATCTGTAAAGAAAATATCCTGTTCTACTTCGAACATGAATATATTAGAGTAGGCAGGGGCCACACTAGAACCCATGGCACATCCCCTGCCCTGGAGGAAAAAACGACCATCATAATAGAAAAAGTTTTTTGTTAATACCATCCGCAGTAATTCTAGAAGAAGTTTCAAATCTGGACCATGGTAATCTGGATGACCCGCAAGATATTTGCCGGCAGCCGCCACGCCCATATCATGAGGGATCACCGTGTAAAGACTTTGAACATCAATACAACACATCAGAATATCATCACTAAATGTAGGCAAATTATTAAGTTTGATCAATAAACTCGTGGTATCAAGTAGAAATCTGGGGTGTGACTGAATACAAGGCTGTAAGATAGAATCCAAAAAGAGAGCCACAGGTTGAAATAAAGAATTTTTTGCCGATATAATCGGGCGGCCCGATTAAATAAAATATAAATTAAATATATATATATATATATATATATATATATAGTAATGACCGCACACTGGGTATATAGAAAGCTATTGCTTTCAATGTTGTCAATGTTGCAACTTATTATGCAAAGCGGCAGAATTGATTCGCAACTGGTGAGTGTCTCTATATGGTCCCATCAGATGTAGCATTGGCATAAAGACGCTGTATTACCATCCACAGAGCTGTTCTGTCACCACATACATCACACGGCTGTCAGCTGTATAATACAGGTCACAGAATCAGACTTTCCTACTCTCCCGGAGCGGCAGGGAGGCTCCCCAATGTGACTGTGTGGGGGGTGCCCTGGCTGCCGGGAAGAGTATTCAATGCTCCCGGAGCGGCAGGGAGGCTCACCAATGTGACTGTGTGGGGGGTGCCCTGGCTGCCGGGAAGAGTATTCAATGCTCCCGGAGCGGCAGGGAGGCTCCCCAATGTGACTGTGTGGGGGGGTGCCCTGGCTGCCGGGAAGAGTATTCAATGCTCCCGGAGCGGCAGGGAGGCTCACCAATGTGACTGTGTGGGGGGTGCCCTGGCTGCCGGGAAGAGTATTCAATGCTCCCGGAGCGGCAGGGAGGCTCCCCAATGTGACTGTGTGGGGGTGCCCTGGCTGCCGGGAAGAGTATTCAATGCTTCCGGAGCGGCAGGGAGGCTCCCCAATGTGGGATCATTATTCTTTATAGTACACAAGTTAGAATTTATGGATTATACCGATTTCATAAAAAGGAGTTATACAGAGGTGCCCAGCTACAACCTTGCCTGCAGCGCATTGCGCCATGCGTGGCACGAGATGGATTCCCGTGATCAGAGACGTGCATTTGCACCACAGGATTGAATGGGAGACACATTCCCGCGTTTGGGGATGCGCCATAGCATATCGTGGCGCATAGCATGATGCTCGCGCACGTTTGTGGCGTGATCAGCCGCAATGAATTTGGGCACATCTGTAGTTATATAAACATCTGCTGAGATGTACAAATCGGTCATAAATACAATTACACCAGAAACTACGTAAATGACTGTATAACATTATAACATGATCTCTTACCCTTTAGAACTGACATTATGGACATAACCGGAAACAAATTGTTGAACATCTGGAAAAGAGATATAAAGATACAGCTATGGTCAGGAATTTATAATCATCACACGTTAGATTATTTAACTTACTGCAACAATTCAAATGTAATACACATATACAATAAATCTGACCAAAGGAATATGTACGATATAATAGCATGTCCTGAGATGGATGCACATGTCCCATACAGCACCTCCTTTCCCTCCCTGGTGCGATGGAGGGAGGGGACAGACCAGTTAGTACTACAGGGGGAAAGGTCAGGGCAGCTGAAGTTACCCAGCATACACCAGATTTATTTTAATAGTTAGTAAATGTGAGGGGAAATATATAATTCTACAATCTGCATTGTCCTTTGTTACAGACAGTGTTGTCCTTCAGTACAGGGAGCTACCTCCTCTGGTACAGAGAGATTCCTTACACGGTACAGAGAGCTTCCTTACACAGTACAGAGAGCTTCCTCACACAGTACAGACAGCTTCCTCACACAGTACAGAGATCTTCCTTACGCAGTACAGAGAGCTTCCTTACAAGGTACTGACAGCTTCCTCACACGGTACAGAGATCTTCCTTACACAGTACAGAGAGCTTCCTTACACAGTACAGAGAGCTTCCTTACAAGGTACAGCTTCCTCACACGGTACAGACAGCTTCCTCACACAGTACAGAGAGCTTCCTTACAAAGTACAGAGAGCTTCCTCACACGGTACAGTCAGCTTCTTCACACAGAATAGAGCACTATCTCACATGGTACAGGGAGTTTCCTCCTCCGGTACAGAGAGTGTTGTCCTCCAATACAGGGAGCTTTCTCCTTCGGTACAAAAATCAACCTCACATGGTACAGATAGCGTTGTCCTCCGATACAGAGAGCTTCCTCCTTTGGTATAGAGTGCATCTTCCACTGATATAGAGAGACTTGTCCTTCGACACAGAGACTATCATCATATGGTACAGAGAACATAGTCCTCTGATACAGAGAGTGCAATCTTCCAGAGCTTCCTCCTCCAGGTCATAGAGCATTGTCCTGACTTTCTCTTATGTACATGAGACAAGACATTTGTTTGTTGTTTGGTTCAGGAGGATGATAAGCAACATTTTGCCCACAATTACATTTCATAGCAGAAATTACCATTTTAGAGGGGTGCAGATAAGGAGGGTGTATGATAAGTTTCCAGATGTGCAATACATAGGTAGAATAGGCACAATCTGACTGTCTGGTTGTGAACTGTGGGCCTGATTCAATACGGAATGCAACTGCAAATGTAATAGCGATTACGCACGCAGTTCAAGTGTGATAGTATGCTATATCATTGCGATTACAATAGCGCTGCTACACTACATAAGGACACCCACTTTACCTTACACACATCCGTAATATTTAGCGAGACTGCGATACCATCAGTACAATTGAGTACCATTGCAGCCCCATCGGATGCCAGGGTGACTGAGTGTTACAGTCACCTAGAAATCATTGTGTACGACCCCTAGAACCACACTGACGAGGTCTTCTGCCAATAACAGCCACCCGCTGTTCCTTTAGAACTTGATGTTCTCACCGGTGCTTAGGTGGCTGTCTGGTCTTACACTCGGGGTAGTAGGGGCTTTCACGGCTATCCTGAGGGCCACTAGATGTTATGCGGCTGGTGATGGTTCTGACTGTGGATTCGGCCTAGATGGCCTTGATGTTAATCAACTGGACTAAGTGCAGCTAGGAGAGCTGAGGTGTAGCTTTGAAGGCCAAGGTGTGGCTTTGAAGGCAAAGGCGTGGCTTTGAAGGCCAAGGCGTGGCTTTGAAGGACAAGATGCAGCTGTTATGGATCTCAGAGAAGATTCACAATTGAATCATACCAGGAACGGAATCAGTATGAAATACCGCCGGCCCTGTGGCCGACAGTTTGAATCCCGTCAGCGCCTGGCCGACAAAAGCAGAGATCCCGGAAGCGGAAGCCCGACAGCACTGGAAATCCCGATCATGGATAGGTAAGTATCTACTAACCTAACCCCCTAACCCTAACACTCCTTAGGGGTGCCTAATCCTAACCTCCCTCCCAAGTGCCTAACCCTAATCCCCCCTCTAAGTGCCTAACCCTAACCCCCCCCCCCTTCCCCGCTGCCTAAACCTAAGTCCCCCAGGGGGGTGCCTAACCCTAAATCCCCCCGGGGGTGCCTAACCCTAACCCTCCCGGGGGGGTGCCTAACCCTAAGTCCTCCCCGGGTGCCCTAAACCTATCCCTCCCCCCCCCGCGGCTGTCCGCTGGCGGTGCCCGGCATCCCTTCGATTGGGATGCCGGGCACCGGTCTCCCGGCGTCAGGAAAATTACAGGCGTCTAGATATAGATGCCGGTCATTTATCCCACGCCAGGATAAAGCAATCGGGAAGCCGGCTGTTGGGATTAAGACAGTCAGTTTTCCGATTGCATCCCCCAGGAACATGAAGCTCATGAGAGTATAGTGAATTGGTTGATCAAGAGTCAATTGATAATAGATACTTAAAGAGTCAATTGATAAAGCTGGTATGCACTTGGCTAGTTGCAGTCTTGAGGACTGGTATGCACTTGGTCGCTGGTATGCACTTGGCTAGTTGCAGCCTGTATAGCTGGTATGCACTGAGTGATATCAGGAATTGCTGTAAAAGTTATTGCTTGCTTGAATATACAGACACAGACACAGAGAGGCTGTTGAGCGTGCTGGAATGAATAAACAAAAGTTCACAATACTGAAATGCAGCTGACACTGCTTTAAATCCACACAGACACTAAGGTGTTGCAGGTACTGCTCTGTTGTCATTTGCAGGTAAATCACACACACACTGGAAGCTAAAGCCACTGCTTAGATGTAACTTGCAGGGTGATCACAGACACTGAACATGAGGAGCTGGAACACACAGAAGGATAACCTCTCACTGGAAACAGAACCACAACAAATGTTATAGCTGGACACCCCAACAGTACTAAGGGGAACTGAAAACAGGAAAACAGATGGAAAAAGCAGACTCAAGATTTACATTGAGACTGCTTCTTTCTGTGAGATTGCTGAGGTCTAACCAAGGTAAGTTAAAAAATATTGTCAGAAGTGATGGTACCCTCAATAAAAGGAGTTTCTTCGGCTTCAGCGTTGTAATCAGAGTTAGAATCCAAATCCAAAGGAAGGATTATGGTGTTCTTCTCAGAGACAGATGATACCAGAAAAGAAACACGATTAGATTGGGCACATGCAGTATGTCCAACGGCCCGGATGGGCACCGGACACAACAGGTCAGACTTGTTCAAAACTCCCCTGCAAGATGAGGACAATGAGGCAAAGCCAACAGTTAACTTCCTGGCTGGAGACCCTGATGAAAATAATACTGTGCTATGATCAACCCGAGACCGAAAGTTCTCCAAAGCCTGGTTCTTACGAGCTTGACTCTTTTTGTTGGTGTGTGGATTTATTTTCTGAGCTCAGTGATAGGAAATTCTTTGGCCAACAAGGCAGAATTTCCAGAAGAAAGGATTATGTTAGGACCACCAAATCTTCAAATAATGGCATTATTGAAGGCTTGTAAATCTTGAAGAATAGGATCATTGGACCAAATACGTGGCTTAACCCATTCCAAAGCCTTCCCTCTGAAGGACATACTGTAGTCAAGCATCGTATATTCTCAGCTGGAGTAAGAAGTGGAGCTACTTCTAGACACTGAAGCATCAGATCCTGATTTTGTTTTAATTTTCTATAAAAAATTACTAGGTCAGGGTCTTTGTCTGGAACAATGGATTGAGGATTTTTAGGAGGATGCTGTGAATTCCCTGCTGAAATAACTGGTTGGTATTTCTTTACAGACTTTACAGGGTGCAGTGCCCCTCCAGGACTGACAGGTCAGAAGTTTTTTAAGAAATTAAATATTTAGAAGTCTTTTCAGAAGCTTCAGAAGTCTCTTTTGGATACAATGGAAGAACCACCCCTCCTGGGGTTTTGACTGGCATTACTCCTTCAGGAGACTCAGCAGTATATACTCTTCCTGGGGTCTCAGCTTGAATCTCCCCTTCAGGGAACTTGGCAGGATCTACCCCTCCTGAGGTCTCAACTGAAATCTTCCCTTCAGGGATCTCTGCAGGATCTACCCCCCTCCCTGGAGTCTCAGCTGGAATCTCCTCTTCAGGGAACTCAGCAGGATCTTTCCCCTTCCTGGGGTCTCAGCTGGAATCGATACCCCTCCAGGGGCTACAGGACTAGACTCATAATCAGATACCCCTCCAGGGGTTACAGTACAAGACACAAAGACAGATGCCCCTTCTGAGGCTTCAGGACTTGACATGGAATTAGATCCCCCCTCCAGGGGTTATGGTACAAGACATGAAAGCAGATGTCCTTTCTGGGACTGCAGAATCAGATGTCTTTTCTAAGGCCACAATCAGATGTCCCTCCTGGTATTGACAGATCCGATATTGTTCCTGGAACTGGAGACTTGGATACCCCTTCAAGGAACCGGACATTATCCCCATCATCTGGGGTCGGTACTTCAGGCTCCCCTCCAGGGGCTGGTACTTCAGACTGCTCTCCTGGTCCCAAGATATCGGGCACATTCTGGAGTAGGTGCATTAGACACTCCTGGAGTCTGGGTCTCAAGTACCCCTTCAGGATTCTGTACATAAGGTACTCCTCCTGGAAATTAGTCATCGGCTAGGACATTGGCAATGGTATCAAATACCTCTCCAGAAGTTGTTGATAAATGAAATGTCCCTCTCAGGGCAGCAGAGCTAAATGGCCTTCCACGAATGGTAGTGTTAGATGTATTTTATAGGGTTATAGGACCAGGGATTACCATGGGAATGAGAGATTTGCATTTCCTCATTTGGTTCCCAACTCTTAACTTGGGGCTCCTGGTCATAGGATCCCAGTTATAGACCGGATCCCTTTCTTGGGAACTTTTGGCACCATTATTGGAAGTTTGGGAGTCTGGAACGAATACTTGAGATGACATGTCAGTCTGTACTTTAAGATGTTGAGCGTTATTTTTTCTTATGCTGCGGAAGGAGCAGTCTTGCGCTTCCACAATACATGCATAGCAATTCATCCTTTTGTCGCTGGCATACAGCCTCGGAAAGTTTGGGACACCCAAAACTCCGGAATCTCCTTTCAGACAGCAGGGAAGGAGTCACCATTAGACTAGGGGAACCAGAATCTGTGGTCTTTTCTGCCTAAACATATAGGGAAGCGACTTTTGTGGCATCAGAAGAACTTCCAATTAATTTTGAAACTTGCTGCCTTTTTCAGGAAATGATTTCATCAACTTCTCCACAGGAGCCTGAAAAATCCTCATTTGTTCAGGACTCCCATTACTGGTAAACTGAGGGGGCAGAGAACAGTCATTTTGAAAGGTGCCAAAAACTCTTTGGGTCTCATTCAGACCCACTCGCAAGTGCCGATGCCCTCGCAAGTGGGTCGATGTAGAGGCCCTTAGCAAGCTGCCAGGAGGCCAGCCCGGAAAATAGATTTTCGGATGTATAGCCCTAGGAAGGCCTGTGATGTGAGAGTTTGCATGTCTTCACAAGATTTTCAATCTGCTGAACAGGACCGGAACTGGATCCGGATTCTGACTTGAGGTGGCCTGGCTTGAGAGTGAAGACTGGCCCGGATTTTGCAGAGCAGGACCAATGGCAAAAGCAGATGGCTTCAGTTCCTGTAATGTGGCCGGCTATAATGTTATGAATCTCAGAGAAGATTCACAATTGAATCATACTAGGAACATGAAGCTCAGGAGAGTATAGTGAATTGGTTGATCAAGAGTCAATTGATAAGTCGATTGATAAAGGAATTGTGAGGACAAGATGGCTCCTAGTTGAAATGTACTTGGCAAGTTGCAGTCTTGGAGGACTGGTATGCACTTGGCCATACTTGCTGACATTCAGCTCCCGTCTTCCGGGAGGGGGCTGAATGTCAGCTTACAGCGGGGGGCGTGGCTGCACGATAACGCCGTTGCGGGGACATGGCCAGTGCGGGCCGGGGGTGTGGCCACGAGTAAACGGCATTGTAAAGCGGGGGGCGGGGCCACGATGATGCGATTCAGCGCGAAGCGCGTCACCGGGCCTCCCCGCTGCGGGGCTTTCCCTAGTAACTCTGCCTGGGGGGGTAGGGAGGGTTGGCTGCTTGCCGGAGGCTTGCCTGCCTTCCCGGGGGGCCGGGAGCGGCACCCGAAAATCAGGAAGCTCCCGGCCAAATCGGGAGGGTAGGCAAGCCTGCACTTGGCTAGTTGCAGCCTGAATAGCTGGTATGCACTTGGCTAGTTGCAACCTGAATAGCTGGTATGCACTTGGCTAGTTGCAGCCTGAATAGCTGGTATGCACTTAGCTAGTTGCAGTTTTGAAAACTGGTGATATCAGGAATTGCTGTAAAAGTTATTGCTTGCTTGAATATACAGACACAGACACAGAGAGGCTTTTGAGAGTGCTGGAATAAATAAACAAAAATTCACAATACTGAAAAGCAGCTGACACTTCTTTAATGTACTTGCTGGGAATCCACACAGACACTTAGGTGTGGCAAGCAGGGCTGTAACTAGGGTTATGTGACCTGTGCCATGGCACAGGGCAACCCAAGGCAGGGGGCACTGTTTGGTCCTGTCAATTTTCCTGTTCTTTTATCCCCAGCATCTCCTGCCTGCCCCATGAGTACCTCTATCTCTTCCCTGGCCCTTCCCCATGAAGCCATGGCCCTTTTTCAGGTGCACTATCTTATGTCCCTATTTAAAAAATGGAGGGGGGGGGGGTGCCAATGCTCTCTCTGGCACAGGGCACCAAAAAGTCTAGTTACAGCTCTGGTGGCAGGTACTGCTCTGTTGTCACTTGCAGGTAAATCACACACATGCTGGGAAGCGGAAGCCACAGCTTAGATGTAACTTGCAGGGAGATCACAGACACTGAACACGAGGAGCTGGAACACACAGAAGGATAACCTCTCACTGGAACTAGATGCCATAACAAATGCTATAGCCGGCATGGAGTAAAGGGCTGGCTGTAACTTATGCGATAGAGGATCCAATAAAAGGCATTTCCTGCAGAGAGCCCTTCCTAATGACTGCTAGTGTTATTTTATTTATTTATTTTATTTATTAACAGTTTCTTATATAGCGCAGTATATTCCGTTGCGCTTTACAATTGGAAACATAAATAGAACAAAACTGGGTAATAACAGACAGATATATAGGTAGGAAGGCCCTGCTCGTAAGCTTACAATCTATAGGGAAATAGGCATTGATACACAAGGATAGGTGCTATATATATTGCATTTTGGTCCAGCCAGAATGCAGAGTTTCTTAGTTGGCTGCATGATCCAGTCACACAGGAATGTCGGCCAAATATCATATGTATATAAGAGAAAGACGATGTGTGTGGACTGTGAAAGGGGATGTAATTACATATGGAGACTATGAAGGTTATGTGGGGGTTCTGGAATCTGATAAGCTTGCCTGAAGAGGTGAGTTTTCAGGGATCACTTGAAGGATTGGAGACTAGATTAAAGTCTTATTGTGCATGTTAATGCATTCTATAGAGTGGGTGCAGACCGAAGAAAGTCCTGTAACCGTGAATGGGAGCGAGTAATGCGTAGGACGAGAGACGCAGATCTTGTGCTGAGCGGAGAGGTCGGGTTGGGAGATATTTTGAAATGAGTGAAGAGATGTATGTTGTGGTTTGGTTAATAGCCTTATGTGTAAGTAAAAGTATTTTATATTGAATATGGTAGAAAACCAGCAGCAAATGGAGGGACTGACAGAGTGGGGCAGCAGACGATGAACGTTTGGCAAGGAAGATAAGCCTCACAGCTGCATTCATAATGGATTGTAATGTCGATAGCCTGTTTTTGGGAAGACCAGTAAGGAGACTATTGCAATAGTCAATGCGGGAAATAATGAGTGTATGGATTAGAGTTTTTGCAGTGTCTTGTGTGAGGATACCGGGGGACCTGGGTATCCTGCGGTTCAGGAATCACACAGTGGAGCAGGTTATAATGAAGGCAAGATGAACTTTATTCATGGAGACACAGAAATCCAGAAAACAGTAAGTACAGTTATATCAATACAGTCCACTCAGAGTTCAGCAAAGTCTTTTCCAGCTGCTCTATATCTCCTCCCTACTTGGCCAGCAATGGCAGCTGTAGCTGGGCACACAGAGCTGTGGTATATCTCCTCCCTACCTGGCCAGCAATGGCAGCTGTAGCAGGGCACACAGAGCTGCTCTATATCTAAAGACACTGAGAGGGGACAACATCCCAACCTTCATTCACACTGTACTCACACACTAACCTACAATTCCCCTTGCTGCACCACCCTACTTCCCTCTCTCGCTCTCATTGGTGGGCCCTGGTGTCAGTCTTTCCAGAGAGGAAGGAGGAGGACTTTGTAACAGGAACACTCCCTTGCTGTGTGCTGCTGGCAAACTTCCTGTATGAGACATGCAGACTGAGGGCTTCAATTTAAGAACCCAGAAATGGGACATGGGGTTAACTCTTTTCAACATGCAGGCAAGTCCTAGAAGTCTTTTTCCCTTGTCTCCTCACATCTTGTGTGAGATATGGTCGAATTTTGGATATGTTTTTTAGATGTATGTAACATGATTTTGAGACAGATTGAATGTGGGAAACAAAGGACAGTTCAGAGTCAAGTATGACAACTGGGCAGCGAGCTTTTGGGACAGGGTGGATTGTCGAGTTATCAACAGAGATCGAGAGATCAGGTTGGTAACTGTTATTGGCTGGTGGAAATATAATTAATTCTGTTTTAGAAATATTAAGTTTCAGGTGGTGAGATGACATCCAAGATGAAATGGCAGAAAGACATTGAATGACATGGACCAATACAGATGGTGATAAATCTCGGGAAGATAGGTAGATTTGAGTATCATCCACATACAGATGGTACTGAAATCCAAAAGAGCTGATTAGTTTGCCAAGAGAGGTGGTATAGATTGAGAATAGCAGAGGATCTAAGGCAGAGCCTTGTGGTACTCCAACTGATAGAGGTAGCGAAGAGGAGGCAGAATTAGAGGAACGAACAGTAAAAGAGTGATCAGATAGGTAGGAAGAGAACCAAGAAAGAGCTGTGTGCTTAAGACCTAGGGATTGTAGTGTTTGTATGAGAAGAGAGTGATCAACAGTGTCAAAAGTAGCAGAGAGATCTAGAAGAATTAGTAGTGAGTAATGGCCTTTAGCCTTGGCAGTGACCAGATTGTTTACTACCTTAGTCAGTGCTGTCTCCGTGGAGTGTTGGGAACAAAATCCAGACTGAAGTGGGTCCAATAAGTTGTGTGAGTTAAGAAAGTGTGTGAGGAAGGTGTAGACAAATCTCTCAAGTAGCTTGGAGGGGCATGGGAGCTGGGAGATAGAATGGTAATTTGAGAGAGTGTTGGGGTCAGAATTTTGTTTTTTCAGAATGGGAGTAATCACTGCATGCTTGAACAGTGCACACAGACAAGACATGATTAATTAGTGTGCAGTGCAGACAAACAGCTAGAGCTGTATACAGACAAGACAGGAATTCGGCTGCCTGCAACAGCCGGAACATGGATCAGGACAAGATGCAGTATCCCAGTGATAACTATACCTTGGACCTGCCACCAAGATGATCCCCTGTCGTGGATCCTAACAGCGGCTTTGAAGGCCAAGGTGTGACTTTGGTAGCAAGGTATAGCGCATTGAAGGTCGGAGTGTGGCCTTGAGGACAGAGATGCGACTTTGTCAGCAAGGTTTGGCCTTGAGGGCCGAGGTCTTTAGAACTGCACTGAGGCCCTGATTCAGAGCCGGACGCTCTGAACGAGCGCTCGCTCTGAATCAGGGCGTCTTTTTTTTTTTGTATGGAGCGGCCTCCTGGCTGCTCGCATTGCTGTGGGTTGCCACCCACAGCTAATGCGAGCGGCCAGGATGATGGTCGCAATGGTCAAGACCATCGCGACCATCGGGCTTGCGACAAGACCCTTGTGGTAGGGTCTCATGGCCCCAAGCCCCAGAGAGCTTTCTGCTCAAACAGAGCCGAAAGCTCTCCCACTGACATCACTTGTGATGTCAGTGGGGCCACCCCCAAAAGGTAGGCGTTCTCATGGGAACACCTCCATCTGGGCAGCCGCCCCTCTGGCCCACCTACCAAAGGGGGCATGCTGTCACTCAACATCGACAGCACGCTCGCTTTGGTGTGAGACCCGGAGTGACAGATTGCCCATCGCTATCCGGGTCTCGCGCATGCGCGCGACGGAGCCTGCTCCGTCGTGCGCATGCACTCTGGGCCACCATCAACCCGGTTGCGAGTGCTCAGCGCTTGCGACCGGGTCTGAATCAGGCCCTGAGGTCGCTTGATGGAGTCTCATATGTCTGTGTGCTTTGGGGTCTCGTGTCTCTGTGTGCTCTGGGGTCTCGTGTGTCTGTGTGCTTTTGGGGAAGACTAGTTTGTTGGTTTCAATGATTTACTGTACATTTGTACCAGATTAATGCAAATTTTATTGCGGCTTAAACTACACAGATAGTTAAAAGGATGAATGCAAATTACTGTACCAGTTCTTGTGAAATGTTATATATGTACTGTATTTAAGAGACTATATGCTAAATCAGTTTGTGTTTTGGGAAAGCAAACTTGATTTCGGTGGTAGTTATATAAAAGGAAGTAAGAAATTTGGTTAGCTCCTGTGAAATGTAAGATATATTTATTTATTAATATTTTGTGAGATTAGTTTTTTTTGGTTAAGGCACCCAGGGTGGGTTCTTACTAGGGATGAGCGGGTTCGGATTTCTGAAATATGAGTCAGGTTCATGTTTTCCTGCCTGCCTCGGATCTGAAATCGAGGCAAAACGTCATCATCCCGTTGTCAGATTTTCGAAGGTTTTGGATACAATAAAAGGTCCCCGCGTCGGCGCCATTTTTCACTCCGGCTGTGGACAGTGAAACGGGAGGGTGGGAGTTGTGCTGCTGTTGTTGTCCATAGGGGCTGTGTCCACTCCAAAGTCCATAGGGGCTGGCTGGGCTGTGTTGTGCAGTCAGTTGTACATAGGGCTGGCTGGGCTGTGTTGTGCAGTCAGTTGTACATAGGGCTGGCTGGGCTGTGTTGTGCAGTCAGTTGTACATAGGGGCTGGTTGGGCTGTATTGTGCTGCTATCATCCATAGGGGCAGTCAGTGTTGTGCAGTGTCCCATAAAGGCTGTAGTCCTAAAGGGGTGCTGTAGTGTTGTCCAGGGGGTGCTCTGTCCATCAGGGGTGCTCCCCCAAGTGCAAAAAAAAAATATTTTTCGGTGTTTGTGAATTGTGTGCGCTGTAGTCCTGCAGGCCATTTCACTGGCATGACTGACTCTCCTATCCGGGATTCCTCCGGAGGATCCTGCATTGCTATGCCTACTGCTGCTGTTGCTGCTACTGGGGGTCGTTCATCATCCCAGAGAGGAAGTAGGAACATCACTACTTTTACTAAGCAATTGACCCTCCAACAGCCCTTAGCGAGGAGGATGAAGTACGACAGCAGTCATCCTGAAGCAAAGCAGATAACTGAGGCCTTGACTGCTATGTTGGTGTTAGACGTGCGTCCGGTATCCGCCATTAGTGCAGTGGGATTTAGACAATTGATGGAGGTAGTGTGTCCCTGGTTCCAAATCCCATCTAGATTCCACTTCACTAGGCAGGCGATACCGAGACTGTACAGAGTCATCAGAAAAAGTGTCCTCAGTGTCCTGAAATATGCCATTGTACCCAATGTCCACTTAACCACGGACATGTTGACAAGTGGAACAGGGCAGACTAAGGACTATATGACTGTGACAGGCCACTGGGTAGATGTATCACCTTACGCAGCAACAGCAGCAGCGTCACCAGTAGCAGCATCTCAGAAACGCCAGCTCGTTCCAAGGCAGGCTACGCTGTGTATCACCGGTTTCAGTAAGAGGCACACCGCCGACAACCTCTTAGAGAAACTGAGGGAAATCATTGCCCACTGGCTTACCCCACTTAGACTCTCCTGGGGATTTGTGATATCTGACAACGCCACCAATATTGTGCGGGCATTACATCTGGGCAAATTCCAGCACGTCCCATGTTTTGCTCACACAATAAATTTGGTTGTGCAGAATTTTCTGAAAAATGACAGGGGCGTGCAGGAGACGCTTTGGGTGATCCGAAAAATTTCTGTCCACTTTCACCATTAAGCGACTGCGTGCCGAATCGCAGAGAGATATAAGTATAATTGTGGGATTTGTATGACAGATTTTTATGACAACAGGATGTGGATGTTGATGTCAGTGTGTATAGATAAGTTAAAAGCTCATGTATGTTTGTAAGAGGAGAGTAGATTAATGAGGCAGCAATGTATAGAAGCATGAGATGCAGGGAGAGTAAAGGATGAAGTAGACTTAGAGATGAATCCATGGAGTGAGATAATAAAAATAAGTTTTTGATACATTGTGTATTAAATATTTTTGAATGTTTTTAAACAAAATAAAACTACTGTAAAGAAATTAAGCTGTAATTACCTGATGTTAGATGTTGTTCAATGTTTGTTCAACTGTTTTTTAACTGTTCAGTAATCACACTCAGTTAAAACTACACTTTGTTTATAACTACATCAAGCTGCAACCCTCAGCAAGCTGCCCTAAAGACTGACTGTTAAGAAACAGTATGGTTGATTAAGACACTGGCCTCATCTGAGCCAATTGGTCAGCTGATTGAGATGCAGGTTGATCAATGGACATACATTGCAATGTGGGTTTAAGTAAACAGGCAGTATGACACTATAAACTATGCTTCAGTGATCCCCATCAAAACACAAACAATGACTATTGCTAGCAAGGCATAAAAGTTCTGTTGAAATCAGACCACTACATTTTGTCCACTGTGCTTGAACCTAGGTTTAAAGCCTATGTGGTGTCTCTCTTTCCAGCGGACACAAGCCTGCAGAGGTGCAAAGACCTGCTGGTGAAAACACTGTCAGCTGAAGCAGAACGTTACATGTCAACAGCTCCTTCTTCATTTTCTCCCACAACTGGGGCTGCTAGGAAACAACTTAGATATCCTAACCAACCTGCTGGCGGTGATGCAAGGCAGGCAGGACCAAGTTTGGACATATGGTCCGGACTGAAGGACCTGGTAACAATTTCTGACATGTCTACTGTCACTGCATATGACACTGTCACCATTGACAGAATGGTAGAGGATTACATCGGTGACAGCATCCAAGTATGCATGTCAGACAGTCCGTACCTGTACTGGCAGGAAAAAGAGGCAATTTGGAGGCCCCTGTACAAACTGGCTCTATTTTACCTGAGTTGCCCCCCCTCCAGTGTGTACTCCGAAAGAGTGTTTAGTGCAACCGGGAACCTTGTCAGCGAAAGGCGTAGGAGGTTGCTTCCACAAAATGTGGAGAAGATGATGTTCATAAAAATGAATTATCAACTCTTCCAGGGAGACCAGCCTCCAGAAGGTACAGAGGGACCTGTGGTGGTGGATTCAAGTGGGGACGAATTAATACTCTGTGAGGATGAGGATGTACACAACACTGAAGAGGGTGAGGAATCGGTGGATGAGGAGGATGAGGATGACATCTTGCCTCCGTAGAGCCAGTTTGTGCAGGGACACATTAATTGCCAGCTTGTTTTGTGGGGGCCCAAATGAACCAATCATTTCAGCCACAGTCGTGTGGCAGACCCTGGCGCTGAAATGATTGGTTTGTTAAAGTGTGCATGTCCTGTTTATACAACATAAGGGTGGGTGGGAGGGCCCAAGGACAATTCCATCTTGCACCTCTTTTTTTTTCTTTGCATTATGTACTGTTTGGGGCCTAGTTTTTCAAACTGCCATCCTGTCTGCCACTGCAGTGTCACTCCTAGATGGGCCACGTGTTTGTGCCGCCCACTCGTGTCGCTTAGCATAGTCATCCAGCTACCTCAGTGCAACCTTTTGGACATAAAAACACTATTGTGAGGTGTGAGGTGTTCAGAATAGACTGGAAATGAGTGGAAATTAAGGTTATTGAGGTTAATAATAGCATAGGAGCAGAAAAACCAACACATTCTGTGATTTTAGCTGTTTTTATGCTTTTTTCCAAAAAATACAGATTCAAAACACAAAACCCAGAACCCAAAACACAGAAGGGTGGTTTTGGCAAAACCAATCCAGATCCAAAACACGAAGAAAGATCCAGATCCAAAACCAAAACACGAAAAGTGGCCGGTGCACACCCCTAGTTCTTACACACCAGTTACACTCTACCCTTCTGGTGGGGGTCTCTGCCCCTGGATCCACTCCTGTTGTTTTTGTTCCTTCAGATGACCTAGACCTGTTATCTGGGCCCATACTAATAGCTGCAGGTTTCAGCTTACGCTGAATATTTTCACTGCACCCCTTGCATCCGTGCTGAGATTAGTACGCTTTATGTTACTTGTCTACTATCGTGTACTGTACTGATTCCCCTGTAGTGTCTCATTGTTTTGCCCTCTGCCCTTGTTGTGCCCCATAAATAAAGTTTAATCTTATCAGGTTCTTGTTTGTATCAAAAAAATAAATAAAACTATGGAAAAATCACTGAATATCTGGCATAGAAGGAATGTCAGTATAATAATACAGTTACTATTCTCTGTAAAGCGCTGCGGAATATGTGTGCGCTATATACAGAACTGGTAACCTCCATATCACAGTATATATACACAGCAGCCCTATACAATGACCTTCACTCAGCGCTTAATCCATCTCTATATCACTGTTCTGTAGGAATGACGTTTAATTGACAGAGGGCCTGATTCACTACTGATCGCTATTGTGATCATAGCTGCGATTACACACGGAGGTCTGCTGGGAAAATATGCTAATGACTGCTACCGCAGAGACCCCCTAAGTCAACATAGAGACGCCCACTGCTGCTATCTCACCTCCGTAATACCTCACAGTCCTACGTATACATCGGGAACAGCGAGTGACATTGACCCCTCACACACAGTCAGTACTCAGGCTGCGTATGCTGACGCAGTGGCTAATTTCTGCATGCCTGCGTTACTCTGACCACTCCCCCGCCACCACCACCAAACGCTGACCTGACGTCACTCACTCTGCGATGGCTTTGTATCTGCGAAGGAGAACGCAGAGCAATCGCAATGCTAACTTGTGCACGTTCACTGTGATGCATGCGCAGTACACAACAATCGGCAGTCTGCGTACGCTAACGTAATAGCGAGCCACGCTGAATCAGGCCCAGTGCGCGGTGAACAATAAATCTCTTATATTTTGTGTCTCCACAGTGTGCGGCTGCTATTACTACAGTAACATATATATTTAGGAGAAGTCATCCCGGGAGTCGTGCCGGGAGTCGTGCCGGGAGTCTTGCCGGGAGTCGTGCCGGGTGTCTTTCCGGGAGAAACATTGGGCAAAATTTACTAAGCAGCAGGTTCTAAACCCCGGCGGTTTGGTGGCTGGTTCTATTCTGTTCTAAACCCCGGTGGTTTGGTGGCAGTTTGGTGGCGGTTTCTATTCTGTTCTAAACCCCGGCGGTTTGGTGGCGGGTTCCATTCTGTTCTAAACCACGGTGGTTTGGTGGTGGGTTCTATTCTGTTCTAAACCCCGGTGGTTTGGTGGCGGGTTCTATTCTGTTCTAAACCCCAGCGGTTTGGTGGCGGGTTCTATTCTGTTCTAAACCCCGGCGATTTGGTGGCTGGTTCTATTCTGTTCTAAACCACGGTGGTTTGGTGGCTGGTTCTATTCTGTTCTAAACCCCGGGGTTTGGTGGCGGGTTCTATTCTGTTCTAAACCCCGGTGGTTTGGTGGCGGGTTCTATTCTGTTCTAAACCCCGGTGGTTTGGTGGCGGGTTCTATTCTGTTCTAAACCCCGGCAGTTTGGTGGCAGTTTGGTGGCGGGTTCTTCTCTGTTCTAAACCCCGGTGGTTTGGTGGCAGTCTGGTGGCTGGTTCTATTCTGTTCTAAACCCCGGCGGTTTGGTGGCAGTTTGGTGGCGGGTTCTATTCTGTTCTAAACCCCGGTGGTTTGGTGGCGGGTTATATTCTGTTCTAAACCCCGGCGGTTTGGTGGCTGGTTTTATTCTGTTCTAAACCCCAGTGGTTTGGTGGCGGGTTATATTCTGTTCTAAACCCCGGCAGTTTGGTGGCAGTTTGGTGGCGGTTTCTATTCTGTTCTAAACCTCGGCGGTTTGGTGGCGGGTTCTATTCTGTTCTAAACCCCGGCGGTTTGGTGGCTGGTTCTATTCTGTTCTAAACCCCGGTGGTTTGGTGGCGGGTTCTATTCTGTTCTAAACCCCGGTGGTTTGGTGGCGGGTTCTATTCTGTTCTAAACCCCGGCGGTTTGGTGGCGGGTTCTATTCTGTTCTAAACCCCAATGGTTTGGTGGCGGGTTCTATTCTGTTCTAAACCCCGGCGGTTTGGTGGCTGGTTCTATTCTGTTCTAAACCCCGGTGGTTTGGTGGTGGGTTCTATTCTGTTCTAAACCCCGGTGGTTCGGTGGCGGGTTCTATTCTGTTCTAAACCCCGGCGGTTTGGTGGCGGGTTCTATTCTGTTCTAAACCCCGGTGGTTTGGTGGCTGGTTCTATTCTGTTCTAAACCCCGGTGGTTTGGTGGCTGGTTCTATTCTGTTCTATACCCCGGCGGTTTGGTGGCGGGTTCTATTCTGTTCTAAACCCCAGTGGTTTGGTGGCGGGTTCTATTCTGTTCTAAACCCTGGCAGTTTGGTGGCAGTTTGGTGGCGGGTTCTATTCTGTTCTAAACCCCGGTGGTTTGGTGGCAGTCTGGTGGCTGGTTCTATTCTGTTCTAAACCCTGGTGGTTTGGTGGCTGGTTCTATTCTGTTCTAAACCTCGGCAGTTTGGTGGCTGGTTCTATTCTGTTCTCAACCCTGGCGGTTTGGTGGCGGGTTCGATTCTGTTCTAAACCCCGGCGGTTTGGTGGCTGGTTCTATTCTGTTCTAAACCCTGGCGGTTTGGTGGCGGGTTCTATTCTGTTCTAAACCCCGGTGGTTTGGTGGCTGGTTCTATTCTGTTCTAAACCTCGGCAGTTTGGTGGCTGGTTCTATTCTGTTCTAAACCCCGGTGGTTTGGTGGCGGGTTCTATTCTGTTCTAAACACCGGCGGTTTGGTGGTGGTTTGGTGGTGGGTTCTATTCTGTTCTAAACCCTGGCGGTTTGGTGGCGGTTTTGCAGCAGTTTCTAAATGACAGCGGGTTCTATTCTATTCTAAAATGTGTTTTGTTGGCAGCTTTGCAGCGGTTTTGGCCTTAGTAAATCTGCAAATAGCAAACCCGCCACCAAACCACAGTCAAAACACATTTTAGAACAGAATAGAACCCGCTGTCAAACCGCCACCATACTGCCAGGGTTTAGAACCCGCCGCTTAGTAAATTTTGCCCATTGAACATAAGTAAACATTATTTTATGCAGATTATTTGTCACTCACCCTGTAATCGGTGCCACGGTTGCGCCTCTGTGCAGTGGTCGCAGCTGGATGAGGCCACAGTCACACACTCCTCACAGCAGGTGGAGGAATATCCTGTGTTGTAGCTTTTCCTATGGCTGCAGCTTTGTCTACTGATAAAGAAGATGAATCAGTTACAGCGATAGACGTACTCTCAGCCTTATCGGCCTCAGCACACGGTGTATATATCAGCGCCCAGGGAATCATCGGCGACTTTCCTCGTGTAGTTCTCCTATTGTAGAGGTTTGGTGTCTCTCTGGGCTAAGCTGCAGTTCTGACTATTGTATTCCTATGTGTACTGTAGATATGTCTGTGTCCAACTTGTCCACTTCCCCCATTAGTAAATCTTTCTTTGAGCTTCCATTTGATAAAATGTCAGCAGTAAATTGAATAAGCCTCAGCCTTTGTATGCCTATATGTATAATAAGACGTACAGTATATGATACTTAGGCACTGACCTAACAGGAGGTTAGATCTCAGCAGTGTAATAGTGTTTGTCCTCAGAATGCCGGATTAGTAACGTCTCACCTCCTCCTACACCCCAGGGACAATCTCTCACCTTTACCCTGCGCTGGACTTTGTGCTACAATGTGTAACGCTGGATTCTGATCACGGCACAATGATAAGCAGAATATTAATCTTACAGTAACTTATGTGTTTCCTTATGTCCAGTCTCAGGAGAGAGAGAAGTAATTGAGGGTCTGATTCACAGCTGGGCGCAAAGGCGATTACGCACGCAGATCGATCAATTGTTTACTGTGTGTGCGCAGGGATTGCACTGTGATTACGCACGAACAGAGGAATCTATCGCAGAGTGAATGACAGGTTCTCCGCGCTTGTGGGTGGTCTGAAAAACGCAGTCATGTCTGTTCATTCCAACACCATTTCATGGGCGTGCAGAAATTAGCCACTGCGATTGCATACGGATCTCTGTGCGTCAGAAGGCTGCGGCAGGTCAGACCTGCTGAAAGGGCAAAATGGCTACTTGATGTGTGTTGATGTTACCGATATCTATGCCGGTAAGCGACATCGTACACATATGAGAAGGCAGCAGGGGACGTCTTTATGCTCGTGTAAGATTTGCAAGCATTACCGTTACGCAACCTCCGCATTTTGGTTTTGTGTTTTGGATCTGGGCTTGATTTTGCCAAAACAGCCCCTTGCTTGTTTTGGATCTGTATTTTTTTTTTTCAAATTAATAAAATCTGCTAAAATCACACAATGTTTTTTTTTCTGTTTCTACAGTATTATTAACCTCAATAACATTAATTTCCTCTTGTTTCCAGTCAATTTTGACCACCTCACAGCTTACTATATTGTTTTCATCCAGTTTAGGTCCAAAATTTACACCAAGCTAGCTGGCTTTCTAAGCAAAGCGGCAGCAGTAGGTGGCATAAACACGAGGCAGTTTCAATTTCCAACATGGCACATCAGGAAACAAATGATTTTATTATTCGAGAGTGGCCTGAGGGAGTTGGAGTATGTATGTAGTTTAAAGCAGGGACAGGAAGGGTTGATTGGTAGTAAATTTAATTAAATTTTTTGATTCCAAAATAAATTTATGAGGGAGAAGGGGAGGCATTTACAAAAAATAATTTACTCATTCACATCAGTCCTTGCCCAAGAAGAATCCTTGAGTGCAATACCTGCTGCTGGGAGTGGATTTTCATCCCAGAAGGGGACCAGGAATACTACTAGTAGTGCTTTCCAAAACAATTTACTGTTACATAATCCTTTGCAAAGATTCCACTTGAAAAGCATTTCCCAACCTGTACAGGGACATTAAAAAAAACTTAGTTAGTGGCTTCCAAACTGCCGTTGTACCCACTGTCCACTTAACAACAGATATGTGGGCAAGCCAAAAAGAGCGAATGCAAGATTTAAGATTTAAGTCTTACGTTGTGTCTTTCTTCAGAATCCTTGAGTGCCATGCCTGCTGCTGCTGCTGGGAGTGGAGTTTTCCAGAAGGGATGAAAATATTGTGTCTTTCTTCCCAATGGACACAGACATGAAGAGATGTAGGCCCTCATTCAGAGCCGTACGCTCTGAGCAGAGCGCACACTCTGAATGAGGGCCGCCCTACATAAAAAAGGAGCGTCCTCCTGGACGCTCGTATAGCTGTGGGTCACCACCCACAGCCTATACGAGCGTGCAGTTTGATGGCCGCGATGGTCGTGACCATCGCGACCATCGAAACTGCGAGCCGGAGCCTGCGGTTGAGGTTTTCAACCGCAAGCTCCAGAGTGATTTTGGCTCTATCAGAGCCAAAATCACTCCCACTGACATCACTAGTGATGTCAGTAAGCCGGGTTCTGATGGGAGGCGTTCCCTTAGGAACGCCCCCGTCAGGGAGGCACGCCCCCGGCACGCCCACCAAAGGGGGCGTGCTGTCAATCAACATCGACAGCACGCCCCCTTTGATCAGACACAACGAGCGAAGGAAAGTCCTTCGCTCGTCGCGTCTGGCGCATGCGCACGATGGAGCTCCCTCCGTCGTGCGCATGCTCAGTGCAGAACATCGACCCACTTGCGAGCGGACAGCCGCTCGCGAGTGGGTATGAATCAGGGCCGTAAAGAGCTGTTGGTAAGCAAATTGTCAGCTCAAGTGGCATGTGATGCAGCGATGGCTCCTCCTTCAGTTTCTCCAGCAATTGCATCTGCCAAGAAAAAAACTAAACTTTCAAAACACCCACTGGTGATGCAGATGAGTCAACACAACCAAGTTTTAACTTTTGACATCTGGTCAGGTCAGAATTGCCTACAATTAATGACACCTCTACTGTGACTCCATCTGATGCTGTCACCATTCAAAGAATGGTTGAGGACTATAAAAAACTTTTAATGATAGCACCAAATATTCATGTCAGACAGTCCATTTGACTACTGGCAGGAAAATAAGGTAATTTGGAGGCCCTTGCACAAACTGGCTTTGCTTTACTTGAGCTGCCCACCCTCCAGTGTGTACTCAGAAAGAGTTTTCAGCACAGCCGGGAACCTTGTCAGTGAGCGGCCTATGAGGCTACTTCCCCAAAATGCAGAAAAGATGATGCCAATCAAAATGAACTACAAATTCTACGAGAAAGACCTTTACCGTCAATTACGTGCAAAAATTCCAGAGGCACCTGTAATGGTGGATTCCAGCGGGGACAAATTAATATTGTGTGAAGATGATATATACACTGATGAGGGTGAGGAATCAGATGATGATGATGGCGACAACATCTTGCCTCTGTAAAGCCAGTTTGTGCACGTAGAGATCATTGCCAGCAATGTCAGCTGCCCATTGGTAGCTTGTTTTGTGAGGGCCCAAATAAACCAATCGCTAAATGATTGAGGATATTGTTGATGAAGGTGTTGGTGGTGAAGATGGCAGGTGCTTGGATCTAGCAGAGAGAAGGGAGCTAGCTGACGCTGGACTGCAGCCAAACTTTCTGAATTTTGCAAAAATGTTTTTGATGGATGCGGTGCAGATGGCATAACAGGGTGGAGGTTCCTAGATGGCTAAGTTCCCTATCTCTACTAATTTTGGCTTTACAAATGGTACAGATGCCTTCACACCCAAGATGTGGCCTTTCTGGTCTTATGCCCAGGCATCACCCCCAGCCTATAAGCCAGGACACAAGATTCTGAGGGGCCCGACCCCTCAGGAATTTTGGGAGCCCAGTTCATGCATCCCCCTTGCCTCTGCCACCTGCTGTATAAGCCTCTTACACAGCAGTTGGCAGAGGCAACGGTAGTGAGCAGGGCACCCGGCTAGATGCAACGGGGCTGGCGCAGGCAGAGTGAGGGGAACATCTATTCAGTGTCCAGTTTCACGGCCCAGAGTCAAGAGACTGGTATAGCAGCTGGCGCAGTGCACGTGATGTCATGACATTGCGCCACTGAATCAGGGAGGAGCCACCGGCCGGGTCTCTGAGCCACCAGGGAGGAGCAGTACAACAGGCAGCGCAGAAGGTAAGTGTTATCCAGGGCTGGACTGGGCTAGAGAATCACGGGGCAGGTAGTGAGGATTTGCAGGTGAAGGAAGAGGGGAGGTGATGGACACAGGGGGTGTTTGTGTCAGATGCTGGGGGAGAGGTGGTGTGTGACAGGCACAGGGGCTGGAAAAGAGGGGGGTGATGGGAAGAGGGGGGGATGTGACAGACACAGGGGCAGAGGAAGGGGGGTATGTGTGACAGACACAGGGACTGGAAAAGAGGGGGGTGATGGGAAGAGGGGGGATGCAACAGACACAGGGGAAGATGGGGATGTGACAGACAGGGTAAAAGAGGGGGGATGTTGTAGACACAGGGGCAGAGGAAAGGGGGTATGTGTGACCAGGCCAGCCAAGAGCCGCGGCGGGCCCGGGTAACAGGGGGCGTGGGATAATTGTGGGAGGCGTGGCCATGCCCCCTTCCCGCAAAAAAAAAAAAAGTTTTTCAGCGCTGCGCATTGGGGAAGGGGTGCGCTCTGAACCCCCTCAGCCCGGCTCAAAGCCAGGGGGGGCACGATCAGGGTGATCGCTCCCCCCACAGACATAGGAGACTGTTGTGGCTGCTGTGAGGGAGGGGGGCGGCGCTGGACCCAGGCCCCCACCGGGCCCCTCAGGAAGCCCGGTCCTGGGTAATCTGTCCCTGCCCCCCCCTTTGGCGCCCCTGTGTGTGACAGACACAGGGGCTGGGGAAGAGGTTGGATGTGACAGACAGGGGCAGGGGAAGAGGGGGGTGTGACAAACACAGGGGCCGAGGAAGAGGGGGGACACACAGGACTGGGGAAAATGAAGCTAAGAGACACAGGGCCTGTGGGAAATCAAGATTAGAGACACAGCTGCAGAAAATGAAGCTGAGAGACACAGGGGCTGGAAAGCTGAGAGACACAGGGGCTGAGAAAAATTAAGCTAAAGCTGAGAGACACAGGGTCTCAGGAATAAAGCTGAGAGACACAGGGTCTCGGGAATAAAGATGAGAGACACAGGGTCTCGGGAATAAAGATGAGAGACACAGGGTCTCGGGAATAAAGATGAGAGACACGGGGTCTCGGGAATAAAGATGAGAGACAGAGGGTCTCGGGAATAAAGATGAGAGACACAGGGTCTCGGGAATAAAGATGAGAGACACAGGGTCTCGGAAATAAAGATGAGAGACACAGGGTCTTGGGAATAAAGATGAGAGACACAGGGTCTCGGGAATAAAGATGAGAGACACAGGGTCTCGGGAATGAAGATGAGAGACACAGGGTCTCGGGAATAAGGATGAGAGACACAGGGTCTCGGGAATAAAGATGAGAGACACAGGGTCTCAGGAATAAAGATGAGAGACACAGGGTCTCGGGAATAAAGATGAGAGACACAGGGTCTCAGGAATAAATATGAGAGACACAGCGTCTCGGGAATAAATCTGAGAGACACAGATGAAGCTCAGAGACATGGGTGGGGGGATAATGCTGCTAAGAGATACAGGAAATATGAGTGGGTGGCTGCAGATGGAGAGGCACAGGGTTATGAGGCTGGAGACGGGGATGGTATGGGAGTGACATAGGAGAGGAAGAGGCTGGAGAGATGAGGGTTGAGTCTGGTGCAACACAGGCAAGGATAAGGCTGAGAGAAACAGTTGGGGATGAGGCTGGAGAGACACAGGGGATGAGCCAAAAGCCGACCTGCATGTACCTTCTGGGAGGGGATAGGGGGTCCCAAAAACAAGAGTGTACCGGGCCCCAAGATTTCTGTTGCCGGCCCTGCCTATAATCCCAGTTTATATCATTACCCCAACCTATACCAGCACCCCAGATTATACCAGCACCCCATCCTATATCGTCATCCCATCCTGTGTTGTGTATAAATTACAGCTGCGCTCCCTGTTAGATTGGGGATTCATTGTCCACTTTAGTGGATGTGAGCAGCATTTTAGTCCATATCACCACACCCCCTACACATCTTCTGACCTGGGCAACAGGAGGAGCAGCTGCACGCTGGAATATGGTTGCATGGAGTTGTCCCTCTGACTCACTAAAATTCAGGTAGAGGGGCCATGGGTAGGGAGTAAGGACGCTATAATCAGAGAACGCAGTTTTAGCTGCTTTATTCCATTTTTTAAACCATAAACATATTTTCAAAAGGTGAAAATAGAGGATATGTGAATCTCAGCTGAGGCGTTTGTGATGTCATATATTATGCACGTTATTTAGCACGTTGTTGTGGTCTTGTAGTCGGTATGTAGACTAATAATTTCATGATTGAGGAAAGAAGTGAAAAGTTGAATTTTTTTATTGCTAACTTTGGGCCTGATTCAGACCCACTCGCAAGCGGCTGTCCGCTCGCAAGTGGGTCGATGTTGTGCACTGCGCATGCGCACGACGGCGGGAGCTCCGTCATGCGCATGCGCCAGACGTGACGAGCGAAGGAAAGTCCTTCGCTCGTTGTGTCTGATCAAAGGGGGCGTGCTGTCGATGTTAATTGACAGCATGCCCCCTTTGGTGGGCGTGCCGGGGGCGTGCCTCCCTGACGGGGGCGTTCCCAAGGGAATGCCTACAGTCAGAAGCCGGCCCACTGACATCACTAGTGATGTCAGTGGGAGAGATTTTGGCTCTGATAGAGCCAAAATCACTCCGGGCCTTGCGGTTGAAAACCTCAACCGCAGGCTCCGGCTCGCAGTTTCGATGGTCGCGATGGTCACGACCATCGCGGCCATCAAACTGCACGCTCGTATAGGCTGTGGGTGGTGACAGAATTATGGAGGGCGGCCCTCATTCAGAGCGTGCGCTCTGCTCAGAGCGTACGGCTCTGAATGAGGGCCTTTGTGTTATTAAATTGTAAAATTGTGAAGTTTCCACTTCCAGTGTCACAAAATAATTTAATACGTGTTGAATATTCCACTGCGGTTCCTCTTACAGTGTCACAATATTTTTTACGATTACACTGCATTTCCACTAACAGTGTCAATATTTTTTATGAATACACTGCGTTTTCCACTAACAGTGTCAATATTTTTTACGAATACACTGTGTTTCCACTAACAGTGTCAATATTTTTTATGAATACACTGCTATTCCACTTACAGTGTCACAATATTTTTTACCAATACACTGCGTTTCCACTAACAGTGTCAATATTTTTTATGAATACACTGCGTTTCCACTAACAGTGTCAATATTTTTTACGAATACACTGCTATTCCACTTACAGTGTCACAATATTTTTTACCAATACACTGCGTTTCCACTAACAGTGTCAATATTTTTTATGAATACACTGCGTTTCCACTAACAGTGTCAATATTTTTTACGAATACACTGCGTTTCCACTAACAGTGTCAATATTTTTTATGAATACACTGCTATTCCACTTACAGTGTCACAATATTTTTTACCAATACACTGCGTTTCCACTAACAGTGTCAATATTTTTTATGAATACACTGCGTTTTCCACTAACAGTGTCAATATTTTTTACGAATACACTGCGTTTCCACTAACAGTGTCAATATTTTTTATGAATACACTGCTATTCCACTTACAGTGTCACAATATTTTTTACCAATACACTGCGTTTCCACTAACAGTGTCAATATTTTTTATGAATACACTGCGTTTTCCACTAACAGTGTCAATATTTTTTACGAATACACTGCGTTTCCACTAACAGTGTCAATATTTTTTATGAATACACTGCGTTTTCCACTTACAGTGACACAATATTTATTAAACACTGCATTACCACTTGCAGTGTCACAAACAATACGTGTATGAATATTACACTGTGGTCTGACAGGCAACGTCACAGTAAAAAATAATAATAATATAGTACACTGGGGTACAGCACAAAAAAATAAATATTATTTTTTAATTAATTATATTATTAGCTTTTATTTTTTTATACAGTGAGACATTAGATGCGCAGTACGGCCATCCTGTCTGAGCTGAATGTATTTATGTTAGATGCTGGCACCATTACAGAGCATTGGAGCAAGTCCGGGAGTCTGAGGGAGCAGCAGAAGAACCCAGCACTGCCTGCACATATATGTACATATTGGTCTCGTTATGGATTGGATAGTGTATTGTGTTATATGTTATTAATAAGCAACCATACTGATGGTCTATAGCAGTGCACCCCTACCAGAGCATGTTTTCCAGATCTCCTAGTTGGTGCACAGGTGTATGTTAAAAGATCCACAGATGATGCTAATTATTTAATTTGTGATAGTGAGAAGAACATGCAGCGCTAGTAACATTCTATTATATTACTATTTCTATTGTCATGGTGTGTGCTGGGGAGGGGGGTTTCCAGGCAAGCCGAACCCACCCTGCATTGGCCTATGATCAGCTGGTGCATGCGTCATCGTCATCCATTATAATAGCCCATAGGCTAAATCCAACATAGCAGAGCTTGGTACATCCAACAGCAGCCCCCATAGTGGTCAGAAATTGAGGAACGGTTAGGCCCTGTCACGTCACACCCACGTGACTCGGCCTGAAAGTGGGAGGGGCGGGGATGGTAACGGGGGACCAATAGTGTCCCCTCGCGGGCTCGCTACGCTCGCCGCACTTCGGGCACGGTGGCTCGCTGCGCTCGCCACAAATATATATTCCCCCTCTATGCCCTAGTGGATGGTAACGCAGGAGCGGTCCAGCCTCCTGCAGCGGTCACGTGGTGTCTACGTCACAGAGGTCCTTTCTCCAACTTGGAAATAGCAGCAACCATTGAGGAACCACTGCAATTATCTCCATGGTACATCTGACTGAACCTTAATATTTGCGGGTAACCCCCAAAAACGGGTGTTTTTCGTGGGTATATCCTGCCAATTTTCTTTAATAAATATGACCATTAATTTTGATATTTAGCATTTTGTTTTCACTGACAGAAACAGCAACACTGACATCTGAATTTAATACACTCTGATTTTTCAATATCCCTAATGCTGGGCAAACACTTTGCAATTATCTGTCAGATATCTGTCCAATCTGGCTGGTTGGAATGAAAACCTGGTAATGTATAGGAGGAAATGACAATAGAAATTTGCTCCCAAACACTAGAAAATGGAACAGATTTTCCTTCTCACCAGACAGATTTGACAGATATCTGACAGATAATTGTAGAGTGTATTCCCAGCATTAGTATGTGAGCTCTCACAGGCAGGGCCCTTCTTCCTCATGTCCACCCTCTAGCACTACCTATGACAGCTGTGCTCCATCATGTCTTTTGTCTCCAAGGGGCCTATTCATCAACACTAAAATAATGTTTTTAAGGACATTTTCCTTAATTACCGTTATTTTAGTATTCATTAACACAGGCGATATCACTGTCATCTCCTGGTAAAGTCCCCCTGCGTTAATTTCCACACTCCCCATACATTAGTACGGGGACATGTATTTTCGGAATTTGATGGTGTTACTATACGTCACTCTCAGGTGGCGTACAGCGTGTTACACTTATCTGTTTTCAGCTGGGCAGCTCCTCCTAGGTTCGTTCTGTCGCTCCCTGGTCCCTCCTCCTGTTCCAGCTGCTGCTCTGACTCTGTTCTCTCAGTAGAACACAACAAAGATGAAAAAAAAAAGCCGGGCGGGAGGTCGGGGTCCAGACGGCCAGGTAGGTGGGGGAGAGGCAGATGGACACAGAGTTACCGCAGCTGTAATCATTGCTGCGCATGCGCAACTTCTGTGAATGTAACGGAGTATGCGCAGCACTGATTACAGCTGCGGTAAGGCATACTGGCCAACTCTCCATCATTGTCAGGGAGACTCCTGGAAATAGCAGCAATCTCCCTGTCTCCCTGAAGAGTCCACTAATCTCCCTCATTTCACCTTAACCCCATTCTGAAGCTGTTATATTAAAAAAAAACAGAGATATATACATTCAAATAGGATAATTTATATAATGTCCCAGCATTGGGTATAAGGCACAGTGATCCCTATGGCTACATGTATTAGTATCATTTCCCTGCATTGGGTATAAGGCACAGTGATCCCTATGGCAACATGTATTAGTATCATTTCCCTGCATTGGATATAAGGCACAATGATCCCTATGGCTATATGTATTAGTATAATATCCCTGCATTGGGTATAAGGCACAATGATCCCTATGGCTACATGCATTAGTATAATTTCCCTGCATTGGGTATAAGGCGCAATGATCCCTATGGCTACATGTATTAGTATCATTTCCCTGCATTGGGTATAAGGCGCAATGATCCCTATGGCTACATGTATTAGTATAATATCCCTGCATTGGGTATAAGGTGCAATGATCCCTATGGCTACATGTATTAGTATCATTTCCCTGCATTGGGTATAAGGCACAATGATCTCTATGGTTACATGTATTAGTATAATTTCCCTGCATTGGGTATAAGGCACAATGATCCCTATGGCTACATGCATTAGTATCATTTCCCTGCATTGGGTATAAGGCACAATGATCCCTATGGTTACCTGTATTAGTATCATTTCCCTGCATTGGGTATAAGGCACAGTGATCCCTATGGCTACATGTATTAGTATCATTTCCCTGCTTTGGGTATAAGGCACAATGATCCCTATGGCTACATGCATTAGTATCATTTCCCTGCATTGGGTATAAGGCACAATGATCCCTATGGCTACACGCATTAGTATATTATCCCTGCATTGGGTATAAGGCACAATGATCCCTATGGCTACATGTATTAGTATAATTTCCCTGCATTGGGTATAAGGCACAATGATCCCTATGGCTACATGTATTAGTATAATATCCCTGCATTGCGTATAAGGCAAAATGATCCCTATGGCTACATGCATTAGTATAATTTCCCTGCATTGGGTATAAGGCACAATGATCCCTATGGCTACATGTATTAGTATAATATCCCTGTATTGGGTATAAGGCACAATGATCCCTATGGCTACATGTATTAGTATAATTTCCCTGCATTGGTTATAAGGCACAATGATCTCTATGGTTACATGTATTAGTATAATTTCCCTGCATTGGGTATAAGGCACAATGATCCCTATGGCTACATGTATTAGCATAATATCCTTGCATTGGGTATAAGGCACAGTGATCCCTATGGCTACATGTATTAGTATCATTTCCCTGCATTGGGTATAAGGCACAATGATCCCTATGGCTACATGCATTTGTATCATTTCCCTGCATTGGGTATAAGACACAATGATCCCTATGGTTACCTGTATTAGTATAATTTCCCTGCATTGGGTATAAGGCACAATGATCCCTATGGTTACCTGTATTAGTATAATTTCCCTGCATTGGGTATAAGGCACAGTGATCCCTATGGCTACATGTATTAGTATCATTTCCCTGCATTGGGTATAAGGCACAATGATCCCTTTGGCTACATGCATTAGTATCATTTCCCTGCATTGGGTATAAGGCACAATGATCCCTATGGCTACACGCATTAGTATATTATTCCTGCATTGGGTATAAGGCACAATGATCCCTATGGCTACATGTATTAGTATCATTTCCCTGCATTGGATATAAGGCACAATGATCCCTATGGCTACATGTATTAGTATAATATCCCTGCATTAGGTATAAGGCACAATGATCCCTATGGCTACATGCATTAGTATCATTTCCCTGCATTGGGTATGAGGCACAATGATCCCTATGGCTACATGTATTAGTATCATTTCCCTGCATTGGGTATAAGGCACAATGATCCCTATGGCTACATGCATTAGTATCATTTCCCTGCATTGGGTATAAGGCACAATGATCCCTATGGTTACATGTATTAGTATAATATCCCTGCATTGGGTATAAGGCACAGTGATCCCTATGGCTACATGTATTAGTATAATTTCCCTGCATTGGGTATAAGGCACAATGATCCCTATGGCTACATGCATTAGTATATTATTCCTGCATTGGGTATAAGGCACAATGATCCCTATGGCTACATGTATTAGTATCATTTCCCTGCATTGGGTATAAGGCACAATGATCCTTATGGCTACATGTATTAGTATAATATCCCTGCATTAGGTATAAGGCACAATGATCCCTATGGCTACATGCATTAGTATAATTTCCCTGCACTGGGTATGAGGCACAATGATCCCTATGGCTACATGTATTAGTATCATTTCCCTGCATTGGGTATAAGGCACAATGATCCCTATGGTTACTTGTATTAGTATAATATCCCTGCATTGGGTATAAGGCACAGTGATCCCTATGGCTACATGTATTAGTATAATTTCCCTGCATTGGGTATAAGGCACAATGATCCCTATGGCTATATGTATTTTCTGAAAAGTATCAGAGTGTTTTCATCAACACGTAGATCTTGCTAACTGCTTTTGGGCTCATTTACATTTGGATGTAAGTCAATTATAGGACGCACCTCTCAGATATAGCAGTACACGCCTATCACATGTATGACACGTCTCTCAGATGTAGCAGTACACGCCTATCACATGTATGACATGCCTCTCAGATGTAGCAGTACACGCCCATCACATGTATGACACGTCTCACAGATGTAGCAGTACACGTCTATCACATGTATGACATGCCTCTCAGATGTAGCAGTATACGCCCATCACATGTATGACACGTCTCTCAGATGTAGCAGTACACGCCTATCACATGTATGACATGCCTCTCAGATGTAGCAGTACACGCCCATCACATGTATGACACGTCTCTCAGATGTAGCAGTACACGCTTATCACATGTATGACACACCTCTCAGATGTATCAGTAGACGCCAATCACATGTATGACACGTCTCTCAGATGTAGCAGTACACGCTTATCACATGTATGACACGTCTCTCAGATGTAGCTGTACACGCTTATCACATGTATGACACATCTCTCAGATGTAGCAGTACACGCTTATCACATGTATGACACGTCTCTCAGATGTAGCAGTACACGCCCATCACATGTATGACACGTCTCTCAGATGTAGCAGTACACGCCCATCACATGTATGACACGTCTCTCAGATGTAGCAGTACACGCTTATCACATGTATGACACATCTCTCAGATGTAGCTGTACACGCTTATCACATGTATGACATGCCTCTCAGATGTAGCAGTACACGCCCATCACATGTATGACATGCCTCTCAGATGTAGCAGTACACGCCCATCACATGTATGACATGCCTCTCAGATGTAGCAGTACATGCCCATCACTTGTATGACATGCCTCTCAGATGTAGCAGTACACGCCCATCACATGTATGACATGCCTCTCAGATGTAGCAGTACACGCCTATCACATGTATGACATGCCTCTCAGATGTAGCAGTACACGCCCATCACATGTATGACACATCTCTCAGATGTAGCAGTACACGCCCATCACATGTATGACATGCCTCTCAGATGTAGCAGTACACGCCCATCACATGTATGACATGCCTCTCAGATGTAGCAGTACACGCCTATCACATGTATGACATGCCTCTCAGATGTAGCAGTACACGCCCATCACATGTATGACACATCTCTCAGATGTAGCAGTACACGCCCATCACATGTATGACATGCCTCTCAGATGTAGCAGTACACGCCCATCACATGTATGACATGCCTCTCAGATGTAGCAGTACACGCCTATCACATGTATGACATGCCTCTCAGATGTAGCAGTACACGCCCATCACATGTATGACATGCCTCTCAGATGTAGCAGTACATGCCTATCACATGTATGACATTCCTCTCAGATGTAGCAGTACACGCCCACTTTACCGCCACGCTCATAGGTGCTGCTGTCACAATCCCCCTGATATGCTTTTTCAAAAGTAGGCACGTATGCGGTAAGGTAGAGCAGATAGGGAGAAGTATCCTGAAAAATTGTCATCGCAATAATGACAGCTCTTTGGAATAGATAGTGATGGGGAGGAGGAATGATGGATCCTCCGGTAATTAGGTAGATCTCCATGCCAGCTCTAAACCTAATTACCTCCATCGATATTTTAGTGTTAATGAATAGGCCCCACAGTCTGTTCAGTGACTCTGAGGCCCATTTATCAACAATCACATACTCTGCGATCTAGGCCGATACCACGCATGTCGGCAGCCATTGCCGGGTACGGTTCCTGGTAAATTTTGTGAAATGTAGCCTATAGGCTACAGCAGCGCAAACGCCATCTTCAGAGGAGTTTGGTGAATCTGACAGCTTTGTATCCTCCATAGAAACAAAAGGGGGCTGCTGCTGCGGTCAGAAATGGAAGGACCCCTACATAGTACATCGGGGGGATAGTCAAGAGTTGCGGATATCCCCAAAAACTGTGTGTTTTCTGTGAATATGCCACATATATTACAGGGAATATTTGGCCATTTACATCACTCCCTGCCCCAGTGGAGCTTACAATTTATAGTTCTCACACACATACATACACATACACACACACATACACACACACATACACACATACACACACACATACACATACACACATACATACACACATACATACATACACACATACACACACACATATATACACACACACATACACACACATACATACACATGCTTATACACACACACATACATACACACACACATACACATGCTCATACACACACACATACACATGCTCATACACACACACACTTGGGTTATTTATTTTTTTTGGTGGGAGCCAATTACCTACCAGTATATTTTTGGAGTGTGGGAGGAAACCGGAGTGCCCTGAGGAAACCCACGCAAGCACAGGGAGAATATACAAACTCCACACAGTTAGGGCCGTGGTGGGAATCGAACCCACAAACTCAGTGCTGTGAGGCAGTAACGCTAACCATTACACCGTCACATGACAACTGCTCGCGGCGCACTAGTGTACCATGGCACAGTGATTGCAAAACACTGCCCTAAACAATATGATGAGAGGCTGCTGAGTGGAGCCTAGTAAGGTATATCTGTTATTACTTGTTGGTGAAGAGAAAGGATTAATGGGTGGTTGAGTGTGTTTAGTGGATGAAGTCCTTGTATGTAGAGATGTGCGCCGACCCCCGTGTTTTGGTTTTGGATCTGGATCTGGTTTTGGATCTTTTTCCTTGGTGTTTTGTTTTTAGGTTTTGGTTTTGGATCTGTATTTTTTCCAAAGAATGATATAAACAGCTAAAACCACATAATTTGGACCCGGTTTTGTTCCTATACAGTATTATTAACCTTAATAACAATCATTTTCAGGCATTTCCAGGCATTTTTAACTAGAGATGTGCACTGACCCTCGTGTTTTGGTTTTGGATCTGGATCTCCCCTAGTTTTGGATCTGGATGGGTTTTGCCAAAACCTCACCTCCGTGTTTTGTTTTTTGTTTTTTGGTTTTGGAACTGGATTTTTTATTAAAAAATCATAAAAACAGCTAAAATCACATAAAATGGGCCTGTTTTTTGTTCCTACAGTATTATTAACCTCAATAACATTTATTTCCACTCGTTTCCAGTCAATTTTGATCACCTCACAGCTCACAATAATGATTTTTTTTCATCTAGTTAAGGGCCAAACGGTTGCATCCAGCTAGCTGGCTCAAAACTGAGTGATAAATAGAGTTGAGGACTGTGCAAAGATGAGGATTGCATAATTGATAATTGGTGGTACAGCCCCTGGCTGGCTGAAGAATTGATAATTGATGCAGCACCTGGCTGAAGAATGAATAATTGGTGCAGCGAAGAAGTAGGTATGAACAGCGCTAGAGAACCTATCAGTATATGCAGATGATAACTGAAAACACATATGCAATTTATCAATACATATCATAATCTACTATATGACTATACGGCTTGATTGGAAAGGGTAGTTTAATATATCCACAATATAGGAAACATATATTACATAGTGTCAATAAAAAGACAATCGATTGAACCAATAAAAATAATAAGAAGATACAATGACAGAAATCATAAAATAAAAATAATAATAAATAATATATATAAATAATAACAGTCCATAAAAAATGGAATGTGAAATGTCCAAATCAAAAAGAGAAGAAGGAAATGTCCATGAGATGGAAGTATAAATCGATCTTGAGAAATAACTGAGTAAAAAATGTCTCATTCACATTATTGTTGAAAGTATTAAAGGAATAAAGCAACAGTCACTGGCCTACACAGGTGGATCCAGAATAATATCCAGCTGATATATTTACCAGACTTTGTTAGATGTCCACAGCCTATAAGTGGTGCAGAGATTCTTGCACTGGCATGCTGACGTGTTGTAAAAAACAGGAGCTGGAAAGTGATGAATAACGCTGGTCCGGAGAGTATAATCCACATAGGAATCCAAGTGCTGTACAGTATATAGGGGTTCCAAACACTTTTCGCTGTGGTAGATTCCACAGCTTCCTCAGTAGCATCAGCAAAACGCATTTGGAACCCCTATATATTGATCTGATTTCAAGAGATTGATGACCCTTGGATCTTGTCAAAGTGAATAAAGGGCATGATCTACAAGTCCGACATACTTAGCGGAATAACTCAGTTTCAGCTCCTCCTTCAGTTTCTCCAGCTGCTTTTGCAAAGTCTGAGACCTGACTCAAGCTGGCAGTGTCTGAACTAACTTCACATGTGACAAGTTCAAAGGGTTTGAGAACCTTGCACAACATGGAAATTATTCTCCACTGCACTTGACTAAGGTGCATTCCCGATCCTCTCCCTATGTCATAGGCCGTAGTATAGGCTTGGATGGCCTTTTTCTGCTCCTCCATCCGCTGAAGCATATAGAGGGTAGAATTCCACCTAGTTACTATCTCTTGCTTCAGCTGATGGCAGGGCAAATTCAACAGTTCTTGCTGGTTCTGCAATATTTGACACGCAGTTGCTGAATGTCGAAAATGTCCAGAAATCTTTTGTGCCACCGAGAGCATCTCCTGCATGTCCCTGTCATTTTTAAAAAAATGCTGCACCACCAGATTAATTGTGTAAGCAAAACATGGGATGTGATCGAATTCGTTCATATGTAATGCTCGCACAATATTGGTGGCATTGTCAGAAATCACAAATCCCGAGGAGAGTCCAAGTGGTGTAAGCCATTTTTGCAATGATTTCCCTGAGTTTCTCTAAGGGGTTCTCAGTGGTATGCCACTTAGTGACACTGGTGATACACAGAGTAGCCTGCCTCTAAATGAGCTGGCATTTGTTAGATGCTGCTGCTGCTGTTTGCACTGTTTACACACCTACCCAGTGGGCTTTCACAGTCGTGTAATCTTTAGTTTGCCCTGTCCCACTTGTCCACATGTCTGTGGTTAAGTGGACAGTGGGCACAACGGCAATTCTGAGGACATTAATAAGATTTTTTTTAATGCCCTTGTACAGATTGGGAATTGTTATTCTAGAGAAGTGGAATCACATTGTAGTGGGGACACAGGACCTCCATTAACTGGGTAAACCCACTGCATTAATGGCGGACACTGGACGCACATCTAATATCAGCATAGCTGTTATGGCGTCAGTAATCTGCTGTGCAGCTGGGTGTTTGCAGTCATACTTGTTCGCCAATGCAAGGGATTGTGTGATAGTCAATTGTTTTGTTGAAATTCCATCACTATAAAAAGTAGTCTTCTTCCTGGTCCCCTTCTGGGATGAAGATCCACTTATAGCAACAGCAGCAGCATCAGGCATAACACAAGGATCCTTCTGAGGAACAACAGATAGGAGAGGAGTCAGTCCTTATGATATTGGATGCAGGACTACTTCCGATCATGAATGAGGATGTCGATGATGATGCAGGTGTTGGTGGTGGATATTGCAGGCGCTTGGATCCAGATAGAAGGGAGCAGCTTGGGGACACTGGGCTGATTGTTGTTGGTTTTTTTGTCCCCAAAGTTTCTGTACCCTTTCCAATTTGAAGAATGCACTTCAAGTGACATAACAGGGAAAAGGTTCCTAGATGGTTAAGGTCCTTACCTCTACTGTTACTTGGAACCAGTTACAATTGGCTTGGCAAAGGTAGTCCGGATTTGGGTGGAAATAATTCCACACATGAGAAGTGAATTTTTAGTTCTTTGCCCAGGCATGGCAACAATAGGATTTTTCTCACCATGGGCAAAACTGATGCCTGATTTACAGTTTTTACACAAACATCCTCCGCAGCAACATCCTCATCATCATCAACATCCTCATCATCCTTATTGTTATCGCCAACTACGTAAATATCCCCCTCATCCTCCTGGTGCAACTCCACAGAAGCATCCTCGATTTCTACGTCAGAGGGCACACAAATGGTGGTTGGAGGATCCTCCTCAAGTACAGTTTTAGAAAGGTCAGGCTCACACATGGCAACCGCGGACACATGTGGACTCTCTTCTGGGATTTCTGATTTTTCCAAGCACACAGTTGGTTCCGGTGTCTTATTCATCTTAACAATTGTAATTTTTTTTGTACCTCTCCTACAAGCAAAGGGGCTTAAATTGCTTTAACAGGGTAAAAGTAGATTTTTTTAGCCTAACATTTTGGCCTGACTTAAGCCCTGGTACATTGGCCTTCATAGATGACGTTGGCGGCCTTGTATCGTCATCATGACTGCTGTCGGCATCTACAAAACTGGTATGTGGATCCTGCTCTCCAGTCATGTGTCCTCCATACTCACTGCGGTCTTACAGCAGTGTCACCAACCAATTATAGCACAGCTAAGTTGGGGCTAATGCAAACAACCACACATAGACATTTTTTGTTTGTTTGTTTGTTTTTTTGGAACACTGCGGTGAACCCCTGAAAGGAGCAGCAGCCCCTTGACAGACAGCATTATCATTTTATTCCATAATCAAACCTCACAGAAAAGTTTTATCCTATTTGTAGTTTAAGAACATGCCTATCAAATATTGCTCTCCTCAACAGTGATTAGCACCATACGTAATGTACTAAGCACATTTTTCTAGCAAGAAATTTCCAAACTATCCAAACATAAATTATTGCTTTAGAAAAACCATTAACTAATCAAAGGAGATACACCTGCACATAAGCTGATACAAACCTTCCTGCAACAAAGAAACCATTGATCCCAAACAAGATGCAATTAAGGGATCTATTTAAGGCAGCAATAGGAAATCAGCATCAAAACAACTGTCCCTGATGAAGCCCGACTGGGAGAAACGCGTTGGCCACGCCCACCATACACCCGCATTCAAGCGGCAGCAAGACATCACGAGTGACAGTACGTACGGCTCGGGGGGCATGAGCTCTGCCGGACGGAGCTACTCTTACTGCTTAAGCCGCCTGTACCTCCAGCACGCAGCCCTGCAAAGTATATAAAGACTTTGCACGGAGGACGCAGCGCTGCCAGAACACCGCCGGAGGATAAAGCCTAAGCCATCCAGATATACAGCTTCAGGATCGGTTAGAGCCCACGGAGGACACAACCCTGGCTGAACCTCATCAGGAGAAGGAATATTGACATTAAAACCCTCACAAGTCCAGAACAAGCCCGAAGGTACCCAGGAACGGGTGAAGGTAGGAGGTGCGGGCACCTAAACAAATGTGGCCACACATTTAATTACAATACTCTCCACTACCCATATTCCGTCCATACTGAGTTTTTGTCATATTTATGGAACTGGACTATACTCTGGTTACTATTGAAAGGACACCCAGCTGACCTGCTATCTATTAACTCTATTTTATAGACCATTTTCATGAGATTTGAATGCATATTTATATATTTATGTTATATCCTATTCATGTTTATACTTGGACTTGTTTTTATTGAGATATATTCAATTTTTCTGTACATCAATATCAATATTTTGTTGTTTTTATATTATTAACCAATTCATGACTTGTAAACATTTTAAACATTCACCTTTCCATACTCACTTTATACATGAAGATCACACCCCATGTGCGCCCAAAAAGACCAGACGCAGGGAGGAGCTGATGGCTGGAAATCCTGTCTTGAGCTGCATGAGGTCTCACAAAGTGGCCAGGTCCAACATTACAGAGGAGGGGGCTAGGACTAGGAGAGAGGGGTCTCAGCAGCCCAGACATATGGACACAGCATAGTGCACTCAGCTTCACACATATTACACTGGACAACAAGACATAGCAAACCATAATCAGGGCAGAAGAGAGTGGTCTCAGGACCAGGGACTTTAGGGGGCGTGGCCTAATCTAAGGAGTTGTGGCCTAATCTAAGGAGGTGTGGCCTAGTATAAGGAGGTGTGGCCTAATCTAAGGAGGTGTGGCCATGCCTCCTTATAGAACATAATAAAGCAAAAATTGCATTTGCGCTGCTATGTCATTCACAAGGGGGCACCGATGTGTCCCCCAGCCAGGAGCAGAGGAATGGGCTGGGGAGACACTGACAGACAAATGCCGATGACAAGAAAGGGGGAGGAGGGTGGTGGGGTTGAGTGGTGGACCCTGACCCCATCTGGTCCCTTTGACATGCTGAGGTCCAGTTAATTAGTACCCAAAATCCCCCCCTCTCAACACCACTGACATAATACAATAACCAATCTGCATCATGCCCCTCTGTCATGTGTAAACATATATACAGAGTAACAAGGCATTCCAACCATAATCAGTGACTGGGACAAAGCAGCTTTATTAGAAGATGGGCTATTACACACAATAAAGCCAGATGATTCAGATTCACTAATGTAGTGTCCTATTAATATCCAATGCACATTACTGGTCACCGCAACTGTGATGCACAAACACTTCATTTGCATTATAATGTGCACAGGTCCATTATCACACAAGCAGTGTTCTGCACAGGAGAGAACAGCTACCCCCTCCTCCCCCTGCCGTTATATACTGAGGAGAAAGGCTTGGAAAAAGCATACCGTCAGGGTCATTACCTGAGACGAGCCAGACGGGGTGTGGGGTGGGGAGTGCAAGTCCTGACAGTTCTCTGCAGTGCTGCAAAGGGGGACAATGTGTCCATTAGCTGCTGACCTGGGCCCTCGTTGGGCACCAACATGCCAGGTCCGGGTAATTAGTACCAATCCCTCTTCCCTCTTGGTGAATAGGGGAAGACTACCTACAACAATACTATCATATAACCTGAGGTAACCAGGTACTACCAGATAAAATGCTGTATGTATCATGTGTAGAAGAATTCTAATATATATATTTATAAATGAGATTGTCAACAAGGAGACAGGGCCTAATTCAGTACAAATCACAACTGTGATCACAAAAGTGATTACGCACGCAATCTCACTGCGATGATACGCTAATCCTCTGTGATCACTATGCCATCGCAGCACAACATAAGGATGTCCACCTTACCTTACACACATCCGTAACACTAAGAAAGTCTGCGAAACCATCGGTAACATGGAGTACCATCACAGCCTCACACACACTTACACAGGCTCTGACCTTACTCAGGAATCACTAACCTCATCACACACAGTGACTACACAAGACTGAGAAACCATCAGTAACATGGAGTACCATCACAGTCTCACACACACTTACACAGGCTCTGACCTTACTCAGGAATTACTAACCTCATCACACACAGTGACTACACAAGACTGAGAAACCATCAGTAACATGGAGTACCATCACAGTCTCACACACACTTACACAGGCTCTGACCTTACTCAGGAATTACTAACCTCATCACACACAGTGATTACACAAGACTGAGAAACCATCAGTAACATGGAGTACCATCAAAGCCTCACACACACTTACACAGGCTCTTACCTTACTCAGGGATTACTAACCTCATCACACACAGTGACTACACAAGACTGAGAAACCATCAGTAACATGGAGTTAGCCTCACACACTTACACAGGCTCTGACCTTACTCAGGAATTACTAACCTCATCACACACAGTGATTACACAAGACTGAGAAACCATCAGTAACATGGAGTACCATCAAAGCCTCACACACACTTACACAGGCTCTGACCTTACTCAGGAATTACTAACCTCATCACACACAGTGATTACACAAGACTGAGACACCATCATTAACATGGAGTACCATCACAGCCTCACACACACTTACACAGGCTCTGACCTTACTCAGGAATAACTAACCTCAACACACGCAGTGACTACACAAGACTGAGAAACCATCAGTAACATGGGGTACCATCACAGCCTCACACACACTTACACAGGCTCTGACCTTACTCAGGAATTACTAACCTCATCACACACAGTGACTACACAAGACTGAGAAACCACCAGTAACATGGAGTACCATCACAGCCTCACACACACTTACACAGGCTCTGTCCTTACTAAGGAATTACTAACCTCATCACACACAGTGATTACACAAGACTGAGAAACCATCAGTAACATGGAGAACTATCATATTCTCACACACACTTACACAGGCTCTGACCGTACTCAGGAATCACTAACCTCATCACACACAGTGATTACACAAGACTGAGAAACCATCAGTAACATGGAGTACCATCACAGTCTCACACACACTTACACAGGCTCTGACCTTACTCAGGAATTACTAACCTCATCACACACAGTGATTACACAAGACTGAGAAACCATCAGTAACATGCAGTACCATCACATTCTCACACACACTTACATATGGTCTGACCTTACTCAGGAATTACTAACCTCATCACACACAGTGATTACACAAGACTGAGAAACCATCAGTAACATGGAGTAACATCACAGCCTCACACACACTTACACAGGCTCTGACCGTACTCAGGAATCACTAACCTCATCACACACAGTGATTACACAAGACTGAGAAACCATCAGTAACATGGAGTACCATCACAGTCTCACACACACTTACACAGGCTCTGACCTTACTCAGGAATTACTAACCTCATCACACACAGTGACTACACAAGACTGAGAAACCATCAGTAACATGGAGTACCATCACAGTCTCACACACACTTACACAGGCTCTGACCTTACTCAGGAATTACTAACCTCATCACACACAGTGATTACACAAGACTGAGAAACCATCAGTAACATGGAGTACCATCACAGCCTCACACACACTTACACAGGCTCTTACCTTACTCAGGGATTACTAACCTCATCACAAACAGTGACTACACAAGACTGAGAAACCATCAGTAACATGGAGTTAGCCTCACACACACTTACACAGGCTCTGACCTTACTCAGGAATTACTAACCTCATCACACACAGTGATTACACAAGACTGAGAAACCATCAGTAACATGGAGTACCTTCAAAGCCTCACACACACTTACACAGGCTCTGACCTTACTCAGGAATTACTAACCTCATCACACACAGTGATTACACAAGACTGAGACACCATCATTAACATGGAGTACCATCACAGCCTCACACACACTTACACAGGCTCTGACCTTACTCAGGAATAACTAACCTCAACACACGCAGTGACTACACAAGACTGAGAAACCATCAGTAACATGGGGTACCATCACAGCCTCACACACACTTACACAGGCTCTTACCTTACTCAGGAATTACTAACCTCATCACACACAGTGACTACACAAGACTGAGAAACCACCAGTAACATGGAGTACCATCACAGCCTCACACACTTACACAGGCTCTGACCTTACTCAGGAATTACAAACCTCATCACACACAGTGAGTACACAAGACTGAGAGACCATCAGTAACATGGAGTACCATCACAGCCTCACACACACTTACACAGGCTCTGGCCTTACTCATGAATTACTAACCTCATCACACACAGTGATTACACAAGACTGAGAAACCATCAGTAACATAGAGTACCATCACAGCCTCGCACACACTTAATCAGTATCATGGAGTACCATTACAGCCTCACACACACTTACACAGGCTCTTACCGTACTCAGGAATTACTAACCTCATCACACACAGTGACTACACAAGACTGAGAAACCATCAGTAACATGGAGTACCATCACAGCCTCACACACACTTACACAGGCTCTGACCATACTTAGGAATTACTAACCTCATCACACACAGTGACTACACTAGACTGAGAGACCATCAGTAACATGGAGTACCATCACAGCCTCACACACACTTACACAGGCTCTGACCTTACTCAGGAATTACTAACCTCATCACACACAGTGATTACACAAGACTGAGAAACCATCAGTAACATGGAGAACTATCATATTCTCACACACACTTACACAGGCTCTGACCGTACTCAGGAATCACTAACCTCATCACACACAGTGATTACACAAGACTGAGAAACCATCAGTAACATGGAGTACCATCACAGTCTCACACACACTTACACAGGCTCTGACCTTACTCAGGAATTACTAACCTCATCACACACAGTGATTACACAAGACTGAGACACCATCAGTAACATGGAATACCATCACAGCCTCACACACACTTACACAGGCTCTGTCCTTACTAAGGAATAACTAACCTCATCACACACAGTGACTACACAAGACTGAGAAACCATCAGTAACATGGAGAACTATCATATTCTCACACACACTTACACAGGCTCTGACCGTACTCAGGAATCACTAACCTCATCACACACAGTGATTACACAAGACTGAGAAACCATCAGTAACATGGAGTACCATCACAGTCTCACACACACTTACACAGGCTCTGACCTTACTCAGGAATTACTAACCTCATCACACACAGTGATTACACAAGACTGAGAAACCATCAGTAACATGCAGTACCATCACATTCTCACACACACTTACATATGGTCTGACCTTACTCAGGAATTACTAACCTCATCACACACAGTGATTACACAAGACTGAGAAACCATCAGTAACATGGAGTACCATCACAGCCTCACACACACTTACACAGGCTCTGACCTTACTCAGGAATTACTAACCTCATCACACACAGTGACTACACTAGACTGAGAGACCATCAGTAACATGGAGTACCATCACAGCCTCACACACACTTACACAGGCTCTGACCTTACTCAGGAATTACTAACCTCATCACACACAGTGATTACACAAGACTGAGAAACCATCAGTAATATGGAGTACCACCGCAGCCTCACGCACACTTACACAGACTCTGACCTTACTCAGGAATTACTAACCTCATCACACGCAGTGATTACACAAGACTGAGAAACCATCAGTAACATGGAGTACCATCACAGCCTCACACACACTAACACAGGCTCTGACCTTACTCAGGAATTATTAACCTCATCACACCCAGTGATTACACAAGACTGTGAAACCATCAGTAACATGGAGTACCATCACAGCCTCACACACACTTACATAGGCTCTGACCTTTCTCAGGAATTACTAACCTCATCACACAGAGTGACTACACAAGACTGAGAAACCATCAGTAATATGGAGTACCACCGCAGCCTCACGCACACTTACACAGACTCTGACCTTACTCAGGAATTAATAACCTCATCACACGTAGTGATTACACAAGACTGAGAAACCATCAGTAACATGGAGTACCATCACAGCCTCACACACACTTGCACAGGCTCTGACCTTACTCAGGAATTACTAACCTCATCACACACAGTGACTACACTAGACTGAGAGACCATCAGTAACATGGAGTACCATCACAGCCTCACACACACTTACACAGGCTCTGACCTTACTCAGGAATTACTAACCTCATCACACACAGTGACTACACTAGACTGAGAGACCATCAGTAACATGGAGTACCATCACAGCCTCACACATACTTACACAGGCTCTGACCTTACTCAGGAATTACTAACCTCATCACACACAGTGATTACACAAGACTGAGACACCATCAGTAATATGGAGTACCATCACAGCCTCACACACACTAACACAGGCTCTGACCTTACTCAGGAATTACTAACCTCATCACACACAGTGATTACACAAGACTGAGAAACCATCAGTAACATGGAGTACCATCACAGCCTCACACACACTTACACAGGCTCTTACCTTACTCAGGGATTACTAACCTCATCACACACAGTGACTACACTAGACTGAGAAACCATCAGTAACATGGAGTTAGCCTCACACACGCTTACACATGCTCTGAGCTTACTCAGGAATTACTAACCTCATCACACACAGTGATTACACAAGACTGAGAAACCATCAGTAACATGGAGTACCATCAAAGCCTCACACACACTTACACAGGCTCTGACCTTACTCAGGAATTACTAACCTCATCACACACAGTGACTACACTAGACTGAGAGACTATCAGTAACATGGAGTACCATCACAGCCTCACACACACTTACACAGGCTCTGACCTTACTCAGGAATTACTAACCTCATCACACACAGTGATTACACTAAACTGAGAAACCATCAGTATCATGGAGTACCATCACAGCCTCACGCACACTTACACAGGCTCTGACCTTACTCAGGAATTTCTAACCTCATCACACACAGTGATTACACAAGACTGAGAAACCATCAGTAACATGGAGTACCATCACAGCCTCACACACACTTACACAGGCTCTGACCTTACTCAGGAATTACTAACCTCATCACACACAGTGACTACACAAGACTGAGAGACCATCAGTAACATGGAGTACCATCACAGCCTCACACACACTTACACAGGCTCTGACCTTACTCAGGAATTACTAACCTCATCACACACAGTGATTACACAAGACTGAGACACCATCAGTAACATGGAGTACCATCACAGCCTCACACACACTTACACAGGCTCTGACCTTACTCAGGAATTACTAACCTCATCACACGCAGGAATCTATTAGTAAATAGCTGTATTTGTTTTTCAGCTGTTTCAGTTTTGCTACAGTTACATTTGATCCTTTGAAACTGGGAAAGCAGTATGTTATTTTTCTATCTTTTTATGTGGCTGCTTCTATTGTGTAGGTAACTGTTGGTATCAACCTTTTCAATGAAGTTTTTAGTAATGATCTTATCTCCTTCATGTATTAGAATTAGATCCATTAATTCGATGGACTGGTTATTGATACTTGATGTGAACTTGAGGTTCATATTATTGTCTGTAATATGGGAAAAGAGCAACCTAAAAGATTCCTCTGAACCATCCCATATTATAATGTCATCTATGTATCTTTTATGCAAGGTGGCAGCTAATACACGGAGCAGTGCGGTGGAACTAACATATCTGACGGAGACGTGAGACCGCAACAAGACGCTGCGTCGGTCAGGTACTTGTCTCGGGTCACAGCCACCACTCCGTCCTACCTACCACGTGGGGACTTTTGCTGCCCATTCCATCGCTGTGCGGAGTGTCATCCCGGTGGATTATTTTTGGTACACTCATCGCTTTGCACTATCTAGCTAAATAAGGGAAGCTCCGGTGCACTACAAGCACCAGTAAAACGTCGGTATACATCAGCTCATTTACTGGATACCAAACATCAAATGTGTCATTAAGCAGTGAGCATTTGAACTCAATTGTCTATATTTTGACTCAACCCAAGACATTTTATATATAGGGATCTATTGTATTATTATATAGATACATTTTTACCAGTCTCAAGAGTTGTTACAGGAATTGTAGCAATGTGCTGAATACATTCTCTTCAGAGATATATTTTATAAAATTATATATTTTTATTGTGTGTGTAATAAATGTTTTTTATGATCAGAGAAGCTTGTTATTTAGATAAATCAGACACACCCAATTACACGGTAACAGCAGCGCAACTCAGTTCCTCTTTTTCTCTTGTGTTTTCTGCTGTGTATGGCAGATCGGCAACTGACATTAAGTTTTGCAGTGCTGTGGCCTATGTATGAGAACAGCAATTACACATTTTGATCTTTATAATATATGTATTTTTTTTCCAAATCATCTCAATTGTGTTTCATGAAGCGCCAGGTGTAGACGGAGGACTTCAGATTTACTGATGTACTGACAAGCCTCAGTTTAGTTATATAGAGTTTTAAACCCAAATTTGGACTCTCTTTCATTGTAGTTGTTGACAATTGCATTGTCCTTCTTCTAAAATGTCTCTTTAATGTGAGATTTCTGCCAAATTTATTAAGCTTTAAAAATGTTTGAAATTTGGTCATATTATTTGTGGGGGCAAAGTTTAGTCCTTTACTTAAAAGCGAGATTTCTGGTTTCGCTAAAATATGTTTGGACAAATGAAAAATGCCCTTTACTTCAGGTTTTATTGTAAGATTGCTGCTCTTGTGGCTTCTCCCTCGTACCACCCCAATTTCCTCATTGTCCCTTAGATTTCTTTTCATAGGGAACGCTAGTCTTGTCATTTCTTTGAAGAATGATCTTCTCTGGTCTATCACTTCTATACCCGGGGATAAAAAATTATCAGAGTCACTATTTGAGTCCAGGTGTTGTAGTGTAGAGAATCTGTTTCCAAATTGTATTGCCCTATGATGGGCGAGTCGGTGTCACATCTCAAGTTTGATTTCCTTTTATATGATAGTGTACCCCCAGTTGTTTCCTTCATAAGCATGGTTGGAGTGTGGTTGTGTTGTATTAGATTTGGCAAATCTACTCCAGTTTTTGATCTTATTTGAGTCATTGGCCCTCATTCAGAGCCGTACGCTCTGAGCAGAGCGCACGCTCTGAATGAGGGCCGGGCTCCATTTTCATGGAGCGTCCTCCTGGACGCTCGTATAGCTGTGGGTCACCACCCACAGGCTATACGAGTGTGCATTGTGATGGTCGCGATGGTCGAGACCATCGCGACCATCGAATTTGCGAGCCGGAGCCTGCGGTTGAGGTTTTCAACCGCAAGCTCCGGAGTGATTTTGGCTCTATCAGAGCCAAAATCACTCCCACTGACATCACTAGTGATGTCAGTGGGCCGGCTTCTGACGGGAGGCGTTCCCGTGGGAACGCCCCCGTCAGGGAGGCACGCCCCCGGCACGCCCACCAAAGGGGGCGTGCTGTCAATCAACATTGACAGCACGCCCCCTTTGATCGGACACAACGAGCGAAGGACTTTCCTTCGCTCGTCGCGTCTGGCGCATGCCGCTCGCGAGTGGGTCTGAATCAGCCGCTCGCGAGTGGGTCTGAATCAGACCCTTAGTCTTTGTTGTCCCTAATATACTCTTTTTCTTTACCTTGCATGATGCCCCCTTCTATTCTCTCCAGCTTGTGACTTAGGACCTTCTCATTGGCCTCGTAGTCTTTCCTTCTCCTTCAGTCCTTCCATTTGCATTTCCTTATTTCTTTATGTCATTTTCTAATTTCAGAACAGTTATTTTTTTCTCCTGTATTATGAGTTTCATAAGACCCTCTGAACATTGGTGTAAGATATTATCCAATTCTCTAATAAACTCTGATTTGTCCAAACCAAATGTTGGGTTTTTAGAAGTCTTAGGCCCTCATTCAGAGCCGTATGCTCTGAGCAGAGCGCACGCTCTGAATGAGGGCCGTCCTCCATAACTATGGAGCGTCCTCCTGGACGCTCGTATAGCTGTGGGTCACCACCCACAGCCTATACGAGCGTGCAGTTTGATGGCCGCGATGGTCTTGACCATCGCGACCATCGAAACTGCAAGCCGGAGCCTGCGGTTGAGGTTTTCAACCGCAAGGCCCGGAGTGATTTTGGCTCTATCAGAGCCAAAATCACTCCCACTGACATCACTAGTGATGTCAGTGGGCCGGCTTCTGACGGTAGGCGTTCCCTTAGGAACGCCCCCATCAGGGAGGCACGCCCCCGGCACGCCCACCAAAGGGGGCGTGCTGTCAATCAACATCGACAGCACGCCCCCTTTGATCAGACACAACGAGCGAAGGACTTTCCTTCGCTCGTCGCGTCTGGCGCATGCGCACGACGGAGCTCCCTCCGTCGTGCGCATGCTCAGTGCAGAACATCGACCCACTTGCGAGCGGACAGCCGCTCGCGAGTGGGTCTGAATCAGACCCTTAGTCTTTTCGGTACTCTATTTACCGAAATGCAATGCTCAAGGCTTTTAATATCCCACCATGCCTTGATTTCTTAGTAATAAATCTCTCCACTTCCCAAATATATTGTCTATATTATCTGCTGGAATATTCCCTTTAGGTGCAGTGATATTTTCATTGAAAATCTTCTGGCATAGGTCACGCCTCTTATTGTGGTGGTCATTATTTCTAACATAGGTAAAAAGAGTGTCAGTCCCTATAGGCAGCTGAGATCAAATAGCCAACAGAGATAGAGATTGTGGATGATCTCAGTGCCAGATAGGTCTAAATACACATATAAAACTTATACTCCAGTAGTGTTTGTGGTACCAACATAAACTCAATGTAATATATATATAAGCATATAGAAATACATAGATATAGATCTCAAGATCTATTTTGCAGGAAATTCCAACTACAGTATTTATTAAGCACATATTGAGCAGTTTATCTTGAAGTTGTGGTACATATGTCAATCCAGTAGTTGGTGCACCAAGACAAATACTACAGTACATATCATAGAGTCACTGCTCATGTTACTTGCACCCTTTTAGTGTTACTGTAGGTTAAGTTGCTTGCTCACGAGTTAGTAGCTCAAAGCATTTTTTGTGCTAATCCCTGAAGGAAAAACTGCAAATATTGTTTACAAAAACAATTTGTGATCAATGTCTTCAATATAAAACATACATCACAGTATTAGGCATTACTGTCTTTGTAAAATTGGTTCCGCTGAGCAATAACAGACATCCATGCGAGCGAAGCTGCGGGCAAACGCTAGTTATTAAATATGTGTGGAATGATCACTGCCCCTTCCCAAAAATTAAAAAACAAAAATACTACAGTATGATCTTGTGAAAATAGTGTTTATGTGTGAGCCAAACTCACCTATAACTCTTTCACGATAGCCTTAGGAGTCTGATCATTCAGGAGTGACACAATAGCAGAGGTACAAGCTATAACTTTATTACACTATACTATACAGTCATGTCAAATCAGCAACTACAGTCTATATACATTATATACAGAAAATAGCAGCATGTAGCCACACTCTGAGGACCTTACTGTACCATGCCCTTGAAACAGGGACTTCTTCGCTAATAGAAATAAACTCAGTTACGCAGTCCCGCTTATCAGGACGCGGCTTCTCCAAATCCTGGCCACTCTGGCCTGATGTGTCTCCCGAACAGGAACCGAGATTCAACACTTCCAGGTTAGGTTATGTCAAGAACTGCACTAAAGAGCATCATCTATGTATCGCTGTGTCCCCACAGTCAGACAAAGGGATTACCTGATGTCTGTAAATCCTGTCTTGAACACACAAAGTGGCCAGGTCTAACATTACAGAGGAGGGGGCTAGGACTAGGAGAGATGGGTCCCAGCAGCCCAGACATATGGACACAGCATAGTGCACTCAGCTTCACACATATTATACAGGACAACAAGACATTGCAAACCATAATCAGGGCAGAAGAGTGGTCTCAGGACCTGGGACTTTAGGGGGCGTGGCCTCATCTAAGGAGGTGTGGCCTCATCTAAGGAGGTGTGGCCATGCCTTACATAACATAATAAAGATTAAATAGCATTTGCGCTGCTATGTGATTCACAAGTGGGCACCAATGTGTCCCTCAGCCAGGAGCAGAGGAATGGGCTGGAGAGACACTGACAGAAAAAAGCCGATGACAAGAAAGGGGGAGGAGGGTGGTGGGGTTGAGCGGTGGACCCTGACCCCATCAGGCCCCTTCAACAGGCTGAGGTCCAGTTAATTAGTACCCATAATCCCCCCCTCTCTTCACCAATAACCATAATACAATAATCAATCTGCATCATGCCACGCTGTCATGTGTAAACATATTATACAGAGTAACAAGGCATTCCAACCATAATCAGTGACTGGGACAAAGCAGCTGTATTAGAAGATGGGCTATAACACACAATAAAGCCAGATGATTCAGATTCACTAATATAGTGTCTGTGACCGGACGCCTTTCGTCTAGGCCGGCCCTGGTCATGGGTTAGTGCTTTTGGACTCCCACTCACCATCAGTGACCGCCTGTCACTGACTCCGCCCACTGCGCCGTGGGCATTTACTGAAGCTACCACAACCAAACTCTACCATCGGCATTTGGAACAGCTTTTTATATTACTCTCAGGCTCCTACCACCGGTGCCTGGAACCGCTCTCCTGCGTATGTGTCGACTAACTGCGGACACACCTCCTGTTTGGTGTTGGCTGTTCCCACCCGATCCCTCGCAAAGGACCAGGTCTGCACAGTAGCTTGGCAGAGGGCTTGAACTTGGAGACACGGAGCTCTTACCCAGAACAGCAGGAGAACGGAATAGCGTTTTGGCACAATTCTGTTAGTCGCAGGATACAGATCTAGTCGAAGTAAAGGCAAAGGTGTTTATTGCTCTTAGTCTTAAAAAAAGACCCTCCCTTCAGATTGAAAGGGAATATCAGCATACAATACAAGATGTTACGGGAATCAAACAGCAGGTCTTCTCCACAAAGGATTGTCAAAGATGTACAATGTTACCAGGCACGAAGCCTTCTTTTATGCCACTCCAATACACAGTTCCACGGGGGGTAAGCCCGCCCTGTGGTTTCCAACCAATCATCCTAAGTGCATGACCTGTGCATGTGCTGGCCACATGCACATTTAACATTGTCCCCTATGGACAGTGGGGAGTGGTGACTCCCCTGAGCCTGAGACTACCTGGGGTTTTGGTCGCCACCCAGGAGTCGGCTCGTCTAGGGCCGGGGGAAGGTTTCCCTCCAAAACCCTACTTCCAGGAATCTGCTAAGGGACCAAGCTTCCTACCTCTGCCTGAATCTGAGCTCCAGAGGTGGGCAAGCAGGATCCCCGGGCACGGTTATCTGACCATGGAAGGGAAGTAATTTGAAGCTCCCTAAACCCACTTAGCTGGCTGCATTAGCCAGCTTCCTATGCACCCCCTCATACCACTTCCAGGCATGAGGATGCATAGGAGGATACTTTATTTCTCTGGAAGGGGCTGGGGGATCCAGCAGCCCACGGAGGACTCTGGATCCCCTGGCCGTCCAGAGAAACCATAGGTAAGTGCACTTTTTACTTTAAATTATACATTTAAACACTTTTAAACACTTGCAGCATTGCAGCCCAGGACCTGCTGTCCGGGCTCAGTGCTGCAGATACATTTAAAATACATTGTTTTTACCTACACACCAAGCCGGTGCCCTGCTTCAGGCTGTTACACACTTGCAGCACTGCAGCCCAGGACCTCCCTGTCCCTGGCTCAGTGCTGCACAAGCCATTTTACATGCAGCGCTGGGCTCCCTTATCCCTGCAGTACTGGACTGCTGGGTTCAGTGCTGGTGCTCTCTCAGCGCTGGGGGTCCCCAGGAGCTTGCTTGCCTGGTCCCCAGTGCTACCAGCCCCCACTGCTTGGCCACACAACCTCCAGAGCTCCTGGGGCTGGCGGCACCACAGACCCCCGGTGCAGTTCACCGGAGGTTTAGCCTACTTACGGGCTGCTTGCATGGGGAGACGGCTTTCCGGGACCACCCCCAGCGTGCGGCTCCGTGCACTCTCAGTGTTGGAGGTACAGGGAGTCCTCCAGCAGGTGGCTACTCAGCCCTGCTGCGCCGTACAGCTGGGGCACCGGGAGCGATGCTACCAGTCCCCAGCATTCAGCACCACCTGGGGGAGCCGGCTAGCCCGGACCCCCCCTGAGCAACTTAGCCCTGCAGTCTGGGATGATCTTATCCCAGCTGCAGCGGCTTCCTGCTGTCCTGGGGCGCCGGAGCTCTGCTCCCAGTCCCCAGCACCCTGCCCTCCACTGCCTGGCCGCAGTAAGCAGCCGGCCAGGAGAGACCAGCGGCATCCCTGTGGAGCTGGGACGCCGGGAGTTACACTCCCGGGTCCCAGCGCGGAGCGCAGAGCGGCTCCCTGCACTCTGTTCTCTGTGTGGCACACCGGGGGTTACCTCATCCCTGCCGCGGCCGCCAGAGCAGGGCCGGGCCACGGCAGAGAAATACATTTAATTTAAAACACTCGGTGCCTAGCGCCCGTTGTCCATTTAAAAATGGCGCCACAGCACAGGGGTTAACCCCTGCAGTGCCGCGGCCACCATTCCACACGTGGGGCCGGCCTCGGGCCACAGTGTCCTATTAATATCCAATGCACAGTACTGGTCACCGCAGTTCATACATGCCTACCCTCCCGGTTTTCGCGGGAGGCTCCCGATTTTTTGGGTAACCCCCCGCACCCCCGGAAGGGTAGGCATTTCTCCTGCTTTCTGCCCACTTCCTAGTGAAGTGGGCAGAATGGGGAGAACTTCAGCAGCAATCGCGGGTCTCTGTGTAGGGGGCTGGGCTTAATTACACAATTCTGCACGAATCGCGTCATTTAGCCCCGCCCCTAATGCAAATGTACGCCAACCGCAGCAATTTACCGCGAAGGGGGCGGTGCCTAATGACGCAAGATGTCAGGCCCCGCCCCCATCACGACCCGATCTTTCTACTCTCCCCAAGTCTCCCGCAAAAGGGAAATACAATGTAGGCAAGTATGCCGCAACTGTGATGCACAAACACTTCATTTGCATTATAATGTGCACAGGTCCATTATCACACAAGCAGCGTTCTGCACAGGAGAGAACAGCGACCCCCTCCTCCCACTGCCGTTATATCCTGAGAAAGAGAAAGGCTTGGAAAAAGCATACCGGCAGGGTCATTACCTGAGACGAGCCAGACGGGGTGAGGGGTGGGGAGTGCCAGTCCTGACAGTTCTCTGCAGTGCTGCAAAGGGGGACAATGTGTCCATTAGCTGCTGACCTGGGCCCTCGTTGGGCACCACCAACATGCCAGGTCCGGGTAATTAGTACCAATCCCTCTTCCCTCTTGGTGAATAGGGGAAGACTACCTACAACAATACTCTCATATAACCTGAGGTAACCAGGTACTACCAGATAAAATGCTGTATGTATCATGTGTAGCAGAACTGTAATATATATATATTTATAAATGAGAATGTCAACAAGGAGACAGGGCCTAATTCAGTACAAATCACAACTGTGATCACAATAGTGATTACGCACACAATCTCACTGCGACGATACGCTAATCCTCTGCGATCACTATGCCATCGCAGCACAACATAAGAATGTCCACCTTTCCTTACACACATCCGTAACACTTAGCAAGTCTGCGAAATCATCGGTAACATCGAGTACCATCGCAGCCTCACGCACACTTGCTACGGTCTGACCTTACTCAAGAATTGCTAACGTCATCGCACACAGTGCAAGCCCAACTGCATATGGCATCGCAGTGGATAATTTATTCACACCCCAACAACGGCATTCAAACGCACTGGCACGCCTGTGTTTTGTCGACTATCCCCCATCACCTTCCCCAAACGGCACTTCCTGTCACTCACTCTGTGATGGGTCTGTGTGGTCTCTGCGATCGCAGTCCTGATTGCAGTGGAGTGTTCGCGCATGGGCGGAACGCAACAATCGGCCGATTGCGTGCGTAATCACAGTTGCAATCACTGCTGGATCAGGCCCTGTGTGAATAGGCAAAGGAATGCTATCTAGACTGATCAGAGACAATAACCCTACTGAATAAAAAAAATAAAAGTAATTGCACCAAACATGAACCAGAATAAAATACTGTACAAGTTGCCGCTGAACAAGATATATATATATATGTGTGAAGCCCCCACCTGGCTTCTCTATATTGGATTACTGGAAAATGAAAATATATATGTATCTATGTCTTCATAATAATGAATGATTCAATTGGTATATAGAAATGTAAGTTTATTCACAATATAAATATTAGCAATCTATAAGAATAACTATACTGAAATCATAACCCTGTGCAGCCTAATACCGGTATACATAACAATACAACACAAACAAAAATATGTACATTTTATTTATCCAAATCCAGGACAGATCAGAGATTCGGTGGAACATGTTATACTTTTTACTTTTTCTGTATGTGGTTGTGTGCGTTAGCCACAACTTAGCTGTGCTATAATTGCTTGGTGACACTGCTGTAAGACCGCAGTGAGTATGGAGGACACATGACAGGAGAGCAGGATCCATATACCAGTCTTGTAGCTGCCGGCAGTAGTCATGATGATGATGTAAGGCCGCCAACGTCGCCGATGCACCAGGGCTTAAGTCAGGCCATGTAAAAAAATCGACATTTACCCTGTTAAAGAAAAAAAAATCTGAAGCTGTCAGCTTTAGAGAAACAAAAAATTGGCAATATGCCATTCACTACACGAAGTGGCAAGGAAAGGATAAGGCATTGGCCTTTATTTATGACTGGTGGTTCTAGTGATGGTTTAAAACCTTCTGCTTGTAGGAGAGGTACAAAAAAAATGTAAATTGTTAAGACGAGTCAGACACCGGAACCAACTGTGTGCTCTGAAAAAAAATCACAAATCCCGAGGAAAGTGAAAGTGTGTCCGCGGTTGCCATGTGTGAACCTGACCTTTCTAATACTGTATTTGAAGAGGATCCTCCTTCCACCATTTGTGTGCCCTCTGCAAATGTGGGGATGAGCAGCACAAGTTTACATGCTGATGTAGAAATCGAGGATGCTTCTGTGGAATTGCACCAGGAGGATGAGGAGGATATTTACATAGTTGGCGATAACAACAATAATGATGAGGATGTTGATGATGATGAGGATGTTGCTGCGTAGGATGTTTGTGTAAAAACTGTAACTCAGGCAACAGTTGTTGCCCATGGTGGGAAAAATCCCATTGTTGCCATGCTTGGGCAAAGGACCAAAAAATCCACTTCTTATGTGTGGAATTATTTCCACCCAAATCCAGACAACCTTTGCCAAGCCATTTGTAACCATTACCATGTAACAGTGAGTAGAGGTCAGGACCTTAACCATCTAGGAACCTTTTCCCTGTTATGTCACTTGCAGCACTTTCATCAAATTGGAAAGGGTATTTCAAATTCTGAAACTTTGGGGACAAAAAAAACGAACAACAATCAGTCCAGTGTCACCTAGCTGCTCCCTTCTATCTGGATCCAAGCACCTGCTATCTCCACCACTAACAGCTGCATCATCATCAACATCCTCATTTGTGATCGGAAGTAGTCCTGCATCTGATTTTATAAGGACTGACTCCTCTCCTAGCCGTTGTTCCTTAGAAGGATCCTTGAGTGCTGTGCCTGCTGCTGCTGCTGCTGTGAGTGGATCTTCATCCCAGAAGGGGAACAAGAAGAAAACTACTTTTAGTAGATCAACCAAACAATTGACTGTCAAACAATCCTTTGCATTTGGGAGCAAGTATGACAGCAGACACCCAGTTGCACAGCGAATTACTGACGCCATAACAGCTATACTGGAATTAGATGTGCATCCAGTATCCACCATTAATGCAGTGGGTTTTAGACAGTTAATTGAGGTCCTGTGTCCCCGCTAACATGTCCCTTCTAGATTCCACTTCACTAGAATAGCAATTCCCAATCTGTACAAGGACATTAAAAAAACCTTATTAATGTCCTCTGAAATGCCATTGTGCCCACTGTACACTTAACCACAGATATGTGGACAAGTGAGACAGGGAAAACTAATGATTACATGACTGTGACAGCCCACTGGGTAGGTGTATTGCCTCCAACAGTTCAAACAGCAGCAGCATCTAACAAATGCCAGCTCATTCAGAGGCAGCTACTCTGTGTATCACCGGTTTCACTAAGAGGCATAATGCTGAGAACCTCTTAGAAAAACTCAGGGAAATCATTGCAAAACGGCTTACCCCACTTGGACTCTCTTCGGGATTTGTGATTTCTGACAATGCCACCAATATTGTGCGAGCATTACATGTGGGCGAATTAAAACACATCCCATGTTTTGCTCACACAATTTGGTGGTGCAACATTTTTTTTAAAATGAGAGGGGCATGCAGGAAATGCTCTCGGTGGCCCGAAAGATTTCGGGCTATTTTAGAAATTCAGCAAATGCATGTCACAGATTGCAGAACCAGCAAGAACTGTTGAATTTGCCCTGCCATCAGCTGAAGCAAGAGGTAGTAACTAGGTGGAATTCTACCCTCTATATGATTCAGCGGATGGAGGAGCAGAAAAAGGCCATCCAAGCCTATACTACGGCCTATGACATAGGGAAAGGAGCTGGAATGCACCTTAGTCAAGTGCAGTGGAGTATAATTTCTGTGTTGTGCAAGGTTCTCAAGCCCTTTGAACTTGCCACATGTGAAGTTAGTTCAGACACTGCCAGCTTGAGTCAGGTCATTCCCCTAATCAGACTTTTGAAAAGCAGCTGGAGAAACTGAAGGAGGAGCTGAAATGGAGTGATTCCACTAAGTATGTCAGACTTGTAGATCAAGTCCTTCATTCACTTCAACAGGATCCAAGGGTCATCAATCTCTTGAAATCAGATAACTATATTTTGGCGACCATACTAGATCCTAGTCATACCTTGTGTCTTTCTTTCTGATGGACATAAATCTGAAAAGATGCAAACATCTGGTGGTGAAAAAATTGTCAGCTCAAGCAGAATGTGACATGGCAGCATCTCCTCCTTCAGTTTCTGCAGCTGCCAGGAAAAAATTTAATTTTCCTAAGAGACCCACTGCTGGTGGTGATGCAGATCAGTCAGCAAAACCTAATGACATCTGGTTGGGTCTGAAAGAACTGCCTACAATGAGTGACATGTCTACCGTGACTTTGTCTGATACGGTCACCATACAGAGAATGGTGGATGACTATTTTAGGGATAGCATACAAATAGGCATGTCACTCAGTCCGTTTCACTACTGGCAGGAAAAAGAGGCAATTTGGAGTCCCTTACACAAACTGGCTTTGTTTTACTTAAGTTGCCCCCCCTGCAGTGTGTACTCTGAAAGAGTTTTCAGCGCAGCCGGGAACCTTGTCAGTGATCGGCGTAGGAGGTTACGTCCCCAAAATGTGGAAAAGATGATGTTCATTAAAATGAATTCCAAATTCCATGAGGAAGACCTTTACCGGCAATTAAGTAAAAAAAATACAGAAGCGTCTGTAATGGTGGATTCCAGCGATGACGAACTAGTATTGTGTGAAGAGGAGAATGCACACACTGATGGGGATGACGAGGATGATGATGACATCTGATCTTACCTATGTTGTAAAGCCAGTTTGTGTATGGGATCATTGCCACCAATGTCCACTGCGCATTGGCAGCTTGTTTTGTGGGGGGTCCAAACAAACCAATCATTTCAGCCACAAGTGTCAGTCCCTGTCGCTGAAGTGATTGGTTTGTTAAACTGTGAATGTCCTGTTTCATATATACAACATAAGGGTGGGTTGGAGGGCCCAAGGACAATTCCATCTTGCATCTTTGTCCTTTCCATTATATGCTGGTTTGGGCATTGCTGCCTGACATTTTTAATGTTATGGTTTATGTATGTCCAGAAATTGTAATGGCCACAGACAGCATCTCCTACATGACCCCTTCATTTTGTTTTAAAGAAAATTCTGAACCAACTGCTGACAGCACAAGTCGCACAACAGTGACATTCAGCCAAGGGTTCTTCAGCCAGTGGCTGCACCAATTATCAAGTATCAACTCTTTTTACTTCAGCCAGTGGCTACACCAATTATCAACTATCAATTCTTGAATCCTCAAGGGGTACCCCAACCATCATATTTGCACAGTCCGCAACTCTATATTAGGGGTGAGCGGGTTCGGATTTCTGAAATCCGAACCCCCCCGAGCCCCCCCGATCCGAGTCCGATCCGAGTCAGGCTCGACTTTTCCCGCCTGACTCGGATCTGAAATCGAGGCAAAACGTCATCATCCCGCCTTCCGAGTCTCGCGGGTTTTGGATCCTATATAAGGTACCCGCGTCGGCGCCATTTTCTCACTCGGCTGTGGACAGTGAAGAGGGAGGGTGGGAGTTAGGGCTGTGTAGTGTAGTGTAGTGTAGTGTAGTGTAGTGCTGCTGTTGTCCACTACTTCAAAGTCCATAGGGGCTGGCTGTGTTGTGCTGTGCTGCTGTTGTTAATAGGGGCTGTGTCCACTACTTCAAAGTCCATAGGGGCTGGCTGGACTGTGTTGTGCAGTCAGTTCTCCATAGGGGCTGTGTCCACTCCAAAGTCCTGTGCAGTGTCCCAGTCCTAAAGGAGTGCTGTAGTGTTGTCCAGGGGGTGCTCTGTCCATCAGGGGTGCTCCCCCCAAGTGCTAAAAAAATAATATATTTTCTGTGTTTGTGAATTGTGTGCGCAGTAGCCGCACGTGCATCAACAAAGTAGTGCCAAGCGTGCGCCTGTGTCATAAGTAAAGGGCCGGCTGGCTTGACCGTTAAAGGGTGCTGTAACCCCCGAAAGTACACTCTAGTCCAAACCAAAAAAAAATTATTTTCTGTGTTTGTGAATTGTGTGAGCAGTAGCCGCACGTGCATCAACAAAGTAGTGCCAAGCGTGCGCCTGTGTCATAAGTAAAGGGCTGGCTGGCTTGACCGTTAAAGGGTGCTGTAACCCCCAAAGTACACTCCAGTCCAAACCAAAAAAAAAATTATTTTCTGTGTTTGTGAATTGTGTGCGCAGTAGCCGCACGTGCATCAACAAAGTAGTGCCAAGCGTGCGCCTGTGTCATAAGTAAAGGGCCGGCTGGCTTGACCGTTAAAGGGTGCTGTAACCCCCGAAAGTACACTCCAGTCCAAACCAAAAAAAAATTATTTTCTGTGTTTGTGAATTGTGTGCGCAGTAGCCGCACGTGCATCAACAAAGTAGTGCCAAGCGTGCACCTGTGTCATAAGTAAAGGGCCGGCTGGCTTGACCGTTAAGGGTGCTGTAACCCCCGAAAGTACACTCCAGTCCAACTCCAAACCAAAAAAAAAATTATTTTCTGTGTTTGTGAATTGTGTGCGCAGTAGCCACACGTGCATCAACAAAGTAGTGCCAAGCGTGCACCTGTGTCATAAGTAAAGGGCCGGCTGGCTTGACCGTTAAGGGTGCTGTAACCCCCAAAGTACACTCCAGTCCAAACCAAAAAAAAAATTATTTTCTGTGTTTGTGAATTGTGTGCGCAGTAGCCGCACGTGCATCAACAAAGTAGTGCCAAGCGTGCGCCTGTGTCATAAGTAAAGGGCCGGCTGGCTTGACCGTTAAAGGGTGCTGTAACCCCCGAAAGTACACTCCAGTCCAAACCAAAAAAAAATTATTTTCTGTGTTTGTGAATTGTGTGCGCAGTAGCCGCACGTGCATCAACAAAGTAGTGCCAAGCGTGCACCTGTGTCATAAGTAAAGGGCCGGCTGGCTTGACCGTTAAGGGTGCTGTAACCCCCGAAAGTACACTCCAGTCCAACTCCAAACCAAAAAAAAAATTATTTTCTGTGTTTGTGAATTGTGTGCGCAGTAGCCACACGTGCATCAACAAAGTAGTGCCAAGCGTGCACCTGTGTCATAAGTAAAGGGCCGGCTGGCTTGACCGTTAAGGGTGCTGTAACCCCCAAAGTACACTCCAGTCCAAACCAAAAAAAAAATTATTTTCTGTGTTTGTGAATTGTGTGCGCAGTAGCCGCACGTGCATCAACAAAGTAGTGCCAAGCGTGCGCCTGTGTCATAAGTAAAGGGCCGGCTGGCTTGACCGTTAAAGGGTGCTGTAACCCCCGAAAGTACACTCCAGTCCAAACCAAAAAAAAATTATTTTCTGTGTTTGTGAATTGTGTGCGCAGTAGCCGCACGTGCATCAACAAAGTAGTGCCAAGTGTGCGCCTGTGTCATAAGTAAAGGGCCGGCTGGCTTGACCGTTAAAGGGTGCTGTAACCCCCGAAACTACACTCCAGTCCAAACCAAAAAAAAATTATTTTCTGTGTTTGTGAATTGTGTGCGCAGTAGCCGCACGTGCATCAACAAAGTAGTGCCAAGCGTGCACCTGTGTCATAAGTAAAGGGCCGGCTGGCTTGACCGTTAAGGGTGCTGTAACCCCCGAAAGTACACTCCAGTCCAAACCCAAAAAAAATTTATTTTCTGTGTTTGTGAATTGTGTGCGCAGTAGCCGCACGTGCATCAACAAAGTAGTGCCAAGCGTGCACCTGTGTCATAAGTAAAGGGCCGGCTGGCTTGACCGTTAAGGGTGCTGTAACCCCCGAAAGTACACTCCAGTCCAAACCAAAAAAAAAATTATTTTCTGTGTTTGTGAATTGTGTGCGCAGTAGCCGCACGTGCATCAACAAAGTAGTGCCAAGCGTGCGCCTGTGTCATAAGTAAAGGGCCGGCTGGCTTGACCGTTAAAGGGTGCTGTAACCCCCAAAGTACACTCCAGTCCAAACCAAAAAAAAAAATATTTTCTGTGTTTGTGAATTGTGTGCGCAGTAGCCGCACGTGCATCAACAAAGTAGTGCCAAGCGTGCGCCTGTGTCATAAGTAAAGGGCCGGCTGGCTTGACCGTTAAAGGGTGCTGTAACCCCCGAAAGTACACTCCAGTCCAAACCAAAAAAAAATTATTTTCTGTGTTTGTGAATTGTGTGCGCAGTAGCCGCACGTGCATCAACAAAGTAGTGCCAAGCGTGCACCTGTGTCATAAGTAAAGGGCCGGCTGGCTTGACCGTTAAGGGTGCTGTAACCCCCGAAAGTACACTCCAGTCCAAACCAAAAAAAAAATTATTTTCTGTGTTTGTGAATTGTGTGCGCAGTAGCCGCACGTGCATCAACAAAGTAGTGCCAAGCGTGCGCCTGTGTCATAAGTAAAGGGCCGGCTGGCTTGACCGTTAAAGGGTGCTGTAACCCCCAAAGTACACTCCAGTCCAAACCAAAAAAAAAATAATTTTCTGTGTTTGTGAATTGTGTGCGCAGTAGCCGCACGTGCATCAACAAAGTAGTGCCAAGCGTGCGCCTGTGTCATAAGTAAAGGGCCGGCTGGCTTGACCGTTAAAGGGTGCTGTAACCCCCGAAAGTACACTCCAGTCCAAACCAAAAAAAAATTATTTTCTGTGTTTGTGAATTGTGTGCGCAGTAGCCGCAAGTGCATCAACAAAGTAGTGCCAAGCGTGCGCCTGTGTCATAAGTAAAGGGCCGGCTGGCTTGACCGTTAAAGGGTGCTGTAACCCCCGAAAGTACACTCCAGTCCAAACCAAAAAAAAATTATTTTCTGTGTTTGTGAATTGTGTGCGCAGTAGCCGCACGTGCATCAACAAAGTAGTGCCAAGCGTGCGCCTGTGTCATAAGTAAAGGGCCGGCTGGCTTGACCGTTAAAGGGTGCTGTAACCCCCAAAGTACACTCCAGTCCAAACCAAAAAAAAATTATTTTCTGTGTTTGTGAATTGTGTGCGCAGTAGCCGCACGTGCATCAACAAAGTAGTGCCAAGCGTGCGCCTGTGTCATAAGTAAAGGGCCGGCTGGCTTGACCGTTAAAGGGTGCTGTAACCCCCGAAAGTACACTCCAGTCCAAACCAAAAAAAAATTATTTTCTGTGTTTGTGAATTGTGTGCGCAGTAGCCGCACGTGCATCAACAAAGTAGTGCCAAGCGTGCACCTGTGTCATAAGTAAAGGGCCGGCTGGCTTGACCGTTAAGGGTGCTGTAACCCCCGAAAGTACACTCCAGTCCAAACCAAAAAAAAAATTATTTTCTGTGTTTGTGAATTGTGTGCGCAGTAGCCGCACGTGCATCAACAAAGTAGTGCCAAGCGTGCACCTGTGTCATAAGTAAAGGTCCGGCTGGCTTGACCGTTAAGGGTGCTGTAACCCCCGAAAGTACACTCCAGTCCAAACCAAAAAAAAAATTATTCTCTGTGTTTGTGAATTGTGTGCGCAGTAGCCGAACGTGCATCAACAAAGTAGTGCCAAGCGTGCGCCTGTGTCATAAGTAAAGGGCCGGCTGGCTTGACCGTTAAAGGGTGCTGTAACCCCCAAAGTACACTCCAGTCCAAACCAAAAAAAAAATTATTTTCTGTGTTTGTGAATTGTGTGCGCAGTAGCCGCACGTGCATCAACAAAGTAGTGCCAAGCGTGCGCCTGTGTCATAAGTAAAGGGCCAGCTGGCTTGACCGTTAAAGGGTGCTGTAACCCCCGAAAGTACACTCCAGTCCAAACCAAAAAAAAATTATTTTCTGTGTTTGTGAATTGTGTGCGCAGTAGCCGCACGTGCATCAACAAAGTAGTGCCAAGCGTGCGCCTGTGTCATAAGTAAAGGGCCGGCTGGCTTGACCGTTAAAGGGTGCTGTAACCCCCAAAGTACACTCCAGTCCAAACCAAAAAAAAAATTATTTTCTGTGTTTGTGAATTGTGTGCGCAGTAGCCGCACGTGCATCAACAAAGTAGTGCCAAGCGTGCGCCTGTGTCATAAGTAAAGGGCCGGCTGGCTTGACCGTTAAGGGTGCTGTAACCCCCGAAAGTACACTCCAGTCCAAACCAAAAAAAAAATTATTTTCTGTGTTTGTGAATTGTGTGCGCAGTAGCCGCACGTGCATCAACAAAGTAGTGCCAAGCGTGCACCTGTGTCATAAGTAAAGGGCCGGCTGGCTTGACCGTTAAGGGTGCTGTAACCCCCGAAAGTACACTCCAGTCCAAACCAAAAAAAAAATTATTTTCTGTGTTTGTGAATTGTGTGCGCAGTAGCCGCACGTGCATCAACAAAGTAGTGCCAAGCGTGCACCTGTGTCATAAGTAAAGGGCCGGCTGGCTTGACCGTTAAGGGTGCTGTAACCCCCGAAAGTACACTCCAGTCCAAACCAAAAAAAAAATTATTTTCTGTGTTTGTGAATTGTGTGCGCAGTAGCCGCACGTGCATCAGCAAAGTAGTGCCAAGCGTGCGCCTGTGTCATAAGTAAAGGGCCGGCTGGCTTGACCGTTAAAGGGTGCTGTAACCCACAAAGTACACTCCAGTCCAAACCAAAAAAAAAATTATTTTCTGTGTTTAGCCGCACGTATATATCAAATCGATATAACATAAATGGAGGACCAAACTTTCTCCGATAATAATAAAATAGAGAAAGATCAAGAACCACTTCCTCCTAGTGCTGAAGCTGCTGCCACTAGTCATGACATAGACGATAACATGCCATCAACGTCGTCTGCCAAGGCCGATGCCCAATGTCATAGTAGAGGGCACATACAATCCCAAATGGCAAAGTTCAGGAAAATGACCTTGAAAAAGACATTTAAATCAGCTGAAGAGAAACGTAAACTTGCCAATATGCCATTTACGACACGGAGTGGCAAGGAACGGCTAAGGTCGATCCCTAGTATGTTCATGACTAGTGGTTCAGCTTCACATGACGATGGAAGCCCTCCTCCCACTAAAAAAATCAAAAGAGTTAAGCTGGCAAAAGCACAGCGAAGAACTGTGCTTTCTAAGAAGATATCACAAATCCCCAAGGAGAGTCCAAGTGTGGTGGTGGTTGCGATGCCTGACCTTCCCAGCACTGGACGGGAAGAGGTGGCTCTTTCCACCATTTGCACGCCCCCTGCAAGTGCTGAAAGGAGCACCCACAGTCCACTTGCTGATATGCAAATTGAAGATGTCACTGTTGAAGTACAACAGGATGAGGATACTGGTGTAGCTGGCGCTGAGGAGGAAGTTGGCGAGGAGGATTCTGATGGTGATGTGGTTTGTTTAAATCAGGCTCCGGGGGAGACAGTTGTTGTCCGTGGGATGAAAAAGCCCATCACGGTCATGCCTGGGCAGAAGACCAAACATTCCACCTCTTTGGTCTGGCAATATTTCTATCCAAATCCGGACAACAACTGTCTTGCCATATGTACCATATGTAAAGGTGAAATAAGTAGGGGTAGGGACGTCAACCACCTAGGAACATCCTCCCTTATACGGCACCTGCAGCGCGTTCATAAAAAGTTACTGTCAAGTTCAGAAACTTTGGCTAAGACCGTAAGCAGTCCAGGGACACCTAAATCCCGTTGTCCTGTTGTATCCAAGCGCCTGCAAACCACACCGTCAACTCCCTCCTCGTCAATTTCCTCCTTAGTCAGGATCGGAAGTAGTCCTGCAGGCCATGTCACTGGCATGACTGACTCTCCTATCCGGGATTCCTCTGGAGGATCCTGCATTGCTACACCTACTGCTGCCGCTGCTGCTGTTGCTGCTGCTGGGAGTCGTTCATCATCCCAGAGAGGAAGTAGGAACACCACTACTTTTACTAAACAATTGACCCTCCAACAGTCCTTAGCGAGGAGGATGAAGTACGACAGCAGTCATCCTGAAGCAAAACGTATAACTGAGGCCTTGACTGCTATGTTGGTGTTAGACGTGCGTCCGGTATCCGCCATTAGTGCAGTGGGATTTAGACAATTGATGGAGGTAGTGTGTCCCCGGTTCCAAATCCCGTCTAGATTCCACTTCACTAGGCAGGCGATACCGAGACTGTACAGAAACGTCAGAAAAAGTGTCCTCAGTGTCCTGAAAAATGCCGTTGTACACAATGTCCACTTAACCACGGACATGTGGACAAGTGGAACAGGGCAGACTAAGGACTATATGACTGTGACAGCCCACTGGGTAGATGTATCACCTTACGCAGCAACAGCAGCAGCGTCACCAGTAGCAGCATCTCAGAAATGCCAGCTCGTTACAAGGCAGGCTACGCTGTGTATCACCGGTTTCAGTAAGAGGCACACCGCCGACAACCTCTTAGAGAAACTGAGGGAAATCATCGCCCAGTGGCTTACCCCACTTAGACTCTCCTGGGGATTTGTGATATCTGACAACGCCACCAATATTGTGCGGGCATTACATCTGGGCAAATTCCAGCACGTCCCATGTTTTGCTCACACAATAAACTTGGTGGTGCAGAATTTTCTGAAAAGCGACAGGGGCGTGCAGGAGACGCTTTGGGTGGCCCGAAAAATTTCTGGCCACTTTCGCCATTCAGCGACTGCGTGCCGAAGACTGGAGCGCCAGCAAACACTCTTGAACCTGCCCCGCCATCACCTGAAGCAAGAGGTTGTGATGCGGTGGAACTCAACCCTCTATATGCTTCAGAGGATGGAGGAGCAGCAAAAGGCCATACAAGCCTATACATCCACCTATGACATAGGCAAAGGAGGGGGTATGCACCTGACTCAAGCGCAGTGGAGAATGATTTCCGTGTTGTGCAAGGTTCTCCAGCCCTTCGAACTTGCCACACGTGAAGTCAGTTCAGACACTGCCAGCTTGAGTCAGGTCATTCCCCTCATCAGGCTTTTGCAGAAGCAGCTGGAGAAAGTGAAGGAGGAGCTAAGACGGAGCGATTCCGCTCGGCATGTGGGACTTGTGGATGAAGCCCTTCATTCGCTTTGCCAGGATTCCAGGGTGGTCAATCTGTTGAAATCAGACCACTATGTTTTGGCCACCGTGCTCGATCCTAGGTTTAAAGCCTATGTGGTGTCTCTCTTTCCGGCCGACACAAGCCTGCAGAGGTGCAAAGACCTGCTGGTGAACACACTGTCAGCTGAAGCGGAACGTGACACGTCAACGGCTCCTTCTTCATTTTCTCCTGCAACTGGGGCTGCCAGGAAAAAACTTAGGTATCCTAAGCAACCCGCTGGCGGTGATGCAGGGCAGGCAGGACCAAGTTTGGACATCTGGTCCGGACTGAAGGACCTGGCAACAATTTCTGACATGTCTACTGTCACTGCATATGATACTGTCACCATTGACAGAATGGTGGAGGATTACATCGGTGACAGCATCCAAGTAGGCATGGCAGACAGTCCATACCTGTACTGGCAGGAAAAAGAGGCAATTTGGAGGCCCCTGTACAAACTGGCTCTATTTTACCTGAGTTGCCCCCCCTCCAGTGTGTACTCCGAAAGAGTGTTTAGTGCAGCCGGGAACCTTGTCAGCGAAAGGCGTAGGAGGTTGCTTCCACAGAATGTGGAGAAGATGATGTTCATCAAAATGAATTATCAGCTCTTCCAGGGAGACCAGCCTCCAGAAGGTACAGAGGGACCTGTGGTGGTGGATTCAAGTGGGGACGAGTTAATACTTTGTGAGGATGAGGATGTACACACTGAAGAGGGTGAGGAATCGGTGGATGAGGAGGATGAGGATGACATCTTGCCTCCATAGAGCCAGTTTGTGCAGGGACACATTAATTGCCAGCTTGTTTTGTGGGGGCCCAAACGAACCAATCATTTCAGCCACAGTTGTGTGGCAGACCCTGGCGCTGAAATGATTGGTTTGTTAAAGTGTGCATGTCCTGTTTATACAACATAAGGGTGGGTGGGAGGGCCCAAGGACAATTCCATCTTGCACCTCTTTTTTTTCTTTGCATTATGTACAGTTTGGGGCCTAGTTTTTCAAACTGCCATCCTGTCTGCCACTGCAGTTTCACGCCTAGATGGGTCACGTGTTTGTGCCGCCCACTCGTGTCGCTTAGCATAGTCATCCAGCTACCTCGGTGCAACCTTTTGGACATAAAAACACTATTGTGAGGTGTGAGGTGTTCAGAATAGACTGGAAATGAGTGGAAATTAAGGTTATTGAGGTTAATAATAGCATAGGAGCAGAAAAACCTACAAATTCTGTGATTTTAGCTGTTTTTATGCTTTTTAAAAAAAAAATACAGATCCAAAACACAAAACCCAGAACCCAAAACACGGAAGGGTGGTTTTGGCAAAACCAATCCAGATCCAAAACACAAAGAAAGATCCAGATCCAAAACCAAAACACAAAACACGAAAAGTGGCCGGTGCACACCCCTACTCTATATATCACTCAGTTTTGAGCCACATAGCAGGATGCAACCTTTTGGCCCTTAACTAGATGAAAAAATCAATATTGTGAGCTGTGAGGTGGTCAAAATTGACTGGAAACAAGTGGAAATAAATGTTATTGAGGTTAATCATAAAGTATACTGTATACTGTACAAACACAGGCAGATTTTGTGATTTTAGCTGTTTTTATGATTTTTAAGAAAAAATCCAGATCCAAAATCAAAACCAAAAAACAAAATATGGAGGTGAGCTTTTGGCAAAACAAATTCAGATCCAAAACCAGGGGAGATCCAGATCCAAAACCAAAATACAGCGGTCGGCGCACATCTCTACTGTTTACATGCAATCCAAAACCCAAGTTCATTGATTAAAACCGAGTCTCGAACTGATAGCAGACCTGAGCCGCTACCAAAAGTGATTCCGTACTGGGACTTGATTTGACTCAGAACCTCTAAGTTCGGGTTTGTTCTTATTTCAGGAAAACTGAACAGCACGTCTCTAGAAGGGATAAGTGAAACCTATATTGTTTAGTAATTGTTTTGAGCTCCAACAGGCCACAAAGAAACCAAGAATTCTCTTGTAACAGAGAGAGTCTGGTGTGTTTAGTTATAATTCTGTTTTCATTCTGTAAGATAAATACTGTCATAAGGTCTGCATAGGTTGTCTTGGAAAGAGATTGCAGAAATACACCTCCAATGTATTAGCAGAGTGACTAGGACTAGGGCACTAGGTACAAAACCCAATTGGCAGGGTTGGGGCTCTTCACAGTATCTGAGCCCTGGGAGTACTGATGGCGCGTGCTGGATTGGTAAAGTGCGCAGTAAAGGTGCTGGTGGTGGTTATTACACACGTGTATCAGCTTAACCAGATGTTTGGTTTATTATCCGGGCAGAACTAAAGGTGGCTGTAGACACAGGGATAAAGCAGGTGCAATACAACTGGGTATAAGATGCAGTCTAGAGCAATTGGGTATGCTGGGCATTGTAGTACTCTAGTGGTGTGTTACACTGTGCTCCACTAGACAAGCAGTGGTGGTACAAGGTGATTGGGGCAACTGTGGAGCCTTGTGTTGCTGTAATGCTGGCAATAGTCTCAGGGCACATGGACCCCAAGAATAAAGATGTTTGGAGAAGTTGAGCATATGAGTAGTGCATGTGAAGATGTCCAATCTCCTGACAGAGCTGTGGTGGGGCCTAGAGACTGCTGGCACTACATGTATTATGGATAGAGGAAGAGAGACTGCTTCTCTACCAACACCCCCCTTCCCCTTGCTCAAGACTGCCTACTATTACATCTATACATAGTATAAAATAAAGTCCCTGGGAGGCGTCTGTCTGTGTGTTCAGGCTGATCTCCAACCACTGGATGGATTTTGATGCAGTTGTCACCAGGGGCGGATTCAGAACAAACTGACAAGGTGGGGCACCACAATAGGGGAAGGTGCGGGCGGACGGGTTTTGCGCTCGCCGAAGGCACGCAAGTTCCTAGAAAGGTGGATGTGTTCTACTAGCAAGGGGTGTGGCCTCACAGGGAATGCCATACCCATGAGCCATGTCCTCATTTTCATCACGCTGAGGGCATGAAGTACATACAATAGCCAAGGTCAAGACAATTAATGCCCTACCTGTCAGGTGGTGTTCTAAGGTCCGCTGGTAGCTGTATAAATCTTGGAAAGTTTCGGCCTGTCTGGAATAGGGAATGAAGAGCTGCATTTAAAAGTGCCAAATAATTGAGATCCCTCCCCCTGAATCTGCAACTGAGCCAAAATAAGACATTAGAGTGCATGGATCTCTCTCATTGCTCATATCTATGTTACTGCCCACTCCATAGCCGTCTAATTGCCCCCCTCCCTCCATATCGCTCTAATTACCCCCTCCATTGTTGTCTGTGCCCTTGCATATCTCTCTGATTGCCCCATTCACAGCTGTCTCTGCCAGTTCCTTCCATATAACACTTACCCTGCACAGCTCACTCATTGACTTCCTTGCTGCCCCCTAACAGCACCCACTGTCCACTTCAGAGCACTCACTGTCCCTTTCCCCCACACAGCACCCACTGTCCACTTCAGAGCACTCACTGTCCCTTTCCCCCACACAGCACCCACTGTCCCTTTCATTGTCCACCACACAGCACCCACTGTCCCTTTCATTGTCCACCACACAGCACCCACTGTCCCTTTCCCCCACACAGCGCCCACTGTCCCTTTCCCCCACACAGCACCCACTGTCCCTTTCCCCCACACAGCACCCACTGTCCCTTTCCCCCACACAGCGCCCCCTGTCCCTTTCCCCCACACAGCACCCACTGTCCCTTTCCCCCACACAGCACCCACTGTCCTCTTCCCCCACACAGCGCCCACTGTCCCTTTCATTGTCCACCACACAGCACCCACTGTCCCTTTCATTGTCCACCACACAGCACCCACTGTCCCTTTCCCCCACACAGCACCCACTGTCCCTTTCCCCCACACAGCACCCACTGTCCTCTTCCCCCACACAGCATCCACTGTCCCTTTCATTGTCCCCCACACAGCACCCACTGTCCTCTTCCCCCACACAGCACCCACTGTCCCTTTCCCCCACACAGTGTCCACTGTCCCTTTCATTGTCCCCCACACAGCGCCCACTGTCCCTTTCATTGTCCCCCACACAGCACCCACTGTCCCTTTCCCCCACACAGCGTCCACTGTCCCTTTCATTGTCCACCACACAGCACCCACTGTCCCTTTCCCCCACACAGCGCCCACTGTCCCTTTCCCCCACGCAGCGCCCACTGTCCCTTTCCCCCACGCAGCGCCCACTGTCCCTTTCCCCCACGCAGCGCCCACTGTCCCTTTCCCCCACACAGCACCCACTGTCCCTTTCCCCCACACAGCACCCCCAGCCTCTTTAGCAAACTCCTCATAGTTCGCCCTCAGCACTCATCACTCACTAACACCCAGTGAGATACATTTTGAGTCCCCCATCCAACTATATATTAATTAATACTTTTACTATTTTTAATATTAAAAAAACAACAATATTGGCCTCCACAGGGAGAAAAACAACCACATTGCTCCTCAGGGGAAAAAATAAAACACATTTGCCCACCCAAAAAAGATAAAAATACACCCCAGCCCCTCACATACGACTGACCTAACCTGTCAGTAGCAGAAGCTGTGGGCGGCGCAGGTCTGGAGTTTGGCAAGGCCGGAAAGTCTTTGGATTCAGGTCTGGTGGAGGACAGGGCGAGTACGCAGAGATGGGTATGGTAAGCGACAGGGTAAGTGTGCGGGCCAGGTCTGCTAGGTGATCGGATTAGTGTATGTGGGGCAGATGTTGTGGGTGACAGGACAAAAGAGTCAGTAGGCAGTTCTGTACACAGCACCCCTTCCCCTTCAATGTGCTCCTTTCACAGCACTTCCCCACTTCATCATATCACAGCACACACCCGTCACCATCATTTTTCACATTGCAGCATCCTAACCCTTCCTTCAATATTCACCTCACATCACCACGGGCAGCACCAGCAAACTGCTTACCTTCATACTAATGCCCCTGCCAATAACAGCAGCCTGCTCTGACCGACTGCAGAGATGCTCCTAGTGTGCTATAAGTGTAATAAATGCAGGGCATTACCCCTGTGTTTCTGCAACCCCAGCCTTGCAGCCAGTCCCCCTTCTCTGTCCCCAGCTTCAGCAGCCCCACCTCTGTGTCTCCATTCCCAGCAGTTACCCTTCTGTGTCCCCAGCTCCAGCAGCCCCCCTTCTGTGTCTCCACCCTCAGCTGCCCCCTTCTGTGTCCCTAGCCCCAGCAAGCCCCCCCTTCTGTGTTCCCATCCCCAGTAGTCCCACTTCTATATCCCCAGACAGCCCCCTGCCCACTTTCTGTGTCCCTAGCCATAGCAGCCCCCTATTAAGTGCACAGCCAGCCCCAGCAGCCCCCCTTCTGTGTCCACAGCCAGCCTCAGCAGTCCTCCTTCTATGTGCCCAGCCAGCCCCAGCAGCCCCTCTACTATGTGTCCAGCCAGCCTCCCTTCTGTGTCCCAAGCTATGTCCCCACTCCCCAGCCAGCCCCAGCCTTTTATGTCACCTACTCCCCACTCCTCAGCCAGCCCAGCATTTTATGTCCCCACTCCACAGCCAGCCCCAGTAGCCCCCTTCTATGTCCCCACTCCACAGCCAGCCTCCACATGCCCCATTCTATGTCCCCACTCCACAGCCAGCCCCAGCAGCCCCTTCTATGTCCCCACTCCACAGCCAGCCCCAGCAGCCCCCTTCTATGTCCCCACTCCACAGACAGCCACAGCCTTTTAAGTCCCCATTCCCCAGCAAGCTCCCTACTATGTCCCCACGGTAGTGTCATGTTCCCAATCCACAACCAGCCCCCGCTGGCCCTCTTCTATGTCCGAGAAAAACTAGATAAATAGACAGCGCTGTTGAGGTAAAAACTAAACATAAATGATAAAAGGTGCCCATAGATATAAAATAATAAATATACCTATAAATAAACTCTGTTCAGCGCCAGTGGCTAATAATATTTAAACAATTACTGCTGTTCCCTTATATATCCCCACTCCTCAGCAGCCCCCTTTCATGTCCCCACTCCACAGCCAGCCTCCACATGTCCCTTCTATGTCCCAACTCCACAGCCAGCCTCTGCATGTCCCTTCTATGTACCCACTCCACAGCCAGCCTCCGCATGTCCCTTCTATGTCCCCACTCCTCAGCAGCCCCCTTTCATGTCCCCACTCCACAGCCAGCCTCCGCATGTCCCTTCTATGTCCCCACTCCACAGCCAGCCTCTGCATGTCCCTTCTATGTACCCACTTCACAGCCAGCCTCCGCATGTCCCTTCTATGTCCTCACTCCACAGCCAGCCTCCACATGCCCCCTTCTATGTCCTCACTCCACAGCCAGCCTCCGCATGCCCCTTCTATGTCCCCACTACACAGCCAGCCTCCGCATGCCCCATTCTATGTCCCCACTGCACAGCCAGCCTCAGCAGCCCCCTTCTATGTCCCCACTCCACAGCCAGCCCCAGCAGCCCCTTCTATGTCCCCACTCCACAGCCAGCCTCAGCAGCCCCTTTCTATGTCCCCACTCAACAGCCAGCCCCAGCAGCCCCTTCTATGTCCCCACTCCACAGCCAGCCTCAGCAGCCCCCTTCTATGTCCCCACTCCACAGACAGCCACAGCCTTTTAAGTCCACATTCCCCAGCAAGCTCCCTACTATGTCCCCACGGTAGTGTCATGTCCCCAATCCACAGCCAGCCCCCGCTGGCAATCTCTTCTATGTCCGAGAAAAACTAGATAAATAGACAGCGCTGTTGAGGTAAAAACTAAACATAAATGATAAAAGGTGCCCATAGATATAAAAAAATAAATAAATATACCTATAAATAAACTCTGTTCAGCGCCAGTGGCTAATAATATTTAAACAATTACTGCTGTTCCCTTCTATATCCCCACTCCTCAGCAGCCCCCTTCTATGTCCCCACTCCTCAGCAGCCCCCTTTCATGTCCCCACTCCACAGCCAGCCTCCGCATGTCCCTTCTATGTCCCCACTCCACAGCCAGCCTCCGCATGTCCCTTCTATGTCCCCACTCCTCAGCAGCCCCCTTTCATGTCCCCACTCCACAGCCAGCCTCTGCATGCCCCCTTCTATGTCCCCACTCCACATCCAGCCTCCGCATGTCCCTTCTATGTCCCCACTCCACAGCCAGCCTCCGCATGCCCCCTTCTATGTCCCCATTCCACAGCCAGCCTCTGCATGCCCCATTCTATGTCCTCACTCCACAGCCAGCCTCCGCATGCCTCATTCTATGTCCCCACTCAACAGCCAGCCTCCGCATGCCCCTTTCTATGTCCCCACTACACAGCCAGCCTCCGCATGCCTCATTCTATGTCCCCACTCCACAGCCAGCCTCCACATGCCCCCTCTTCCTCTTACCTGATGCGGCTCCTCTCCTCTGTCCTCTCTTCAGCGGCGCTGTGTGACGTCAGGATGTCACGAGCCCACGTGCCTGGGTGCACGTGGGTCACCTAATATATAGTGGTGGGGTTGGGGAGAGAGAGCAAGTCGGCAGTGGCCAGTCAGCAGTACACTGAGGTGGGTGACTCAGCTCCTACAGTTCAGCGTGGCGGTGGTGGGGGATCAGAATTTTTCTTTCTTCCCCTGGGCTCCTCTGATTGGCCAGTGACTGAGAAGGGGGCGAGAGAGAACAGGGAGAAGGCAGGGAGACAAAGGTCTTCTCTTCTCCTCTCAGGAGGCACATTACATCACTTCAGGGCTGCCATCAGAACCCGTGGGGGCCGGTACAAATGTAAGAGACAGCAGGGCCCCCCGTCATTGGTTCCTTCCCTGAAAGGCTTGGTAGATGAAGAGGTGTGGCGTTGAGCTCTGGTACCTGGAGCAAGTGCATCCAATGAGCTCCCACCATGTTACTGATGTGCCTCACATGCCCCTCAGACAAACACACACATACAAAACTAGAAACACTGTCACTCCCTTTCCAGCTTAGTAACGTGCCTGGGTGCCCTCCAAATGGGTGAAGACAATGCAGGATTTTAGTAGAGGCACTCTCAGGCTTTAGGTGGAGTAGAAGAAGGCACTGATGCTCTCTCCTATAGTCAAAGTTTCAGTTTATTCACAAACTTTGTACCACATGGCCCTCAGATCTCTCCACAAAAATAAACAATTTAAAGATTAAAAAGGAATAAAGGATTTTTTGATAGAAAACAGAATACTGTGCTTGCCTGCCATCTTTAGGTTCGAGTACTGTATGTGGCATAGAACACAGCACGGACATGGCAAGGGGGCAGAGACACACATAGGGAGAGACACACCTTGGTAAAAGGGGCAGAGGTGAAAATGGGTAAAGGACACAGACACAGATAGGTAAGGAGCAGAGTCACAGATGAGAGAGTGTAGAGGCAGCGATATGGAGGAGGGGCAAAGGCGCAGGTATGGGGAAACAGGGACACAGATATGGGGGGCATTGGCACATACAGTATAGGGAGGGCATAGAGATACAGATTTTGGGAGGGGAGGGCAGAGGCAGGATTCCGGCATAGTAAAGGGGGCAGGGGGAGGCAGATTGTAGAAGATGGGGAGGGGGGCATAGGCACCTCTGTGTGTGCACCTCAGTCACTCTCTCTTCAGTTCAGTCTCCGTCCAATGAAAGCAGGGGGGAGGAGAGCTGAGGGTGGAGCAACTTTGGAGGCAGCAGAGGTGAATAAAACTTATTTGATGATGTCCTGAGAGGAGGGATCCCAGAGCCAGCCCTATGCATAGACAAACTAAGCAAATGTCTAGGGGCACCCAAGCCCATCCAGGGCTGGCAGAGGTTTGGGGCATTCACAGCTGGGGCTCCTGTTGCTGGCTGGGCAGAGACTCTGGCAGCTGCTACTGTCACTGTGCTGCGTCCATGATAAGAGCTCAGCTGAGAGCTCCGATTGGGCCTGGCAGCAGCAAACAGGGAGTGGGCAGCAGCAGTATGCGGGGATCAGGCATCTGGATGATGGCTAGTGGTTAGTGCGGGTGCTGTGCTGGATGTAGGGTACTGTGCTGTGATCTGTGCTGGTAGAAGGGTGCTGTGCTGGGTGATGTGTGCTGTCCTGTAATTTGTGCTGGGGGATGTGTGCTGTCCTGTAATCTGTGCTGGGTGATGTGTTCTGTCCTGTAATCTGTGCTGGTAGAAGGGTGCTGTGCTGGGTGATGTGTGCTGTCCTGTAATCTGTGCTGGGTGATGTGTGCTGTCCTGTAATCTGTGCTGGGTGATGTGCAATGTCCTGTAATCTGTGCTGGGTGATGGGTGCTGTCCTGTAATCTGTGCTGGGTGATGTGCAATGTCCTGTAATCTGTGCTGGGTGATGTGCAATGTCCTGTAATTTGTGCTGGGTGATGTGTGCTGTCCTGTAATTTGTGCTGGTAGAAGGGTGCTGTGCTGTGTGATGTGTGCTGTCCTGTAATCTGTGCTGGGTGATGTGTGCTGTCCTGTAATCTGTGCTGGGTGATGTGTGCTGTCCTGTAATTTGTGCTGGTAGAATGGTGCTGTGCTGTGTGATGTGTGCTGTCCTGTAATCTGTGCTGGGTGATGTGTGCTGTCCTGTAATCTGTGCTGGTAGAAGGGTGCTGTGCTGGGTGATGTGTGCTGTCCTGTAATCTGTGCTGGGTGATGGGTGCTGTCCTGTAATATGTGCTGGGGGATGGGTGCTGTCCTGTAATATGTGCTGGGGGATGGGTGCTGTCCTGTAATCTGTGTTGGGTGATGTGTGCTGTCCTGTAATCTGTGCTGAATGAAGGGTACCGTCCTATGATCTGTGCTGGATGAGGGGTGCTGAGAAACCTATAATCTGTGCTGGGTGATGTGTGCTGTCCTTTAATCTGTGCTGGGTGACGGGTGCTGTCCTGTAATATGTGCTGGGGGATGGGTGCTGTCCTGTAATATGTGCTGGGGGATGGGTGCTGTCCTGTAATCTGTGTTGGGTGATGTGTGCTGTCCTGTAATCTGTGCTGAATGAAGGGTACCGTCCTATGATCTGTGCTGGATGAGGGGTGCTGAGAAACCTATAATCTGTGCTGGGGGATGTGTGCTGTCCTGTAATCTGTGCTGGGTGATGTGCGCTGTCCTGTAATCTGTACTGGGGGATGTGTGCTGTCCTGTAAAATGTGCTGGGGGATGTGTGCTGTCCTGTAATCTGTGCTGAATGAAGGGTACTGTCCTGTAATCTGTGCTGGGTGATGTGCGCTGTCCTGTAATCTGTGGTGGTAGAAGGGTACTGTGCTGGGGGATGTGAGCTGTTCTGTAATCTGTGCTGGGTGATGGGTGCTGTCCTGTAATCTGTGCTGGGTGATGTGCGCTGTCCTGTAATCTGTGCTGGGTGATGGGTGCTGTGCTGGGGGATGTGTGCTGTCCTGTAATCTATGCTGGGTGATGTGTGCTGTCCTGTAATCTATGATGGGTGATGTGTGCTGTCCTGTAATCTATGCTGGGGGATGTGTGCTGTCCTGTAATCTGTGCTGAATGAAGGGTACTGTCCTGTGATCTGTGCTGGATGAGGGGTGCTGAGAAACCAGCACAATGGGGAAGAGGCCACAGCGCAGTGAGACCACGCACCTTCTGTAAGGCCACAGACTTTTTGCAGGAAAATCTTTTGCACACTTTTGCACCCAAAATCTTGCCAAGGGCACTAATTTGGCTAGGACCAGCTCTGGGGGATCCATCTGCGAGAGGGTGCCCAGTGCTCCTAATGTTATTATAATGTTATCCTCCTGCAGCTGCACTCAGTATCTGAAGCTGGTCATTGGTGCCAGGTAGATGTGTGCTGAAGCTTCTAGTGTTGGCTAGAGAACTTCATTAATGAAGTTAATTAACTCATCACACACATAGAACTCTCCAGACAGCACTAGCAGCTTCAGCTGTCCTGTGTGAGAGTGAATAATTAACACTTAATTAACTCACCCCTCAGCTGTCTGTTCCCGTTACAAGAATACTGCCTGTCCCAAAATGGAAAGCTGAGTGACTTAAGTTATCTACAAAGAAATCATATAAGACCTCACTTAAAAAAGATTATTGATGTAAATTCAAAATTGCTCCCATGAGTGGGTCGCTAGTAAATACTTTGAGCATCACACAACTTTTGATGTCCCACCTGTAATATGAGACAAAGGAGGTTATGTTATACACAACACAAATAAATCAACATGTGTTCCAGTCTACATTTTTGCATGAAAACAACATATCAACGGGAAGTAGCCAGCAATACGGAGTGAGGGATGCCGATGGTTAGAAGACCGGCACTGAAATCCCGACCGGTCAAGATCATGGCACCAGTATCCCGAACATCGGCATCCTGAAGGTAAGTACCAGAGTGTTAGGAGGAGGTTAGGGTTAGGTAGCAGGGTTAGGTATTAGGGGGAGAGATAGGGTTAGGCACTGGGAAGGGGGTGTTAGGTTTAGGGTGCGGGGATTGGAAGGTTAGGTTTAGGCACTAGGGGAGAGGTTAGGTTTAGGGTGTGGGGAGGGGGAGGTTAGGTTTAGGCACTAGGGGGGATGTTAGATTTAGGCACTAGGTGGAGGTTAGATTTAGGCACTAGGGGGGAGGTTAGGTTTAGGCACTAGGGGGAGGTTAGATTTAGGCACTATGGGAGAGGTTAGGTTTAGGCCCTGGGGAGGTGGAGGTTAAGTTTAGGCACTAGGGGGAGGTTAGGTTTAGGCACTAGGGGGAAGGTTAGGTTTAGGTGCCAGGGAGGGGGTCTTAGGTTTAGGGTATGGGGAGGGGGAGGTTAGGTTTAGGTACTTTGGGGGTTAGGGTTAGGCACTGGGGAGGGAGAGTTAGGGTAGGGATTAGAAAACTACTTACCATTGCTGTCTATGGGTGTCGAGATTCTGGCTGTCAGGATGCCGCTGTCGGTATTCTGAGCAGCAACATGTCAGCAACACTGTTCTCACTAGATACAATTGCGGTATTCTCACACAGCTCCCTGACACAGTACAATATTAATGGCTTTCTCTGCACCAACGATATCTGGCGCTTTTTTGGACGTATAAATTATATCACGATTTATTGCCTTTGGGGGTAAGGTGTCCCCCTTCTATATGTCTGAGGCAGCCTAAACCCTGTATTTGCGCACCTAGTGAATACTATTATACCATCAGTTGCCTTTATTACACCATCAGTATTCAGGTGGAGCAAGGATGTTTAAATATAGAGACTCTAGGAGTGACCTCCTACAGGAAGTCTTTTCAACTTAAGAAACTCAGGATATAAATGTAAATGATGAGGATCTGACTACTGTTTTAGAAAAATTAGAAACAAATATGTTGAAAGAAAACCGTCTCTGGTAGGAGGTGGCTACATTGGAACATTATTATAAAAATAAATTGGTTCCAAAAGTCAGAGGATCCAGTAGGAGTTGAAAAAGAAAAAGCTACTTTTAAGCCCAGGTCAAAATTTTATCCTAAACATATAAAGGGAGGAAACATAGATTGTTTTAATTCTATTGAATTAAGGAAACTCATGAACAATAAAAAGAAAAATATAACGGAAAAAGAATGGAAATCCATTTAAACCTTACAAAAAAATTAAAATGTAATTATAAAACCGGCTGACAAAAGGGAGGGGGATGGTTTTAATGAATAAACTTGAGTATATAGAGGAAATAAATAGACAGCTGGGAGACCAGCTTACATATAAAAAACTTAGAGGTAATCCCACTGCAAGTGTCACCATAAACCTCTTGGAATTTACAAATAAAGCTATTATAAAGGGTACCATTTCTAAAGATGAAATGGATTTCATTAATATATCCAACCCCTCCACACCCACTAGTTATGTCTTGCTAAAAATCCATAAGAATCTCACCAAACCGCCAGGTCGCCCAATTATAACTGGAACCAACAGTATTACATCCAATTTATTCGCTATGATAGATTTCTATCTGCAACCCCTTGTTTTAAAGACTAAATCTTTTTTGAAAGACACAGGGGATGTGTTAAGAAAATTAGAAGATTTTATTTGGGATACAAATTGTATTTTAGCCAGTGCGGATGTTAGTAGTTTATATACTGTGATTGAGTGGGAAAAAGGAAGAGAAGCTGTCACGTTCTTTTTAAACCAAAGTGAGCATTCGGAAGATCTGAAGAATTTTATAATAGAGGCCATTGATTTTATTCTTAAAAATAATTATATTTATTTCAATGGCTCTTTTTTTCTGCAAATAAAGTGTACCGCCATGGGCACCAGGTTTGCCCCCAGTTATGCCAATTTGTTTATGGCTTACTGGGAAGAATCCACTATTAACACCACGTTGGTGGAGGGGGCAACCTGGTGTGCTGGTGGCAGTTTATATTCCTCAAGAATATACAAATAAATTGTTTGAAAATTCATACAATCTAATTTGTGGAATTTTTTTGTTCTGATTCTGTCTCTCACAGTTAAAGTGTACCTATGATGGAAATTACAGACCTATTTTTTAAAGTGCAACAACTTGCACAATCTGTAGCTGTCCAAAAGCTTTTTTGCCCCACTGTATATATTGAAGATAATGCTATTTGCACAAAAACTCATAGGAAACCTATGGACTCCAACTCTTATATTGATATAAAAAGTGAACACCACAGAAGGTGGCTAGAAAATATTCCTGTGGGACAATATAAGAGGTTAAAGAGGAATTGCACTAAGGAAGGCACTTTAAATGAGCAAATAGACTAGATGACCACACGATTTGAGCAAAAGGGTTATCCAAATGAAATATAATTAGACAAAGTGAAACTTAAGGTCCAAAATATATATAGAGAAAAGATCTGGTAAAAGAAAAAACAAAGGAAGAAAAATATGAGAAGAATGATAATCCCCAACATTGGGCATTTATAACCGTTTATGGGGCACACCATAAAAAGGTAGAGGGGATTATCAAGAAAAATTGGAGAATCCTAAAAGATGATCCAATTTTAGGGAAAGTGATACCTGAAAACCCGAGGTTTATATACAAAATGGCTTCTTCTCTTAAAAAAATCTTGGTAAAAAGTTCACTTCAAAATGACAAAGACCCGAGTACAAGAATGATAGGATTTCACCAGTGTGGATCCTGCCTAATGTGCAGGACCACAACCAGTAAAGATGTGAATAGGAAAACTGCTGAGTTCCATGTTAATGGCAAAAAATATAAAATAAGGGATTTTATTATGTGCCATTCAAGGAACGTCATTTACCTTTTAGAATGTAAATGTGGAAAACTTCAAGAAATTTAAAATGTAGGTCTGCAGAGCATGTATATAATATTAGGAAGGGGTTATCTACCCAACCACTCTCTGAACTTTTCCACTATGCATGATAAATGTGAAGGAGCCATCGTTCGATTTTTAGGTATCTGACAGGTGAAAAATAATTGGAGGAATAAAGATGTAGAAACCAAACTAGCACAAAATGAGATGAGATGGATTTAATTTAAATACATTGCATCCAAATGGTCATAATGCAGACTTTGAGCTGAAATGGTTTTTAGATTAATTTATGTCCTACATTTTTTACCTGACATTATTTATCTATTTTTTATCTTATTTCATGTTTTATTAATCTTTAAATTTTTTTATTGATTTTATTGAATATAACAATCTATGGATTCTAATATTCTTTTCTTTTTTTGTATATATATATATGGAAATTTTGATGTTCCCCACTTCTGGTAATAGGGATGGACCCGGCTGGAATGCAAAGTACAGCCTAGCACATGGGTAATAAAAGTTGGGGAACCAAGGAGGTAGTTAATCGCAAAGCCTTCAACAACAGCATCCAAAATATGAAAGCTTAAATCTGGAAAATGGATGTATACAACAAAATAGCTGCCATTTGGAACGCATGAGGAAACCTAATGGAATGCACATGTCACTTCCTTACAGAGCGAAACCGGAAGTAGACAAATGGAACGCAAGCATCACTTCCGGTGGACGGAAAACCGGAAACTGACAGATCATTGCTTCCTTTGTTAATTTAGAGGGGTATAAATAGCCGTGGATCACACAGTCATGCTATCCAAACTTGAAGAAGGAGTATATCTCCGAAATGCGTAGTTTGGACAGCATGATTTTATCTGGAAAGGATGTTATTTGAAGCCTGCATCTTCATTTACAAGTGCATTGCGGTGGTACCTGACCCCTCCATACTCACCACTATCTGCACTACCTCCCTGACCCCTCCAAACTCACCACTATCTGCACTACTCCCTGACCCCTCCTTACTCACCAGTATCTGCACTACTCCCTGACCCCGCCGTACTCACCACTATCTGCACTACCCCCTGACCCCTCCATACTCACCACTATCTGCACTACTCCCTGACCCACCATACTCACCACTATCTCCACTACTCCCTGACACCGCCATACTCACCACTATCTGCACTACCCCCTGACCCCTCCATACTCATCACTATCTGCACTACTCCCTGACCCTGCCATACTCACCACTATCTCCACTACCCCCTGACCCCTCCTTACTCACCACTATCTCAACAACTCCTGACCCCGCCATACTCACCACTATCTGCACTACCCCCTGACCCCTCCATACTCACCACTATATCCACTACTCCCTGACCCCTCCATACTCACCACTATCTGCACTACCCCCTGACCCCTCCATACTCACCACTATCTGCACTACTCCCTGACCCCGCCATACTCACCACTATCTCCACTACCCCCTGACCCCTCCATACTCACCACTATCTCCACTACTCCCTGACCCCGCCATACTCACCACTATCTCCACTACTCCCTGACCCCGCCATACTCACCACTATCTGCACTACCCCCTGACCCCTCCATACTCACCACTATCTGCACTACTCCCTGACCCCTCCATACTCACCACTATCTGCACTACCCCCTGACCCCTCCATACTCACCACTATCTGCACTACTCCCTGACCCCTCCATACTCTGGTACTCCAGTTGGCTACTCCAGTCCGGAATTCCAGCACTTGAGTCCAATCACCCACTCCAGTTGCCAGTATCATCTCATGCGTAGAAGTTACATACGCCAACCCAGCTTCCTACGCCCACCCAGCTTCCTGCATACTAGCCCCACTTCTAAACCAACTTTTGCATCTACTTCGGGAACACAAGAACCATAAAAATGCAAAACCCATAAACAAGAATATCTCTTTGTTTGCTATCATCTTATTTAAATGAAGACACAAGATCATCATTTGTTTCTATTTTATTAAGATAATGGTAAACTTGAATCCCCTGCAAGTTATATAGGATACTGAATCATAGGTGAGTTCTCTAGCTCTACATCCAGCCATTGTATCAGTGTCCAGCAGTACAGACTCCATCTACCCGTATCCTGCAATCTCCTCAGTACTTTCCAGACCCAGCTATATCCAGTCTGATAAATGTCTAACACGGTTTACCTGTAATACATGAGCTCCACAGTTCTACGCTCTCTATCTAGCACATACTGGTGCAATTACCATCTTGCTGCACTACTGGCTCCAGTATTCCGGTCCCATTCCTGTGATACTGTATTTTGGTGACTTCTGTAATCTGGTCCTATTCCAGTGTTAGCAGCAATCTGGTCCCATTCTGGGGTTTCAGTAATTCAGTCTCATTCCAGCGAGCCATCATTCTGGTTCCATACCAGTTATCTAGCAGTCTGATCTCATTCCAGCTGTCTAGTGCCGGATTCAACGTGATCCAGTGTCGCTTAGCAAACTTGCTGGATGCCAAAGAACTTCCTGAGAATTAATTGAGCCATCTATTGGTAAAGTTCTGCTGCTTAATATACCCTGTTTGGGACATAGAGGAGAGAGTCCTAATTCCAATACCAAATACTACAGGAGCAGATTTAAGTGAATTATTTTATGGTTTTTTTATGTCTTTATTATGTGTCTATATACTAGTATGTCTTTATTATGATCCTATATACTAATATTTCTTTATTATGTGCCTATATACTAGTATGTCTTTATTATATGTCTATATTCTAGTAGGTCTTTATTATGTGTCTATATACTAGTATGTCTTTATTATGTGTCTATATACTAATATGTCTTTATTATGTGTCTATATGCTAGTATGTGTTTATTATGTGTCTATATACTAGTATGTCTTTATTATGTGTCTATATTCTAGTATGTCTTTATTATGTGTCTATATACTAGTATGTCTTTATTATGTGTCTATATACTAGTATGTCTTTATTATGTGTCTATATTCTAGTATGTCTTTATTATATGTCTATATACTAGTGTCTTTATTATGTGTCTATATACTAGTGTCTTTATTATGTGTCTATATTCTAGTATGTCTTTATTATGTGTCTATATACTAGTATGTCTTTATTATGTGTCTATATTCTAGTATGTCTTTATTATATGTCTATATACTAGTATGTCTTTATTATGTGTCTATATTCTAGTATGTCTTTATTATGTGTCTATATACTAGTATGTCTTTATTATGTGTCTATATTCTAGTATGTCTTTATTATATGTCTATATACTAGTATGTCTTTATTATGTGTCTATATTCTAGTATGTCTTTATTATGTGTCTATATACTAGTATGTCTTTATTATGTGTCTATATTCTAGTATGTCTTTATTATGTGTCTATATACTAGTATGTCTTTATTATGTGTCTATATTCTAGTATGTCTTTATTATATGTCTATATACTAGTATGTCTTTATTATATGTCTATATACTAGTATGTCTTTATTATGTGTCTATATACTAGTATGTCTTTATTATGTGTCTATATTCTAGTATGTCTTTATTATATGTCTATATACTAGTATGTCTTTATTATGTGTCTATATTCTAGTATGTCTTTATTATGTGTCTATATACTAGTATGTCTTTATTATGTGTCTATATTCTAGTATGTCTTTATTATGTGTCTATATTCTAGTATGTCTTTATTATATGTCTATATACTAGTGTCTTTATTATGTGTCTATATACTAGTGTCTTTATTATGTGTCTATATTCTAGTATGTCTTTATTATGTGTCTATATACTAGTATGTCTTTATTATGTGTCTATATTCTAGTATGTCTTTATTATATGTCTATATACTAGTATGTCTTTATTATGTGTCTATATTCTAGTATGTCTTTATTATGTGTCTATATACTAGTATGTCTTTATTATGTGTCTATATTCTAGTATGTCTTTATTATGTGTCTATATACTAGTATGTCTTTATTATATGTCTATATACTAGTATGTCTTTATTATGTGTCTATATTCTAGTATGTCTTTATTATATGTCTATATACTAGTATGTCTTTATTATGTGTCTATATTCTAGTATGTCTTTATTATGTGTCTATATACTAGTATGTCTTTATTATGTGTCTATATTCTAGTATGTCTTTATTATGTGTCTATATACTAGTATGTCTTTATTATATGTCTATATACTAGTATGTCTTTATTATGTGTCTATATTCTAGTATGTCTTTATTATGTGTCTATATACTAGTATGTCTTTATTATATGTCTATATACTAGTATGTCTTTATTATGTGTCTATATACTAGTATGTCTTTATTATGTGTCTATATACTAGTATGTCTTTATTATGTGTCTATATTCTAGTATGTCTTTATTATATGTCTATATACTAGTGTCTTTATTATGTGTCTATATACTAGTGTCTTTATTATGTGTCTATATTCTAGTATGTCTTTATTATGTGTCTATATACTAGTATGTCTTTATTATGTGTCTATATTCTAGTATGTCTTTATTATATGTCTATATACTAGTATGTCTTTATTATGTGTCTATATTCTAGTATGTCTTTATTATGTGTCTATATACTAGTATGTCTTTATTATGTGTCTATATTCTAGTATGTCTTTATTATGTGTCTATATACTAGTATGTCTTTATTATATGTCTATATACTAGTGTCTTTATTATGTGTCTATATACTAGTGTCTTTATTATGTGTCTATATTCTAGTATGTCTTTATTATGTGTCTATATACTAGTATGTCTTTATTATGTGTCTATATTCTAGTATGTCTTTATTATATGTCTATATACTAGTATGTCTTTATTATGTGTCTATATTCTAGTATGTCTTTATTATGTGTCTATATACTAGTATGTCTTTATTATGTGTCTATATTCTAGTATGTCTTTATTATGTGTCTATATACTAGTATGTCTTTATTATATGTCTATATACTAGTATGTCTTTATTATGTGTCTATATACTAGTATGTCTTTATTATGTGTCTATATTCTAGTATGTCTTTATTATGTGTCTATATACTAGTATGTCTTTATTATGTGTCTATATTCTAGTATGTCTTTATTATGTGTCTATATACTAGTATGTCTTTATTATATGTCTATATACTAGTATGTCTTTATTATGTGTCTATATTCTAGTATGTCTTTATTATATGTCTATATACTAGTATGAGTTTATTATGTGTCTATATTATAGTATGTCTTTATTATGTGTCTATATTCTAGTATGTCTTTATTATATGTCTATATACTAGTATGAGTTTATTATGTGTCTATATTATAGTATGTCTTTATTATGTGTCTATATGCTAGTATGTCTTTATTATGTGTCTATATACTAGTATGTCTTTATTATGTCTCTATATGCTAGTATGTCTCTCATGAACACCGTATGATATACTGTACACTTTTGCACAGGTGTGCATATACTAGTAAATTATATAAATACCTACTGGTAAATTCTAAACCGTCCATCATTTGTATGTTTTTGTTTCTCGCTGGTTTTTATGTTTTTTTGCAGGGGTGGACTGCCTAAGAAATAAAGGAAAACACTGCTCATGCTATGCCCCCGTGGAAACCTGGGGTTAGTACAGGTATAGGGGACAGACACAGGATCACAGGTCCACCCCCTCCCTCCCTAAAACCTCCACAGCCCATAACACCCATAATAGTTACTGCTGCTGGGCTGACTCCCTTCTCTGTTTATCTATGAGGTCTCAGAGTCAAGCAGGGAGTAAGGGACAGTCTTCAAACTACTTGCCACTATACAAATGAATAACAACAGTGTTTGAAAACACTTGTAAAGTGGCAGATAGTGTGCAGACTGTCCCTTGTTCCCAGTGTGGCCATAACTCCTGAGATGATCAGACTGACTCCCTGGGGTAAATTCACTAAGAACCGAGTTTGGCCTGAGTTCTCTAGGGTGATTTTACCATTATTTCACTCGCAAATTTACCAGACAATTTGGGCCAAATCGAGTTGGTCGATAGTGAAGCAGATCGAGATATCTCCCCCGAGTATCAAGTTTTGAAGGAGATTACTCACCTGAGATTGCAGTGTTTCCTCTCTGCACAACTCTCCAGAGCAAGGAGCCTGCACATATCAGTGGAGATATGCGTTAGCTGCTTGTGTGTTGTACCTGTAAAAAATGGGTTAAATGTTTAAAAAAAATTACGTAGGGTCCCCCCCAATAGACATAACCAGCCCCGGACTGGTCCGCTAATCCTGGTTCCTAAAATTACAGGGAACAAAACGAGTAGGGTTCCACCATGATTTAGGAACCAGCACCTGGCGCAGGGCCAGTCCTGCTTTTAAATTTCAGGGGAAGTGGGGACCCCCCCAAAAAAGGGGGGTCCCCACTTCTACCGAAACCCCAGGCTTGGGCTGAAGCCTGGGGCTCTTCTCTGCACCCCTGGGCTGTGGGTACGGGGGTAATAATGTGTTAAATAGTTGAAAACTATTGAATTTTACAGTGGAACTACAGGTGCCAGCATGCCTGCCCTTTAGCACTTGTGGAACTACAAGTCCCAGCAGGCGGCCAGCACCTGTGCCCCCACTGTAAATTAAATAGTTAAAAAAAACATAGTACACACACACCATATACAGTAAAAGTTTATTACATACACCTATTCCATTCACACATATTGTTCTTACTGCCAGATGTTTCTGTCCTCTTCTCCAAGTAGATTCCAATGTGTGTACCTGAAAGAAAGATCTGATACTCACCTCCTTCCTCGCGCTGGTCTCCGTAGCATCTAGGGGTCTTGGCAAAATAAACCGAGTAAGTGAACCCATATGGACAAGTGTCGGTATGTATGCTATCACATATGCCAATACTTCACAAATGCCAGCTGACGGGATGCTTCCAGAAATCCCATGGCCCACCAGCCAAACAGAGGCCACTTTACGTACAGCAGCCGCTCAATGGCTGGTTACACGTGGGTCCCAGCCAATGAGCAGATGCTATATGTACAGCGGCCTCTGATTTGCTGGCGGGCCGTGGGATTTCCAAAGCGTCCCGCATGCTGCTACTTATGGTTCTCCAAGTACCAGCATGTGGGGGAGGCTTGCTGGGACCTGTAGTTCCACTGTAAAGACAATGTTGTTAATTCTATTTTTTAAACACTACATACACTATCAACCTACCACCCTAGGGTTGTGGGGATAGGCAGCCTAGGCCAGGGGTGCCCTGTAGAGGGAGACCCCTTTATTGGGGGAGTCTGCAACTCCCCAGGGATCCCTGGCCTGGGCTGACTAGTGGTCAGGACTGATGCTGCGGCTGGGGGGCCCGATGAAAGAGCTCCCTTGGCTGTGGCATCGGTCCCCGCTAGAAAGGGTCCAGTGCTGGTTTTAATTATAGGGATACCTCTACATAATTTTTTTCCCCCTATAATTAAATCCAAGACTGGCCCTGCAGCCTGGTGCTGGTACCTAAATTATGGTGGAGCACTACTTGTTTTGTTCCCCATAATTTTAGGTACCAGGACAGGCTGGCAAGTTGGGGCTGGTTAGGGGAGGGACCGTTTTTTAAAAAAAAATACACCCTATTTAAACTATTTGCTGGCAGAAACATACACAAATCACAATGATTTGTGAAAGTTTTAGCCAAACTCGCAGCTCTGGAGGTGAGTGTTTAAAATGTCAATTTGGCAGAGAGTTTGCAGGCATCTCACCCGAGATTGTCATCTCAATTCTTCTTAAATATGTGTGCTGTCGGCCTGATTCAGACCCGCTCACAAGCGGGTCAATGGTTGTGCAGTGCACACACGCGGTGTGCGCAATGCACCTGCGCAAGCCCCATAGCGAGAGAGAAATTCTCTCGCTCCGGGGCTTGCTACAAACGGGGCAGCTGTCGATGTTGATCGACAGCTTGCCCCGTTTTGTAGGCGGGGTGGCCGGACAAATGGAGGCATTCCTGAAGGAACACCTACTATTTGGGGGCGTCTCTACTGACTCACCCGACTTTGCCTTTAGTCAATTTGCGAGTTGAAAATCACGCCTAAACTCTCCTGAGATTGGCATCTTGACCATTCTCGATTCTTAGTAAATTTACCCCAGATGTTAGACAGACAATAGGTCGACAGGTACAAAAGGTCGACACACTAAATGTCGATATGTAAGAAGGTCGACGTGCAAAAGGTCAACAGGGTCAAAAGGTCGACATGAAAATGGTCGACACATTACATTTTTTGTTTTTTAGCCCTAATCTTCACCCTAACCCTCCCCTTGGTGCCTAACCCTAACCGTCCCTTCTAGTGCCTAACCCTAACCCTCTGGTAAGTGCCTAACCTTAACCATGGGGGTAATTGCCTAACCCTCCAGTAGGTGCCTAACCCTAAAAACAAAACAAAAATAATAATGTGGTGACCATTTTCATGTTTCACCTTTTGACCCTGTCAACCTATTGACTGTCTAACATCTGGTGTCTATCTAGAGATTGTCTAATTACTATCTATCTACAGTCCAGAACCCACCACCCCGTAGTCGTGTCTGAAGTTATCGTAAAGAGAAGGCTCTGCCGCTGCTGTGTTTGTTCCTAGGTGAGCTGCTTCCTTCCATCAGTCCCTCCTTCACCTCGGCTCCATCTCTCTCAGCTGCCACTGCTTCCCTGCATCCCCCCCGCTTTCTGCTTCTCCCCTGACCTGGCTTCCTTTTCCCTCACCTCGGCTCCATCTCTCTCAGCTGCCACTGCTTCCCTGCATCCCCCCCGCTTTCTGCTTCTCCCCTGACCCAGCTTCCTTTTCCCTCACCTCGGCTCCATCTCTCTCAGCTGCCACTGCTTCCCTGCATCCCCCCCGCTTTCTGCTTCTCCCCTGACCTGGCTTCCTTTTCCCTCACCTCGGCTCCATCTCTCTCAGCTGCCACTGCTTCCCTGCATCCCCCCCGCTTTCTGCTTCTCCCCTGACCCGGCTTCCTTTTCCCTCACCTTGGCTCCATCTCTCTCAGCTGCCACTGCTTCCCTGCATCCCCCCCGCTTTCTGCTTCTCCCCTGACCCGGCTTCCTTTTCCCTCACCTCGGCTCCATCTCTCTCAGCTGCCACTGCTTCCCTGCAACCCCCCCGCTTTCTGCTTCTCCTCTGACCCAGCTTCCTTTTCCCTCACCTCGGCTCCATCTCTCTCAGCTGCCACTGCTTCCCTGCATCCCCCCCGCTTTCTGCTTCTCCCCTGACCCGGCTTCCTTTTCCCTCACCTCATTGGCCAGATCATGCTGCTGATGCTCAATACTCCAGACACTGTAACCTGTCTCCTCCACCGAGAGGTTTAGGAAAGCTGTTCCGGGTGATGTCATTGGTCACATGAACTTCTGGAATGGCTTTCCTGAAATATAGCCCTGCTAGTGGGTCCTGTCACTTGTGGAGATGAGCTGTATGTGTACATACAGCTCTTCTACTTCTACTGTATGTCCATTATGCCCGGGATGCCAGTTTGTTTTTGTAAATGCCCGGGATGTCAGTTTGTTTTTGTAAATGCCCGGGATGTCAGTTTGTTTTGTAAATGCCTGGGATGCTACTGGAGAATCAGACCAACCTGCGCCAAGGGTAAGGTGAGTATTTTTTTTTCCAAACAGCGGGCTTTTACTGGACAAGAGGACCAAACACCAGGGAAATGGTGAGTACAGTCCGATTGTGAGTGTATGTAATAAAATGTTACTTTCAACGGTGTGTGTTCTTTCTTTGTTTTAATACTTTCTTAGGGGAAATATAGGGGTCTATTTACTAAGCGGTGTTAGGAGACAGAGTGAAAATTGATAAGAAAGTGATAAGGTGCCAGCCAATCAGCTCCCAACTGTCATCTCACAGGCTGTGTTTGAAAAATGACAGTTGGGAGCTGATTGGTTTGTACCTTATAACTTTCTTATCACTTTTCACTCTCTCCTAACACTGCTTAGTAACTAGACCCCTTAGTTACCAATAGCCCCTTAATGCCTCGCATGCTGGTACTTGCAGATTTACAAGTACCGGCATATGGGGGAGGCTTGCTAGGACCTATAGTCCTCATGTAAAAGACAATATTACTATTATTCTATATTTTAACGTATCAACCCTGCACCTACTTCCCAGGGGTGCGGAGGATAGCCCTAGGATTCAGCCCTGGCCCGGGAATACCTGGAGAGAGGGGCCCCTTTATTTGGTGTTCCCATGAGTCTGGTGCTGGTTGTTCTTTGGGGAGGTGGGATGTTATTATCTTATTTTGGGGATGTGGTGTTCAATTTCAATTCAAATATTAGTAAATCAGGGGATCCTATATTGGTCTATGTAGATTGGAGATTTTATTTTATTTTCGAGTTCACATTCAATTTTGATTTAGTAAATCTCTGATAATCAAAATCTAAAGCAATTAGAATGAAAAAAAAATCACCCGAAATGCTAAATTGAACTTTGATAAATAGACCCCTTATTGTGTGAGAAAAAAGGGAGGGGGAGATAAAAAAAAAAAGAATTATATAAATATAAAAATAAATACAAAATTGAAATGAAAAATAGAAATTCCATATAAAATGTGTAGAACTATGAATGAAGACTACTGATGAGTCCCTATAATTATACTTGATATTCCCATTTAATAACTAGATTAAATCAAGAATATGTATTTTTCCTGGTTTATTGTATGAGATTCATGTAACTACATAGAATTGTCTCACTCTGATTACAGATATTAGGTTACTGTGCTCACCCTAAATATCAGTCATTTACATATCAGATGTAACTTAGAGTGTCTGTTGTTGTGAACACAGCAATTTAGCATACGGTATGTTCTGCTGAATATTTCCGCCCTGATGCCCATATGGACGTAACTGTCCTTATCTGTTTATATAATATTTATTCTAAGGCGGGGACCGTTTATCTCGTTTCAGGGGAATTTCCTTCTTTTATACTCTTTGTGACCTTGACCTTTTAATGAAAAATAAAAGTTACATTATAGATTTGATGCCATAAATGAAGATGAAGTATTTACTCTCTTCTCATCCTGCTAATGTATTACCTCTTTTCCTGATCCTATACCATCACAAACCATTAAAGCTCTGTCTCCTGTGATCATCCCAACTTTGACTAAAATCTGTAATCTCTCTCAACACAATTCTGGCACTAAGGGCCTGATTCAGACCCGGACGCTAAGCCGCGAACGCATGCTATGGCCTATAGTCACCCGTCTGCGTATGTGTCAATATGCGCATTCGTGAACCAGTCACTGCGCTCGGGAATTGTGCGCTTGTAGTACACAGACTGGACGCTAATATGAGTGACAGAATGTGCCGATTGTGGGTGGTAACAGGGGAAGGTGCTTGTGAACGGGGGAGTGGTGCTGGGAACACAGGCGTGTCTGAGTTTTATGGGTGTGCATAATTAGCACAGAGGAATCATTGTACACGTCACTTGGTTGTATTTCAGCCGGCAGTGATCGCAGTGCATGCGGCGGTCGAACTCAAGGGCTGTGTGCAGCTCCGATGGCGCTCGATGGTTCTGATTAATCATACACTTCCTGGAGATGATGTGTGCCATGAAAGAAAAGTGGGCGTCTTTATACTGGCGTGCGATCACTTTGCTGTCGCTCTCTATGACATATTGGGAGTTCTTACACCAGACAGTGCGATCGCGGAATTTGCATACCCGGCACCTTTTGCCTGCAAGAGAGCGCAACTTAGCGTCTGGGTCTGAATTTACCCCTAAGTCTCTCTGAAATCAATGTCCCATCTCCCATGCCCCTCCAAGCTACTGGAGAGACTTGCCTACACCCGCCTCACACACTTTCTTCTCTCGCACTTATTGGACCCACTTCAGTCAAACTTTTATTCCCAACACTCCACAGAGACAGCACTGACTAAGGTAGTAAATGATCTGGTCACTACCAAGGCTAAAGGACATTACTCACTTCTTATTCCTCCAGATATCTCTCCTGCATGTGACACTGTGAGCACTCTCTTCTCTTACAGGGGGAGATATACTAAGACTTTACAGACTGTTCTTGAAAAACAACAGTGAGGAACTGATTGGTTGGTACTTTGGGCCTGATTCAGACCCACTCATGAGCGCTTAGCTCTCGCAAGCGGGTCGATTGGCAGGGCAGTGCGCGCGTGCTTGCCCCGGAGAGAACGAGAAATCACTCGCTCTGGCGCTCGTATCCAAAAGGGGCAGCTCTCCAATGATTAGTACATAGGCTACACAAACACCACAATCCCTAGGTCTTCAGGACACAGCCCTATCCTAGTTCTCATCCTACCTATCTAATCGCTCTTTCACTGTTCATTTCTCTGAATCTACCTCCTCTGCACCAGGGTTTAAAGTGGTCCTGAAGAGGTGGTGGAACTCATCTCCCCCAAGGCCTACACCCCCCCTCACCACCACTACTCTAGGCGGCAGATCCGTAACAAGACTTTTTGGTGCCCTGTGCAAGAAAGAGCATTGGCGCCCCCTTATTTTTCAAAGGGACATAATGCACTCAAAAAAGGGCCATGGCCTCATGGGGAAGGGCTAGGGAAGAGATAGGAGAGGCCAGGAGATGCTGGGGATAAATAGGGACATAATATAGTGCACCTGAGAGAGGGCCATGGCCTCATGGGGAAGGGCCAGGGAAGAGATAGGGGAGGCCAGAAGATGCCGGGGATAAATAGGGGCATAATATACTGCACCTGAGAGAGGGCCATGGCCTCATGGGGAAGGGCCAGGGAAGAGATAGGGGAGGCCAGGAGATGCTGGGGATAAATAGGGACATAATATAGTGCACCTGAGAGAGGGCCATGACCTCATGGGGAAGGGCCAGGGAAGAGATAGGGGAGGCCAGGAGATGCAGGGGATAAATAGGGACATAATATAGCGCACCTGAGAGAGGGCCATGGCCTCATGGGGAAGGGCCAGGGAAGAGATAAGAGAGGCCAGGGGATGCCGGGGATAAATAGGGACATTATATAGTGCACCTGAGAGAGGGCCATGGCCTCATGGGGAAGGGCCAGGGAAGAGATAGGAGAGGCCAGGAGATGCTGGGGATAAATAGGGACATTATATAGTGCACCTGAGAGAGGGCATGGCCTCATGGGGAAGGGCCAGGGAAGAGATAGGAGAGGCCAGGAGATGCAGGGGATAAATAGGGACATTATATAGTGCACCTGAGAGAGGGCCATAGCCTCAAACAGTGCCCCCTGCCCTGTGGTGCCCTGTGCCATGGCACTGGCCGCAGTACCCTAGTTACAGCCCTGAGTCTGACACCTAGTACTTCTCACTGTAATCCCCAGTCACTCATTGGCTGACTCACTGGTCTATGATCTGTATGTTCATAGGTGTGCACACATGGGATCCTGGGGGTGTCTGGCACACCCTAATGCTGGTCAGCTAAATATGAATTGGGTCATTGAAATTATGGAGTAGGGGGTATTGATGCAGATATAATATGGGGGAGATTGGGGCTACACAGCTAGTAACAGGAATTGTTTAAATGAAAATAAAGCCAGACACACGCCTTATTACAGAGTATCCCCCCTAGATTTCCTTGGATACACCCCATAATGTGTTGCGCATGCCTGTGATGTGTAGGCTGATACAGTAATGGATGAACTGCTCAGGGTGACTAAATTTACACTCACTGGAACTTTCCTACAGGGCTGGATCCGGCTGGACCCTATTTTGAATATACCCCTCCCCAGGTGCAGCTGAACCCTACAGATGCTGACTTTGTTGTCACCGACGGATCTTCCATCTTCCTCCATCTTGGTATAACCTCAATGTTCTATATTGGCACATGTGACCCAACTCTGAATAAGTAACACAACCCCCAATATGTAACGTATAAACAGAACAATGTCTTAAAATGGCTTCTTTACCACTTGCTCCAAACAGTACAATGCAATTAGTTTTTTTGCTGTAATCCTTTCCTCAATATTTTGGATTGAAAAGTTTTATTTTTAAATACATCAATTAGAAACCAAACAAAAGCAACAATAGACACCTCCCATTAATGTCAGGATACAAAGCTCCCTATATGATCTGTCACTTAGGAGAAGTAGCAACAATAGACACCTCCCATTAATGTCAGGAGATAGCTCCCTATATTGCATGATCTGTCACTTAGGAGATGTAGCAACAATAGACACCTCCCATTAATGTCAGGAGATAGCTCCCTATATTGCATGATCTGTCACTTAGGAGATGTAGCAACAATAGACACCTCCCATTAATGTCAGGAGATAGCTCCTTATATGATCTGTCACTTAGGAGATGTAGCAACAATAGACACCTCCCATTAATGTCAGGAGATAGCTCTTTATATGATGTCACTTAGGAGATGTAGCAACAATAGACACCTCTCATTAATGTCAGGAGATAGCTCCCTATATGATCTGTCACTTAGGAGATGTAGCAACAATAGACACCTCCCATTATAGTCAGGATACAAAGCTCCCTATATGACCTGTCACTTAGGAGATGTAGCAACAATAGACACCTCCCATTATAGTCAGGATACAAAGCTCCCTATTTGCTCTGTCACTTAGGAGATGTAGCAACAATAGACACCTCCCATTAATGTCAGGAGATAGCTCTTTATATGATTTCACTTAGGAGATATAGCAACAATAGACACCTCTCATTAATGTCAGGAGATAGCTCCCTATATGACCTGTCACTTAGGAGATGTAGCAACAATAGACACCTCCCATTAATGTCAGGAGATTGCTCCTTATATGATGTCACTTAGGAGAAGTAGCAACAATAGACACCTCCCATTAATGTCAGGAGATAGCTCCTTATATGATCTGTCACTTAGGAGATGTAGCAACAATAGACACCTCCCATTAATGTCAGGATACAAAGCTCCCTATTTGCTCTGTCACTTAGGAGATGTAGCAACAATAGACACCTCCCATTAATTTCAGGAGATAGCTCCCTATATGATCTGTCACTTAGGAGATATAGCAACAATAGACACCTCCCATTAATGTCAGGAGATAGCTCCTTATATGATGTCACTTAGGAGAAGTAGCAACAATAGACACCTCCCATTAATGTCAGGAGATAGCTCCTTATATGATCTGTCACTTAGGAGATGTAGCAACAATAGACACCTCCCATTAATGTCAGAATACAAAGCTCCCTATTTGCTCTGTCACTTAGGAGATGTAGCAACAATAGACACCTCCCATTAATTTCAGGAGATAGCTCCTTATATGATCTGTCACTTAGGAGATGTAGCAACAATAGACACCTCCCATTAATGTCAGGATACAAAGCTCCCTATTTGCTCTGTCACTTAGGAGATGTAGCAACAATAGACATCTCCCATTAATTTCAGGAGATAGCTCCCTATATGATCTGTCACTTAGGAGATATAGCAACAATAGACACCTCCCATTAATGTCAGAAGATAGCTCCTTATATGATCTGTCACTTAGGAGATGTAGCAACAATAGACACCTCCCATTAATGTCAAGAGATAGCTCCCTATATTGCATAATCTGTCACTTAGGAGCTGTTGCAACAATAGACACCTCCCATTAATGTCAGGAGATAGCTCCCTATATGATCTATCACTTAGGAGATGTAGCAAAAAAAATCAGATTCTAGACATCATTTTGTAGAATTATGGCAAGAATCTGAGTGTTATGGACAAAACCTAATTTTATTATTTTTAGAAAGCTTGATAAATGTCCCTATTAACATCTGTTAGAACTATTAAACCTGCAGTAAATGTACACTAGAGATACCTCATAAACACTGCCATTGTCTGAGGGTTAACGCAATACTAAGGTCCACAGCAGATGGCTCCCATAGTTTGAGCAGTGCTACAGTACAACGCCCTATAGGATTCTATGGTGGGGATGCATTGTGCCCGAAGGCCTCACGCTCCACAAAGCGTACAGTATCTTCCCAGAGCTTGGCTAGAGAAGCCTGTGGGCTCTTTGCAACAAACCAGAGAGGGATCCTTGTTATAGGTCCCTTGCATGGGCCGATGTACGTGCATTCAACCATTGGGTCAGGAACCAGGAATTCAAGTAATTGCCGGAGCTGTACCAGCAAGATACGGATAATAGTGTACATGTCAGCAGGCTATCCCGGAGGCGAGTATGCAAATATGGTCCTTAACATACATTTTGTAAATTCAGTAATTAAAATCGTACATGTTGTAAATGCAATAATTAAAACATCTCACCCTTACCTGTATCTTCAATTGTTTGCTCCATTCTTTCACTGACTTGTGCAATCAAAGGGGAATCATACCCCATTTCCCCTGGTATAATGATGGCAGTGATTAATGATGGGTTTGGAGGGCAATATGGGTTCCAAGTACAGGTGAAGGAATGATGAAACCAGTAAAGGAACTGTACAGCTCATAGCCTTCTGTGGGACTCTTTCTATTGTGGAATAATGTTATATACATGCAGAGAATACACCAATAAATAGAAGTGTGGCTGCTTTCTCAGACGCTATATTGTCACCTAGAGATGAGTAAGTAACTCACAGCTGTCCTGCACCATACTCTGCCACGACTCACTACATGGTTGGCTCCAGCTCTGCCACAACCAAGCTGCAGAGGGGAGACTCATGAATGGTCTGTCATTCTCTAGATTACGTAGTCCACAAATGGGTTTTCACAAATAGTGTTGAAGCCAAAGCAGAACTGGGCTGTCCTATTACTGTACTTGCCATCTCAATACCGTACTACGAAGTCATTCAACTGTCTTCTAGGAATAGTCCAGAGTAACAGACTCCTCTCCTCTGCTAGATCAGGGGTAGCTTTCTAATTTTATATGTCAACAGTTATTTGGATTCTCACCATTATACCATATACAGACACTATATACAAAAGTATCAGTGGTTATAATAGAGGCTAAACAATGTCTGTGGCTTTCCTTGTCCTTCACCTTTTCTTAGGATACAGATTTCTCAGGATATAAATGTGCTTCAGATCTGTGTACTGTTTGATGCAGCAGAACTAACCAGCAGGGTTCACCCACTATAGACCCAGACCTCGCTTGGTATGCAGGCCATGCTTGATGAAAGCAAATGTAGTATGAGGGTAGGAGCAGTGCAGCACATACTGGCAGAGGGACTGACCTTGCAGGTGCCACTCACCACATCCTGTAATGCCAGGAGTTGCCTGTCCCTGCACTAGTTAATGTGTTTTTTTCTGATGTTGTAATTTAATATGAAGGTCTTGGAGGCTTTGGAATGTTGGAACCAGCTGGTCATCTAGACTTCTATCCAAATGGAGGAGAACACCAGCCTGCATGTGACCGAATGCATATTAAGCATGGAGACATTGATCATCTGATTTATGGTACAGACGTCAGTCACTGTATTGGTGGCTGGTGATCTCGCAGGTGACAAGGGTTCTGATTGGCTGTCTGCTCTACCTTTCAGGAATTGAGGATAAGGTGCTGTGTAACCATGGAAGGAGCCACCAGCTTTTCACACACAGTATTGTCAGTCCTGGTGGGTTTATCAGTTACCCAGGTTCTTCGTACAGCGCTTTTCAGGATGTAAGTGGTGATAACAACATTGGAAATTTCCGCAAACAGGAGTGATAAAATGATAAAAGAGCTGGTGTAATGCGCTATATTGTATGCTCTAGTCTGACATTTGTCCATGAGAGAATTCCTCATATAAATCATTATAAGGAATTACTGAATGGACTCACATTATTGCCTTATATGGTATGGGAGCTCCTATATACTCCCCAGTGTGGTGCCTGTATATACTGATTCCACATGGCTATAAACATCGCTGAACAGACTGTCACTTATGAAACAATTATTGGTAGAATCTATGATGTTAATAATGGAGGTGTCAGCTGTGAGCAATGGAGGTTAGTCCACAGGACTGACAACATAACCAGGGATTGGTTTATTAACCGGTAGAAAGCAGGTGCAGAATAACACTGGGTTAAGCAGCATACAGAAGGTACAGGATGTAATATCTCCAGGTGTTGCCAGGAACGTATGGTGTTAATGCTGATTGGTATTGTAACAAGAATCACATAGACCGGGTAAAATCCATCAATAGCTGTATTACTCACCACAGGCAGGTACACAGGATACGTCAGTTTCACAGGCAAGATGTTACACAGTCTTCCAAACAGCAATATAGTTCTTCAGTGGATTTGCAGGTCCAGGACCCCTAACACTATTCACTCCCGAAGCCTATAACCTGGGCGACTATCTCACCATCAGGATCAATTTCCCCAGTGTCTCTGCAGCTCTTAAACCAGCCTCACACAGGTGTCTGCAATCAGCTGCCTTTCCAGACTCTGATTAAGGAAACACCTTCACTATGGACAGAGGAGAACGCATGGATAACCACGTATGCGCAGTACCGCACTTTGCCAAGTGGGGGGCTGTGCGTCTGGTGGTCCATAGTCCTTACCAAAAACTTGGCTTCCTGATTGGCCCTAGCTATCCCCTCCATGGTATAACCAGACCTAATGGGCATTATTCCTGGCCACAGATAATACCTGCAAAGCAGTTTACCTCACTCATGTAGCAAATGGTCTCTCCATTCTCTGGGAGCTGAGCAGGTCTTTGATACGATTGTTTTGTCTGTCATGTGCCCAGGGGTGCTGAGAGGGGGGGGAGCGGGTACAAACTACCCGGGCCTGGGCTTCCTAAGGGGCCCGGCAGGTGCCCAGGTATGACGCCGCCTCCCCTCCCTCACAGCAGTCCAGCACACAGCGTGTGGGGGAGACTGCTCGTGCAGCAGCCACAGCAGTCTCCTATGCCTGTGGGGGGGAGCGATCACACTGATCACACTCCCCCTGGCTCTGCACTGGGCTGAGGGGGTCAGAGCGCCCCCCTCGCTTCGTGGCGGTGACATTTGTTTTTTTTCAAAGGGGGCATGGCCACGCCTCCCGCGATAGGCTGCGCCCCCTGTTACCCGGGCCCGCCGTGGCTCTTGGTGGGCCTGCATGTGCCTTGTCCTACAGGCTTTTGGATTCTAATTAAAGAAAAAAGAAAAAAATATGTGAGACTCGTGAGTGCACTCTCGGGTGATTAAGAAAAAGAGAGGGCTGGGCTCAATGAGCAATAATGCGCATCCTCTGTTCTAATTAATACAGAAGTAATAACTTCTAGATTACTACATGACCCAGCAGCTTTATCAGGAATTTTTATTAACACTTTTTCCTAACTTTATACATCACTTCTTATATTTTATCAATCTTGTTATGTAATTTTTAAATGTATAAATAAAAGTTTTTTTTTATTATGATGCTAAAAATACCCCATATCATGAGAGCTCAGCCCCTCTCCCTCTTTCTTATTCACCCGAGAGTGCACTCACGAGTCTCACATATTTTTTCTTTTCTCTGTAATTAGTATACATTACGTGAGCAGGGCAGCACCACTTCCTTTATTTCTTTCTATTGAAAATGACTAGATCAATGTAACTAGGAAGAGTTGACTAATTATTGCAGAAATAGAAAACCAATATTAAGGGTGACAGAGGTTAAGGATTAATTCACAAGGTTCACAGGCAACACAGACTCCTGCTCCTCCCCCCCCCCCTCTCCTTTTTGCTGTAGAACTACTGGTCTCAGCATGGTAGCACCTATTATCATGTTTAATATTAGGATGTGCAGCCCAGCCCCTCCCATTTCCTGTGTGTGTGTATTTAAGGTACATTCTGAAGGTGAGACCCCTTCTTTGGGCTAGCACTCTTCCTGCCTGCCCCAGGTGATTTTAACTGGTATGGGTCCTTGCATTGCAGTGCACACATCTAATGGGCTCTATGATAGGTAAGACCTAGATAAATTAATTAGTGTGTTAGTATTAGAGATGTTAGGGACCCACCTGTATAAGGTTCACCGTGACGTGGTAGGTGGGCAAACATCCTTGGCCAAACATGTACTAAGAAACCTTACATTTAAAACCATGTTAATTATTGCAGTCTATTATAGATATTTTGATCATTTGTATTCTTGGTGCTTATAGTGTGCACCTGCTCCTACCCCCCCCCCCTCTCCTTTTTGCTGTAGAACTACTGGTCTCAGCATGGTAGCACCTATTATCATGTTTAATATTAGGATGTGCAGCCCAGCCCCTCCCATTTCCTGTGTGTGTGTATTTAAGGTACATTCTGAAGGTGAGACCCCTTCTTTGGGCTAGCACTCTTCCTGCCTGCCCCAGGTGATTTTAACTGGTATGGGTCCTTGCATTGCAGTGCACACATCTAATGGGCTCTATGATAGGTAAGACCTAGATAAATTAATTAGTGTGTTAGTATTAGAGATGTTAGGGACCCACCTGTATAAGGTTCACCGTGACGTGGTAGGTGGGCAAACATCCTTGGCCAAACATGTACTAAGAAACCTTACATTTAAAACCATGTTAATTATTGCAGTCTATTATAGATATTTTGATCATTTGTATTCTTGGTGCTTATAGTGTGCACCTGCTCCTACCCCCCCCCCCCTCTCCTTTTTGCTGTAGAACTACTGGTCTCAGCATGGTAGCACCTATTATCATGTTTAATATTAGGATGTGCAGCCCAGCCCCTCCCAACACAGACTCCCACCTATTGTGTGAGCTGATGGAGAAGCAGACTGTAATGGTTTCCTCTCCCCATACACAATCTTCTGGTGTCAATGGAAAACAGGCCTAATACAACTACTTACAAATTCAGGGTTTTCATTTTTACATGGGATGATTGTTCCACAGCATATAACCTCCTGACTTATTTATAGAATAACAGCACTCTCTGCCTAGATCATAACCCCCCATCTTTTCTACTCGGCCCTGGACTTTTACCCGCCATGTATTTTACAAAGCTCTAGGATCACTAATTCATTCCTCCTGAAACATTCTTAGCACTTCGATCAAGGAAATTAGATACTTTATGGCTGTGTAGGTGTAATATAAAAATATTGATATTAGGACATTGGGAGCTAGTTACATAGGCTTGTGTGGCGGAATAGCTTATACTTGTCTCTTCTCCTCCTCCCCAGGGTGCTGGGTTCCCATGTACCAATGGAAGCTGTGCAATGATGGGATACTACGCAGAACTTTATCTCAGAGACCCAACTACCAGCCAGAAGTTTTACTTGAACACAGGAAATGCTGAGAACTTTCTGCGTAAGTTCTACATGAGGAAACCATGGGAGGGACAAACTGGTGGCGGGTGTCAGTGTGGACTACATCCATCTGACAAGTGTAGTGGTTTCCCTGAATGATGCAGACTGGGGATATAGTGTGTGTGTGTGTGTGTGTGTGTGTGTGTGTGTGTGGGGTGACAGCCTGTAGCTGTGAGCACACAAAGATACATCACTCTATACAAGACCATAGCGGTTATGAACCGATCAGTAGGTGTGAAGCCTTTAGTTGAGGGATAATCGGGGATAAACTGATACACAGAGGCTACATAATACAATGGGTGAGGGGGCACTGTACCTAACAGGGGGATGTTGATAAACCCATTCCCCTACCCTTGAGACCATTCAAGTTGCATGTCTGATCAAGTGTGGTACCCCTGGTTTAGGTATTAGAATCCTCTGCAATCAGACGTGGGCACCTACAAGGAACAGGTACAAGGTGTGATCAGAGAGGCAAAACCTAGTTGTGAGTTTGCCCCTGTTTCATAGACACAATGACAATGTATTCTCAGGTACAATGATATTTTATTGTATAGGTCAAGAAATTTGCTTTATACAAACAAATATTAGAATGTCATATTGCTGTAACCAATAGTGTCATACAGGAAAAGGGGAAGAAGATTGATTGCACAGGAAAACAGTTAATTCTAACGATCTAATTATAGATTTATTGGATACACGTATCTAGGTATATTTCAAAAACTGGAGGTGCATCCCAGGAGTAAATATTATCAAGGTTTAGAAGAGGAGAGAAAAAAAAGAAAAGACTCCTATCAGGGAACACTCCTGTACTGTATTGATGGCTACAAAATTAGTATTGGAGAAATAGGACAAACTGATTACATCTAAGTGAGATCATGATCATATGTGAAATTTACATTAATGTCTCAATTAGCAGACAGACCACCATATATTTACCCATCTAATATATCTGAAATAGATGTATTGATGTTGATATTAAAACTAAAGTTTATTAAATTCTTAAAATGAAACATAGACACTCGAAAGCAACTTATTATACAAAGACAGCATAGATAAATAAGAACATTAATAGTGTATGATACACTATATCTATTACCAGTGATCCACTATATCCAGGTCTATTTGACAGTACTGGAAGTATAGATATAAATATTTGCTAATGATATACACAATTGAAATCGACAATTCATCGAAATGCCACCCTAAATAGTACACATGCGATACTTCACTAATCACAGAAACCATGCATATGGTGCTGGGGGTATAGTTATAAATATATGGACAATTGGAATAGATAATTCATCAAAGTACCACCCTACCTAGTACACATATTAAGATGCAATATTTCAATGATCACAGGAAACATACATATGGTATGTCTAGTGAAAGTAGTCCCTCAATAATCCACCGGAACCAGTGAAAAAATAATACATAGGATGATCCCACCACAGCCTTCTAATGTGATATTAGTTAATAAAGGTGTAATGTACTGTTATCTAGGGTAGGATATTCTAAGGTTGAGTGGATCCACCTGTATATTTAGATATACAAATAACATATAAATATAAAAAACATGTATCACAATTGACATACAAATACAAAACTAAAGGCGAAATAATAAACAAATACATACAACATGCAAAAGGTATAATGATACCACAATATTAAAATGCTGAACACCACGGATACCACCTATATATATATATAATATGGAGGTTATTAGAGGCGTCCCTCTATTCCGATCTGGGAGAGTACATATGGTACTAAATATTTTCCTGATGTAGATACAGGTATAGAGTGGTGTGCTTATATGCCCAGGATCTGCTGTTGCTGGTCTTAGATATTAGAGGACAGGGAATGAGAGTCCCAGGAACTGGCACCAGAAATTAGAGAGCTGCTTCCGCTGTTACAGCCCAGTCTCACCTGTATCCCTGTTGCCGTACAGCAGCGCAGGAAATCCAGGCAGCTGGCTATAATGAGAGAGCAGGAAACAGTAGAAGGAAGAAAGTACCTGCCAATATTATCCCCCTTCTGTATGATCGTCCGTGGTGCAGGGGTCCAGAGTGCGCACTGTGGAGCCCACCAGCAGGCTGTCTGACACGTGTTTCGCAGGGGCTTTATCAAAGGAAGCTTCTCATTATAGCCAGCTGCCTGGATTCCCTGCGCTGCTGTACGGCAACAGGGATACAGGTTAGACTGGGCTGTAACAGCGGAAGCAGCTGTCTAATTTCTGGTGCCAGTTCCTGGGACTCTCATTCCCTGTCCTCTAATATCTAAGACCGGCAACAGCAGATCCTGGGCATATAAGCACACCACTCTATACCTGTATCTACATCAGGAAAATATTTAGTACCATATGTACTCTCCCAGATCGGAATAGAGGGATGCCTCTAATAACCTCCATATTATATATATATATAGGTGGTATCCATGGTGTTCAGCATTTTAATATTGTGGTATCATTATACCTTTTGCATGTTGTATGTATTTGTTTATTATTTCGCCTTTAGTTTTGTATTTGTATGTCAATTGTGATTAGGGGTGTGCACCGGCCACTTTTTGTGTTTTGGTTTTGGATCTGGATCTTTCTTCGTGTTTTGGATCTGGATTGGTTTTGCCAAAACCACCCTTCCGTGTTTTGGGTTCTGGGTTTTGTGTTTTGGATCTGTATTTTTTTGAAAAAAAGCTTAAAAACAGCTAAAATCACAGAATTTGTGTGTTTTTCTGCTCCTATGGTATTATTATTAACCTCAATAACCTTAATTTCCACTCATTTCCAGTCTATTCTGAACACCTCACACCTCACAATAGTGTTTTTATGTCCAAAAGGTTGCACCGAGGTAGCTGGATGACTATGCTAAGCGACACGAGTGGGCGGCACAAACACGTGGTCCATCTAGGAGTGACACTGCAGTGGCAGACAGGAAGGCAGTTTGAAAAACTAGGCCCCAAACTATACATAATGCAAAGAAAAAAAAGAGGTGCAAGATGGAATTGTCCTTGGGCCCTCCCACCCACCCTTATGTTGTATAAACAGGACATGCACACTTTAACAAACCAAACATTTCAGCGCCAGGGTCTGCCACACGACTGTGGCTGAAATGATTGGTTCGTTTGGGCCCCCACAAAACAAGCTGGCAATTAATCTGTCCCTGCACAAACTGGCTCTACGGAGGCAAGATGTCATCCTCATCCTCCTCATCCACCGATTCCTCACCCTCTTCAGTGTTGTGTACATCCTCATCCTCACAGAGTATTAATTCGTCCCCGCTGGAAACCACAACCACAGGTCCCTCTGTACGTTCTGGAGGCTGGTCTCCCTGGAAGAGTTGATAATTCATTTTATGAACATCATCTTCTCCACATTTTGTGGAAGCAACCTCCTACGCCTTTCGCTGACAAGGTTCCCGGCTGCACTAAACACTCTTTCGGAGTACACACTGGAGGGGGGGCAACTCAGGTAAAATAGAGCCAGTTTGTACAGGGACCTCCAAATTGCTTCTTTTTCCTGCCAGTACAGGTACGGACTGTCTGACATGCCTACTTGGATGCTGTCACCGATGTAATCCTTTAACAGACAGATGCACGCTTGTCGCTGCTGCTTTGAGGATGCAAGTGCGGCTACAGCCCACACAATTCACAAAGACAGAAAAAAGAAGAAGAATATTTTTATTGTTTGTGTAGCACACTTTGAGGGTGTCACCACCCTTTAACAGACAGACTCACGCTTGTCGCTGCTGCTTTGAGGATGCAGGTGGAATCTAGACGGGATTTGGAAACGGGGACACACTACCTCCATCAATTCTCTAGATCCCACTGCACTAATGGCGGATACCGGACGCACGTCTAACACCAACATAGCAGTCAAGGCCTCAGTTATACGTTTTGCTTCAGGATGACTGCTGTCGTACTTCATCCTCATCGCTAGGGACTGTTGGAGGGTCAATTGTTTAGTAAAAGTAGTGATGTTCCTACTTCCTCTCTGGGATGATGAACAACTCCCAGCAGCAGCAACAGCACTAGGAGGAAGTGGTTCTTGATCTTTCCCTATTTTATTTTTATCGGAGAAAGTTTGGTCCTCCATTTATGTTATATTGATATATACGTGCGGCTAAAGCACACACAAACACAGAAAATATTTTTTTATTTTTGCCGGAGAGTAGTGCACTTTGTGGGTTACACCACCCTTTAAGAAATGAGCCAGCCGGCTCTTTACTTATGGGACACAGGCGCACGCTTGGCGCTGCTCTTTTGTTGATGCACGTGCAGCCACAGTGCACACAATTCACAAACACAGAAAATATATATTTTTTTGGTTTGGACTGGAGTGTACTTTGGGGGTTACAGCACCCTTTAACGGTCAAGCCAGCCGGCCCTTTACTTATGACACAGGCGCACGCTTGGCACTACTTTGTTGATGCACGTGCGGCTACTGCGCACACAATTCACAAACACAGAAAATAATTATTTTTTTGGTTTGGACTGGAGTGTACTTTGGGGGTTACAGCACCCTTTAACGGTCAAGCCAGCCGGCCCTTTACTTATGACACAGGCGCACGCTTGGCACTACTTTGTTGATGCACGTGCGGCTACTGCGCACACAATTCACAAACACAGAAAATAATTATTTTTTTGGTTTGGACTGGAGTGTACTTTGGGGGTTACAGCACCCTTTAATGGTCAAGCCAGCCGGCCCTTTACTTATGACACAGGCGCACGCTTGGCACTACTTTGTTGATGCACGTGCGGCTACTGCGCACACAATTCACAAACACAGAAAATAATTTTTTTTTTGGTTTGGACTGGAGTGTACTTTGGGGGTTACAGCACCCTTTAACGGTCAAGCCAGCCGGCCCTTTACTTATGACACAGGCGCACGCTTGGCACTACTTTGTTGATGCACTTGCGGCTACTGTGCACACAATTCACAAACACAGAAAATATATTATTTTTTTAGCACTTGGGGGGAGCATCCCTGATGGACAGAGCACTCCCTGGACAACACTACAGCACCCCTTTAGACTGGGACACTGCACAGGACTTTGGAGTGGACACAGCCCCTATGGAGAACTGACTGCACAACACAGTCCAGCCAGTCCCTATGGACTTTGAAGTAGTGGACACAGCCCCTATTAACAACAGCAGCACAGCACAACACAGCCAGCCCCTATGGACTTTGAAGTAGTGGACACAGCCCCTATTAACAACAGCAGCACAGCACAACACAGCCAGCCCCTATGGACTTTGAAGTAGTGGACAACAGCAGCACTACACTACACTACACTACAGTACACTACACAGCCCAGCCAGCCCTAACTCCCACCCTCCCTCTTCACTGTCCACAGCCGAGTGAGAAAATGGCGCCGACGCGGGTACCTTATATAGGATCCAAAACCCGCAAGACTCGGAAGGCGGGATGATGACGTTTTGCCTCGATTTCAGATCCGAGTCAGGCGGGAAAAGTCGAGCCTGACTCGGATCGGACTCGGATCGGGGGGGCTCGGGGGGTTCGGATTTCAGAAATCCGAACCCGCTCACCCCTAATTGTGATACATGTTTTTTATATTTATATGTTTATTTGTATATCTAAATATACAGGTGGATCCACTCAACCTTAGAATATCCTACCCTAGATAACAGTACATTACACCTTTATTAACTAATATCACATTAGAAGGCTGTGGTGGGATCATCCTATGTATTATTTTTTCACTGGTTCCGGTGGATTATTGAGGGACTACTTTCACTAGACATACCATATGTATGTTTCCTGTGATCATTGAAATATTGCATCTTAATATGTGTACTAGGTAGGGTGGTACTTTGATGAATTATCTATTCCAATTGTCCATATATTTATAACTATACCCCCAGCACCATATGCATGGTTTCTGTGATTAGTGAAGTATCGCATGTGTACTATTTAGGGTGGCATTTCGATGAATTGTCGATTTCAATTGTGTATATCATTAGCAAATATTTATAACTATACTTCCAGTACTGTCAAATAGACCTGGATATAGTGGATCACTGGTAATAGATATAGTGTATCATACACTATTAATGTTCTTATTTATCTATGCTGTCTTTGTATAATAAGTTGCTTTCGAGTGTCTATGTTTCATTTTAAGAATTTAATACATTTTAGTTTTAATATCAACATCAATACATCTAATTCAGATATATTAAATGGGTAAATATATGGTGGTCTGTCTGCTAATTGAGACATTAATGTAAATTTCACATATGATCATGATCTCACTTATACCCCTTTTACACCGGAGCTAAAACCCGGGTTTTTGAAGGGTTAACCCGGGCAGCTCCCTGGTGTAAAAGGGGAGAGGGTTGGATCGCCGGGTCGAGTGACCCGGCAATCCAACCCAGGTAACTAGCAGGGTTTAACATGGGAACAGCGCACTCTGGGTCACGAAGACCTGGAGTGCGCTGCTAGCCAGCCGATTGGCCCGGCTTCAGTGGCGCTTGGAGATTACGTCATCTCCAAGCGTCCACTTTCACTCCGCAAAAGCCGGGTCTATGCAGACCCGACTGCGGTGTGAGCGGCGCTGACTCGGGAATATCCCGAGTCAGTGCCGGCAAAATTCCGGGTCTGATCCGGATAGGAACTTTGTTCCAACTCCGGGTCAGACCCAGAATTTAGGTGTAAAAGGGGTATTAGATGTAATCAGTTTGTCCTATTTCTCCAATACTAATTTTGTAGCCATCAATACAGCACAGGAGTGTGCCCTGATAGGAGTCTTTTCTTTTTTTTTTCTCCTCTTCTAAACCTTGCTTTAACTAATAGCACAGGATATGTGCTTGTATTAGATTGTACCAAAAAACACCCCTTATGTATCAATTTTATCTTTTTCTATTCAATACTGATTGGAGGCGATACCACGCACAACTATAGAAAATAAAGAGTCATCATATGCAGTGCACATAGTAATAGTATATATATATATACTAATACTATGTGCACTGCATATGGCAGCTAATTTCTATAGCTGTGCGTGGTAGCACCCCCTATCAATATTGAACAGAAAAAGATAAAATTGATTATTATGTCACGGTCTGATTGTTTTGTAGATCTGGCTCAGGCCCCCTGGGTCTAGCCGATGTGCATGTAAGACAAGGTGACTTGATCCAGCTCTGTCTCATGAGTGACAGCAGGAGGCTAGCAACCAATGCCAGTGTAGGAACCACAGACTTATGATATGCAAGGATACTAAACTGGAACCAAGGTGATTACCCCCTCGCTTAGTGACCGCAAGAGCCCAACTAGAACAGGGAAATGCTCCAGCACTAGAGAGACCCCGGGATCTAAGGATAGCACTGTACTGGCATATAGGAACTCAGGATAGCACTGTACTGGCATATAGGAACCCAGAAATCAGGAGTCTTATGTGTCTCCAACTTTCATGCTGGGAATAATTCTACGTTTTTTGTCAGCTTGAATTTTGTAATGTTTGGTAGACTTAAGCAGGGCCTCTCTCACGTGACACTAGTTATCCACAAAGTTTCGGACAAATTGTCCAGAGGCAGGAGCAGTTTCTGCTGGAAGAGGTGTGGTAGAACTCTAGGATGCAGCCCACAAACTGGAAACAATGGAGTAGAAGATGAAGGCTCATGATGATATTGGTTATGAGCAAATTGAGCCCACGATAGTAATTGGACCCAGTCATCCTGTGAAGAAGAATGAACCTTCGTAAAAAAGGCTGTAGATTCTGATTCATTCTCTCCGTTAGACTGTGGATGGTATGCAGATGAGAAATTGAGTTTGATTTGTAGACTTTGACATAATGAATGCCAGAATTTGGCCCCTCTATCTGACACGATATCCTCAGGACGTCCATGCAGTCTGAACATTTCCTTAACAAACAACTGTGCAAGAAATGTAGCAGTTGGAAAATCACGGAGTGGAATGAAATGTGACATTTTGGAAAATCTATCAATCACTACCCAAATAGTAGTGAAACCATCACAACTGGATAGGTAGAAGTTCCCCGGCTGAACCCAGTCTTGAACCTTTGTGTTGAGCACAGATGGCACATGTTGATATGAATTGCTGGACATCTTGCAGTAGTGAGGGCCACCAATAACGTCTGGAAATAAAAGCATAAGTTTTATGTACCCCAGCATGTCCAGCAAATTTTCGAGCAATGAGCCCACTGTAACAACTTTTTTCTCAAGTTCTCAGCCACTAAAGTTTTGCCTAAAGGAGGAGTGTCTTCTGGTTTACTGACTGCAATGCTCAGGGGTGAGAATGGGCTATGGTTGTGAAGACTCAGGAGTTCCTTCCTCCATCATGGACCATGACAGAGCATCAGCCTTACAGTTCTTATTCCCTGGACGAAATCTGACTCATAAGACAAAACGGGAGATAAACAGAGCCCATCTGGCCTGTCGAGGATTCATACATTGTGCTGACATGAAATACAACAAATATTTGTGGTCAATAAGAACAGTCACTGGGTAACAAGCTCCTTCTAGAAGATGTCACCACTCTTCCAAGGCAAACAGTTCTTGGTCACTGATAGCATAATTTCTTTCAGCAGGAAAACATTTCTGAGAAAAAAAATCCACATGGATGCCATAGATCATCAGAAGATTTTTGTGAGGGAACTGCTCTTACTCCTACGAATGATACATCCACTTCCAAGAGAGAAGGACTGTCAATCTCAGGCTGTTTCAGGATAGGAGCTGAAATAAATGCTTGTTTCAACTGTTGGAAGGCCAATTGAGCCTCTTCAGGCCATTTAGCAGGTTTAGTCCCTTTTTTTGTTAGTGCTGTGATGGGAGCAACAACAGTAGAATATCCCCAAACACATTTTCGGTAGTAGTTTGCAAAACCCCCAAAATTTTGTATTGCTGATAAAATAGATGGCTGTGGCCAATTCAGAATGGCTTGCCCTTTCTCAGGATCCATGGCCTGACCAGTTCCAGAAATAATATATCCCAAGAATGGAATGAATGGGGTCTCAAATGTGCACCCTTCCATTTTACAATACAATTGATTGTGACTAAGGGCAAAATTTCCTAAGCGGCGGGTTCTAAACCCCGGTGGTTTGGTGGCAGTTTGACGGCAGGTTCTATTCTGTTCTAAACGACAGCCCTGTTCTATTTTATGTTTTGACGGTGGTTTGGCGGCAGTTTTGCTATCTGCAGATTTACTAATGCCAAAACTGCTGCAAAACTGCCGTCAAAACACATTTTAGAATAGAATAAAACAGGTCTGTCATTTAGAAACTGCTGCAAAACCTCCACCAAACCCCCGGGGTTTACAACAGAATAGAACCCACTGTCAAACCACCACCAAACCACCGGGGTTTAGAACCTGCTGCTTAGTAAATTTTGCCCTAAGTTTCTGAAGTTCTTCCTTCACATGACACTGACATCAGAAGAAAAATATATTGTCCAGATATACTACCACAATCTTGTACAACAAATCACAAAAAAATTAATTCACAAAGTTCTGAAAAACTGCGGGTGCATTACTTAGACCGAATGGCATCACGAGATTTTCAGAATGACCGTCTCTGGTATTGAACACTGTTTTCCATTCATCACCTTGTCAAATACATATCAGATTGTTTGCACCTCATAAATCCAATTTTGTAAAGATTGTGGCTCCTTTGACCCTGTCAAATAATTCCATTATAAGTGGCAACGGGTATCTGTTGTTCATGGTTATTTCATTGAGACCTCAATAATCGGTGCATGGACGTAATCCTCCATCTTTTTTCTTTACAAAAAAGAATCCTGCACCAGAGCAGACCAATCGATGTGTGGGTTATGATAATGCAACTATGGATAAACCAAAACAATTGGACTAGTAGACTTTTTTCCAACTGTCTCTATCTGAACCCGATATCTGCACGATTACAAATGGTAATGAGATTGTTCAGGTTAGCAGGTAATTCCTTGGATGCAAGTTCATCTATTACTTTATCATATAGGCCTTGCCAAAAAACTGTTACTAAAGCCTCATTGTTCCAAGATAATTCAGAAGATAATGTCCTGAAATGAATGACATACAGGTATTGCCCCACAGTTTGATGACCTTGTTTCAGTCGCAAGATGTCTGATTCAGCTGAAGAGGATCTTCCGGGTTCATCAAATATCTTGCGGAACATAGAAATCCGGAAATATCTGCAAGTACAGGATCCAATCTCTCCCACAGTGGTGAAGCCCAGTAAAAGGCTACTGTAGTAGTGAGATGATGTAAGCAGGCTTAGATTTTTCAGTGGGAAAATTCGGAGGTAGTCCCTGTGTTACTGCATGATTTGTTAATGCATTGCTTCTTGTCTATTAACACGTTCGGTCAGACATGGCGTCCTCCCTTGGGGTATGTTCCCCTGCCCGATCCATTGGGCCTGAACAATCTGTCACGGTTTGATTATTTTGTAGATCTGGCTCGGGACCCCTGGGTCTAGCCATTGTGAATGTAAGACATGATGGCTTGATCCAGCTCTGGCTCATGAGTAACAACAGGAGACTAGTCACTAATGGCAGTGTAGGAACCACAGACTTGTGATATGCAAGGATGCTAAACTGGAACCAAGGTGTTTACCAAGCTCACTGGGCACTCCCTCGCCTAGTGACCAAACGAGGCCAACCAGACCAGGGATAGGCTCCAACACTAGAGAGACCCCGGGAACTTAGGATAGCATTGTAGTGGCAGATAGGAACTCAGATCAGGAATCAGAATCATGTATCCAGGGTACAAGCTGAGGAACTTGAAACCCTGGCACCGTTTTGACTCAAGACCTGGAACACCACCACCGAGCTACAGGATTCCAGGAGAGCCGGTCAAAGCATCCACACTTCTGAAGCCTTATCCGACACCTATTCCTATACCACACAAGCAGAGGTCCCGCAGTGAGATCGCGGCAATCTAAGACGCGGCAGCCGGACAGACAATCTAACCATCATACCTACAGTGTAAAGGAATATACAACACACAGCTCCTATTCATTGTGTTTCCCATAACTGACTTGCCTGCATAGTGCATACTAATGAGCCTCACAACACATCATCAGGAAACTTGATGACTTGATACCTTGGATCATAATCCAACTAATTGTTTCTTCATTTATCCAGTGACTCTGGTTTTGTTGGATTATGGACAAATACTTGTGCAAATGCACAAATAATACAGGTATATTGTCTTTAATCACAGATCAATATTATAACACACTGTAAGCCCAGGATGCACTTCTCCTCCTGTGGACAGCATTAGATACAGGTCCGGTCACCGGTACTCAGGGATACAATCCTGGGTCCTCACTTCGGGGTCCTCTGGTCATTGCATCAGGCATTGCCTCTCACCACTGGCGCTGATCCAGGAACTGCTGCTCTCACACTTTTCTGCACTGGGGTCCTCAGGTCCTGGTGAAAATCTACTGCGCCGTTTTTATTCCTCCATGGTCAACAGGGGTCTTCTGTGGTATCTGGAGGGGAAATCTTCCTTTGCTCCATCAGTCTCCACTGCATCCTTCATGCATTCTTTACCTGTGGGGTACTCTAGGCCCACTGCCAGACAGGCCTTGTATTGCCTGCGTTCTGACGATCCATAAGCCAGAGTCCTTCTGGACTGATTTCTATCCCGCACTTAGGATTCTAATTGATAGGGGTCCTCTCAGGACTTTGCCACTTTCAGGATACTCCATTCTTTAGCCCCATCAGCGGCCATGGGTCCCATTCTCAGGTGGGGAGTGTTCCTCAGGCCCTGATGGTAGCAACCATCCTGCTCCAGCGGTCAGATGTGGTCCTCACTTCAGCCGGTGTCAACTCCTCAGGTGCACTGCTCTGTGACCAGGGGCAGATTGGGCGTTAAAGTCACCGGGCACTTTCCCGGGAGGCCGGCCAGACTTTGGGGCTGAATGTTGCACCTGGCCCAGCCCCCGATCGCTCGTCACTGACTCACCATTCGTGGATGACAGGCACTTGGCAGCCACTATCAGTGCCTGTCACTGGCCCGCAGCGCAGACGTGGAGGTGCTGTCTCCTATCTGAGGTTTTGGAGGCACAGCTCCTCCTCGGTCACCACTCCCCGGCCCACCCTGACAAATCTGCGCAAGGGAATGGCAGAAGGAGGCGCTGGCGCCTTATGGTAAGCCAGACAATTTATTTAAATTCTAATTTTACTGCCAGAGGGGCCAAAAAAAATGACTGTGTGCTGCAGAAATTCAGTGCTGCTTCAATATAGCTCACTGTGGGCTCTATTTACTACAATCCGCATATTGAATGCAGATTGTAGTGTGATATTACCGAGTGAATTCGCATTGCGAATTCAGGCAATATCACAGGGATTTACTACAAATCCCTTGCAGGGACAGAGCTTGCGATAAAGCTCTTTCCCTGCTAATCCCCTCCGCACACTAGTCACAGTATTTTTGCAAAAAATACCATGACAAAGTGCCTGCGCATGCGCCGACCGACCGTCGCTGCTACTCCCCGGTGCTAAGCCCCACCCCTGTTGTTAAGCCCCACCCCCCATGATCGCGGACCCCCCGCTACCCCCCCACAATCCCCCCTCCCTTAATAGCACTTACCTGCAGTCATCGGTGCTCCGGTGATGTCTTCCATGCCTCCGGTCAGCTGATATCCCATACTGCACTGGGACCCGATCACCTGATGACCGGGCCCCAGTACACCATGGGAGACCAGCTGACCAGAGGGGAGTTATCACCGGAGCCCCGATCACTGGTCCCTGGAGTCAGATCATTTTTTTTTTTACTTTGGCGTTATTATCACAGGGCTTTCCCCGGTATTTTTTCACAATTTATTTTTAGTTACTTTGATCGGATCACATTTCCCACAGTTATGGGAAATGCGATCTGATTACTAAAAATAAGTGATACTTAGGGGTTGGAGTAGAATTTTACGAATTCTACTCCAATTGCCCTGTAATAACTATAGGTGATACTAACATAATGTGACAAGGGTGTGACAACACAAAGCAGCCTTTATCACTTTATTTTACTAAAAATAATGATAATAAATAGGGCCCTATTTGTGTAAATAATCTCCACTGGTCTGTAACAGGGGATGGGGCGCACATTGCAATGATGAGCTGTTCTGTGTCTTCTCTACTACAAGTGCATTGCTGTATGGAAATGAAGGCTGAGGGAGCTACATGTTCATTCATCATTCGTATTTTTTACTTTTCTAGGGCATAAAACACTAATGTCTGCTGTCCACAGGGTGATGGTCTCTTCTTCTAAGTTACTGACGTCTAATATCTTCTTACCTACTAACTTCATTACCATCTATTGGATAAATGACTCTACAGCTGCTACTAATTTCCCTTTACTAAATCTATTTAGGGGGCTATTTATCATTAAATATTTGTGGCATATTCCCAGAAAAACACCTGTTATCAGGGGAGAGACTCCAATATTTAGTATCCCCCGGATGTATCATGGAGGGATCACAGCAGCTATCTCCAATACCTGCTGTGATCCCTCCTTTCCCGCTAGCAGCCGCATCACCCACAGGTTTCTATGGGGATGCGATGTTGTATTTACCAACTTCAGGAAACACCGACGGATGAGATAGCGGCATCCTGATGGTTCAAATCCCGACAGGGGAATGGTAAGTAATGATCCCCTGTCCTATTTACCCCTTAACCCTCCTTTCCTGCACCCTTATACTAACCCTCCCTACTACGCTCCCTAACCCTAACTCTCCCGGTAAGTGCCTAACCCTAACCCTCCCCCATTAGTGCATAACCTGACCCTCCCCCCTTAGTGACTTACCCTCCCCCCTTAGTCCCTAACCCTCTTCCCATAGTGCTTAACCGTAATCCTCCCCCTTAGTGTCTTACCCTCCCCTCTTAGTGCCTAACCCTCTCCCCTTAGTGCCTAACCCTAATCTTCCCCCCTTAGTGTCTTACCCTCCCCCCTTAGTGCCTAACCCTAATCCTCCCCCCTTAGTGTCTTACACTCCCCCCTTAGTGCCTAACCCTAACCCTCCCTCCTTACTGCCTAAACCTAACCCTCCCCCCTTAGTGCCTAACCCTAACCCTCCCCCCATTGTGCCTAAACCTAACCTTCCCCTCTTAGTGCCTAACCCTAACCCTCCCCCTTAGTGTCTTACCCTCTCCCCTTAGTGCCTAACCCTAATCCTCCCCCCTTAGTGTCTTACCCTCCCCCCTTAGTGCATAACCCTAATCCTCCCCCCTTAGTGCCTTAACCTAACCCTCTCCCCTTAGTGCCTAACCCTAATCCTCCCCCTCAGTGTCTTACCCTCCCCTCTTAGTGCCTAACCCTAACCCTCTCCCCTTAGTGCCTAAACCTAATCCTCCCCCCTTAGTGTCTTACCCTCTCCCCTTAGTGCCTAAACCTAATCCTCCCCCCTTAGTGTCTTACCCTCCCCCCTTAGTGACTAAACCAAACCCTCCCCCCTTAGTGCCTAACCCTAACAATCCCCCCTTATTGACTAACCCTAACCCTCCCCCCATAGAGCCTAACCCTAACCTTCCCCTCTTAGTGGCTAACCCTAACCCCTCCCCCCTTAGTGCCTAACTCTAACCCTCCCCCCTTAGTGTCTAACCCGAACCCTCCTTCCTTAGAGCCTTACCCCCCATAGTGCATAACCATAACCCTCCCCCCTTAGTGCCTAACCCTCCCCCCTTAGTGCCTTACCCTAACCGTCCCCCTTTAGAGCCTAACCCTAACCCTCCCCCCTTAGTGCCTAACCCTAACGCTCCCTCCTTACTGCTTAACCCTAACCCTCCCTCCTTAGAGCCTTACCCCCCATAGTGCATAACCATAACCCTCCCCCCTTAGTGCCTAACACTAACCTTCCCCCCTTAGTGCGCTACCCTCCCCACTTAGTGCCTAACCCTTACCCATCCACCTTAGTGCCTAACCCTGACCTCCCCACTTAGTGCCTAACCCTAACCATCCCCCCTTATTGACTAACCCTAACCCTCCCCCCTTAGAGCCTAACCCTAACCTTCCCCTCTTAGTGGCTAACCCTAAGCCCTACCCCCTTAGTGCCTAACTCTAACCCTCCCCCCTTAGTGTCTAACCCTAACCCTCCCCCTAAGTGCCTAACCCTACCCCTCCCCCCTTAGTGCCTAACCTATCCCCATTAGTGCCTAACCCTCCCACCCAAGTGCCTTACCCTAACCGTCCCCCTTTTTACTGCCTAACCCTAACCCTCCCCCCTTAGTGCCTAACCCTAACGCTCCCTCCTTAGTGCCTAACCCCAACCCCTCCCCCTTAGTACCTAAACCTAACCCTCCCCCCTTAGTGCCTAACCCAAACCCTCTCCCCTTAGTGCCTAACCCAAACCCCTCCCCCTTAGTGCCTTTCCCTATCCCCTCCCCCTTAGTGCCTAACCCTATCCCCTCCCCCCTTAGTGCCTAACCCTAACCCCGCCCCCCTTATTACCTACCCCTAACCCTCTCCCCTTAGCACCTAACCCCAAACCCTCCCCTCTTAGTGCCTAACCCTATCCCCACCCCCTTAGTGCCTTACCCTAACCCTCTCACCTTAGTGCGTAACCCCAACCCCTCCCCCCTTAGTGCCTAATCCTAACCCTCCCCCCTTTGTGCCTAATCCCAACCCCTCCCCCCTTAGTGCCTAACCCTCCCCCCTTAGTGCCTAACCCTCCCAACTTAGTGCCTAACCACAACCCTTCCCCCCTTAGTTCCTAACCCTAACCCTCCCCCCTTAGTGCCTAACCCTAACCCTAAACCTCCCCCTTATTGCCTAACCCTCCTCCCATAGTGCCTAACCCTATCCCCTCCCCTCTTAGTGCCTACCCATATCCCCTCCCCTTAGTGCCTAACCTTATCCCCTCCCCCCTTAGTGCCTTACCCTAACCCGCCCCCCTTAGTGCCTAACCCCAACCCCTCCCCCCTTAGTGCCTAATCCTAACCCTCCCCCCTTAGTGCCTAATCCCAACCCGTCCCCCCTTAGTGCCTAACCCTCTCCCCTTAGTGCTTAAACCCAACCTTCCCCCCTTAATGCCTAACGCCAACCCCTCCCCCCTTATTGCCTTTCCTTATCCCCTCCCCCTTAGTGCCTAACCCTACCCCCTCCCCCCTTAGTGCCTTTCCTTATCCACTCCCCCTAAGTGCCTAACCCTAACCCCTCCCCCCTTATTGCCTAACCCTAACCCTCTCTCCTTAGTGCCTAACCCCAACTCCTCCCCCCTTAGTGCCTAACCCTAACCCTCCCCCCTTAGTGCCTAATCCCAACCCCTCCCCCCTTAGTGCCTAACCCTATCCCCTCCTCCCTTAGTACCTAACGCTATCCCCTCCCCCCTTAGTGCCTAACCCTATCCCCTCCCCCCTTAGTGCCTAACCCTAACCCTCCCCACTTAGTGCCTAATCCCAACCCCTCCCCCCTTAGTGCCTAACCCTCCCCCCTTAGTGCCTAACCCTAACCCTCCCCCCTTAGTGCCTAACCCTAACCCTCCCCCCTTAGTGCCTAACCCTAACCCTCTCCCCTTAGTGTCTAACCCTAACCCTCCCCCCTTAGTGCCTAACCCTAACCTACCCCCCTTAGTGCCTAACCCTAACCCTCCCCCCTTAGTGCCTAACCCTAATCCTCCCCCCTTAATGCCTTACCCTAACCCTCTCCCCTTAGTGCCTAACCCCAACCCCTCCCCCCTTAGTGCCTATCCCCAACCCCTCCCCCCTTAGTGCCTAACCCTAACCCCTCCCCCCTTAGTGCCTAACCCTAACCCCTCGGCCCTTAGTGCCTAACCCTAACCCTTTCCCCTTAGTACATAACCCCAACCCCTCCCCCTTAGTGCCTAACACTATCCCCTTCCCCCTTAGTGCCTAACCCTAACCCTTTCCCCTTAGTACATAACCCCAACCCCTCCCCCCTTAGTGCCTAACCCTATCCCCTTCCCCCTTAGTGATTAACCCCAACTCCTCCCCCCTTAGTGCCTAACCCTCCCCCCTTAGTGCCTAACCCTAACCCTCTCCCCTTAGTGTCTAACCCTAACCCTCCCCCCTTAGTGCCTAACCCTAACCTACCCCCCTTTAGTGCCTAACCCTAACCTACCCCCCTTAGTGCCTAACCCTAACCCTCCCCCCTTGGTGCCTAACCCTAATCCTCCCCCCTTAATGCCTTACCCTAACCCTCTCCCCTTAGTGCCTAACCCCAACCCCTCCCCCCTTAGTGCCTATCCCCAACCCCTCCCCACTTAGTGCCTAACCCTAACCCCTCCCCCCTTAGTGCCTAACCCTAACCCCTCGGCCCTTAGTGCCTAACCCTAACCCTTTCCCCTTAGTACATAACCCCAACCCCTCCCCCTTAGTGCCGAACCTTATCCCCTCCCCCCTTAGTGCCCAACCCTAACCCTCCCCCCTTAGTGCCTAACGCTAACCCGCTCCCCTTAGTACCTAACCCCAACCCCTCCCCCTTAGTGCCTAACCCTATCCCCTTCCCCCTTAGTGCCTAACCCCAACCCCTCCCCCCTTAGTGCCTAACCCTATCCCCTTCCCCCTTAGTGATTAACCCCAACTCCTCCCCCCTTAGTGCCTAACCCTCCACCCTTGGTGCCTAACCCTAACCCTCTCCCCTTAGTGTCTAATCCTAACCCTCCCCGCTTAGTGCCTAACCCTAATCTACCCCCCTTAGTGCCTAACCCTAACCTTCCCCCCTTGGTGCCAACCCTAATCCTCCCCACTTAGTGCCTAACCCTCCCCCCTTGGTGCCTAACCCTAACCTTCTCCCCTTAGTGTCTAATCCTAACCCTCACCCCTTAGTGCCTAACCCTAACCTACCCCCTTAGTGCCTAACCCTAACCTTCCCCCCTTGGTGCCAACCCTAATCCTCCCCACTTAGTGCCTTACCCTAACCCTCTCCCTTTAGTGCCTTACTCCAACCCCTCCCCCCTTAGTGCCTATCCCCAACCCCTCCCCCTTTAGAGCCTAACCCTATCCCCTCCCCCCTTAGTGCCTAACCCTAACCCCTCCCCCCTTAGTGCCCAACCCTAACCCCTCCCCCCTTAGTGCCTAACCCTAACCCCTCGGCCCTTAGTGCCTAACCCTACCCCTTTCCTCTTAGTACATAACCCCAACCCCTCCCCCTTAGTGCCTAACCCTATCCGCTTCCCCCTTAGTGCCTAACCCTAACCCTTTCCCCTTAGTACATAACCCCAACCCCTCCCCCCTTAGTGCCTAACCCTATCCCCTTCCCCCTTAGTGATTAACCCCAACTCCTCCCCCCTTAGTGCCTAACCCTCCCCCCTTAGTGCCTAACCCTAACCCTCTCCCCTTAGTGTCTAACCCTAACCCTCCCCCCTTAGTGCCTAACCCTAACCTTCACACCTTGGTGCCAACCCTAATCCTCCCCACTTAGTGCCTTACCCTAACCCTCTCCCTTTAGTGCTTTACTCCAACCCTCCCCCCTTAGTGCCTATCCCCAACCCCTCCCCCCTTAGTTCCTAACCCTATCCCCTCCCCCTTAGTGCCTAACCCTAACCCCTTCCCCCTTAGTGCCCAACCCTAACCCTCCCCCCTTAGTGCCTAACCCTAACCATCTCCCCTTAGTACCTAACCCCAACCCCTCCCCCCTTAGTGCCTAACCCTAACCCCGCCCCCCTTAATACCTAACCCTAACCCTCTCCCCTTAGTGCCTAACTCCAAACCCTCCCCTCTTAGTGCCTAACCCTATCCCCACCCCCTTAGTGCCTAACCCTATCCCCACCGCTCTTAGTGCCTAACCCTATCCCCACCCCCCTTAGTGCCTAACCCCAAAACCTCCCCTCTTAGTGTCTAACCCTATCCCCACCCCCCTTAGTGCCTAACCCTAACCCTCCCCCCTTAGTGCCTAACCCTAACCCTGCCCCCTTAGTGCCTATCCCCAACCCCTCCCCTTTTAGAGCCTAACCCTATCCCCTCCCCCCTTAGTGCCTAACCCTAACCCCTCCCCCCTTAGTGCCCAACCCTAACCCTCCCCCCTTAGTGCCTAACCCTAACCCTCTCCCCTTAGTACCTAACCCCAACCCCTCCCCCCTTAGTGCCTAACCCTATCCCCTTCCCCCTTAGTGCCTAACCCCAACCCCTCCCCCCTTAGTGCCTAACCCTATCCCCTCCCCCTTAGTGCCTAACCCTAATCCTCCCCCCTTAATGCCTTACCCTAACCCTCTCCCCTTAGTGCCTAACCCCAACCCCTCCCCCCTTAGTGCCTATCCCCAACCCCTCCCCCCTTAGTGCCTAACCCTAACCCTCCCCCCTTAGTGCCTAACCCTAACCCTCTCCCCTTAGTGTCTAACCCTAACCCTCCCCCCTTAGTGCCTAACCCTAACCCTCCCCCCTTAGTGCCTAACCCTAACCCTCCCCCCTTGGTGCCTAACCCTAATCCTCCCCCCTTAATGCCTTACCCTAACCCTCTCCCCTTAGTGCCTAACCCCAACCCCTCCCACCTTAGTGCCTATCCCCAACCCCTCCCCACTTAGTGCCTAACCCTAACCCCTCCCCCCTTAGTGCCTAACACTAACCCCTCGGCCCTTAGTGCCTAACCCTAACCCTTTCCCCTTAGTACATAACCCCAGCCCCTCCCACTTAGTGCCTAACCCTATCCCCTTCCCCCTTAGTGCCTAACCCCAACCCCCCCCCTTAGTGCCTAACCCTATCCCCTCCCCCCTTAGTGCCTAATCCCAACCCCTCCCCCCTTAGTGCCTAACCCTCCCCCCTTAGTGCCTAAACCTAACCCTCCCCCCTTAGTGCCTAACCCTAACCCTCCCCCTTAGTGCCTAACCCTAACCCTCTCCCCTTAGTGTCTAACCCTAACCCTCCCCCCTTAGTGCCTAACCCTAACCTACCCCCCTTAGTGCCTAACCCTAACCCTCCCCCCTTAGTGCCTAACCCTAATCCTCCCCCCTTAATGCCTTACCCTAACCCTCTCCCCTTAGTGCCTAACCCCAACCCCTCCCCACTTACTGCCTATCCCCAACCCCTCCCCCCTTAGTGCCTAACCCTAAACCCTCCCCTCTTAGTGCCTAACCCTCTCCCCTTAGTGCCTAACCCTAATCTTCCCCCCTTAGTGTCTTACCCTCTCGTCTTAGTGCCTAACCCTAATCCTCCCCCCTTAGTGTCTTACATTCCCCCCTTAGTGCCTAACCCTAACCCTCCCTCCTTACTGCCTAAACCTAACCCTCCCCCCTTAGTGCCTAACCCTAACCCTCCCCCCATTGTGCCTAAACCTAACCTTCCCCTCTTAGTGCCTAACCCTAACCCTCCCCCTTAGTGTCTTACCCTCTCCCCTTAGTGCCTAACCCTAATCCTCCCCCCTTAGTGTCTTACCCTCCCCCCTTAGTGCATAACCCTAATCCTCCCCCCTTAGTGCCTTAACCTAACCCTCTCCCCTTAGTGCCTAACCCTAATCCTCCCCCTCAGTGTCTTACCCTCCCCTCTTAGTGCCTAACCCTAACCCTCTCCCCTTAGTGCCTAAACCTAATCCTCCCCCCTTAGTGTCTTACCTTCTCCCCTTAGTGCCTAAACCTAATCCTCCCCCCTTAGTGTCTTACCCTCCCCCCTTAGTGACTAAACCAAACCCTCCCCCCTTAGTGCCTAACCCTAACAATCCCCCCTTATTGACTAACCCTAACCCTCCCCCCATAGAGCCTAACCCTAACCTTCCCCTCTTAGTGGCTAACCCTAACCCCTCCCCCCTTAGTGCCTAACTCTAACCCTCCCCCCTTAGTGTCTAACCCGAACCCTCCTTCCTTAGAGCCTTACCCCCCATAGTGCATAACCATAACCCTCCCCCCTTAGTGCCTAACCCTCCCCCCTTAGTGCCTTACCCTAACCGTCCCCCTTTAGAGCCTAAGCCTAACCCTCCCCCCTTAGTGCCTAACCCTAACGCTCCCTCCTTACTGCTTAACCCTAACCCTCCCTCCTTAGAGCCTTACCCCCCGTAGTGCATAACCATAACCCTCCCCCCTTAGTGCCTAACACTAACCTTCCCCCCTTAGTGCGCTACCCTCCCCACTTAGTGCCTAACCCTTACCCATCCACCTTAGTGCCTAACCCTGACCTCCCCACTTAGTGCCTAACCCTAACCATCCCCCCTTATTGACTAACCCTAACCCTCCCCCCTTAGAGCCTAACCCTAACCTTCCCCTCTTAGTGGCTAACCCTAAGCCCTACCCCCTTAGTGCCTAACTCTAACCCTCCCCCCTTAGTGTCTAACCCTAACCCTCCCCCTAAGTGCCTAACCCTACCCCTCCCCCCTTAGTGCCTAACCTATCCCCATTAGTGCCTAACCCTCCCACCCAAGTGCCTTACCCTAACCGTCCCCCTTTTTACTGCCTAACCCTAACCCTCCCCCCTTAGTGCCTAACCCTAACGCTCCTTCCTTAGTGCCTAACCCCAACCCCTCCCCCTTAGTACCTAAACCTAACCCTCCCCCCTTAGTGCCTAACCCAAACCCTCTCCCCTTAGTGCCTAACCCAAACCCCTCACCCTTAGTGCCTTTCCCTATCCCCTCCCCCTTAGTGCCTAACCCTATCCCCTCCCCCCTTAGTGCCTAACCCTAACCCCGCCCCCCTTATTACCTACCCCTAACCCTCTCCCCTTAGCACCTAACCCCAAACCCTCCCCTCTTAGTGCCTAACCCTATCCCCACCCCCTTAGTGCCTTACCCTAACCCTCTCACCTTAGTGCGTAACCCCAACCCCTCCCCCCATAGTGCCTAATCCTAACCCTCCCCCCTTTGTGCCTAATCCCAACCCCTCCCCCCTTAGTGCCTAACCCTCCCCCCTTAGTGCCTAACCCTCCCAACTTAGTGCCTAACCACAACCCTTCCCCCCTTAGTTCCTAACCCTAACCCTCCCCCCTTAGTGCCTAACCCTAACCCTAAACCTCCCCCTTATTGCCTAACCCTCCTCCCATAGTGCCTAACCCTATCCCCTCCCCTCTTAGTGCCTACCCATATCCCCCCCCCTTAGTGCCTAACCTTATCCCCTCCCCCCTTAGTGCCTTACCCTAACCCGCCCCCCTTAGTGCCTAACCCCAACCCCTCCCCCCTTAGTGCCTAATCCTAACCCTCCCCCCTTAGTGCCTAATCCCAACCCGTCCCCCCTTAGTGCCTTTCCTTATCCCCTCCCCCTTAGTGCCTAACCCTACCCCCTCCCCCCTTAGTGCCTTTCCTTATCCCCTCCCCCTAAGTGCCTAACCCTAACCCCTCCCCCCTTATTGCCTAACCCTAACCCTCTCTCCTTAGTGCCTAACCCCAACTCCTCCCCCCTTAGTGCCTAACCCTAACCCTCCCCCCTTAGTGCCTAATCCCAACCCCTCCCCCCTTAGTGCCTAACCCTATCCCCTCCTCCCTTAGTACCTAACGCTATCCCCTCCCCCCTTAGTGCCTAACCCTATCCCCTCCCCCCTTAGTGCCTAACCCTAACCCTCCCCCCTTAGTGCCTAATCCCAACCCCTCCCCCCTTAGTGCCTAACCCTCCCCCCTTAGTGCCTAACCCTAACCCTCCCCCCTTAGTGCCTAACCCTAACCCTCTCCCCTTAGTGTCTAACCCTAACCCTCCCCCCTTAGTGCCTAACCCTAACCTACCCCCCTTAGTGCCTAACCCTAACCCTCCCCCCTTAGTGCCTAACCCTAATCCTCCCCCCTTAATGCCTTACCCTAACCCTCTCCCCTTAGTGCCTAACCCCAACCCCTCCCCCCTTAGTGCCTATCCCCAACCCCTCCCCCCTTAGTGCCTAACCCTAACCCCTCCCCCCTTAGTGCCTAACCCTAACCCCTCGGCCCTTAGTGCCTAACCCTAACCCTTTCCCCTTAGTACATAACCCCAACCCCTCCCCCTTAGTGCCTAACACTATCCCCTTCCCCCTTAGTGCCTAACCCTAACCCTTTCCCCTTAGTACATAACCCCAACCCCTCCCCCCTTAGTGCCTAACCCTATCCCCTTCCCCCTTAGTGATTAACCCCAACTCCTCCCCCCTTAGTGCCTAACCCTCCCCCCTTAGTGCCTAACCCTAACCCTCTCCCCTTAGTGTCTAACCCTAACCCTCCCCCCTTAGTGCCTAACCCTAACCTACCCCCCTTTAGTGCCTAACCCTAACCTACCCCCCTTAGTGCCTAACCCTAACCCTCCCCCCTTGGTGCCTAACCCTAATCCTCCCCCCTTAATGCCTTACCCTAACCCTCTCCCCTTAGTGCCTAACCCCAACCCCTCCCCCCTTAGTGCCTATCCCCAACCCCTCCCCACTTAGTGCCTAACCCTAACCCCTCCCCCCTTAGTGCCTAACCCTAACCCCTCGGCCCTTAGTGCCTAACCCTAACCCTTTCCCCTTAGTACATAACCCCAACCCCTCCCCCTTAGTGCCGAACCTTATCCCCTCCCCCCTTAGTGCCCAACCCTAACCCTCCCCCCTTAGTGCCTAACGCTAACCCGCTCCCCTTAGTACCTAACCCCAACCCCTCCCCCTTAGTGCCTAACCCTATCCCCTTCCCCCTTAGTGCCTAACCCCAACCCCTCCCCCCTTAGTGCCTAACCCTATCCCCTTCCCCCTTAGTGATTAACCCCAACTCCTCCCCCCTTAGTGCCTAACCCTCCCCCCTTGGTGCCTAACCCTAACCCTCTCCCCTTAGTGTCTAATCCTAACCCTCCCCGCTTAGTGCCTAACCCTAATCTACCCCCCTTAGTGCCTAACCCTAACCTTCCCCCCTTGGTGCCAACCCTAATCCTCCCCACTTAGTGCCTAACCCTCCCCCCTTGGTGCCTAACCCTAACCTTCTCCCCTTAGTGTCTAATCCTAACCCTCACCCCTTAGTGCCTAACCCTAACCTACCCCCCTTAGTGCCTAACCCTAACCTTCCCCCCTTGGTGCCAACCCTAATCCTCCCCACTTAGTGCCTTACCCTAACCCTCTCCCTTTAGTGCCTTACTCCAACCCCTCCCCCCTTAGTGCCTATCCCCAACCCCTCCCCCTTTAGAGCCTAACCCTATCCCCTCCCCCCTTAGTGCCTAACCCTAACCCCTCCCCCCTTAGTGCCCAACCCTAACCCTCCCCCCTTAGTGCCTAACCCTCTCCCCTTAGTACCTAACCCCAACCCCTCCCCCCTTAGTGCCTAACCCTATCCCCTTCCCCCTTAGTGCCTAACCCCAACCCCTCCCCCCTTAGTGCCTAACCCTATCCCCTCCCCCTTAGTGCCTAACCCTAATCCTCCCCCCTTAATGCCTTACCCTAACCCTCTCCCCTTAGTGCCTAACCCCAACCCCTCCCCCCTTAGTGCCTATCCCCAACAACTCCCCCCTTAGTGCCTAACCCTAACACCTCCCCCCTTAGTGCCTAACCCTAACCCCTCGGCCCTTAGTGCCTAACCCTACCCCTTTCCTCTTAGTACATAACCCCAACCCCTCCCCCTTAGTGCCTAACCCTATCCGCTTCCCCCTTAGTGCCTAACCCTAACCCTTTCCCCTTAGTACATAACCCCAACCCCTCCCCCCTTAGTGCCTAACCCTATCCCCTTCCCCCTTAGTGATTAACCCCAACTCCTCCCCCCTTAGTGCCTAACCCTCCCCCCTTAGTGCCTAACCCTAACCCTCTCCCCTTAGTGTCTAACCCTAACCCTCCCCCCTTAGTGCCTAACCCTAACCTACCCCCCTTTAGTGCCTAACCCTAACCTTCACACCTTGGTGCCAACCCTAATCCTCCCCACTTAGTGCCTTACCCTAACCCTCTCCCTTTAGTGCTTTACTCCAACCCTCCCCCCTTAGTGCCTATCCCCAACCCCTCCCCCCTTAGTTCCTAACCCTATCCCCTCCCCCTTAGTGCCTAACCCTAACCCCTTCCCCCTTAGTACCCAACCCTAACCCTCCCCCCTTAGTGCCTAACCCTAACCATCTCCCCTTAGTACCTAACCCCAACCCCTCCCCCCTTAGTGCCTAACCCTAACCCCGCCCCCCTTATTACCTAACCCTAACCCTCTCCCCTTAGTGCCTAACTCCAAACCCTCCCCTCTTAGTGCCTAACCCTATCCCCACCCCCTTAGTGCCTAACCCTATCCCCACCGCTCTTAGTGCCTAACCCTATCCCCACCCCCCTTAGTGCCTAACCCCAAACCCTCCCCTCTTAGTGTCTAACCCTATCCCCACCCCCCTTAGTGCCTAACCCTAACCCTCCCCCCTTAGTGCCTAACCCTAACCCTGCCCCCTTAGTGCCTATCCCCAACCCCTCCCCTTTTAGAGCCTAACCCTATCCCCTCCCCCCTTAGTGCCTAACCCTAACCCCTCCCCCCTTAGTGCCCAACCCTAACCCTCCCCCCTTAGTGCCTAACCCTAACCCTCTCCCCTTAGTACCTAACCCCAACCCCTCCCCCCTTAGTGCCTAACCCTATCCCCTTCCCCCTTAGTGCCTAACCCCAACCCCTCCCCCCTTAGTGCCTAACCCTATCCCCTCCCCCTTAGTGCCTAACCCTAATCCTCCCCCCTTAATGCCTTACCCTAACCCTCTCCCCTTAGTGCCTAACCCCAACCCCTCCCCCCTTAGTGCCTATCCCCAACCCCTCCCCCCTTAGTGCCTAACCCTAACCCCTCCCCCCTTAGTGCCTAACCCTAACCCCTCGGCCCTTAGTGCCTAACCCTACCCCTTTCCTCTTAGTACATAACCCCAACCCCTCCCCCTTAGTGCCTAACCCTATCCCCTTCCCCCTTAGTGCCTAACCCTAACCCTTTCCCCTTAGTACATAACCCCAACCCCTCCCCCCTTAGTGCCTAACCCTATCCCCTTCCCCCTTAGTGATTAACCCCAACTCCTCCCCCCTTAGTGCCTAACCCTCCCCCCTTAGTGCCTAACCCTAACCCTCTCCCCTTAGTGTCTAACCCTAACCCTCCCCCCTTAGTGCCTAACCCTAACCTACCCCCCTTTAGTGCCTAACCCTAACCTTCACCCCTTGGTGCCAACCCTAATCCTCCCCACTTAGTGCCTTACCCTAACCCTCTCCCTTTAGTGCCTTACTCCAACCCCTCCCCCCTTAGTGCCTATCCCCAACCCCTCCCCCCTTAGTGCCTAACCCTATCCCCACCCCCCTTAGTGCCTACCCCCAAACCCTCCCCTCTTAGTGCCTAACCCTATCCCCTCCCCCTTAGTGCCTAACCCTAACCCCTCCCCCCTTAGTGCCCAACCCTAACCCTCCCCCCTTAGTGCCTAACCCTAACCCTCTCCCCTTAGTACCTAACCCCAACCCCTCCCCCCTTAGTGCCTAACCCTATCCCCTTCCCCTTAGTGCCTAAGCCTATCTCCTCCCCCCTTAGTGCCTAACCCTAACCCCGCCCCCCTTATTACCTAACCCTAACCCTCTCCCCTTAGTGCCTAACCCCAAACCCTCCCCTCTTAGTGCCTAACCCTATCCCCACCCCCTTAGTGCCTAACCCTATCCCCACCGCTCTTAGTGCCTAACCCTATCCCCACCCCCCTTAGTGCCTAACCCCAAACCCTCCCCTCTTAGTGTCTAACCCTATCCCCACCCCCCTTAGTGCCTAACCCTAACCCTCCCCCCTTAGTGCCTAACCCTAACCCTCTCCCCTTAGTGTCTAACCCTAACCCTCCCCCCTTAGTGCCTAACCCTAACCCTCCCCCCTTAGTGCCTAACCCTAACCCTCCCCCCTTGGTGCCTAACCCTAATCCTCCCCCCTTAATGCCTTACCCTAACCCTCTCCCCTTAGTGCCTAACCCCAACCCCTCCCCCCTTAGTGCCTATCCCCAACCCCTCCCCACTTAGTGCCTAACCCTAACCCCTCCCCCCTTAGTGCCTAACACTAACCCCTCGGCCCTTAGTGCCTAACCCTAACCCTTTCCCCTTAGTACATAACCCCAGCCCCTCCCCCTTAGTGCCTAACCCTATCCCCTTCCCCCTTAGTGCCTAACCCCAACCCCCCCTTAGTGCCTAACCCTATCCCCTCCCCCCTTAGTGCCTAATCCCAACCCCTCCCCCCTTAGTGCCTAACCCTCCCCCCTTAGTGCCTAAACCTAACCCTCCCCCCTTAGTGCCTAACCCTAACCCTCCCCCTTAGTGCCTAACCCTAACCCTCTCCCCTTAGTGTCTAACCCTAACCCTCCCCCCTTAGTGCCTAACCCTAACCTACCCCCCTTAGTGCCTAACCCTAACCCTCCCCCCTTAGTGCCTAACCCTAATCCTCCCCCCTTAATGCCTTACCCTAACCCTCTCCCCTTAGTGCCTAACCCCAACCCCTCCCCACTTACTGCCTATCCCCAACCCCTCCCCCTTAGTGCCTAACCCTAACCCCTCCCCCCTTAGTGCCTAACCCTAACCCCTCGGCCCTTAGTGCCTAACCCTAAACCTTTCCCCTTAGTACATAACCCCAACCCCTCCCCCTTAGTGCCTAACCCTATCCCCTTCCCCCTTAGTGCCTAACCCTAACCCTTTCCCCTTAGTACATAACCCCAACCCCTCCCCACTTAGTGCCTAACCCTATCCCCTTCCCCCTTAGTGATTAACCCCAACTCCTCCCCCCTTAGTGCCTAACCCTCCCCCTTTAGTGCCTAACCCTAACCCTCTCCCCTTAGTGTCTAACCCTAACCCTCCCCCCTTAGTGCCTAACCCTAACCTACCCCCCTTTAGTGCCTAACCCTAACCTACCCCCCTTAGTGCCTAACCCTAACCCTCCCCCCTTGGTGCCTAACCCTAATCCTCCCCCCTTAATGCCTTACCCTAATCCTCTCCACTCAGTGCCTAACCCCAACCCCTCCCCCCATAGTGCCTATCCCCAACCCCTCCCCACTTAGTGCCTAACCCTAACCCCTCCCCCCTTAGTGCCTAACCCTAACCCCTCGGCCCTTAGTGCCTAACCCTAACCCTTTCCCCTTAGTACATAACCCCAACCCCTCCCCCTTAGTGCCTAACCTTATCCCCTTCCCCCTTAGTGCCTAACCCCAACCCCTCCCCCCTTAGTGCCTAACCCTATCCCCTTCCCTCTTAGTGATTAACCCCAACTCCTCCCCCCTTAGTGCCTAACCCTCCCCCCTTGGTGCCTACCCCTAACTCTCTCCCCTTAGTGTCTAATCCTAACCCTCCCCCCTTAGTGCCTAACCCTAACCTACCCCCCTTAGTGCCTAACCCTAACCTTCCCCCCTTGGTGCCAGCCCTAATCCTCCCCACTTAGTGCCTTACCCTAACCCTCTCCCTTTAGTGCCTTACTCCAACCCCTCCCCCCTTAGTGCCTATCCCCAACCCCTCCCCCTTTAGAGCCTAACCCTATCCCCTCCCCCCTTAGTGCCTAACCCTAACCCCTCCCCCCTTAGTGCCCAAACCTAACCCTCCCCCCTTAGTGCCTAACCCTAACCCTCTCCCCTTAGTACCTAACCCCAACCCCTCCCCCCTTAGTGCCTAACCCTATCCCCTTCCCCCTTAGTGCCTAACCCTATCCCCTTCCCCCTTAGTGATTAACCCCAACTCCTCCCCCCTTAGTGCCTAACCCTCCCCCCTTGGTGCCTAACCCTAACCCTCTCCCCTTAGTGTCTAATCCTAACCCTCCCCCCTTAGTGCCTAACCCTAACCTACCCCCCTTAGTGCCTAACCCTAACCTTCCCCCCTTGGTGCCAACCCTAATCCTCCCCACTTAGTGCCTTACCCTAACCATCTCCCTTTAGTGCCTTACTCCAACCCCTCCCCCCTTAGTGCCTATCCCCAACCCCTCCCCCTTTAGAGCCTAACCCTATCCCCTCCCCCTTAGTGCCTAACCCTAACCCCTCCCCCCTTAATGCCCAACCCTAACCCTCCCCCCTTAGTGCCTACCCTAACCCTCTCCCCTTAGTACCTAACCCCAACCCCTGCCCCCTTAGTGCCTAACCCTATCCCCTTCCCCCTTAGTGCCTAACCCCAACCCCTCCCCCTTAGTGCCTAACCCTATCCCCTCCCCCTTAGTGCCTAACCATAATCCTCCCCCCTTAATGCCTTACCCTAACCCTCTCCCCTTAGTGCCTAACCCCAACCCCTCCCCCCTTAGTGCCTATCCCCAACCCCTCCCCCCTTAGTGCCTAACCCTAACCCCTCCCCCCTTAGTGCCTAACCCTAACCCCTCGGCCCTTAGCGCCTAACCCTAACCCTTTCCTCTTAGTACATAACCCCAACCCCTCCCCCTTAGTGCCTAACCCTATCCCCTTCCCCCTTAGTGCCTAACCCTAACCCTTTCCCCTTAGTACATAACCCCAACCCCTCCCCCCTTAGTGCCTAACCCTATCCCCTCCCCCCTTAGTGCCCAACCCTAACCCTCCCCCCTTAGTGCCTAACCCTAACCCTCTCCCCTTAGTACCTAACCCCAACCCCTCCCCCCTTAGTGCCTAACCCTATCCCCTTCCCCTTAGTGCCTAACCCTATCCCCTTCCCCTTAGTGCCTAAGCCTATCTCCTCCCCCCTTAGTGCCTAACCCTAACCCCGCCCCCCTTATTACCTAACCCTAACCCTCTCCCCTTAGTGCCTAACCCCAAACCCTCCCCTCTTAGTGCCTAACCCTATCCCCACCCCCCTTAGTGCCTAACCCTATCCCCACCCCTCTTAGTGCCTAACCCTATCCCCACCCCCCTTAGTGCCTAACCCCAAACCCTCCCCTCTTAGTGTCTAACCCTATCCCCACCCCCCTTAGTGCCTAACCCTAACCCTCCCCCCTTAGTGCCTAACCCTAACCCTCCCCCCTTAGTGTCTAACCCTAACCCTCCCCCCTTAGTGCCTAACCCTAACCTACCCCCCTTAGTGCCTAACCCTAACCCTCCCCCCTTGGTGCCTAACCCTAATCCTCCCCCCTTAATGCCTTACCCTAACCCTCTCCCCTTAGTGCCTAACCCCAACCCCTCCCCCCTTAGTGCCTATCCCCAACCCCTCCCCACTTAGTGCCTAACCCTAACCCCTCCCCCCTTAGTGCCTAACCCTAACCCCTCGGCCCTTAGTGCCTAACCCTAACCCTTTCCCCTTAGTACATAAACCCAACCCCTCCCCCTTAGTGCCTAACCCTATCCCCTTCCCCCTTAGTGCCTAACCCCAACCCCTCCCCCCTTAGTGCCTAACCCTATCCCCTTCCCCCTTAGTGATTAACCCCAACTCCTCCCCCCTTAGTGCCTAACCCTCCCCCCTTGGTGCCTAACCCTAACCCTCTCCCCTTAGTGTCTAACCCTAACCCTCCCCCCTTAGTGCCTAACCCTAACCTACCCCCCTTAGTGCCTAACCCTAACCTTCCCCCCTTGGTGCCAACCCTAATCCTCCCCACTAAGTGCCTTACCCTAACCCTCTCCCTTTAGTGCCTTACTCCAACCCCTCCCCCCTTAGTGCCTATCCCCAACCCCTCCCCCTTTAGTGCCTAACCCTATCCCCTCCCCCCTTAGTGCCTAACCCTAACCCCTCCCCCCTTAGTGCCCAACCCTAACCCTCCCCCCTTAGTGCCCAACCCTAACCCTCCCCCCTTAGTGCCTAACCCTAACCCTCTCCCCTTAGTACCTAACCCTATCCCCTTCCCCCTTAGTGCCTAACCCCAACCCCTCCCCCCTTAGTGCCTAACCCTAACCCTCTCCCCTTAGTACCTAACCCTATCCCCTTCCCCCTTAGTGCCTAACCCCAACCCCTCCCCCCTTAGTGCCTAACCCTATCCCCTCCCCCTTAGTGCCTAACCCTATCCCCTCCCCCCTTAGTGCCTAACCTTGACCCTCTCCCCTTAGTACCTAACCCCAACCCCTCCCCCCTTAGTGCCTAACCCTCTCCCCTTAGTACCTAACCCTAACCTACCCCCCTTTGTGCCTAACCCTATCCCCTTCCCCCTTAGTGCCTAACCCCAACCCCTCCCCCCTTAGTGCCTAACCCTCTCCCCTTAGTACCTAACCCTAACCTACCCCCCTTAGTGCCTAACCCTAACCCTCCCCCCTTGGTGTCTAACCCTAATCCTCCCCCCTTAGTGCCTTACCCTAACCCTCTCCCCTTAGTGCCTAACCCCAACCCCTCTCCCCTTAGTGCCTATCCCCAACCCCTCCCCCCTTAGTGCCTAGCCCTATCCCCTCCCCCCTTAGTGCCTAACCCTAACCCCTCCCCCCTTAGTGCCTAACCCTCCCCCCTTAGTGCCTAACCCTAACCCCAACCCCTCCCCCCTTAGTGCCTATCCCTATCCCCTCCCCCCTTAGTGCCTAGCCCTATCCCCTCCCCCCTTAGTGCCTAGCCCTAACCCCTCCCGGTGGTGTCTGAACCTAACTCCCCCTGCTTGGAGCCTAAGCCTAACCTCCCCCCTCCTGCAGCCTAAACCTAATTCCCCCCCATGGCTGACACTTAACTTTCCCCGGTGTCCTTGCGATAGGGATGCTGTCTGCCGGGATCCCAATGTCATCATCCCAAGTCATGTCAGGATTTCGGTGCCGGTGTTGTCTCGCCGATCGGAATTCCGATGCCTGGTTTCTGGCAGATGGCATCCCGCTTGTCAGGATCCTCACCGCATCCCCTTGTGAAGGCTCTTTGATACATGTTGGCGCTAAGGATGCATCCTGCAATGTGGGGTGGTTAAACAAACACAGGCATCTTGGGACCGTTGTCGCTCGCAGCTAGAGACCCCTCAGCGTGTCAGGAGAGCTGCTCTGTCTGAAACAGCGTAGGACAGTCGAGCGATGTGCGTGCAATGGTTACGATCTTTCCGCTCTTGCACACAAGCAGCCGATGTGAGAAGCCGGCAGTGATCATCTGTATACACAAGACAGCGCCTGAGTCATTAGCAATTGTACAGTGCGTGCGATTGCAGCAGCCATTGCATTAGCGTACAACTGTGAATTAGGCCCATACTTCTTACATCTTTTGTATGTATTATAATGTGTTGTATGCATTATAATGTGTTGTATGTATTATAATGTGTTGTATTCATTATAATGTGTTGTATGTATTGTGCTGTATGTATTATAATGTGTTGTATTCATTATAATGTGTTGTATGTATTATAATGTGTTGTATGCATTATAATGTGTTGTATGTATTATAATTAGGGGTGTGCACCGGCCACTTTTCGTGTTTTGTGTTTTGGTTTTGGATCTGGATCTTTCTTCGTGTTTTGGATCTGGATTGGTTTTGCCAAAACCACCCTTCCGTGTTTTGGGTTCTGGGTTTTGTGTTTTGGATCTGTATTTTTTTGAAAAAAAGCATAAAAACAGCTAAAATCACAGAATTTGTAGGTTTTTCTGCTCCTATGCTATTATTAACCTCAATAACCTTAATTTCCACTCATTTCCAGTCTATTCTGAACACCTCACACCTCACAATAGTGTTTTTATGTCCAAAAGGTTGCACCGAGGTAGCTGGATGACTATGCTAAGCGACACGAGTGGGCGGCACAAACACGTGACCCATCTAGGAGTGACACTGCAGTGGCAGACAGGATGGCAGTTAGAAAAACTAGGCCCCAAACTGTACATAATGCAAAGAAAAAAAGAGGTGCAAGATGGAATTGTCCTTGGGCCCTCCCACCCACCCTTATGTTGTATAAACAGGACATGCACACTTTAACAAATCAATCATTTCAGCGCCAGGGTCTGCCACACAACTGTGGCTGAAATGATTGGTTCGTTTGGGCCCCCACAAAACAAGCTGGCAATTAATGTGTCCCTGCACAAACTGGCTCTACGGAGGCAAGATGTCATCCTCATCCTCCTCATCCACCGATTCCTCACCCTCTTCAGTGTGTACATCCTCATCCTCACAAAGTATTAACTCGTCCCCACTTGAATCCACCACCACAGGTCCCTCTGTACGTTCTGGAGGCTGGTCTCCCTGGAAGAGCTGATAATTCATTTTGATGAACATCATCTTCTCCACATTCTGTGGAAGCAACCTCCTACGCCTTTCGCTGACAAGGTTCCCGGCTGCACTAAACACTCTTTCGGAGTACACACTGGAGGGGGGGCAACTCAGGTAAAATAGAGCCAGTTTGTACAGGGGCCTCCAAATTGCCTCTTTTTCCTGCCAGTACAGGTATGGACTGTCTGACATGCCTACTTGGATGCTGTCACCGATGTAATCCTCCACCATTCTGTCAATGGTGACAGTATCATATGCAGTGACAGTAGACATGTCAGAAATTGTTGCCAGGTCCTTCAGTCCGGACCAGATGTCCAAACTTGGTCCTGCCTGCCCTGCATCACCGCCAGCGGGTTGCTTAGGATACCTAAGTTTTTTCCTGGCAGCCCCAGTTGCGGGAGAAAATGAAGAAGGAGCCGTTGACGTGTCACGTTCCGCTTCAGCTGACAGTGTGTTCACCAGCAGGTCTTTGCACCTCTGCAGGCTTGTGTCGGCCGGAAAGAGAGACACCACATAGGCTTTAAACCTAGGATCGAGCACGGTGGCCAAAATGTAGTGGTCTGATTTCAACAGATTGACCACCCTGGAATCCTGGCAAAGCGAATGAAGGGCTTCATCCACAAGTCCCACATGCCGAGCGGAATCGCTCCGTCTTAGCTCCTCCTTCACTTTCTCCAGCTGCTTCTGCAAAAGCCTGATGAGGGGAATGACCTGACTCAAGCTGGCAGTGTCTGAACTGACTTCACGTGTGGCAAGTTCGAAGGGCTGAAGAACCTTGCACAACACGGAAATCATTCTCCACTGCGCTTGAGTCAGGTGCATACCCCCTCCTTTGCCTATGTCATAGGTGGATGTATAGGCTTGTATGGCCTTTTGCTGCTCCTCCATCCTCTGAAGCATATAGAGGGTTGAGTTCCACCGCGTCACAACCTCTTGCTTCAGGTGATGGCGGGGCAGGTTCAAGAGTGTTTGCTGGCGCTCCAGTCTTCGGCACGCAGTCGCTGAATGGCGAAAGTGGCCAGAAATTTTTCGGGCCACCCAAAGCGTCTCCTGCACGCCCCTGTCGCTTTTCAGAAAATTCTGCACCACCAAGTTTATTGTGTGAGCAAAACATGGGACGTGCTGGAATTTGCCCAGATGTAATGCCCGCACAATATTGGTGGCGTTGTCAGATATCACAAATCCCCAGGAGAGTCTAAGTGGGGTAAGCCACTGGGCGATGATTTCCCTCAGTTTCTCTAAGAGGTTGTCGGCGGTGTGCCTCTTACTGAAACCGGTGATACACAGCGTAGCCTGCCTTGTAACGAGCTGGCGTTTCTGAGATGCTGCTACTGGTGACGCTGCTGCTGTTGCTGCGTAAGGTGATACATCTACCCAGTGGGCTGTCACAGTCATATAGTCCTTAGTCTGCCCTGTTCCACTTGTCCACATGTCCGTGGTTAAGTGGACATTGTGTACAACGGCATTTTTCAGGACACTGAGGACACTTTTTCTGACGTTTCTGTACAGTCTCGGTATCGCCTGCCTAGTGAAGTGGAATCTAGACGGGATTTGGAACCGGGGACACACTACCTCCATCAATTGTCTAAATCCCACTGCACTAATGGCGGATACCGGACGCACGTCTAACACCAACATAGCAGTCAAGGCCTCAGTTATACGTTTTGCTTCAGGATGACTGCTGTCGTACTTCATCCTCCTCGCTAAGGACTGTTGGAGGGTCAATTGTTTAGTAAAAGTAGTGGTGTTCCTACTTCCTCTCTGGGATGATGAACGACTCCCAGCAGCAGCAGCAACAGCAGCAGCGGCAGCAGTAGGCGTAGCAATGCAGGATCCTCCGGAGGAATCCCGGATAGGAGAGTCAGTCATGCCAGTGATATGGCCTGCAGGACTACTTCCGATCCTGACTAAGGAGGAAATTGACGAGGAGGGAGTTGACGGTGTGGTTTGCAGGCGCTTGGATACAACAGGACAACGGGATTTAGGTGGAATGTTTGGTCTTCTGCCCAGGCATGACCGTGATGGGCTTTTTCATCCCACGGACAACAACTGTCTCCCCCGGAGCCTGATTTAAACAAACCACATCACCATCAGAATCCTCCTCGCCAACTTCCTCCTCAGCGCCAGCTACACCAGTATCCTCATCCTGTTGTACTTCAACAGTGACATCTTCAATTTGCATATCAGCAAGTGGACTGTGGGTGCTCCTTTCAGCACTTGCAGGGGGCGTGCAAATGGTGGAAAGAGCCACCTCTTCCCGTCCAGTGCTGGGAAGGTCAGGCATCGCAACCACCACCACACTTGGACTCTCCTTGGGGATTTGTGATATCTTCTTAGAAAGCACAGTTCTTCGCTGTGCTTTTGCCAGCTTAACTCTTTTGATTTTTTTAGTGGGAGGAGTGCTTCCATCGTCATGTGAAGCTGAACCACTAGTCATGAACATACTAGGGATCGACCTTAGCCGTTCCTTGCCACTCCGTGTCGTAAATGGCATATTGGCAAGTTTACGTTTCTCTTCAGCTGATTTAAATGTCTTTTTCAAGGTCATTTTCCTGAACTTTGCCATTTGGGATTGTATGTGCCCTCTACTATGACATTGGGCATCGGCCTTGGCAGACGACGTTGATGGCATGTTATCGTCTATGTCATGACTAGTGGCAGCAGCTTCAGCACTAGAAGGAAGTGGTTCTTGATCTTTCTCTATTTTATTTTTATCGGAGAAAGTTTGGTCCTCCATTTATGTTATATCGATTTGATATATACGTGCGGCTAAACACAGAAAATAATTTTTTTTTTGGTTTGGACTGGAGTGTACTTTGTGGGTTACAGCACCCTTTAACGGTCAAGCCAGCCGGCCCTTTACTTATGACACAGGCGCACGCTTGGCACTACTTTGTTGATGCACGTGCGGCTACTGCGCACACAATTCACAAACACAGAAAATAATTTTTTTTTGGTTTGGACTGGAGTGTACTTTCGGGGGTTACAGCACCCTTTAACGGTCAAGCCAGCCGGCCCTTTACTTATGACACAGGCGCACGCTTGGCACTACTTTGTTGATGCACGTGCGGCTACTGCGCACACAATTCACAAACACAGAAAATAATTTTTTTTTTGGTTTGGACTGGAGTGTACTTTCGGGGGTTACAGCACCCTTAATGGTCAAGCCAGCCGGCCCTTTACTTATGACACAGGCGCACGTTTGGCACTACTTTGTTGATGCACGTGCGGCTACTGCGCACACAATTCACAAACACAGAAAATAATTTTTTTTTTGGTTTGGACTGGAGTGTACTTTCGGGGGTTACAGCACCCTTAACAGTCAAGCCAGCCGGCCCTTTACTTATGACACAGGCGCACGTTTGGCACTACTTTGTTGATGCACGTGCGGCTACTGCGCACACAATTCACAAACACAGAAAATAATTTTTTTTTTGGTTTGGACTGGAGTGTACTTTCGGGGGTTACAGCACCCTTAACGGTCAAGCCAGCCGGCCCTTTACTTATGACACAGGCGCACGCTTGGCACTACTTTGTTGATGCACGTGCGGCTACTGCGCACACAATTCACAAACACAGAAAATAATTTTTTTTTTGGTTTGGACTGGAGTGTACTTTCGGGGGTTACAGCACCCTTAACGGTCAAGCCAGCCGGCCCTTTACTTATGACACAGGCGCACGCTTGGCACTACTTTGTTGATGCACGTGCGGCTACTGCGCACACAATTCACAAACACAGAAAATAATTTTTTTTTAGGTTTGGACTGGAGTGTACTTTCAGGGGTTACAGCACCCTTAACGGTCAAGCCAGCCGGCCCTTTACTTATGACACAGGCGCACGCTTGGCACTACTTTGTTGATGCACGTGCGGCTACTGCGCACACAATTCACAAACACAGAAAATAATTTTTTTTTGGTTTGGACTGGAGTGTACTTTCGGGGGTTACAGCACCCTTTAACGGTCAAGCCAGCTGGCCCTTTACTTATGACACAGGCGCACGCTTGGCACTACTTTGTTGATGCACGTGCGGCTACTGCGCACACAATTCACAAACACAGAAAATAATTTTTTTTTAGGTTTGGACTGGAGTGTACTTTCGGGGGTTACAGCACCCTTAACGGTCAAGCCAGCCGGCCCTTTACTTATGACACAGGCGCACGCTTGGCACTACTTTGTTGATGCACGTGCGGCTACTGCGCACACAATTCACAAACACAGAAAATAATTTTTTTTTTGGTTTGGACTGGAGTGTACTTTCGGGGGTTACAGCACCCTTAACGGTCAAGCCAGCCGGCCCTTTACTTATGACACAGGCGCACGCTTGGCACTACTTTGTTGATGCACGTGCGGCTACTGCGCACACAATTCACAAACACAGAAAATAATTTTTTTTTGGTTTGGACTGGAGTGTACTTTCGGGGGTTACAGCACCCTTTAACGGTCAAGCCAGCTGGCCCTTTACTTATGACACAGGCGCACGCTTGGCACTACTTTGTTGATGCACGTGCGGCTACTGCGCACACAATTCACAAACACAGAAAATAATTTTTTTTGGGGTTTGGACTGGAGTGTACTTTCGGGGGTTACAGCACCCTTAACGGTCAAGCCAGCCGGCCCTTTACTTATGACACAGGCGCACGTTTGGCACTACTTTGTTGATGCACGTGCGGCTACTGCGCACACAATTCACAAACACAGAAAATAATTTTTTTTTTGGTTTGGACTGGAGTGTACTTTCGGGGGTTACAGCACCCTTAACGGTCAAGCCAGCCGGCCCTTTACTTATGACACAGGCGCACGTTTGGCACTACTTTGTTGATGCACGTGCGGCTACTGCGCACACAATTCACAAACACAGAAAATAATTTTTTTTTTGGTTTGGACTGGAGTGTACTTTCGGGGGTTACAGCACCCTTAACGATCAAGCCAGCCGGCCCTTTACTTATGACACAGGCGCACGCTTGGCACTACTTTGTTGATGCACGTGCGGCTACTGCGCACACAATTCACAAACACAGAAAATAATTTTTTTTTTGGTTTGGACTGGAGTGTACTTTCGGGGGTTACAGCACCCTTAACGGTCAAGCCAGCCGGCCCTTTACTTATGACACAGGCGCACGCTTGGCACTACTTTGTTGATGCACGTGCGGCTACTGCGCACACAATTCACAAACACAGAAAATATTTTTTTTTGGTTTGGACTGGAGTGTACTTTCGGGGGTTACAGCACCCTTTAACGGTCAAGCCAGCCGGCCCTTTACTTATGACACAGGCGCACGCTTGGCACTACTTTGTTGATGCACGTGCGGCTACTGCGCACACAATTCACAAACACAGAAAATATATTATTTTTTTAGCACTTGGGGGGAGCACCCCTGATGGACAGAGCACCCCCTGGACAACACTACAGCACCCCTTTAGGACTGGGACACTGCACAGGACTTTGGAGTGGACACAGCCCCTATGGAGAACTGACTGCACAACACAGTCCAGCCAGCCCCTATGGACTTTGAAGTAGTGGACACAGCCCCTATTAACAACAGCAGCACAGCACAACACAGCCAGCCCCTATGGACTTTGAAGTAGTGGACAACAGCAGCACTACACTACACTACACTACACAGCACTAACTCCCACCCTCCCTCTTCACTGTCCACAGCCGAGTGAGAAAATGGCGCCGACGCGGGTACCTTATATAGGATCCAAAACCCGCGAGACTCGGAAGGCGGGATGATGACGTTTTGCCTCGATGTCAGATCCGAGTCAGGCGGGAAAAGTCGAGCCTGACTCGGATCGGACTCGGATCGGGGGGGCTCGGGGGGGTTCGGATTACAGAAATCCGAACCCGCTCACCCCTAATTATAATGTGTTGTATGTATTGTGCTGTATGTATTATAATGTGTTGTATTCATTATAATGTGTTGTATGTATTATAATGTGTTGTATGTATTATAAAGTGTTGTATGCATTATAATGTGTTGTATGTATTATAATGTGTTGTATGCATTATAATGTGTTGTATGTATTATAATGTGTTGTATGTATTGTGCTGTATGTATTATAATGTGTTGTATTCATTATAATGTGTTGTATGTATTAATGTGTTGTATGTATTATAAAGTGTTGTATGCATTATAATGTGTTGTATGTATTATAATTAGGGGTGTGCACAGGCCACTATTCGTGTTTTGTGTTTTGGTTTTGGATCTGGATCTTTCTTCGTGTTTTGGATCTGGATTGGTTTTGCCAAAACCACCCATCCGTGTTTTGGGTTCTGGGTTTTGTGTTTTGGATCTGTATTTTTTTGAAAAAAAAGCATAAAAACAGCTAAAATCACAGAATGTGTTGGTTTTTCTTCTCCTATGCTATTATTAACCTCAATAACCTTAATTTCCATTAATTTCCAGTCTATTCTGAACACCTCACACCTCACAATAGTGTTTTTATGTCCAAAAGGTTGCACCGAGGTAGCTGGATGACTATGCTAAGCGACACGAGTGGGCGGCACAAACACGTGGTCCATCTAGGAGTGATACTGCAGTGGCAGACAGGAAGCCAATCAGCGTTATGGTGCCCATTTGCATGTAGCACGAACCCGGGAGATTCGTGCTACATGCATCTGTGTGATTGGCAGAGCAATGACAGGTCCGTGAGACCCGTCTGTGCTGCTGTGGTAAAAAAAAAAAAAAAAAAAAACCTGTGTAAAAAAAGAAAAAAATGGCGTGCACCCCCCCAAAAAAGAGCAACCAGCCCCGGGCATTAGTAACCCAGTGCTGGGTGTGCTTAAATACAGGGGACAAACGATGTAGGGGTCCCCTGTACTTAAGCACAACCAGCACCGGGCTAGTCAGAACCAGCGCTGGTTGCCAAAATACGGGGGACAAACGACGTAGGGGTCCCCCGTATTCTGCGCAACCAGCTCTGGGCTCTGATCCAGTCCTGGTTCTGGAAATACAGGGGAAAAAAATTGGTAGGGTTCCCCTGTATGTTCCAGAACCAGCACTGGACTTTTTCTAGCGGGGGGCTGATGCCACAGCCAGGGGAGCCCTTTCACCGGGCACCCCAGCTGCAGCATCAGCCCTGACCGCTAGTCAGCCCAGGCCGGGGATCCCTGGAGAGCTGGGGACCCCCCCAATAAAGGGGTCACCCTCTCCAGGGCACCCCAGGCCCAGGCTGATAGCCCGGGGCTATCCCCGCCACCCCTGGTGGCGGTGGGTGGCGGGTTGATTGTGTGGTGTGGTGTAAATAAAGAATATCAAACATTGTCTTTACAAGTAGAACTGCAAGTCCCAGCTAGCCTGCCCCGCATGCTGGTACTTGGAGAACCACAAGTACCAGCATGCAGGGCATTAAGGGCCCACTAGTACCTGTAGTTCACCTGTAAAAATTTTTTTTAAAAAAACACAGGACACACACACCGTGACAGTATAAGGTTATTAAAGTTTACCCTGCGGCTCCCACCATTGACTACAATGGAGGGAGCCGTTCATTGGCTGAGAGACGGGAGATGACCTCTCTCAGCCAATGAACGCTTAGCAGCGGGGTTTCCATGGTGATACCCCGCCGCTAAGCTCTCATTCGGGAAGTTCGTGGATCGCGTTTTCGTTTTTTTTTTTTGCCAAGTCCGGGGATGCCTACTTTGGAACGAAGAGGACAGAACCTCGCATAGGAGATGGTGAGTATGTTTTTTTTCACAGGTCCCCTATGGATACTTTACCGGACAAGTGGACCGATGCTGCAGGTTACATAGGTGAGTATGTGTACATGTGTGTGTGTGTGTATGTATGTTTAATAAACTTATACTGTCACGGTGTGTGTGTCCTGTGTTTTTTTTAAACATTTTTTTACAGGTGAACTACAGGTACTAGTGGGCCCTTAATGCCCTGCATGCTGGTACTTGTGGTTCTCCAAGTACCAGCATGCGGGGCAGGCTTGCTGGGACTTGCAGTTCTACTTGTAAAGACAATGTTTGATATTCTTTATTTACATCACACCACACAATCAACCTGCCACCCACCGCCACCAGGGGTGGCGGGGATAGCCCCGGGCTATCAGCCTGGGCCTGGGGTGCCCTGGAGAGGGTGACCCCTTTATTGGGGGGGGTCCCCAGCTCTCCAGGGATCCCCGGCCTGGGCTGACTAGCGGTCAGGGCTGATGCTGCAGCTGGGGGGCCCGGTGAAAGGGCTCCCCTGGCTGTGGCATCAGCCCCCCGCTAGAAAAAGTCCAGTGCTGGTTCTGGAACATACAGGGGAACCCAACTAATTTTTTTCCCCTGTATTTCCAGAACCAGGACCGGATCAGAGCCCAGAGCTGGTTGCGCAGAATACGGGGGACCCCTACGTCGTTTGTCCCCCGTATTTTGGCAACCAACGCTGGTTCTGACTAGCTCGGTGCTGGTTGTGCTTAAATACAGGGGACCCCTACGTCGTTTGTCCCCTGTATTTAAGCACACCCAGCACTGGGTCACTAATGCCCGGGGCTGGTTGCTCTTTTTTGGGGGGGGGGGGCACGCCATTTTTTTCTTTTTTTACACAGGTTTTTTTTTTTTTTTTTACCACAGCAGCACAGACGGGTCTCACGGACCCATCAGTGCTCTGTGTCAATGACACAGATGCAAGTAGCACGGATCTCCTGGTCCGTGCGTGCATCTGTGTCATTGAAATACACAGCAGCACAGACGGGTCTCACTGACCCATCTGTGCTCTGTGTCACTGTCAGTCACACAGATGCATGTAGCACGGATCTCACGAGTCCGTGCTACATGCAAATGAGCACCATAATGCTGATTGGCTGAGAGCCGTGACAGACGGCTCTGTCAGCCAATCAGAACTTTGCCCATTAAAGGCAAAGGCATTTTTTTTAAAATGGCCGCTCGAGGCAAAACCTCGAGATCCGACAGCAGATCTCGAGGTTTTGCCTCGGGAGAGGGATCCGGGGCAGACAGGGAGATCCGAGCTTGGGCTCGGATCGCCCCGGATCCCCTAAGTTTGGGTGGGTTCGGTTCTCAGGGAACCGAATCCGCTCAACCCTAGCTTGGATACAACAGGACAACGGGATTTACGTGTCCCTGGACTGCTTACGGTCTTAGCCAAAGTTTCTGAACTTGACAGTAACTTTTTATGAACGCGCTGCAGCTGCCGTATAAGGGAGGATGTTCCTAGGTGGTTAACGTCCCTACCCCTACTTATTCCACCTTTACATATGGTACATATGGCAAGACAGTTGTTGTCTGGATTTGGATAGAATTATTGCCAGACCAAAGAGGTGGAATGTTTGGTCTTCTGCCCAGGCATGACCGTGATGGGCTTTTTCATCCCACGGACAACAACTGTCTCCCCCGGAGCCTGATTTAAACAAACCACATCACCATCAGAATCCTCCTCGCCAACTTCCTCCTCAGCGCCAGCTACACCAGTATCCTCATCCTGTTGTACTTCAACAGTGACATCTTCATTTTGCATATCAGCAAGTGGACTGTGGGTGCTCCTTTCAGCACTTGCAGGGGGCGTGCAAATGGTGGAAAGAGCCACCTCTTCCCGTCCAGTGCTGGGAAGGTCAGGCATCGCAACCGCCACCACACTTGAACTCTCCTTGGGGATTTGTGATATCTTCTTAGAGCGCACAGTTCTTCACTGTGCTTTTGCCAGCTTAACTCGTTTGATTTTTTTAGTGGGAGGAGGGCTTCCATCGTCATGTGAAGCTGAACCACTAGTCATGAACATAGGGAAAGACCTTAGCCGTTCCTTGCCACTCCGTGTCGTAAATGGCATATTGGCAAGTTTATGTTTCTCTTCAGATGATTTAAATGTTTTTTTCAAGGTCATTTTCCTGAACTTTGTCATTTGGGATTGTATTTGCCCTCTACTATGACATTGGGCATCGGCCTTGGCAGACGACGTTGATGGCATGTTATCGTCTATGTCATGACTAGTGGCAGCAGCTTCAGCACTAGGAGGAAGTGGTTCTTGATCTTTCCCTATTTTATTTTTATCGGAGAAAGTTTGGTCCTCCATTTATGTTATATTGATATATACGTGCGGCTAAGGCGCACACAAACACAGAAAATTATTTTTTATTTTGTTGGAGACTAGTGCACTTTATGGGTTACACCACCCTTTAAGAAATGAGCCAGCCGGCCCTTTACTTATGGGACACAGGCACACGCTTGGCGCTGCTCCTTTGTTGATGCACGTGCGGCCACAGTGCACACAATTTACAAACACAGAAAATATTTTTTTATTTGGTTTGGAGTGTACTTTGGGGGTTACAGCACCCTTTAGCGGTCAATCCAGCCGTCCCTTTATTTATGGGACACAGGCGCACGCTTGGCACTACTTTGTTGATGCACGTGCGGCTACTGCGCACACAATTCACAAACACAGAAAATATTTTTTTATTTTTTTTTGGAGTGTACTTTGGGGGTTACAGCACCCTTTAGCGGTCAATCCAGCCGGCCCTTTATTTATGGGACACAGGCGCACACTTGGCACTACTTTGTTGATGCACGTGCGGCTACTGCGCACACAATTCACAAAGACAGAAAATATTTTTTTATTTTGTTTGGAGTGTACTTTGGGGGTTACAGCACCCTTTAAAGGACAAGCCAGCCGGCCCTTTACTTATGACACAGGCGCACGCTTGGCACTACTTTGCTGATGCACGTGTGGCTACTGCGCACACAATTCACAAACACAGAAAATATTTTTTTATTTTTTTTTGGAGTGTACTTTGGGGGTTACAGCACCCTTTAGCGGTCAATCCAGCCGGCCCTTTATTTATGGGACACAGGCGCACACTTGGCACTACTTTGTTGATGCACGTGCGGCTACTGCGCACACAATTCACAAACACAGAAAAAAAATATTTTTTGTAGCACTTATGGGGAGCACCCCTGACGGACAGAGCACCCCCTGGACAACACTACAGCACCCCTTTAGGACTGGGACACTGCACAGGACTTTGGAGTGGACACAGCCCCTATGGACAACTGACTGCACAACACAGTCCAGCCAGCCCCTATGGACTTTGAAGTAGTGGACACAGCCCCTATGGACAACAGCAGCACAGCGCAGCACAGCACAGCACAGCACTACTCTGCACTACACTACACTACACTACACAGCCCAGCCAGCCCTAACTCCCACCCTCCCTCTTCACTGTCCACAGCCGAGTGAGAAAATGGCGCCGACGCGGGTCGGATCCAAAACCCGCGAGACCCGGAAGGCGGGATGCATACTTGCCAACTCTCCCTCATTGTCAGGGAGACTCCCTGAAGTAGTAGCAATCTCCCTGTCTCCCTGTAGAGTCTAGCAATCTCCCTCATTTCATTCTTACCCCTATTATGAAGCTGTTATATTAAAAAACTAGATATATACATTCAATTGGGATCATTAGTGTCATTTCCTTGCATTGGTTATTATAAGGCACAATGATCCCTATCAATTTCTGAAAAGTATTAGTGCGTTTTCATCAACAAACAGATCTTACTAACTGCTTTTGGGCTGGGTTTACATTTGGATGTAAGTCAGGTTTAGGACACGCCTCTCAGATTTATCAGTACACGCCCATCACATGTAGGACACGCCTCTCAGATTTATCAGTACACGCCCACTTTACCGCCGCGCTCATAGGTGCTGCTTTCACAATCTCCCTGAAATGCTTTTTCAAAAGTAGGCAAATATGGCGGGATGATGACGTTTTGCCTCGATTTCAGATCCGAGTCAGGCGGGAAAAGTCGAGCCTGACTCGGATCGGCCTCGGATCGGGCGGGCTCGGGGGGGTTCGGATTTCAGAAATCCGAACCCGCTCACCCCTAATTATAATGTGTTGTATGTATTATAACGTGTTGTATGTATTATAGTGTGTTGTATGTATTGTGCTGTATGTATTATAATGTGTTGTATGTATTATAACGTGTTGTATGTATTATAATGTGTTGTATTCATTATAATGTGTTGTATGTATTATAATGTGTTGTATGTATTATAACGTGTTGTATAGATTATAATGTGTTGAATTTTTACATCTGACATCATCCCTGCTAGACAGACAGCGTTCCACTTGGTTCCGTTATTTCTGTTGATCTTTTTGTGGGTTGGCTAATCTTTGCGGTAATGGCGGTCGGCCAGCAGTGGGATTTTGCTCTGTTTTACTGATATTTGTGATTGTTGTTCATTAGTGTCCTATGGGCTTATCCTCTGATCTATTGATGGTAGAGATGAGTTGATCCGGTTCCCTGAGAACCGGACCCACCCGAATTTCATGAATCCGGGGCTATCTGAGTGCAGCTCATATCTCCCTGCCTGCCCCGGATCCCTGACCCGAGGCAAAACCTTGTGACCCCTCTGTCGAGTCGCGAGGTTTTGTTTTCAGTGAGCTGAACGCTGATTGGCTGAGAGAGCCGTCTGTCACGGCTCTCAGCCAATCAGCGTTAAGCCCATGGAAAACACTACAAGGGAGGGAAAAAAGATGAAGCCCGCCATCCCCTGCCGCCTGACACCGCCAACACCCCTTGCTGCCGACACCGTTAGGCACCCCCACTGGCAGCATCCCCCACTGCCGACACCACCTCTGCCGACACTCCTGCACTGCTGCCCAACGTACTGAGGACACCGTCAGTGACCCCCACACTGCCGACACTCCCACAGTGAGGACACCACCAGCACCCCTGCACTGCTGACACAGTCAGCAAACCTGCACTGAGGACATCACTGGCACCCCCACTCTGCTGACACTGCCAGCACCATGCAATGAGAACACCCCTGCACTGCCGACACAGTCAGCAAACCTGCAATGAGGACACTGCTGGCACTCCCACACTGCCAACACAGTCAGCAAACCTGCACTATAGACACCGCTGGCACCCCTGCACTGCCAGCATCACTGGTACTCTTCACTGAGGGCACTGCCAACACCGCAGCACTGCCATTCCATGTACTGAGGACACCGTCAGCAACCCCCGCTCTGCCGACACTGCTGTCACAGTATGTGCACTATTGGTGTATCCAACCCACACTGTATAACACACTGGAAATTAGAAGCTAAGCTGCCACATGTTAGTGCCGTCCACTGTATCACGTAGCGTAGTCAGCCAGCTAGCTGGATGCAACCTTTTGGCCTTAACTAGATGAAGCAAATAATATTGTGAGGTGGTCAAAATTGATTGTAAATTACTGGAAATAAATGTTATTGAGGTTAATTATACTGTAGGAACAAAAACAGGCCCATTTTATGTGATTTTAGCTGTTTTTATGATTTTTTAAGAAAAAAATCCAGATCCAAAACCAAAACACAAAAACAAAACACAAAGGTGAGATTTTGGCAAAACCAATCCAGATCCAAAACCAGGGGAGATCCAGATCCAAAATCAAACCCAAAACACGAGGGTCGGCGCACATCTCTAATTGATGGCTGGAGTTACAAGGCTCCGCTCACCTATTAGAGCTTAGCCAGAATTAAGATTAATAATAATATGTCATAAATGGCCATGGAGGCAGACTTATTATTACTTTACTACCAGTTATTATATATAGCGCACACATATTCTGCAGTGCTTTACAGAGAATATCAGGCCATTCACATCTGTCCCTGCCCGAGGGGAGTTCACAACTATGGTTCCTTACCACACGCTCACACACATACACAATAATAGGGTTCATTTTTGTTAGGAGCTAATTAATCTATCAGTATATTTTTGGAATGTGCATGGAAACCAAAGTACCCTGGGGAAACCCACGCAAGAATGGGGAGAATATACAGACCACACAGAATACAGACTTTTAAGTAACTATTTACTGCTGGGGCAGGGTGAGCTATGAGGGGATGTGCCCAGTAAGGGATGTAGTCAGCATCCCAGTGTGCGGAATCCGATCGTCTAAATAACGGCGCCGAAATCCAGACAGGTCGGGATCCCGGCACCAGTATTCCGAACATCGGCATCCCGAAGGGTAATTATCGGGGTGTAGGTTAACGTTAGGTAGCGGGGTTACGTTTAGGCATTAGGGGGAGGGTTAGGCATCAGGGAGGGAGTCTTAGGATTAGGGTGCAGGGAGGGGGAGGTTAGGTTTAGACACTAGGAAGGGGTGGTTAAGTTTAGGCACCGGGGAGGGAGGGTTAGGGTGGGGGTAGGGAAAATACTTACCATGGCATCCTATGGGTGTTGGTATTCTGAACAGCGCCATCCTGACAGACGGATATCATACCCATTCCACCCAGTAGTGTGTGCTTTATGCTGGATGCACAATCCTCATGCTGTTTGTCCTGCAGAGAGGGTAGTGTAGAAGTTGGGCAGCATTATGGAGGGGCAGTGAGGAGAACAGAGCTGTTGGGTCAAACGGAGGATAGATGACATTGGGGCCCGTTTATCATTCTATATTTGCGGCTATGATCCCAAAACACCAATTTTTGGGGGTTAACCGCAAATATTTGGTATGACCCGGATGTATTAAGGAGGTACCTCTATTCCCGCAGGCAGTTGCATCCCCCATAGGTTTCTATGGCGGATGCGATGCTGCCAGGCTTACCAATATCTGGAATGCTATGTATTCCTGATATTGGCCCCCGCAGCTAACGCTATCTGAAGATGGTGTTAGCCGCTCTAGCCTAGTGTCGGTATGTTAACCCTGTCGGGATCCTGTCATTGGGATTCTGAATGCCAGGATCCCGACTGTTGGTATTTTATACCGATTCCCATACATGGTTGTGGCTGCAACATGGGTGAGGGAGGGGAATGTGTTACTAAAGTGGTGAGCAGGGTTATTTGTGTAATTACAGAGGTGAGGGAGGGGAATATGTTACTACAGGTTTAAGTGAGGGGAATGTGTTACTACAGGTGTGAAAGAGGAATTGTATTTCTACAAAGGTGAGGGAGGGGAATGTCACATGTTTTACAAGTGTGGGATATATACTGTATGTATTTTCATGGATCTTTAAAGCTCTGCTTGGCCAGATACTGTGCCACAATTCTGAAATGAATGTACTGAGGACATTTCGTGTTAATGAAAGGATAAAGGGCCTGATTCAGACATGCTCGCAAGCGCTATACGCTCGCAAGCGGTCGATTGTTAGGCAGTGCGCATGCCCCTGAGTGAGAGAGAAATTCTCTCGCTCCGGAGCTCGCTACAAACGGGTTGTTGATCGACAGCTCGCCCCATTTTGTAGGCGGGGAGGGGGGTGGCTACACAAACACAGGCATTCCCGAAGGAACGCCTGCTGTTTGTGGGAGGCACCACTGACATCACCAGAGATATCAGTGGAGAGCTACCTGCTCTGTTAGAGCAGGAAGCTCTCTGGGGCTTGCAATGGACCACAAGGGTCTCGTCGCAAGCCCTGATGGTCGCGACCATCGCGACCATCACGTAGCCGCTCGTAATAGCTGTGGGTGGTCACCCACAGCTTAGTGTGCAGCCAAGAGGCCGGTGTAAACAAAACACCGGCCCGCCCTGATTCAGAGCAAGTGCTTGCTTTTTGCGAGCGTCTCTGAATCAGGCCCAAAGTTCATACAATAACTACTTCTCACTCTACACTAGGCACTAGGTGCCATCACATCCCCAGTGTCATATTATCTCTGTTATACCCCTTTCAGACAGAAAAAAGAACCTGATAATTTTCAGGCTCTAGCCGGGTCGACCCGGGTTTTTTTTCTGTCTGAAAGGACCAACATGGGACCTAAATCCCGGTACTTCGACCCAGGTATTTACCTGGGTTTTTCCAGAGTCTTATACCCCTTTTACACCGGAGCTAAAACCCGGGTTTTTGAAGGGTTAACCCGGGCAGCTCCCTGGTGTAAAAGGTGAGAGATGGATCGCCGGGTTGAGTGACCCGGCAATCCAATCCAGGTAACTAGCAGGGTTTAACACGGGCGTAGCCCGAGAAACCCTGCTGTGAGAACAGCGCACTCCGGGTCACGATGACCTGGAGTGCGCTGCTAGCCGGCCGATTGGTCCGGCTTCAGTGGCGCTTGGAGATGACGTCATCTCCAAGCGACCACTTTCACTCCGCAAAAGCCGGGTCTATGCAGACCCGACTGCGGTGTGAGCGCCGCTTACTTGGGAATATCCCGAGTCGGCGCCGGCAAAATTCCGGGTCTGATCCGGATAGGAACTTTGTTCCAACTCCGGGTCAAACCCGGAATTTAGGTGGAAAAGGGGTATTACACAGGTTGGCGGCTGTCTGAAAGGCGCCGACCTGGGTTTTTCTACTCCGGGCATAGTAAGCAGCGTTTATTGGCTGAGATGGCCAAGTCACCACCCACTTTTCATGGCCTCATCTCTGTGTGCCATAAAAGCAGTCCATTTATTATGACACACTGTATATTGCAGGGATAATCTGGGTTCTGTGTGAAAGGGGTCGACCCAGGAATTTCCCAGGAATTATGTGCTGTGTGAAAGGGGGTTAGGAGCAAATTCCCGGGTCCTTCCCAGGTTGAAAGATACTGGAAAAACCCGGGTTTTGGGGATTTTTCTGTTTGAAAGTGTTATTAGCCTAACTTCCAGCAGCTCCATCCCACAGGTGTGTGACCGGTAACTACAGACATAGGGAGTCTAAGAGCAGTAATAACCTCCCAATCATCAGTGCAGTCGTGTGTGTGTGTGTGGGAGCAGACTCCATGTATGGGGACAGGAGGTGCAGGAGGAGGTGCAGGGGATGTTGCTGACTTTGATCTCTGCCTCAGAACATATGAGACTTATTGTACTATCCCTGTGTCCTATGTCCAGGCTGGAGGCACCATGTAGATGTCACCATTACCGGCACAAATATTGTTTGGGGATCATTTCGCATCTCTCTCTGTGGAAGTAATGGGTGCAGTCCTCAGTATGAGATCCACACGTAAGTCCATCTCTCAGATATCTGTAGGGCAGGGTCCAGACTTGTTTCTCTAAGTCTTTGTTCCATTCTTTTCCTAGTGTATTAATTTACCCACGTACCTCATATGCTGCTTTAATCGATGTGGAGAAGGACGTTTACCCAGTCAAAGAAGTGACCTTTGTCTGGCACAAGAATGTGCTCTACTTTCTTCATCCATCGCTGGCGGCTTCAGCTGTGTCTGTCCAATATGGATCCAATGGAAGAACGTATGTAACCTGTATGCACCTCATACACTTACTGCAGAATACTCTGAATATTGAATGTGAAGGGAGACTGTAAAGTGTCCTATCAGGGACTATAGTGGCTTAGGTGGATTTCCTCAGCTTGCTCTGTCCTGTTACATCCAACGTCATGGCTTTTCCCTAGAACACCTCAGTGATTGTACCTGATCTCTATAAATGGTGATTACATATTTCTATCAACTGCTGGGTGGTTTTTAGATAATGGCCAGGAATAGAGTCAGGGACTTAGAAGCCATTTTACCATTTACACTTCTATAGCTATTAACTTGTACTAGACTTGAACTGAAAGTTACAATGTATCACTGAAAATACAGTAATTACTTGGCTGTCATCTGTTATTGCCCCTAGTGGTTTCCTCCCTAGTTCTCTGTACTGTAGTTGGGGATTATCAGGGGAATATTCCCTATAGTGGATGTTTGTGCTCTGACTTCTCTCCTGGATGCTAAACGCTGACTTATCCTGTAATAAACTGATTTTATGTCTCTGCAGATCCACCTTCTGCGGCACAGACCCAACAATAGAAGACATTAATCAGACTCTGGAATCTTGCTAGATGTTACATAAGGAAATGCTAATAAATCCAGTGATTTCATATGTTTGTTTCCTGCCTGTTGACTGACTTATTAGTGCCCTGTGAGTCTGCAATATGTGAGACCATCATCATCATCTTCATCATCCCCATCAGTTGTTGGTGGCAGCATTTCCCATTCCTCTAAAAGCTTCATCCTAAACAAAGCAACCAAAACAGGTGGTCACTAGTTTACCTCCTCCCTCTGACTATTTTCTCTCTTTTGATCTTTCCCATCCAGCTACACTTCTCCCCACCCCAAGGTCATCATTCAGTGGTAAATTTACTAAGAATCGAGTCTGGTAGAGTTTGCTTTTTTTAACTCGATTAGCTTCACCGAAACTCGGGTGATTTGTGGCTCCTGAGACTCTCATATTTACCAAGAAGTGAGTTTAGCTGAGAGTGAGATGTCCGATGGTGAAGCAGAACGAGATTTCTCCCCCGAGTAGCAGGTTTTGCAGGAGATGACTCACCTGAGATTGCATGAACTGTCATTAGCGTATTGTATCTACATGCTGTAACGTGTTGTTACAGTGTATCCGGTGCCCTTATTGGTTTACTGCAGAGAACATCGTGGGACAAAAGGTGAGTATTGGATCTTTTTTTCAGGTACAACCATTGGATACTTTACGTTGAGAAGGGGACGTGAACATCTGGGAACAGGTGAGTATGTGTGCGTATGGATGTAATAAATCTTTATTTTCACAGTGTGTGTCTTGAGTTTTTTCACATTTCTTTACAGGTAAACTACACGTACCAGCAGCCCCTTAATGCCCCGCATGCTGGTACTTGTGGTTCTCCAAGTACCAGCATGTGGGGGAGGCTTGCTGGGACCTGCAGTTCTACTGTACAGACAATGTTGTTCATTCCATTTTTAACACTACACCTACACTATCAACCCGCTACCCACTGCCACGGGCTATCAGCCTAGGAGAGGGGTGCCCTGGAGAGGGGGACCCCCTTTAATGGGGGGATCCCCAACTTCCCAGGGATTCCTGGCCTGGGCTGACTATCAGTCAGGGCTGATGCTGAGGCTGGGGGGCCCGGTGAAAGGGCACCCCTGGTTGTGACATCAGACCCCCACTAGAAAGGGTCCAGAGCTGGTTTTAAATATAAGGTGAACCTCACGCAATTTTTTTCTCCTTATATTTAAAACCAGGTCTGGCCCTGCTGCCTGGTGCTGGTTCTTAAATTACTGTGGAACCCTACACATTTTGTTCCCTGTAATTTTAAGAACCAGGACAGGCTGGCAAGTCCGGGGCTGGTTAATCTTTTGGTGGGGGGCCATATGTCATTTTTATTATAAACTTTTAACCCATTTTTTTTTACAGCCTAGAACACAAGCAGCTTACACATATCTCACTGATATATCTCACTGATACTGATATGTGCAGGCTGTTTGCTCGGGAGAGATTTGCAGAGAGAGGACACTGCAATCTCAGGTGAGTAATCTCCTGCAAAACCTGCTACTCGGGGGAGAAATGTCATTCTGCTTCACCATCGGACATCTCACTCTCAGCTAAGCTCACTTCTTGGTAAATATGAGAGTCTCAGGAGCCTCGAATCACCCGAGTTTCTGTGTAGCTAATCGAGTAGAAAAAAAAGCAAACTCTCCCAGACTCGATTCTTAGTAAATTTACCCCTAAGTGTCTTCATCATCCTCAAATATTAGGTAAGCCCCAGAACTCAAGATCAATTACTGTACATATGATGGAGAGACAAACAAGGCAAATGCACCCACATATAGGACCTCATTCAGAACCGCTCGCAAAAAGCGAGCACTCGCTCTGAATGAGGGCGGCCACTTTTCTTTTGAAAGGCGGCCTCCTGGCCGCTCATTAAGCTGTGGGTTACCACCCACAGCTTTAGCGAGTGACTAGGTGATGGTCGTGACCATAGGAGCTTGAGACGAGACCCTTGCGGTAGGGTCTCATCTACCGCAAGCCCCAGGTAGCTTCCTGCTCTAACAGAGCAGGAAGCTCCCTAATGACATCACTGGTGATGTCAATAGGGCCGCCTACAAATGGCAGGCGTTCCTTCAGGAATGCCTCCTTTTGTCCGGCCACCCCCCACCCTGCCTACAAAATGGGGAAAGCTGTCAATCAACATCATCAGCTGCCCCTTTTGTAGCGAGCCCCGGAGCGAGTGCATTTGTCACTTGCTCCAGGGCTTATGCACGCGCAGTGTGAGCGCTGCGTATGCGCAGGCCCTCACCATTGACCCGCTTGCAAGCGCATAGCGCTTGCGAGTGGGTCTGAATGAGCGCCATAGTGTGATACAGTAGTTAGTCTGAAAACAAGTTTTAATGAAACAAAAATATGTACTAATAACAAAGAATCCACTTATCTGTATAGCTCTATATTGTCCAAGCCTGTGCCAACGTGTAGATAGAGCCGAGTCAAACACAATGGGTGAGAACAGTGAACAGGCTCTGCCCCCACTGCAATCTCATAGCAATGTCTCAGGTTGCTCTGGTGCCCATTTGGCAGGGGGGTCACAGAGTGCTGATGGGGTGTGCTGGATCTGGTGCTTCAAGGCATTATCTGAATGTAGTCACATGGTATAACCCTAAGTGCAAAGAACATAGGGCTGATTCAGAGCCGCTCGTTCGCTCCGAGCAATGTTCGCACATCTGCGCATGCGTATGGGTTGTTATGTGCATGCGCCAACCAGTCAGTGCGGTCGGAAATCATGTGTTCGCAAAATAGCGAGTGCCTGCTAATTTGAGTGACAGGATGAGGCGTTTGTGGGTGGTAACAGGGGAAGGTGCTTGAAAACGGGGAGTGGAGATCCGAATGCAGGCGTGCCAAACGGTCAAAACGGGCGTTTTATGGGTGTCCATAATTAACAAACCAGAGTCATCGGCCATGTCACTTGGTTGTCTCTTAGCCTGAACTGTTCGCATGATTGCGGTAGGAAAATCCAACCACAAGCACTGCGAACAGTTCAGACGCCTTTCGATGTACTCGATTAATCTAATAAATAGAGGAGATGACGTAGGATGTGAGCGGCCAGGGGGCGTCTTTACAAAATAGCGAGCGCATGTTTCGTTTGCTCGCTCAGACATAGAGGCATCAACAGAACGCAAAGAGCGAGCGCTCAATTTAAATAGCCGGCCCCTTTTTCTGAACTACCGTTCGCAAATAGTGTCCGGCTCTGAATCAGGCCCATAGATCATTAATGATCCCTATCACAGAAACACAATAGTGAAGATCTAATGTAGAGATGAGCGGGTTCGGTGTTCAGAAAACCGATCCCACCCAAACTTACCTGATCCAGGTGGTTCTGAACCGGGGCTCAGATCTCCCTGCCATTTTTGGATTCCAAAATGAGGCAAAACATCATCATCCCAACGTCAGATCTTCCGTGCTTTGGATGTGATATAAGTTTCCTCCCACAGTGATTCGGGCGCCATTTGTCACAGGAACGCCGGAGGAGTAAGATTATACAGCAAAGCTGCGGAGGCACTCGGTTCAAGTTTAACTTCAAAGCGACACTGTTTGATGCGCACTGGGGCCCACATGTCCCTTAGAGTAAATACTGGCCAAGCTAGATTAGATTTAGGCAGTTAGGAAAACATTGTTTTTTATTTGTATAGGGCAGAAACATCTGTAATATATAAGTTATTACTATTATCAGTGTCACACTGGTGCTATAACTCTGCACTGCAGCATTAACCCTTGGTGCACTGGTATTCACTATTTATCCACACTGCTGTGCCGCTGCTCTGGTGCTTAGTTTAGCCAACCAGCTCGCTGCAGCCTTTGGACAATATCGGTGAACAATACTGTGAGCAGTGAGGTGGACAAAAGTGACTGGAGATGACTGGTGTTGTGGTTAATAATACTCTAGGAACAAAACAGGCCCAAATTACATTATTTTAGCTGCTTTTATCAATTTTTGATAAAAAAATATAGATCTAAAGACAAAATACATAAGGGTGGTGTTGGCAAAACAAAATCATGATGATGAATTAGAGAACCAAACCAAACTAAAACCAAAACATGGGGGTTGGTGCACATCTCTACATCAAATAAAAGAAAATCATAAACACAAATGAAAATAAGATACTGATAAATAACTGTTGGGCTTTTTCAGAAATTACATGAAGAATAAGGGGTAATTTACTAAAGTAGGAGTTTTTAGAAGTGAGTTTTAGAAGATAAGAGCTAGAATCTGATAGGTTGCTATGGGCAACATTACTTTTAAAACTCTAACTTTAGTAAATTTACCCCTAAGTGTCTTGTGCAAAACAGCAATATTGACTAAATACTGTCCGGGCAGTTAATTCATTAATATAGTCAATGAACAGATGAAAATCATCATTAATTCAAACCAGTTTATGTTCAGTTTAAATTCTCAATGAGAATCTTCAGAGAGTGTTTGGTGTAACAATAAATTAATGATTCCTTTCCAAACAAAATGTCTGAATGTGGCACCTACACAGATAAATCTCTGAGACATTCCAGTCTGTAACCTGGTATATCACTACCCCCTATCTGTAACCCAGTATACCACTGCCCCCTATCTGTAACCTGGTATATCACTGCCCCCTATCTGTAACCTGGTATATCACTACCCCCTATCTGTAACCTGGTATATCACTACCCCCATCTGTAACCCGGTATATCACTACCCCCTATCTGTATCCTGGTATATCACTGTCCCAAATCTGCAACCCGGTATATCACTGACCCCATCTGTAACACGGTATATCACTGTCCCAAATCTGTAACCTGGTATATCACTACCCCCTATCTGTAACCTGGTATATCACTACCCCCATCTGTAACCTGGTATATCACTGCCCCCTATCTGTAACCTGGTATATCACTGCCCCCGATCTGTAACCTGGTATATCACTACCCAAATCTGTAACCTGGTATATCACTGCCCCCTATCTGTAACCTGGTATATCACTGCCCCCTATCTGTAACCTGGTATATCCCTGCCCCCTATCTGTAACCTGGTATATCCCTGCCCCTTACCTGTAACCTGGTATATCACTACCTGCATCTGTAACCTGGTATATCACTGCCCACTATCTGTAACCTGGTATATCACTGCCCCCTATCTGTAACCTGGTATATCACTGCCCCCTATCTGTAACCTGGTATATCACTGCCCCCTATCTGTAACCTGGTATATCACTGCCCCCTATCTGTAACCTGGTATATCACTGCCCCATCTGTAACCCGGTATATCACTGCCCCTTATCTGTAACCCGGTATATCACTGCCCCCTATCTGTAACCCGGTATATCACTGCCCCCTATCTGTAACCCGGTATATCACTACCCCCTATCTGTAACCCGGTATATCACTGCACCCATCTGTAAGCTGGTATATCACTGCCCCCAATCTGTAATCGGGTATATCGCTGCCCCCTATCTGTAACCCGGTATATCGCTTGCCCCCTATCTGTAACCCCTATCTTTAACCTGGTATATCACTGCCCCCAATCTGTAAACCGGTATATCACTGCCCCCAATCTGTAACCCGGTATATCACTGCACCCTATCTGTATCCCGGTATATCATTGCCCCCTATCTGTAACTTGGTATATCATTGCCCCCTATCTGTAACCTGGTATATCCCTGCCCCCAATCTGTAACCTGGTATATCACTACCCGCATCTGTAACCTGGTATATCACTGGCCACTATCTGTAACCCGGTATATCAATGCCCCCTATCTGTAACCCGGTATATCGCTGCCCCCTATCTGTAACCCGGTATATCGCTGCCCCCTATCTGTAGCCCGGTATATCGCTGCCTCTATCTGAAACACGGTATACCAATGCCCCCTATCTGTAACCCGGTATATCACTACCCCCTATCTGTAACCCGATATATCACTGCCCCCATCGGTAACCCGGTATATTACAGCCCCCTATGTGTAACCTGGTATATCACTGCCCCCTATGTGTATCCTGGTATAACACTGCCCCCTATCTGTAACCCGGTATATCACTGCCCCCTATCTGTAACCCGGAATATCACTACCCCCTATCTGTAACCAGGTATATCACTGCCCCCATCTGTAACCCGGTATATCACTTCCCACTATCTGTAACCCGGTATATTACAGCCCCCTATGTGTAACCCGGTATATCACAGCCCCCTATCTGTAACCTGGTATATCACTGCCCCCTATCTGAACCGGGTATATCACAGTCCCCATTCTGTAACCTGGTATATCACTGCCCCCTATCTGTAACCCGGTATATCACTGCCCCCAATCTGTAACCCGGTATATCACTTCACCCAATCTGTAACCCGGTATATCACTGCCCCCGATCTGTAACCTGGTATATCACTACCCAAATCTGTAACCTGGTATATCACTGCCCCCTATCTGTAACCTGGTATATCACTGCCCCCTATCTGTAACCTGGTATATCCCTGCCCCCTATCTGTAACCTGGTATATCCCTGCCCCTTACCTGTAACCTGGTATATCACTACCTGCATCTGTAACCTGGTATATCACTGCCCACTATCTGTAACCTGGTATATCACTGCCCCCTATCTGTAACCTGGTATATCACTGCCCCCTATCTGTAACCTGGTATATCACTGCCCCCTATCTGTAACCTGGTATATCACTGCCCCCTATCTGTAACCTGGTATATCACTGCCCCATCTGTAACCCGGTATATCACTGCCCCTTATCTGTAACCCGGTATATCACTGCCCCCTATCTGTAACCCGGTATATCACTGCCCCCTATCTGTAACCCGGTATATCACTACCCCCTATCTGTAACCCGGTATATCACTGCACCCATCTGTAAGCTGGTATATCACTGCCCCCAATCTGTAATCCGGTATATCGCTGCCCCCTATCTGTAACCTGGTATATCGCTTGCCCCCTATCTGTAACCCCTATCTTTAACCTGGTATATCACTGCCCCCAATCTGTAAACCGGTATATCACTGCCCCCAATCTGTAACCCGGTATATCACTGCACCCTATCTGTATCCCGGTATATCATTGCCCCCTATCTGTAACTTGGTATATCATTGCCCCCTATCTGTAACCTGGTATATCCCTGCCCCCAATCTGTAACCTGGTATATCACTACCCGCATCTGTAACCTGGTATATCACTGGCCACTATCTGTAACCCGGTATATCAATGCCCCCTATCTGTAACCCGGTATATCACTGCCCCCTATCTGTAACCCGGTATATCGCTGCCCCCTATCTGTAACCCGGTATATCGCTGCCCCCTATCTGTAGCCCGGTATATCGCTGCCTCTATCTGAAACACGGTATACCAATGCCCCCTATCTGTAACCCGGTATATCACTACCCCCTATCTGTAACCCGATATATCACTGCCCCCATCGGTAACCCGGTATATTACAGCCCCCTATGTGTAACCTGGTATATCACTGCCCCCTATGTGTATCCTGGTATAACACTGCCCCCTATCTGTAACCCGGTATATCACTGCCCCCTATCTGTAACCCGGAATATCACTACCCCCTATCTGTAACCAGGTATATCACTGCCCCCATCTGTAACCCGGTATATCACTTCCCACTATCTGTAACCCGGTATATTACAGCCCCCTATGTGTAACCCGGTATATCACAGCCCCCTATCTGTAACCTGGTATATCACTGCCCCCTATCTGAACCGGGTATATCACAGTCCCCATTCTGTAACCTGGTATATCACTGCCCCCTATCTGTAACCCGGTATATCACTGCCCCCAATCTGTAACCCGGTATATCACTTCACCCAATCTGTAACCCGGTATATCACTGCCCCCAATCTGTAACCTGGTATATCACTACCCCCTATCTGTAACCTGGTATATCACTACCCCCTATCTGTAACCCGGTATATCACTACCCCTATCTGTAACCAGGTATATCACTGCCCCCTATCTGTAACCCGGTATATCACTGTCCCAAATCTGCAACCCGGTATATCACTGACCCCATCTGTAACACGGTATATCACTGTCCCAAATCTGTAACCTGGTATTTCACTGCCCCCTATCTGTAACCTGGTATTTCACTACCCCCATCTGTAACCCGGTATATCTCTGCCCCCTATCTGTAACCCGGTATATCACTGCCCCCTATCTGTAACCCGGTATATCACTGGCCACTATCTGTAACCGGGTATATCAATGCCCCCTATCTGTAACCCGGTATATCACTGCCCCCTATCTGTAACCTGGTATATCGCTGCCCCCTATCTGTAACCCGGTATATCGCTGCCCCCTATCTGTAGCCCGGTATATCGCTGCCTCTATCTGTAACCCGGTATATCAATGCCCCCTATCTGTAACCCGGTATATCACTGCCCCCTATCTGTAACCCGATATATCACTGCCCCCATCGATAACCTGGTATATCATTGCCCCCTATGTGTAACCCGGTATATCACTGCCCCCTATCTGTAACCCGGTATATCACTGCCCCCTATCTGTAACCCGGTATATCACTACCCCCGATCTGTAACCAGGTATATCACTGCCCCTATCTGTCACCCGGTATATCACTTCCCACTATCTGTCACCCGGTATATTACAGCCCCCTATGTGTAACTCGGTATATCACTGCCCCCTATCTGTAACATGGTATATCACTGCCCCCTATCTGAACCGGGTATATCACTGTCCCCATTCTGTAACCGGGTATATCACTGTCCCCATTCTGTAACCTGGTATATCACTGCCCCCTATCTGTAACCTGGTATATCACTACCCCCATCTGTAACCTGGTATATCACTGCCCCTTATCTCTAACCTGGTATATCACTACACCCTATCTGTAACCTAGTATATCACTGCCCCCTATCTGTAACCCGGTATATCACTGCCCCTATCTGTAACCCGGTATATCACAGCCCCCTATCTGTAACCCGGTATATTACTGCCCCCTATCTGTAAAACGGTATATCACTACCCCCTATCTGTAACCCGGTATATCACTGCCCCCATCTGTAACCCGGTATATCGCTGCCCCCAATCTGTAACCCGGTATATTGCAGCCCTCTATGTGTGACCCGGTATATCACTGCCCCCTATCTGTAACCTGGTATATCACTGCCCCCTATCTGTAACCGGGTATATCACTGTCCCCTACTGTAACCTGGTATATCACTGCCCCCTATCTGTAACCAGGTATATCACTGCCCCCAATCTGTAATCTGGTATATCACTTCACCCAATCTGTAACTGCCCCCAACCTGTAACCAGGTATATCACTGCCCCCAACCTGTAACCTGGTATATCCCCGCCGCCAATCTGTAACCTGGTATATCACTGCCCCCTATCTGTAATCCGGTATAACACTGCCGTCAATCTGTAACCCTGTATATCACTGCCTCCTATCTGTAACACGGTAAATCACTGCCCCATATATTTAACCTGGTATATCACTACCCCCAATCTGTAAGCAGGTATATCACTACCCCCAATCTGTAACCCGGTATATCACTACCCCCAATATGTAACCAGGCATATCCTTGCCCCCTATCTTTAACTTGGTATATTACTGCATCTATCTGTAATCCGATATATCACTGCCTCTATCTGTAACACGGTATATCATTACCCCCAATCTGTAACCTGGTATATAACTGCCCCCATCTGTAACACGGTATTTCACTGCCCACATCTGTAACACGGTATATCACTGCCCCTATCTGTAACCCAGTATTCACTGCCCCTCTCTGTAACACGGTACATCACTACACCAATCTGTAACCTGGTATATCACTGCCCCTTATCTGTAACCTGGTATATCACTATATCACTACCCCCTATCTGTAACCCGATATATCACTGCCCCCATCTGTAACCTGGTATATCGCTGCCCCCAATCTGTAACCCGGTATATCGCTGCCCCCTATCTGTAACCCAGTATATCACTGCCCCCTATCTGTAACCTGGTATATCACTGCCCCCTATCTGTAACCTGGTATATCACTGCCCCAATCTGTAACCTGGTATATCACTGCCCCAATCTGTAACCTGGAATATCACTGCCCACTATCTGTAACCTGGTATATTACTTCCCACTATCTGTAACCCGGTATATTACAGCCCCCTATGTGTAACCCGGTATATCACTGCCCCTTATGTGGAACCCGGTATATCACTGCCCCCAATCTGTAACCCGGTATATCACTGCCCCCAGTCTGAAACCCTTTATATCACTGCCCCCTATCTATAACCTTGCATAATACGGCCCCCTATCTTTAACCTGGTATATCACTACACCCAGTCTGTAAACAGTTATATAACTGCACCCTAACTAAAACCTTGTATATAACTGCCCCCAATCTGCCCCTTGTAACCAGGTATATCAGTGCTCTCAATCTGTAACACGATATATCAGTGCCCCCAAATAGTAACCCTGTATATCATTGCACCCAATCTGTAACACGGTATATCACTTCCCTCAATTTGTAACCTGGTATATCACTGCCCTTAATCTGTATCCAGGTATATTACAGCCCTTAATCTGTAACCTGGTATATCACTGCCCCCATCCTGTATCCCGGTATATCACTGCCCCCAATCTGTATCTTGGTATATCACTGCCCCCAATCTAACCAGGTATATCACTGCCCACAATCTGTATCCTGGTATATCACTGCCCCCAATCTGTAACCCGGTATATAACTGTCCCAAATCTGTAACTTGGTATATCACAGCCCCCTATCTTTAACCTGGTATATCACTACCCACATCTGTAACCTGGTATATCACTGCCCCCTATCTGTAACCCGGTATATCACTGCCCCCTATCTGTAACCCGGTATATCATTGCCCCCTATCTGTAACCCGGTATATCACTGCCCCCTATCTGTAACCCGGTATATCACTGCCCCCTATCTGTAACCCGGTATATCGATGCCCCCTATCTGTAACCCGGTATATCACTAACCCCTATCTGTAACCCGGTATATCACTGCCCCCATCTGTAAGCTGGTATATCACTGCCCCCAATCTGTAATCCGGTATATCGCTGCCCCCTATCTGTAACCCGGTATATCGCTTGCCCCCTATCTGTAACCCCTATCTTTAACCTGGTATATCACTGCCCCCAATCTGTAAACCGGTATATCACTGCCCCCAATCTGTAACCCGGTATATCACTGCACCCTATCTGTATCCCGGTATATCATTGCCCCCTATCTGTAACTTGGTATATCATTGCCCCCTATCTGTAACCTGGTATATCCCTGCCCCCAATCTGTAACCTGGTATATCACTACCCGCATCTGTAACCTGGTATATCACTGGCCACTATCTGTAACCCGGTATATCAATGCCCCCTATCTGTAACCCGGTATATCACTGCCCCCTATCTGTAACCCGGTATATCGCTGCCCCCTATCTGTAACCCGGTATATCGCTGCCCCCTATCTGTAGCCCGGTATATCGCTGCCTCTATCTGAAACCCGGTATACCAATGCCCCCTATCTGTAACCCGGTATATCACTACCCCCTATCTGTAACCCGATATATCACTGCCCCCATCGGTAACCCGGTATATTACAGCCCCCTATGTGTAACCTGGTATATCACTGCCCCCTATGTGTATCCTGGTATAACACTGCCCCCTATCTGTAACCCGGTATATCACTGCCCCCTATCTGTAACCCGGAATATCACTACCCCCTATCTGTAACCAGGTATATCACTGCCCCCATCTGTAACCCGGTATATCACTTCCCACTATCTGTAACCCGGTATATTACAGCCCCCTATGTGTAACCCGGTATATCACAGCCCCCTATCTGTAACCTGGTATATCACTGCCCCCTATCTGAACCGGGTATATCACAGTCCCCATTCTGTAACCTGGTATATCACTGCCCCCTATCTGTAACCCGGTATATCACTGCCCCCAATCTGTAACCCGGTATATCACTTCACCCAATCTGTAACCCGGTATATCACTGCCCCCAATCTGTAACCTGGTATATCACTACCCCCTATCTGTAACCTGGTATATCACTACCCCCTATCTGTAACCCGGTATATCACTACCCCTATCTGTAACCAAGTATATCACTGCCCCCTATCTGTAACCCGGTATATCACTGTCCCAAATCTGCAACCCGGTATATCACTGACCCCATCTGTAACACGGTATATCACTGTCCCAAATCTGTAACCTGGTATTTCACTGCCCCCTATCTGTAACCTGGTATTTCACTACCCCCATCTGTAACCCGGTATATCTCTGCCCCCTATCTGTAACCCGGTATATCACTGCCCCCTATCTGTAACCCGGTATATCACTGGCCACTATCTGTAACCCGGTATATCAATGCCCCCTATCTGTAACCCGGTATATCACTGCCCCCTATCTGTAACCTGGTATATCGCTGCCCCCTATCTGTAACCCGGTATATCGCTGCCCCCTATCTGTAGCCCGGTATATCGCTGCCTCTATCTGTAACCCGGTATATCAATGCCCCCTATCTGTAACCCGGTATATCACTGCCCCCTATCTGTAACCCGATATATCACTGCCCCCATCGATAACCTGGTATATCATTGCCCCCTATGTGTAACCCGGTATATCACTGCCCCCTATCTGTAACCCGGTATATCACTGCCCCCTATCTGTAACCCGGTATATCACTACCCCCGATCTGTAACCAGGTATATCACTGCCCCTATCTGTCACCCGGTATATCACTTCCCACTATCTGTCACCCAGTATATTACAGCCCCCTATGTGTAACTCGATATATCACTGCCCCCTATCTGTAACATGGTATATCACTGCCCCCTATCTGAACCGGGTATATCACTGTCCCCATTCTGTAACCGGGTATATCACTGTCCCCATTCTGTAACCTGGTATATCACTGCCCCCTATCTGTAACCTGGTATATCACTACCCCCATCTGTAACCTGGTATATCACTGCCCCTTATCTCTAACCTGGTATATCACTACACCCTATCTGTAACCTAGTATATCACTGCCCCCTATCTGTAACCCGGTATATCACTGCCCCTATCTGTAACCCGGTATATCACAGCCCCCTATCTGTAACCCGGTATATTACTGCCCCCTATCTGTAAAACGGTATATCACTACCCCCTATCTGTAACCCGGTATATCACTGCCCCCATCTGTAACCCGGTATATCGCTGCCCCCAATCTGTAACCCGGTATATTGCAGCCCTCTATGTGTGACCCGGTATATCACTGCCCCCTATCTGTAACCTGGTATATCACTGCCCCCTATCTGTAACCGGGTATATCACTGTCCCCTACTGTAACCTGGTATATCACTGCCCCCTATCTGTAACCAGGTATATCACTGCCCCCAATCTGTAATCTGGTATATCACTTCACCCAATCTGTAACTGCCCCCAACCTGTAACCAGGTATATCACTGCCCCCAACCTGTAACCTGGTATATCCCCGCCGCCAATCTGTAACCTGGTATATCACTGCCCCCTATCTGTAATCCGGTATAACACTGCCGTCAATCTGTAACCCTGTATATCACTGCCTCCTATCTGTAACACGGTAAATCACTGCCCCATATATTTAACCTGGTATATCACTTCCCCCAATCTGTAAGCAGGTATATCACTACCCCCAATCTGTAACCCGGTATATCACTACCCCCAATATGTAACCAGGCATATCCTTGCCCCCTATCTTTAACTTGGTATATCACTGCATCTATCTGTAATCCGATATATCACTGCCTCTATCTGTAACACGGTATATCATTACCCCCAATCTGTAACCTGGTATATAACTGCCCCCATCTGTAACACGGTATTTCACTGCCCACATCTGTAACACGGTATATCACTGCCCCTATCTGTAACCTGGTATATCACTGCCCTATCTGTAACCCAGTATTCACTGCCCCTCTCTGTAACATGGTACATCACTACACCAATCTGTAACCTGGTATATCACTGCCCCTTATCTGTAACCTGGTATATCACTATATCACTACCCCCTATCTGTAACCCGATATATCACTGCCCCCATCTGTAACCTGGTAAATCGCTGCCCCCAATCTGTAACCCGGTATATCGCTGCCCCCTATCTGTAACCCAGTATATCACTGCCCCCTATCTGTAACCTGGTATATCACTGCCCCCTATCTGTAACCTGGTATATCACTGCCCCAATCTGTAACCTGGTATATCACTGCCCCAATCTGTAACCTGGAATATCACTGCCCCCTATCTGTAACCTGGTATATTACTTCCCACTATCTGTAACCCAGTATATTACAGCCCCCTATGTGTAACCCGGTATATCACTGCCCCCTATGTGGAACCCGGTATATCACTGCCCCCAATCTGTAACCCGGTATATCACTGCCCCCAGTCTGAAACCCTTTATATCACTGCCCCCTATCTATAACCTTGCATAATACGGCCCCCTATCTTTAACATGGTATATCACTACACCCAGTCTGTAAACAGTTATATAACTGCACCCTAACTAAAACCTTGTATATGACTGCCCCCAATCTGCCCCTTGTAACCAGGTATATCAGTGCTCTCAATCTGTAACACGATATATCAGTGCCCCCAAATAGTAACCCTGTATATCATTGCACCCAATCTGTAACCCGGTATATCACTTCCCTCAATTTGTAACCTGGTATATCACTGCCCTTAATCTGTATCCAGGTATATTACAGCCCTTAATCTGTAACCTGGTATATCACTGCCCCCATCCTGTATCCCGGTATATCACTGCCCCCAATCTGTATCTTGGTATATCACTGCCCCCAATCTAACCAGGTATATCACTGCCCACAATCTGTATCCTGGTATATCACTGCCCCCAATCTGTAACCCGGTATATAACTGTCCCAAATCTGTAACTTGGTATATCACAGCCCCCTATCTTTAACCTGGTATATCACTACCCACATCTGTAACCTGGTATATCACTGCCCCCTATCTGTAACCCGGTATATCACTGCCCCCTATCTGTAACCCGGTATATCATTGCCCCCAATCTGTAACCCGGTATATCACTGCCCCCTATCTGTAACCCGGTATATCACTGCCCCCTATCTGTAACCCGGTATATCGATGCCCCCTATCTGTAACCCGGTATATCACTACCCCCTATCTGTAACCCAGTATATCACTGCCCCCATCTGTTACAAGGAATACCACTCCCCACTATGTGGAACCCAGTATATCACTGCCCCCATTTGTAACCTGGTATATCACTGCCCCCTATCTGTAACTTGGTATATCACTGTCCCCTATCTGTAACCTGGTATATCACTGCCCCCTATCTGTAACCGGGTATATCACTGCCCCCAATCTGTAACCTGGTATATCACTGCCCCTATCTGTAACCTGGTATATCACTGCCCCCAATCTCTAACATGGTATATCAATGCCCCCAATCTGTATCCCGGTATTTCACTGCCGCCAATCTGTAACCAGGTATATCACTGCCGCCAATCTATAACCTGGTATATCACTGCCCCAAACTATAACCGGAAATATCACTGCACCCTATCTGTAATCCGGTATATCACTGCCTCTTATCTGTAACACGGTAAATCACTGCCCCCAATCTGTGACCAGGTATATCACTACCCCCAATCTGTAACCCGATATATCACTACCCCCAATCCGTAACCCGGTATATCACTACCCCCAATCCGTGACCAGGTATATCAGTACCCCCAATCTGTAACCCGGTATATCACTTCCCCCAATCTGTAACCCGGTATATCACTACCCCCAATCTGTAAGCTGGTATATCACTACCCCCAATCTGTGACCAGGTATATCACTACCCCCAATCTGTAACCCGGTATATCACTACCCCCAATCTGTAACCCGGTACATCACTACCCCCAATCTGTAACCCGGTATATCACTACCCCCAATCTGTAACCCGGTATATCACTACACCCAATATCTAACCAGGTATATCACTGCCCCCAATCTGTTACCAGGTATTTCACTGCCCCCAATCTGTAACCCGGTATATCACTACCCCCAATATGTAACCAGGTATATCACTGCCCCCAATCTGTTACCAGGTATTTCACTACCCCCAATCTAACTGGGGAAAACACTACCCCCAATCTAAAACCCGGTATATCACTACCCCCAATCTGTAAACCAGTATATCACTACCCCCAATATGTAAACAGGTATATCACAGTCCCCAATCTGTAACCCGGTATATCACTACCCCCAATCTGTAACCCCGTATATCACTACCCCCAATATGTAACCAGGTATATCACTACCCCCATCTGTAACCCGGTATATCACTGCCCCCATCTGTAACCCAATATATCACTGCCCCTATCTGTAACACGGTACATCACTACCTCCAATCTGTAACCCGGTATATCACTTCCCCCAATCTGTAACCCGGTATATCACTACCCCCAATCTGTAACCCGGTATATCACTACCCCCAATCTGTAACCCGGTATATCACTACACCCAATATCTAACCAGGTATATCACTGCCCCCAATCTGTTACCAGGTATTTCACTGCCCCCAATCTGTAACCCGGTATATCACTACCCCAATCTGTAACCCGGTATATCACTACCCCCAATATGTAACCAGGTATATCACTGCCCCCAATCTGTTACCAGGTATTTCACTGCCCTCATCTGTAACCCAATATATCACTGCCCCTATCTGTAACATGGTACATCACTACACCCAATCTGTAACCTGATATGTCACTGACCCCTATTTGTAAAATGGTATATCACTGCCCCCGATCTAAAACCGATATATCACTGCCCCCATCTGTAACCCTATATATATCACTGCCCTCTATCTGAAACATGGTACATCACTACCTCCAATTTGTAACCTGGTATATCATTGCCCCCTATCTGTAACCCGGTATATCACTGCCCCCTATCTGTAACCCGGTATACCACTTCCCTCAATCTGTAACCCGATATATCACTGACCTCTATATATAACCCATTATATCACTGCCCCCAGTCTGTAACCAGGTATATCACTGCCCCCAATCTGTAACCAGGTATATCACTGCCCCCTATCTATAACCTGTTATATCACAGGCCCCAGTCTGTATCCTGGTATATCACTGTCCCCAATCTGTAACACGGTATATCACTGTGCCCAATCTGTATCCTGGTATATCACTGCCCCCAATCTGTATTCTGGTACATCACTGTCCCCAATCTTTAACCCAGTATATCACTGCCACCAATCTGTATCCTGGTATATCACTGCCCCCAATCTGTATTCTGGTACATAACTGTCCCCAATCTTTAACCCGGTATATAACTTTCCCCAATCTGTAAACTGGTAAATCACTGCCCAAGATCTGTAACCCGGTATATCACTGCCCCCAGTCTGAAAACAGGTTTATCACTGCCCACTATCTGTATCCTGGTATATCACTGCCCCCAATCTGTAACCCGGTATATCACTGCACCCTACCTGTAACCCGGTATATCACTTCCCCCAATCTGTAATCCGGTATATCACTGCCCCCAATCTGTAACCCGGTATATCACTACCCCCAGTCTGTAACCCAGAATATAACTGCCCCCTATCTATATCCTGGTATATCACAGACCCCATTCTATAACCCGGATTTATCACTGCCCCCAGTCTGTAACCAGATATATCACTGTCCCCAATCAGTAACCCGATATATCACTGCCCCTATCTGTATCTTGGTATATCACTGCCCCCAATCTGTATCCTGGTATATCACTGCCCTCAATCTGTATCCTAGTATATCACAGCCCCATATCTGTAACGCCATATATCACTGCCCCCTATCTGTATCCTGGTATATCACTACCAATAATCTGTAACCTGGTATATCACTGCCCCTTATCTATAACCTGGTATATCACTGCCCGCAATCTGTAACCAGAAATATCACTGCCCCCTATCTGTAACACGATATATTAGTGCCCCCAATCCATAACCTTGTATATCACTGCCCCCAGTCTGTAACCAGGTATATCAGTGCCCCAAATCTGTAACACGATATATCAGAGCCCCCAATCTGTAACCCGGTATATCACTGCCCCCAATCTGAAATCTGGTATATCACTGCCCCCAATCTGTAACCCGGTATATCACTGCCCCCAGTCTGAAACCCTTTATATCACTGCCCCCTATCTATAACCTTGTATAATACCACCCCCTATCTATAACCTGGTATATCACTACCCCCAGTCTGTAACCAGGTATATCACTGCCCCCTATTTACCACCTTGTATATCACTGCCCCCAGTCTGTAACCTGGTATATCACTGCCCCATCTGTAACCTGTTATATCACTTTCCCCTTCTGTAACCCATTATGTCACTGCACCTATCTGTAACACGGTACATCACTACCCCCAATCTGTAACCTGGTATATCACTGCCCCCATCTGTAACCCGAATTATCACTGCCCCCTATCTGTACCACGGTATATCACTACCTCCAATTTGTAACCTGGTATATCATTGCCCCCTATCTGTAACCCAGTATATCACTGCCCCACATCTGTAACCCGGTATACAACTGCCCTCTATCTGTAACACGGTATATTACTGCCCCCTATATATAACCCGGTATATCACTGCCCAAGTTTGTAACCAGGTATAACAATGCCCCCTATCTATACCCTGGTAAATAACTGCCGCCAGTCTGTAACCAGGTATATCACTGCCCCCTATCTGTAACCAGGTATATCACTGCCCCCTATCTATAACCTGTTATATCACTGCGCCCAATCTGTATCCTGGTATATAACTGCCCCCTATCTATAACCTGGGTTTATCACTGCTCCCAGTCTGTAACCAGGTATATCACTGTCCCCAATCTGTATCCTGGTATATCACTGCCCCTATCTGTATCCTGGTACATCACTGCCCCCAATCTGTATCCTGGTATATCATTGCCACCAATCTGTAACTCAATATAACACTGCCCCAATCTTTAACTCGGTATAATACTGCCCCCAATGTGTGTCTCTTTATATCTCGGCCCTAAGTCGATAACCCGCTATGTCACTGCCCCCAATATGTAATTTGGTACATCACTGTCCCCAATCTGTAACCTGGTATATCACTTCCCCCAATATGTAATCCGGTATATCACTGTCCCCAATCTGTAACACGGTATATCACTGCCCCCAATCTGTAACCCAGTATATTTCTGCCCCCAATCTGTATCCTGGCATATCACTGCCCCCAATCTGTAACAAGGTATATCACTGCCCCCAATCTGTATCCTGGTATATCACTACCCATAATCTGTAACCAGATATATCACTACCCCCTATCTGTAACACGATATATTAGTGCCCCCAATCTATAATCTTGTATATCACTGCCCCCAGTCTGTAACCAGGTATATCAGTGCCCCCAATCTGTAACAAGATATATCAGTGCCCCCAATCTGTAACCCGGAATATTACTGCCCCCAATCTGCAATCTGGTATATCACTGCGCCCAATCTGTAACCCGGTATATCACTGCCCCCAGTCTGAAACCCTTTATATCACTGCCCCCTATCTATAACCTTGTATAATACCGCCCCCTATCTATAACCTGGTATATCACTACCCCCAGTCTGTAACCAGGTATATCACTGCCCCTTATCTATCACCTTGTATATCACTGCCCCCAGTCTGTAACCAGGTATATCAGTGCCCCCAAACAGTAACCCAGTATTTTATTGCCCCCAATCTGTAACCCGGAATTTCACTGCCCCCAATTTGTAACCTGGTATATCACTGCCCACTATCTGAACCGGGTATATCACAGTCCCCATTCTGTAACCTGGTATATCACTGCCCCCTATCTGTAACCCGGTATATCACTGCCCCCAATCTGTAACCCGGTATATCACTTCACCCAATCTGTAACCCGGTATATCACTGCCCCCAATCTGTAACCTGGTATATCACTACCCCCTATCTGTAACCTGGTATATCACTACCCCCTATCTGTAACCCGGTATATCACTACCCCTATCTGTAACCAGGTATATCACTGCCCCCTATCTGTAACCCGATATATCACTGTCCCAAATCTGCAACCCGGTATATCACTGACCCCATCTGTAACACGGTATATCACTGTCCCAAATCTGTAACCTGGTATTTCACTGCCCCCTATCTGTAACCTGGTATTTCACTACCCCCATCTGTAACCCGGTATATCTCTGCCCCCTATCTGTAACCCGGTATATCACTGCCCCCTATCTGTAACCCGGTATATCACTGGCCACTATCTGTAACCGGGTATATCAATGCCCCCTATCTGTAACCCGGTATTTCACTGCCCCCTATCTGTAACCTGGTATATCGCTGCCCCCTATCTGTAACCCGGTATATCGCTGCCCCCTATCTGTAGCCCGGTATATCGCTGCCTCTATCTGTAACCCGGTATATCAATGCCCCCTATCTGTAACCCGGTATATCACTGCCCCCTATCTGTAACCCGATATATCACTGCCCCCATCGATAACCTGGTATATCATTGCCCCCTATGTGTAACCCGGTATATCACTGCCCCCTATCTGTAACCCGGTATATCACTGCCCCCTATCTGTAACCCGGTATATCACTACCCCCGATCTGTAACCAGGTATATCACTGCCCCTATCTGTCACCCGGTATATCACTTCCCACTATCTGTCACCTGGTATATTACAGCCCCCTATGTGTAACTCGGTATATCACTGCCCCCTATCTGTAACATGGTATATCACTGCCCCCTATCTGAACCGGGTATATCACTGTCCCCATTCTGTAACCGGGTATATCACTGTCCCCATTCTGTAACCTGGTATATCACTGCCCCCTATCTGTAACCAGGTATATCACTGCCCCATATCTGTAACCTGGTATATCACTACCCCCATCTGTAACCTGGTATATCACTGCCCCTTATCTCTAACCTGGTATATCACTACACCCTATCTGTAACCTAGTATAGCACTGCCCCCTATCTGTAACCCGGTATATCACTGCCCCTATCTGTAACCCGGTATATCACAGCCCCCTATCTGTAACCCGGTATATTACTGCCCCCTATCTGTAAAACGGTATATCACTACCCCCTATCTGTAACCCGGTATATCACTGCCCCCATCTGTAACCCGGTATATCGCTGCCCCCAATCTGTAACCCGGTATATTGCAGCCCTCTATGTGTGACCCGGTATATCACTGCCCCCTATCTGTAACCTGGTATATCACTGCCCCCTATCTGTAACCGGGTATATCACTGTCCCCTACTGTAACCTGGTATATCACTGCCCCCTATCTGTAACCAGGTATATCACTGCCCCCAATCTGTAATCTGGTATATCACTTCACCCAATCTGTAACTGCCCCCAACCTGTAACCAGGTATATCACTGCCCCCAACCTGTAACCTGGTATATCCCCGCCGCCAATCTGTAACCTGGTATATCACTGCCCCCTATCTGTAATCCGGTATAACACTGCCGTCAATCTGTAACCCTGTATATCACTGCCTCCTATCTGTAACACGGTAAATCACTGCCCCATATATTTAACCTGGTATATCACTACCCCCAATCTGTAAGCAGGTATATCACTACCCCCAATCTGTAACCCGGTATATCACTACCCCCAATATGTAACCAGGCATATCCCTGCCCCCTATCTTTAACTTGGTATATCACTGCATCTCTCTGTAATCCGATATATCACTGCCTCTATCTGTAACACGGTATATCATTACCCCCAATCTGTAACCTGGTATATAACTGCCCCCATCTGTAACACGGTATTTCACTGCCCACATCTGTAACACGGTATATCACTGCCCCTATCTGTAACCTGGTATATCACTGCCCTATCTGTAACCCAGTATTCACTGCCCCTCTCTGTAACACGGTACATCACTACACCAATCTGTAACCTGGTATATCACTGCCCCTTATCTGTAACCTGGTATATCACTATATCACTACCCCCTATCTGTAACCCGATATATCACTGCCCCCATCTGTAACCTGGTATATCGCTGCCCCCAATCTGTAACCCGGTATATCGCTGCCCCCTATCTGTAACCCAGTATATCACTGCCCCCTATCTGTAACCTGGTATATCACTGCCCCCTATCTGTAACCTGGTATATCACTGCCCCAATCTGTAACCTGGTATATCACTGCCCCAATCTGTAACCTGGAATATCACTGCCCCCTATCTGTAACCTGGTATATTACTTCCCACTATCTGTAACCCGGTATATTACAGCCCCCTATGTGTAACCCGGTATATCACTGCCCCCTATGTGGAACCCGGTATATCACTGCCCCCAATCTGTAACCCGGTATATCACTGCCCCCAGTCTGAAACCCTTTATATCACTGCCCCCTATCTATAACCTTGCATAATACGGCCCCCTATCTTTAACCTGGTATATCACTACCCCCAGTCTGTAAACAGTTATATAACTGCACCCTAACTAAAACCTTGTATATAACTGCCCCCAATCTGCCCCTTGTAACCAGGTATATCAGTGCTCTCAATCTGTAACACGATATATCAGTGCCCCCAAATAGTAACCCTGTATATCATTGCACCCAATCTGTAACCCGGTATATCACTTCCCTCAATTTGTAACCTGGTATATCACTGCCCTTAATCTGTATCCAGGTATATTACAGCCCTTAATCTGTAACCTGGTATATCACTGCCCCCATCCTGTATCCCGGTATATCACTGCCCCCAATCTGTATCTTGGTATATCACTGCCCCCAATCTAACCAGGTATATCACTGCCCACAATCTGTATCCTGGTATATCACTGCCCCCAATCTGTAACAAGGTATATCTCTGCACCCTATCTGTAACCCGGTATATAACTGTCCCAAATCTGTAACTTGGTATATCACAGCCCCCTATCTTTAACCTGGTATATCACTACCCACATCTGTAACCTGGTATATCACTGCCCCCTATCTGTAACCCGGTATATCACTGCCCCCTATCTGAAACCCGGTATATCATTGCCCCCTATCTGTAACCCGGTATATCACTGCCCCCTATCTGTAACCCGGTATATCACTGCCCCCTATCTGTAACCCGGTATATCGATGCCCCCTATCTGTAACCCGGTATATCACTACCCCCTATCTGTAACCCAGTATATCACTGCCCCCATCTGTTACAAGGAATACCACTCCCCACTATGTGTAACCCAGTATATCACTGCCCCCATTTGTAACCTGGTATATCACTGCCCCCTATCTGTAACTTGGTATATCACTGTCCCCTATCTGTAACCTGGTATATCACTGCCCCCTATCTGTAACCGGGTATATCACTGCCCCCAATCTGTAACCTGGTATATCACTGCCCCTATCTGTAACCTGGTATATCACTGCCCCCAATCTCTAACCTGGTATATCAATGCCCCCAATCTGTATCCCGGTATTTCACTGCCGCCAATCTGTAACCAGGTATATCACTGCCGCCAATCTATAACCTGGTATATCACTGCCCCAAACTATAACCGGAAATATCACTGCACCCTATCTGTAATCCGGTATATTACTGCCTCTTATCTGTAACACGGTAAATCACTGCCCCCAATCTGTGACCAGGTATATCACTACCCCCAATCTGTAACCCGATATATCACTACCCCCAATCCGTAACCCGGTATATCACTACCCCCAATCCGTGACCAGGTATATCAGTACCCCCAATCTGTAACCCGGTATATCACTTCCCCCAATCTGTAACCCGGTATATCACTACCCCCAATCTGTAAGCTGGTATATCACTACCCCCAATCTGTGACCAGGTATATCACTACCCCCAATCTGTAACCCGGTATATAACTACCCCCAATCTGTAACCCGGTATATCACTACCCCCAATCTGTAACCCGGTATATCACTACACCCAATATCTAACCAGGTATATCACTGCCCCCAATCTGTTACCAGGTATTTCACTGCCCCCAATCTGTAACCTGGTATATCACTACCCCCAATCTGTAACCCGGTATATCACTACCCCCAATATGTAACCAGGTATATCACTGCCCCCAATCTGTTACCAGGTATTTCACTACCCCCAATCTGTAACTGGGGAAAACACTACCCCCAATCTAAAACCCGGTATATCACTACCCCCAATCTGTAAACCAGTATATCACTACCCCCAATATGTAAACAGGTATATCACAGTCCCCAATCTGTAACCCGGTATATCACTACCCCCAATCTGTAACCCCGTATATCACTACCCCCAATATGTAACCAGGTATATCACTACCCCCATCTGTAACCCGGTATATCACTGCCCCCATCTGTAACCCAATATATCACTGCCCCTATCTGTAACACGGTACATCACTACCTCCAATCTGTAACCCGGTATATCACTTCCCCCAATCTGTAACCCGGTATATCACTACCCCCAATCTGAAACCCGGTATATCACTACCCCTTATGTGGAACCCGGTATATCACTGCCCCCAATCTGTAACCCGGTATATCACTGCCCCCAGTCTGAAACCCTTTATATCACTGCCCCCTATCTATAACCTTGCATAATACGGCCCCCTATCTTTAACCTGGTATATCACTACACCCAGTCTGTAAACAGTTATATAACTGCACCCTAACTAAAACCTTGTATATAACTGCCCCCAATCTGCCCCTTGTAACCAGGTATATCAGTGCTCTCAATCTGTAACACGATATATCAGTGCCCCCAAATAGTAACCCTGTATATCATTGCACCCAATCTGTAACACGGTATATCACTTCCCTCAATTTGTAACCTGGTATATCACTGCCCTTAATCTGTATCCAGGTATATTACAGCCCTTAATCTGTAACCTGGTATATCACTGCCCCCATCCTGTATCCCGGTATATCACTGCCCCCAATCTGTATCTTGGTATATCACTGCCCCCAATCTAACCAGGTATATCACTGCCCACAATCTGTATCCTGGTATATCACTGCCCCCAATCTGTAACCCGGTATATAACTGTCCCAAATCTGTAACTTGGTATATCACAGCCCCCTATCTTTAACCTGGTATATCACTACCCACATCTGTAACCTGGTATATCACTGCCCCCTATCTGTAACCCGGTATATCACTGCCCCCTATCTGTAACCCGGTATATCATTGCCCCCTATCTGTAACCCGGTATATCACTGCCCCCTATCTGTAACCCGGTATATCACTGCCCCCTATCTGTAACCCGGTATATCGATGCCCCCTATCTGTAACCCGGTATATCACTAACCCCTATCTGTAACCCGGTATATCACTGCCCCCATCTGTAAGCTGGTATATCACTGCCCCCAATCTGTAATCCGGTATATCGCTGCCCCCTATCTGTAACCCGGTATATCGCTTGCCCCCTATCTGTAACCCCTATCTTTAACCTGGTATATCACTGCCCCCAATCTGTAAACCGGTATATCACTGCCCCCAATCTGTAACCCGGTATATCACTGCACCCTATCTGTATCCCGGTATATCATTGCCCCCTATCTGTAACTTGGTATATCATTGCCCCCTATCTGTAACCTGGTATATCCCTGCCCCCAATCTGTAACCTGGTATATCACTACCCGCATCTGTAACCTGGTATATCACTGGCCACTATCTGTAACCCGGTATATCAATGCCCCCTATCTGTAACCCGGTATATCACTGCCCCCTATCTGTAACCCGGTATATCGCTGCCCCCTATCTGTAACCCGGTATATCGCTGCCCCCTATCTGTAGCCCGGTATATCGCTGCCTCTATCTGAAACCTGGTATACCAATGCCCCCTATCTGTAACCCGGTATATCACTACCCCCTATCTGTAACCCGATATATCACTGCCCCCATCGGTAACCCGGTATATTACAGCCCCCTATGTGTAACCTGGTATATCACTGCCCCCTATGTGTATCCTGGTATAACACTGCCCCCTATCTGTAACCCGGTATATCACTGCCCCCTATCTGTAACCCGGAATATCACTACCCCCTATCTGTAACCAGGTATATCACTGCCCCCATCTGTAACCCGGTATATCACTTCCCACTATCTGTAACCCGGTATATTACAGCCCCCTATGTGTAACCCGGTATATCACAGCCCCCTATCTGTAACCTGGTATATCACTGCCCCCTATCTGAACCGGGTATATCACAGTCCCCATTCTGTAACCTGGTATATCACTGCCCCCTATCTGTAACCCGGTATATCACTGCCCCCAATCTGTAACCCGGTATATCACTTCACCCAATCTGTAACCCGGTATATCACTGCCCCCAATCTGTAACCTGGTATATCACTACCCCCTATCTGTAACCTGGTATATCACTACCCCCTATCTGTAACCCGGTATATCACTACCCCTATCTGTAACCAGGTATATCACTGCCCCCTATCTGTAACCCGGTATATCACTGTCCCAAATCTGCAACCCGGTATATCACTGACCCCATCTGTAACACGGTATATCACTGTCCCAAATCTGTAACCTGGTATTTCACTGCCCCCTATCTGTAACCTGGTATTTCACTACCCCCATCTGTAACCCGGTATATCTCTGCCCCCTATCTGTAACCCGGTATATCACTGCCCCCTATCTGTAACCCGGTATATCACTGGCCACTATCTGTAACCCGGTATATCAATGCCCCCTATCTGTAACCCTGTATATCACTGCCCCCTATCTGTAACCTGGTATATCGCTGCCCCCTATCTGTAACCCGGTATATCGCTGCCCCCTATCTGTAGCCCGGTATATCGCTGCCTCTATCTGTAACCCGGTATATCAATGCCCCCTATCTGTAACCCGGTATATCACTGCCCCCTATCTGTAACCCGATATATCACTGCCCCCATCGATAACCTGGTATATCATTGCCCCCTATGTGTAACCCGGTATATCACTGCCCCCTATCTGTAACCCGGTATATCACTGCCCCCTATCTGTAACCCGGTATATCACTACCCCCGATCTGTAACCAGGTATATCACTGCCCCTATCTGTCACCCGGTATATCACTTCCCACTATCTGTCACCCGGTATATTACAGCCCCCTATGTGTAACTCGATATATCACTGCCCCCTATCTGTAACATGGTATATCACTGCCCCCTATCTGAACCGGGTATATCACTGTCCCCATTCTGTAACCGGGTATATCACTGTCCCCATTCTGTAACCTGGTATATCACTGCCCCCTATCTGTAACCTGGTATATCGCTGCCCCCTATCTGTAACCCGGTATATCGCTGCCCCCTATCTGTAGCCCGGTATATCGCTGCCTCTATCTGTAACCCGGTATATCAATGCCACCTATCTGTAACCCGGTATATCACTGCCCCCTATCTGTAACCCGATATATCACTGCCCCCATCGATAACCTGGTATATCATTGCCCCCTATGTGTAACCCGGTATATCACTGTCCCCATTCTGTAACCGGGTATATCACTGTCCCCATTCTGTAACCTGGTATATCACTGCCCCCTATCTGTAACCTAGTATATCACTGCCCCCTATCTGTAACCCGGTATATCACTGCCCCTATCTGTAACCCGGTATATCACAGCCCCCTATCTGTAACCCGGTATATTACTGCCCCCTATCTGTAAAACGGTATATCACTACCCCCTATCTGTAACCCGGTATATCACTGCCCCCATCTGTAACCCGGTATATCGCTGCCCCCAATCTGTAACCCGGTATATTGCAGCCCTCTATGTGTGACCCGGTATATCACTGCCCCCTATCTGTAACCTGGTATATCACTGCCCCCTATCTGTAACCGGGTATATCACTGTCCCCTACTGTAACCTGGTATATCACTGCCCCCTATCTGTAACCAGGTATATCACTGCCCCCAATCTGTAATCTGGTATATCACTTCACCCAATCTGTAACTGCCCCCAACCTGTAACCAGGTATATCACTGCCCCCAACCTGTAACCTGGTATATCCCCGCCGCCAATCTGTAACCTGGTATATCACTGCCCCCTATCTGTAATCCGGTATAACACTGCCGTCAATCTGTAACCCTGTATATCACTGCCTCCTATCTGTAACACGGTAAATCACTGCCCCATATATTTAACCTGGTATATCACTTCCCCCAATCTGTAAGCAGGTATATCACTACCCCCAATCTGTAACCCGGTATATCACTACCCCCAATATGTAACCAGGCATATCCTTGCCCCCTATCTTTAACTTGGTATATCACTGCATCTATCTGTAATCCGATATATCACTGCCTCTATCTGTAACACGGTATATCATTACCCCCAATCTGTAACCTGGTATATAACTGCCCCCATCTGTAACACGGTATTTCACTGCCCACATCTGTAACACGGTATATCACTGCCCCTATCTGTAACCTGGTATATCACTGCCCTATCTGTAACCCAGTATTCACTGCCCCTCTCTGTAACATGGTACATCACTACACCAATCTGTAACCTGGTATATCACTGCCCCTTATCTGTAACCTGGTATATCACTATATCACTACCCCCTATCTGTAACCCGATATATCACTGCCCCCATCTGTAACCTGGTATATCGCTGCCCCCAATCTGTAACCCGGTATATCGCTGCCCCCTATCTGTAACCCAGTATATCACTGCCCCCTATCTGTAACCTGGTATATCACTGCCCCCTATCTGTAACCTGGTATATCACTGCCCCAATCTGTAACCTGGTATATCACTGCCCCAATCTGTAACCTGGAATATCACTGCCCCCTATCTGTAACCTGGTATATTACTTCCCACTATCTGTAACCCAGTATATTACAGCCCCCTATGTGTAACCCGGTATATCACTGCCCCCTATGTGGAACCCGGTATATCACTGCCCCCAATCTGTAACCCGGTATATCACTGCCCCCAGTCTGAAACCCTTTATATCACTGCCCCCTATCTATAACCTTGCATAATACGGCCCCCTATCTTTAACATGGTATATCACTACACCCAGTCTGTAAACAGTTATATAACTGCACCCTAACTAAAACCTTGTATATAACTGCCCCCAATCTGCCCCTTGTAACCAGGTATATCAGTGCTCTCAATCTGTAACACGATATATCAGTGCCCCCAAATAGTAACCCTGTATATCATTGCACCCAATCTGTAACCCGGTATATCACTTCCCTCAATTTGTAACCTGGTATATCACTGCCCTTAATCTGTATCCAGGTATATTACAGCCCTTAATCTGTAACCTGGTATATCACTGCCCCCATCCTGTATCCCGGTATATCACTGCCCCCAATCTGTATCTTGGTATATCACTGCCCCCAATCTAACCAGGTATATCACTGCCCACAATCTGTATCCTGGTATATCACTGCCCCCAATCTGTAACCCGGTATATAACTGTCCCAAATCTGTAACTTGGTATATCACAGCCCCCTATCTTTAACCTGGTATATCACTACCCACATCTGTAACCTGGTATATCACTGCCCCCTATCTGTAACCCGGTATATCACTGCCCCCTATCTGTAACCCGGTATATCATTGCCCCCAATCTGTAACCCGGTATATCACTGCCCCCTATCTGTAACCCGGTATATCACTGCCCCCTATCTGTAACCCGGTATATCGATGCCCCCTATCTGTAACCCGGTATATCACTACCCCCTATCTGTAACCCAGTATATCACTGCCCCCATCTGTTACAAGGAATACCACTCCCCACTATGTGGAACCCAGTATATCACTGCCCCCATTTGTAACCTGGTATATCACTGCCCCCTATCTGTAACTTGGTATATCACTGTCCCCTATCTGTAACCTGGTATATCACTGCCCCCTATCTGTAACCGGGTATATCACTGCCCCCAATCTGTAACCTGGTATATCACTGCCCCTATCTGTAACCTGGTATATCACTGCCCCCAATCTCTAACATGGTATATCAATGCCCCCAATCTGTATCCCGGTATTTCACTGCCGCCAATCTGTAACCAGGTATATCACTGCCGCCAATCTATAACCTGGTATATCACTGCCCCAAACTATAACCGGAAATATCACTGCACCCTATCTGTAATCCGGTATATCACTGCCTCTTATCTGTAACACGGTAAATCACTGCCCCCAATCTGTGACCAGGTATATCACTACCCCCAATCTGTAACCCGATATATCACTACCCCCAATCCGTAACCCGGTATATCACTACCCCCAATCCGTGACCAGGTATATCAGTACCCCCAATCTGTAACCCGGTATATCACTTCCCCCAATCTGTAACCCGGTATATCACTACCCCCAATCTGTAAGCTGGTATATCACTACCCCCAATCTGTGACCAGGTATATCACTACCCCCAATCTGTAACCCGGTATATCACTACCCCCAATCTGTAACCCGGTACATCACTACCCCCAATCTGTAACCCGGTATATCACTACCCCCAATCTGTAACCCGGTATATCACTACACCCAATATCTAACCAGGTATATCACTGCCCCCAATCTGTTACCAGGTATTTCACTGCCCCCAATCTGTAACCTGGTATATCACTACCCCCAATCTGTAACCCGGTATATCACTACCCCCAATATGTAACCAGGTATATCACTGCCCCCAATCTGTTACCAGGTATTTCACTACCCCCAATCTGTAACTGGGGAAAACACTACCCCCAATCTAAAACCCGGTATATCACTACCCCCAATCTGTAAACCAGTATATCACTACCCCCAATATGTAAACAGGTATATCACAGTCCCCAATCTGTAACCCGGTATATCACTACCCCCAATCTGTAACCCCGTATATCACTACCCCCAATATGTAACCAGGTATATCACTACCCCCATCTGTAACCCGGTATATCACTGCCCCCATCTGTAACCCAATATATCACTGCCCCTATCTGTAACACGGTACATCACTACCTCCAATCTGTAACCCGGTATATCACTTCCCCCAATCTGTAACCCGGTATATCACTACCCCCAATCTGTAACCCGGTATATCACTACCCCCAATCTGTAACCCGGTATATCACTACACCCAATATCTAACCAGGTATATCACTGCCCCCAATCTGTTACCAGGTATTTCACTGCCCCCAATCTGTAACCCGGTATATCACTACCCCAATCTGTAACCCGGTATATCACTACCCCCAATATGTAACCAGGTATATCACTGCCCCCAATCTGTTACCAGGTATTTCACTGCCCTCATCTGTAACCCAATATATCACTGCCCCTATCTGTAACATGGTACATCACTACACCCAATCTGTAACCTGATATGTCACTGACCCCTATTTGTAAAATGGTATATCACTGCCCCCGATCTAAAACCGATATATCACTGCCCCCATCTGTAACCCTATATATATCACTGCCCTCTATCTGAAACACGGTACATCACTACCTCCAATTTGTAACCTGGTATATCATTGCCCCCTATCTGTAACCCGGTATATCACTGCCCCCTATCTGTAACCCGGTATACCACTTCCCTCAATCTGTAACCCGATATATCACTGACCTCTATATATAACCCATTATATCACTGCCCCCAGTCTGTAACCAGGTATATCACTGCCCCCAATCTGTAACCAGGTATATCACTGCCCCCTATCTATAACCTGTTATATCACAGGCCCCAGTCTGTATCCTGGTATATCACTGTCCCCAATCTGTAACACGGTATATCACTGCCCCAATCTGTAACCCGGTATATCACTGTGCCCAATCTGTATCCTGGTATATCACTGCCCCCAATCTGTATTCTGGTACATCACTGTCCCCAATCTTTAACCCAGTATATCACTGCCACCAATCTGTATCCTGGTATATCACTGCCCCCAATCTGTATTCTGGTACATAACTGTCCCCAATCTTTAACCCGGTATATAACTTTCCCCAATCTGTAAACTGGTAAATCACTGCCCAAGATCTGTAACCCGGTATATCACTGCCCCCAGTCTGAAAACAGGTTTATCACTGCCCACTATCTGTATCCTGGTATATCACTGCCCCCAATCTGTAACCCGGTATATCACTGCACCCTACCTGTAACCCGGTATATCACTTCCCCCAATCTGTAATCCGGTATATCACTGCCCCCAATCTGTAACCCGGTATATCACTACCCCCAGTCTGTAACCCAGAATATAACTGCCCCCTATCTATATCCTGGTATATCACAGACCCCATTCTATAACCCGGATTTATCACTGCCCCCAGTCTGTAACCAGATATATCACTGTCCCCAATCAGTAACCCGATATATCACTGCCCCTATCTGTATCTTGGTATATCACTGCCCCCAATCTGTATCCTGGTATATCACTGCCCTCAATCTGTATCCTAGTATATCACAGCCCCATATCTGTAACGCCATATATCACTGCCCCCTATCTGTATCCTGGTATATCACTACCAATAATCTGTAACCTGGTATATCACTGCCCCTTATCTATAACCTGGTATATCACTGCCCGCAATCTGTAACCAGAAATATCACTGCCCCCTATCTGTAACACGATATATTAGTGCCCCCAATCCATAACCTTGTATATCACTGCCCCCAGTCTGTAACCAGGTATATCAGTGCCCCAAATCTGTAACACGATATATCAGAGCCCCCAATCTGTAACCCGGTATATCACTGCCCCCAATCTGAAATCTGGTATATCACTGCCCCCAATCTGTAACCCGGTATATCACTGCCCCCAGTCTGAAACCCTTTATATCACTGCCCCCTATCTATAACCTTGTATAATACCACCCCCTATCTATAACCTGGTATATCACTACCCCCAGTCTGTAACCAGGTATATCACTGCCCCCTATTTACCACCTTGTATATCACTGCCCCCAGTCTGTAACCTGGTATATCACTGCCCCATCTGTAACCTGTTATATCACTTTCCCCTTCTGTAACCCATTATGTCACTGCACCTATCTGTAACACGGTACATCACTACCCCCAATCTGTAACCTGGTATATCACTGCCCCCATCTGTAACCCGAATTATCACTGCCCCCTATCTGTACCACGGTATATCACTACCTCCAATTTGTAACCTGGTATATCATTGCCCCCTATCTGTAACCCAGTATATCACTGCCCCACATCTGTAACCCGGTATACAACTGCCCTCTATCTGTAACACGGTATATTACTGCCCCCTATATATAACCCGGTATATCACTGCCCAAGTTTGTAACCAGGTATAACAATGCCCCCTATCTATACCCTGGTAAATAACTGCCGCCAGTCTGTAACCAGGTATATCACTGCCCCCTATCTGTAACCAGGTATATCACTGCCCCCTATCTATAACCTGTTATATCACTGCGCCCAATCTGTATCCTGGTATATAACTGCCCCCTATCTATAACCTGGGTTTATCACTGCTCCCAGTCTGTAACCAGGTATATCACTGTCCCCAATCTGTATCCTGGTATATCACTGCCCCTATCTGTATCCTGGTACATCACTGCCCCCAATCTGTATCCTGGTATATCATTGCCACCAATCTGTAACTCAATATAACACTGCCCCCAATCTTTAACTCGGTATAATACTGCCCCCAATGTGTGTCTCTTTATATCTCGGCCCTAAGTCGATAACCCGCTATGTCACTGCCCCCAATATGTAATTTGGTATATCACTGTCCCCAATCTGTAACCTGGTATATCACTTCCCCCAATATGTAATCCGGTATATCACTGTCCCCAATCTGTAACACGGTATATCACTGCCCCCAATCTGTAACCCAGTATATTTCTGCCCCCAATCTGTATCCTGGCATATCACTGCCCCCAATCTGTAACAAGGTATATCACTGCCCCCAATCTGTATCCTGGTATATCACTACCCATAATCTGTAACCAGATATATCACTACCCCCTATCTGTAACACGATATATTAGTGCCCCCAATCTATAATCTTGTATATCACTGCCCCCAGTCTGTAACCAGGTATATCAGTGCCCCCAATCTGTAACAAGATATATCAGTGCCCCCAATCTGTAACCCGGAATATTACTGCCCCCAATCTGCAATCTGGTATATCACTGCGCCCAATCTGTAACCCGGTATATCACTGCCCCCAGTCTGAAACCCTTTATATCACTGCCCCCTATCTATAACCTTGTATAATACCGCCCCCTATCTATAACCTGGTATATCACTACCCCCAGTCTGTAACCAGGTATATCACTGCCCCTTATCTATCACCTTGTATATCACTGCCCCCAGTCTGTAACCAGGTATATCAGTGCCCCCAAACAGTAACCCAGTATTTTATTGCCCCCAATCTGTAACCCGGAATTTCACTGCCCCCAATTTGTAACCTGGTATATCACTGCCCACTATCTGAACCGGGTATATCACAGTCCCCATTCTGTAACCTGGTATATCACTGCCCCCTATCTGTAACCCGGTATATCACTGCCCCCAATCTCTAACCCGGTATATCACTTCACCCAATCTGTAACCCGGTATATCACTGCCCCCAATCTGTAACCTGGTATATCACTACCCCCTATCTGTAACCTGGTATATCACTACCCCCTATCTGTAACCCGGTATATCACTACCCCTATCTGTAACCAGGTATATCACTGCCCCCTATCTGTAACCCGATATATCACTGTCCCAAATCTGCAACCCGGTATATCACTGACCCCATCTGTAACACGGTATATCACTGTCCCAAATCTGTAACCTGGTATTTCACTGCCCCCTATCTGTAACCTGGTATTTCACTACCCCCATCTGTAACCCGGTATATCTCTGCCCCCTATCTGTAACCCGGTATATCACTGCCCCCTATCTGTAACCCGGTATATCACTGGCCACTATCTGTAACCGGGTATATCAATGCCCCCTATCTGTAACCCGGTATTTCACTGCCCCCTATCTGTAACCTGGTATATCGCTGCCCCCTATCTGTAACCCGGTATATCGCTGCCCCCTATCTGTAGCCCGGTATATCGCTGCCTCTATCTGTAACCCGGTATATCAATGCCCCCTATCTGTAACCCGGTATATCACTGCCCCCTATCTGTAACCCGATATATCACTGCCCCCATCGATAACCTGGTATATCATTGCCCCCTATGTGTAACCCGGTATATCACTGCCCCCTATCTGTAACCCGGTATATCACTGCCCCCTATCTGTAACCCGGTATATCACTACCCCCGATCTGTAACCAGGTATATCACTGCCCCTATCTGTCACCCGGTATATCACTTCCCACTATCTGTCACCTGGTATATTACAGCCCCCTATGTGTAACTCGGTATATCACTGCCCCCTATCTGTAACATGGTATATCACTGCCCCCTATCTGAACCGGGTATATCACTGTCTCCATTCTGTAACCGGGTATATCACTGTCCCCATTCTGTAACCTGGTATATCACTGCCCCCTATCTGTAACCAGGTATATCACTGCCCCATATCTGTAACCTGGTATATCACTACCCCCATCTGTAACCTGGTATATCACTGCCCCTTATCTCTAACCTGGTATATCACTACACCCTATCTGTAACCTAGTATAGCACTGCCCCCTATCTGTAACCCGGTATATCACTGCCCCTATCTGTAACCCGGTATATCACAGCCCCCTATCTGTAACCCGGTATATTACTGCCCCCTATCTGTAAAACGGTATATCACTACCCCCTATCTGTAACCCGGTATATCACTGCCCCCATCTGTAACCCGGTATATCGCTGCCCCCAATCTGTAACCCGGTATATTGCAGCCCTCTATGTGTGACCCGGTATATCACTGCCCCCTATCTGTAACCTGGTATATCACTGCCCCCTATCTGTAACTGGGTATATCACTGTCCCCTACTGTAACCTGGTATATCACTGCCCCCTATCTGTAACCAGGTATATCACTGCCCCCAATCTGTAATCTGGTATATCACTTCACCCAATCTGTAACTGCCCCCAACCTGTAACCAGGTATATCACTGCCCCCAACCTGTAACCTGGTATATCCCCGCCGCCAATCTGTAACCTGGTATATCACTGCCCCCTATCTGTAATCCGGTATAACACTGCCGTCAATCTGTAACCCTGTATATCACTGCCTCCTATCTGTAACACGGTAAATCACTGCCCCATATATTTAACCTGGTATATCACTACCCCCAATCTGTAAGCAGGTATATCACTACCCCCAATCTGTAACCCGGTATATCACTACCCCCAATATGTAACCAGGCATATCCCTGCCCCCTATCTTTAACTTGGTATATCACTGCATCTCTCTGTAATCCGATATATCACTGCCTCTATCTGTAACACGGTATATCATTACCCCCAATCTGTAACCTGGTATATAACTGCCCCCATCTGTAACACGGTATTTCACTGCCCACATCTGTAACACGGTATATCACTGCCCCTATCTGTAACCTGGTATATCACTGCCCTATCTGTAACCCAGTATTCACTGCCCCTCTCTGTAACACGGTACATCACTACACCAATCTGTAACCTGGTATATCACTGCCCCTTATCTGTAACCTGGTATATCACTATATCACTACCCCCTATCTGTAACCCGATATATCACTGCCCCCATCTGTAACCTGGTATATCGCTGCCCCCAATCTGTAACCCGGTATATCGCTGCCCCCTATCTGTAACCCAGTATATCACTGCCCCCTATCTGTAACCTGGTATATCACTGCCCCCTATCTGTAACCTGGTATATCACTGCCCCAATCTGTAACCTGGTATATCACTGCCCCAATCTGTAACCTGGAATATCACTGCCCCCTATCTGTAACCTGGTATATTACTTCCCACTATCTGTAACCCGGTATATTACAGCCCCCTATGTGTAACCCGGTATATCACTGCCCCCTATGTGGAACCCGGTATATCACTGCCCCCAATCTGTAACCCGGTATATCACTGCCCCCAGTCTGAAACCCTTTATATCACTGCCCCCTATCTATAACCTTGCATAATACGGCCCCCTATCTTTAACCTGGTATATCACTACCCCAGTCTGTAAACAGTTATATAACTGCACCCTAACTAAAACCTTGTATATAACTGCCCCCAATCTGCCCCTTGTAACCAGGTATATCAGTGCTCTCAATCTGTAACACGATATATCAGTGCCCCCAAATAGTAACCCTGTATATCATTGCACCCAATCTGTAACCCGGTATATCACTTCCCTCAATTTGTAACCTGGTATATCACTGCCCTTAATCTGTATCCAGGTATATTACAGCCCTTAATCTGTAACCTGGTATATCACTGCCCCCATCCTGTATCCGGGTATATCACTGCCCCCAATCTGTATCTTGGTATATCACTGCCCCCAATCTAACCAGGTATATCACTGCCCACAATCTGTATCCTGGTATATCACTGCCCCCAATCTGTAACAAGGTATATCTCTGCACCCTATCTGTAACCCGGTATATAACTGTCCCAAATCTGTAACTTGGTATATCACAGCCCCCTATCTTTAACCTGGTATATCACTACCCACATCTGTAACCTGGTATATCACTGCCCCCTATCTGTAACCCGGTATATCACTGCCCCCTATCTGAAACCCGGTATATCATTGCCCCCTATCTGTAACCCGGTATATCACTGCCCCCTATCTGTAACCCGGTATATCACTGCCCCCTATCTGTAACCCGGTATATCGATGCCCCCTATCTGTAACCCGGTATATCACTACCCCCTATCTGTAACCCAGTATATCACTGCCCCCATCTGTTACAAGGAATACCACTCCCCACTATGTGTAACCCAGTATATCACTGCCCCCATTTGTAACCTGGTATATCACTGCCCCCTATCTGTAACTTGGTATATCACTGTCCCCTATCTGTAACCTGGTATATCACTGCCCCCTATCTGTAACCGGGTATATCACTGCCCCCAATCTGTAACCTGGTATATCACTGCCCCTATCTGTAACCTGGTATATCACTGCCCCCAATCTCTAACCTGGTATATCAATGCCCCCAATCTGTATCCCGGTATTTCACTGCCGCCAATCTGTAACCAGGTATATCACTGCCGCCAATCTATAACCTGGTATATCACTGCCCCAAACTATAACCGGAAATATCACTGCACCCTATCTGTAATCCGGTATATCACTGCCTCTTATCTGTAACACGGTAAATCACTGCCCCCAATCTGTGACCAGGTATATCACTACCCCCAATCTGTAACCCGATATATCACTACCCCCAATCCGTAACCCGGTATATCACTACCCCCAATCCGTGACCAGGTATATCAGTACCCCCAATCTGTAACCCGGTATATCACTTCCCCCAATCTGTAACCCGGTATATCACTACCCCCAATCTGTAAGCTGGTATATCACTACCCCCAATCTGTGACCAGGTATATCACTACCCCCAATCTGTAACCCGGTATATAACTACCCCCAATCTGTAACCCGGTACATCACTACCCCCAATCTGTAACCCGGTATATCACTACCCCCAATCTGTAACCCGGTATATCACTACACCCAATATCTAACCAGGTATATCACTTCCCCCAATCTGTTACCAGGTATTTCACTGCCCCCAATCTGTAACCTGGTATATCACTACCCCCAATCTGTAACCCGGTATATCACTACCCCCAATATGTAACCAGGTATATCACTGCCCCCAATCTGTTACCAGGTATTTCACTACCCCCAATCTGTAACTGGGGAAAACACTACCCCCAATCTAAAACCCGGTATATCACTACCCCCAATCTGTAAACCAGTATATCACTACCCCCAATATGTAAACAGGTATATCACAGTCCCCAATCTGTAACCCGGTATATCACTACCCCCAATCTGTAACCCCGTATATCACTACCCCCAATATGTAACCAGGTATATCACTACCCCCATCTGTAACCCGGTATATCACTGCCCCCATCTGTAACCCAATATATCACTGCCCCTATCTGTAACACGGTACATCACTACCTCCAATCTGTAACCCGGTATATCACTTCCCCCAATCTGTAACCCGGTATATCACTACCCCCAATCTGAAACCCGGTATATCACTACCCCCAATCTGTAACCCGGTATATCACTACACCCAATATCTAACCAGGTATATCACTGCCCCCAATCTGTTACCAGGTATTTCACTGCCCCCAATCTGTAACCCGGTATATCACTACCCCAATCTGTAACCCGGTATATCACTACCCCCAATATGTAACCAGGTATATCACTGCCCCCAATCTGTTACCAGGTATTTCACTACCCCCAATCTGTAACCCGGTATATCACTACCCCCAATCTAAATCCCGGTATATCACTACCCCCAATCTGTAAACCAGTATATCACTACCCCCAATATGTAAACAGGTATATCACAGTCCCCAATCTGTAACCCGGTATATCACTACCCCCAATCTGTAACCCCGTATATCACTACCCCCAATATGTAACCAGGTATATCACTACCCCCATCTGTAACCTGGTATATCACTGCCCTCATCTGTAACCCAATATATCACTGCCCCTATCTGTAACATGGTACATCACTACACCCAATCTGTAACCTGATATGTCACTGACCCCTATTTGTAAAATGGTATATCACTGCCCCCGATCTAAAACCGATATATCACTGCCCCCATCTGTAACCCTATATATATCACTGCCCTCTATCTGAAACACGGTACATCACTACCTCCAATTTGTAACCTGGTATATCATTGCCCCCTATCTGTAACCCGGTATATCACTGCCCCCTATCTGTAACCCGGTATACCACTTCCCTCAATCTGTAACCCGATATATCACTGACCTCTATATATAACCCATTATATCACTGCCCCCAGTCTGTAACCAGGTATATCACTGCCCCCAATCTGTAACCAGGTATATCACTGCCCCCTATCTATAACCTGTTATATCACAGGCCCCAGTCTGTATCCTGGTATATCACTGTCCCCAATCTGTAACACGGTATATCACTGCCCCAATCTGTAACCCGGTATATCACTGTGCCCAATCTGTATCCTGGTATATCACTGCCCCCAATCTGTATTCTGGTACATCACTGTCCCCAATCTTTAACCCAGTATATCACTGCCACCAATCTGTATCCTGGTATATCACTGCCCCCAATCTGTATTCTGGTACATAACTGTCCCCAATCTTTAACCCGGTATATAACTTTCCCCAATCTGTAAACTGGTAAATAACTGCCCAAGATCTGTAACCCGGTATATCACTGCCCCCAGTCTGAAAACAGGTTTATCACTGCCCACTATCTGTATCCTGGTATATCACTGCCCCCAATCTGTAACCCGGTATATCACTGCACCCTACCTGTAACCCGGTATATCACTTCCCCCAATCTGTAATCCGGTATATCACTGCCCCCAATCTGTAACCCGGTATATCACTACCCCCAGTCTGTAACCCAGAATATAACTGCCCCCTATCTATATCCTGGTATATCACAGACCCCATTCTATAACCCGGATTTATCACTGCCCCCAGTCTGTAACCAGATATATCACTGTCCCCAATCAGTAACCCGATATATCACTGCCCCTATCTGTATCTTGGTATATCACTGCCCCCAATCTGTATCCTGGTATATCACTGCCCTCAATCTGTATCCTAGTATATCACAGCCCCATATCTGTAACGCCATATATCACTGCCCCCTATCTGTATCCTGGTATATCACTACCAATAATCTGTAACCTGGTATATCACTGCCCCTTATCTATAACCTGGTATATCACTGCCCGCAATCTGTAACCAGATATATCACTGCCCCCTATCTGTAACACGATATATTAGTGCCCCCAATCCATAACCTTGTATATCACTGCCCCCAGTCTGTAACCAGGTATATCAGTGCCCCAAATCTGTAACACGATATATCAGAGCCCCCAATCTGTAACCCGGTATATCACTGCCCCCAATCTGAAATCTGGTATATCACTGCCCCCAATCTGTAACCCGGTATATCACTGCCCCCAGTCTGAAACCCTTTATATCACTGCCCCCTATCTATAACCTTGTATAATACCACCCCCTATCTATAACCTGGTATATCACTGCCCCTATCTGTAACCTGGTATATCACTGCCCCCAATCTCTAACCTGGTATATCAATGCCCCCAATCTGTATCCCGGTATTTCACTGCCGCCAATCTGTAACCAGGTATATCACTGCCGCCAATCTATAACCTGGTATATCACTGCCCCAAACTATAACCGGAAATATCACTGCACCCTATCTGTAATCCGGTATATCACTGCCTCTTATCTGTAACACGGTAAATCACTGCCCCCAATCTGTGACCAGGTATATCACTACCCCCAATCTGTAACCCGATATATCACTACCCCCAATCCGTAACCCGGTATATCACTACCCCCAATCCGTGACCAGGTATATCAGTACCCCCAATCTGTAACCCGGTATATCACTTCCCCCAATCTGTAACCCGGTATATCACTACCCCCAATCTGTAAGCTGGTATATCACTACCCCCAATCTGTGACCAGGTATATCACTACCCCCAATCTGTAACCCGGTATATAACTACCCCCAATCTGTAACCCGGTACATCACTACCCCCAATCTGTAACCCGGTATATCACTACCCCCAATCTGTAACCCGGTATATCACTACACCCAATATCTAACCAGGTATATCACTTCCCCCAATCTGTTACCAGGTATTTCACTGCCCCCAATCTGTAACCTGGTATATCACTACCCCCAATCTGTAACCCGGTATATCACTACCCCCAATATGTAACCAGGTATATCACTGCCCCCAATCTGTTACCAGGTATTTCACTACCCCCAATCTGTAACTGGGGAAAACACTACCCCCAATCTAAAACCCGGTATATCACTACCCCCAATCTGTAAACCAGTATATCACTACCCCCAATATGTAAACAGGTATATCACAGTCCCCAATCTGTAACCCGGTATATCACTACCCCCAATCTGTAACCCCGTATATCACTACCCCCAATATGTAACCAGGTATATCACTACCCCCATCTGTAACCCGGTATATCACTGCCCCCATCTGTAACCCAATATATCACTGCCCCTATCTGTAACACGGTACATCACTACCTCCAATCTGTAACCCGGTATATCACTTCCCCCAATCTGTAACCCGGTATATCACTACCCCCAATCTGAAACCCGGTATATCACTACCCCCAATCTGTAACCCGGTATATCACTACACCCAATATCTAACCAGGTATATCACTGCCCCCAATCTGTTACCAGGTATTTCACTGCCCCCAATCTGTAACCCGGTATATCACTACCCCAATCTGTAACCCGGTATATCACTACCCCCAATATGTAACCAGGTATATCACTGCCCCCAATCTGTTACCAGGTATTTCACTACCCCCAATCTGTAACCCGGTATATCACTACCCCCAATCTAAATCCCGGTATATCACTACCCCCAATCTGTAAACCAGTATATCACTACCCCCAATATGTAAACAGGTATATCACAGTCCCCAATCTGTAACCCGGTATATCACTACCCCCAATCTGTAACCCCGTATATCACTACCCCCAATATGTAACCAGGTATATCACTACCCCCATCTGTAACCTGGTATATCACTGCCCTCATCTGTAACCCAATATATCACTGCCCCTATCTGTAACATGGTACATCACTACACCCAATCTGTAACCTGATATGTCACTGACCCCTATTTGTAAAATGGTATATCACTGCCCCCGATCTAAAACCGATATATTACTGCCCCCATCTGTAACCCTATATATATCACTGCCCTCTATCTGAAACACGGTACATCACTACCTCCAATTTGTAACCTGGTATATCATTGCCCCCTATCTGTAACCCGGTATATCACTGCCCCCTATCTGTAACCCGGTATACCACTTCCCTCAATCTGTAACCCGATATATCACTGACCTCTATATATAACCCATTATATCACTGCCCCCAGTCTGTAACCAGGTATATCACTGCCCCCAATCTGTAACCAGGTATATCACTGCCCCCTATCTATAACCTGTTATATCACAGGCCCCAGTCTGTATCCTGGTATATCACTGTCCCCAATCTGTAACACGGTATATCACTGCCCCAATCTGTAACCCGGTATATCACTGTGCCCAATCTGTATCCTGGTATATCACTGCCCCCAATCTGTATTCTGGTACATCACTGTCCCCAATCTTTAACCCAGTATATCACTGCCACCAATCTGTATCCTGGTATATCACTGCCCCCAATCTGTATTCTGGTACATAACTGTCCCCAATCTTTAACCCGGTATATAACTTTCCCCAATCTGTAAACTGGTAAATAACTGCCCAAGATCTGTAACCCGGTATATCACTGCCCCCAGTCTGAAAACAGGTTTATCACTGCCCACTATCTGTATCCTGGTATATCACTGCCCCCAATCTGTAACCCGGTATATCACTGCACCCTACCTGTAACCCGGTATATCACTTCCCCCAATCTGTAATCCGGTATATCACTGCCCCCAATCTGTAACCCGGTATATCACTACCCCCAGTCTGTAACCCAGAATATAACTGCCCCCTATCTATATCCTGGTATATCACAGACCCCATTCTATAACCCGGATTTATCACTGCCCCCAGTCTGTAACCAGATATATCACTGTCCCCAATCAGTAACCCGATATATCACTGCCCCTATCTGTATCTTGGTATATCACTGCCCCCAATCTGTATCCTGGTATATCACTGCCCTCAATCTGTATCCTAGTATATCACAGCCCCATATCTGTAACGCCATATATCACTGCCCCATATCTGTATCCTGGTATATCACTACCAATAATCTGTAACCTGGTATATCACTGCCCCTTATCTATAACCTGGTATATCACTGCCCGCAATCTGTAACCAGATATATCACTGCCCCCTATCTGTAACACGATATATTAGTGCCCCCAATCCATAACCTTGTATATCACTGCCCCCAGTCTGTAACCAGGTATATCAGTGCCCCAAATCTGTAACACGATATATCAGAGCCCCCAATCTGTAACCCGGTATATCACTGCCCCCAATCTGAAATCTGGTATATCACTGCCCCCAATCTGTAACCCGGTATATCACTGCCCCCAGTCTGAAACCCTTTATATCACTGCCCCCTATCTATAACCTTGTATAATACCACCCCCTATCTATAACCTGGTATATCACTACCCCCAGTCTGTAACCAGGTATATCACTGCCCCCTATTTACCACCTTGTATATCACTGCCCCCAGTCTGTAACCTGGTATATCACTGCCCCATCTGTAACCTGTTATATCACTTTCCCCTTCTGTAACCCATTATGTCACTGCACCTATCTGTAACACGGTACATCACTACCCACAATCTGTAACCTGGTATATCACTGCCCCCATCTGTAACCCGAATTATCACTGCCCCCTATCTGTACCACGGTATATCACTACCTCCAATTTGTAACCTGGTATATCATTGCCCCCTATCTGTAACCCAGTATATCACTGCCCCACATCTGTAACCCGGTATACAACTGCCCTCTATCTGTAACCCGGTATATTACTGCCCCCTATATATAACCCGGTATATCACTGCCCAAGTTTGTAACCAGGTATAACAATGCCCCCTATCTATACCCTGGTAAATAACTGCCGCCAGTCTGTAACCAGGTATATCACTGCCCCCTATCTGTAACCAGGTATATCACTGCCCCCTATCTATAACCTGTTATATCACTGCGTCCAATCTGTATCCTGGTATATAACTGCCCCCTATCTATAACCTGGGTTTATCACTGCTCCCAGTCTGTAACCAGGTATATCACTGTCCCCAATCTGTATCCTGGTATATCACTGCCCCCAATCTATAACCCGAGTTTATCACTGCCCCCAATCAGTATCCCGGTATATCACTGCCCCTATCTGTATCCTGGTACATCACTGCCCCCAATCTGTATCCTGGTATATCATTGCCACCAATCTGTAACTCAATATAACACTGCCCCCAATCTTTAACTCGGTATAATACTGCCCCCAATGTGTGTCTCTTTATATCTCGGCCCTAAGTCGATAACCCGCTATGTCACTGCCCCCAATATGTAATTTGGTATATCACTGTCCCCAATCTGTAACCTGGTATATCACTTCCCCCAATATGTAATCCGGTATATCACTGTCCCCAATCTGTAACACGGTATATCACTGCCCCCAATCTGTAACCCAGTATATTTCTGCCCCCAATCTGTATCCTGGCATATCACTGCCCCCAATCTGTAACAAGGTATATCACTGCCCCCAATCTGTATCCTGGTATATCACTACCCATAATCTGTAAATAGATATATCACTACCCCCTATCTGTAACACGATATATTAGTGCCCCCAATCTATAATCTTGTATATCACTGCCCCCAGTCTGTAACCAGGTATATCAGTGCCCCCAATCTGTAACAAGATATATCAGTGCCCCCAATCTGTAACCCAGAATATTACTGCCCCCAATCTGCAATCTGGTATATCACTTCGCCCAATCTGTAACCCGGTATATCACTGCCCCCAGTCTGAAACCCTTTATATCACTGCCCCCTATCTATAACCTTGTATAATACCGCCCCCTATCTATAACCTGGTATATCACTACCCCCAGTCTGTAACCAGGTATATCACTGCCCCTTATCTATCACCTTGTATATCACTGCCCCCAGTCTGTAACCAGGTATATCAGTGCCCCCAAACAGTAACCCAGTATTTTATTGCCCCCAATCTGTAACCCGGAATTTCACTGCCCCCAATTTGTAACATGGTATATCACTGCCCTCAATCTGTATCCTGGTATATCACAGCCCTCAATCTGTAACTAGGTATATCTCTGCCCCCAATATGTATCCTGGTATATCACTGCCCCCAATCTAACCAGGTATATTACTGCCCACAATCTGTATCCTGGTATGTAACTGCCCCCAAACTGTAACCTGGAATATCACTGCCCCCAGTCTGTAACCTGGTATATCACTGCCCCCAATCTGTAACCAGCTATATCACTACCCCCAATCTGTATCCTGGTACATCACTGCACCCAATCTGTATCTTGGTATATAACTGCCCCCAGTCTGTAACACGGTATATCACTGCCTCCAATCTGTAAAACAGTATTTCACTGCCCCCAATCTGTAACCCGGTATATCATTACCCCCAATCTGTATCCTGGTATATCACTGCCTCCAATCTGCAAACCGGTATATCACTGCCCCCAACCTGTCACCCGGTATATCACTGTCCCCAATCAGTAAGCTGGTTTATAATTGCCCCCAATCTGTAAACCGGTATATCTTTGCCCCCAATCTGTATCCTGGTATTTCACTGCCCCCAATCTGTAACCTGGTTTATTACTGCCGCCAATCTGAAACCTGGTATATCACAGCCCCCAATCTGTAACCTGGTATATCACTGCCCCATATTTATAACCTGGTATATCACTGCCCCCTATATGAAACCCAGTATATCATTCCCCCCAATCTGTTTCTTGGTATATCACTGCCCCCAATCTGTATCCTGGTATATCACTGCCCTCAATCTGTAACACGTTATATCACTGCCTCCAATCTGTAACCTGGTATATCACTGCCCCCAATCTGTATCCTCGTATATCACTGCCCCCAATCTATAACACGGTATATCACTGCCTCTAATCTATAACCTGGTATATCACTATCCCCAATTTGTAACACGGTATATCACTGCCTCCAATCTGTAACCCAGTATATCACTGCCCCCAATCTGTATCCTGGTATATCACTGCCCCCAATCTGTAACACGGTATATCACTGCCTCCAATATGTACCCTGACATATCACTGCCCCTAATCTGTAACCCAGTATATCACTGCCCCCTATCTGTATACTGGTATATCACTTACCCAATCTGAAACCTGGTATATCACCACCCCCTATTTGTAACACGGTATATTACTGCCCCCTATATGTAACCTGGTATATCACTGCCCCCTATATGTAACCTGGTATATCACTGCCCCCTATATATAACAAAGTATATAACTTCCCCCAATCTGTATCCTGGTATATCACTGCCCCCAATCTGTAACCCGGTATATCACTGCCCACCATCTGTAAACTGGTATATCACTGCCCACCATCTGTAACCCGGTATATCACTGCCCCCAATCTGTAACCTGGTATATCACTGCCCACCATCTGTAACCTGGTATATCACTGCCCACCATCTGTAACCCGGTATATCACTGCCCCCAATCTGTAACCTGGTATATCACTGACCCCAATCTGTAACCTGGTATATCACTGCCCCCAATCTGTAACGTGGTATATAACTGCCTCTATCTGTAACCTGGTGTATCACTGCCCCCTATTTGTATCCGGTATATCACTGCTCCAATCTGTAACCCAGTATATCAATGCCCTCAATCTGTAACCCTGTATATCACTGCCCTCAGTCTGAAACCCGGTATATCACTGACCCCAATCTGTAACCCGTGATATATCACTATCCTCATTCTGAAACCCAGTATATCACTGCCCCCAATCTGTAACCCGGTATATCACTGCCCCCAATCTGCAACCCGGTATGTCAAAGCCCCCAATCTGTAACCTGGGATGTCACAGCCCCCAATCTGTAACCCAGTACATCACTGCACCCCATCTGTATCCTCAATATATCACTGCCCCCAATCTGTAACCCGATATATTACTGCCCCCATTTTATAACCTGGTATATAACTGCCCCCATCTGTTACCCAGTATATCACTGCCAAAAGTACATTACTGCCCTCAGTCTATAACCTTGTATTTCACTGCCCCCATCTGTAACCTGGTATATCTCTGCCCCCTATCTGTAACCCGGTATATCACTGCCCCCAGTCTGTAACCTGGTATATCCCTGTCCCCAATCTGTAACCTGGTATATCACTGCCCCCAATCTGTATCCTGGTATATCACTGCCCCCAATCTATATCCCGGTTTATCACTGCCCCCAGTCTTTAACCAGGTATATCACTTCCCCCAATCAGTAACCCGGAATATCACTGCGCCCAATCTGTAACCCGGTTTATCATTGTCCCCAATCTGTAACCTGGTATATCACTGCCCCCAATCTGTATCCTGGTATATCACTGCCCCCAATATGTATCACGATATATCACTGCCCCCAACCTGTAACCTGGTATATCACAGGCCCCCAATCTGTAACCTGGTATATCACTGCCCCATATTTTATAACCTGGTATATCACTGCCCCCTATATGTAACCCAGTATTTCACTCCCCCCAATCTGTTTCCTGGTATATCACAGCCCCCAATCTGTATCCTGGTATATCACTGCCCCCAATCTGTAACACGGTATATCACTGCCTCCAATCTGTAACCTGGCATAACACTGCCCCCAATCTGTATCCTCATATATCACTGCCCCCAATCTGTAACACGGTATATCACTGCCTCCAATCTGTATCCTAGTATATCACAGCCCCCAATCTGTAACCAGGTGTGTCACAGCCCCCAACCTGAATCCCAGTATATCACTGCCCCCAATATGTATCCTGGTATATCACTGCCCCCAATCTAACCAGGTATATTACTGCCCACAATCTGTATTCTGGTATATCACTGCCCCCAGTCTGTAACCTGCTATATCTCTACCCCGAATCTGTAAACCGGTATATCATTGCCCCCAATCTGTATCCTGGTATATCACTGCTCGCATTCTGTAACCCAGTATATCACTGCCCCCAACCTGTAACCCGGTATGTCACTGGTTCCGACCTGTAACCCGGTATATCACTGTCCCCAATCAGTAATCTGGTTTATCATTGCCCCCAATCTGTAAACCGGCAAATCATTGCCCCCAATCTGTATCCTGGTATATCACTGCCCCCAATCTGTAACACGGTGTATCACTGCCCCCAATCTGTAACACGGTATATCACTGCCCCCAATATGTAACACGATATATCACTGCCCCCCATCTGTAACCCGGTATATCACTGCCCCCTATCTGAAACCCAGTGTATCACTGGCCCCAATTTGTAACCTGGTATATCACTGCCCTTAATCTGTATCCTGGTATATCACAGCCCCCAATCTGTATCCTGGTATACCGCAGCCCTCAGACTGTAACCAGGTATATCACTGCCCCCTATCTGTAACCCGGTATATAACTGCCCCCAATATGTATCCTGGTATATCACTGCCCCCAATCTAACCAGGTATATTACTGCCCACAATCTGTATCCTGGTATATCACTGCCCCCAATCTGTAACAAGGTATATCACTGCCTCCTATCTGTAACCCAGTATATAACTGTCCCAAATCTGTATCCTGGTATATCACTGCCCCCTATCTGTAACCTGGTATATACCTACCCCATCTGTAACCTGGTATATCACTGCCCCCAGTCTGTAACCAGGTATATTACTGCCCCCTATCTGTAACCCGGAATATCACTGCCCGCTATCTGTAACCCGGTATATCACTGCCCCCTATCTGTAACCCGGTATATCACTGCCCCCTATCTGTAACCTGGTATATTACTGCCCCCTATCTGTAACCAGGTATATCATTACCCCCTATCTGTAACCCGGTATATCACTGCCCCCATCTGTAACCCGGTATATCACTGCCCACTATGTGTAACCCGGTATATCACTGCCCCCATTTGTAACCTGGTATATAACTGTCCCCTATCTCTAACCTGGTATATCACTGCCCCAATCTGTAACCGGGTATATCACTGCCCCCAATCTGTAACCTGGTATATCACTGCACCCTATCTGTAACCCTTTATATGACTACCGCCATCTGTAACCTGGTATATCACTGCCCCCTATCTGTAACCTGGTAAAATACTGCCTCCATTTGTAACCTGGTATATCAATGCCCCCAATCTGTAACCTGGTATATCACTGCCCCCTATCTGTAACCTGGTATATCACTACCCCCATCTGTAACCCGGTGTATCACTACCCCCATCTGTAACCCGGTATATCAATGCCCCCAATCTGTAACCAGGTATATCACTACCCCCAATATGTAACCAGGTATATCACTGCCCCCAATCTGTAACCCGGTATATCACTGCCCCCTATCTGTAACCCGGTATATCACTGCCCCCTATCTGTAACCCGGTATATCACTACCCCCATCTGTAACCTGGTATATCACTACCCCCATCTGTATCCAGGTATGTCACTGTCCCCAACCTGTAACCTGATATATCCCTGCCGCCAATCTATAACCTGGTATATCACTGCCCCCAATCTGTAACCTGGTATATCACTGCCCCCAATATGTAACCAGGTATATCACTGTCCCCAATCTGTAACCTGGTATATCACTGCCCCCAATTTGTAACCTGGTATATCACTGCCCCCTATCTGTAATCCGGTATAACACTGCCGCCAATCAGTGACCCCGTATATCACTGCCTCCTATCTGTAACTTAGTAAATCACTGCCCCATATATTTAACCAGGTATATCACTACCCCCAATATGTAACCAGGTATATCACTACCCCCATCTGTAACCTGGTATATCCCTGCCCCATATCTGTAACCTGGTATATCACTGCCTCAATCTGTAATCAGGTATATCACTGCCTCTATCTGTAACACAGTATATCATTACCCCCATTCTGTAACCTGGTATATCACTGTCCCCATCTGTAACACGGTATATCACTGCCCCCATCTGTAGCCTGGTATATCACTGCCCCATCTGTAACCTGTTAAATCACTTTCCCCTTCTGTAACCCATTATGTCACTGCCCCTATCTGTAACACGGTACATCACTACCCCCAATCTGTAACCTGGTATATCACTGCCCCCATCTGTAACCCGATGTATCACTGCCCCCTATCTGTAAAACGGTATATCACTACCTCCAATTTGTAACCTGGTATATCATTGCCCCCTATCTGTAACCCGGTATATCACTGCCCCCCATCTGTAACCCGGTATACAACTGCCCTCTATCTGTTACCCGGTATATTACTGCCCCCTATATATAACCCGGTATATCACTGCCCAAGTTTGTAACCAGGTATAACAATGCCCCCTATCTATAACCTGGTAAAAAACTGCCGCCAGTCTGTAACCAGGTATATCACTGCCCCCAATCTGTAACCAGGTATATCACTGCCCCCTATCTATAACCTGTTATATCACTGCGCCCAATCTGTATCCTGGTATATAACTGCCCCCAATCTATAACCCGGGTTTATCACTGCCCCCAGTCTGTAACCAGGTATATCACTGTCGCCAATGTGTAACACGGTTTATCACTGCCCCAATCTGTAACCCGATATATCACTGCGCCCAATCTGTATCCTGGTATATCACTGCCCCCAATCTATAACCCGAGATTATCACTGCCCCCAGTCTGTAACCAGATATATCACCGCCCCCTATCAGTAACCCGGTATATCACTGCCCCTATCTGTATCCTGGTACATCACTGCCCCCAATCTGTATCCTGGTATATCATTGCCACCAATCTGTAACTCAATATAACACTGCCCCAATCTTTAACTCGGTATATCACTGCCCCCAATGTGAATCTCTTTATATCTGTGCCCCCAGTCGATAACCCGCTATGTCACTGCCCCCAATATGTAATCTGGTATATCACTGTCCCCAATCTGTAACCTGGTATATCACTTCCCCCAATATGTAATCTGGTATATCACTGCCCCCAATATGTAACCCAGTATATTTCTGCCCCCAATCTGTATCAAGGCATATCACTGCCCATAATCTGTAACACGGTATATCACTGCCCCCAATCTGTATCCTGGTATATTACTACCCATAATCTGTAACCTGGTATATCACTGCCCGCAATCTGTAACCAGATATATCACTACCCCCTATCTGTAACACGATATATTAGTGCCCCCAATCTATAATCTTGTATATCACTGCCCCCAGTCTGTAACCAGGTATATCAGTGCCCCCAATCTACAACAACATATATCAGTGCCCCCAATCTGTAACCCGGAATATCACTGCCCCCAATCTGTAATCTGGTATATCACTGCCCCCAATCTGTAACCCGGTATATCACTGCCCCCTGTCTGAAACCCTTTATATCACTGCCCCCTATCTATAACCTTGTATAATACCGCCCCCTATCTATAACCTGGTATATCACTACCCCCAGTCTGTAACCAGGTATATCACTGCCCCCTATTTTTCACCTTGTCTATCACTGCCCCCAGTCTGTAACCAGGTATATCAGTGCCCTCAATCTGTAACACGATATATCAGTGCCCCCAAACAGTAACCCTGTATTTTATTGACCCAATCTGTAACCCGGAATTTCACTGCCCCCAATCTGTATCCTGGTATATCACAGCCCTCAATCTATAACCAGGTATATCACTGCCCCCAATATGTATCCTGGTATATCACTGCCCCCAATCTAACCAGGTATATTAATGCCCACAATCTGTATCCTGGTATATAACTGCCCCCAAACTGTAACCTGGTATATCACTGCCCCCAGTCTGTAACCTGTTGTATCACTGCCCCCAATCTGTAACCAGCTATATCACTACCCCCAATCTGTATCCTGGTACATCACTGCACCCAATCTGTATCTTGGTATATCACTGCCTCCAATCTGTAAAACAGTATATCACTGCCCCCAATCTGTAACCCGGTATATCATTACCCCCAATCTGTATCCTGGTATATCACTGCCCCCATTCTGTAAACCGGTATATCACTGCCCCCAACCTGTAACCCGGTATATATCACTGTCCCCAATCAGTAACCTGGTTTATAATTGCCCCCAATCTGTAAACCGGTATATCTTTGCCCCCAATCTGTATCCTGGTATTTCACTGCCCCCAATCTGTAACACGGTATATCACTGCCCCCAATCTGTAACACGGTATATCACTGCCCCCAATCTGTAATACGGTATATCACTGCCCCCAATATGTAACATGATATATCACTGCCCCCTATATGTAAACCAGTATATCTCTCCCCCCAATCTGTTTCCTGGTATATCACTGCCCCCAATCTGTATCCTGGCATATCACTGCCCTCAATCTGTAACACGGTATATCACTGCCTCCAATCTGTAACCTGGTATATCACTACCCCCAATCTGTATCCTCGTATATCACTGCCCCCAATCTATAACACGGTATATCACTGCCTCTGATCTATAACCTGGTATATCACTATCCCAAATTTGTAAGACGGTATATCACTGCCTCCAATCTGTAACCCAGTATATCACTGCCCCCAATCTGTATCCTGGTATATCACTGCCCCCAATCTGTAACACGGTATATCACTGCCTCCAATATGTAACCCGATATATCACTGCCCCTAATCTGTAACCCGGTATATCACTGCCCCCTATCTGTATACTGGTATATCACTTACCCAATCTGAAACCTGGTATATCACCGCCCCCTATTTGTAACACGGTATATTACTGCCCCCTATATGTAACCTGGTATATCACTGCCCCCTATATGTAACCTGGTATATCACTGCCCCCTATATATAACAAAGTATATAACTTCCCCCAATCTGTATCCTGGTATATCACTGCCCCCAATCTGTAACCCGGTATATCACTGCCCACCATCTGTAAACTGGTATATCACTGCCCACCATCTGTAACCCGGTATATCACTGCCCCCAATCTGTAACCTGGTATATCACTGCCCACCATCTGTAACCTGGTATATCACTGCCCACCATCTGTAACCCGGTATATCACTGCCCCCAATCTGTAACCTGGTATATCACTGCCCCCAATCTGTAACCTGGTATATCACTGCCCGCAATCTGTAACGTGGTATATAACTGCCTCTATCTGTAACCTGGTGTATCACTGCCCCCTATTTGTATCCGGTATATCACTGCTCCATTCTGTAACCCAGTATATCAATGCCCTCAATCTGTAACCCTGTATATCACTGCCCTCAGTCTATAACCTGGTATATCATAACCAACAATCTGTAACCCGGTATATCACTGCCCCCAATCTGAAACCCGGTATATCACTGACCCCAATCTGTAACCCGTGATATATCAATATCCTCATTCTGAAACCCAGAATATCACTGCCCCCAATCTGTAACCTGGGATGTCACAGCCCCCAATCTGTAACCCAGTACATCACTGCACCCCATCTGTATCCTCAATATATCACTGCCCCCAATCTGTAACCCGATACATTACTGCCCCCATTTTATAACCTGGTATATAACTGCCCCCATCTGTTACCCAGTATATCACTGCCAAAAGTACATTACTGCCCTCAGTCTATAACCTTGTATTTCACTGCCCCCATCTGTAACCTGGTATATCTCTGCCCCCTATCTGTAACCCGGTATATCACTGCCCCCAGTCAGTAACCTGGTATATCCCTGTCCCCAATCTGTAACCTGGTATATCACTGCCCCCAATCTGTATCCTGGTATATCACTGCCCCCAATCTATATCCCGGTTTATCACTGCCCCCAGTCTTTAACCAGGTATATCACTTCCCCCAATCAGTAACCCGGAATATCACTGCGCCCAATCTGTAACCCGGTTTATCATTGTCCCCAATCTGTAACCTGGTATATCACTGCCCCCAATCTGTATCCTGGTATATCACTGACCCCAATATGTATCACGATATATCACTGCCCCCAATCTGTAACCTGGTATATCACAGCCCCCAATCTGTAACCTGGTATATCACTGCCCCATATTTTATAACCTGGTATATCACTGCCCCCTATATGTAACCCAGTATTTCACTCCCCCCAATCTGTTTCCTGGTATATCACAGCCCCCAATCTGTATCCTGGTATAGCACTGCCCCCAATCTGTAACACGGTATATCACTGCCTCCAATCTGTAACCTGGCATAACACTGCCCCCAATCTGTATCCTCATATATCACTGCCCCCAATCTGTAACACGGTATATCACTGCCTCCAATCTGTATCCTAGTATATCACAGCCCCCAATCTGTAACCAGGTATGTCACTGCCCCCAACCTGAATCCCAGTATATCACTGTCCCCAATCTGTATTCTGGTATATCACTGCCCCCAAACTGTAACCTGGTAAATCACCGCCCACAATCTGTAACCTGGTATATCACTGCCCCAAGTCTGTAACCTGCTATATCACTACCCCGAATCTGTAAACCGGTATATCATTGCCCCCAATCTGTATCCTGGTATATCACTGCTCCCATTCTGTAACCCAGTATATCACTGCCCCCAACCTGTAACCCGGTATGTCACTGGCTCCGACCTGTAACCCGGTATATCACTGTCCCCAATAAGTAACCTGGTTTATCATTGCCCCCAATCTGTAAACCGGCAAATCATTGCCCCCAATCTGTATCCTGGTATATCACTGCCCCCAATCTGTAACACGGTATATCACTGCCCCCAATCTGTAACACGGTATATCACTGCCCCCAATATGTAACACGATATATCACTGCCCCCCATCTGTAACCCGGTATATCACTGCCCCCTATCTGAAACCCAGTGTATCACTGGCCCCAATTTGTAACCTGGTATATCACTGCCCTTAATCTGTATCCTGGTATATCACAGCCCCCAATCTGTATCCTGGTATACCGCAGCCCTCAGTTTGTAACCAGGTATATCACTGCCCCCTATCTGTAACCCGGTATATAACTGCCCCCAATCTGTATCCTGGTATATCACTGCCCCCAATCTAACCAGGTATATTACTGCCCTCAATCTGTATCCTGGTATATCACTGCCCTCAATCTGTAACAAGGTATATCACTGCCCCCTATCTGTAACCCAGTATATAACTGTCCCAAATCTGTATCCTGGTATATCACTGCCCCCTATCTGTAACCTGGTATATACCTACCCCATCTGTAACCTGGTATATCACTGCCCCCTATCTGTAACCTGGTATATCACTGCCCCCTATCTGTAACCAGGTATATTACTGTCCCCTATCTGTAACCCGGTATATCACTGCCCCCTATCTGTAACCCGGTATATCACTGCCCCCTATCTGTAACCAGGTATATCACTGCCCCCTATCTGTAACCTGGTATATTAATTCCCCCTATCTGTAACCAGGTATATCATTACCCCCTATCTGTAACCCGGTATATCACTGCCCCCATCTGTAACCCGGTATATCACTGCCCACTATGTGTAACCCGGTATATCACTGCCCCCATTTGTAACCTGGTATATAACTGTCCCCTATCTCTAACCTGGTATATCACTGCCCCAATCTGTAACGGGGTATATCACTGCCCCCAATCTGTAACCTGGTATATCACTGCCCCCTATCTGTAACCCTTTATATGACTTCCGCCATCTGTAACCTGGTATATCACTGCCCCCTATCTGTAACCTGGTATAATACTGCCCCCATTTGTAACCTGGTATATCAATGCCCCCAATCTGTAACCTGGTATATCACTGCCCCCTATCTGTAACCTGGTATATCACTACCCCCATCTGTAACCCGGTATATCAATGCTCCCAATCTGTAACCAGGTATATCACTACCCCCAATATGTAACCAGGTATATCACTGCCCCCAATCTGTAACCCGGTATATCACTGCCCCCTATCTGTAACCCGGTATATCACTGCCCCCTATCTGTAACCTGGTATATCACTACCCCCATCTGTAACCTGGTATATCACTACCCCCATCTGTAACCAGGTATATCACTGTCCCCAACCTGTAACCTGATATATCCCTGCCGCCAATCTATAACCTGGTATATCACTGCCCCCAATCTGTAACCTGGTATATCACTGCCCCCAATATGTAACCAGGTATATCCCTGCCCCCAATCTGTAACCTGGTATATCACTGCCCCCAATTTGTAACCTGGTATATCACTGCCCCCTATCTGTAATCCGGTATAACACTGCCGCCAATCAGTGACCCCGTATATCACTGCCTCCTATCTGTAACTTAGTAAATCACTGCCCCTTATATTTAACCAGGTATATCACTACCCCCAATATGTAACCAGGTATATCACTACCCCCATCTGTAACCTGGTATATCCCTGCCCCATATCTGTAACCTGGTATATCACTGCCTCAATCTGTAATCAGGTATATCACTGCCTCTATCTGTAACACAGTATATCATTACCCCCATTCTGTAACCTGGTATATTTCTGTCCCCATCTGTAACACGGTATATCACTGCCCCCATCTGTAGCCTGGTACATCACTGCCCCATCTGTAACCTGTTAAATCACTTTCCCCTTCTGTAACCCATTATGTCACTGCCCCTATCTGTAACACGGTACATCACTACCCCCAATCTGTAACCTGGTATATCACTGCCCCCATCTGTAACCCGATGTATCACTGCCCCCTATCTGTAAAACGGTATATCACTACCTCCAATTTGTAACCTGGTATATCATTGCCCCCTATCTGTAACCCGGTATATCACTGCCCCCCATCTGTAACCCGGTATACAACTGCCCTCTATCTGTTACCCGGTATATTACTGCCCCCTATATATAACTCGGTATATCACTGCCCAAGTTTGTAACCAGGTATAACAATGCCCCCTATCTATAACCTGGTAAAAAACTGCCGCCAGTCTGTAACCAGGTATATCACTGCCCCCAATCTGTAACCAGGTATATCACTGCCCCCTATCTATAACCTGTTATATCACTGCGCCCAATCTGTATCCTGGTATATAACTGCCCCCCAATCTATAACCCGGGTTTATCACTGCCCCCAGTCTGTAACCAGGTATATCACTGTCCCCAATCTGTAACACGGTTTATCACTGCCCCAATCTGTAACCCGGTATATCACTGCGCCCAATCTGTATCCTGGTATATCACTGCCCCCAATCTATAACCAGAGATTATCACTGCCCCCAGTCTGTAACCAGATATATCACTGCCCCCTATCAGTAACCCGGTATATCACTGCCCCTATCTGTATCCTGGTACATCACTGCCCCCAATCTGTATCCTGGTATATCATTGCCACCAATCTGTAACTCAATATAACACTGCCCCAATCTTTAACTCGGTATATCACTGCCCCCAATGTGAATCTCTTTATATCTGTGCCCCCAGTTGATAACCCGCTATGTCACTGCCCCCAATATGTAATCTGGTATATCACTGTCCCCAATCTGTAACCTGGTATATCACTTCCCCCAATATGTAATCCGGTATATCACTGCCCCCAATCTGTAACCCAGTATATTTCTGCCCCCAATCTGTATCAAGGCATATCACTGCCCATAATCTGTAACACGGTATATCACTGCCCCCAATCTGTATCCTGGTATATCACTACCCACAATCTGTAACCAGGTATATCACTGCACCCTATCTATATCCTGGTATATCACTGCCCGCAATCTGTAACACGATATATTAGTGCCCCCAATCTATAATCTTGTATATCACTGCCTCCAGTCTGTAACCAGGTATATCAGTGCCCCCAATCTACAACAACATATATCAGTGCCCCCAATCTGTAACCCGGAATATCACTGCCCCCAATCTGTAATCTGGTATATCACTGCCCCCAGTCTGAAACCCTTTATATCACTGCCCCCTATCTATAACCTTGTATAATACCGCCCCCTATCTATAACCTGGTATATCACTACCCCCAGTCCGTAACCAGGTATATCACTGCCCCCTATTTTTCACCTTGTCTATCACTGCCCCCAGTCTGTAACCAGGTATATCAGTGCCCTCAATCTGTAACATGATATATCAGTGCCCCCAAACAGTAACCCTGTATTTTATTGACCCAATATGTATCCTGGTATATCACTGCCCCCAATCTAACCAGGTATATTACTGCCCACAATCTGTATCCTGGTATATAACTGCCCCCAAACTGTAACCTGGTATATCACTGCCCCCAGTCTGTAACCTGTTGTATCACTGCCCCCAATCTGTAACCAGCGATATCACTACCCCCAATCTGTATCCTGGTACATCACTGCCCCCAATCTGTATCTTGGTATATCACTGCCTCCAATCTGTAAAACAGTATATCACTGCCCCCAATCTGTAACCCGGTATATCATTACCCCCAATCTGTATCCTGGTATATCACTGCCCCCAATCTGTAAACCGGTATATCACTGCCCCCAACCTGTAACCCGGTATATCACTGCCCCCATTCTGTAACACGGTATATCACTGCCCCCAATCTGTAATACGGTATATCACTGCCCCCAATCTGTAATACGGTATATCACTGCCCCCAATCTGTAACCTGGTATATCTCTCCCCGCAATCTGTTTCCTGGTATATCACTGCCATCAATCTGTATCCTCGCATATCACTGCCCTCAATCTGTAACACGGTATATCACTACCCCCAATCTGTATCCTCGTATATCACTGCCCCCAATCTATAACACGGTATATCACTGCCTCTGATCTATAACCTGGTATATCACTATCCCAAATTTGTAACACGGTATATCACTGCCTCCAATCTGTAACCCAGTATATCACTGCCCCCAATCTGTATCCTGGTATATCACTGCCCCCAATCTGTAACACGGTATATCACTGCCTCCAATATGTAACCTGATATATCACTGCCCCTAATCTGTAACCCGGTATATCACTGCCCCCAACCTGTAACCTGGTATATCACTTACCCAATCTGAAACCTGGTATATCACCGCCCCGTATTTGTAACACGGTATATTACTGCCCCCTATATGTAACCTGGTATATCACTGACCCCTATATATAACCAAGTATATAACTTCCCCCAATCTATATCCTGGTATATCACTGCCCCGAATCTGTAACCCGGTATATCACTGCCCTCCATCTGTAACCTGGTATATCACTGCCCACCATCTGTAACCCGGTGTATCACTGCCCCCAATCTGTAACCTGGTATATCACTGCCCCCAATCTGTAACCTGGTATATCACTGCCCCCAATCTGTAACGTGGTATATAACTGCCTCTATCTGTAATCTGGTGTATCACTACCGCCTATTTGTATCCGGTATATCACTGCCCCAATCTGTAACCCAGTATATCACTGCCCTCAATCTGTAACCCAGTATATCACTGCCCTCAGTCTATAACCTGGTATATCATAACCAACAATCTGTAACCCGGTATATCACTGCCCCCAATCTGAAACCCGGTATATCACTGACACCAATCTGTAACCCGGGATATATCACTATCCTCATTCTGAAACCCAGTATATCACTGCCATCAATATGTAACTAGGGATATCACTGCCCACAATCTGTAACCCGGTATATCACTGCCCCCAATCTGTAACCCGGTAAGTCAAAGCCCCCAATCTGTAACATGGGATGTCACAGCCCCCAATCTGTAACCCGGTACATCACTGCACCCCATCTGTATCCTCAATTTATCACTGCCCCCAATCTGTAACCCGGTATATTACTGCCCCCATTTTATAACCTGGTATATAACTGCCCCCATCTGTTACCCAGTATATCACTGCCAAAAGTACATTACTGCCCTCAGTCTATAACCTTGTATTTCACTGCCCCCATCTGTAACCTGGTATATCACTGCCCCCTATCTGTAACCCGGTATATCACTGCCCCCAGTCTGTAACCTGGTATATCCCTGTCCCCAATCTGTAACCTGGTATTTCACTGACCCCAATCTGTATCCTGGTATATGACTTCCCCTAATCTGTAACCCGGTATATCACTGCCCCCAGTCTGTAACCGAGTATATAACTGACCCCTATCTATATCTTGGTACATCACTGCCCCCAATCTATATCCCGGTTTATCACTGCCCCCAGTCTTTGACCAGGTACATCACTGCCCACTATCTGTATCCTGGTATATCTCTGCCACCAGTCTGTAACCTGGTATATCACTACCCCCAATCAGTAACCCGGAATATCACTGCGCCCAATCTGTAACCCGGTTTATCATTGTCCCCAATCTGTAACCTGTTATATCACTGCCCCCAATCTGTATCCTGGTATATCACTGCCCCCAATATGTATCACGATATATCACTGCCCCCAATCTGTAACCTGGTATATCACAGTCCCCAATCTGTAACCTGGTATATCACTGCCCCATATTTTATAACCTGGTATATCACTGCCCCCTATATGTAACCCAGTATTTCACTCCCCCCAATCTGTTTCCTGGTATATCACTGCCCCCAATCTGTATCCTGGTATATCACTGCCCCCAATCTGTAACACGGTATATCACTGCCTCCAATCTGTAACCTGGTATATCACTGCCCCCAATCTGTATCCTCATATATCACTGCCCCCAATCTGTAACCTTGTATATCACAGCCCCCAATCTGTAACCTGGTATATCACTGCCCCATATTTTATAACCTGGTAAATCACTGCCCCCAATCTGTTTCCTGGTATATCACTGCCCCCAATCTGTATCCTGGTATATCACTATCCCCAATTTGTAACACGGTATATCACTGCCTCCAATCTGTATCCTAGTATATCACAGCCCCCAGTCAGTACCCTGGTATATCACATCCCTCAATCTGTAACCAGGTATATCACTGCCCCCAACCTGTATCCCAGTAAATCACTGCCCCCAATAGGTATCCTGGTATATCACTGCCCCCAATCTAACCAGGTATATTACTGCCCACAATCTGTAACCTGGTATATCACTGTCCCCAACCTGTAACCTGTTATATCACTGCCCCCAATCTGTAACCTGGTATATCACTGCCCCCAATCTGTAACCTGGTATATCACTGCCCCCAATCTGTATCCTCGTATATCACTGCCCCCAATCTGTAACACGGTATATCACTGCCTCTAATCTAAAACCTGGTATATCACTATCCCCAATCTGTAACATGGTATATCACTGCCCCCGATCTGTAACCCGGTATATCACTGCCCCCAATCTGTAACCCGGTATATCACTGCCCCTAAATGTAACCTGGTATATCACTGCCCCCAAGTTTGTAACCAGGTATAAAAATGCCCCCTATCTATAACCTGGTAAAAAACTGCCGCCAGTCTGTAACCAGGTATATCACTGCCCCCAATCTGTAACCAGGTATATCACTGCCCCCTATCTATAACCTGTTATATCACTGCGCCCAATCTGTATCCTGGTATATAACTGCCCCCAATCTATAACCCGGGTTTATCACTGCCCCCAGTCTGTAACCAGGTATATCACTGTCCCCAATCTGTAACACGGTTTATCACTGCCCCAATCTTTAACCCGGTATATCACTGCGCCCAATCTGTATCCTGGTATATCACTGCCCCCAATCTATAACCCGAGATTATCACTGCCCCCAGTCTGTAACCAGATATATCACTGCCCCCTATCAGTAACCCGGTATATCACTGCCCCTATCTGTATCCTGGTACATCACTGCCCCCAATCTGTATCCTGGTATATCATTGCCACCAATCTGTAACTCAATATAACACTGCCCCAATCTTTAACTCGGTATATCACTGCCCCCAATGTGAATCTCTTTATATCTGTGCCCCCAGTTGATAACCCGCTATGTCACTGCCCCCAATATGTAATCTGGTATATCACTGTCCCCAATCTGTAACCTGGTATATCACTTCCCCCAATATGTAATCCGGTATATCACTTACCCCAATCTGTAACAGGGTATATCACTGCCCCCAATCTGTATCCTGGTATATCACTGCCCACCATCTGTAACCCGGTGTATCACTGCCCCCAATCTGTAACCTGGTATATCACTGCCCCCAATCTGTAACCTGGTATATCAATGTCCCCAATCTGTAACGTGGTATATAACTGCCTCTAACTGTAATCTGGTGTATCACTACCGCCTATTTGTATCCAGTATATCACTGCCCCAATCTGTAACCCAGTATATCACTGCCCTCAATCTGTAACCCAGTATATCACTGCCCTCAGTCTATAACCTGGTATATCATATCCAACAATCTGTAACCCGGTATATCACTGCCCCCAATCTGAAACCCGGTATATCACTGACACCAATCTGTAACCCGGGATATATCACTATCCTCATTCTGAAACCCAGTATATCACTGCCATCAATATGTAACTAGGGATATCACTGCCCACAATCTGTAACCCGGTATATCACTGCCCCCAATCTGTAACCCGGTAAGTCAAAGCCCCCAATCTGTAACATGGGATGTCACAGCCCCCAATATGTAACCCGGTACATCACTGCACCCCATCTGTATCCTCAATTTATCACTGCCCCCAATCTGTAACCCGGTATATTACTGCCCCCATTTTATAACCTGGTATATAACTGCCCCCATCTGTTACCCAGTATATCACTGCCAAAAGTACATTACTGCCCTCAGTCTATAACCTTGTATTTCACTGCCCCCATCTGTAACCTGGTATATCACTGCCCCCTATCTGTAACCCGGTATATCACTGCCCCCAGTCTGTAACCTGGTATATCCCTGTCCCCAATCTGTAACCTGGTATTTCACTGACCCCAATCTGTATCCTGGTATATGACTTCCCCTAATCTGTAACCCGGTATATCACTGCCCCCAGTCTGTAACCGAGTATATAACTGACCCCTATCTATATCCTGGTACATCACTGCCCCCAATCTATATCCCGGTTTATCACTGCCCCCAGTCTTTGACCAGGTACATCACTGCCCACTATCTGTATCCTGGTATATCTCTGCCACCAGTCTGTAACCTGGTATATCACTACCCCCAATCAGTAACCCGGAATATCACTGCGCCCAATCTGTAACCCGGTTTATCATTGTCCCCAATCTGTAACCTGTTATATCACTGCCCCCAATCTGTATCCTGGTATATCACTGCCCCCAATATGTATCACGATATATCACTGCCCCCAATCTGTAACCTGGTATATCACAGCCCCCACTCTGTAACCTGGTATATCACTGCCCCATATTTTATAACAAGGTATATCACTGCCCCCTATATGTAACCCAGTATTTCACTCCCCCCAATCTGTTTCCTGGTATATCACTGCCCCCAATCTGTATCCTGGTATATCACTGCCCCCAATCTGTATCCTCATATATCACTGCCCCCAATCTGTAACACGGTATATCACAGCCCCCAATCTGTAACCTGGTATATCACTGCCCCATATTTTATAACCTGGTAAATCACTGCCCCCAATCTGTTTCCTGGTATATCACTGCCCCCAATCTGTATCCTGGTATATCACTATCCCCAATTTGTAACACGGTATATCACTGCCTCCAATCTGTATCCTAGTATATCACAGCCCCCAATCAGTACCCTGGTATATCACATCCCTCAATCTGTAACCAGGTATATCACTGCCCCCAACCTGTATCCCAGTAAATCACTGCCCCCAATAGGTATCCTGGTATATCACTGCCCCCAATCTAACCAGGTATATCACTGCCCCCAATCTGTAACCTGGTATATCACTGCCCCCAATCTGTAACCTGGTATATCACTGCCCCCAATCTGTAACACGGTATATCACTGCCTCTAATCTAAAACCTGGTATATCACTATCCCCAATCTGTAACATGGTATATAACTGCCCCCGATCTGTAACCCGGTATATCACTGCCCCCAATCTGTAACCCGGTATATCACTGCCCCTAAATGTAACCTGATATATCACTGCCCCATCTGTAACCTGGTATATCACTGCCCCCTATTTGTAACACATTATATTACTGCCTCCTATATGTAACCTGGTATATCACTACCCTAAATCTGTAATCCGGAAAATCTCTGCCCCCAATCTGTAACCCGGTATATCACTGCCCCCAGTCTGTAACCCGGTATTTCACTGCCCACCCCCACCATCTGTATCCCGGTATATCACTGCCCCCACTCTGTAACCAGGTATATCACTGCCCCCAGTCTGTAACCCGGGATATCACTGCCCACCCCCACCATCTGTATCCCGGTATATCACTGCCCACACTCTGTAACCTGGTATATCAATGCCCCCAATCTGTAAACTGGTATATCACTGCCCCCAATCTAACCAGGTATATTACTGCCCACAATCTGTATCCTGGTATATAACTGCCCCCAAACTGTAACCTGGTATATCACCGCCCACAATCTGTAACCTGGTATATCACTGCCCCCAGTCTGTAACTTGCTATATCACTACCCCGAAGCTGTAAACCGGTATATCATTGCCCCCAATCTGTATCCTGGAATATCACTGCTCCCAATCTGTAACCCAGTATATCAGAGCCCCCAAACTGTAACCTGGTTTGTCACTGGCTCCGACCTGTAACCCGGTATATCACTGTCCCCAATCAGTAACCTGGTTTATCATTGCCCCCAATCTGTAAACCGGCATATCACTGCCCCCAATCTGTAACACGTTATATCACTGCCCCCAATATGTAACATGATATATCACTGCCCCCCATCTGTAACCCGGTATATCACAGCCCCCCATCTGAAACCCAGTGTATCACTGCCCCCAATTTGTAACCTGGTATATCACTGCCCTTAATCTGTATCCTGGTATATCACAGCCCCCAATCTGTATCCTGGTATACCGCAGCCCTCAGTCTGTAACCAGGTATATCACTGCTCCCTTTCTGTAACCCGGTATATAACTGCCCCCAATCTGTATCCTGGTATATCACTGCCCCCAATCTAACCAGGTATATTACTGCCCACAATCTGTATCCTGGTATATCACTGCCCCCAATCTGTAACAAGTTATATCACTGCCCCCTATTTGTAACCCGGTATATCACTGTCCCAAATCTGTAACCTGGTATATCACTGCCCCCTATCTGTAACCTGGTATATACCTACCCCATCTGTAACCTGGTATATCACTGCCCCCTATCTGTAACCTGGTATATCACTGCCCCCTATCTGTAACCAGGTATATTACTGCCCCCTATCTGTAACCCGGTATATCACTGCCCCCTATCTGTAACCCGGTATATCACTGCCCCCTATCTGTAACCTGGTATATCACTGCCCCCTATCTGTAACCTGGTATATCACTGCCCCCTATCTGTAACCCGGTATATCATTACCCCCCATCTGTAACCCGGTATATCACTGCCCCCATCTGTAACCCGGTATATCACTGCCCACTATGTGTAACCCGGAATATCACTGCCCCCTTTTGTAACCTGGTATATAACTGTAACCTATCTCTAACCTGGTATATCACTGCCCCAATCTGTAACCGGGTATATCACTGCCCCCAATCTGTAACAGGGTATATCACTGCCCCCAATCTGTATCCTGGTATATCACTGCCCCCAATCTGTAACCCGGTATATCACTGCCCCAATTTGTAACCTGGTATATAACTGCCCTCAATCTGTATCCTGGTATATCACTGCCCCCAATCTGTATCCTTGTATATCTCTTCCCCCAATCTGTATCCTGGTATATCACTGTCCCCAATCTAACCAGTATATCACTGCCCACAATCTGTATCCCGTTATATCATTGACCCCAATCTGTATCCATGTATATCTCTGCCCCCAATCTGTATCCTGGTATATCACTGCCCTCAATCTAAAAGGGTATATCACTGCCCCCAATCTGTAACCTAGTATATCACTGCCCCCAATCTGTAACCAGGTATATATCTGCCCCCAATCTGTAACCAGGTATATCACTTGCCCCAAACTGTATCCTGGTATATCACTGACCCTATTCTGTAACACTGTATATCACTGCCCCTAATCTGTATCGTGGTATATCACTTCCCCCAATCTGTAACACGGTATATCACTGCCTCCAATCTGTTAAACAGTATAACACTGCCCCCAATCTGTAACCCGGTATATCATTGCTCCCAATCTGTACCTTGGTATATCACTGCCTCCATTCTGTATCCTGGTACATCACTGCCCCCAATCTGTAACCAGGTATATCACTACCCCCAATCATTAACCCGGAATAAACCAATGTGCCCAATCTGTAACCAGGTTTATCATTGTCCCCAATCTGTAACCTGGTATATAACTGCCCCCAATCTGTATCCTGTCATATCACTGCCCCCAATCTGTATCCTGGTATATCACTGCCCCCAATCTGTAACCAGGTAAATCACTGCCCCAAATCTGTAACTCTGTATATCACTTCCCCCAATCTGTATCCTGGTATATCATTGCCACCGATCTGTAACCCGGTATAACACTGCCCCCAATCTGTATCCTGGTATATCACTGCCCCCAATCTAACCAGGTATATTACTGCCCACAATCTGTATCCTGGTATATCACTGCCCCCAATCTGTAACAAGTTATATCACTGCCCCCTATTTGTAACCCGGTATATCACTGTCCCAAATCTGTAACCTGGTATATCACTGCCCCCTATCTGTAACCTGGTATATACCTACCCCATCTGTAACCTGGTATATCACTGCCCCCTATCTGTAACCTGGTATATCACTGCCCCCTATCTGTAACCAGGTATATTACTGCCCCCTATCTGTAACCCGGTATATCACTGCCCCCTATCTGTAACCCGGTATATCACTGCCCCCTATCTGTAACCTGGTATATCACTGCCCCCTATCTGTAACCTGGTATATCACTGCCCCCTATCTGTAACCCGGTATATCATTACCCCCCATCTGTAACCCGGTATATCACTGCCCCCATCTGTAACCCGGTATATCACTGCCCACTATGTGTAACCCGGAATATCACTGCCCCCTTTTGTAACCTGGTATATAACTGTAACCTATCTCTAACCTGGTATATCACTGCCCCAATCTGTAACCGGGTATATCACTGCCCCCAATCTGTAACAGGGTATATCACTGCCCCCAATCTGTATCCTGGTATATCACTGCCCCCAATCTGTAACCCGGTATATCACTGCCCCAATTTGTAACCTGGTATATAACTGCCCTCAATCTGTATCCTGGTATATCACTGCCCCCAATCTGTATCCTTGTATATCTCTTCCCCCAATCTGTATCCTGGTATATCACTGTCCCCAATCTAACCAGTATATCACTGCCCACAATCTGTATCCCGTTATATCATTGACCCCAATCTGTATCCATGTATATCTCTGCCCCCAATCTGTATCCTGGTATATCACTGCCCTCAATCTAAAAGGGTATATCACTGCCCCAATCTGTAACCTAGTATATCACTGCCCCCAATCTGTAACCAGGTATATATCTGCCCCCAATCTGTAACCAGGTATATCACTTGCCCCAAACTGTATCCTGGTATATCACTGACCCTATTCTGTAACACTGTATATCACTGCCCCCAATCTGTATCGTGGTATATCACTTCCCCCAATCTGTAACACGGTATATCACTGCCTCCAATCTGTTAAACAGTATAACACTGCCCCCAATCTGTAACCCGGTATATCATTGCTCCCAATCTGTACCTTGGTATATCACTGCCTCCATTCTGTATCCTGGTACATCACTGCCCCCAATCTGTAACCAGGTATATCACTACCCCCAATCATTAACCCGGAATAAACCAATGTGCCCAATCTGTAACCAGGTTTATCATTGTCCCCAATCTGTAACCTGGTATATAACTGCCCCCAATCTGTATCCTGTCATATCACTGCCCCCAATCTGTATCCTGGTATATCACTGCCCCCAATCTGTAACCAGGTAAATCACTGCCCCAAATCTGTAACTCTGTATATCACTTCCCCCAATCTGTATCCTGGTATATCATTGCCACCGATCTGTAACCCGGTATAACACTGCCCCCAATCTGTAACCCAGTATATCACTGCCCCCAATCTGGACCTCATTCAGAGACGGTCGTAGCGGCCGCACGGTCGTATGCCACCGATGTTCGCTAAACTGTGAATGCATAAAGTTCACAATACGTGTGCGCAAACTAGCCGCTACGATCAGAAATTTCTCTCTCCTTGAACACAGCCAGGTCGGTAGTTTTTAGTGACAGGATGAGGCGTTTGTGGGTGGTTAAAGGGGAAGATGCTTGAAAACGGGGGAGTGGAGATTCGAACACAGGCGTGCCTAATTATGCGAACAGCGTTTTATGGGAGTGCATAATTAACAAAGTAATGTCATGGCACACGTGACATGGGTGGTTTGTACACTGAACTGATCGTAGTGCTTAAGGGAGGGTATGGTCAACCTTAAGCTCTACGACCTGTTCTGATGGTTCCAGATGGTCTCGATTAATCCTTATATGGCCGGAGATGACGTGTAATGCGTACGAGAAGGGGGCGTATTTTTTGTCTTCCGCCCGCTTCCTCCACTTGGTCGGCCAGCTAACGATCCGAATTTAGGGATGCAACATGTGAGTGCATCATTTGCATATCCGGCCCCTTTTCCCATACGACCGTGCGGCCGCAACGACCGACTCTGAATGAGGTCCTCGGTATCCTATTATATCACTGTCCCCAATCTGTAACCCGGTATATCACTTCCCCCAATATGTAATCCGGTATATCACTTACCCCAATCTGTAACAGGGTATATCACTGCCCCCAATCTGTATCCTGGTATATCACTGCCCCCAATCTGTAACCCGGTATATCACTGCCCCAATTTGTAACCTGGTATATAACTGCCCTCAATCTGTATCCTGGTATATCACTGCCCACAATCTGTATCCCGTTATATCACTGAACCCAATCTGTATCCATGTATATCTCTGCCCCCAATCTGTATCCTGGTATATCACTGCCCCCAATCTAAAAGGGTATATCACTGCCCCCAATCTGTAACCAGGTATATATCTGCCCCCAATCTGTAACCAGGTATATCACTTGCCCCAAACTGTATCCTGGTATATCACTGACCCTATTCTGTAACACTGTATATCACTGCCCCCAATCTGTATCATGGTATATCACTTCCCCCAATCTGTAACACGGTATATCACTGCCTCCAATCTGTTAAACAGTATATCACTGCCTCCAATCTGTAACCCGGTATATGATTGCTCCCAATCTGTACCTTGGTATATCACTGCCTCCAATCTGTAACCTGGTATATCACTGAACCCAATCTGTAACACGGTATATCATTGCCTCCAATCTGTAACATGGTATATCACTGCCTCCAATCTGTAACCCAGTATATCACTACCCCCATCTGTAACCTGGTTTGTCATTGCCCACAATCTGTATCCTGGTATATCAATGCCCCCAACCTGTAATCCGGTATATCACTGCCCCCAGTCAGTAACCAGGTTGGTCATTGCCCCTAATATGTATCCTGGTATATCACTGCTCCCAATCTGTAACCCGGTATATCACTGCCCCCAACCTGTAACCCGGTATATCACTGCCCCAACCTGTAATCCGGTATATCAATGCCCCCAATCAGTAACCTGGTTTCTCATTGCCCACTATCTGTATCCTGGTATATCACTGCTCCCAAACTGTTAAACGGTATATCACTGCCCCCAATCTGTAACATGGTATGTTACTGCCCCCCTTCTGTAACCAGCTATATCACTGCCCCCCATCTGTAACCAGCTATATCACTGCCCCCAATCAGTAACATGGTATATCACTGCCCCTCATCTGTAACCAGCTATATCACTGCCCCCTATATGTAACCCAGTATATCACTCCCCCCAATCTGTTTCCTGGTATATCACTGCCCCCAATCTGTATCTTGGTATATCACTGCACCCAATCTGTAACACGGTATATCACTGCCTCCAATCTGTAACCTGGTATATCACTGCCCCCAATCTGTATCCTCGTATATCACTGCCCCCAATCTGTAACACGGTATATCACTGCCTCTAATCTATAAACTGGTATATCACTATCCCCAATCTGTAACACGGTATATCACTGCCCCCAATTTGTAACCCGGTATATCACTGCCCCTATCTGTAACCTGGAATATCACTGCCCCCAATCTGTAACCTGGTATATCACTGCCCCCTATTTGTAACACGTTATATTACTGCCTCCTATAAGTAACCTGGTATATCACTACCCTAAATCTGTAATCCGGTAAATCTCTGCCCCCAATCTGTATCTCGGTATATCACTGCCCCCAGTCTGTAACCCGGTATTTCACTGCCTACCCCCACCATCTGTATCCCGGTATATCACTGCCCACACTCTGTAACCAGGTATATCACTGCCCCCAGTCTGTAACTCGGTATATCACTGCCCACCCACACCATCTGTATCCCGGTATATCTCTGCCCCCACTCTGTAACCTGGTATATCACTGCCCCGTATCTGTAACCTTGTATATCAATGCTCCCAATCTGTAAACTGGTATATCACTGCCCCCAATCTAACCAGGAATATTACTGCCCACAATCTGTATCCTGGTATATAACTGCCCCCAAACTGTAACCTGGTATATCACCGCCCACAATCTGTAACATGGTATATCACTGCCCCCAGTCTGTAACCTGCTATATCACTACCCCGAATCTGTAAACCGGTATATCATTGCCCCCAATCTGTATCCTGGTATATCACTGCTCCCAATCTGTAACCCAGTATATCACTGCCCCCAACCTGTAACCCGGTATGTCACTGGCTCCGACCTGTAACCCGGTATATCACTGTCCCCAATCAGTAACCTGGTTTATCATTGCCCCCAATCTGTAAACCGGCATATCATTGCCCCCAATCTGTATCCTGGTATATCACTGCCCCCAATCTGTAACACGATATATCACTGCCCCCAATCTGTAACACGGTATATCACTGCCCCCAATATGTAACACGATATATCACTGCCCCCCATCTATAACCCAGTATATCACAGCCCCCAATCTGAAACCCAGTGTATCACTGCCCCTGAATTTGTAACCTGGTATATCACTGCCCTTAATCTGTATCCTGGTATATCACAGCCCCCAATCTGTATCCTGGTATACCGCAGCCCTCAGTCTGTAACCAGGTATATCACTGCTCCCTTTCTGTAACCCGGTATATAACTGCCCCCAATCTGTATCCTGGTATACCACTGCCCCCAATCTAACCAAGTATATCACTGCCCACAATCTGTATCCTGGTATATCACTGCCCCCAATCTGTAACAAGGTATATAACTGCCACCTATCTGTAACCCGGTATATAACTGTCCCAAATCTGTAACCTGGTATATCACTGCCCCCTATCTGTAACCTGGTATATACCTACCCCATCTGTAACCTGGTATACCACTGCCCCCTATCTGTAACCTGGTATATCACTTCCCCCTATCTGTAACCAGGTATATTACTGCCCCCTATCTGTAACCTGGGATATCACTGCCCCCTATCTGTAAACAGGTATATCACTGCCCCCTATCTGTAACCTGGTATATTACTGCCCCCTATCTGTAACCCGGTATATCATTACCCCCTATCTGTAACCCGGTATATCACTGCCCCCATCTGTAACCCGGTATATCACTGCCCACTATGTGTAACCCGGAATATCACTGCCCCCATTTGTAACCTGGTATATAACTGTACCCTATCTCTAACCAGGTATATCACTGCCCCAATCTGTAACCTGGTATATCACTGCTCCATATCTGTAACCCGGTATATCACTACCCCCTATCTGTAACCCTTTATATGGCTACCGCCATCTGTAACCTGGTATATCACTGCCCCCTATCTGTAACCTGGTATAATACTGCCCCCATTTGTAACCTGGTATATCACTGTCCCCTATCTGTAACCTGGTATATCACTGCCCCCTATCTGTAACCGAGTATATCACTGCCGGTATCTGTAACCTGGTATATCCTGCCCCCTATTTGTAACCCGGTATATCACTGCACCCAATCTGTAACCTGGTATATCACTGCCCCTATCTGTAACCTGGTATATCACTACCCCCAATCTGTAACCTGGTATATCACTGTCCCCTATCTGTAACCCGGTATATCACTACCCCCATCTATAACCCGGTATTTCACTGCCCCTATCTGTAACCTGGTATATCAATACCCCCATCTGTAACCTGGTGTATCACTACCCCCATCTGTAACCCGGTATATCAATGCCCCCAATCTTTAACCTGGTATATCACTGTCCCCTATCTGTAACCAGGTATATCACTACCCCCATCTATAACCCAGTATATCACTGCCCCCTATCTGTAACCTGGTATACCACTACCCACATCTGTAACCTGGTGTATCACTACCCCCATCTGTAACCCGGTGTATCAATGCCCCCAATCTGTAACCAGGTATATCACTACCCCCAATCTGTAACCAGGTATATCACTGCCCCCAATCTGTAACCTGGTATATCACTACCCCCGTCTATAACCCGGTATATCACTGCCCCTTATCTGTAACCCGGTATATCACTGCCCCCTATCTGTAACTTGGTATATCACTACCCCCATCTGTAACCTGGTATATCACTACCCCCATCTGTAACCAGGTATATCAATGTCCCCAACCTGTAACCTGTTATATCACTGCCCCCAATCTATAACCTGGTATATCATTACCCCCTATCTGTAACCCGATATATCACTGCCCCCATCTGTAACCCGGTATATCACTGCCCACTATGTGTAACCCGGAATATCACTGCCCCCATTTGTAACCTGGTATATAACTGTACCCTATCTCTAACCAGGTATATCACTGCCCCAATCTGTAACCGGGTATATCACTGCCCCCAATTTGTAACCTGGTATATACTGCCCCCTATTTGTAACACATTATATTACTGCCTCCTATATGTAACCTGGTATATCACTACCCTAAATCTGTAATCCAGAAAATCTCTGCCCCCAATCTGTAACCCGGTATATCACTGCCCCCAGTCTGTAACCCGATATTTCACTGCCCACCCCCACCATCTGTATCCCGGTATATCACTGCCCCCACTCTGTAACCAGGTATATCACTGCCCCCAGTCTGTAACCCGGTATATCACTGCCCACCCCCACCATCTGTATCCCGGTATATCACTGCCCCCACTCTGTAACCTGGTATATCACTGCCCCGTATCTGTAACCTTGTATATCAATGCCCCCAATCTGTAAACTGGTATATCACTGCCCCCAATCTAACCAGGTATATTACTGCCCACAATCTGTATCCTGGTATATAACTGCCCCCAAACTGTAACCTGGTATATCACCGCCCACAATCTGTAACCTGGTATATCACTGCCCCCAGTCTGTAACCTGCTAAATCACTACCCCGAAGCTGTAAACCGGTATATCATTGCCCCCAATCTGTATCCTGGAATATCACTGCTCCCAATCTGTAACCCAGTATATCAGAGCCTCCAACCTGTAACCCGGTATGTCACTGGCTCCGACCTGTAACCCGGTATATCACTGTCCCCAATCAGTAACCTGGTTTATTATTGCCCCCAATCTGTAAACCGGCATATCATTGCCCCCAATCTGTATCCTGGTATATCTCTGCCCCCAATCTGTAACACGGTATATCACTGCCCCCAATCTGTAACACGGTATATCACTGCCCCCAATATGTAACATGATATATCACTGCCCCCCATCTGTAACCCGGTATATCACAGCCCCCAATCTGAAACCCAGTGTATCACTGCCCACAATTTGTAACCTGGTATATCACTGCCCTTAATCTGTATCCTGGTATATCACAGCCCTCAATCTGTATCCTGGTATACCGCAGCCCTCAGTCTTTAACCAGGTATATCACTGCTCCCTTTCTGTAACCTGGTATATAACTGCCCCCAATCTGTATCCTGGTATATCACTGCCCCCAATCTAACCAGGTATATTACTGCCCACAATCTGTATCCTGGTATATCACTGCCCCCAATCTGTAACAAGTTATATCACTGCCCCCTATCTGTAACCCGGTATATCACTGTCCCAAATCTGTAACCTGGTATATCACTGCCCCCTATCTGTAACCTGGTATATACCTAGCCCATCTGTAACCTGGTATATCACTGCCCCCTATCTGTAACCTGGTATATCACTGCCCCCTATCTGTAACAAGGTATATTACTGCCCCCTGTCTGTAACCTGGTATATCACTGCCCCCTATCTGTAACCCGGTATATCACTGCCCCCTATCTGTAACCTGGTATATCACTGCCCACTATGTGTAACCCGGAATATCACTGCCCCCTTTTGTAACCTGGTATATAACTGTAACCTATCTCTAACCTGGTATATCACGGCCCCAATCTGTAACCGGGTATATCACTGCCCCCAATCTGTAACCCGGTATATCACTGCTCCATATCTGTAACCCGGTATATCACTTCCCCCTATCTGTAACCCTTTATATGACTACCGCCATCTGTAACCTGGTATATCACTGCCCCCTATCTGTAACATGGTATAATACTGCCCCCATTTGTAACCTGGTATATCACTGTCCCCTATCTGTAACCTGGTATATCACTGCCCCCTATCTGTAACCGAGTATATCACTGCCCCTATCTGTAACCTGGTATATCCTGCCCCCTATATGTAACACGGTATATCACTGCCCCTATCTGTAACCTGGTATATCACTACCCCCAATCTGTAACCTGGTATATCACTTTCCCCTATCTGTAACCCGGTATATCACTACCCCCATCTGTAACCCGGTATATCACTGTCCCCTTTCTGTAACCTGGTATATCACTACCCCCATCTGTAACCTCGTGTATCACTACCCCCATCTGTAACCCGGTATATCAATGCCCCCAATCTGTAACCTGGTATATCACTGTCCCCTATCTGTAACCAGGTATATCACTGCCCCCAATCTGTAACCTGGTATATCACTACCCCCATCTGTAACCTGGTGTATCACTACCCCCATCTGTAACCCGGTGTATCAATGCCCCCAATCTGTAACAAGGTATATCACTACCCCCAATCTGTAACCAGGTATATCACTGCCCCCAATCTGTAACCCGTTATATCACTACCCCCATCTGTAACCAGGTATATCACTGTCCCCAACCTGTAACCTGTTATATCACTGCCCCCAATCTGTAACCTGGTATATCACTGCCCCCTATCTGTAACCTGGTATATACCTGCCCCATCTGTAACCTGGTATATCACTGCCCCCTATCTGTAACCTGGTATATCACTGCCCCCTATCTGTAACCAGGTATATCACTGCCCCCTATCTGTAACCCGGTATGTCACTGCCCCCTTTCTGTAACCCGGTATATCACTGCCCCCTATCTGTAACCTGGTATATCACTGCCCCCTATCTGTAACCTGGTATATCAATGCCCCCTATCTGTAACCGGGTAAATCACTGCCCCCAATCTGTAACCTGGTATATCACTGCTCCATATCTGTAACCCGGTATATCACTTCCCCCTATCTGTAACCCTTTATATGACTACCGCCATCTGTAACCTGGTATATCACTGCCCCCTATCTGTAACCTGGTATATCACTGCCCCCATCTGTAACCCGGTATATCACTGCCCACTATGTGTAACCCGGAATATCACTGCCCCCATTTGTAACCTGGTATATAACTGTACCCTATCTCTAACCAGGTATATCACTGCCCCAATCTGTAACCGGGTATATCACTGCCCCCAATTTGTAACCTGGTATATCACTGCTCCATATCTGTAACCCGGTATATCACTACCCCCTATCTGTAACCCTTTATATGGCTACCGCCATCTGTAACCTGGTATATCACTGCCCCCTATCTGTAACCTGGTATAATACTGCCCCCATTTGTAACCTGGTATATCACTGTCCCCTATCTGTAACCTGGTATATCACTGCCCCCTATCTGTAACCGAGTATATCACTGCCGGTATCTGTAACCTGGTATATCCTGCCCCCTATTTGTAACCCGGTATATCACTGCACCCAATCTGTAACCTGGTATATCACTGCCCCTATCTGTAACCTGGTGTATCACTACCCCCAATCTGTAACCTGGTATATCACTGTCCCCTATCTGTAACCCGGTATATCACTACCCCCATCTATAACCCGGTATTTCACTGCCCCTATCTGTAACCTGGTATATCAATACCCCCATCTGTAACCTGGTGTATCACTACCCCCATCTGTAACCCGGTATATCAATGCCCCCAATCTTTAACCTGGTATATCACTGTCCCCTATCTGTAACCAGGTATATCACTACCCCCATCTATAACCCAGTATATCACTGCCCCCTATCTGTAACCTGGTATACCACTACCCACATCTGTAACCTGGTGTATCACTACCCCCATCTGTAACCCGGTGTATCAATGCCCCCAATCTGTAACCAGGTATATCACTACCCCCAATCTGTAACCAGGTATATCACTGCCCCCAATCTGTAACCTGGTATATCACTACCCCCGTCTATAACCCGGTATATCACTGCCCCTTATCTGTAACTCGGTATATCACTGCCCCCTATCTGTAACCTGGTATATCACTACCCCCATCTGTAACCTGGTATATCACTACCCCCATCTGTAACCAGGTATATCAATGTCCCCAACCTGTAACCTGTTATATCACTGCCCCCAATCTATAACCTGGTATATCACTGCCCCCTATCTGTAACCCGGTATATCACTGCCCCAATCTGTAACACGATATACCACTGCCCCCAATCTGTAACCTGGTATATCACTGCCCCCTATCTGTAACCCGGTATATAACTGCCCCCAATCTGTAACCTGGTATATCACTGCCTCCAATCTGTATCCTGGTATATCACTGCCGCCAATCTGAAACCTGGTATATCACTGCCCCCAGACTGCATTCCTGTATATCACTGCCCCCAATCTATTACCAAGTATATCACTGCTCCCAATCTTTAACCAGGTATATCACTGCCCCCAATCTGTATCCTGGTATATCACTGCCCCAATCTGTAACACAGTATATCACTTCCCCCAATCTGTAACCCGGTATATCATTGCCCCCAATCTGTATCCTGGTATGTCACTGCCCCCAATCTGTAACACGGTATATTACTTCCGCAATCTGTAACCCGGTATATCATTGCCTCCAATCTGTAACATGGTATATCACTGCCTCCAATTTGTAACCCAGTATATCACTACCCCCATCTGTAACCTGGTTTGTCATTGCCCACAATCTGTATCCTGGTATATAAATGCCCCCAACCTGTAATCCGGTAAATCACTGCCCCCAGTCAGTAACCTGGTTGGTCATTGCCCCCAATATGTATCCTGGTATATCACTGCTCCCAATCTGTAACCCGGTATATCACTGCCCCAACCTGTAATCCGGTATATCAATACCCCCAATCAGTAACCTGGTTTGTCATTGCCCACTATCTGTATCCTGGTATATCACTGCTCCCAATCTGTTACACGGTATATCACTGCCCCCAATCTGTAACATGGTATGTCACTGCCCCCCATCTGTAACCAGCTATATCACTGCCCCCCATCTGTAACCAGCTATATCACTGCCCCCCAATCTTTTTCCTGGTATATCACTGTCGCCAATCTGAAACCTGGTATATCACAGCCCCCAATCTGTAACCTGGTATATCACTGCCCCATATTTTATAACCTGGTATATCACTGCCCCCTATATGTAACCCAGTATATCACTGCCCCCAATCTGTATCCTGGTATATCACTGCCCCCTATCAGTAACACGGTATATCACTGCCTCCAATCTGTAACCTGGTATATCACTGCCCCCAATCTGTATCCTCGTATATCACTGCCCCCAATCTGTAACACGGTATATCACTGCCCCCAAACTGTAACCTGGTTTATCACTATCCCCAAACTGTAACCCGGTATGTCACTGCCCCCGATCTGTAACCCGGTATATCACTGCCCCCAATCTGTAACCAGGTATATCACTGCCCCTAAATGTAACCTGGTATATCACTGCCCCCAATCTGTAACCTGATATATCACTGCCCCATCTGTAACCTGGTATATCACTGCCCCCTATTTGTAACACATTATATTACTGCCTCCTATATGTAACCTGGTATATCACTACCCTAAATCTGTAATCCAGAAAATCTCTGCCCCCAATCTGTAACCCGGTATATCACTGCCCCCAGTCTGTAACCCGATATTTCACTGCCCACCCCCACCATCTGTATCCCGGTATATCACTGCCCCCACTCTGTAACCAGGTATATCACTGCCCCCAGTCTGTAACCCGGTATATCACTGCCCACCCCCACCATCTGTATCCCGGTATATCACTGCCCCCACTCTGTAACCTGGTATATCACTGCCCCGTATCTGTAACCTTGTATATCAATGCCCCCAATCTGTAAACTGGTATATCACTGCCCCCAATCTAACCAGGTATATTACTGCCCACAATCTGTATCCTGGTATATAACTGCCCCCAAACTGTAACCTGGTATATCACCGCCCACAATCTGTAACCTGGTATATCACTGCCCCCAGTCTGTAACCTGCTAAATCACTACCCCGAAGCTGTAAACCGGTATATCATTGCCCCCAATCTGTATCCTGGAATATCACTGCTCCCAATCTGTAACCCAGTATATCAGAGCCTCCAACCTGTAACCCGGTATGTCACTGGCTCCGACCTGTAACCCGGTATATCACTGTCCCCAATCAGTAACCTGGTTTATTATTGCCCCCAATCTGTAAACCGGCATATCATTGCCCCCAATCTGTATCCTGGTATATCTCTGCCCCCAATCTGTAACACGGTATATCACTGCCCCCAATCTGTAACACGGTATATCACTGCCCCCAATATGTAACATGATATATCACTGCCCCCCATCTGTAACCCGGTATATCACAGCCCCCAATCTGAAACCCAGTGTATCACTGCCCACAATTTGTAACCTGGTATATCACTGCCCTTAATCTGTATCCTGGTATATCACAGCCCTCAATCTGTATCCTGGTATACCGCAGCCCTCAGTCTTTAACCAGGTATATCACTGCTCCCTTTCTGTAACCTGGTATATAACTGCCCCCAATCTGTATCCTGGTATATCACTGCCCCCAATCTAACCAGGTATATTACTGCCCACAATCTGTATCCTGGTATATCACTGCCCCCAATCTGTAACAAGTTATATCACTGCCCCCTATCTGTAACCCGGTATATCACTGTCCCAAATCTGTAACCTGGTATATCACTGCCCCCTATCTGTAACCTGGTATATACCTAGCCCATCTGTAACCTGGTATATCACTGCCCCCTATCTGTAACCTGGTATATCACTGCCCCCTATCTGTAACAAGGTATATTACTGCCCCCTGTCTGTAACCTGGTATATCACTGCCCCCTATCTGTAACCCGGTATATCACTGCCCCCTATCTGTAACCTGGTATATCACTGCCCACTATGTGTAACCCGGAATATCACTGCCCCCTTTTGTAACCTGGTATATAACTGTAACCTATCTCTAACCTGGTATATCACGGCCCCAATCTGTAACCGGGTATATCACTGCCCCCAATCTGTAACCCGGTATATCACTGCTCCATATCTGTAACCCGGTATATCACTTCCCCCTATCTGTAACCCTTTATATGACTACCGCCATCTGTAACCTGGTATATCACTGCCCCCTATCTGTAACATGGTATAATACTGCCCCCATTTGTAACCTGGTATATCACTGTCCCCTATCTGTAACCTGGTATATCACTGCCCCCTATCTGTAACCGAGTATATCACTGCCCCTATCTGTAACCTGGTATATCCTGCCCCCTATATGTAACACGGTATATCACTGCCCCTATCTGTAACCTGGTATATCACTACCCCCAATCTGTAACCTGGTATATCACTTTCCCCTATCTGTAACCCGGTATATCACTACCCCCATCTGTAACCCGGTATATCACTGTCCCCTTTCTGTAACCTGGTATATCACTACCCCCATCTGTAACCTCGTGTATCACTACCCCCATCTGTAACCCGGTATATCAATGCCCCCAATCTGTAACCTGGTATATCACTGTCCCCTATCTGTAACCAGGTATATCACTGCCCCCAATCTGTAACCTGGTATATCACTACCCCCATCTGTAACCTGGTGTATCACTACCCCCATCTGTAACCCGGTGTATCAATGCCCCCAATCTGTAACAAGGTATATCACTACCCCCAATCTGTAACCAGGTATATCACTGCCCCCAATCTGTAACCCGTTATATCACTACCCCCATCTGTAACCAGGTATATCACTGTCCCCAACCTGTAACCTGTTATATCACTGCCCCCAATCTGTAACCTGGTATATCACTGCCCCCTATCTGTAACCTGGTATATACCTGCCCCATCTGTAACCTGGTATATCACTGCCCCCTATCTGTAACCTGGTATATCACTGCCCCCTATCTGTAACCAGGTATATCACTGCCCCCTATCTGTAACCCGGTATGTCACTGCCCCCTTTCTGTAACCCGGTATATCACTGCCCCCTATCTGTAACCTGGTATATCACTGCCCCCTATCTGTAACCTGGTATATCAATGCCCCCTATCTGTAACCGGGTAAATCACTGCCCCCAATCTGTAACCTGGTATATCACTGCTCCATATCTGTAACCCGGTATATCACTTCCCCCTATCTGTAACCCTTTATATGACTACCGCCATCTGTAACCAGGTATATCAATGTCCCCAACCTGTAACCTGTTATATCACTGCCCCCAATCTATAACCTGGTATATCATTACCCCCTATCTGTAACCCGATATATCACTGCCCCCATCTGTAACCCGGTATATCACTGCCCACTATGTGTAACCCGGAATATCACTGCCCCCATTTGTAACCTGGTATATAACTGTACCCTATCTCTAACCAGGTATATCACTGCCCCAATCTGTAACCGGGTATATCACTGCCCCCAATTTGTAACCTGGTATATCACTGCTCCATATCTGTAACCCGGTATATCACTACCCCCTATCTGTAACCCTTTATATGGCTACCGCCATCTGTAACCTGGTATATCACTGCCCCCTATCTGTAACCTGGTATAATACTGCCCCCATTTGTAACCTGGTATATCACTGTCCCCTATCTGTAACCTGGTATATCACTGCCCCCTATCTGTAACCGAGTATATCACTGCCGGTATCTGTAACCTGGTATATCCTGCCCCCTATTTGTAACCCGGTATATCACTGCACCCAATCTGTAACCTGGTATATCACTGCCCCTATCTGTAACCTGGTATATCACTACCCCCAATCTGTAACCTGGTATATCACTGTCCCCTATCTGTAACCCGGTATATCACTACCCCCATCTATAACCCGGTATTTCACTGCCCCTATCTGTAACCTGGTATATCAATACCCCCATCTGTAACCTGGTGTATCACTACCCCCATCTGTAACCCGGTATATCAATGCCCCCAATCTTTAACCTGGTATATCACTGTCCCCTATCTGTAACCAGGTATATCACTACCCCCATCTATAACCCAGTATATCACTGCCCCCTATCTGTAACCTGGTATACCACTACCCACATCTGTAACCTGGTGTATCACTACCCCCATCTGTAACCCGGTGTATCAATGCCCCCAATCTGTAACCAGGTATATCACTACCCCCAATCTGTAACCAGGTATATCACTGCCCCCAATCTGTAACCTGGTATATCACTACCCCCGTCTATAACCCGGTATATCACTGCCCCTTATCTGTAACCCGGTATATCACTGCCCCCTATCTGTAACCTGGTATATCACTACCCCCATCTGTAACCTGGTATATCACTACCCCCATCTGTAACCAGGTATATCAATGTCCCCAACCTGTAACCTGTTATATCACTGCCCCCAATCTATAACCTGGTATATCACTGCCCCCTATCTGTAACCCGGTATATCACTGCCCCAATCTGTAACACGATATACCACTGCCCCCAATCTGTAACCTGGTATATCACTGCCCCCTATCTGTAACCCGGTATATAACTGCCCCCAATCTGTAACCTGGTATATCACTGCCTCCAATCTGTATCCTGGTATATCACTGCCGCCAATCTGAAACCTGGTATATCACTGCCCCCAGACTGCATTCCTGTATATCACTGCCCCCAATCTATTACCAAGTATATCACTGCTCCCAATCTTTAACCAGGTATATCACTGCCCCCAATCTGTATCCTGGTATATCACTGCCCCAATCTGTAACACAGTATATCACTTCCCCCAATCTGTAACCCAGTATATCATTGCCCCCAATCTGTATCCTGGTATGTCACTGCCCCCAATCTGTAACACGGTATATTACTTCCGCAATCTGTAACCCGGTATATCATTGCCTCCAATCTGTAACATGGTATATCACTGCCTCCAATTTGTAACCCAGTATATCACTACCCCCATCTGTAACCTGGTTTGTCATTGCCCACAATCTGTATCCTGGTATATAAATGCCCCCAACCTGTAATCCGGTAAATCACTGCCCCCAGTCAGTAACCTGGTTGGTCATTGCCCCCAATATGTATCCTGGTATATCACTGCTCCCAATCTGTAACCCGGTATATCACTGCCCCAACCTGTAATCCGGTATATCAATACCCCCAATCAGTAACCTGGTTTGTCATTGCCCACTATCTGTATCCTGGTATATCACTGCTCCCAATCTGTTACACGGTATATCACTGCCCCCAATCTGTAACATGGTATGTCACTGCCCCCCATCTGTAACCAGCTATATCACTGCCCCCCATCTGTAACCAGCTATATCACTGCCCCCCAATCTTTTTCCTGGTATATCACTGTCGCCAATCTGAAACCTGGTATATCACAGCCCCCAATCTGTAACCTGGTATATCACTGCCCCATATTTTATAACCTGGTATATCACTGCCCCCTATATGTAACCCAGTATATCACTGCCCCCAATCTGTATCCTGGTATATCACTGCCCCCTATCAGTAACACGGTATATCACTGCCTCCAATCTGTAACCTGGTATATCACTGCCCCCAATCTGTATCCTCGTATATCACTGCCCCCAATCTGTAACACGGTATATCACTGCCCCCAAACTGTAACCTGGTTTATCACTATCCCCAAACTGTAACCCGGTATATCACTGCCCCCAATCTGTAACCAGGTATATCACTGCCCCTAAATGTAACCTGGTATATCACTGCCCCCAATCTGTAACCTGATATATCACTGCCCCATCTGTAACCTGGTATATCACTGCCCCCTATTTGTAACACATTATATTACTGCCTCCTATATGTAACCTGGTATATCACTACCCTAAATCTGTAATCCAGAAAATCTCTGCCCCCAATCTGTAACCCGGTATATCACTGCCCCCAGTCTGTAACCCGATATTTCACTGCCCACCCCCACCATCTGTATCCCGGTATATCACTGCCCCCACTCTGTAACCAGGTATATCACTGCCCCCAGTCTGTAACCCGGTATATCACTGCCCACCCCCACCATCTGTATCCCGGTATATCACTGCCCCCACTCTGTAACCTGGTATATCACTGCCCCGTATCTGTAACCTTGTATATCAATGCCCCCAATCTGTAAACTGGTATATCACTGCCCCCAATCTAACCAGGTATATTACTGCCCACAATCTGTATCCTGGTATATAACTGCCCCCAAACTGTAACCTGGTATATCACCGCCCACAATCTGTAACCTGGTATATCACTGCCCCCAGTCTGTAACCTGCTAAATCACTACCCCGAAGCTGTAAACCGGTATATCATTGCCCCCAATCTGTATCCTGGAATATCACTGCTCCCAATCTGTAACCCAGTATATCAGAGCCTCCAACCTGTAACCCGGTATGTCACTGGCTCCGACCTGTAACCCGGTATATCACTGTCCCCAATCAGTAACCTGGTTTATTATTGCCCCCAATCTGTAAACCGGCATATCATTGCCCCCAATCTGTATCCTGGTATATCTCTGCCCCCAATCTGTAACACGGTATATCACTGCCCCCAATCTGTAACACGGTATATCACTGCCCCCAATATGTAACATGATATATCACTGCCCCCCATCTGTAACCTGGTATATCACAGCCCCCAATCTGAAACCCAGTGTATCACTGCCCACAATTTGTAACCTGGTATATCACTGCCCTTAATCTGTATCCTGGTATATCACAGCCCTCAATCTGTATCCTGGTATACCGCAGCCCTCAGTCTTTAACCAGGTATATCACTGCTCCCTTTCTGTAACCTGGTATATAACTGCCCCCAATCTGTATCCTGGTATATCACTGCCCTCAATCTAACCAGGTATATTACTGCCCACAATCTGTATCCTGGTATATCACTGCCCCCAATCTGTAACAAGTTATATCACTGCCCCCTATCTGTAACCCGGTATATCACTGTCCCAAATCTGTAACCTGGTATATCACTGCCCCCTATCTGTAACCTGGTATATACCTAGCCCATCTGTAACCTGGTATATCACTGCCCCCTATCTGTAACCTGGTATATCACTGCCCCCTATCTGTAACAAGGTATATTACTGCCCCCTGTCTGTAACCTGGTATATCACTGCCCCCTATCTGTAACCCGGTATATCACTGCCCCCTATCTGTAACCTGGTATATCACTGCCCACTATGTGTAACCCGGAATATCACTGCCCCCTTTTGTAACCTGGTATATAACTGTAACCTATCTCTAACCTGGTATATCACGGCCCCAATCTGTAACCGGGTATATCACTGCCCCCAATCTGTAACCCGGTATATCACTGCTCCATATCTGTAACCCGGTATATCACTTCCCCCTATCTGTAACCCTTTATATGACTACCGCCATCTGTAACCTGGTATATCACTGCCCCCTATCTGTAACATGGTATAATACTGCCCCCATTTGTAACCTGGTATATCACTGTCCCCTATCTGTAACCTGGTATATCACTGCCCCCTATCTGTAACCGAGTATATCACTGCCCCTATCTGTAACCTGGTATATCCTGCCCCCTATATGTAACACGGTATATCACTGCCCCTATCTGTAACCTGGTATATCACTACCCCCAATCTGTAACCTGGTATATCACTTTCCCCTATCTGTAACCCGGTATATCACTACCCCCATCTGTAACCCGGTATATCACTGTCCCCTTTCTGTAACCTGGTATATCACTACCCCCATCTGTAACCTCGTGTATCACTACCCCCATCTGTAACCCGGTATATCAATGCCCCCAATCTGTAACCTGGTATATCACTGTCCCCTATCTGTAACCAGGTATATCACTGCCCCCAATCTGTAACCTGGTATATCACTACCCCCATCTGTAACCTGGTGTATCACTACCCCCATCTGTAACCCGGTGTATCAATGCCCCCAATCTGTAACAAGGTATATCACTACCCCCAATCTGTAACCAGGTATATCACTGCCCCCAATCTGTAACCCGTTATATCACTACCCCCATCTGTAACCAGGTATATCACTGTCCCCAACCTGTAACCTGTTATATCACTGCCCCCAATCTGTAACCTGGTATATCACTGCCCCCTATCTGTAACCTGGTATATACCTGCCCCATCTGTAACCTGGTATATCACTGCCCCCTATCTGTAACCTGGTATATCACTGCCCCCTATCTGTAACCAGGTATATCACTGCCCCCTATCTGTAACCCGGTATGTCACTGCCCCCTTTCTGTAACCCGGTATATCACTGCCCCCTATCTGTAACCTGGTATATCACTGCCCCCTATCTGTAACCTGGTATATCAATGCCCCCTATCTGTAACCGGGTAAATCACTGCCCCCAATCTGTAACCTGGTATATCACTGCTCCATATCTGTAACCCGGTATATCACTTCCCCCTATCTGTAACCCTTTATATGACTACCGCCATCTGTAACCTGGTATATCACTGTCCCCTATCTGTAACCTGGTATAATACTGCCCCCATTTGTAACCTGTTATATCACTGTCCCCTATCTGTAACCTGGTATATCACTGCCCCCTATCTGTAACCGGGTATATCACTGCCCCTATCTGTAACCCGGTATATCCTGCCCCCTATTTGTAACCCGGTATATCACTGCACCCAATAAGTAACCCGGTATATCACTGCCCCTATCTGTAACCTGGTATATCAATACCCCCAATCTGTAACCTGGTATATCACTGTCCCCAATCTGTAACCCGGTATATCACTACCCCCATCTGTAACCCGGTATATCACTGCCCCCTATCTGTAACCTGGTATATCACTACCCCCATCTGTAACCTGGTGTATCACTACCCCCATCTGTAACCCGGTATATCAATGCCCCCAATCTGTAACCTGGTATATCACTGTACCCTATCTGTAACCAGGTATATCACTACCCCCATCTATAACCCGGTATATCACTGCCCCCTATCTGTAACCTCTTATATCACTACCCTCATCTGTAACCTGGTGTATCACTACCCCCATCTGTAACCCGGTGTATCAGTGCCCCCAATCTGTAACCAGGTATATCACTACCCCCAATCTGTAATCAGGTATATCACTGCCCCCAATCTGTAACCTGGTATATCACTACCCCCGTCTATAACCCGGTATAGCTCTGCCCCCTATCTGTAACACGGTATATCACTGCCCCCTATCTGTAACCTGGTATATCACTACCGCCATCTGTAACCAGTTATATCACTGTCCCCAACCTGTAACCTGTTATATCACTGCCCCCAATCTGTAACCTGGAATATCCCTGCCGCCAATCTATAACCAGGTATATCACTGCCCCCAATCTGTAACCTGGTATATCACTGCCCCCAATCTGTAACCAGGTATATCACTGCCCCCAATCTGTAACCTGGTATATCACTGCCCCCAATCTGTAACCAGGTATATCACTGCCCCCAATCTGTAACCTGGTATATCACTGCCTCTATCTGTAATCCGGTATATTACTGCCCCCTATATATAACCCGGTATATCAATGCCTCTATCTGTAATCCGGTATATCACTGCCTCTATCTGTAACACAGTATATCATTCCCCCCATTCTGTAACCTGGTATATCACTGCCCCTATCTGTAACACGGTATATCACTGCCCCTATCCGTAACACGGTACACCACTACCCCCAATCTGTAACCTGGTATATCACTGCCCCCATCTGTAACCCGATATATCACTGCCCCTATCCGTAACATGGTACATCACTACCTCCAATTTGTAACCTGGTATATCATTGCCCCCTATCTGTAACCCGGTATATCACTGCCCCCCATCTGTAACCTTGATACCACTGCAGTCTATCTGTAACCCGGTATATTACTGCCCCCTATATATAACCCGGTATATCACTGCCCAAGTTTGTAACCAGGTATAACAATGCCCCCTATCTATAACCTGGTAAATAACTGCCGCCAGTCTGTAACCAGGTATATCACTGCCCCCTATCTGTAACCAGGTATATCACTGCCCCCTATCTATAACCAGGTATATCACTGCCCCCTATCTGTATCCTGGTATATCACTGCCCCCAATCTATAACCCGGGTTTATCAGTGCCCCCAGTCTGTAATAAGGTAAATCACTGCCCCCAATCAGAAACCCGGTATATCACTGCCCTCAATCTGTATCCTGGTATATCACAACCCCATATCTGTAACTCCATATATCACTGCCCCCAATCTGTATCCTAGTATTTCATTGCCACCAATCTGTAACTCAATATAAAACTGACCCAATCTTTAACTCGGTATATCACTGCCCCCAATATGAAATCCGGTATATCACTGTCCCCAATCTGTAACACGGTATAAGACTTCCCCAATCTGTAACCCGGTATATTTCTGCCCCCAATCTGTATCCTGGCATATCACTGCCCCCAATCTGTAACACGGTATATCACTGCCCCCAATCTCTATCCTGGTATATCACTACCCATAATCTGTAACCTGGTATATCACTGCACCCTATCTATATCCTGGTATATCACTGCCCGCAATCTGTAACCAGATATATCACTACCCCCTATCTGTAAAACGATATATTAGTGCCCCCAATCTATAATCTTGTATATCACTGCCCCCAGTCTGTAACCAGGTATATCAGTGCCCCCAATCTGTAATCTGCTATATCACTGCCCCCAGTCTGAAACCCTTTATATCACGGCCCCCTATCTATAACCTTGTATAATACCGCCCCCTATCTATAACCTGGTATATCACTACCCCCAGTCTGTAACCAGGTATATCACTGCCCCCTATCTATCACCTTGTATATCACTGCCCCCAGTCTGTAACCAGGTATATCAGTGCCCTCAATCTGTAACACGATATATCAGTGCCCCCAAACGGTAACCCTGTATTTTATTGCCCCCAATCTGTAACCCGGAATTTCACTGCCCCCAATTTGTAACCTGGTATATCACTGCCCTCAATCTGTATCCTGGTATATCACAGCCCTCAATCTGTAACCAGGTATATCAGTGCCCCCAATATGTATCCTGGTATATCACTGCCCCCAATCTAACCAGGTATATTACTGCCCACAATTTGTATCCTGGTATATAACTGCCCCCAAACTGTAACCTGGTATATCACCACCCCCAATCTGTAGCCTGGTATATCACTGCCCCCAGTCTGAAACCTGGTATATCACTGCCCCCAATCTGTAACCAGCTATATCACTACCCCCAATCTGTATACTGGTACATCACTGCCCCAAATCTGTAACATGGTGTATCTCTACCCCCAATCTGTATCTTGGTATATCACTGCCCCCAATCTGTATCTTGGTATATCACTGCCCCCAGTCTGTAACACGGTATATCACTGCCTCCAATCTGTAAAACAGTATATCACTGCCCCCAATCTGTAACCCGGTATATCATTACCCCCAATCTGTATCCTGGTATATCACTGCCCCCAATCTGTAAACCGGTATATCACTGCCCCCAACCTGTAACCCGGTATATCACTGTCCCCAATCAGTAACCTGGTTTATCATTGCCCCCAATCTGTAAACCGGTATATCTTTGCCCCCAATCTGTATCCTGGTATTTCACTGCCCCAATCTGTAAGACGGTATATCACTGCCCCCAATATGTAACACGGTATATCACTGCCTCCAATCTGTAACCTGGTATATCACTGCCCCCAATCTATAACACGGTATATCACTGCCTCTGATCTATAACCTGGTATATCACTATCCCCAATTTGTAACACGGTATATCACTGCCTCCAATCTGTAACCAGGTATATCACTGCCCCCAATCTGTATCCTGGTATATCACTGCCAACAATCTGTAACACGGTATATCACTGCCTCCAATATGTAACCTGATATATCACTGCCCCCAATCTGTAACCCGGTATATCACTGCCCCCAATCTGTATACTGGTATATCACTGCCCCCAATATGTAACCCGATATATCACTGCCCCCAACCTGTAACCTGGTATATCACTTCCCCCAATCTGAAACCTGGTATATCACCGCCCCCTATTTGAAACACGGTATATTACTGCCCCCAATATGTAACCTGGTATATCACTGCCCCCTATATATAACCAAGTATATCACTACCCCCAATCTGTATCCTGGTATATCACTGCCCCCAATCTGTAACCCGGTATATCACTGCCCACCATCTGTAACCTGGTATATCATAACCAACAATCTGTAACCAGGGATATCACTGCCCCCAATCTGTAACCCGGTATATCACTGCCCCCAATATGTAACCCGGTATGTGAAAGCCCCCAATCTGTAACCTGGGATGTCACTCCCCCCAATCTGTAACCCGGTATATCACTGCCCAGGACCTGTAACAAGGTAAATCACTGCCCCCAATCTGTAACCCGGTACATCACTGCCCCCAATCTGTAACCCGGTATATCACTGCCCACCACCTGTAACCTGGTATATAACTGCCCCCAAACTGTAACCTGGTATATCACCACCCCCAATCTGTAGCCTGGTATATCACTGCCCCCAGTCTGAAACCTGGTATATCACTGCCCCCAATCTGTAACCAGCTATATCACTACCCCCAATCTGTATACTGGTACATCACTGCCCCAAATCTGTAACATGGTGTATCTCTGCCCCCAATCTGTATCTTGGTATATCACTGCCCCCAATCTGTATCTTGGTATATCACTGCCCCCAGTCTGTAACACGGTATATCACTGCCTCCAATCTGTAAAACAGTATATCACTGCCCCCAATCTGTAACCCGTTATATCATTACCCCCAATCTGTATCCTGCCAAAAGTACATTACTGCCCTCAGTCTATAACCTTGTATTTCACTGCCCCTATCTGTAACCTGGTATATCACTGCCCCCAATCTGTATCCTGGTATATCCCTGTCCCCAATCTGTAACCTGGTATATCACTGCCCCCAATCTGTATCCTGGTATATCACTTCCCCTAATCTGTAACCCGGTATATCACTGCCCCCTGTCTGTAAACAAGTATATCACTGCCCCCAATCTGTATCCTGGTATATCACTGCTCCCAATTTGTAACCCGGTATATCACTGCCCCCAGTCTGTAACCGAGTATATAACTGACCCTTATCTATATCCTGGTATATCACTGCCCCCAATCTATATCCCGGTTTATAACTGCCCCCTGTCTTTAACTAGGTATATCACTGCCCACTATCTGTATCCTGGCATATCACTGCCACCAGTCTGTAACCAGGTATATCACTACCCCCAATCAGTAACCCGGAATAAACCAATGTGCCCAATCTGTAACCCGGTTTATCATTGTCCCCAATCTGTAATCTGGTATATCACTGCCCCCAATCTATATCCTGGTATATCACTGCCCCCAATCTGTAACCAGGTATATCACTGCCCCAAATCTGTAACTCTGTATATCACTTCCCCCAATCTGTATCCTGGTATATCATTGCCACCGATCTGTAACCCGGTATAACACTGCCCCCAATCTGTAACCCAGTATATCACTGCCCCCAATCTGGATCTCATTCAGAGACGGTCGTAGCGGCCGCACGGTCATACGCCACCGATGTTCGCTAAACTGTGAATGCATAAAGTTCACAATGCGTGTGCGCAAACTAGCCACTACAATCAGAAATTTCTCTCTCCTTGAACACAGCCAGGTCGGTAGTTTGAGTGACAGATTGATGCGTTTGTGGGTGGTAACAGGGGAAGATGCTTGAAAACGGGGGAGTGGAGATCCGAACACAGGCGTGCCTAATTATGCGAACAGCGTTTTATGGGAGTGCATAATTAACAAAGTAATGTCATGGCACACGTGACATGGGTGGTTTGTACACTGACCTGATCGTAGTGCTTAAGGGAGGGTATGGTCAACCTTAAGCTCTACGACCAGTTCTGATGGTTCCCGATGGTCTCGATTAATCCTTACATGGCCGGAGATGACGTGTAATGTGAACAAGAAGCGGGCGTATTTTTTGTCTTCTGCCCGCTTCCTCCACTTGGTCGGCCAGCTAACGATCCGAACTTAGGGATGCAACAAGTGAGTGCATCATTTGCATATCTGGCCCCTTTTCCCATACGACCGTGCGGCCGCAACGACCGACTCTAAATGAGGTCTCGATATCCTATTATATCACTGCCCCCAATCTGTAACTCGGTATATCACTGTCCCCAATCTGTAACCCGGTATATCACTTCCCCCAATATGTAATCCGGTATATCACTTACCCCAATCTGTAACAGGGTATATCACTGCCCCCAATCTGTATCCTGGTATATCACTGCCCCCAATCTGTAACCCGGTATATCACTGCCCCAATTTGTAACCTGGTAAATAACTGCCCTCAATCTGAATACTGGTATATCACTGCCCCCAATCTGTATCCTGGTATATCACAGCCCTCAATCTGTAACCAGGTATAACTCTTCCGCCAATCTGTATCCTGGTATATCACTGTCCCCAATCTAACCAGAATATCACTGCCCACAATCTGCATCCTGGTATATTACTGCCCCCAATCTGTAACCTGGTATATCACTGCCCCCAATCTGTAACCAGGTATATCACTGCCCCCAACCTGTATCCCGTTATATCACTGACCCCAATCTGTATCCATGTATATCTCTGCCCCCAATCTGTATCCTGGTATATCACTGCGCCCAATCTAAATGGGTATATCACGGCCCCCAATCTGTAACCTAGTATATCACTGCCCCCAATCTGTAACCAGGTATATATCTGCCCCCAATCTGTAACCAGGTATATCACTGGCCCCAAACTGTATCCTGGTATATCACTACCCCTATTCTGTAACACTGTATATCACTGCCCCCAATCTGTATCGTGGTATATCACTTCCCCCAATCTGTAACACGGTATATCACTGCCTCCAATCTGTTAAACAGTATATCACTGCCCCCAATCTGTAACCCGGTATATCATTGCTCCCAATCTGTACCTTGGTATATCACTGCCTCCAATCTGTAACCGGGTATATCACTGCCCCCAATCTATTACCAAGTATATCACTGCTCCCAATCTTTAACCAGGCATATCACTGCCCCCAATCTGTATCCTGGTATATCACTGCCCACAATCTGTAACACGGTATATCACTTCCCCAAATCTGTAACCCGGTATATCATTGCCCCCAATCTGTATCCTGGTATGTCACTGCCCCCAATCTGTAACACGGTATATTACTTCCCCAATCTGTAACCCGGTATATCATTGCCTCCAATCTGTAACATGGTATATCACTGCCTCCAATCTGTAACCCAGTATATCACTACCCCCATCTGTAACCTGGTTTGTCATTGCCCACAATCATTATCCTGGTATATCAATGCCCCCAACCTGTAATCCGGTATATCACTGCCCCCAGTCAGTAACCTGGTTGGTCATTGCCCCCAATCTGTATCCTGGTATATCACTGCTCCCAATCTGTAACCCGGTATATCACTGCACCAACCTGTAACCCGGTATATCACTGCCCCAACCTGTAATCCGGTATATCTTTGCCCCCAATCAGTAACCTGGTTTGTCATTGCCCCCTATCTGTATCCTGGTATATCACTGCTCACAATCTGTTACACGGTATATCACTACCCCCAATCTGTAACATGGTATGTCTCTGCCCCCCATCTGTAACCAGCTATATCACTGCCACCCATCTGTAACCAGCTATATCACTGCCCTCAATCTGTAACATGGTTTATCACTGCCCCCCATCTGCAACCAGCTATATCACTTGCCTATATTTTATAACCTGGTATATCACTGCCCCCTATATGTAACCCAGCATATCACTCCCCCCAATCTGTTTCCTGGTATATCACTGCCCCCCATCTGTAACACGGTATATCACTGCCTCCAATCTGTAACCTGGTATATCACTGCCCCCAATCTGTATCCTCGTATATCACTGCCCCAATCTGTAACACGGTATATCATTGCCTCTAATCTATAACCTGGTATATCACTATCCCCAATCTGTAACACGGTATATCACTGCCCTCAAACTGTAACCTGGTTTATCACTGTCCCCAAACTGTAACCCGGTATAACACTGCCCCCAATCTGTAACCCGGTATATCACTGCCCCTATCTGTAACCTGGTATATCACTGCCCCCAATCTGTAACCTGATATATCACTGCCCCATCTGTAACCTGGTATATCACTGCCCCCTATTTGTAACACGTTATATTACTGCCCCCTATATGTAACCTGGTATATCACTACCCTAAATTTGTAATCCGGTAAATCTCTGCCCCCAATCTGTAACCCGGTATTTCAGTGCCCACCCCCACCATCTGTATCCCGGTATATCACTGCCCCCACTCTGTAACCCGGTATATCACTGCCCCCAGTCTGTAACCCGGTATATCACTGCCCACCCCCACCATCTGTATCCCGGTATATCACTGCCCCCACTCTGTAACCTGGTATATCACTGCCCCGTATCTGTAACCTTGTATATCAATGCCCCCAATCTGTAAACTGGTATTTCACTGCCCCCAATCTGTAACCTTTATATATGACTGCCTCTATCTGAAATCTGATATATCACTGCCTCTATCTGTAACATAGTATATCACTGCCCCCTATCGGTAACCCGTTATATCACTGCATACAATCTGTATCCTGGTATATCACTGCACCCAGTCTGTATCCTGGTATATCACTGTCTCCAATCTGTAACCTGGTATATCACTGTCCCCAATCAGTAACCCGTAATATCACTGTCCCCAATCTGTAACCCGGTATATCACTGCCCCCTATCTGTAACCCGGTATGTCACTGTCCCCTATCTGTAACCCGGGATGTCACTGCCCCAATCTCTATCCTGGTATATCACTGTCCCCAATCTGTTACCCGGTATATCACTGTCCCCAATCTGTAACCCGGTATACCACTGCCCCCTATCTGTAACCCGGTATGTCACTGCCCCCAATCTGTAACCTGGTTTATCACTGTCCCCAAACTGTAACCCGGTATGTCACTGCCCCCGATCTGTAACCCGGTATATCACTGCCCCCAATCTGTAACCCGGTATATTGCTGCCCCTATCTGTAACCTGGTATATCACTGCCCCCAATCTGAAACCTGATACATCACTGCCCCCAATCTGTAACCTGGTATATCACTGCCCCCTATTTGTAACATGCTATATTACTGCCCCCTATATGTAACCTGGTATATCACTACCCTAAATCTGTAATCCGGTAAATCTCTGCCCCCAATCTGTAACCCGCTTTATCACTGCCCCCAGTCTGTAACCCGGTATTTCACTGCCCACCCCCACCATCTGTATCCCGGTATATCACTGCCCCCACTCTGTAACCCGGTTTATCACTGCCCACCATCTGTATCCCGGTATATCACTGCCCCCACTCTGTATCCCGGTACATCACTGCCCCCACTCTGCAACCTGGTATATCACTGCCCCGTATCTGTAACCTTGTATATCAATGCCCCCAATCTGTAAACTGGTATATCACTGCCCCCAATCTGTAATCTGATATATCACTGCCTCTATCTGTAACATAGTATATCACTGCCCCCTATCGGTAACCCGGTATATCACTGCCTCATCTGTAACCCGTTATATCACTGCCCACAATCTGTATCCCGTTATATCAATGCCCCCTATCTGTAACCCATTATATCACTGCACCCAGTCTGTAACTCGGTATATCAGTGACACCAATCTGTATCCTGGTATATCACTGTCCCCAATCTGTAACTCGGTATATCACTGTCCCCAATCAGTAACCCGGTATATCACTGTCCCCAATCTGTAACCCGGTATATCACTGTCCCCTATCTGTATCCCGGTATGTCACTTTCCCCTATCTGGAACCCGGTATGTCACTGCCCCAATCTGTATCCCGGTATATCACTGCCCCCAATCTGTAACTCGGTATATCAGTGACCCCAATCTGTATCCTGGTATATCACTGTCCCCAATCTGTTACCCGGTATATCACTGTCCCCAATCTGTAACCCGGTATATCATTGCCCCCAATCTGTATCCTGGAATTTCACTGCCCCCAATCTGTAACACGGTATATCATTGCCCCCAATCTGTAACCCGGTATATCATTGCCCCAATCTGTATCCTGGAATGTCACTGCCCCCAATCTGTAAAACGGTATATCACTTCCCCAATCTGTAACCCGGTATATCATTGCCTAAAATCTGTAACATGGTATATCACTGCCTCCAATCTGGAACCCAGTATATCACTACCCCCATCTGTAACCTGGTTTGTCATTGCCCCCAATCTGTATCCTGGTATATCAATGCCCCCAACCTGTAATCCGGTATATCACTGCCACCAATCTGTAACGCGGTATCTCACTGCCCCCAATCTGTAACCTGGTTTATCACTGTCCCCAAACTGTAACCCGGTATGTCACTGCCCACGATCTGTAACCCGGTATATCACTGCCCCCAATCTGTAACCCGGTATATCACTGCCCCTATCTGTAACCTGGTATATCACTGCCCCCAATCTGTTACCTGATATATCACTGCCCCCAATCTGTAACCTGGTAAATCACTGCCCCCTATTTGTAACATGGTATATTACTGCCCCCTATATGTTACCTGGTATATCACTACCCTAAATCTGTAATCCGGTAAATCTCTGCCCCCAATCTGTAACCCGGTATATCACTGCCCCCAGTCTGTAACCCGGTATTTCACTGCCCACCCCCACCATCTGTATCCCGGTATATCACTGCCCCCACTCTGTAACCCGGTATATCACAGCCCACCATCTGTATCCCGGTATATCACTGCCCCCACTCTGTATCCCGGTACATCACTGCCCCCACTCTGTAACCTGGGATATCACTGCCCCGTACTCTGTAACCTTGTATATCAATGCCCCCAATCTGTAAACTGGTATATCACTGCCCCCAATCTGTAATCAGATATATCACTGCCTCTATCTGTAACATAGTATATCACTGCCCCCTATCGATAACCCGGTATATCACTGCCCCATCTGTAACCCGTTATATCACTGCCCACAATCTGTATCCCGTTATATCAATGCCCCCTATCTGTAACCCATTATATCACTGCACCCAGTCTGTAACTCGGTATATCAGTGACACCAATCTGTATCCTGGTATATCACTGTCCCCAATCTGTAATCTGATATATCACTGCCTCTATCTGTAACATAGTATATCACTGCCCCCTATCGGTAGCCCGGTATATCACTGCCCCATCTGTAACCCGTTATATCACTGCCCACAATCTGTATCCCGTTATATCAATGCCCCCTATCTGTAACCCATTATATCACTGCACCCAGTCTGTAACTCGGTATATCAGTGACACCAATCTGTATCCTGGTATATCACTGTCCCCAATCTGTAACCCGGTATATCACTGTCCCCTATCAGTAACCCGGTATATCACTGTCCCCAATCTGTAACCCGGTATATCACTGTCCCCTATCTTTATCCCGGTATATCACTGCCCCCAATCTGTAACTCGGTATATCAGTGACCCCAATCTGTATCCTGGTATATCACTGTCCCCAATCTGTTACCCGGTATATCACTGTCCCCAATCTGTAACCCGGTATATCACTGCCCCCTATCTGTAACCCGGTATGTCACTGCCCCCAATCTGTAACCTGGTATATCACTGCCCCCAATCTGTATCCTGGTATATCACTGCCCCCAATCTGTATCCTAGTATATCACTGCCCCCTATCTGTAACCCGGTATGTCACTGCCGCCAATCTGAAACCTGGTAAATCACTGCCCCCAGTCTGCATTCCTGCATATCACTGCCCCCAATCTATTACCAAGTATATCACTGCTCCCAATCTGTAACCAGGTATATAACTGCCCCCAATCTATATCCTGGTATAATACTGCCCCCAATCTGTAACACGGTATATCACTTCCCCCAATCTGTACCCCGGTATATCATTGCCCCCAATCTGTATCCTGGATTGTCACTGCCCCCAATCTGTAACACGGTATATCATTGCCCCCAATCTGTAACCCAGTATATCATTGCCCCCAATCTGTATCCTGGAATGTCACTGCCCCCAATCTGTAAAACGGTATATCACTTCCCCAATCTGTAACCCGGTATATCATTGCCTCAAATCTGTAACATGGTATATCACTGCCTCCAATCTGTAACCCAGTATATCACTACCCCCATCTGTAACCTGGTTTGTCATTGCCCCCAATCTGTATCCTGGTATATCAATGCCCCCAACCTGTAATCCGGTATATCACTGCCCCCAGTCAGTAACCTGGTTTGTCATTGCCCCCAATCTGTATCCTGGTATATCACTGCTCCCAATCTGTAACCCGGTATATCACTGCCCCCAACCTGTAACCCAGTATATCACTGCCCCCAAACTGTAATCCGGTATATCAATGCCCCCAATTAGTAACCTGGTTTGTCATTGCACCCTATCTGTATCCTGGTATATCACTGCTCCCAATCTGTAACACGGTATATCACTGCCCCCAATCTGTAACATGGTATATCACTGCCCCCCATCTATAACCAGCTATATCACTGCCCCCCAATCTTTATCCTGGTATATCACTGCAGCCAATCTGAAACCTGGTATATCACAGCCCCCAATGTGTAACCTGTTATATCACTGCCCCATATTTTATAACCTTGAATATCACAGCCCCCTATATGTAACCCAGTATATCACTCCCCCCAATCTGTTTCCTGGTATATCACTGCCCCCAATCTGTATCCTGGTATATCACTGCCCCCAATCTGTAACACGGTATAACACTGTCTCCAATCTGTATCCTCGTATATCACCGCCTCTAATCTATAACCTGGTATATCACTATCCCCAATCTGTAACACGGTATATCACTGCCCCCAATCTGTAACCTTGTTTATCACTTTCCCCGATCTGTAACCCGGTATATCACAGTCCCCAATCTGTTACCCGGTATATCACTGCCCCCAATCTGTAACCTGGTATATCACGGCCCCTATCTGTAACCTGGTATATCACGGCCCCCAATCTGTTACCTGATATATCACTGCCCCCAATCTGTAACCTGGTATATCACTGCCCCCTATTTGTAACACGGTATATTACTGCCCAATATATGAAAAATGGTGTATCACTACCCTAAATCTGTAATCCGGTAAATCTCTGCCCCCAATCTGTAACCCGGTATATCACTGCCCCCAGTCTGTAACCCGGTATTTCACTGCCCACCCCCACCATCTGTATCTCGGTATATCACTGCCCCCACTCTGTAACCCAGTATATCACTGCCCACAGTCTGTAACCCGTTATATCACTGCCCACCCCCACCATCTGTATCCCGGTACATCAATGCCCCCACTCTGTAACCTGGTATATCACTGCCCCGTATCTGTAACCTTGTATATCAATGCCCCCAATCTGTAAACTGGTATATCACTGCCCACAATCTGTAATCTGAAATATCACTGCCTCTATCTGTAACATAGTATATCACTGCCCCCTATCGGTAACCCGGTATATCACTGCCCCATCTGTAACCCGTTATATCACTTCTCACAATCTGTATCCCGTTATATCACTGCCCCCTATCTGTAACCCATTATATCACTGCACCCAGTCTGTAACTCGGTATATCAGTGACAACAATCTGTATCCTGGTATATCACTGTCTCCAATCTGTAACCCGGTATATCACTGTCCCCAACTGTCCCCAATCTGTAACCCGGTATATCACTGCCCCCTATCTGTAACCCGGTATGTCACTGTCCCCTATCTGTAACCCGGTATGTCACTGTCCCCTATCTGTAACCCGGTATGTCACTGCCCCTATCTGTATCCCGGTATATCACTGCCCCCAATCTGTAACTCGGTATATCAGTGACCCCAATCTGTATCCTGGTATATCACTGTCCCCAATCTGTTACCCGGTATATCACTGTCCCCAATCTGTAACCCCGTATATCACTGTCCCCAATCTGTAACCCGGTATATCACTGCCCCCTATCTGTAACCCGGTATGTCACTGCCCCCAATCTGTAACCTGGTATATCACTGCCCCAATCTGTATCCTGGCATATCACTGCCCCCAATCTGTATCCTAGTATATCACTGCCCCCTATCTGTAACCCGGTATGTCACTGCCGCCAATCTGAAACCTGGTAAATCACTGCCCCCAGTCTGCATTCCTGTATATCACTGCCCCCAATCTATTACCAAGTATATCACTGCTCCCAATCTGTAACCAGGTATATCACTGCCAACAATCTGTATCCTGATATATCACTGCCCCCAATCTGTAACACGGTATATCACTTCCCCCAATCTGTAACCCGGTATATCATTGCCCCCAATCTGTATCCTGGAATGTCACTGCCCCCAATCTGTAACACGGTATATCATTGCCCCCAATCTGTAACCCGGTATATCATTGCCCCCAATCTGTATTCTGGAATGTCACTGCCCCCAATCTGTAACACGGTATATCACTTCCCCAATCTGTAACCCGGTATATCATTGCCTCCAATCTGTAACATGGTATATCACTGCCTCCACTCTGTAACCCAGTATATCACTACCCCCATCTGTAACCTGGATTGTCATTGCCCCCATTCTGTATCCTGGTATATCAATGCCCCCAACCTGTAATCCGGTATATCACTGCCCCCAGTCAGTAACCTGGTTTGTCATTGCCCCCAATCTGTATCCTGGTATATCACTGCTCCCAATCTGTAACCCGGTATATCACTGCCCCCAACCTGTAACCAGGGATATATCACTTCCCACTTACCTGTAATCCGGTTTATCACTGCCCCCAATCAGTAATCTGGTTTGTCATTGCACCCTATCTTTATCCTGGTATATAACTGCTCCCAATCTGTAACACGGTATATCACTGCCCCCAATCTGTAACATGGTATATCACTGCCCCCCATCTGTAACCAGCTATATCACTGCCCCCCAATCTTTATCCTGGTATATCACTGCCGCCAATCTGAAACCTGGTATATCACAGCCCCCAATCTGTAACCTGGTATATCACTGCCCCATATTTTATAACCTTGTATATCACTCCCCCCAATCTGTTTCCTGGTATATCACTGCCCCCAATCTGTATCCTGGTATATCACTGCCCCCAATCTGTAACACGGTATAACACTGCCTCCAATCTGTAACCTGGTATATCACTGCCCCCAAATCTGTATCCTCGTATATCACTGCCTCTAATCTATAACCTGGTATATCACTATCCCCAATCTGTAACACGGTATATCACTGCCCCCAATCTGTAACCTTGTTTATCACTTTCCCCAAACTTTAACCCAGTATATCAATGCCTCTAATCTATAACCTGGTATATCACTATCCCCAATCTGTAACACGGTATATCACTGCCCCCAATCTGTAACCTTGTTTATCACTTTCCCCAATCTGTATCCTCGTATATAAATGCCTCTAATCTATAACCTGGTATATCACTGCTCCCAATCTGTAACCTGATATATCACTGCCCCCATCTGTAACCTGGTATATCACTGCCCCCTATTTGTAACACGGTATATTACTGCCCCCTATATGTAACCTGGTATATCACTGCCCTAAATCTATAATCCGGTAAATCTCTGCCCCCAATCTGTAACCCGGTATATCACTGCCCCCAGTCTGTAACCCGGTATTTCACTGCCCACCACCACCATCTGTATCCCGGTATATCATTGCCCCCACTCTGTAACCCGGTATATCAATGCCCCCAATCTGTAACCTGGTATATCACTGCCCCCAATCTGTAACATGGTATATCACTGTCCCCAATCTGTAACCCGTTATATCACTGCTCCCTATCTGTAACCCGGTATATCAGTGACACCAATCTGTATCCTGGTATATCACTGTCCCCAATCTGTTACCCAGTATATCAGTGACACCAATCTGTTACCCGGTATATCACTGTCCCCAATCAGTAACCCGGTATATCACTGTCCCCAATCTGTAACCTGGTATACACTGCCCCCAATCTGTAACCCGGTATGTCACTGCCCCAATCTGTATCCCGGTATATCAGTGACCCCAATCTGTAACTCAGTATATCAGTGACCCCAATCTGTATCCTGGTATATCAGTTCCCCCAATCAGTAACCCGGTATATCACTGTCCCCAATCTGTAACCTGGTATATCACTGTCCCCAATCTGTAACCCGGTATGTCACTGCCCCCAATTTGTAACTCAGTATATCAGTGACCCCAATCTGTATCCTTGTATATCAGTGCCCCCAATCTGTAACCCGGTATATCACTGCCCCTTATCTGTAACCCGGTATGTCACTGGCCCCAATCTGTAACTCAGTATATCAGTGACCCCAATCTGTATCCTGGTATATCAGTGCCCCCAATCTGTATCCCGGTATATCACTGACCCCAGTCTGTAACTCGGTATATCAGTGACCCCTATCTGTAACACAATATATCAGTGCCCCCAGTCTGTATCCTGGTATATCACTGTCCCCAATCTGTAACCCAGTATATCACTGCCCCCAATCTGTAACCCAATATATCACTGCCCCCAATCTGTAAATTGGTATATCACTGCCCCCAATCTGTAACCCAATATATCACTGCCCCCAGTCTATATCTCGGTATATCACTGCCCCCTATCTGTAACGCGATATATCACTGACCCCAATCTGTAACCTGGTGTCTCACTGCCCCCTATGCTTTATGGAACAAATGATATCAAAAATATATATAATAGTCACTTTTTGAGGGCACGCATATTTTGATGTGGATAGTATTATACAGTAAAAGCCATATACAGCAGGTGGTGTCTGTAGGAAATAAACACCTCCTGTATTCACCTGCGATGGTCCCTGGTCTGCATAAGCTGAAGTTTACTCATTCTGACCATTGTAATCTCTCTGCCGGGTCCAGGACATCTGTGTCTGCCAACGCAGACACTGTGCTCAACAAGCCTACAAAACAGGGGTGACACACTATCATTTGTAGAATGGTGCTGGACACTGCCCCCCCCAAACACTGGAGCATGTTAATCAGAGGACTATGTGAGCGATCTCATAGGACCATTAGCTAGTGCAGACCCAGAACCGTGTATGCATACAAATCTGAATCAGGCCAATAGTTTGAAAATATTAATTGGGTAAATTTAACTTTTATTGTTGGAAATAAAATAAAAATATATCTGTCCAGTAATTACTGTAGATATAAAAAAAGACAAAATTTACATGAATTATAAACAAACTATGTGCTTAAGTGAAGAAAGGTGTCACAAGATAAAAATAAAGTGAGAAATGTGTAAATGTCAAGAAATACACTTACTGTAATTAATATGGTCACATCACAGACTTAGTATAGGTATATGTATTAGTAATCTGAATATGATTAGTGAGTATCCAGGTACTTGATATTGCTATAATGGCTGCTGCTGTGCTGTGTCTACTCCAGTCCATGTCCAGTGGTTGCTTCTGCATCCATCCTTTCCCTGTGTCCAGTGGCTGCTACTGTGTCCATCCTCTCCACCTCCAGTGGTTGCTGCTGTGTCCAGCCTATCCCTGTGTACAGTGGCTACTGTGCTGTGTCCATCCTCTCCCTGTGTACAGTGGCTGCTGTGCTGTGTCCATCCTTTCCCTGTGTCCAGTGGCTGCTACTGTGTCCATCATCTCCACCTCCAGTGGCTGCTGTGCTGTGTCCATCCTCTCCCTGTGTCCAGTGGCTGCTGCTGTGTCCATCTTCTCCCTGTGTCCAATGGCTGCTGCTGTGTCTATCCTCTCCACCTCAAGTGGCTGCTGCTGTGTCCATCCTCTCCACCTCCAGTGGTTGCTGCTATGTCCATCCTCTCCACCTCCAGTGGCTGCTGCTGAGTCCATCCTCTCCACCTCCAGTGGCTGCTGCTGTGTCCAGCCTCTCCCTGTGTACAGTGGCTGCGGTGCTGTGTCCATCCTCTCCCTGTGTCCAGTGGCTGCTGCTGCTGTGTCCATCTTCTCCCTGTGTCCAATGGCTGCTGCTGTGTCCATCCTCTCCACCTCCAGTGGCTGCTGCTGTGTCCATCCTCTCCACCTCCAGTGGTTGCTGCTGTGTCCATCCTCTCCACCTCCAGTGGCTGCTGCTGTGTCCAGCCTCTCCCTGTGTACAGTGGCTGCAGTGCTAAGTCCAGCCTCTCCCTGTTTCCAGTGGCTGCTACTGTGTCCATCCTCTCCACCTCCAGTGGTTGCTGCTGTGTCCAGCCTATCCCTGTGTACAGTGGCTGCTGTGCTATGTCCATCCTCTCCCTGTGTCCAGTGGCTTCTGCTGTGTCCATCCTCTCCACCTCCACTGGCTGCTGCTGTGCTGTGTCCACTCCACTCCCTGAGTACATTGGCTGCTGCTGTGCTGTATCTACTCCAGTCCATGTCCAGTGGTTGCTGCTGTGTCCATCCTTTCCATGTGTCCAGTGGCTGCTGTGTGCTGTGTCCATCTTCTCCCTGTGTTGAATGACTGCTGCTGTGTCCATCCTCTCCACCTCCAGTGGCTGCTGCTGTTACCATCCTCTCCACCTCCAGTGGTTTCTGCTGTGTCCATCATCTCCACCTCCAGTGGCTGCTGCTGTGTCCAGCCTCTCCCTATGTACAGTGGCTGCTGTGCTATGTCCAGCCTCTCCCTGTGTCCAGTGGCTGCTGCTGTGTTCATCCTCTTCACCTCCAGTGGCTGCTGCTGTGCTATATCCACTCCACTCCCTGAGTACATTGGCTGCTGCTGTGCTGTATCTACTCCAGTCCATGTCCAGTGGTTGCTTTGTGTCCATCCTCTCCCTGTGTCCAGTGGCTGCTGTGCTAAGTCCAGCCTCTCCCTGTTTCCAGTGGCTGATAATGTGTCCATCCTCTCCACCTCCAGTGGTTGCTGCTGTGTCCAGCCTATCCATGTGTACAGTGGCTGCCCGTGCTATGCCCATCCACTCTCTGTGTCCAGTGGCTGCTGCTGTGTCCATCCTCTCCAACTCCAGTGGCTGCTGCTGTGCTGTGTCCACTCCACTCCCTGAGTACAGTGGCTGTTGCTGTGCTGTGTCTACTCCAGTCCATGTCCAGTGGTTGCTGCTGTGGCCATCCTCTCCATGTGTCCAGTGGTTGCTGCTGTGTCCACCCTCTCCACCTCAAGTGGTTGCTGCTGTGTCCATCCTCTCCACCTCCAGAGGTTTGCTGCTGTGTCCACCCTCTCCCTATGTACAGTGGCTGCTGTGCTGTGTCCACTCAAGTCCCCTTAGTGCACTGTTAATAATATTGGCCGATGAAGATTTACAGTATAGGCAGATAGCAAATCATTGTTCATTATTTTTATAGTGCAGGAATTATATTATACTAGTCTAACCAGGGCCGGTGCTAAGGAGTTCGGTGCCCCCCTGCAAACTATAAATTTGTGCCCTCCCATTTGTTACAAAGGGACAGCAACAAAAAAGGGGAGCGGTCTCATAAGAAAGGGGCCCTATATACACAATGCTCACAGTAGTGCTCTTTATACACAATGCACTGAAGACTGAAATGCTCTCATACAGTTTGACAGCCAGGTCAGGTGGGGAGGTGGGGAGAGGAGGAGAGGGGAAGACCCGGCCAGGGGGAACAAGAGCGGTGCCGGTAGTGAAGAGCCGCTCACTGCAAGCTCAGATCACTGCTGCCTGTGTCATTCAGTTTCACAGCACAGCAGTGAGCAGATCAGGTTCAGCACAGCAGGGAGGAAAGAGGAAAAAGGGGGTGAACAGGCCAGAGGGAACAAGAGCAGCAATGGTGAGGGGCTGCCCAGGGCAGGCTCAGCCCACTGCCGGTGACAGACTGTTATTCAGTTGACAGCACAGTAGTCAGCAGCAGTGGCATATGTTCATGCCAGGTGCCCAGAGAAAAATAGATGGTGGTGCCCCCCTCCTCGCCATATGCTCTGGCTTGCTCTAGACTCCCACATGTGTCTCCAGCCAGCCCCCAGTATCTCTCCAGCCACCCCCCCAGTATCTATCCAGCCCGCTCTACTCTCTGTCTCTCCAGCAAGCCCCTACTGACAGCACCCTCTCTGTCTCACGTGACACCCCTCTCTTTTTCTCCAGCCAGACACCACTGTGTCTCCTGCCAGCCCCACCTTCTCTCCAGACCCCAATGTCTCTCTAGCCAGCGCTCATTTTGTCTCCAGCCAGCCCCTATTGTCTCTGCAGCTGGTCCCCATTGTGACACCTGCCAACCCCCCCTGTCTTCAGCGAGATAATTTCTCTCTCACTCCGGGGCTTGTGTACGCACAGTGTGGCTGCTGTGCAGGGCCTAAACATCGACCCAGTTGCGAGTGCTCAGCACTTGCGACTGGGTCTGAATGAGGGCCTATGACTCCACAGGCCATACCTCACTGCAATATAACCAGTGTTACTCCACAGCCCATACCCCAATGCAGTATAAGCACTGTGGCTCCACAGGCCATACCCCACTGCGATATAACCAGTGTTACTCCACAGCCCATACCCCAATGCAGTATAAGCACTGTGGCTCCACAGGCCATACCCCACTGCGATATAACCAGTGTTACTCCACAGCCCATACCCCAATGCAGTATAAGCACTGTGACTCCACAGGCCATACCCCACTGCGATATAACCAGTGTGATTACGCAGTTGTCATTTGCAGGAATAAGTAAAAAAAAAAAGTTAAATTTTTTTCATTTATACAACCTACAGTATGTGCGCTGTCCCCCGTGCATTTGTTCACCCACGTATAAAAGCTCTGTGCCTCTCCACGCAGTGTGAGTTGAGCTGCGAATGAATTCAAGTTTAGAAAAAAATGTCTTCTATTGTTTGTACTATGTCTGTGTGCTTTCCCGCAGTGCGTTTTTGTTCACGTACACATAAGCGCTGTGACTTCACGCAGTGTCAGCTGAGCTGCGAATTTAAAAAGATGAAAAAAAATTGTTTTCTACTATTGTTTGTACTACGTCTGTGCGCTGTTATCAATGAAGTTTTTGTTCACATACACATAAGTTGTCACGATTCCGAGTAATGTTCCCAAACCAGGCCCTCTTACTTACCTGTCAGGCCCCTTGTCAGACACAGGCATGCGACTTATGCAACTATGGTGGTCTCCACGGCGGATTCTGTCGCTACACATGTGGGCACTGTGTAGGATTCAGGGTGGAGTGGTGGCATTCCTCGTGGCATTGTTCTCACCAGGTCAGCAGAGTCCAGGCCGATCCTGTCCAGCCAGCATGCCTTGCCTCCAGACTAGTCTCTAAGATATGTTTATTTCAATCGAGAATGTGCTGTATTTCAGTTTCTAATAATGTATTTTTACTTTTTTAGACATCTTTGAATGATGATATTTATGTCTTTAGTTATATGGAATATTTGAAGTTATAATTGCTATCTAAATATATGTATGTTTATCTATATCTTTGATATAGATATATACATTTACATCTATGTATATATACAAGATGACCAAACATGCGTAAGATAGCAATTTACACAATTTTGGAATAATACTGGCTAAATAAGCTGACTGTCTATACAATTTAATATAATTTAAATACAGCCAAAATTAAATTAAAATAAAGATTAAAGTTATTACAGTATATGGTAGAGGAGAGATTCAAAGCTGGGTCTCCCAGACGCCGGGCACATTCCTTGACTCTAGACCAGTGTTGGCTAACCTTGACACTCCAGCTGTTATGGAACTACATAACCCAGCATGCACTGCTACAGTTTTGCTATTAGGGCATGCTAAAACTGTGGCAGGGCATGCTGGGATATATAGTTCCACAACAGCTGGAGTGTCAAGGTTAGCCAACATTGCTCTAGACCAGAGGTTCCCAACCACGGTCCTCAAGGCACACTAACAGTCCAGGTTTTAAGGATAGCCACACTTAAACACAGGTGTCATAATTAGTACCTCAGTTATTTTGTTTTAACCATCTGTGCTCAAGCATGGATATCACTAAAACCTGGACTGTTAGTGTGCCTTGAGGACCGTGGTTGGGAAACCCTGCTCTAGACTATCCTTTAGACATTTATGTCTGATTTGAGAATGTGCTGTATTTAAGCTTCAAATAATATATTTTCAGATATCCATTAGAAGATCTCCGAATGATAATATTTATGTCTTTAGATATATGGAATGTCTGACATTATATTTGTTTTTTAACTGTTTTTTAAATGTTATAAACATCTATGTCTGTTTCTATATTAGAATGAGTATGTCAATTTAAGTCTGGATAAGTACAATCTTTCCAGCATGGACACAGATGATCCTGATGTGATCTAATTATCATCTGATGATGATTGGAGGATCTAACCTTAAAAGCACCTGCAGGATCACTAGGAGATTCACCCTCTGACGAAACCACCATCACCTGTAGCGTAGAAACTAGGAAGGGTCTCCCTTACATGCTACAAGCTGGTTTTCACATCTAAATACGTTCCTGTGTGACACCGGAGAACCGCACATGGAGGTGTAACTGCAAGGAGAGAGTAAGCTCCGTGAGCGCTACACGTTGAGCCCTGTACGATTTCCGCTGACGGCCAGTGACATCTTTTTATAACAGCCGGCCGGCGGTAAGCAGTCACACTATTGACTATTTTCATGAAAGTTAGTTCTGATTTCTGTGCCTGAACGGCATCATTAAACATCGCGGTGAAAGCGATTATCACTGATTCAGTGTTATGGAACATTTACAACAGGCTACCAATAACCGATTGTTGTCTATCTGAGGAGAACCTGATGTCTGGCTCCCTAACAATAAACACCATATAATAAACATCTGAGGTGTATATATTATAATCCGTTTAAATAAACGGCAATACCATCATTTTTTTTTCTCCGGAGGACAGAGGGTCTCATTCAGACCTGCTTGCGAGCGTCCTGTCGATGGTACCCAAATGCGCATGCGCACCACGGAGGCTGCTCCGTCGTGCGCAAGCGTGAGACCCGGCGAGCGACTGGGAAGCCGTCGCTCGGGGTCTCGCACCAAAGGGGGTGTGCTGACGATGGTGAGTGACAGCACGCCCCCTCTGGTGGGCGTGCCGGGGCGTGGCTGCCCTGACGGAGGCCTACCGTCTGGGTCCGGCCCCACTGACATCACTAGTGATGTCAGTGGGAGTGATTTTGGCTCTGATAGAGCCAAAATCACTCCAGGGCTTGTGGTCACCGAGAACCCTACCGCAGGGTCTCGTCGCAAGCGCGATGGTCTTGACCATCGCGACCATCATCATGGACACTCGCATAAGTTGTGGGTGGTAACCCACAGCTATGCGAGCCTCCTGGAGGACGCACCAAACAAAAACAAAAAACGCCCTGATTCAGAGCGGGCGCTCGTTCAGAGTGTCCGGCTCTGAATCAGGCCCAGAGACTATTACTTGGAACCACAGCACTGATGGTTACTTATTGCATACTAATATAGGAGATACCTTCTGCAGGGGTTATTCTCCTTTCCATAGGTATGAGCCATTACTGATATACAACTCCAGCTTTTATTTTATGTATAAATGTGTCTTGATTTTTATAGTTCATTTTATTGCTTACAATTATTTTGTCTTACAATAAATTGTTAATTTTATGTCAAGTGCTCTTTTTTTCTGGTTGAATTTAAACAATCTTACTGACCTACTAAGGCATATAAGTTGAATATTCTATATCTAGGCTTTTTTGTATTTTGATATACTGTTTATTGCAGATTATCACGGTTAGGAGCAGCTTAACAATATTTAGATATCATTATTATTTATGTGCGCCTGAATTATATATGCGAATTGTATATATATTTTGTATACTTAGCTGACACTTCCAGCCAATCCAGATCTACCCTTGGGTATAAAGCTTTCAGGTCAGCAGGGCCTGGGTTGTTGTCAGTGCCATAAATCGCATAACTCTGCATGTGAGCTTTCCAGCTGTACTCCTCTGTATTCATAGACGGTCCCTGTGGATCCAGACTACTGCTCTGTATGTGTTAATGGTTCCTCTGGTGTTAACTCTGTCTTGGCTTCTTAGCTAGCCATCGGTGCAAGTCTGCTATTCCTCAGCCATCGGTGCAAGTCTGCTATTCCTCAGCCATCGGTGCAAGTCTGCTATTCCTCAGTCATCGGTGCAAGTCTGCTATTCCTCAGCCATCGGTGCAAGTCTGCTATTCCTCAGCCATCGGTGCAAGTCTGCTATTCCTCAGCCATCGGTGCAAGTCTGCTATTCCTCAGCCATCGGTGCAAGTCTGCTATTCCTCAGCCATCGGTGCAAGTCTGCTATTCCTCAGCCATCGGTGCAAGTCTGCTATTCCTCAGCCATCGGTGCAAGTCTGCTATTCCTCAGCCATCGGTGCAAGTCTGCTATTCCTCAGCCATCGGTGCAAGTCTGCTATTCCTCAGCCATCGGTGCAAGTCTGCTATTCCTCAGCCATCGGTGCAAGTCTGCTATTCCTCAGCCATCGGTGCAAGTCTGCTATTCCTCAGCCATCGGTGCAAGTCCGATATCCTTAAGGTTCAAGGCCGATAAGCCACAATCCTAAATTATCCCTCTAGTGATAGCCCAGGTGACCCAGTGAGGGGGCCGCGTCCAGCCTGTCAAGCGCAGCTGAACCATATCCCCTTGCGGGATTCCCTAGTGGATACCACTGGGTAAGACTCCGCATTCCTGCTCTGGGTCTTTGTCAACACCTTGGTACTAGTTTAAATTCCCCCATTGTATCCTCTCATCACACTCCTCCAGTCAAAACCCACATGACCCAAGCACAGTGTCAGACACCCAATCACAGCAAATCCCGACATAAGTGCAGTGTCAGACCCCCAATCACAGTACATCCTGACATAAGTGCAGTGTCAGCTGAGCTGCGAATTAAGCAAGTAGAAAAAATATTTCTCTTATATTTGTGCTACAACTATGCTCTGTCCCGCAGTGTTTTTTGTTCATGTACATATAAGCGCTGTGACTCCACGCAGTGTCAGCTGAGTATGTTGCAGGGTTTTTTTTTGTCTTTTAACAAAATCAAAATGTTTTTGTTTGTTCTAAAAAACTTCTGGCTATGACACTGAAGCATTTAAGAACATTAATGGTCAGTAGGTCAAGGGCCACACCTATGATTAGCTGCTCTGCAATGCAACTATTAAGTTTCTTGGCTTCTCTTTCAACCTCTGTGAGGAATCCCTGGCTACTGACAATGTAATTTTTTATAGCCTTACATTTAAAAATGTACTACATGGGTGTGTTACCCAATTAGGGGGGTGGTATGACCAGCAGGTCAGCCTCCTCATACTGTATTTGTTAGTAGACTTATTTGGAGTAGGGGTGTGCACCGGCCACTTTTCGTGTTTTGGATCTGGATTGGTTTTGCCAAAACCACCCTTCCGTGTTTTGTGTTTTGGATCTGTATTTTTTTTTTTTTTTTTTTAAAAAGCATAAAAACAGCTAAAATCACATAATTTGTGGGTTTTTCTGCTCCTATGCTATTATTAACCTCAATAACATTAATTTCCACTAATTTCCAGTCTATTCTCAACACCTCACAATTAGAGATGAGCGGGTTCGGTTCTAAGAGATTCAAACCCACCCGAATTTGGGGGATCCGGGGCAATCAGAGCGCAGCTCGGATCTCCCTGCCTGCCCCAGATCCCTGACCCGAGGCAAAACTTCGCAACCCCTCTGTCGAGTCGAGAGATTTTGTTTTCAGTGGGCTTAACGCTGATTGGCTGAGAGCCATCTGTCACGGCTAGTGGCGGTTCTAGGGGCGGGCTAACAGGGCGGTCGCCCGGAGCACCTGCCCCTAGAGGGCGCCACTGAGTCCCAAAAGAAAAAAAAACCAGAAGAATAAAAACAAACTGCGCCGGTACCCCCCGCTAGCCGGAGCAGGGAGGCTCCATTTGCCAGGCGCCCGCTGAGATTTGTTCCCAGCGGGCACCCAGCTCCCTCGTTGCAGCACTAGCCGAAAGCCAGAGCTCACTCCTGAGCTCCGGCTTCTGGCAGAGAGCACTATGGGAGGGACGTCATGATATCTCCCCCACAGATCCGAGGAGTTGGACCGGACGGCAGCGGAAGCAGGAGCAGGGCTTAAGGTAAGTATTGTGTTTGTATTTTTATTTTCAGAAGCACCAGCACTGGGGGCACGACTATAGGGGAAGCTACTATAGGGGGCATTACTACTAGGGGGAACTACTATAGGGGGCATTACTACTGGGGGCACTAGTAATGGCGTGAATAGTAATGGGACATTACTACTGTGGGCACTACTATAGGGGGCATTACTACTGGGGGCACTACTAATGGGGGCATTACTACTATAGGGGGCACTACTATAGGGACATTACTACTGTGGGCACTACTATAGGGGGCATTACTAATGGGGGATTACTAATGGGGGCATTACTACTATAGGGGGCACTACTATAGGGACATTACTACTGTGGGCACTACTATAGGGGGCATTACTAATGGGGGATTACTACTGGGGGAACTACTATAGGGGGCAACACTACTCTGGGCACTACTATAGGGGGCATTACTGAGGGCACTACTATAGGGGCATTACTAATGGGGGGGATTACTACTGTGGGTACTACTATAAGGGGCATTAATAATGGGGGGATTACTACTGGGGCACTACTATAGGGGGTATTACTACTGTGGGCACTACTAGGGGGACATTACCACTGGGGGCACTACTAATGGGGGCACTGCATGGGGGGCACCACTACTGGGGCCATTGTGTAAGGGACACCACTGCTGTGGGCCTTGTGTATAAGGGACACTAATTTGGGTATTGTGTAAAAGGGGCACCACTGTGTGTCATAACATGAATAAGGGACTACTGTGTGGTGTAATTTGAATTGGGGATAATGTTTTATAAAGGTAATTACTGTGTGGCATACAGGGCATTACTGCATGTGGCATAATGTGTTATACAGGTCATTACTGCGTGTGGCATAATGTTAGAAAGGCCATTACTGCGTGTGGCATAATGTGTTATAAAGGCCATTACTGTGTAAGACTTACTGTGTAAGGTGCTTTACTGCGCATGGCAATTATTCACCATGAGGGGAGAGCTTGAGAGCAGCCCAGTACCTCCGTAAGTGCTGGGCACACCCCACAGTGTGATGAATTGGGGGTGTTCCGCAAGGACGCGCAGAGGAACGCCATCTAAAAAAAGTTATTTTCTTTATTTTACGTTTTTGTTTTTTTTCTTTTTAGAGGGGGGCGCAACTGGGAACTCTTGCCCTCCACAATGTCTAGAACCGGCCCTGGTCACGGCTCTCAGCCAATCAGCGTTAAGCTAATTGAAAACCGCACAAAAGAAGATGGCACCCATCATCCCCTGACACCGCTGGCACCCCCAGTTGCCGACACCACTGGCACCCCCTCTGGCAGCAACCCCTGCTGCCGACACCACCACTGTCGACACTCCTGCACTTCTGCCCAACGCACTGAGGACACCATCAGCGACCCCCCCCCCCCACACTGCCAACACTCCCACACTGAGGACACCATCAGCACCCCTGCACTGCCGACAGTCAGCAAACCTGCACTGAGGACACCGCTGGCACCCCTACTCTGCCGACACCGCCGGCACCCTGCATTGAGAACACCCCTGCACTGCCGACAGTCTGCAAATCTGCAATGAGGACACCGCTGGCACCCCCGCACTGCCGACACAGCCAGCAAACCTGCACTAAGACACCGCTGGCACCCCCACACTGCCAACACAGCCAGCAAACCTGCACTAAAGACACCACTGGCACCTCCGCACTACCGACATAGCCAGCAAACCAGCACTAAAGATACCGCTGGCACCCCCGCACTGCCAGCATCACTGGTACCCTTCACTGAGGACACTGCCAGCACTGCCATTCCATGTACTGAGGACACCGTCAGCAACTCCGCTCTGCTGACACTGCTGTCACAGTAAGTGCACTATTGGTGTATCCAACCCACACTGTATAACACACTGTATCTGTGTTGGAAATTAGAAACTGAACTGCCACATGTTAGTGCTGCCCACTGTGTCACTTAGCTTAGTCATCCAGCTAGCTGGATGCAACCTTTTGGCCTTTACTAGATGAAGCAAATAATATTGTGAGGTGGTCAAAATTGATTGGAATTTACTGGAAATAAATGTTATTGAGGTTAATTATACTGTATGAACAAAAACAGGCCAATTTTATGTGATTTTAGCTGTTTTTATGATTTTTTTTAAAGGAAAAAACCAAAACACGAAAACAAAACAGAAGTAAAGTTTTGGCAAAACCAATCCAGATCCAAAACCAAATCACGGGGGGTCAGCACACATCTCTACTCGCAATATTGTTTTTAGGCCAAAAGGTTGCGCCAAGGTAGCTAGATGACTATGGTAAGCGACACGAGTGGGCGGCACAAACACATGGCCCATCTAGGAGTGACACTGCAGTGGCAGACAGGTTGGCCGCAAACAGTACACATTGCAAAGAAAAAAAAGATGTGCAAGATGGAATTGTCCTTGGGCCCTCTCACCCACCCTTCTGTTGTATAAACAGGACATGCACACTTTAACAAACCAATCATTTCAGCGCCAGGGTCTGCCACACGACTGTGGCTGAAATTATTGGTTCGTTTGGGCCCCCACAAAACAAGCTGGCAATTAATCTGTCCCTGCACAAACTGGCTCTCAGGAAGCAAGATGTCATCCTCATCCTCCTCATCCATTGATTCCTCACCCTCTTCAGTGTTGGGTACATCCTCAGAGTATTAATTCATCCCTGCTGGAATCCACCACCACAAGTCCCTCTGTACTTTCTGGAGGCTGGTCTTCCTGGAAGAATTGATAATTAATTTTGATGAGCATCATCATCTTCTCAACATTTTGTGGAAGCAACCTCCTACGCCTTTCGCTAACAAGGTTCCCGGCTGCACTAAACACTCTTTCGGAGTACACACTGGAGGGGGGGGGCAACTTATGTAAAATAGAACCAGTTTGTACAGGATCCTCCAAATTGCCTCTTTCCTGCCAGTACAGGTTCAGACTGTCTAACATGCATACTTTGATGCTGTCACTGATGTAATCCTCCACCATTCTGTCAATGGTGACAGTATCATATGCAGTGACAGTAGACATGTCAGAAATTGTTGGCAAGTCCAAACTTGTTCCTGTCTGCCCTGCATCACCACCAGCGGGTTGCTTAGGATACCTAAATTGTTTCCTCGCAGCCCCAGTTGCTGGAGAAAATTAAGAAGGAGCTGTTGATATGTTACGTTCCACTTCAGCTGACAGTGTTTTCACCAGCAGGTCTTTGCACCTCTGCAGGCTTGTGACCACCATAAAGAGCTACACCACATAGACTTTAAACCTAGTATCAAGTACAGTGCCAAAATGTAGTGGTCTGATTTCAACAGATTGACCACCCTCGAATCCTGGCAAAGCGAATGAAGGGCTTCATCCACAAGTCCCACATACCGAGCAGAATCGCTCCGTCTTAGCTCCTCCTTCACTTTCTCAAGCTGCTTCTGCAAAAGCCTGATGAGGGGAATGACCTGACTCAAGCTGGCAGTGTCTGAACTGACTTCACATGTGGCAAGTTCAAAGGACTGGAGAACCTTGCACAACACGGAAATCATTCTCCACTGTGCTTGAGTCAGGTGCATACCCCCTCCTTTGCCTATGTCATAGGTGGATGTATAGACTTGAATGGCCTTTTGCTGCTCCCCCATCCTCTGAAGCATATAGAGGGTTGAGTTCCACCACATCACAACCTCTTGCTTCAGGTGATGGCAGGGCTGGTTCAAGACTGTTTGCTTGTGCTCCAGTCTTCGGCACGCAGTCGCTGAATGGCGAAAGTGGGCAGAAATGTTTAAGGCCACCCAAAGCGTCTCCTGCACGTCCTTGTTGTGTTTCACAAAATTCTGCACCATCAAATATTTTGTGTGAGCAAAACATGGGACGCGAAGGAATTTGCCCAGATGTAATGGCTGCACAATATTGGTGGCATTGTCAGATATCACAAATCCCCAGGAGAGTCTAAATGGGATAAGCCACTGGGCGATGATTTCCCTCAGTTTCTCTAAGAGGTTGTCAGTGGTGTGCCTTTTACTGAAACCGGTGATACACAGTGTAGCTTGCCTTGGAACGAGTTGGCGTTTCTGAGCTGCTGCTACTGGTGACGCTGCTGTTGTTGCTGCATAAGGTGATACATCTACCCAGTGGGCTGTCGCAGTCATATAGTCCTTAGTCTGCCCTGTTCCACTTGTCCACATGTCCATGGTTAAGTGGACATTGGGTACAACCGCAATTTTTATGACATTGAGGACACTTTTTCTGACATCTCTGTACATTCTTGGTATCGCCTGCCTAGTGAAGTGGAATTTAGATGGGATTTGGTACCGGGGACAGACTACCTCCATAAATTGTCTAAATCCCACTGCACTAATGGCAGATACCAGATGCACGTCTAACACCAACACAGCTGTCAAGGTCTCAGTTATCTGCTATGCAACAGGATGACTGCTGTCGTACTTCATCCTTCTCGCTAAGGACTGTTAGAGGGTCAATTGCTTAGTAAAAGAAGTAGTGGTGTTCCAACTTCCTCTCTGGGATGATGAACGACTCCCAGTGGCAGCAGTAGGTGTACTAATGCAGGATCCTCTGGAGGAATCCCAGATAGGAGAGGAGTTAGTCATGCCGGTGACATGGCCTGCAAGACTACTTCCAATCCTGACTGAGGAAGAAGTTGACGAGGAGGGAGCTGACGGTGTGGTTTGCAGGCACTAGGATACAACAGGACAAAGGGATTTAGGTGTTCCTGGACTGCTTACGGTCTTAGCCACAGTTTCTGAACTTGACAGTAACTTTTTATGAACGTGCTGCAGGTGACGTATAAGAGAGGATGTTCCTAGGTGGTTGACGTCCCTACCCCTACTTATTCCACCTTTACATATGGCAAGACAGTAGTTGTCCAGATTTGGACTGACATATTTCCAGACCAAAGAGGTGGAATGTTTGGTCTTCTACCCAGGCATGACCATGATGGGCTTTTTCATCCCACAGACAACTGTCTCCCCTGGTGTCTGATTTAAACAAACCACATCACCATCAGAATCCTCCTCATCAACTTCCTCCTCAGCACCAGCTACACCAATATCCTCATCCTGTTGTACTTCAACAGTGACCTCTTCAATTTGAATATCAGCAACTGGACTGTGGGTGCTCCTTCCAGCACTTGCAGAGGGCGTGCAAATGGTGGAAGGAGCCACCTCTTCCCGTCCAGTGTTGGGAAGGTCAGGAATCGCAACCACCACCACACTTGGACTTTCCTTAGGGATTTGTGATATCTTCTTAGAATGCACAGTTCTTTGCTGTGCTTTTACCAGCTTAACTCGTTTCATTTTTCTAGCTGGAGGAGGGCTTGCATTGTCATGTGAAGCTGAACCACTAGTCATGAACATAAGGAAAGACCTAAGCCATTCCTTGCCACTCCGTGTCGTAAATGGCATATTGGCAAGTTTATGTTTCTCCTCAGACAATTTACATGTATTTTTTAAGGTAATTTTCCTGAACTTTGTCATTTGGGCTTTTATATGCCCTCTACTATGACATTGGGCATTGGCTTTGGAAGATGACGTTGATGGCATTTTATCATTTGTCATGACTAGTGTCAGCAGCTTCAGCACTAGAAGGAAGTGGTTCTTGATCTTTCCCTAATTTATTTTTATCGGACAAATTTTTGTCCTCCATTTATGTGATATTGATATAGACGAGCGGCTAAGGTGCATACAAACACAGAAAACACTTTTTTTTTTTTTTTTGGGATGGAGCGCACTTTGGTGCTTACAGCACCCTTCAAGAGATGAGCCAGCCATCCCTCTACGTATGACCCAGGCGAACGCTTGGCGCTACTTTGATGCATGTGCAGCTACAGCGCACACTAATCACAAACACAGAAAAATATTTTTTTATTTCTTTTGGATGGAGCACACTTTGGGGGTTACAGCACCCTTCAAGAGATGAGCCAGCCAACCCTTTACTTATGACACAGACAACTTTACTTATGACACATGACTTTTTGCTTCTCTTAAGCTTCACCGGGGTGACTTAGTTTTCCTTCAAGAAACCTATTTTTTGCATAGTTCTCACCCAGAACTCCATTCCAAGGCCTACCCTGACACATGCCATGCTTGTGATCAAGCTACTAAAAAATGTGGGGTCGCGATCCTATTTGCTCGCCATCTCACCTTTGAACCCTCTGATCCATTCATCGATAAGGAAGGCCGCTTTCTTATCTTGGTAGGTAAGCTTAATAATAGACTTTGTGCACTAGTAAATATTTACGCTCCTAACCAAGGTCAACATTTGGTTTTCTCCAAGCTAGACCCCTTTTATTTCTAAATTTGGCCAGGGTGAACTTATTGTTGCTGACTTCCACACGGTTCTAGATAATACTTTGGACCGTGCTGCTCCTGTGGCCTTATCTCCCCCCCCCACCACCAGAATCCCAGCACTCATGATCCCTCCTCAGCCTCATGAGATGTCAACTCCTTTATGATTCCTGGAGAATTAAACAACCATCTGCTCTTGAGTATACATTCTACTCCCACCTAAACAATTTGTATTGATATGATTCTGCTCAGTCATGACCTTAGTTTACATCTTCAGTCACCCAAGGTTCACCCTCTCATTTGGTCTGATCATGCTCCCATCTCTATTGATATCTCTGGCTTATCACCCCGCCCCCGTCCTATGACTTGGCGTCTTAATGACTCTCTACTCCATAACCCAGATGTAGTCTCTTCCATTATTTCCCACATTAAAGAATTTTGACATTAATGATCACCCGGATATATCTTGAGCTACTCTTTGCACAGCACACAAAGCAGTACTGTGGGGGCACCTGATCAATATGTCTTCCAGGAACAAAAAAGAATCTCTTACTCAGATCAACGAACTCTCTATTCGACTGACACCTTAGAATCTATACACAAATCTGCTCCCACTCCTGCTAATTTTGCTACCCTACAGGAGACCAAAACCAAACTTGATCTCCTTCTCTCTAAACAAGTGGCCAAGCTCCTTACATTGCTTCGTCAAATGTTTTATGCGAAGGGAGACAAAGCAGACAAAATCCTTGCAGCTCGTCTTCGTACAGCTAGGACCCACAAAAATATTATTTCTATGTGTAATTCCCATGGCCAATTGATTCATGACCCAACAGGTATTAGATCTGCCTTCCAATCCTATTACTCTAATCTCTACAATCTCATGGCTCCCTCAGATACACCATTATCCATCCCTACTTCCCAGCTAATTTCTGACTTTCTTGCTAAGTCCCAACTGCCATGTTTATCCATCAGCGCTATCGAGTATCTCATTACTGAGATCTCATCTGATGAAATTGAACAAGCTATACGAACCCAAAAATCCGGTATGTCCCCCGGTCCAGATGGATTCACAGCTGCATATTATAAGAAGTTCTTGGATTTGCTTGCCTCCCACCTGCACGTCCTCTTTAATACTGCTTTTCAAGGTCCCTGCTGAAATGTTGGAAACCAGATTCATTGTGATCCCTAAAGAGGGCAAAGACCCACTTCATTACACCAGCTATAAACCCAACTCCCTCCTTAACCTAGATTTAAAGATCTATGCTAAGATTCTGGCAAACTGACTGAATCCCTGATTCACTATGGCCAGGTCAGTTTTGTCCCTGGTCATCAAGCTAGGGACAACACTAGACGTACCATTGACCTCATCCATGTGCCAAACCCCAGGGGATCTCCTAGCATGCTCTCCCTAGATACTGAAAAAGCATTTGATAGGATCTCCTTGGGTTTCATGAAGGCTGCCTTCGAGGCGTTTGGCTTCACGGGTGATATCCTCACATGGGTCTTAGCTTTGTACTCTGCTCCTTCTGCCATGGTTCTTATCAATGGTACCCCCTCTGATCCATTTTCTATTAGCAATGGTACCCAGCTGGGTTGCCCCCTGATTTTTGCCCTTGAGATAGAACCACATGCCTCTCAGATCAGATCCCACCCAGATATATGGGGGGTGCAGGTGAGGCACACCCATTGCAAGATTTCTCTCTTTGCAGATTACATCCTGCTCTACCTAACCCAGCCCTCTCTAATTATAAGATTTATAACTCAAAATCAGAAGCCATGCTGATCCATGTGCCCCATCAATTTACTGAGACTTTAAAGGCCACTTTCAAGTTTAAGTGGAAATCCAAACTGATTCGATATTTGGGGATTTATCTCACTTATCATTATGATCTCCTTTATCGTGAGAACTTCTTTTTTCCAAAATGCAAGCTGGCTTGACTTCTTGTGTCATTTAATTGTTATGCTGTCTGTGACTCAGTTCTACTGTTTATTTCTCTGTTTTCTTGTCATGACTGACCATTTAAAATAAAGAAAAAAACAAACAAAGAAACAATTGCCTACATAGTTTATCTAGACATGTATCCCTACATCATGGAAGTGATCCAAAAGTCTTATCTGTCCAGTGGATTAAACACGTACCGCCCAACAGGAAAGGGTGGCAATAGGTTCAATCTCCTATGCAAACAGGAGTCATACTGGATATGTATATTGGGGACCCTAGTGCCAAATGGCCTAAACTAAAATATAGAACTAAATAGTATCTTATTAGTAGTGTACTTTCTATGTTTGACCTTTTACCCAAAAGAGGATATGAATTATTCAGGATTGATGGTACAGGGGGGAAAGGGGAAGGGTGTTTCCCATTCTGTAGTTAGATATATGTATCCTGTTAAGTTTGATATCAATTGTGGAACCCTAAAGTATAAAATATTTTTTTTAGACAATCGTATACTAAGTGGAGTTACAGTTAAGTGTTTTAAACATCATTGGACTGTTATTAATAGAACTATACAGTATATCCACGAGGAAGAAGTTTCTGTATTGCTAAATACTTGCGGTATAGAGATAAGGAGGATCCCCTTCCCCCTCTGTTTCCCTTTTATAATAAAAATTATAAAACAAAAATTTAATCAACCCATTTGTGATGGTTTGGATTCTGATCCAGGGGTTCCCTGCATAGTATTTTTGTACTGTAGCTCTGAGAGATGGGATGGTTGGGATTCTGATCCGGGTGGCCCCTGCATAGTGCCTGTTTAGCTCTGAGGGTTGAGCCAGAATGGGATGATTGGGATTCTGATCCAGGGACCCCCTGCATAGTGCCTGTGGTAGCTCTGAGGGTTGAGCCAGAATGGGATGGTTGCTTCTCAAATGGAGAAGACTTTTCATGCTAAGTATCCCAAAAAACCAAGTGGGTGTCTGGGGTCCACCCTCAAGGAGGGAGGCAGAAGGGCATTAAAGGAGAGCTTTGAGTCCTGAAAGATGCCAGTACAATGTTGGACACCCCTGCATGAAGTGGCTCTAGGTATTGCAGTTCTGCTGCTATCCCTGCATACCTTTCAGCATCAGTCCCAGCTGATATTCCTGCAACATTGGTCCCAGCCAATATTCTTACAACACCAGCCCCAACCAATACTCCTACAACATTAGTACCAGCTGATATTCCTGCAACATTGGTCCCAGCAGATACTCTAACAATTTCGGTCCCAGCCAATACTTCTAAAACATTGGCTACAGCTTATATTCCTACAGCATCGGTCCTTGATATTCCTGCAACATTGGTCCCAGCCAATACTCTTACAATTTTGGTCCCAGCCGGTACTCCTACAACATCAGTCCCAGCTGATATTTATGCAACAATGGTCCCAGCAGATATTCGTACTACATGTGTCCCAGCCCATATTTCCACAACATCGCTCCAGCTGATATCTCAATTACATTGGTCCCAGCCGATATTCCATTCACGTCGGTTTCAGCTGATTAACCATACCATCGGTTCCAGCCTAGAGTTCTGCATCATCAATTCCTACCAAAACTCACTGTTCTCTCTAGTCTCCTCCTATACAGTCGAGTCTTAGTGGAACCCAGTTAGGGGGATACAACCTGCGTGGCGGTGGCAGGAAAGTCAAAACTTCTTTGCTGAAGTCCCTAGTAAAGACCGCTGGCTTGTTACACTCCGCACCCCTGTTCTGGGTATTAGCCAACCCCTCTCACCGGTCTGATTACTCCATGAATTACATGAGGAATACTTATATTCAACCACCCAGCATCCAGCATATCAACACCTCTACTAACACAGGCCAGAAGTTCTCCCAGGAACACAAGACCCAGCTTCCCTGACATGTGGAACCCAATGGCGCAATATACAGTGTGGTCCATATGTGTGGAAACACCCTTATAAAAAGGAAATGAGTAAAGAAATATTAATCCAGTGTCTACATCTATGATGTGGGAGTGGGGGAAAGCTTTTTAGGGTATGTCACCAATATGGTGGCCATCTTGAAGTTGGCCATCTTGGATGCAACTTTGATAGGTCGCATAACTACCTTACCAATTAAAAAATTAGAGTTGCATCCAAGATGGCCAACTTCAAGATGGCCACCATACTGGTGATATACCCTGAAAGTTTTCTCCCACTCCCATATTATATGTGTAACTAAATTAATATTTCCTACTCATTTCCTTTTATAAGGATGTTTCCTCACTTATGGGCCACCCTGTAAATAGGAACCAGTAAGTATGTGGACTTTGACTTACAGTGAACCAGGTAGTATGTGGAGTGAACAAATCTGTGCTTTACTATTCAGTGACACTACAGTGGATTTACTTGTGTTATTTTAATATTGTTTGACATTGTGTATTATTGAACTTTATACTGGCTGGTGTATATGGTATGCTGTGTTTTAATTATTATTTTATATATATTTTAGTACTGGGTAATAAAACACCTGTTCAACAGCACTGCCTTTGGAGGGTTTTTTTGGAAAAGCAGCTTGAGAAATTGAAGGAGGTGAAACAAAGCAATTCTGCTAGGTATGTCGGATTTGTAGATCAAGTCCATTTTATCCTTTTAAAAGGTCTAAAGGTGCCCACACATACCGATGTGCACACGATCAGCTGATGTGTACGATTTATGTACAATTTCCCTTGAAACTCTCCCCGGGAGCTCTGCACATGATCTGCACACGATATGCACACAATTTGGTGTCCAATCTTCAAATGATCTCTCTGCATGCAGACTATTCACTGTGTATTGTATCCTAGATTGTCAGATCTGCCCTACTGCACAGCACATCTGACAATGCGATGTGTGACCAGCAGGGACGCGCATTTCATTGTGATCATGAGTGGGGACTCACGATTTCCTCACATTTTGGCATATTTTACAAGATCTGTCATTCCAATGCATCAGAATCGGCCAGATCGGGTAAAATATCGTTATGTGCGTGGGCACCTTTAGGGTTGTCAGCATCTTAAAATCGGATCAATATTTTTTGGCAACAGTGCTTGATCCTAAGTTTAAGTCATACATCTTTCTTTACAATGGACAAAAATCTTAAAAGATGCAAAGTGCTCTTGTCGAGCAAGTTGTCAGCTCAAGCGGCTTGCAAGATGGCAATGTCTTCTCCTTAAGTTTCTCTGGAAACTGTGGCTACCAGGAAAAATGCTTTCCTAAGAGATCCACTGGTGATGTAGATGAGTGAACATATTTTGACATCGGGTTGGGTCTAAAAGAAAGAAAAGCATCCAAATTGGCATGTCAGATAGTGACTACTGGCAGGAAAAAAAGGTAATTTGGGGCCCCTTGCACAAACTGGCTTTGCTCTACTTGAGCTTCCCACCCTCCAGTGTGTACTCAGAAAGTTTTCAGCACATCCTGGAACCTTGCCAGCAATCGGCATAGGAGGCTTCTTCCTCAAAATATGGAAAATATTATGTTCAACAAAATGAATTACAAATTCCATGACTAAGACTTTTACTGGCATTTACGTCAAAGTCCAGAGGCATCTGTATTGGTGGATTCCAAGTGGGGACGAATTAATATTGTGTGACAATGATGTACACACTGATGAGGGTGAGGATGATAATGGCGATGACATCTTGCCTCTGTAGAGCCACTTTGTGTACATAGAGATCATTGCAGCTGCCCATTGGTAGCTGGTTTTGTGGGGGCCAAACAAACCAAATCACTTCAGCCACAATTGGCAGTCCCTGTCGCTGAAGTGATTGGTTTATTAAACTGTGAATGTCCTGTTTAATATACAACATCAGGGTGGGTGGAAGGGCCCAAGAACAATCTCATCTTGCACCTCTTTTCTTTGCATTATGCGCTGTTTGGGGCATTGCTGCCTGACATTTTTATAGTTTATTAAACCTCCATCCTGTCTGCCACTGCTGTGTGGCAATGTTTCATAGATGTCCTATATTCTTTTAAGCGGTTGTGCTGCTGCTCTGCCACTTACTGTAGTTTAGTTAGTAGCTCGCTGCAGCCTTTGGCCTATATTGCTGAAAACAAGTGAGAACAATATTGTGAGCTGTGAGGTGGTCAAAATTGTCTGGAAGGTAATCTTATTGAGGTTAATCATACTGTAGGAACAAATACAGTCCCAAAGGATGTAATTTTAGTTTTTTAATATATTTAAAAAAAAATACAGAACCAAAACCCAATTACGAATTAGAACCAAAACCAAGAAACTGGGGGCAGAGCACATCTCTAACATTGCTGCTAGAGATGTGCGGTTCAGTTCTCCAAAAATTCGAATCCACCTGAATTTCATGAATCTGGGTAAATCAAAGTTGCGGTTCTGATGTCCTGATGAAATCCGGGAAAATCTGAGTCGCAGTTCTGATTCTTTCATGGTTCGGATTTCAGATTTCAAATCCGAATTTCGGGCTTTGGATTGCATAAATTACATGATTTGGGCTTTCTTAAATACCTTTTATCTATTTTAAAAAAAACAAATATCCAGATTCAAAACCAAAACACAGGGGTCAGCGCACATCTGTAAGTACTGTAAGCCCACACTCACTGCACCATCATATAGCAATGTGTAGTCTATAGCTTACTTAAATATTAAAGGTGAAAGGATTCTCAACATTTCTCTTCATACACAAATAGTGTGATTTATAAACTACATGCCACTAGTATACATTATATTAGCCGATGATTCGGTCCCATGCCAGACCCTTTTCAAGGCACAAAGCACCTCACACACCAACCAAGTGGAACAAACAAAATTTTGTTTATGAAGAGAAATGGTGAGTACCCTCTTTCATTGTCTTTAATATTTCTATCTATTATCTATCTCTATCTATCTCCTATCTATCTATCTAGCTATCTATCTATCCAATCAGGTGGCACTCGGAACATCTTGTGTAAATGAATGTCAAGACCCGCTATGGATAACTATCAACATTTCAGAACTTTAATTTGTTCTTTCATCAGGATATCCTGACAAAAGAACAAATTAAAGTTCTGAAACATTGATATCTATTTACACAAGATGTCCCGAGTGCCACCTGATTGCATAAACTGAATATTTGTCCCTCACATCGGTGAGAGGTAAAAAGGATGCACCAGATGCAGTTATTAATGAAGGTAACACAGGAGTGCCAGTCAGGCAATTTCTTTATCTACCTATCTAATATCTATCTATCTCATATCTGTCTATCAACAAAAGGAGGTAACATTTAAGGAGGATGATCAAGAGGTCATCAGTTTATCCGATCAGATTTTTGATGGAAGCACAAATTTCACTCCTAAAAAAGGTTCTTAGTTTTTCTCCAACTATTTACTTTAACAGATTTGCACGGGAAAATGATCTCCAGCTGTTTGGGAGAAAATTGCTCCTTAAGAAATTCTTTACCAACAATACTGATGCTGGGTTACTGGATAATGAACCCCTGGGGGGCATTGTATGCCTAGATACTGTACAAGATCTGGAAGCATTGGGTATTCTGGAAGAGTTAGCAGAGGGAATGACCCCTACAAATCCTACTTTGACAACAACAATGAATCTTACTAGACTCAAGTGAAATAAAAATCTTCTTTTTTCCCTTAAGATAATATTTCCCCAGCAGTTCATATTTTCAAGGAATTAGTATCCAAGGTCCTGGATGAATTCCTCCACAGACATAGCCAATCACAATATTCTCAGCAGAATATAACTCAGCAAGAGAGAAATGCTCTTGAGGAAATGAAAAAATGGAACCATGTTGTCATGAAACACTTAGACAAGGGTGGCAACATAGTACTATGGCCCAGGGAAGCATATATCATGGAAGTCATGAGACAACTACTGGACACTTCCTGATACCAGCTACTCATGTTCAATCCTACAGACAACTTCCTCCTAGTCTATAATAGATTGATCAATGATGGCTTGAAAAGAGGGATCATAGATGAACAAGAATTTTAAGCTCCTCCAAGTAACAAACCCAAAAGTAACAATGTTTTATATTTTACCTAAAATACACAAAGACACAGTGAATCCTCCTAGAAGGCTAATTGTGGCAGGTATCAGCAGCCTTACTGAACAGGCAAGCCAATTTGTGGATACTCACCTCAGGGAATTTGTTCTGACATCGTATCTCAGAGATACAACCGATGTCCTCCAAAAATTGCATGACATCAAAATGGAGGATCACCATCTGCTAATCTTGGTGCATATTGAATCACTATATAAATCCATTGACCAACAGGATGGTATACAAGCAGTGAAATTCTTCCTGGAGATGAGAGATAAGAGTGAATTTTTGGGATTCCTAATTGATCTACTTCGGTTTATCCTACATAGGATTTACTTCACATTTCAAAACAAGTTCTATTTGCAGACCAGGGGCACAGCGATGGGCGTAGAGCCCCGACCTATGCCAACCTGTATTTAGGTTGGTGGGAAAGAGAGATGGTTTTTGCTGAACATCATGACAAGTATACAAAATATGTTGAACAATGGCTACGCTACGATGATATTTTGATTATATGGATTGGTAGTGAGAATGAATTCCTTGAATTTGTACAAATTCTCAACCGTAACTCTCTCAACTTGAAACTAACTTGGGAGATGAGCAGTGAATGCATCACCATCTTGGATCTTAAAATCTTTAAAAATGATAGTGGGGACATAATAACTGATCTCCATAGGAAAAAGACTGCAACTAACAGTCTCCTGCATAAAGAAAGCTATCACTCTCCTCCCACCATCATGAACTTACCCAAAGGGGAGTTCCTCCATCTTAGACGTAATTGTTTTGATGATGAGACCTTTGAAATACACAGTCAGGAACTGGCACTTCGACTATCCAGAAGAGGCTACAGCAATTGTCTGCTTAAGAAAGCTAAGTTCATGGCTTCAAAATCTACAAGAGAGACTGGTTTTTCCCATAAGAAAGAACCCCGAAGATACCCAAGAGATCAGATTTGTCGCCAATTATTGCAGTTGGTGGCAAGAATTGAAGAAAATCATACAAAACCACTGGCACATTTTGCAATCGGATTCAACTCTACAACAACATCTGGGTACACAGGTATCAATGAGCTGGAGGGCAAGAAACCTTAAAGATCTAGTTCATAGTCATTATGAGTGACTCAAGAAAGAAGAAGTTTAAACTTACTGGTACCTACCCATGTGGTAGTTGTAAGGCCTGCACTTATATACCGAAGACCAACTCAGTAAAAGACAAATATGGGAATCCTATTAAGATATGGAGCTTTCTTAATTGTAAAGCCATCGGAGTAGTCTATTGCTTTCAATGCGATTGCGGACAGAGATATGTCGGGATGACCACAAGAGATTTCAAACTGCTCATTTTAGAGCATATAGGCAATATCCGAAATGCCAGCTCTGACCAGGCCAAAATGAGGAAGATTTCCTCAGTTGCTAGGCATTTTCTGCATAAACACAGTGAAACCCTCAGTCTCTAAAAGCTTTTGGCCTTGAAAGAATCCACATGGGCATTAGAGGAGGTGATTTGAACTTGCTTAGAAAAGAAACTGAATGGATCTTCCGTTTGGGAACTTTGGCTCCCAAAGGACTCAATGAATATAATAGCTATGCTCCTTTCCTAATCTAAATAACTGATATTATCTTCCATGTGTGTTCTGTAGTTTTCCTAATTTAAACGAGGCCCTCCCCCTTCTCCCCCTTTCTCCCCCCCCCTTTTCCCCCCTTTTTTTTGTATTGGAGATCCACTTGAATTAAATGTTATTGGGATAATACTTACCTTCATTTCATTCAGATACAGTCATTCACTTATAAGTAATATTTGTTTCTAGTGCAATATTTAGTGTAATTTTTATAATTATCACTATACCAGTATTTGGACCACTAGAATATACAGTGGGGCAAAAAATTATTTGGACAGCCACCGATTGTGCAAGTTGTTGCAGTTTAAAAGATGAGAGAGGTCTGTAATTTCCATCATAGGTACACTTTAACTGTGAGACTGAATCAGAATAAACAAATTTCAGAAATCACGTATGATTTTTAAACAATTTATTTGTATATTCTTGCGTAAAAAAAATACTTGGACAATCAAAAAGTTAAACTCAATACTTTGCAAAGTAACCTCGGTTGGCAATTACAGAGGTCAAATGTTTCCTGTAGTTCTTGACCAGGTTTGCACACACTGCAGCAGGTATTTTGGCCCACTCTTCAATGCAGATCTTCTCTAGATGTGTCATGTTTGGGGGCTGTCACCGGGCAACACGGACTTTCATCTCCCTACACAGATTTTCTATTGGTTTGAGGTCTGGAGACTGGCTTGGCCAATCCAGGACCTTTAAAATGCTTCTTACGGAGCCACTCCTTTTTATTTATTAAGTTTCTTATATAGCGCAGCATATTCCGTTGTGCTTTACAATTGGAAACATTTATAGAACAAAACAGGGTAATAACAGATAGACAGAGGTAAGAGGGCCCTGCTCGGAAGCTTACAATCTATAGTGAATTAGGCATTGATACACAATGATAGGTGCTATATATTGCAATTTGGTCTGGCCAGAATGCAGAGTTTCTTGGTGGGCTGCATGATCCAGTCACACAGGAATGTCGGACAAATGTCAGGAGTATGTGAAAGAAAGACAATATGTGAGGTTGTGTGGACTGTGAGAGGGGATGTAATAAGACATGAGAGCTATACAGGTTGTGGTCAGTTCTGGAATCTGATAAGCTTGTCTGAAGAGGTGAGTTTTCAGGGAATGCTTGAAGGATTGAAGACTAGAGGTAAGTCTTATTGTGCATGGTAAGGCATAGTAAGTAAGTAAGTAAATTTTATTGAATATGGCAGAAAACCGGCAACCAATGGAGGGACTGACAGAGTGGGGCAGCAGACGATGAACATTTGGCAAGGAAGATGAGCCTCACAGCTGCATTCATAATGGATTGTAATGGCGATAACCTGTTTTTGGGAAGACCAGTAAGGAGACTATTGCAATAGACAATGCGGGAAATAATGAGTGCATGGATTGTAGTTTTTGCAGTGTCTTGTGTGAGATATGGTTGAATTTTGTATATTTTTTTTAGATGTATGTAACATGATTTTGAGACAGATTGAATGTGGGGAACAAAGGACAGTTCAGAGTCAAGGATGACACCAAGGCAGCGAGCTTGTGGGGTGGGGTGGATTGTTGAGTTATCAACAGTGATAAAGAGATCAGATTGGTAACTGTTATTGGCTGGTGAAAATATAATTTAATTCTGTTTTAGAAATATTAATTTTCAGGTGGCGAGATGACATCCAAGATGAAATGGCAGAAATATATTCAGTGACACGGACCAATACAGATGGTGATAAATCTGGAGAGGATAGGTAGATTTGAGTAACATCTGCATACAGATGGTACTGAAATCCAAAAGAGCAGATTAGTTTGCCAAGAAAGGTGGTATAGATTGAGAATAGAAAAGGACCTAAGACAGAGCCTTGCTGTACTCCAACTGATAGAGGTAGTGAAGAGGAGGCAGAATCAGGAAAACAAACAGAAAAAGAGCGATCAGATAGGTAGGAAGAGAACCAAGAAAGAGCTGTGTCCTTAAGACCTAGGGATTGTAATGTGTATGAGATGCGAGTGGTCAGCAGTGTCAAAAGCAGCAGAGAGATCTAGAAGAATTAGGAGTTAGTAATGGCCTTTAGCCTTGGCAATGACGAGATCATTTACTACCTTAGTCAGTGCTGTCTCTGTGGTGCTGGGAACGAAAGCCAGACTGAAGTGAGTCCAATAAGTTGTGGGTGTTAAGAAAGTGTGTGAGGCGGGTGTAGACAAGTCTAACCAGTAGCTTGGAGGGGCATGGGAGCTGGGAGATAGGACGGTAATTTGAGAGAGTGTTAGGGTCAGAATTTTTTTTTTTTAGAATGGGAGTAATCACTGCATGCTTGTACAGTGATGGAAAGATGCCAGTAGAGAGAGAGAGATTACAGATTTTAGTTAGGATTGGGATGAGTACAGGAGACAGAGCTTTACTTATTTGTGAGGGTATAGGATCTAGAGGAAAGGTAATAGAGTAGGAGGATGAGAAGAGTGTAGATACTTCATCTTCATTTTTGGGGTCAAATGAAGAGAATGTGCCAGAGGGTTCAGGTAGAGAATTGAGTAGGTCACTAGCTGAGGAAGAACATACCATTTAATTTTGGATATTATCAATCTTGTCCTTGCAATAGGAAGCAAGATCTTGTGCACAGATAGTAGCAGGTAGCTTGGGTGAGGGAGGGGTAAGAAGCAGTTTAAATGTATTAAAAAGTCACTTGGGGTCCGAGGCTTGAGCTGAGATAAGAGATTGGAAATATGTTTGTTTGGCAGTGTCCAGAGAAGTATGATAAGAGTTGTAGATAGTTTTATATGTGAGGAAGTCACATGGAGTGTGAGACTTTAGTTGTCCGGGTGGTGTCATGCTGGAAGACCCAGCCACGTTGAATCTTCAATGCTCTTACTGAGGGAAGGAGGTTTTTCACCAAAATGTCATGATACATGTCCATATTCATCCTCTCCGTAATATGGATCAGTCGTTCTGTCCCCTTTGCTGAAAAGCATCCCCAAAGCATGATGTTCCCACCCCCATGCTTCACAGTGGGTATGGTGTTTTTAGGATGCCACTCATTATTCTTCTCCCTCCAAACACGGTGTGTGGAGTTTATACCAAAAAGTTCTCTTTTGGTCTCATCTGACCACATGACATTCTCCCAATCCTCCTCTGGATCATCCAGATGATCACGGGCAAACTTTAGACTGGCCTGGACATGTGCTGGCTTAAGCAAGGGGACCTTTCGGGTGCTGCAGCATTTGAATCCATGACGACGTAGTGTGTTACTAATGGTAACCTTTGTGACTGTGGTCCCAGCTCTCTTGAGGTCATTGACCAGGTCCCCCAATTTAGTTTTGGTCAGATCCCTCACCGTTCTCAAGATCATTGATACTCCATGAGGTGAGATCTTGCATGGAGCCCCTGGTTGAGGGAGATTGTCAGTGATCTTGTATTTCTTCCATTTTTTTAATAATTGCACCAACAGTTGATCTCTTCTCACCAAGCTGCTTGCCTATTGTGGAGTAGCTCATCCCAGCCTTGTGCAGGTTTACAATTTTGTCACTGGTGTCCTTAGACAGCTCTCTGGTCTTGGCCATGGTGGAGAGGGTGTAGTCTGACTGTTTGAGGGTGTGGACAGGTGTCTTTTATACAGTTAACCAGTTCAAACAGGTGCCATTAATACAGGTAACGAGTGGAGGATAGATGAGCTTCCTAAAGAAGTAACAAGTCTGTTAAAGCCAGAATTCTTGCTGGTTGGTAGGTGTCCAAATATTTATTTTCCGCAAGAATATACAAATTGTTTAAAAATCATACAATGTGATTTCCAGAATTTTTTGTTCTGATTCTGTCTCTCACCGTTAAATTGTACCTATGATGGAAATTACAGAATTCTCTCATCTTTAAAAATGCAACAACTTGCACAATCGGTGGCTGTCCAAACACTTTTTTTGTCCCACTGTATTTAGGATTTGTCCAAAAGGACCATCTGTTATTATTTGTGTAACTCTGCTATTGCATTTTTCATATGCTCTTACAATCGGATAAGATGTATTTTTTATTCACTTAAAGGTCAGTAGTTATTCAGTATTTTCCACTTAGGAGATTATCTCCTCCTTGCATTTATCTCATTTCACCTTTTCATTACTGTGGTCGATATCACAATACCTGAATATACACACACTATATAGATATAATTCTCTAATACACTCACATCTTTACAACGCCTTTCCAGATTAAGGTTACTGTTTCACTGATGTATATTTCTCAATTAATTTACTAATTTCATATTTTACTGTATTTAATTTTATTCGTATATATATTTATTTTAATTTGAATTATTTCTCTTATTTTTGTATAGACACTACACCCTTTAACACCAGTACAGTTTGTGGTAAGTAATACATATGATTCCTTTTCTTTATAATATTAATATAATGTAAATGTTACTATTTATCATTTCTACTGCCTAATATTTTCTAATATCTGAGAGCATTACTGGGTCTCCCCATTTATAATTATTGCCGCTATCTATTTTACACCCTGTCTATTCCTATACGAGATGAGGACACCTGTTTTACATGAAGTGTCCACTTGATACTAATCAAAACGCTATCCTTCCTACTTGCTCTCCTTCTGCTGACAGGATAATACCTCTGCCTGTCAGATAAAGGGCCTTCCTGACTCACTGTTACAATGAATATATACTGATATATGGAAGGACCCTGAGCCACTTCCCGTGAACAAGCCTCGTCAGTCGAAACGCGCGTCGGATGAATCCTCCGGGTGCCCCGTGGCTGCGCAGTACGGGACACCCCAACACCAGGTTTTTTGTATTTATATACTGACTATTTTCAGTGCTGTCCTTTTAGCATTTATGTGTGTGATGACCGCGCTATTACAGCAATTACTATAAAAGGCGTTCAGGTACTATTTCTTCCTGCTGGCACTGACTTGAATACGTACTCTTATACGTACTATTATAAATCTAACAGACATCCATAGCACCTTGTTGAAATGACTAATTATAATCTTTGTATATCAATCAGATAGATGCATACATGATCAAATATTGTCTGTGCTCCGGAGACTCATGATAATAGACAGTGTATAATCACCTTGTTACATATGTTCAGTCTCTGCTAACGTACTACATTAAGATTGTAATCAACTGCTACTATAAACAACTATTTTTTTCTCAACAAATTACTAATCGAACAGATGCATATATGAGAAATATTTTCTGATGTTTCAAAAAGATACTATGACTATGCATGAATCACCTTGCTATAAAAGTGACTAAACACTGTTTAAACTATGATTCGGTATCTCTGTGCACCTTTATTTCATTTTATACATTGTTACAGTCTTGTGATATAAACTACTATTCTTGAGCAATTGTATCTCAAATATTAAATTTTGGTAAGAACATACATATTATTGTGTAATTCTGTTCTCCTGACCTACTTATGAGATTTTTGTCTATTTATTGTTTTCTGTTCAGGCACTTTCAATTCTATACCCTCCCTGTGATTTCCATACCAGCCTATTTTTCCTCATTATTTTGTCCTATACCTGAAGGCAAGACAAATAACAGCAGACATTAGGGCTTATGAAGGGAATCACAGCTGACTGTTACAAGGGATAAGTGCTCTGTCAGATCTCTCACTTTTTCTCCTCTGCATTCAGCAAGAGAATAAGCAGCAGAGTCTGTCAGCAATCTGTCATTTCCTGATTTTTTGCTTTTCTCTCCTCATCAGTGATACATACTGCTGTAGCATTACCATCCAGACATTATTTTTGTCCTATACCTATAGGCAAGACATATAATAGCAGAGATTAGGGCTTATGAAGGGAATCACAGATGACTGTTGTTTCAAGGGATAAGTGCTCTGTCAGATCTCTCACTTTTTCTCCTCTGCATTCAGTAAGAGAATAAGCAGCAGAGTCTGGAAGTAATCTGTCATTTCCTGACTATTTGCTTCTTTCTCCTTATCAGTGATACATACTGGTGTAATACTACAATTCAGACACGTTTGACCTTTAAGTGTATATAGGTTGTCTGATTCTGCTATCTACTCCTGGCATTTTTTATTACATGTTCAATGTTGTATTGTGTGTTATTAATGTTTTTATATTTTGCCTGTTATAGTCTGTGGTGGTATTTACAGACACTTTGAATATATTGATATTCATTCACGTTCTATGACATAGCATCCCATGTCATTGACATATTGTCTGTTGGTTTAGTCTTGTTAGTCCTTTTTATAAATATTGTACACATTAACAGTTATGTTTTAGATCATTGATACCTCATCTTCTGCATAATCGTGAGTGCACCTACTGTACATAGAGTTCTTTTAGTTTGGTTCCCTCACAACCAAACATCCTTTTTCCTAGATTATTCTTAACTCTAAGTAGCACCACCACTCATCTAGCTTACTGTAGCCATATTGATTTAATAAGTTAGTCCTAATATTATATTATAGAATAATCTCATTATCAACTTGGTCAGTGCTGTGATTTTTCCACATTTCCCTTTTCCCCATTTTTATATATCTGTCTATCTATCTATCTATCTATCTATCATCTATGTATCTCATTATCTATCTATCTATCTAATATCTGTCTATCTAGCTCATATCAATCTATCTATATATATATATATATATATATATATATATATATTTCTATCTATCTCATATCTATCTAATTATCTATCTAATATCTATCTATCTGTCTCTATATATCTATCTATCTCATATCTATCATTCTATCTCACACAGACACACACAGTCAAGAAATGGGTAGGTACTGTACATACATGGGTAGGTACTGTACATACATGGGTAGGTACTGTACATACATGGGTAGGTACTGTACATACATGGGTAGGTACTGTACATACATGGGTAGGTACTGTACATACATGGGTTGGTAGGGCCCCCGGCTGGTGTCTGACTTTAAGAGCTGCTGGCCACGTTGTACATACACACAGCTACTGGTGAGTCATTGTTGGGTTGATGTGTGCATATAATTTGGATATTATACATTCTGTACTGTTCTTCTGCCAATTCCTGAGGGGGTTTAATCTTTTCTTAAGTGTTGGGAGCAGCGGGTGGAAGTCACATCGCTCAGAGCCATCAGACAGGTGAGCAGCTGTCTCTGGTCACAGAGTTCAGCAGAATAACTTCTTGTTTTACTGGTTGTGTTTTATGTTCTTGTTACAATATAATTCTTACTGTGCTGTCCTCCTGTAAGTAATAGTAATTACACACAAAGTAATAGGGAATGGCTGGTTTGTGTTCTGTACATACAGTATGTGTTATATGTTCTTGTTACAGTATAATTCTTACTGTGCTGTCCTCCTGTAAGAAATAGTAATCGCACACAAAGTAATAGGGAATGGCTGGTTTGTGTTCTGTACATACAGTATCTGTTATATGTTCTTGTTACAGTATAATTCTTACTGTGTTATCCTCCTGTAAGTAATAGTAATCGCACACAAAGTAATAGAGAATGGCTGGTTTGTGTTCTGTACATACAGTATCTGTTATATGTTCTTGTTACAGTATAATTCTTACTGTGTTATCCTCCTGTAAGTAATAGTAATCGCACACAAAGTAATAGGGAATGGCTGGTTTGTGTTCTGTACATACAGTATGTGTTATATGTTCTTGTTAAGCTGGCCACATACTAGACCAACTTACATCCAACCAGTCAACTAGTTGATTGGTTGGAATGAAAATCTGGTAACATTTAGGAATAACTGATCAGCAATTTGCTCCTAAATGCCAGAAAACAGATGAAAATGGCGTCAGACAAATTTGTTAAATGTTTGAACTAAACTATTTGTTCAAACAGTTTTGGTCCATTTTCCAGCGTTTGGGAGCAAATTGCTGATTGGTTGGAATGAAAATCTGGTAAGGAATACAATCAACTAGTTGGCTGGTTGGACAGAATCTTTAGATGTGTGGCCAGCTTTACAGTATAATTCTTACTGTGCTGTCCTCCTGTAAGTAATAGTAATCACACATAAAGTAATAGGGAATAGCTGGTTTGTATTCTGTACATACAGTATGTGTTTTATGTTCTTGTTACAGTATAATTCTTACTGGGCTGTCCTCCTGTAAGTAATAGTCAGAGCCGGATTAAGGGGGGGGGGCGTGACAGGGGCGGTTGTCCCTGGGCCCCCACACACAGAGGGGCCCCTACTAGCAGCGGTGCACTGTCTGCGCCCACCACTAGTGTCCCCTCCGCTAATGTATTGTAGACAGCGCAGTGAGTGCGGCCACACTACACAGTGACATACACACAGCCGCCGGCGGCAGCTGTGTGTATGTTACAGCAGCCGATGAGTCACAGACTCTCATTGGCTACTTCGTCAGCTGAGGGAGCCGGCTGGAGCTCACTCATGACCTCCGCCTTCCGGCTCCCCCCCACAGCTGGTGATGATGGGAGAGACGTCATGACACTGACGTCTCTCCCATCTGTGCAACAGAAGAGCCGGGACTCACGTCAGGAGCGGGGATTCAGGTAAGTTTTTTTTTTTTTTTTTTGTGTGTGTGCGTGTGGGGCAGCACTGTCACTGCATAGGGGAACACTACAGGCGTCCCTGTTTAGGGAGGCCACTTCATGGGGGCACTGCATAGGGGGTGTGTGCTACTAGGGGCAATGCATAGGGGGGCTACTACTTGGGGCACTGTATACCAGGGGGACTGCTACTGGGGGCAGAGCATGTGGGACTACTAGTGGGGGCACTGTAAAGGGGGGGGACTACTACTGGGGGCAGAGCATGGGGGGCTACTACTGGGGGCACTGTATTGGGGGTGAATACTACTGGGGGCATTATATAAAGGACACTGCATAGGGGAGATTACTACTGGGGGCAATGTATAGGGGTGGACTACTACTGGGGGCAATGCATAGGGGGGAACTACTACTGAGGGCAATGCATAGGGAGGACTACTACTGAGGTCAATGCATAGGGGGTACAACTACTGGGGGCACTGTATAGGGGGGACCACTACTGTGGGCATTATATAAGGCGCACTGCATAGGGAAGACCAATACTGGGGACACTGCATAAGGGGCGCTACTACAGGGGGCACTGCATAGGGAGGACTACCACAGGGGGCACTGCATAGGGAGGACTACTACAGGGGGCACTGCAATAAGGAGCACTGCATAGGGGGGACCATTACTGGGGACATTGCATAAGGGGCACTTCTACAGTGGGCATTGCAAGAGGGGCATTAAGGTGAATCGAAAGAAGAAAATATCCTAGGGTGATGAGAAACGGTGGTATATAGGGTCCCCCACAAGTTTGTTGCCCAGGGGCCCCCACAGACCTTAATCTGGCCCTGGAAATAGTAATCACACATAAAGTAATAGGGAATGGCTGGTTTGCGTTCTGTACATGCAGTATGTGTTTTATATCCTTGTTACAGTATAATTCTTCTTACTGTGCTGTTCTTACTGTGCTTTCCTCCTGTAAGTAATAGTAATCACACATAAACTGCTCTATTTACTACAATCCGCATATTGAATGCAGATTGTAGTGTGATATTACCGACTGAATTTGCGTTGCGATTTCTGCCAATATCACAGGGATTTACTATAAATTCCTTATAGGGACAGAGCTTGCGATAAAGCTCTGTCCCTGCGAATCTCCTCTGCACACTTGTCACGGTATTTTTTGCGAAAATACCATGATAAGTGCCGATGCATGCGCCGACTGGATGTCGATAAGACCTGCCCCTGTCTAAGCCCCTCCCCCCATGATTGAGACACCCCCCCCCGCAACCCCCCTCCTTTAATCACACTTACCTTTGGTGACCGATGCTCCTGTGATGTCCTCCGTTGTTCCGGTCAGCTGATATCCCATCCTGCACTTGGACCCGGTCAGGTGACAACCGGGCCCCAGCGCAAGATGGCAGATCAACTGACCGGTCCCTGGACTCAGATAAGTTTACTATTTTTAAAGAATTCTTTTTAGCAGAGAGCAGCATGCGGTCTGTTTAGACCTCACAGCTGATCACTGGGGTCGGCTCCAGGCTCTGCTCTCCCTGTTAGAGTGGAGCAGGAGTCCGATAACCAGGGGATACCCTGGATAACGCCATCTCCAGGTGGCGTTATTATCACAGGGCTTTCCACGGTATTTTTTCACATTTTATGTTTAGTAACTTTGGCCAAATCACATTTCCCATTACAATTATGGGTAATGCGATCTGCTTACTAAAAATAAGTGATAATTAGGGCTTGTAATAGAATTTTACGAATTCTACTCCAATTGCCCTGTAGTAAATTAAGGTGATACTAAAATAATAAACAATTATAATCTCACAAAGTAATAGGGAATGGCTGGTTTGCGTTCTGTATATACAGTATGTGTTATATGTTCTTGTTACAGTATAATTCTTACTGTGTTATCCTCCTGTAAGTAATAGTAATTACACACAAAGTAATAGGGAATAGCTGGTTTGTGTTCTGTACATACAGTATGTGTTTTATGTTCTTGTTACAGTATAATTCTTACTGTGTTATCCTCCTGTAAGTAATAGTAATCGCACACAAAGTAATAGGGAATGGCTGGTTTGTGATCTGTACATACAGTATGTGTTTGGATAATGACACCTAGAAGATGTTTCTACAAATGAGACAATGATTGGGAAGTAAACTCCTAATAACTTATAAACCGTATCTCTGGGTTCTGTAATCATAGCGTATAATGTGACCCTCCAACCACATCTGTCCTTTCCTCGGCTTCTCTCCTGGGCTAGTGACTGAGGGGAGACACCCAAAATATGCAGAGATGCCAGTAATGTCCCTGTAATCCAGTATTGTACTGATTATAAGGTCTATATACTGTATACACCGAGAACTTAAACAAGGACCATATGAAGACTGCTCATCTCTCCCCTTATGTCATTCTGTGTAATCAAACACCTGGAAATCTATTTACTATGCAGCGCTTTTCACTGTCACTGGCAGTTTTCAAACACTGGATTTAAAGAGACAATAGTATTAAATACATAATCAGACATGTTCTTCATTTAAAAATGATTGGCCCTTTCAATCCAGTTGCCAAAATTTGCAAAGGACCACAAAGTAAATTTACCCCAAGGTCCTGAATCTAGAAGTGCGAGATGGAGCATTAATGAGACATTTATATCATTCTTTGATTAGTCTTGTAAACCCTGAAAATGCCACCGATTGTACAGTGTGATTAAACAACCACCTCGCGCCTCCTATAACTCTATGGGGTAAATTTACTAAGATTCGAGCTTGGTCGAGTTTTTTAGTTTTTAAACTCACTTATCTTCACCAAAACTCGGGTGAGTTTTCCTTTATCAATCTCGCAAATTTACTAAGAAGTGAGTTTAGCTGAAAGTGAGTTTTTTCCCCAAAATTGCGAGTTTAGAGGAGATTACTTACTCGTGATTGCAGTGTTTTCCCTCTGCAAAACTCACCCGAGCCAGCAGCCTCCACATATCAATGAAATATGTGAAGGTTGCTTGTGTATTGAACTTGTAAAAAAAATGTTAAATGAAAAATGACATAGGGCCCCCCCCCCCCCCAAAAAAAAAAAAGCCTAACCAACCCCAGACATGTCAGCCAATCCTTGTCCCTAAAATTATGGGGAACAGAATGAGTAAGGTTCCACTGCAATTTAGGAACCAGCACCAAGCTGCAGGGCCAGTTCTGGTTTTAAATATAGGGGTAAAACATTGCGTAGGGTACCCCTATATTTAAAACCAGCACCGGACCAAACCGACCAGGGTGTAATGCCACAGCCTGGAGACACTTTCACCGGGGCTAAAGCATTACAACCCCAAGCTGGTCAGACCAAGCCGGGGATCTCAGGGGAGGTGGGCCCCCCCCCCCCTCTCCCAAAACCCCAGGCTTGTTCTGAAACCCGGGGCTCTTCCCCGCACCCCTGGAGCATTGGATATGGTGTTAATAAATGGTTAAATAGTAATAAACTATTGTATTTTACAGTGGCACTACAGGTGCCAGCATGCCTGCCCTTTGGCACTTGTGGAACTACAAGTGCCAGCAGACGGGCGGTACCCATACCACCACTGTAAAATAAATAGTTAAATAATGACAGGACACACACTGTGACAAGTAAGTTTATTACATACACCTACCCACTCACACATACTTACCTGCTGCCAGATGATCTGTCCACTTGTCTGAGTAGAATCCCATCTGGAGTTCCTGCAATAAAGTTCCTATACCTCCTCCATCGCGCTGGTCTCCATAGCATCCCTTAGACCGTACAAAGGGCTCATTCACACTGATCTGCAGAAATAAGTTCGTGAAAGGGCAATAAATTTAAGGCAATGATGTCATCATCACCTCTACATTCTAATGTGTTAAGACGGCATTTCCGGAAAATATTGTATAATTTATCTAAAAACGGACTTCGAGGGGCTTGCAGGCTGGGTCCATATTTGCAGAATAGATTTTTTTTGCCACCGCAGAAATTGCTAGAAGTATTTTTCGGCTTCCTGATGTATAACCCCTTTCCTCGGAAATTATGCCAAATATGGCCCATTCTGCATTGACAGTAAAATCCTTTTCCACATATAACTTTATAAATCTTTCTACTCTTCTCCAAAACCTCCTGATGCTCACACATTCCCAGAGACAATGGACCTATTTCAGACCCACTCGCAAGCGGGTCAATGTTTAGGCCATGCGCACGCACAGCGGCTGCACTGCGCGTGCGCAAGCCCCGGAACGAGAGAGAAATTGTAGGCGGGGCGGGGGGTGGCTACACAAACAGAGGCGTTCCCGACGGAACGCCTGCCATTTTGTAGGCAGCCGCACTGACATCAGCAGTGATGTCAGTGGGGAGCTTCCTGCTCGATCAGAGCAGGAAGCTCCCTGGGGCTTGCGGTTGCCGAGACCCAACCTTAGGGTCTCGTCTCAAGCCCTGATGGTCACGATGGTCTTGACCATCGCGACCATCAACCTGGTCAGTCGCTAAAGCTGTAGGTGGTAACCCACAGGTTAGCTAGGGACCAGGAGGCCGCACTTCAAAAGAGAAGCGGCCGACCACATTCAGAATGAGCGCTCCCATTAGTGCCTCTGAATGAGGGCCAATGTGCTAAGTCAGCTCCCAACCTGCATTTTATACAGCTGCATGAATTTGATATTCCCATCTCCCTACGTCTCAGTGGGGTTAAATATGCTCTATGGTAGATTTTAAGGAACATCTCCGAATATGTCGGTATCTGTAATAGTTTGGACACCTTATTAAGTGCATTATATAAGACTTCTACCGACATAGCTGGAAACCTCTCCTTCCATCTGCCAATACCTGTTGGTCTCTACTATGTCTCTTACAAATGAGTAATACCATGTTATGGCCTTTCGTTCTGGACCCTTCTGTAGTAGGAGTTTATCCAACCTATTATTCCAATCTCCCTCTCCCAACGTTTGGATTACACTCCATGCGTAATGTTGTGCTTGTGTAAATGGGAGGTTCTGAGCGATAATTCCTTGGAATTCATCTCTTATATGCCTGTAAGTTTTTATTTTTTTGTTTTATTTTTTTTTTTTCATTCTGCGTGTCTATCAATTGTCCCACCCTCACCAAACCCTCCCTTTTCCACATATTAAAAGGATATAACGCTTTCCCCTCTTGGAAATTTAAATTCCCTATGAGTGGCAAATGTATAGATATATTAGATTGAAGATACAATCTATTGCGTAACACCTGCCTTGCTTTCCTAGCAGACAGTAATAATGGATTATTACGTGCTTTCGGATCTATCTCATCCTCTTTAACATGTAGAAACGCTACCAGTCCCATATGTGGGGTAAGTAAAGCTTCCAATGAAGTATGAGCATATCTATCTTTATCCAGGAGACAATCTTTGATATAACGTAATTGTGCTGAGAAACTATACCACTCTAAGGCCCTCATTCAGAGCCGGATGCTCTGACAGAGCGCTCTCTCTGAATCGGGGCCGTCCTTCTTGATTTTTAGAGCAGCCTCCTGGCCAATCGTATAGCTGTGGGTGACCACCCACAGCTATAGCGAGCAGCCAGGAAGATGGTCGCGATGGTCAAGACCATCATGACCATCGGGTTTGCGATGAGACCCTAGTCATAGGGTCTCATTGCCTCAAGCCCTGGAGCACTTTCGGCTCAAACAGAGCCGAAAGCACTCCCACTGGCATCACTTGTGATGTCAGTGGGGCCGGCTCCAGACGATAGGCATTCCCATGGGAGTGCCTCAATCTGGGCAGCCACGCCCCCGGCATGCCCACCAAAGGGGGCCTGCTGTCACTGAACATCGACAGCACGCCCCCTTTGGTAGGAGACCCGGAGCAACGATTTGCCCATCGCACTGGGCCATCATCGACCCGCTTACGAGCGATTAGCGCTCGCGAGCGGGTCTGAATGACCCCCCTAAGTTTGGTAAGTGCTTTCCTCCTCTATTTACAGGTTGTTGTAGCTTGGATATACTAATCCTTGCTTTTTTCCCTTCCCAGATGAATCTTCCAAATAGACTATTTATCTTGTCCATGTCACTTTTTAATAACACCGGTAATGACTGTATTGGATACAATAGACGAGGGAAAGAAACCATTTTGATAAGATTGATACACCCCAACAGGGAAAGAGGGAGATTTTTCCATCCTCTCATTTCTTTGTCACATGCCATAATAGCTGGTTTTATATTTATATTATATAGGGAATTTAAATATTTCGGAAGTTTTACCCCTAAGTATGTGATAGAGTTCGAAGACCATCTTATCGGTAAGTCTCTCACCCATGCTGGTTTTCCACAGCCTAGTTTCAGACACACAGCTACTGATTTCTCTAAGTTTATTGTGAAACCAGATACCTTACCGAATTCCAGTAATTTCTGCATTAGTGGTTTCAGAGAATCTCTTGGATTAGTTATATACAGCAATAGGTCATCTGCAAAGCGGTCATTTTCACCTCCTTAAATTCAGTGGCAATGCCCCTCAAGGACTGACCAGTTCTGTAAGTATCTTAGCATAGGATCTAGTACTAGATTAAACAATAGGGGGGAGAGTGGACAACCCTGGCGTGATCCTCTACTCATAAATACCTTTTTACTCCTATTACCATTTATAAGCAGGGATGTATATGGTGATTCATACAAGAAGTGTATAAAATTTATGAATTGCTCCCCAAATTCTCTAATCTTCAACACTTCGTACAAGAATGACAATGCTCAAATGCCTTCTTTGCGTCTAGGCTCAATAAAATGCCGGGCTCGAAACCCCCCTTTTGTGCCTGTGCTATAGCCGCAATGCCTGTACTTATTCCTTTCGCCGCGTGTCTTCCCGAGACAAATCCCAACTGGTGGTCAGTCAATATCTCAGTACACATTGCTTGTAGTCTACTTGCCATAATTTTGGCCATGAGCTTACAATCTAAATTCAACAGTGATATTGGTCGATAGGATGCTTACAACTGAGGGTCTTTTCTAGTTATCAATATCAGTGTTGCAAGTGCTGCATTAAATGTTGGATATTTGGGATTATTTTTATGTATATACTGAAAAAGGTCCACTAAGGTGGGAGTCATTTCCTGCTGGAGTAACTTAAAATACTCTGATGATAGACCATCTGGTCCAGGAGTTTTAAAGAGGATAATTCACGCTGAATTTCCTCCTGAGTAATCTCTGTATTAAGCAGTTCTTTTTGTATCTGAGATAATTTCGGTAATATTGCTTTCTCTGTTTCCCGGATGGAGTGGGTAGAGGCAATCATCCAGAAGGAAAAAAGCTCCAGAAAGTTTTTTGAAATATGGGGGGGATATATTCAAACCCTATCTACACCTATACAGACCAGAATTAGGGAATGTTTTTCCTTAATTAGATGGAAGGAGAGAGAACGGAAGGACAATAGCTAATAGAGAAGAAGAGAGATTGAAACATCTCAGTGGCTGACCTAATAACAAGAAACCAGGGAAATCATGTACAAATTGTGACTATAGGGACATTTCTGGGGTCCTTATGTAGATTTTTTTGATAATGCTATATAATGTAACCCCTGTATATTAGATTACGTAATTTACTTCTTTCAATATGTCTATTGCAAAGCTCTAAGTATAAAGTATAGGATTCATCTTATGACAATAACAAGTCAATTGCTACGACTTAAACCGGACCTTGGGCTCCTTTATATACTTCTATTTACACAATAGTAAATTACTATAACAGATATTGCTTAAAAGAGAATTTTGTAATATTGCCTCTGTTTGATGGATTGTAACAGTCAATTGTGATCATTTCCTGATGATTGTGTTTTTGTTTTGTATTAATTGGGAAATATGAATAAAAATATGTTTAAAAAAAATACGGCATTTCCTATTATACCACATGGTGTAACCCATAACTAATGCATCAACAAAAGGGATGTGGTCATAGTGTCAGCATTTATAATGTCAACACCACAATCCCAACAGTTATTATGTTGACAGTGATAAAATGTCAACACGGAACATGTGGACACCTGCAGAATGTTGAGATATTTAAAATGCCGACATGTGAGATGCCGACATTCTGCATGGCAGTAGCGGGTTAGGCTACGGGAGGATTAGGATTAGCAATAATACCAGGAGCCGCGCAGGATCCAACTGAAATCATCAGGACACCGATGCTGGACCCAGAGGACATCGCTGGAGCCATCGGAACAGGTCAGTCACCTCTAGACCACCAGGGACATCTTGTTGACAGTTTAATCATGGCAACATTTCATCGTTGTCAACATGGTGAATGGCAACTTGGTCAATATCGACATGCTGTAGGTCAACATAACCATGTCGATATAATATACCACTTCCCATCAACCAGTGATACCTGTACAGAAGATGCAATAATAAGAGCATGTTCATATCTCCTCACTAAAAGGCATTTTCCAGCCCATGAGTGTGACTGAGCGCTGAGGCCTGTGTGGTCCTGGCAGTGACTTGTATTCTATCCATGTGACTGAGAAAAGCAGTATAAGCCCCATATTAGATATCACAGAGGAGGACAGGTGATGAGAGAGCACTTGGAGGCTTCAGGTCCCCAGTGATTGGACAACATGTCGGCAGGTCAGTGGTTACACAGGATAAATGCAGAGAGTAACATGTTACACAGAATACTGTATATGTGATATCCTGCCAGTAGGTGCATGTACAGCATGGTCACAGTATCTATTGTTGTTATATACGTGTATTTGCTGTATATAGCACCAGCTTCCGCCATCTGTGTATAATGTGCATACAATGTGGATTATATGTTAATGTCTGAATGTTCTGTACATAAGTATTACATGTGTTTATTTCTCCTCCTCCTCCCTCAGATTGTGACATCACCCCGGGATTTTCTCTGGAAGTCGCCACTGTAGCGCTAGACAAAGGTAAGCAGGAGAACGCAGTGACATCACAGCTGAGCATACGTTACTATTATGCTGCAGGCACTCCGGTGTTCTGTGGTTAGTCGGGTTCTGGCCACTTGATTAGCTTCATCCCAAATTACCACTATTGTTAAAGAGGATTTCCACCTACAGTGTGTTCTACTAGTTACCCCCCCCCCCCCCCCCCCCCCAACTGATAATACAATTACCAAACACTATTTTATTTTTTTATATTCTATAATGGGTGAAAAAAAGTTTGAATTGATCAGAGTCCCTGCAGCACCGAGACGTAAGGGACAGGTCCACTTTTGGAAAGGTCCTGCTTATCTCACCCACCACCCACAAACAGGAATTACTAGGGGGGGGGGGTTCTCATTACCTGACATACAGTGCTGTAATGAGGATAGTGATAAATACAATCCTAGTGTCCTCTATGGACTTAAAATGAAATGTATCTAATATTCCCTGTAGCTAAAGAGAGTCCCTATTCTCAGAGACTTTACATGCTGTCCACTGTGTACACCAGGCCCCTGACCCCACATCTGCTGTCTAACATCATGGTGTAAACAGATTCTGATTCTCCAGCTGTTTAGACAGCAAAATTGATTTTCTGCTTTTTGCCTTTTTTCCGGTTTCACTGGAATTAATGTGTTTTATAATTTACTACTTCTTGGGGTGGCACTCTTATAAGTCACATAGGGGCAGATGTATTAAGCTCTGGAAAGTAATAAATTGGAGAGTAAAAAACTACCAACCAATCAGCTCCTAACTGTCAATTTTCAAACTCAGCCTGTAACATGACAGTTAGGAGCTGAGTGGCCGGTAGTTTATAATAGAGATGTGTTCTGACCCCCGTGTTTTGGTTTAGGATCTGTATCTCCTTGTTTTTTGGCTTTGGATCTGGTTTTGGATCTTTTTCCTTGGTGTTTTGGTTTTTGATTTGGATTTTTTTCCAAAAATCATAAAAACAGCTAAAACCACATCATTTGGGCCTGTTTTTGTTCCTACAGTATTATTAACCTTAATAACAATGATTTTCAGACATTTCTAGGCATGTTTAACCACCTCACAGCTCCCAATATTGATTTCACTATTTATCACCAATACAGGCCAAAGGCTGCAGCGAGCTGGCTGGCTAAAGTAAGCGACAGAGCAGCGGCACAAATGCACGGCAGTTTTAAAAAATATCAGACATCTATGAAACATTGCCACACAGCAATGGCAGACAGGATGGCAGTTTAATAAACTATAATAATGTCAGTCGGCAATGCCCCAAATTGTGCCAAATGTAAAGGAAAGAGGTGCAAGATGAAATTGTCCCTCCCACACACTCTTATGTGGGATATTAAAAAGGACATGCACAGTTTAACAAACCAAGTACTTTAGCCACTAGGACTGACACTTTTGTGGCTGAACTCCTTGGTTTGTTTGGGCCCCACAAAACATTTTTTGGAAGGACTACCTTCAATTAGTGGTGAGAATTGCATGTGCTGGTCCAAACTGCTGGTAGCTGATACTGGAATGCTTGTTATTAAATTACAAATTAGAATTTTGCTAAACAAATTGCATGAACTTGCTGCAAATGACGTAACAGGGAGGAGATGCCTAGATGGTTAATGTCCCTTCCTCTGCTAACTTTGGCTTTACAAATAGAACAGATACCTTCACAACTGTTGTCAGAATTTAGATTAAAATAATTCCACACCCAAGACGTGTCTTTTCTGGCTTTCTTTTTATCATGAGCAAGAACTGCTGCCACTGGTGGCTGATTTAAACAAACCACATCCTTATCATCAACATCCACATTAGCATCAGATAGGACACAAATTTCCCCCTCATCCTCCTTTTGCACTTCCTTCACACTATCATCCTCATTTTTTATTAGTCACCATCTAATACTAGCACAGCCGTCATGGCGTCACTGATCTGCTGTGAAACTGGGTGACAGCTGTTATACATACTTCCTCTATCAAAGGACTGTTTAATAGTCAATTGTTTTTAAAATTACTACTAGTCGTACTCTTCTTGGTCCCTTTCTGGGATGAAGATCCACCCCCAGCAGCAGCAAAATGTGTAGCACTCAAGGACCCTTTTGAGGAATCACGGGTAGGAGAGGAGTTAGTCATGTTTATGAAATTGGATGCAGGACTAATTCCGATAACGAATGACAATGTTGATGATGATGCAGGTGTTGGTGGTGGAGAAGCAAGCGCTTGGATCCAGATAAAAGGGAGCAGCTAGGTGACACTGAACTGATTGTTGTTCAGTTTTTTGTCCCCAAAGTTTTAGAATTTAATGAATGCGCTGCAAGTGACTTAACAGGGAGGAGGTTCCTAGATGGTTAAGGTCCTTAATTCTACTCACTGGCAATGGTTACAAATAGCTTGGCAAGGTTGTTTGGATTTGGGTGGAAATAATTCCACACAATGGAAGTGGATTTTTTGGTCCTTTGCTCAGGCATGGCAACAATGGGATTTTTCCCACCATGGGCAACAACTGTTGCATGATTTACAGTTTTTGCACAAACATCCTCGCCATCAACATCCTCCTCATCATCAACATCTTCATAATCCTTGTTGTTATTAAAAACTACATAAATATCCTCCTCATCATCCTCGTGCAACTCCACAGAAGCATCCTCTATTTTCACATCAGCATGTTGACTTGTGCTTCTCATCCCCACATTTGCAGAGGGCACACAAATGGTGGAAGGAGGATCCTCTTCAAGTACAGTATTAGAAAGGTCAGGCTCACACATGGCAACCGCGGACACACTTGGACTCTCCTCTGGGATTTGTGATTTTTCGGAGCACACAGTTGGTTCCGGTGTCTTACTCGTCTTAACAATTTAAATTTTTTTGTACCTCTCCTAGAAGCAGAGGGGCTTAAATCATCATTAGAGCCACCAGTCATAAATAATAAAGGCCAAGGATGTATCCTTTCCTTTCCACTTTGTGTAGTGAATCGCAGATTGCCAATTTTTTATTTCTCTAAAGCTGACTTGGCTTTAGATGTTATTTTCTTTAACAGGGTAAAAGTTGATTTTTTTTTTTAAGCCTGACTTTTTGGCCCGAATTAAGCCCTGGTACATCGGCCTTCATAGATGACGTTGGCGGCCTTGCATCATCATCATGACTGCTGGCAGCAGCTACAAAACTGGTATGTGGATCCTGCTCTCCTGTCATGTGACTGTCCTCCATACTCACTGCGGTCTCACAGCAGTATCACCAAGCAATTACAGCACAGCTAATGCACACAACCAACCACACACAAAACATTGTTTTTATTTTCACACTGGTGGTGAAGAAGAGCACCCCTGATGACAGAGCACCCCCTGGACAACACAGCAGAACAGCCAGCCCCTATGGACTACAGCCAGCCAGCCCCTATAGACAGGACAATAGCCAGCCAGCCCCTATGGATAACAGTCATCCCCTATGGAGTACAGCCAGCCAGCCCCTATGGACAGGATAACAGCCAGCCAGCCCCTATGGATAACAGCCATTCAGCCCTTATGGACTACAGCCAGCCAGCCCCTATGGACAGGACAACAGCCAGTAATATCCAGCCAGCCCCTATGGACAGGACAACAGCCAGTAATAGCCAACCAGCCCCTATGGACAGGACAACAGCCAGTAATAGCCAGCCAGCCAGCCCCTATGGATAACAACCAGCCAGCCCCTATGGACAGGACAACAGCCAGTAATAGCCAGCCAGCCCCTATGGACAGGACAACCTCAATTATGCAGCACAGCCTAGTAGTAGTCACAATGCACAGCACAGCTACCAGCTCCCTCCCTCTTCACTCTCCACAGCCGGAATTAAAAATGGCGGTGATCACGTGACCTTTATTGAATCGAAAACCCACGAGAATCCGACAGCGGGATTATGACATTTTGCCTCGTTTTCAGATCCGAGTCAGGTGGGAAAACCCGAGCCGACTCGGATCCCCTAAGTTTTGGTGGGTTCGGATCTCTAAGATCTGAACCCTCTCATCTCTAGTTTATAACTCTCCAATTTATCACTTTCCAGAGCTTACTACATCTGCCCCTTTTTATTTAAAATAGAACTTTTATTTATTGAAGTTTAAAATGTTATGCGCTTTAGTATTAAACATAAGTAATTGACATTAATGTCCCAATTAATGGAGAAAAGGAACAATAGATGTAGAACATGAAAATAACAAGGATTCTATAGATGTGTGGTAAAGTCCGCTGATGTCTCCTGGATGGACAGAGAACTGACCCTTATTTCAGGAAGTGATACAAAGGTCTATGGGACCTATTTATGAAGTTTTAGGAAAGTAGAAAAAAACTGCAGTTTCTGAATAATTTTATGAATTTTTGCTATGTACTAAGAATTCTAATAAGTGCTGCAGACCTAAGTCCCTATTATTCTCAATGTAAACTTGTGGACTATGGTCTGATCCCTATGCATCAAATTCCAAAAAAACAAAGCTGTTTAGAATCTGTCCCTGTTAGTTTACACCATCTTCAGATGGTATAAAACGTTTTAGGCCTATGGAGGAGTTCTTGCTGGAGTGAGACTTCCCAATCCCTCTCCTGCAGCCTCCGGCCAGTCTCAGGGACTGACATTGTGCGCGCGTGTGCAGTGTCAGCTTCCCCTGGAAAAGTGTTTCATAAATGTGGAAGACTCCTCCAAAATGCCAGGGAAGTAACTTGCAGGGACAGCGGTTATTGCTTCCGCTGTCCCTGCGGCTTCAGTTTAGCATATTCCGGGGACATTTTCATTCAAAATTAAAATATGCACCTCAATACAGATTGTTAATAATCACGGCAGTGCCACAATCATTTATACATAAGCCCCTGTGATTCCATTACATATTGTTCCATCAAAAGGCTAAGATTTAACAGTGGGTGGATATATTTTTAGAAAAGATCGTATGAGTATAAAGAGCTGAAATAAACGCCTTTGTTGCATAAGTCACAATCTACACTTGGAGCTCTTGGTATGTGATATAAAGCTCTATTGCAATGATGAGGTCTGGGATGTGGCTGAGATCCTGGCTGTCAGATGCCAGCGCTCAGAATCCCTTCGCCAGCATCCCGATCGCTGTCATCCTGATGGTAAGTAGTGAGATTAGGGGTAGGGTTAGGATTCTTTCCTGTAGGTGTCGGTATCCTAACCCTGTTGGGCTGTGGGCATCAGCATTCTGATCGCCGGGATACTGAGTGCAGGCATTCTGTACCTATGGAGATAAAGCAAAGAAATCACAAATGACAAAATGGAAACAGATCAAAAATCACATCAAGCACATCAATCACTTAAATTACATCAAGCACATAAAGCACATCAATCAATCACATCAAGCACATCAGTCACATCAATCACATCAAGCACATAAAGCACACACAGCACATAAAGCACACACAGCACATAAAGCACATCAATCACATACAGCACATCAATCACATACAGCACACACAGCACATAAAGCACATCAATCACATAAAGCACATCAATCACATACAGCACACACAGCACATAAAGCACATACAGCACACACAGCACATCAATCACATAAAGCACATCAATCACATACAGCACACACAGCACATAAAGCACATCAATCACATACAGCACATCAATCACATACAGCACACACAGCACATCAATCACATACAGCACACACAGCACATCAATCATACAGCACACACAGCACATCAATCACATACAGCACATAAAGCACATCAATCACACACAGCACACACAGCACATAAAGCACATCAATCACATACAGCACATCAATCACATACAGCACATAAAGCACACCAATCACATAAAGCACATACAGCACACACAGCACATAAAGCACATCAATCACATACAGCACACACAGCACATCAATCACATCAATCACATAAAGCACATCAATCACATAAAGCACATCAATCACATAAAGCACATCAATCACATAAAGCACATCAGTCACATCAGTCACATAAAGCACATCAATCACATAAAGCACATACAGCACATCAATCACATAAAGCACATCAATCACATAAAGCACATCAATCACATAAAGCACACACAGCACATAAAGCACAGCAATCACATAAAGCACATACAGCACATAAAGCACAGCAATCACAATCACATAAAGCACATCAATCACATACACAGCACATAAAGCACAGCAATCACATACAGCACATAAAGCACATCAATAACATCAATCACATACAGCACATAAAGCACATCAATCACATACAGCACATCAATCACATACAGCACATAAAGCACACCAATCACATAAAGCACATACAGCACACACAGCACATAAAGCACATCAATCACATACAGCACACACAGCACATCAATCACATACAGCACATAAAGCACATCAATCACATAAAGCACATCAATCACATAAAGCACATCAATCACATAAAGCACATCAATCACATACAGCACATAAAGCACATCAATCAAGCACATCAGTCACATCAGTCACATAAAGCACATCAATCACATAAAGCACATACAGCACATCAATCACATAAAGCACATCAATCACATAAAGCACATCAATCACATAAAGCACACACAGCACATAAAGCACAGCAATCACATAAAGCACATACAGCACATAAAGCACAGCAATCACAATCACATAAAGCACATCAATCACATACACAGCACATAAAGCACAGCAATCACATACAGCACATAAAGCACATCAATAACATCAATCACATACAGCACATAAAGCACAGCAATCACATAAAGCACACACAGCACATAAAGCACATAAAGCACATCAAACACATACAGCACACACAGCACATCAATCACATACAGCACATCAATCACATAAAGCACATCAATCACATCAAGCACGTACATCACAAAGCACATCAATCACATAAAGCACATCAATCATATAAAGCACATCAATCATATAAAGCACATCAATCACATAAAGCACATCAATCACATACAGCACACACAGCACATAAAGCACATCAATCACATACAGCACATCAATCACATACAGCACGCACAGCACATCAATCACATACAGCACGCACAGCACATCAATCACATACAGCACATCAATCATACAGCACACACAGCACATCAATCACATACAGCACATAAAGCACATCAATCACACACAGCACACACAGCACATAAAGCACATCAATCACATACAGCACATCAATCACATACAGCACATAAAGCACACCAATCACATAAAGCACATACAGCACACACAGCACATAAAGCACATCAATCACATACAGCACACACAGCACATCAATCACATACAGCACATAAAGCACATCAATCACATAAAGCACATCAATCACATAAAGCACATCAATCACATAAAGCACATCAATCACATAAAGCACATCAATCACATAAAGCACATCAATCACATAAAGCACATCAATCACATAAAGCACATCAATCACATAAAGCACATCAATCACATAAAGCACATCAATCACATAAAGCACATCAATCACATAAAGCACATCAATCACATAAAGCACATCAATCACATCAATCAAGCACATCAGTCACATCAATCAAGCACATCAGTCACATCAGTCACATAAAGCACATCAATCACATAAAGCACATACAGCACATCAATCACATAAAGCACATCAATCACATAAAGCACATCAATCACATAAAGCACATCAATCACATAAAGCACACACAGCACATAAAGCACAGCAATCACATAAAGCACATACAGCACATAAAGCACAGCAATCACAATCACATAAAGCACATCAATCACATACACAGCACATAAAGCACAGCAATCACATACAGCACATAAAGCACAGCAATCACATAAAGCACACACAGCACATCAATCACATACAGCACACACAGCACATCAATCACATACAGCACATCAATCACATACAGCACATCAATCACATAAAGCACATCAATCACATAAAGCACATCAATCACATAAAGCACATCAATCACATAAAGCACATCAATCACATCAATCAAGCACATCAGTCACATCAATCAAGCACATCAGTCACATCAGTCACATAAAGCACATCAATCACATAAAGCACATACAGCACATCAATCACATAAAGCACATCAATCACATAAAGCACATCAATCACATACACAGCACATAAAGCACAGCAATCACATACAGCACATAAAGCACAGCAATCACATAAAGCACACACAGCACATCAATCACATACAGCACACACAGCACATCAATCACATACAGCACATCAATCACATACAGCACATCAATCACATAAAGCACATACAGCACATCAAGCACATCAATCACATACAGCACATCAAGCACATACAGCACATCAAGCACATACAGCACATCAATCACATACAGCACATCAATCACATACAGCACATCAATCACATAAAGCACATCAATCACATAAAGCACATCAATCACATCAGTCACATCAGTCACATAAAGCACACACAGCACATAAAGCACATCAATCACATAAAGCACATCAGTCACATCAATCACATACAGCACATCAATCACATAAAGCACATCAATCACATACAGCACATAAAGCACATCAATCAAGCACATCAATCACATCAATCACATCAAGCACATTAGTCACATCAGTCACATAAAGCACAGCAATCACATAAAGCACATCAATCACATACAGCACATAAAGCACATCAATCACTTACAGCACGCACAGCACATAAAGCACATCAATCACATACAGCACACACAGCACATAAAGCACATCAATCACATACAGCACGCACAGCACATAAAGCACATCAATCACATACAGCACACACAGCACATAAAGCACATCAATCACATACAGCACGCACAGCACATAAAGCACATCAATCACATACAGCACATCAATCACAAAGCACATCAGTCACATCAATCACATACAGCACATCAATCACATAAAGCACATCAATCACATACAGCACACACAGCACATCAATCACTTACAGCACGCACAGCACATACAGCACGCACAGCACATACAGCACATCAATCACATACAGCACATCAATCACATACAGCACATCAATCACATACAGCACATCAATCACATACAGCACATCAATCACATACAGCACATCAATCACATACAGCACATCAATCACATACAGCACATCAATCACATACAGCACATCAATCACATACAGCACATCAATCACATACAGCACATCAATCACATACAGCACATCAATCACATACAGCACATCAATCACATACAGCACATCAATCACATACAGCACATCAATCACATACAGCACATCAATCACATACAGCACATCAATCACATACAGCACATCAATCACATAAAGCACATCAATCACATAAAGCACATCAATCACATACAGCACATCAATCACATACAGCACATCAATCACATACAGCACATCAATCACATACAGCACATCAATCACATACAGCACATCAATCACATACAGCACATCAATCACATACAGCACATCAATCACATACAGCACATCAATCACATACAGCACATCAATCACATACAGCACATCAATCACATACAGCACATCAATCACATACAGCACATCAATCACATACAGCACATCAATCACATACAGCACACACAGCACATCAATCACATACAGCACACACAGCACATCAATCACATACAGCACATAAAGCACATCAATCACATACAGCACACACAGCACATAAAGCACACAATCAAGCACATCAAGCACACAATCAAGCACATCAATCACATCAAGCACATTAGTCACATCAGTCACATAAAGCACAGCAATCACTTAAAGCACACACAGCACATAAAGCACATCAAGCACATCAGTCACATAAAGCACACACAGCACATCAAGCACATCAATCACATGCAGCACATCAATCACATCAAGCACATGCAGCACATCAAGCACATGCAGCACATCAAGCACATGCAGCACATCAAGCACATGCAGCACATCAAGCACATGCAGCACATCAAGCACATGCAGCACATCAAGCACATGCAGCACATCAAGCACATGCAGCACATCAAGCACATCAATCACATACAGCAAACACAGCACATAAAGTATATGCAGCAAGTGAGGGATAGGAAGTAAAATACCCTTAAAAATACCTAATGTGAACAAAACTCAAAGTGCAAGTGAAGACTATTTATTATTTATTTATTACCAGTTATTTATATTGTGCACACATATTCCGCAGCGCTTTACATAGAATATTCGGCCATTCACATCTGTCCCTGCCCCAGTGGAGCTTACAATCTATATTCCCTACCACATGCGCACACACACACACTATGGGTAATTTTGTTAGGAGCCAATTAACTTACCAGTATATTTTGGGAGTGTGGGAGGAAACCGGAGTACCCGTAGGAAACCCACGCAAGCACAGGGAGAATATACAAACTCCACACAGTTAGGGCCGTAGTGGGTATCGAACCAACAACCGCAGTGCTGTGAGGCAGTAATGCTACCAATACACCATCTGTGCATTAGATAGATTATAGATCTATCTAATGATGTCACCATGAGTTGGGTGCTTTGCGCTGTATCTCCTATAGGCAGATAATGTATCAGTAGCAAGTAATAAAAACCAGATAACGATTGAGACCCCATGTGATAGGGTAACACTACGTCTCAGACACCGTCCTTAACAAATGCAATTACTAACCTGATGCTACATTCCTGCTAAGTAGCCAATTCTAGTATTCTCAGTGCTGTGTACATTCATTCCTTATGATGGGCTTTATTTATGAAGCAGATGCTTTTGTAAGCCACTGGTTCCCGGTGCACTATATACTGAATGCGGGGGACGTTGTATATTTTCATCGGCAACCCGCCACTGCTTCGTAAAGAAATCCCAAAATATCAAACTGACAGACACAACATGTAAATAATAACGGAAGAAAACAGACGGATACATATAAACTCCACACTGACCTTACTCAGGATTTACTAACCTCATCACACGCAGTGATTACACAAGACTGAGATATCATCAGTAACATGGAGTACCATCACAGCCTCACACACACTTACACAGGCTCTAACCTTACTCAGGAACTACTAACCTCATCACACACAGTGACTACACAAGACTGAGACACCATCAGTAACATGGAGTACCATCACAGCCTCACACACACTTACACAGGCTCTAACCTTACTCAGGAATTACTAACCTCATCACACACAGTGACTACACAAGACTGAGAAACCATCAGTAACATGGAGTACCATCACAGCATCACACACACTTACACAGGCTCTGACCTTACTCAGGAATTACTAACCTCATCACACACAGTGACTACACAAGACTGAGATACCATCAGTAACATGGAGTACCATCACAGCCTCACACACACTTACACAGGCTCTGACCTTACTCAGGAATTACTAACCTCATCACACACAGTGATTACACAAGACTGAGATACCATCAGTAACATGGAGTACCATCACAGCCTCACATACACTTACACAGGCTCTGCCCTTACTCAGGAATTACTAACCTCATCACACACAGTGATTACACAAGACTGAGATACCATCAGTAACATGGAGTACCATCACAGCCTCACACACACTTACACAGGCTCTGACTTTACTCAGGAATTACTAACCTCATCACAAACAGTGATTACACAAGACTGAGACACCATCAGTAACATGGAGTACCATCACAGCCTCACACACACTTACACATCTCTGACCTTACTCAGGATTTACTAACCTCATCACACGCAGTGATTATACAAGACTGAGAGACCATCAGTAACATGGAGTACCATCACAGCCTCACACACACTTACCCAGGCTCTGACCTTACTCAGGAATTACTAACCTCATCACAAACAGTGATTACACAAGACTGAGAGACCATCAGTAACATGGAGTACCATCACATCCTCACACACACTTACACAGCTCTGACCTTACTCAGGAATTACTAACCTCATCAGGAATTACTAAAGTTCTTGTCAGTTTTTCATTTTACAATTTTTTTTTTTTATTGTGACTGAGATATTTTGAGTTAATATGCAGAGCCATGTACTGTACATCTATGGGTATGTAGTCAGGAAGCCGGCGGTCGAAATGTCAACTGCCGACTTCCTGACTCTCAAATCCCAGCATGGGATTAATGATAGGTGTTGGGAGTGGACAGCTGTGGGGTGGAGGGTTAGGTTTAGGGGCACCTGGGGGGATTTAGGATTAGGTAACTCCCCAGGAGGGATAGGGTCAGGGAAGGGGAAGGGGGGCTAGGGTTAGGCATCCCCGGGGGGAGGTTAGGGTTAGGCACCCCCCCTGGAGGGCTAGTTTTAGGATGCGGGGAGGGGGGGGTAGGTTTAGGCACCCATAGAGGGGAGGTTAGGGTCAGGCACTAGGGGGGAGGTTAGAGTTAGGCACCCCTAAAGAAGGGTTAGTGTTAGGTGTGGGAGAGGGTTAGGTATAGTTAAATTATTTACCCTGTTGGGATCTTCTGTTGGCAGTCTTCCAGCATCGGGACTTAGATCTGGTGGTATTACATACCGATTCCCATCTATGTCCATATTAGAGCATGCAAACAAGCCCATGTTAGAGCATGCAAACACATGATCTACCACTAGGGGCAATGTGGAAGCTTCCTGACAGCCAACACATACTGCTGAACTCTCATCAAACCTCAGGGTGTAATAATAATAATAGAATGTTTCTGCTTCCAGATGATCCCTGTATACTTCATGCTCATATCCATGGTCACAGCTATACAAGGTAAGAAACACAGGATGCAACAATGTGCTCAGATGGACCAGATTCCCCCAGAAACTGCTGTATGGAAGCTCAGAAAACTCCAACATTACCCTGGACTTTCTTCACCCGGTTCCACTGACCCATTCTGCCATATCACAGTGCCATTCTGAGTCATGGCATCACTGTGCCCTGCCCATGGCATTTACTTTCATTAGATAAAGATAGGTCAGGATATTAATAATTGTGACCGGATGACCTCACTTGCTGGTCGATCACAGATTGGGTTTTCGATCCCCACTAGATCTTGGAGTATCAAGGATTCCGTCTTACTGTCAGTGACCATCTGGTACTGAATCCACCCACTGTGCAGTGGGCGGGTATGTAGCTGCCACCATTAAATTCCTACTATCGGCATTTGGAACCGCTACACCCAGGCTCCAACCACTGGCACCTGGAACCACCTCTGCTGTGTATGCGTCGACCACACCTCCTGATTGGCGTCGGCTAATACCCACTGATCTCTCGCTATGGACCAGGTTCTGCACGGGAGCTGGCAGAGGGCTTGAGCTTGGAGACACTGGGCTCAATCCAGAACAGCCAAAGAACAGAATAGCATTTGGTGCATTCTGTTGTCGCAGGACTCAGATGCAGTCATTATAAAGGCAAAGATGTTTATTGCTCAATAGTCTTAAAAAAATCTCTTCCCCCTCAGCTTTAAGGGGGTCAGTATACAAAGATGTTACAGCAGTTATTTCTTCCTTGATGTTCAAAAAGATACACACTAAACTAGACTCATGTGCCCTTTTATGCCACTCTAATACACATTACCACAGGGCATATACCCGCCCTGTTGTTTTCAACCAATCAACTTAAGTGCATGTGTTGTCCACATGCATGTTTAACATTGCCCCCTATGGACTGTAGTGAGTGGTCACTCCTATGTGCCTGAGCCCACCTGGTGTTTTAGTTGCCACCTAGGAGTCAGTTCGTCTAGGGTTGGGGGAAGTTTCCCTCCAAAACATACTCCAGGAATCTGCTAATAGACCAGGCCTGCCACCTCTGCCTGAATCTGAGCTGCAGAGGTTGAGAACCAAAGGGCAGGGTTTCCTGGTCACAGAGGGGAAGCTCTTTGGGATCTCCCTGAATATACTTAGCTGGCTGCATTAGCCAGCCTTCCCTCTACCTTCTCATGACACTTTCAATCAAAGGAGGTCAATCAAAGGAAGGTATGCAATTCCGCTAGGAGAGGGGCTAGGGGATCCAGCAGCCCACCTAGAGCTCTGGGTCCCCCTGGACCTTCAGAGGACAAGGTAAGTGCAGTTTACTTACAAAATATACATTTAAAATACATAAAATCACATTAGAAAAATACTATATATGATAAAATATATATACATTGAGCCTGTGCCCTGCACTAGGCCTCCACATACTACAGTACTGCTGTAGTGGCTCAGTGCTGCACATACAGTAACTTTTTTACATACATTTATATTTTATAAATACACTTTATCTACTTCGGGTGTCCTTAGCCTTGTAGTCCAGGGGCTCTCCTAATTACCTAGCCACAGTGGTGGTGTCAGGGTTCAGCCTAGGATCGGCCTCGCTCACCTCCTTGCCGGCTTCCCCTGACTTCCTTGCGGTCAGAAGTCTGGTGCAGTGATGGATGTGGGGCTGAGTATTCTGCCTTAGGTGCTTTTTGCGAGCTTCCATGGTCGGCTGTGTGTGCTGGGGATTGGAGTTCCCATCATGGGCACTGCCATGACAGTTCCTCTCATGTGACAGTACTTCTAACCTATGGTAGCATGATTTCAGTCAGCTGATGCTGTGCTCCAGTAATCTGCTACCCCTGGGTATAAATCCAGAACTCCAGGAAGTTGCTGGTCAACTTCTTCTCTGTTCCAGTGATACCAGCGTTGCTCTGTGCTACTCTTTCAGAGAGTTACTTCAGCCTGTTCACAGTTCTCCAGTTTCCAGTATTAGCTTCCAAGCTATTCTTCGTCTGAGAGTAGTTCTCTCCCAGTATCCAGACTGTTTTGTTTTCTATGTCTGTGTGTCTTGTATATGTGCTGCTAGTATTGCAGCTTCCTTTTGTCACTGAGGTGTCAGATTACCTGCTGGTATTAATTAGCTCACAGCTGGACCTCCCAGCACATATCTGTGTCAATCTGCCCTGTGTCTTGTTAGTGCAAATCTGCACTTGCATTTAGCACTCTCCTAGTGTATGCCTGACTTCTTTGTGTCTTGTCTCTACCAATCATTTCCAGCATTCCCATATATTCCCTGAGTCCACTCTGCTCTTGTCTGTGCAATCTCCAGTATATGTCTGTGTTCTTTGCTCAGTGTCTTGTCTCTGGTAATCAGCTCCAATCATTTCCAGCATTCCCATATATTCCCTGAGTCCACTCTGCTCTTGCCTGTGCAATCTCCAGTATATGTCTGTGTTCTTTGCTCAGTGTCTTGTCTCTGGTAATCAGCTCCAATCATTTCCAGCATTCCCATATATTCCCTGAGTCCACTCTGCTCTTGCCTTTGCAATCCCCAGTATATGTCTGTGTTTTTCTGCATACTGAACTGTTTCCAGTCCATGCCTGTGTTTATAGCATTCAGTTCCATTTCCAGAGTTCATTCATTCCATTCACCTCCAGTGCTATTGCATTCATTATAGTTTCCGGTCTTCTGCCATTCCCAGGTACCTGTCCAGAGGGCCGCGACCTGCTCACTTGGTGCAGCTGAAAACCAAATCCCAATTGGAGGGGTCACTGGAGAAAACCACCAAGTGAGTTAGACTCCGCGCCTCTGGGCAGGTCTAGCCAAACCTGGGTTTGGCTGCAACTAGGAGACCTAGTCTAGTCACTCCCCTAGTCACCCGAACCCCTCGGCTCACCGTCCTTCACAGAGGAATTCTTGCACTGGATCGTGACAGGTGGGGGTCCAGGGAGCTGGCTCTCCCTGTCCCCCAGCATGCAGCTACACTCTCTAAACCTTTAGGATGTACCGCACAGGGAGCCAGCAAGCCTGGTCCCTTTACGTGCAGCACTCAGCCCAGCTGCCTGTTAATGCTGGGGCACAGGGAACAACTGGTCACACCCCACACAACCCTGTACCATGATAGCTGGCCCGGGCTGTGCTCCACCTGGCCCTCTTTCTTTGCACATGGGGGTATTGGGAGCCGGCGTTCCTAACCACCCGCTTGCAGCTCCCGGGTCCCAGTGGTCACTGCACAGTCCCTACTGCAGCACTGCACTGGGAGCCGGCTTCCCCGGTCTCCCAGTGCTTGATCATTTAGCCCTGCAGTCACAACACAGGGAGCCAGCTAGCTCTGTCCCTGCGTGGGGTACTCAGCCCTGCAATCCGGGACAGTTTTACCGGCTGCAGTGGCTTCTTGAACCTTTGGAGTACCGGTACCCAACGGTAAGCTTACAGCACTGCAGCCCGAGACCAAGTCCAGGCTGCAGTGGCTTCATTAACTACTGTAGGTCTCCCCGAGGGTGAACACTCAGCGCTGCCGCACTGTGCAGATGGAGTGCCTGGAGCTAGGCTCCCGGTCCCCAGCATGGTGCATTCAGTGGCTCCTTACGACTCATCCCCCGGTGCAGCGTATGGAGGGGCTAACGCCGTTGGAGGGAGTCCTTGCCGCTGCAGACAATACAGGTAAAAACGATACAATTTAACACACCTGGCGCCTATTAACAGACATTTAAAATGGATGCCTCGCGCCTATAGTTCTGTTTCAAAATGGCGCCGCAGCATGAGTGTTAACCCCTTCCGTCCCATGGACTCTATTAACCACGTGTAATGATAAATTGTTTACCGTGTTGTAAATACAATGTAGTGTAATACAGTATATGTATAATCATATATATCTGTTTATTTTTGTGATTAGGGAAAACTGAATGCAGTCCCCTTGGATGTTTCTCAAATGATTTTCCATATTCATCACTGAAGAGACCACTGACTTTGTACCCACAGTCTCCAGAATCAATTAACACCCAATTCTTTCTGTTCACTGTGAATAATATCGACCACTATCAGGTAGGAACAACTGCTTATTGCTGAATGCCTTTATACAGTACAATGTACCCAATATAATAATCCTAATATATAAAAGATAAATAAATTGGAGGAATGAATTTAATTTAATTTTAGCTGTTTTTAATATACTCTGTGCTGCTGGGGACCCTGCTCTGTCCAATATATAAATCTCAGTCTGTGGCTTCCTGCTGCCTCCATTCCCCTCCTCACATCATGTCACTGCCCCTGTCACATGCAGTGGAGAGGGGGCTTCCCCAGGAGGGATGGATCAGGGTAATGTCGGATGCTGGCAAGCCTTGGCTAAAGAAAGTCAGCAGTGCGGTGGTTAGTGTGGCGTCAATGAGGCAATCGGGGCCGCGGGCAGCTCCCCCAAAACCTCCAGAGGGTGGAGCAGTGGCCGTCAGCCCTATGTGAAGTGGGGGGAGCGGGTCTTGGTGACACCGATGCTGTCTGTCAGTGATATGGAGTCCCTTGCTGATAGTGAGGAAGATATTGAGCTGGAAGAAGATGTGTATGTGGCTCATATATTTGAGGAGCTGAAAAAAGAAGCAAAGAAGCTGTCTTTAACACTGGCGGCGAATAAAAGAGAAGAAATTCTTGATACAATTGGGAGCGCCCGGCTCTGAAAGATGAAGTATCAGCTATTGCGGGTTAAAAAGAGGCTTGCGGTGTTGCGGCAGGAGAAAAGAGAAAAGGTTTTGGCGGTGCAAAAACAATCTTCTACAAACTGGATTAGAGGAGAGCATGTGTAAAGAAGAAGGCACGTTGCCGGACTCTGAGGTGACAGATGTGGTAGCCGCTAGTATGTCTGATGCTGGCGGTGACATGGCAGTAATGGTGGTGGCTGGTGAAGTTTATGTTGGGATGAACAGCCGTGGAGGTGATGGAAGAAACCTGCCTGTTGCCGAAGGATGAATCTGGTGATGTCGTAATGACGGATATCCCACAGGTGAGTGACGGCGTGCGAGGTGTCAGGGGTACGGCGGGTGATGGATCCCGGGTACCTGCTAGTACCTCTTATGGACCAGTTCCACCTGTGGGGATGGGAGACAGAGGTACCGGATGTGTGGATGAGGTGGTGTTCAAGGCTGAAATGGAGATCATGTTGGTGCAGCTAAGGCTGAAAGAGATTTTGGAAACAAAGAAAGCAAATGGGTCTACAAGGGCAGGTACAGAACCTGCAACTAGGGAGACTCAGGGGACACACTCAGGAGACATGCAAGGTGTAATCGAAATAGGTACCAGGAACGTGCAGTGTGTTATCAATGCTGGGTTATACTTGCAGGGAAAACTGTTGGCACAGGGCATGTCGGCAATGGACAAAACTGCTTTACTAGAGCTGCGGAGGGATCTAGGATTATCAGGGAAGATGTAAGAAGAGAGGGTGGAGGGTCTGTGAGTTCATCAGTATCAAATAAGCCAGGGTCATCGGGAAATGCGTCATATGAAATTCAAATGGGTAGGGGAGGGGGAGGTGCCTACAAAAGAAGTATTGCTTAAAATTAATTTTGACTTGTGGTTCACTGCTTTGGACTTGTACGCTTGCATACACCCAGCGAAAACAACAGAGTTGGACTTAAGTTTCTTGTCCTATCGAGGATTGCATGTATTCTGGTCATAATGGCAAGCCGTTAAAATGATCCTTACAAGATGTACAGAGTTAATATGGTCACAAAGCATGACCAAGTAAAGATAAACATTTTGGTGAGAAATGAATCAATCCCGGGTCAGGATATTGCTTTTTGGCTATCCAGGTACTGCAACCTGCAGTCTGACTTAGGAGGCCCTGGTGAAGCTGTGTCATTCGGACAAAGGGTTTGTGCATATACCATCTGCTGCATATATTGGAAGGGACAGGATGCAGTGGTTCTACCAGGGCCAACCAAGAACGTGTTTTAAGGGTGGGGATTTTCTCCAACTTAGCAGCGAATGTAAATGTTCATTATGTAACAAGGTTGGTCATGTGTCTAGGGAATGTGGGATGGTGAAATGCAACCTGGGCCAGTCACAATATTGGACAGAAGGTGGGGCCAGTGGTAGGAAGGAAAGAGGGGGAGAGAAACAGGCTGAATGTAAGAGAGGAGGATTGGTAAGAGGAGGGAAGGATGAAGCACCTTTTCAGGAAGTTAAGAGGGGAAACAAGAATAAAAGGAAGGGTGAAGTGGTACAAGTTGTATTAAGTTACACATTTGATGTTTTTTCTTCAGATGATGTAGGGGAAATTATAAGGAATGGTGGAGAATTGGTTTTGGTGACTGGGGCTGATAAGAAGGCAAAGAGAGTGGTTAAAAAGGTGAAGAAAATGGGATGTTGAGGAGAAGGAAGGGAAAAAAGGTTGAGAAATAACGGAGAGGAGGTGGAGGGTCTTGAACGGGATCCTATGGGGACTCAGCTGGAAGAAATATTGATGGATAGGCAAAAAGGGGTGGGAAAAAAAAAGGAGGTGGTGGTGGTGGAAACTCAAGATTTGGAGGGAAGTGGGATGAAGCAGGCAGGGATTTGGGATCTTGGTGAAGGTTCAAGTAAAGGGTTTGGTCATAAAGTTTGTTCCAAAACCTCCTGATCTTGGGCCTTCTGGAGTAGGGGGTGGGGTACCCCAGGGAGGACAGGAAGGGAGGACACAGGATGTGACTTTGATCACAAATGTGGAGGGTGCTGGTATCAGGAACCATATGAGAAGTTCTTCGGGAGAAGATAAAAGACAGTGGGCTAGGGAGGCTAAGGAATATCTAGGTGAGTGATGGTACTATGTCTCCCTATTGCGGCCAAACCCAGAGGTGTGGAGTCTAATTCACTTGCTGGTCTTCACCAGTGACCCCTCCAGTTGGGATATGGGTTTTGCTGCACCAAATGTCCAGGTCGCGGCCCTCTGGACAGGTACCTGGGAGTGGCAGGAAGACCTGAACTATATTAGAATAAATTAGCACTGGGAGCCCTAGGAATGAAATTGCACTAGAGGCCAGCATGAATACTAAATAGCTAAGACACAAATGATCAGCTAGGACTGAATTCTTAAACACAGGAGATCAGCATATGAACTGAATACTTGAACATAGGAGATCAGGGTATGAACTGAATACTTGAACACAGGAGATCGGCATATGAACTGAATACTTGAACACAGGAGATTGCCATATGAGCTGAATACTTGAACACAGCATGTACTGGGAATTACTAGAGATCCAGCAAAGAGCTAACTAGTAATTAGCATGAAAGCTGACACCAAAGAAACAAAGGGACGTAGTTAGAGAGCTGAGCAACACAGGGATTTACAAGAAACACTGTAGTTCTGTGAGAGAGCTGAAGTGAAACGCTAGGAATTAGCATGGGAGCTCTTACAAGTAACACTGGAGGTCAGTGTGTGTGCTGAAACACACTGTAGATACTTTGTGGAAAACACCGGAGAACATAATCACTGCAACAGCCAAGTTGAACAGCAGTTTCCTGTTCCTGGAATCAGACTTAAATACCTCTGGGTAGCTGGTCATTCTATCAGAGTATCAGCTGAATGACCACAGGACTACCATTGGGAGAGACTAGTCAGATGATATGGACCAACATGTCTGCACCCATGCCCAACACCCCGGGAGCCAGGACGCATGCACGGAAGCCCTACCAGACCCTGGGGAGACTACTTAGTCACCACTCACCTTCACTCCCAGGGACTGAACAGCTAAGCCCAAGGATGCCGGCGTGGAGGTGAGTAGCGGCCGATCCCATGCCGCGTCCTGACAGCTGGCCAGAAGGGGGTTGGTGTGCAGGGTTGAGGTTTTTCTTTTGATCTTGTGTTTTCTTGGCACAAGGCAAAAGCAAGGTCTTGCTTTTTATAACCTATAAACTAGGGATATGCGGGTTCGGATTTATGGAATCCGAGCCCCCCTGATCCGAGTCAGGCTCAAGTTTTGCCGCCTGACTCGGACCTGAAATCGAGGCAAAACATCATCATCCCGCTGTCTGATCTTGTGGGTTTTGGATTCTATAAAAGTTCCTTGTGTCTGTGCCATTTCTTAATCCGGCTGTGGACAGTGAAGAGGGAGGGTGGGAGTTAGGGCTGGCTGTGTTGTGCTATGGTGCTGTTGTCCATAGGGGCTGTGGGCCTAATTCAGACCCGCTCGTGAGCGCTGAGTGCTCGCAAGCGTGTCGATGTTAGCCCATTGCGCATGTGCACAACGGACCCGGCTCCGTCGTGCGCGTGACCCGGATAGTTATGGGCAAGCCGTTGCTATGGGTCTCGCTACAAAGGGGTGTGCTGTTGATGTTGAGTGACAGCACACCCCCTTTGGGCCAGACGGAGGTGTTCCCATGGGAATGCCTACTGTCTGGGGCCGGCCCCACTGACATCACATCACATCTGATAGAGCCGAAAGCACTCCAGGGCTTGTGGCAACGAGACCCTACCACAAGGGTCTTGTCACAAGCCTGAAGGTCACGATGGTCTTGACCATTGCGACCATCTTTTTGGCCACTCGCTATAGCTGTGGGTGGTCACCCACAGCTATACGAGTGGCCAGGAGGCAGCTCTAAAAACTAAGAGGGACGACCCTGATTCAGAGCGAGCTCTCTGGTCAGAGCGTCCGGCTCTGAATCAGGCCCTCTGTGTGATGGGATTCTTTTGGAAGGCCTTTGTTATTCAAGTTATACTGTGAGTGCCGTCCGACTGCAGTTACATATATATAAAATATATATATATATATGAGCAACAAGCATCGCACCCTCACAATAAATATAAGGTGGTGAGTGCTCAGTCATAAATAAATCACAGCAGGATCTCTATAAAAAGGAGCGACCAGCACACCTTCATATAAATGCAAAGTATTCTGTATTGTGCATTTTTAAGTAAAGCATATCCGCTTCCTAAAAGGTACCTTCAGTCACATATTAAAGTACATAGGCCCTGATTCAGAGGCGATCGCTATTTGCGAGCGCATGCTCTGAATCAAGGTTGTTTTTTTTTTTTAAACCCGACCTCCAGGCCGCTCACTAAGCTGTGGGTGACCACCCACAGCTTTAGCGGGCAGCCTGGCGATGGTCGCGATTATCGGACTTGCGACGAGACCCTTGTGGTAGGGTCTCATCCACTGCAAGCCCCAGTGAGCTTCCTGCTCTAATAGAGCCGGAAGCTCAGTACTGACATCACTTGTGATGTCTGTAGGGCGGCTCACACATGGCAGGCGTTCCTTCTAGAACGCCTCCATTTGTGCAGCCACCCCACCCCGACCCACCTTCAAAATGGGGCGAGCTGTCGATCAACATCGACAGCCACCCCGTTTTGCTGCGAGCCCCAAGTGAGCGGATCTGAATCAGGCCATAGAGCAAAAAAAGCTTATACTTAACAGACTTCACAGGGACCATATGGAGTCATAGTTGATGTTGTGTCGGGCTGCCCTTGCTTTAACACTAAGGTGTACAAGAAAAGTAAGAGTACATAAGGGGCAAAACGCCCACCCAATGCGTGACAATAATTAAGAACAATACTCACCTGCTATAGAAAATCAGTCAGTCTCAAAAGAGACACATGCATGCAGCGTCTTAACCACCAGAAAACCTGGAAGTGACGCGTGCGTGTCAGGGGTAATGATAAACGCTATATTCAGTTTATCATTACCCCTGACACGCACGCGTCACTTACGGGTTTTCTGGTGGTTAAGACGCTACATGCATGTGTCTCTTTTGAGACTGACTGATTTTCTATAGCAGGTGAGTATTGTTCTTAATTATTGTCACGCATTGGGTGGGCGTTTTGCCCTTTATATGTATTTACTTTGGTTGTACACCTTAGTTGGTGTTGTGTCCCGTGATGGCGGTGCTGCTAAACACCGAAATGGCTGTCGGGCTGCTCTTGCTTTAACACTATGGCTCCATATGGTCCTTATGAAGTCTGTTAAGTATAGGCTTTTTTGCACTATGCACTTTAATATGTGATATGCTTAATTTAAGCATGCACAATACAGAATACTTTGCATTTATATGAAGGTGTGCTGGTCGTTCCTTTTATGGAGATGCTGACCCACTTCTCGAACCGCCGCCCGCTTCCGCCAGCAATTATTTATTAAAGGGATATACAAAAGAAAATAGGTTGGAAAAAAAAACATGGTGTGCTGCAGGCGGCCTGGACCCCCTGCCAGGACCGGGCCCAGGTAAAATGTACCCCCTCCCCTCCTCTCGGCGCCCCTGCCTAAAGGGGTGCTGTAGTGTTGTCCAGGGGGTGATCTGTCCATCAGGGGTGCTGCCCCCAAGTGCAAAATAAACAATTATTTTTTGGTGTTTGTTGATGCACATGTGGCTACAGCCCACACAATTCACAAAGTAGCAGCGCCAAGCATGCGCCTGTGTCATAAATCAAGGGCCGGCTGGCTCGTCTGTTAAAGGGTGGTGTAACCCCCAAAGTGCGCTCCAAAAAAAATTAAAAATTCTTCTTTTCTGTGTTTGTAAATTGTGTGCGCAGTAGCCACACGTACATCAACAAAGTAGCAGCGCCAAGCATGCGCCTGTGTCATAAATCAAGGGCCGGCTGGCTCATCTGTTAAAGGGTGCTATAACGCCCAAAGTGCATTCCAAAAAAAATAAAAAATATTTTTTTTCCGTGTTTGTGAATTGTGTGCGCGCAGTAGCCACACGTGCATCAACAAATTAGCAGTGCCAAGTGTGCATCCTACTACAAGGCTCTCGTTGCAAGCCCTATGGTCGCGATGGTCTTGGGTGGTCACCCACAGCTATGCGAGTGGCCAGGAAGCCGTTCGAAAAAAACAGAAGGCCGGCCCTGATTCAGAGCGAGCGCTCTGTCAGAGCGTCCGGCTATGAATCAGGCCCAGTGTCCCATAAAGGCTGTAGTCCTAAAGAGGTGCTGTAGTGTTGTCCAAGGGGTGCTCTGTGTATCAGGGGTTCTCCCCCCAAGTGCAATAAAAACATTTTTTTTTTCTATTTGTGTGCGCTGTAGCAGCGCCAAGCGTACGCCTATGTCATAAGTCACGGTCCGGTCTGAAGGACCTGCCAACAATTTCTGACATGTCTACTGTCATTGCATATGATACTGTCACCATTGATAGAATGGAGGAGGATTACATCGGTGATAGCATCCACGGAGGCCCCTGTACAAACTGACTCTATTTTACCTAAGTTGTCACCCCTTGTGTTTACTCCAAAAGAGTGTTTAGTGCAGCCGGGAACCTTGTCAGCGAAAGGCGTAGGAGGTTGCTTCCACAAAATGTGGAGAAGATGATGTTCATCAAAATGAATTATCAATTCTTCCAGGAAGACCAGAATCCAGAAAGTACAGAGGGACCTGTGGTGGTGGATTCCAACGGGGATGTGAGGATGAGGATAACACTGAAGAGGGTGAAGAATTGGTAGATAAGGAGGATGAGGACGACATCTTGCCTCCGTAGAGCCAGTTTGTGCAGGGACAGATTAATTGTCAGCTTGTTTAGTGGGGGCTAAAACGAACCAATCATTTCATACACAGTCGTGTGGCAGACCCTGGCGCTGAAATGATTGGTTTGTTAAAGTGTGCATGTCCTGTTTATACAACATAAGGGTGGGTGGGAGGGCCCAAGGACATTTCCATCTTGCACCTTTTTTTTTCTTTGCATTATGTACTCTTTGGGGCTTAGTTTTTCAAAATGCCATCCTGTCTGCCACTCCTAGATGGGCCACGTGTTTGTGCCACCCACTTGTGTCACTTAGCATAGTCATCCAGCTACCTCGGTGCTACCTTTTGGCCTAAAAACAATATAGTGAGGTGTAAAGTGTTCAGAATAGACTGAAATGAGTTGAAATTAATGTTATTGAGGTTAATAGCGTAGGAACAAAAACAAAAAAAACAATTCTGTGATTTTAGCTGTTTTTATGCTTTTTTTCCCCAAAAAATACAGATTCAAAACACAAAACCCAGAACCCAAAACACAGAAGGGTGGTTTTGGCAAAAACAATCCAGCTCCAAAACACGAAGAAAGATCCAGATCTAAAACACGAAAAGTGGCAGGTGCACACCCCTAATATAAACATGATGTACCGCATCCTATAAGATGTGCCACGATTAATGTGGCTTCCATAGTTTCCAAGCTCGCTCGTAGGTTGGCCTTTGATTTTTTTCAACACGGTTGAGGTTGATTTTTTGTTTTTGCAAGAGACTACGATTAGTAAATTGGACATCCTCCAGAAAGCAAAATGAGTGGAGGAGGGATCCTTCTTAGTGGTCTCTTGTGGCCAAATCATACGGTGGGGTGGCAGTACTTTTTACTGACATGGTAACTGTATGCAAGGTTATAGATTTGCAGGCAGGTAGATGTATGATTTTGGATATCAACATGAAGGGCCTATGGTTGATCAAAGTTTATGGGCCGCAGATGTCCTGGGGTAGGAAATGGCTCTTTATGGAGATTAAACCTTTCCTTTTACGGCTCATCAGGTTATCTATGTTGGTGATTTTAAAACCATTGTTAGACCAAAGGACAGGGGAGGTACAAGGGGACCTCTGGGCCCTGATTCCCATTTTCTAGTTAGTATGGTTAGTCAGGCTGGTCTGATAGATGTGCATATTCGTCACTCCCCTGACTCATGGATTTCACTTATTTTAGCGACAGCCATATGTCTAGAATAGGTAGAATTTTTGTTACGGAGTCTTTGTTAAGGAGTCTCCTAAAATCTCATCCTCAGGGGTGAGGTTGGTGGAGTTCTCTGATCATGGTTTTGTCTGAGCACTCATTTGTCAGAGAGAGGATGGAGGAATTTCTGAGGGTGACACCAGGTCTGAATCTTGAAGCTGTCTCTTGACTCTTTAGAGAGTGGTATACTGTAACAGCAGGTGAAGTTATAAAAGCAATAGAGGGGTTAAACCCCCAAAAGTCACCAGTACCAGATGGATTAACATCTGAGTTTTATAGGATCTTTTCAGGCCTCCTAATTCCCTGCCTAGTGGAAGTTTTTAATGAGAGCCTGGATGAGGGAATTCTACCTCCTTCCATGTGGTTATCCACACTTAATTTACTGTCTAAAGGAAAGGACCGATCTTGTATTGAGAACTGGTGCCCCACAGCCCTTCTTAATTCGGACAGGAAGATTCTGGCAAAAGTACTGTTTAATAGGAATTTTTTGAAGCTGTTGCTTTCACCTTCTCAGCACTGCCCGGTAAAGGGTTGTAGTACCTTTAGTGCTGTTCTTGGTGTCTGGAAAGCCATTGAGCGGTGCAGGGCTGAGAAGACGGGAAAGTACTACTGGCATTGGATCAGTCTAAGGCCTTTGACCGGGTAAACTATGAGTACCTTTGGGCCCTACTGAAATGGTATGGTCTTCCATAGTGGGTGTTGAATTGGTTGCAGACTATTTATCGTTAGGCCAAAATCTTCCCACTTGTAAATGGTTGGGTGGATCCCACTTTGGTGTGGGCTCTGGTGTCCGTCAGGGTTGGCCCTGGAGCCCCCTATTATACTTTTTGAAATTGATCCCTTCATCAGAAGAGTAAAGAGTGGAGACAGGATTGGACACAGGTGATGTCCGTGAAACGGTTTGCTGACACTGAAAAGACACTGAAAAGAAGTCGGTCTTAGGGGGGTGTTATTCATGAATAAGAAATTCAATGTTGGAAACTCTGTCTGTAATATAGAAAAGACATGGATTATATTAGACACTGGAACTGCGATCGATCTGGAAGGAACACTTGAACCCCGGGGATGGCAGGACCTCCAGCTGGGTAGGTAAACAGGAAGGTGCATACAGTAACTGGAACCAGAGGTGGAACAGCTGGAACTGACACTGTGTTAATGGCATGCAGACTGCAAATAAACTGTTAATGAGCTGCAGCAAAGAAAGAAAGGATGTCCAGACAGCCCTTATATACCATGGGATGGTGCAGGATTGGTTGCTAGGACTCTTAGGAATGTGCAGTGACTGGATTGGCTCAACCACGTCACCTGTCCAAATCCAAGATGGCAGCCCCCCGTGGTCAATAGCGCTGGAGCACTGCCAGTAAAACCACCAGCCAGCTCTCCTGCCCACTTCCCTGAGTTATCACCTGGACCAGCACTACCTCCAGAAGCCAGCACCCCCGCTGAAGGTACCCTGCCAGAGTGCCTGGACAAGTAAGGTCCGTGATCTCCGGTAACACACAGACCTGTTCGTGACAGTGGTGGCCTATGCAGATGACATCATGGTTGTTCTGTCTTCACAGACAGAGGCTCATGATGTGGAACACCTAATCTGTGAATACTCTGAGGCCTTGTCCAGGGTAAATCATGAGAAGTGTGAAGTTTTCTGGATGGGGGAAGACGGTGATGAGTTCTAGCTTCTGGACAGTTTCCCTCAGGTTAGTCAGAAAATAAAAATTCTAGGCATCAAATCTGACAATGGTGATTATGCCTTCCTAAATTGGGATGAAAAGATGGAAGTTATATTCGAGGGAAAAGGTTGACCTGTGCAAAACTTAACCGATTCCTATTTTTTGTATGTCAGTTATGTGTGCTTTTTGCCTCAATCTATGTGGTCCAGATTGAATTCCTTGTTCTTCCTGCTGTTGTGGGGGAATAGGATCAATATAGTCAAGAAGGGCAACACCTACAGACCAAGGAAAGACAGGGGTTTAGACATGGTAAACCCGGTTGTTTTTTTTTTCTAACAGCCTTTTTAAAACTAAACATTGGGAGTATGTTTTTAGATACTCCCCCCACGGTGGGTAGAGGGATTCAGATTTTGTGTGTCTCCCTTCCACAGTTTGTGGATAGAGGGAGGTCAAGTGAGAAGCTTTCGGAATCGGCATGGTTACCTCCCGATCTACGTCATCCAGAGCTTAAAGGTGATAAGGCAATATGATGTGAAAGTGGGGGGGAAGTCAAAAACATTTCCAGAAGGGAGGGGGGAGAAAATAATTTTGCAGACACACTTCCGTGTCCTGCTGTCACTGAGGTACTGTCCAGACGATGGCGCTTCGGGCCAGATTAACTCCCAGAGAATACTGCAGATGTTTAAAGATAATTCTTGGCTCTCTTTTCATGTATAGCTTTATGTTGGAAGGAACCTCAGGTGGCAGAGTGCCAGTGATTGTGGTTGCCCGCGGGAGGAGTGTCCAGGGGTAGAGGAAACGATGGACCATTTCCTGCTTGAGTGTCCCTTTAATGTAAAAGTTTATGAGGCGGTATCAGGGGCCATTGGTATCTCGTGCCTTTTGGGTCTCAGTTACCCTGAGTGGGCTTATGAGGCAGTCACAAGGTATGGTGGATTTAAATTGAACATGATTAATTTAGTTAGTTTAGCGGTTAGATTTCACACATGGAATGCACGGTGTCATGTTACCATAAGGAAAAAGGTCCTCCCTTGTGAAGAGGTGGTCGGTTTAATTCTACAAGAGGTGAAGTGGATGATGTATCTTGATAAGAAAAGGCTGGATGCTGTCAGCTGGTCTCATTGGTTGGATCAGTTGAAGCCCCCTTGAGTGGGTGGTAGACAGTCTTTTCTATGTCCATCTATGGGTTCTTTTACTTCCTTCACTCCCCCGTAGATTTTTGATGTTATGATTTTTTTTGATGGAAAGGTTTACATACAGATGTGTCCACATACACCTTTCTTAAAATCTAGCCATATATCTAAATGTGCCATGCCTTTGAATCTATGAATTAGTCACGCCTTGTGATTTTTCTTAAAATTTGCTACTTTAATCTTCTAATTTATATAAATACTTTTGCAGGGAAAAAAAAATTAGGATTCATCCAATTGCTACTCGTCATGGAGCGTCTAAGCCGTGCTGGCATCTCATGCCAAACTAAGCAAAAAAGGGAAGGTGTATGAGGACCTGTACATCTACCTATAGGTATTAGATACTGGTGAAGGGTAATGGTAGGTTAAGTTTTGATAGGTTAGTGTGTGATGTAGATAGTTTAGGAGTGTATTTAAATCCTTGCTTAGTTTTCCTTTGGAAAGAGAGGATTGTATATAGGTGGTAGGTTCAGTTGTTTGTATTATTTATCTTTTTGTGGGGATTTAATATGATGAAATATTATGGTTACTTATGTTTTTCTTGGTTATGTATATTCTATTTTATGTATTTATTTATATTTTATGTTGCAAGTTTTAAATAAAATGAATCATGTCCTCCTCATATACTCTGTGCTGCTGGGATACCCTGCTCCTTCCACTATATACTTGTGGTTTCCTGCTGCCTACATCCTCCTTCTCCCATTGTGACTTTGTCTGTTCTATATTCTGCCATGTCCTCACTAATGTACTGACTTTCTTCTAGACTCATCTGTGAAACTGTGAGCATTACACTGATCTGATTGCATATAGGTTATTTTATTCCTGTAAACACATAAAGGGTCATGACGAGCTCAGTTGGGTCCCAATAGTGGGGGGTCAATGGCCATATTAGGTCATGGCCATTCATCGTTGTGCTGCCACTGAGGGGAGATGTGGTTGTGCTAGCTTGGGGGCACCAACCTGAAAGCCTTGGCCCACAGACAGGCCCGGGTACTTTTGTACCCACCCACTATCTCTCATCACTCTAGCAAACGGCAAATGATAAAGATAGAATACAATAAGATGCTCAGACTCTAGTCAAATGCTCCTTAGAAAAATGAAGATGGAATCCATTAACAGGGGTATTCAATATGGGAGCGATAACATAGTTTTTGCGTTAATATCGGAGCTATGACGTCATTATCGCAGGTTTTAGTTTTACACTGTATTCAATATCAAAGACTTATCGCAGTTTTGAAAAGTCTCTGATAAAAAACGGGGATAACTTTTCACCATTGAATAGGTGTCGAAAAAAAATGCAGAATTGGGGTTTAGGGGTGCAGGCTTAAAAAAAATAGCCTGCACCCCTGGAAATGACATTTAAAAAAGAACTGTGTAAAAAAAAAAAAAAGTTAAAAAAAAAAATAGGGACACCCCAAAAAATTAATTGAAAAATTGAGGTGAAAAAAAAAAAAATGGGAAAAAATTGTTTAACAATAAGGAAATAGGTTCAGGGCTATTCTGCAAGTATGCGGCAGGCGTTTTGTAGAATAGATTTATAGCGGCAGGTGCACAAATGCAGAATTTTTAAAAACTTACTTTAGGGACTTAAAAATATGCTAGTACCCATTCTCATGTACCCCAAATTTGATGGGACCACTTAAAAAAACGAAAAAAATAACCTAATTGCTCTTCTGCATCACTTCTTCAATGTCGGGAAAACAACACCTGCTGCGGCTATTTAAATCCCCGACTTTCAATTAAAGGCTAAAACGGGGGTACCCATAGTGATCACCCATGGTTTTACAACTTTAGGGGGGTCTTACAATTTTTTTTAAGGAAAAATTCGTAACTTTACGCAAACCCAACTTCGGAGTTTCCCGTTTTCGTTAATTTTATATCGAATACGGGCATAAGCGGGAGCGCGCCCGATACTTTAACGCAGGTAAAAACTCCGATATGAAACGTTAACTTCGACAGTGAAGTTAACGTTTCATATTGAATACCCCTCTAAGTGTCATAAATTTTCTATCATCGTTCCATTATCTGTCAATTAGCCTCCAATCATCTGCCCATAAATCTTCCATCATCTGCCCATCATTGTCCCATAAAAATCTTCTTATCATTCACCCATCATTGCCAATCACCCTTCCATCATCTGCCCATCAATCTTCCATCACTGTCCCATCATCATCCCATTGTAATCTCATCTTCTGTCTATCATCCACCCATCATCCACCCATCATTGTCCCATAAAAATCTTCTTATCATTCACCCATCATTGTCCATCACCCTTCCATCATCTGCCCATCAATCTTCCATCACTGTCCATCATTTCCCCATACTCCTACAATCATCTGCCCATCATCCTTCCATCATCTGTCCATCATTTCATACTTCAATCACATGTCCATCATTTCCCCATCATCCTCCCATGATGGTCCCAATCATACAGATGTGTCCTCTAGCATCTCTACCGCTTCCGCAGCAAATGACGCCATGTATGGCGCGGAATGCATACCCACAGGCGGGTACACATGCTGCGTTTGCATTTGTGACTCCATAGCATTGCATGGTGTGAACATTGCTGCACTATGCCGTGTGCTTAGTGCACGCATCCATGGCTAATAGCATGATGAGATGTATGCGCAGAATTGTAGTGAGATCAGAAATGATGCAAGAGGACACATCTGTACATAACTCATCCGTGTGCCATAATCATCCTCCCAATATTCTCCCACAATCTGTTCATCATTGTCCTATGATCATCATCACATCCTCTCCCCATCATCCTGTGATCGTCTCCACATCATCCTCCCATTATTCCCCCATCATCCGATCCTCCCACCATCCAGAGAGAACTATGCTCTGTGCCAGGAGACTGTGTGATGTAATAACAATAGGAAAAGGCTCCTGAGCTTGTGCTCTCATTTCCATCTATACATGACCCCTACTCCCCGCTAAGAGGATCTACTTCATTTCTGAGATAATAATGAATTGACCCCGGAAAACTATTTTTTCTCTGCAGATTGTCAGTGCAAAAAATCTGTCTTCACTGCGTGAATCAAACTTTGACTGCAGCAAAAAGACGGTGTATGTTGTACATGGATATACAGAGCATGGCAGTGACCCCTGGCTGGTTACTGTATGTCAGGTAAGTGACTACAAACTAACACAATGTAACAGGTAAAACATTTTTCATTGATTGTCTGTATGTATGGGATTAATAGCATAAACTGTACATTTGCAGATGGAGTTGTATTTGTTGAAGCAGGCAAAATGGCCTGTTTCCTAGAATACTGGCTCCGCCCCCCAAATGCTGCAGCATGTCAATCTTCCTGTGTACACATAGAGGCGCAACAGTGCAAGCGTTACACAGTACATACACACAGAGGCGCAACAGTGCAAGCATTACACAGTGCGTACACACAGAGGCGCAACAGTGCAAGCATTACACAGTACATACACACAGAGGCGCAACAGTGCAAGCATTACACAGTATGTACACATAGAGGCGCAACAGTGCAAGCGTTACACAGTGCGTACACACAGAGGCGCAACAGTCCAAGCATTACACAGTGCGTACATACAGAGGCGCAACAGTGCAAGCATTACACAGTACGTACACATAGAGGTGCAACAGTGCAACCGTTACACAGTGCATACACACAGAGGCGCAACAGTGCAAGCATTACACAGTACGTACACATAGAGGTGCAACAGTGCAACCGTTACACAGTGCGTACACACAGAGGCGCAACAGTGCAAGCATTACACAGTGCGTACACACAGAGGCGCAACAGTGCAAGCGTTACACAGTGCGTACACACAGAGGCGCAACAGTCCAAGCATTACACAGTGCGTACATACAGAGGCGCAACAGTGCAAGCATTACACAGTACGTACACATAGAGGTGCAACAGTGCAACCGTTACACAGTGCATACACACAGAGGCGCAACAGTGCAAGCATTACACAGTACGTACACATAGAGGTGCAACAGTGCAACCGTTACACAGTGCATACACACAGAGGCGCAACAGTGCAAGCATTACACAGTGCGTACACACAGAGGCGCAACAGTGCAAGCATTACACAGTGCGTACACACAGAGGCGCAACAGTGCAAGCATTACACAGTGCGTACGCACAGAGGCGCAACAGTGCATACACATAGAGGGGCAACAGTACAAGCGTTACACAGTGCATACACATAGAGGGGCAACAGTACAAGCATTACACAGTGCATACACACAGAGGAACAACAGTGCAAGCATTAGACAGTGCTAGGGATGAGCGAGCTCCATCTGATCTGAGCTGGGAACCGAGTCAGGCTCAGAATTTCCCGTCGGGCTCGGATCTGAAATCGAGGCAAAACGTCATCATACCGCTGCTGGATTCTCGTGGGTTTTGGGTTCTATAAAGGTCCCGTGATCGCCGCCATTTTTCATTCCGGCTGTGGAGTGTGCAGAGTTAGGGAGCTGGATCTGTTGGTTGTTGCTCAGTGTTGTGTGTTACTACTTAGTTATAAATAATAAAGTACTGCTGGCTGGCTCCTGTGAAGAGGGAGGGAGCTGGGAGCTGTTGCTGATGCTGACCATAGGGGCAGGCTGGCTACTTTTGTCCATATACAATACATAGGGACTGGCTGCCTACTGTTGTCCTTGTCCATATAGGGGCTGGCTGTTGAACTGTCCATAGGAGCTGGCTGGCTGTAGTGCTGTGTTGTCCAGGGGGTGCTCTGTCCTTCAGGGGTGCTCTGTCCGTCAGGGGTACATAGGGGCTGGCTGGCTCGCTACTGTTGTCCATATACATAGGGACTTGCTGGCTACTGTTGTCCATATACAGTCAGGTGCATAAATATTGGGACATTGACAGAATTTTCATATTTTGGCCTCTATTCACCACCACAATGGATTTGAAATGAAACAAACAAGATGTGCTTTACCTGCAGACTTTCAGATTTAATTTGAGGGTAATTACATCCAAATCAGGTGAACGGTGTAGGAATTACAACAGTTTCTATATGTGCCTCCCACTTTTTAAGGGGCCAAAAGTAATGGGACTATCAACTCAAAAGCTATTTCATGGACAGGTGTGAGCTATTCCCTCGTTATTTCATTATTAATTAAGCAGGTAAAAGGTCTGGAGTTGATTCTAGGTGAGATCCAAAGAACTGTTCAGTAAAATGATCTTAAAAAAATAAATTGAAATCATCTGAGGAGAAACATAATTTTGCCAATATGCCATTTACGACACGGAGTGGCAAGGAACGGCTAAGGTCTTTCCCTATGTTCATGACTAGTGGTTCAGCTTCACATGACGATGGAAGCCCTCCTTTCACTAGAAAAATTAAATGAGTTAAGCTGGTAAAAGCACAGCGAAGAACTGTGCGTTCTAAGATATCACAAATCCCCAAGGAGAGTCCAATTGTGGTGGCGGTTGCGATGCCTGACCTTCCCAGCACTGGATGTGAAGAGGTGGCTCCTTCCACCATATGCACGCCCTCTGCAAGTGCTGGAAGGAGCACCCACAGTCCAGTTGCTGATATTCAAATTGAAGAGGTCACTGTTGAAGTACAACAGGATGAGGATATTGGTGTAGCTGGTGCTGAGGAGGAAGTTGATGAGGAAGATTCTGATGGTGATGTGGTTTGTTTAAATCAGGCACCAAGGGAAAGAGTTGTTGTCCGTGAGATGAAAAAGCCCATAACGGTCATGCCTGGGCAGAAGTCCAAATATTCTACCTCTTTGGTCTGGAAATATTTCAGTCCAAATCCAGACTACTGTCTTGCCATATGTTGCATATGTAAAGGTGTAATAAGTAGGGATAAGGACGTTACCCACCTAGGAACATCCTCCCTTATACGTTACCTGCAGCGCATTCATAAAAGTTACTGCCAAGTTCAGAAACTGTGGCTAAGACAATAAGTAATCCAGGGACACCTAAATCCCTTTGTCCTGTTGGATCCAGAGCGCCTGCAAACCACACTGTCAACTTCCTCCTCATCAATTTAATCCTCAGTCAGGATCGGCAGTAGTCCTGCAGGACATGTCATTGGCATGACTGACTCTCCTATCCGGGATTCCTCCGGAGGATCCTGCATTGCTACGCCTACTGCTGCCACTGCTGCTGTGAGTTGTTCATCATCCCATAAAGGAAGTAGGAACACCACTACTTCTTTTACTAAGCAATTGACCCTCCAACAGTCCTTAGCGAGGAGGATCAAGTTCGATAGCAGTCATCATGTTGCAAAGCGGATAACGGAGGCCATTACTGCTATGTTGGTGTTAGACGTGCATCCGGTATCCGCCATTAGTGCAGTGGGATTTAGACAATTGATGGAGGTAGTCTGTCCCCGGTACCAAATTCCATCTAGATTCCACTTCACTAGGTAGGTGATACAGAGAATGTACAGAGATGTCAGAAAAAGTGTCCTCAGTGTCCTGAAAAATGCAGTTGTACCCAATGTCCACTTAACCATGGACATGTGGACAAGTGGAACAGGGCAGACTAATGACTATATGACTGTGACAGCCCACTGGGTAAATGTATCACCTTACGCAGCAACAACAGCAGCGTCACCAGTAGCAGCATCTCAGAAATGCCAGCTCGTTCCAAGGCAGGCTACGCTGTGTATCAATGGTTTCAGTAAGAGGCACACCACCAGCAACCTCTTAGAGAAACTGAAGGAAATCATCGCCCAATAGCTTACCCCACTTAGCCTCTCCTAGGGATTTGTGATATCTGACAATGCCACCAATATTGTGCGGACATTACATTTGGGCAAATTCCAGCATGTCCAATGTTTTGCTCACACAATAAATTTGGTGGTGCAGAATTTTTTTAAAAACGACAGGGGAGTGCAGGAGATGCTTTGGGTGGCCCGAAAAATTTCGGCCCACTTTCGCCATTCAGCGACTGCGTGCCGAAGACTGTAGCACCAGCAAACACTCTTGAACCTGCCCTGCCATCACCAGAAGCAAGAGGTTGTAACACGCTGGAACTCAACCCTCTATATGCTTCAGAGAATGGATGAGCAGCAAAAGGCCAGTCAAACCTATACATCCACCTACGACATAGGCAAAGGAGGGGGTATGCACCCGACTCAAGTGCAGTGGAGAATGATTTCCATGTTTTGCAAGGTTCTCCAGCCCTTCAAACTTGCCATATGTGAAGTCAGTTCAGATACTGCCAGCTTGAGTCAGGTCATTCCCCTCATCAGGCTTTTGCAGAAGCAGCTGGAGAAAGTGAAGGAGGAGCGAAGACGGAGCGATTCCACTCAGTATGTGGGACTTGTGGATGAAGCCCTTCATTTGCTTTCCCAGGATTCGAGGGCGGTCAATCTGTTGCAATCAGACCACTACATTTTGGCCACCGTGCTCGTTCCTAGGTTTAAAGCCTACATGGTATCTCTCTTTCCAGTGGACACAAGCCTGCAGAGGTGCAAAGACCTGCTGGTGAAAACACTGTCAGCTGAAGCGGAACATGACACGTCAATAGCTCCTTCTTCATTTTCTCCCACAACTGGGGCTGACAGGAAACAACTTAGATATCCTAACCAACCCACTGGTGGTGATGTAGGGCAGGCAGGACCAAGTTTCGACATCTGGTCCGGACTGAAGAATGTGACAACAATTTCTGACATGTCTACTGTCACTGCATATGCTACTGTCACCATTGAATGAATGGTGGAGGATTACATCGGTGACAGCATCCAAGTAGGCATGTCAGACAGTCCGTACCTGTACTGGCAGGAAAAAGAGGCAATTTGGAAGCCCCTGTACAGACTGAATCTATTTTACCTAAGTTGCTCCCCCTCCAGTGTTTACTCCAAAAGAGTTTTTAGTGCAGCCGGGAACCTTGTCAGCGAAAGGCGTAGGAGGTTGCTTCCACAAGACTTGGAGAAGATGATGTTCATCAAAATGAATTATCAATTCTTCTCGGAAGACCAGCCTCCAGAAACTACAGAGGGACCTGTGGTGGTGGATTCCAGCGGGGACAAATTAATACTCTGTGAGGATGAGAATGGAAGGGCAATTCCATCTTGCACCTCCATTTTTTTTTTTTCTTTGCATTATGTACTCTTTGGGGCCTAGTTTTTCAAACTGCCATCCAGTCTGCTACTGCAGTGCGACTCCTGGATGGGCCATGTGTTTGTGCCGCCCACTCGTATCTCTAAGCATAGTCATCCAGCTACCTCGGTGCAACCTTTTGGCCTAAAACAATATTGTGAGGTGTTCAGAATAGACTGGAAATGAGTGGAAATGAATGTTATTGAGGTTAATAATAGTGAAAGAACAATAAAAACACAAATTCTGTGATTTTAGCTGTTATGTTTTTTTCCCCAAATAATACAGATAAAAAAAACCAAAACCCAGAAGGGTGGTTTTAGCAAAACCAATCCAGATCCAAAACCAAAACAAGAAAAGTGGCCAGTGCCCCTAGTACACACACAGGTGCAACAGTGCAAGTGTCACACAGTGCAAACACACAGAGGCGCAACAGTGCAAGCGTTACACAGTGCGTACACACAGAGGCACAACAGTGCAAGCGTTACACAGTGCGTACACACAGATGTGCAACAGTGCAAGGGTTACAAAGTGCGTACACTCAGAGGCACAACAGTGTAAGCGCTACACAGTGCGTACACAAAAAGGCGCAACAGTTCAAGTGTCACAGTGCATACACACAGAGGCGCAACAGTGCAAGAATACATAGTGCGTACACAGAGGCGCAACAGTGCAAGTGTCACAGTGCGTACACACAGAGGCACAACAGTGCAAGCGCTACACAGTGCATACACACAGATGTGCAACAGTGCAAGTGTCACACAGTGCGTACACACAGAGGTGCAACAGTGCTAGCGTGGCACAGTGCATACACACAGGCGCAACAGTGCAAGTGTCACACATTGTGTACACACAGAGGTGCAACAGTGCTAGCATTGCACAGTGCATACACACAGAGGCGCAACAGTGCAAGCATTACACAGTGTGTACACACAGAGGCACAACAGTGCAAGCGTTACACAGTGCGTACACACAGAGGTGCAACAGTGTAAGCGTTACACAATGAATACACAGATGCGCAACAATACAAGTGTCACAGTGTGTACACACAGAGGTGCAACAGTGCAAGCATTACACAGTGCATACACACAGATGTGCAACAGTGCAAGTGTCACACAGTGCATACACAGATGCGCAACAATACAAGTGTCACAGTGTGTACACACAGAGGTGCAACAGTGAAAGCATTACACAGTGCATACACACAGATGTGCAACAGTGCAAGTGTCACACAGTGCATACACAGAGGCGCAACAGTGCAAGCGTTACACCGTGCATACACACATAGGTGCAACATTGCAAATGTCACACAGTGCGTACACACAGAGGCGCAACAATGCAAGCATTACACAGTGCGTACACAGAGGCGCAACAGTACAAGTGTCACAGTGCATACACACAGAGGCACAACAGTGCAAGTGTCACACAGTGCATACACACAGATGCGCAACAGTGCAAGCATTACACAGTGCATACACACAGAGGCGCAACAGTGCAAGCATTACACAGTGCGTACACACATAGGTGCAACATTGCAAATGTCACACAGTGTGTACACACAGAGGCGCAACAATGCAAGCATTACACAGTGCGTACACAGAGGCACAACAGTACAAGTGTCACAGTGCATACACACAGGCACAACAGTGCAAGTGTCACACAGTGCCTACACACAGATGCGCAACAGTGCAAGCATTACACAGTGCATACACACAGAGGCGCAACAGTACAAGTGTCACAGTGCATACACACAGAGGCACAACAGTGCAAGTGCTACAGTGCGTACACACAGAGGCACAACAGTGCAAGTGCTACAGTGCGTACACACAGAGGTGCAACAGTTCAAGTGTCACACAGTGCATACACACAGAGGCGCAACAGTGCAAGTGTCACACAGTGTGTACACACAGAGGCACAACAGTGCAAGCGTTACACAGTGCGTACACACAGAGGTGCAACAGTGCAAGTGTCACACAGTGTGTACACACAGAGGCACAACAGTGCAAGCGTTACACAGTGCGTACACACAGAGGTGCAACAGTGTAAGCATTACACAGTGCATACACACAGAGGCGCAACAGTAGAGAGGAGACGGAGGTACTGATTGTAACAGGGTAAATATGTTCTAGGCTGGGTCGCCTCATAGATTTATGGTCTCTGGGCACAATTTGCAATGAAGGAGGAGAATAGATTTGGTCCATGTTTTAATAAAAAGGGGAGGCAAATATAGGATAAGATGCTTCATGAGAGGGCGTCTGTGGCATTATTTTATTTATGCAGGTGTGTGTGTGTGTGTGTGTGTGTGTGTGTGTGTTTAATCTAGTGCATTATTTTTTATTGTGGGGGGGTCATATCGAGTAGGAATTTTAATAATGGAGGTTTGGGTCTGTGAAATCTGGAGCTGAATTTAAAAAGAGATTTTTAATGAGCAAGAAGAGTTGGCCAGATTGTGGATCTGGTTTTATGTCTAATGATTCTATAGAGGTCACTGTTATGGTATCTGTATTGAAGAGAGGACACTTGCATAGTTTCTGTTTTGTCAGATGGGGCTGGTAGGTTATGTATTTGTTTATAGCTCTTTGACATATCAAGTTATTTCTATGGCTATTTAAACCACACCCATATTAGATACACCACGCCTCTGACCACACCCACATTAGATACACCACGCCTCTGAGACATTTATTATGCTTTTTTTTTCCGTCTCAGTTATTTGGTAGAAAATCGAGGGCCACGTGCTTGTGTTTGACCCCAGGCTTAAAGTTGCCAGCAAGCCTCTGTCCATCCCCCACTGTGCTTCCCAACTCTACCCAACATTTTTGTGTTCGCCCCTCCCCCAGGCTGCACTTACCTACTAGTGCTTCCTGTTACTTACAGGCAACTTCTGCTGAGTCCGAGACTGCTGCTACTGGGTGGGTCCCGAGAGGTAGAGCACTGCTGCCGGGATGGGGCTGGAGAGACTGAGCACTGTGGTGGGGCGCAGCTGCCTGACTCTTTGGGTCTCTCAGCCAATGATCCGAGGAGACAGTTCAGCTTACATCAGACTCCTCAGATCTGATTTGACTTTTTTCTCTTTCTCATTAATCACAATATATTTAATATTGGTCATTTATACCAGGGATATTGTTTGCATATTAGCAAGGTTTGATGGAATTGACACAATAATATTTGATCATTTTGACACAATAAAATTAATTCACTAGTTAATTAAATAATATTTATTTGCATGTAACTGTTACAATTGAGTATAAATCAATAAACTGTAGGAATAATATAAAATCTATTTTAATGAGACTTCATTACAGTAAAGACATTATTTAGATATTAATAGATTATTTATTTCTAAGATTTATAGGCTAATCCTAGGTAACTTTATATCAGTATAATAAGCTATCATAGGAGACCTATCTGAACTGTCAGATTCCAATGTTAAATGAATGATGAGCGGTGATTGGAGCATGGACATATAAAAGACCCGGTAAGGGTAACAGTTGGCTTGCCTTTGTGAAAAAGCTACAGCGAAAGGCGCATCGGCGTTAAGCTATATTAATAAGATAATGTGCCCAATTGAATAGAGACTATGCTGTATTATGTTCTAACCAGACAGTGACAACGCCGCTACCTGCTGTGAGCACATACAGTGTTACATCGCGGTATAATGGCTGCACGCGGTGACTGTGTCTTAGCAGTACTAAGCCGGCACAGTGCCAGCTAACTACGGACCGCGGCTGTGGTCACGTTGTGTGCAGGGAAAGAAACCTAGAGATTGAGTGAGATTGTGTTATTACGGCTACTTGCTGAGTCTATATCCGGGCAATACTAAGCCGGCACAGTGCCAGCTAACACCAAACCGCTGCTGTGGTTTTGTTGCTTGCAGTGAGATCAATCTATATTATAAGAGGCTACGGATATGCATTATAGTTTCAGACATTATGTGCCAATACATTGGAAGCCTGTGTAAAGGCATTCAGCAATAGATGAGACTGAATTATAAGCCTTTAATAGTGTGACATTATAAGAGCTAACATAGACTGTCTGCAAGAATCTGTAACTATTATCTGCTACATCCTTATTAAAGGGTGAGTGTGTCACTGAGCTAGAAACAAAGTGAGTTTAAAATCAAAACAATGTGTCTTGGTTAGATACTCTTATTAATATAGGCTTTGACTTTTGCATAATTATAACTAGGGGTGAGCGGGTTCGGATTTCTGAAATCCGAACCCCCCCGAGCCCCCCCGATCCGAGTCCGATCCGAGTCAGGCTCGACTTTTCCCGCCTGACTCGGATCTGACATCGAGGCAAAACGTCATCATCCCGCCTTCCGAGTCTCGCGGGTTTTGGATCCTATATAAGGTACCCGCGTCGGCGCCATTTTCTCACTCGGCTGTGGACAGTGAAGAGGGAGGGTGGGAGTTAGTGCTGTGTAGTGTAGTGTAGTGTAGTGCTGCTGTTGTCCACTACTTCAAAGTCCATAGGGGCTGGCTGTGTTGTGCTGTGCTGCTGTTGTTAATAGGGGCTGTGTCCACTACTTCAAAGTCCATAGGGGCTGGCTGGACTGTGTTGTGCAGTCAGTTCCAAAGTCCTGTGCAGTGTCCCAGTCCTAAAGGGGTGCTGTAGTGTTGTTCAGGGGGTGCTCTGTCCATCAGGGGTGCTCCCCCCAAGTGCTAAAAAAATAATATATTTTCTGTGTTTGTGAATTGTGTGCGCAGTAGCCGCACGTGCATCAACAAAGTAGTGCCAAGCGTGCGCCTGTGTCATAAGTAAAGGGCCGGCTGGCTTGACCGTTAAGGGTGCTGTAACCCCCGAAAGTACACTCCAGTCCAAACCAAAAAAAAAATTATTTTCTGTGTTTGTGAATTGTGTGCGCAGTAGCCGCACGTGCATCAACAAAGTAGTGCCAAGCGTGCGCCTGTGTCATAAGTAAAGGGCCGGCTGGCTTGACCGTTAAGGGTGCTGTAACCCCCGAAAGTACACTCCAGTCCAAACCAAAAAAAAAATTATTTTCTGTGTTTGTGAATTGTGTGCGCAGTAGCCGCACGTGCATCAACAAAGTAGTGCCAAGCGTGCGCCTGTGTCATAAGTAAAGGGCCGGCTGGCTTGACCGTTAAGGGTGCTGTAACCCCCGAAAGTACACTCCAGTCCAAACCAAAAAAAAATTATTTTCTGTGTTTGTGAATTGTGTGCGCAGTAGCCGCACGTGCATCAACAAAGTAGTGCCAAGCGTGCGCCTGTGTCATAAGTAAAGGGCCGGCTGGCTTGACCGTTAAGGGTGCTGTAACCCCCGAAAGTACACTCCAGTCCAAACCTAAAAAAAAATTATTTTCTGTGTTTGTGAATTGTGTGCGCAGTAGCCGCACGTGCATCAACAAAGTAGTGCCAAGCGTGCGCCTGTGTCATAAGTAAAGGGCCGGCTGGCTTGACCGTTAAAGGGTGCTGTAACCCCCGAAAGTACACTCCAGTCCAAACCAAAAAAAAATTATTTTCTGTGTTTGTGAATTGTGTGCGCAGTAGCCGCACGTGCATCAACAAAGTAGTGCCAAGCGTGCGCCTGTGTCATAAGTAAAGGGCCGGCTGGCTTGACCGTTAAGGGTGCTGTAACCCCCGAAAGTACACTCCAGTCCAAACCTAAAAAAAAATTATTTTCTGTGTTTGTGAATTGTGTGCGCAGTAGCCGCACGTGCATCAACAAAGTAGTGCCAAGCGTGCGCCTGTGTCATAAGTAAAGGGCCGGCTGGCTTGACCGTAAAAGGGTGCTGTAACCCCCGAAAGTACACTCCAGTCCAAACCAAAAAAAAATTATTTTCTGTGTTTGTGAATTGTGTGCGCAGTAGCCGCACGTGCATCAACAAAGTAGTGCCAAGCGTGCGCCTGTGTCATAAGTAAAGGGCCGGCTGGCTTGACCGTTAAAGGGTGCTGTAACCCCCAAAGTACACTCCAGTCCAAACCAAAAAAAAATTATTTTCTGTGTTTGTGAATTGTGTGCGCAGTAGCCGCACGTGCATCAACAAAGTAGTGCCAAGAGTGCGCCTGTGTCATAAGTAAAGGGCCGGCTGGCTTGACCGTTAAAGGGTGCTGTAACCCACAAAGTACACTCCAGTCCGAACCAAAAAAAAATTTATTTTCTGTGTTTAGCCGCACGTATATATCAAATCGATATAACATAAATGGAGGACCAAACTTTCTCCGATAAAAATAAAATAGAGAAAGATCAAGAACCACTTCCTCCTAGTGCTGAAGCTGCTGCCACTAGTCATGACATAGACGATAACATGCCATCAACGTCGTCTGCCAAGGCCGATGCCCAATGTCATAGTAGAGGGCACATACAATCCCAAATGGCAAAGTTCAGGAAAATGACCTTGAAAAAGACATTTAAATCAGCTGAAGAGAAACGTAAACTTGCCAATATGCCATTTACGACACGGAGTGGCAAGGAACGGCTAAGGTCGATCCCTAGTATGTTCATGACTAGTGGTTCAGCTTCACATGACGATGGAAGCACTCCTCCCACTAAAAAAATCAAAAGAGTTAAGCTGGCAAAAGCACAGCGAAGAACTGTGCTTTCTAAGAAGATATCACAAATCCCCAAAGAGAGTCCAAGTGTGGTGGTGGTTGCGATGCCTGACCTTCCCAGCACTGGACGGGAAGAGGTGGCTCTTTCCACCATTTGCACGCCCCCTGCAAGTGCTGAAAGGAGCACCCACAGTCCACTTGCTGATATGCAAATTGAAGATGTCACTGTTGAAGTACAACAGGATGAGGATACTGGTGTAGCTGGCGCTGAGGAGGAAGTTGGCGAGGAGGATTCTGATGGTGATGTGGTTTGTTTAAATCAGGCTCCGGGGGAGACAGTTATTGTCCGTGGGATGAAAAAGCCCATCACGGTCATGCCTGGGCAGAAGACCAAACATTCCACCTCTTTGGTCTGGCAATATTTCTATCCAAATCCGGACAACAACTGTCTTGCCATATGTACCATATGTAAAGGTGAAATAAGTAGGGGTAGGGACGTCAACCACCTAGGAACATCCTCCCTTATACGGCACCTGCAGCGCGTTCATATAAAGTTACTGTCAAGTTCAGAAACTTTGGCTAAGACCGTAAGCAGTCCAGGGACACCTAAATCCCGTTGTCCTGTTGTATCCAAGCGCCTGCAAACCACACCGTCAACTCCCTCCTCGTCAATTTCCTCCTTAGTCAGGATCGGAAGTAGTCCTGCAGGCCATGTCACTGGCATGACTGACTCTCCTATCCGGGATTCCTCTGGAGGATCCTGCATTGCTACGCCTACTGCTGCCGCTGCTGCTGTTGCTGCTGCTGGGAGTCGTTCATCATCCCAGAGAGGAAGTAGGAACACCACTACTTTTACTAAACAATTGACCCTCCAACAGTCCTTAGCGAGGAGGATGAAGTACGACAGCAGTCATCCTGAAGCAAAACGTATAACTGAGGCCTTGACTGCTATGTTGGTGTTAGACATGCGTCCGGTATCCGCCATTAGTGCAGTGGGATTTAGACAATTGATGGAGGTAGTGTGTCCCCGGTTCCAAATCCCGTCTAGATTCCACTTCACTAGGCAGGCGATACCGAGACTGTACAGAAACGTCAGAAAAAGTGTCCTCAGTGTCCTGAAAAATGCCGTTGTACACAATGTCCACTTAACCACGGACATGTGGACAAGTGGAACAGGGCAGACTAAGGACTATATGACTGTGACAGCCCACTGGGTAGATGTATCACCTTACGCAGCAACAGCAGCAGCGTCACCAGTAGCAGCATCTCAGAAATGCCAGCTCGTTACAAGGCAGGCTACGCTGTGTATCACCGGTTTCAGTAAGAGGCACACCGCCGACAACCTCTTAGAGAAACTGAGGGAAATCATCGCCCAGTGGCTTACCCCACTTAGACTCTCCTGGGGATTTGTGATATCTGACAACGCCACCAATATTGTGCGGGCATTACATCTGGGCAAATTCCAGCACGTCCCATGTTTTGCTCACACAATAAACTTGGTGGTGCAGAATTTTCTGAAAAGCGACAGGGGCGTGCAGGAGACGCTTTGGGTGGCCCGAAAAATTTCTGGCCACTTTCGCCATTCAGCGACTGCGTGCCGAAGACTGGAGCGCCAGCAAACACTCTTGAACCTGCCCCGCCATCACCTGAAGCAAGAGGTTGTGACGCGGTGGAACTCAACCCTCTATATGCTTCAGAGGATGGAGGAGCAGCAAAAGGCCATACAAGCCTATACATCCACCTATGACATAGGCAAAGGAGGGGGTATGCACCTGACTCAAGCGCAGTGGAGAATGATTTCCGTGTTGTGCAAGGTTCTCCAGCCCTTCGAACTTGCCACACGTGAAGTCAGTTCAGACACTGCCAGCTTGAGTCAGGTCATTCCCCTCATCAGGCTTTTGCAGAAGCAGCTGGAGAAAGTGAAGGAGGAGCTAAGACGGAGCGATTCCGCTCGGCATGTGGGACTTGTGGATGAAGCCCTTCATTCGCTTTGCCAGGATTCCAGGGTGGTCAATCTGTTGAAATCAGACCACTACGTTTTGCCCACCGTGCTCGATCCTAGGTTTAAAGCCTATGTGGTGTCTCTCTTTCCGGCCGACACAAGCCTGCAGAGGTGCAAAGACCTGCTGGTGAACACACTGTCAGCTGAAGCGGAACGTGACACGTCAACGGCTCCTTCTTCATTTTCTCCTGCAACTGGGGCTGCCAGGAAAAAACTTAGGTATCCTAAGCAACCCGCTGGCGGTGATGCAGGGCAGGCAGGACCAAGTTTGGGTATCTGGTCCGGACTGAAGGACCTGGCAACAATTTCTGACATGTCTACTGTCACTGCATATGATACTGTCACCATTGACAGAATGGTGGAGGATTACATCGGTGACAGCATCCAAGTAGGCATGGCAGACAGTCCATACCTGTACTGGCAGGAAAAAGAGGCAATTTGGAGGCCCCTGTACAAACTGGCTCTATTTTACCTGAGTTGCCCCCCCTCCAGTGTGTACTCCGAAAGAGTGTTTAGTGCAGCCGGGAACCTTGTCAGCGAAAGGCGTAGGAGGTTGCTTCCACAGAATGTGGAGAAGATGATGTTCATCAAAATGAATTATCAGCTCTTCCAGGGAGACCAGCCTCCAGAAGGTACAGAGGGACCTGTGGTGGTGGATTCAAGTGGGGACGAGTTAATACTTTGTGAGGATGAGGATGTACACACTGAAGAGGGTGAGGAATCGGTGGATGAGGAGGATGAGGATGACATCTTGCCTCCATAGAGCCAGTTTGTGCAGGGACACATTAATTGCCAGCTTGTTTTGTGGGGGCCCAAACGAACCAATCATTTCAGCCACAGTTGTGTGGCAGACCCTGGCGCTGAAATGATTGGTTTGTTAAAGTGTGCATGTCCTGTTTATACAACATAAGGGTGGGTGGGAGGGCCCAAGGACAATTCCATCTTGCACCTCTTTTTTTTCTTTGCATTATGTACAGTTTGGGGCCTAGTTTTTCAAACTGCCATCCTGTCTGCCACTGCAGTTTCACGCCTAGATGGGTCACGTGTTTGTGCCGCCCACTCGTGTCTCTTAGCATAGTCATCCAGCTACCTCGGTGCAACGTTTTGGACATAAAAACACTATTGTGAGGTGTGAGGTGTTCAGAATAGACTGGAAATGAGTGGAAATTAAGGTTATTGAGGTTAATAATAGCATAGGAGCAGAAAAACCTACAAATTCTGTGATTTTAGCTGTTTTTATGCTTTTTTTAAAAAAAATACAGATCCAAAACACAAAACCCAGAACCCAAAACACGGAAGGGTGGTTTTGGCAAAACCAATCCAGATCCAAAACACGAAGAAAGATCCAGATCCAAAACCAAAACACAAAACACGAAAAGTGGCCGGTGCACACCCCTAATTATAACACATATTATATTATAGGACACACAGTCCTGGTCTGAATTCATAAGCAATATCTCGCATGATTAATATACATATTATGTTCCTATAATAATATAGATGCAACATTGTTGCGACACAATTTGAGGATCACAAGTGATATGTGAATATGCTTCTCTGCTATTGAGTAATATAATTTATAATATAAATGCAGATAAATTCATGCTAATTCTAATAGCTCTGCTTTTACTCTATTTTTCAGCAATCCACTAGTCAGAATATACACATACAGCGTCTCATAACACTAATGGGACACAGAGATTAATACAGCCACTTGTATTTTAATTTTCATTACTTTTTTTTATCGTTTTACTTCACTGATTTTAATACACTTTGTATATTTAATATTGTTATTCAATAAAAGTTCTTTTGTTTACATTTACATACCTATACCAACATTATTGTGCATCCAAATGATTGGACTACTTTTCTCTTTTTGGTGTTGTGTATTAAGACAGCAATGTAACAATAACGGCTCCTCAGCTGCACTACCAGTTAAATTAAAACAATGTAACAATAACGGCTCCTCAGCTGAGTAATGGTTACATTAATACAATAATGTAACAATAACGGCTCCTCAGCTGAGTAATGGTTACATTAATACAATAATGTAACAATAACGGCTCCTCAGCTGCAGTAACTGTCACATTAAGACAACAATGTAATAACGGCTCCTCAGCTGCACTAACGGTTGTATTAAGACAACAATGTAATAACGGCTCCTCAGCTGCACTAACGGTTACTTTAAAGTAACAATAACTGCTCCTCAGCTGCACTAACGGTTACTTTAAGGCAACAATGTAACAATAACGGCTCCTCAGCTGCAGTAACAGTTACATTAAGACAACAATGAAACAATAGCGGGTCCTTGTCACGGCCAGGCTTTCTCGGCATGGTACCTGCCGGGTATTACCTGTGAGGTCATTGTGGCTGGGGGTCTCTGGCAGCGCTGCTGGTGTTTGGCAAGGGGCATTAGCAGCATGTGGTCCTGTGCGGGCACATTGTCACTAGGCCTGGTGAGGTCTGGCGGTGTTTCTGTTTCGTTGGCATGGGCGCTGCCATCTTGCCTGCGGCCATGTGATCCCAGCTGTCCAATCCTGGTAGGTCATGTGCTCATTCCAGCCAGTCACAGCATGGCACTGAGTATTTAGGAAGGTCCAGAGCCTTCCTTCCTTGCCAGTGCAACGTGTTTCTCAGCTGCGGCTGAGAGAGAGTACCTGTGCCTCCCAGCTGGCCTTCACTACCTCTGTCTGCATCAGTTACAGCTCATCAAGCCTGCATTCAGTTACAGCTCACCATACCTGCATTCAGTTACAGCTCACCATACCTGCATTCAGTTACAGCTCACCATACCTGCATTCAGTTACAGCTCACCATACCTGCATTCAGTTACAGCTCACCATACCTGCATTCAGTTACAGCTCACCATACCTGCATTCAGTTACAGCTCACCATACCTGCATTCAGTTACAGCTCATCATACCTGCATTCAGTTACAGCTCATCATACCTGCATTCAGTTACAGCTCATCATACCTGCATTCTGTTACAGCTCATCATACCTGCATTCAGTTACAGCTCACCATACCTGCATTCAGTTACAGCTCATCATACCTGCATTCAGTTACAGCTCATCATACCTGCATTCAGTTACAGCTCATCATACCTGCATTCAGTTACAGCTCATCATACCTGCATTCAGTTACAGCTCATCATACCTGCATTCTGTTACAGCTCACCATACCTGCATTCTGTTACAGCTCACCATACCTGCATTCTGTTACAGCTCACCATACCTGCATTCTGTTACAGCTCACCATACCTGCATTCTGTTACAGCTCACCATACCTGCATTCTGTTACAGCTCACCATACCTGCATTCTGTTACAGCTCACCATACCTGCATTCTGTTACAGCTCACCATACCTGCATTCTGTTACAGCTCACCATACCTGCATTCAGTTACAGCTCACCATACCTGCATTCAGTTACAGCTCATCATACCTGCATTCAGTTACAGCTCATCATACCTGCATTCAGTTACAGCTCATCATACCTGCATTCAGTTACAGCTCATCATACCTGCATTCAGTTACAGCTCATCATACCTGCATTCAGTTACAGCTCATCATACCTGCATTCAGTTACAGCTCATCATACCTGCATTCTGTTACATCTCACCATACCCGCATTCAGTTACAGCTCATCATACTTATACTGGACTGTCCCTGTCTTTCACTATCTGGACATTTGTTCATTAACCCTCACTACAGTTATCAAGTGCACCTTAGAGCTTTCCCTGGACTTTTTTGTTTGCCATTCCATGTCTTCTATATCACTTATTAAAAACCCCACTTTTTCATTTAAGTCTGCTCCTGTGTCTACTTCTATCACCACCCTTGGTCCACAACAAATTCAGAACCTAACAGTTTGCACTGGCACCATGGATACGGCCACGGGACTGGAGTCTGGAGTGGATTTATTTCGCTGTATTGCAGGTTGTTTAGAAAACCTGGAAGCTATGCAACATCAATTGGCCCAGTTCCTACAGGAGATGTCTAAATGCAAAGATACTCTGCACACTTCGTTAATCACCCCTGGGGTATCAGCACCTTCACCTCCTCCTGTGCCTGGTAATACAGGGACCAAGGTATCCCCTCATCTACGTCTACCCATGCCAAGCAAATTTGATGGCAATACTAAGGTCTGTTGTGGTTTTTTAAATCAGTGTGATATACACTTTGTTACAGCCTGATAACTTCCCCACTGCTAGAACCAAAGTGGCATACATCGTGTCCTTGCTGACCGGCTCAGCTCTGGATTGGGCTTCCCCACTCTGGGAGCGTTCAGACTCACTGCTGAATAATTATGCAGACTTTGTATCTTCATTCAGGAGGCTTTTCGATGAACCTGGATGCACAGTGTCAGCATCGTCCAGCATCATGACCCTGAGACAAGGAACCCGTCCTGTCAGTCAATATGCCATACAGTTTAAAATTTTGGCATCAGAGTTTAAGTGGAATGAGGAGGCCCTCACCTCAGCCTTTTGGCATGGTCTGTCCTACCGATTTAAAAGATGATCTGATTACCCATGAGCTTCCTACCAAATTAAATGACATGATCTCACTCTGCAACAAAATTGACCTACGCTTCAGAGAACGTCAGGCTGAAAAGCACAGAACTGACCAGCAAAGGTCATTTACGTATCCCTTGCCTACCCATCCACCCCATCCTCCTATAGATGAGAAGCCCATGCAGTTGAACCAAACCCATCTCTCCAAAGAGGAACGTCAGAGAAAGATGTTAAAAAAACCTCTGTACTGCGGAGATTCGGGTCACCTGGTGGCCTCCTGCTCCTGCAAGTCGGGAAATGCCCGTTCCTAACTGACCTTGGGGACATCAAGTTAGGAGTTATTTGCCCGTCCCCAAATACTAAAGATTTCAAGATTTCCTTAGCTTTGGATCTCAAGCCCAACCCTGTCTTTGTCTCTGCTCTATTAGACTTTGGAGCAGCCGGAAACTTCATGACTTCCAGCATAGTTGATAAACTACAGATTTCTTGTTCATCTCTCAAGCAAGCAATTTCCCTGACTTCTGTAGATGGATGTCCTCTTGCTAAAGGAGTGGTCACCAAGGAAACTCAACCAGTATTAGTTCGAGTTGGGGAACTCCACTCCGAGTATTTAAAGTTCTTAGTGATACCAGAGGCTTCTCAAGAAATCATTTTAGGACTACCCTGGTTACGCCAACATAATCACAGGATAGACTGGTGCTCAATGCAGATTCTTTCATGGGGATCTGACTGTCAGAAATCCTGTCTTCCCAAGATACGACCTGTAAGAAAGACAGCTTCGTGGAGTGCCGATGTTCTCTGATGTTTTTACCTCGCCACAGAGAATGGGACTGTCCTATCGAATTGCTGCCTGACAAGATGCCACCCCGTGGTCGCACCTATCCTCTATCCATGCCTGAGACTCAAGCCAAGTCAGAGTACATCCAGGACAACCTAGCAAAGGAGTTTATTCGACCTTCCACCTCTCCCACTGGAGCTGGCTTCTTTTTTGTTAGCAAGAAAGACTGAGGCCTAAGACCTTGTATAGATTACCGGGACCTCAATGATATAACTATTAAGAATTGGTATCCTCTTCCCCAGATCACAGAATTGTTTGACAGGGTTAAAGGGTCCATCATATTCTCTAAGCTGGATCTGAGAGGGGCTCATAATCTCATCTGCATTCGTGCTGGCGATGAATGGAAGACCGCCTTTAATACTAGAGATGGACACTTTGAATACCTTTGTGATGCTCTTTGGGTTGTGCAATGCCCCTGCCGTGTTTCAGGGCTTTGTTAATGAGATTTTCCGGGACCTGTTGAACGTCTCGGTTGTAGTTTACCTGGACAATATATTTATTTTTTCGTCATCTGTAACAAAACATCATGAACATGTGAAGGAAGTATTGTCCCGTCTGAGAAAGAACCACCTTTTTTGCAAACTAGAGAAATGTGTTTTTTTTGGGTTCCCAGTGTACCATTCCTTGGTTACATCATCTCTGGCTCCAGCCTAGAAATGGACCCTAAGAAGGTGCAGGCGATTTTGGATTGGTCCCGTCCTCAAATGTTGAAAGCCATCCAGAGATTGCTTGGGTTCGCCAACTACTACAGATGTTTTATTAAATGATTTTCATCATTGTTTGCTCCCATTACTGCATTGACCCGAAAAGACACTAACCCTGCCCAATGGTCACCTGAGGCAGAGACTGCCTTCCAACTTTTAAAACAGGCGTTTATTTCAGCTCCAGTCTTATGACAACCAGATCTGGATAGGCCATTTCTAGTGGAGGTGGATGCGTCATCAGAGGCCGTGGGTGCAGTTCTCTCCCAGCGTTATGATGATAATCAAGTTCATCCCTGCGGGTTTTTCTCTAAGAAGTTTTCTCCTGCCGATAGAAATTGGTGAACAAGAACTTCTAGCAGTAAAATTAGCATTAAAAGAATGGAGATACCTGCTGGAAGGGGCCAAGTTTCCCTTCACTTTCTTCACGGACCATAGAAATCTTCTCTACCTCAAGAATCTTGAGTGCGTGAGTCCTCGTTTGGCCCGATGGGCAATATTTTTTGCTCGATTCCAGTTCACCCTGACCTTCTGGTCTGGAGCCCTTAATCAAAAGGCAGATGCCCTGTCCAGATCTTTCCTCTGTGGTGACAAGTCAGAGAATCAACAAGATGCTCCTGTTTTGGAGTCAAGAGTCTACCACCGTACGGTTACAGCCTCCTACAGGGAAGTCCTTTGTGGCCCCAGAGTTAAGGAAGCAGCTCCTCACCTGGGCTCATTCCTCTCGCTTTGCAGGTCACTCAGGTACTCTGAAGACCTTGAAGTTTTTTTAAGAGAGACTATTGGTGGCCATCCATGAAAGCAGACGTGTTGGAATTTATTTCTTCATGTTCTTCGTGTGCCCAGCATAAATCTTAACGTCAGGCACCGGCTGGTGAGTTATTGCCACTGCCTATTCCATCATGTCCATGGACGCATCTCTCCATGGACTTCGTCACAGATCTGCCAAACTCTCAAGGGTTCACTACCATCTGGGTCGCAGTAGACCGATTCTCTAAAATGGTTCATTACATACCACTAAAGAAATTGCCTTCTGCTCTTGACTTGGCTCACTTGTTCATTCAACATATTTTCCGTCTCCATGGTCTGCCTGCTGAGATAGTCTCTGACCGTGGTGTTCAGTTCACAGCAAAATTTTGGAGAGCCTTATGTTCTGTATTGCAAGTAAAGCTTAATTTTTCTATGACTTATCACCCACAAAGCAACAGTTCCACTGGAGAGGGTTAATCAAGATCTGGAGACCTTCCTGAGGATTTTTATGACATCTTCCCAAAACAATTGGTCTGTATTGCTGGCATTTGCTGAATTTGCGCATAACACCTCCTACCACTCTTCCACGAACCAAACACCATTCCAAGTGGTCTACGGCCTACATCCACGGGTCCCTGAATTTCAGAGTCTGCCTGTCTTTGACGTCCCAGCTGTAGAAGACACTGGTCTCAAGTTCGTTCTGACCTGGAGAAGGCGTCCTCCAGTTACAAATTTCAAGCTGATAAGAGGCATAGGAAATACCACATATGTGAGTTGGAGACCAGTTCTGGTTGTCCACCCGGAACCTACGACTTCGAGTGCCATCCATGAAATTTGCTCCACACTTCATCTGGCCCTTCTCCATCATAGAGGTCATTAACCCCGTGGCTTATGGCCTTCAGCTACAGCCTTATCTGAAAATCCCCAATTCCTTTCATGTCTCCCTGTTGAAACCTCTGGTGCTAAACAAGTTCCACAGAGCCCTGCCTGCTTCTCCCCGTGTCCAGACTGAGAGGAGCATAGAGTTTGAGGTCTCCCAGGTCTTGGATTCCCATCTCTGCAGAGGACATTTGCAGTACCTACTAGACTGGAGGGGCTATGGCCCAGAGGAATGTTGTTGGACCGATGCCTGAGATGTCCATGCTCCTGCTCATCAAGAGGTTCCATGCTGCCCATCCGGAGAAGCCTGAAGAGTGTCCTTAGGCCACCCATAAGGGGGGGGGGTACAGTGACAACCAGGGTTTCTCGGCATTGTACCCACCGGGTATTACCTGTGAGGTCATTGTGGCGGGGCGGGGGTCTCTAGCAGCGGTGCTGGTGTTTGGCGAGGGGCATTGGCTGCACGTGGTCCTGTGTGGGCACATTGTCACTAGGCCTGGTGAGGTCTGGCAGTGTTTCCGTTCCATTGGCATGGATGCCGCCATCTTGCCTGCGGCCATGTGATCCCAGCTGTCCAATCCTGGTAGGTCATGTGCTCATTCTAGCCAGTCACAGTGCGGTGCTGAGTATTTAGTAAGGTCCAGAGCCTCCCTTTCTTTGCCAGTGCAACGTGTTTCTCAGCTGCGGCTGAGAGAGAGTACCTGTGCCTTACGTGCCTGTCTGTTACGCTACTAGCCTGAACCTTGCCTGCTCCTTCCTGCTGGACTTACCCTGCACCCTCCATATACCTTCTTACCTGCCTGAGTACCAGCTTGCTGTTTCCCTGAACCTTGCTTCATTTCACTCCCAGCTGGACTTCACTACCTCTGTCTGCATCAGTTACAGCTCATCATACCTGCATTCAGTTACAGCTCACCAAACCTGCATTCTGTTACAGCTCACCAAACCTGCATTCAGTTACAGCTCACCAAACCTGCATTCAGTTACAGCTCATCATTCCTGCATTCAGTTACAGCTCATCAAACCTGCATTCAGTTACAGCTCATCATCCCTGAATTCTGTTTTAGCTCATCATACCTGCATTCTGTTTTAGCTCACCATACTTATACTAGACTGTCCCTGCCTGTCACTATCTGGACATTTGTTCATTAACCCTCACTACAGTTATCAAGTGCACTTTAGCGCTATACCTGGACTTTTTGTTTACCATTTCCATGTCTTCTCAGTCACTTATTAAAAACCCCACTTTTTCATTTAATACCCCTTGTTCCAACTCCAGGTCAGACCTGGAATTTAGGTGGAAAAAGTTCCTATCCAGATCAGATCCGGAATTTTGCTGGCGCCGACTCGGGATATTCCCTAGTTTGCACCGCTCACACCGCAGTTGGGTCTGAATAGACCCGGCTTTCCCGGCGTAAAAGTGGACGCTTGGAGATTGTCATCTTCAAGCGCCACTGAAGCCGGACCAATCGGCCCGGCTAGCAGCGCACTCCAGGTCATCGTGACCAGGAGTGCGCTGTTGTCACAGCAGGGTTTCACGGGCTACGCCTGTGATAAACCCTGCTAGTTACCTGGGTTGGATTGCTGGGTGACTCAACCCTTTTACACCAGGGAGCTGCCCGGGTTAACCCTTCAAAAACCCGGGTTTTAGCTCTGGTGTAAAATGGGTATTAGTCTGCTTCTATCACCACCCCGGATCCACATAATTCAGAACCTCACACTCCTCAGCTGCACTAACAGTTACTTTAAGGCAATAATGTAACAATAATGGATCCTCAGCTGAAGTAATGGTTACATTAAGACAACTATGTAACAGTAACGGTTCCTCAGCTGCAGTAACGATTACGTTAAGACAACAATGTAACAATAACGGCTCCTCAGCTGCACTAATGGTTACTTTAAGGCAACAATGTAATAACAGCTCCTCAGCTGCACTAATGGTTACATTAAGGCAGTGGTTCTCAAACTCTGTCCTCAGGACCCCACAGAGGTCACATTTTGCAGAACACCAAGCAGGTGCACATGTGTAGTTATTACTCACTGGCACATTTCCCAGGTCATCCAGAAGGTGCACAGGTGTAGTCATTACTTACTGGCACAATTTAAAAGATCCACAGGTGGAGCTAATTATTTCACGGATTCTGTGAGGAGACCTGGAATACATGCTGTGAGGATCCCGGGCTTATGCATGTGTTATTTTCGCCCTTTCACAGTATAACACCTTGAGAATCTCGCACAGTACCCCAGGTCCTTTGAGTCCCTTTAGATCACACAGGGAACAGCACAATAGCACAGGTATAATGATACCTTTATTTTACATATCTCTACTTCTACATGTAAAATGCAGCAACTACACACTATTATACAAGTATATACAGAAATGCCAGTAGTATTAGCTAAACCTTGGGGAGCCCAGACACATGTCCCTATAGCAGAGGTACCTTTAGTATTAGAAAGGTGGACAGCTACTATGTCAGGCTTACCCGCCTGGGGTCACCACACTTGTGTGAGGCTGCTGTGTGGCTCCACGCTTCTCCGGGGAATGGCTTCTCCCCCCTGACTTGCTGTTCCCAGCCACTTGGCCTGATGGTCCTCTGCTTGCCAAGAGCTGGGCGTGCTGACCAGTCACCTAGCTCCAGCTAGCGCACCAGTTGCAGGCCACGGGATTGCTCCAGTGGGAGCGTATGCTTGGGCTCCATGGATGGCAGGCTGGCAGGATCTCCCAACTGCTTTGCCCAGCCTGGGGTCCTACCTCTCAGGCTAGGAACCTCCACACCACCCAGGTCTCAGGTCAGAACTCCCTCAAAACCCTTGCATTTGCCATATGAAACCTCTGATGTTCCCACGGTTAGGTGCCAACCCTGATCCCTAGTATTGGTTGGTTTGAATGCAGGGGCTGGGTACTGAGCAGTTAGTGTAGTTGCTGTTTTTACATGTAGAAGTAGTGATATGTAAAATAAAGGTATCGTTGTACCTTTGCTATTGTGTCATTTCCTGTGCGATCTAAGGAGACTCATAAAAGGACCCGGGGTACCGTGCGTAGCTATTTAAAGTTGCCTTTCTCAAGGCGACGAGGGCCAGTAGGTGAAAATAATGCACACATAAACCCGGGATCCTCACATAGGCCATCACACATGCACTATTTGAGAACCTGTGCCTTAAGACAACAATATAAAAATAACGGTTCCTTAGCTGCAGTAACGGTTACATTAAGACAACAATGTAACAATAACGGCTCCTCAGCTGCACTTAGTTACATTAAGACAGCAATGTAACAATAACAGCTCCTCATCTCTACTAACGGTTATATTAAGACAACAATGTAACAATAATGGCATACTCAGCTGCAGTAATGGTTACATTAAGGCAACAATGTAATAACGGCTCCTCAGCTGCACTAACAGTTACTTTAAGGCAGTGGTTCTCAAACTCTGCCCTCAGGACCCCACACAGGTCACATTTTGCAGATCACCTACAAGGTACACATATGTAGTTATTACTCACTGGCACATTTCCCAGGTCACTCAGCAGGTGCAGTCATTACTCACTGGCACAATTTAAAAGATCTACAGGTGGAGCTATTTATCTCACTGATTCTGTGAGGAGACCTGGAATACATGCACTGTTTGAGAACCTGTGCCTTAAGACCACAATATAACAATATCGGCTCCACAGCTGCACTAACTGTTATATTAAGGCAACAATGTAACAATAATGGCTCCACAGCTGCACTAACAGTTATATTAAGACAACGATGTAACAATAACGGCTTCTGGTGGCGCTCAGACTTCATTTTTAGAGAGCGGTTCAGAAACAATACACACAAGTTGCTGGAACGGCTTCCTATGTCTCATACACTGATTTCTGCTGGAAGTATATGGCGTTGTGAGCAGTGACCACCGTACTGTAGCTGCTGATATATCAGTAATAGAATGGCCCCCACCTGCAGTACCTGGTGTATCTCTGTTCTCTGACCAGAAAAGCTTTGAGGACATATTTATTCCATCTATTTTCAGAGCATTTTACAGCGGGAGGATGTGAATTGCATCAGCGTGGACTGGAGTGGAGGAGCCATGGCGATCTATACACAGGCAGTAAACAACGTCCAAGTCGTTGGGGCAGAAATATCCAATTTTATTAACACTGCCATGGTATGTACAGAGCTGCAGCTCTTGTGTGAGTACTCGTGTTTGAATTCTGGGAATGAAGTCTCCAATATGCAAATTAGTCAGATCATGTGGTTTATATGTGCATTCAGCATTCTGTGTTTCTACTGTATATTATACTGCATATTATTATACTGTATTTTACACTGCATATTATTATACTGCATATTATACTGCATATTATTATACTGTATTTTACACTGCATATTACACTGCATATTATACTGTATTTTACAATGCATATTATACTGCATATTATTATACTGTATTTTACACTGCATATTATACTGCATTTTATTATACTGTATTTTACACTGCATATAATACTGCATATTATTATACTGTATTTTACACTGCATATTATACTGCATATTACACTGCATTTTATTATACTGCATATTACACTGAATATTATTATACTGTATTTTACACTGCATATTACACTGCATATTATTATACTGTATTTTACAATGCATATTATACTGCATATTATACTGTATTTTACACTGCATATTATACTGTATTTTACACTGCATATAATACTGCATATTATACTGTATTTTAAACTGCATATTATACTGCATATTACACTGCATTTTATTATACTGTATTTTACTGCATATTACACTGCATATTATACTGTATTTTACACTGCATATTATTATACTGTATTTTACACTGCATATTATACTGCATACTACACTGCATATTATACTGAATTTTACACTGCATATTATACTGAATTTTACACTGCATATTATACTGCATATTATACTGTATTTTACACTGCATATTATTACTGTATTTTACACTGCATATTATTATACTGTATTTTACTGCATATTATTCTGTATTTTACACTGCATATTATACTGCATATTATTATACTGTATTTTACACTGCATATTATACTGCATTTTATTATACTTTATGTTACACTGCATATTATACTGCATTTTATTATACTGTATTTTACACTGCATATTATTATATTGTATTTTACTGCATATTATACTGCATATTATACTGTATTTTACACTGCATATTATACTGCATTTTACACTGCAAATTATACTGTATATTACACTGCTTATACTGATTATACTGTATATTACACTGCACATTATTATACTGTATATTATACTGCATATTATACTGTATTTTACACTGCAAATTATACTGCATATTATTATACTGTATTTTACACTGCATATTATACTGCATTTTATTATACTGTATTTTACACTGCATATTATACTGCATATTATTATACTGTATTTTACTGCATATTATACTGCATATTACACTGCATATTATTATACTGTATTTTAAACTGCATATTACACTGCATATTATTATACTTCATATTACACTGCATATTATACTGCATTTTATTATACTGTATTTTACACTGCATATTACACTGCATATTATTATATTGTATTTTACTGCATATTATTATACTGTATTTTACAGCATATTATTATACTGTATTTTACACTGCATATTACACTGCATATTATGCTGTATTTTACACTGCATATTACACTGCATATTACACTGCATATTATACTGTATTTTACACTGCATATTATACTGCATATTACACTGCATATTATTATACTGTATTTTACACTGCATATTATACTGCATTTTACACTGCAAATTATACTGATTATACTGTATATTACACTGCACATTATTATACTGTATTTTACACTGTATATTATACTGCATATTATACTGCACATTCTACTGCATATTATTATACTGTATTTTACACTGCAAATTATACTGCATATTATTATACTGTATTTTACACTGCAAATTATACTGCATATTATTATACTGTATTTTACACTGCATATTATACTGTATTTTTACTGCATATTATACTGCATTTTATTATACTGTATTTTACACTGCATATTATACTGCATATTATTATACTGTATGTACACTGCATATTATACTTCATATTACACTGCATATTATTATACTGTATTTTACACTGCATATTATACTGCATTTTATTATACTGTATTTTACACTGCATATTATACTGCATTTTATTATACTGTATTTTACACTGCATATTATTATATTGTATTTTACTGCATATTATTATACTGTATTTTACACTGCATATTACACTGCATATTACTGTATTTTACACTGCATATTACACTGCATATTATTATACTGTGTTTTACACTGCATATTATACTGCATATTACACTGCATATTATTATACTGTATTTTACACTGCATATTATACTGCATTTTACACTGCAAATTATACTGCTTATTATACTGATTATACTACACTGCACATTATTATACTGTATTTTACACTGTATATTATACTGCACATTCCACTGCATATTATTATACTGTATTTTACACTGCAAATTATACTGCATATACTGTATATTACACTGCTTATTATACTGATTATACTGTATATTACACTGCACATTATTATACTGTATTTTACACTGTATATTCTGCATATTATTATACTGTATTTTACACTGCACATTATACTGCATATTACACTGCATATTATTATAATGTATTTTACATTGCATATTATACTGCATATTATTATACTATATTTAACACTGCATATTATACTGTATATTACACTGCATATTATACTGTATATTACACTGCATAATATTATACTGTGTTTTACACTGCATATTATACTGTATATTACACTGCATATTATTATACTGTATGTTATACTGCATATTACACTGCATATTATTATACTGCATTTTACACTGCATGTTATACTGCATAGTATATTGTATATTACACTGCATAGTATACTGTATATTATAATGCATATTATTAAACTGCATATTATACTGCATATTATTATACTGTATTTTATACTGCATGTTACACTGCATGTTGCACTGCATAATATACTGCATAGTATACTGTATATTATACTGCATATTATTATACTGTATATTACAGCATAGACTGTATATTATACTGCATATTAGACTGTAATATTAGACTGTGTATTAGACTGCACACTAGACTGTATATTATACTGCATAGTAAACTGTATATTACACTGCACATTATACTGTATATTACACTGCAGACTGTACATTAGACTGTATATTATACTGCACATTAGACTATTTTATACTGCATATTAGACTGCACATTAGACTGTATTTTATACTGCATATTAGACTGCACACTAGACTGTATATTAGACTGCACATTAGACTGTATATTATACTGCATAGTAAACTGTATATTACACTGCATATTATACTGTATATTACACAGCAGACTGTACATTAGACTGTATAGTATACTGCACATTAGACTATTTTATACTGTATATTAGACTGCACACTAGACTGTATATTAGACTATTATACTGCATAGTAAACTGTATATTACACTGCATATTATACTGTATATTACACTGCAGACTGCACATTAGACTGTATATTATGCTGCATATTAGACTGCACATTAGACTGTGTTTTATATTGCACATTAGACTATATATTACACTGCACATTAGACTGTATATTATACTGCACAGGATACAGTATATTATACTGCATAGTAAACTGTATATTAGACTGTATATTATACTGCACATTAGACTGTATAGTATATTGCACAGGATACTGTATATTATACTGCATAGTAAACTGTATATTATACTGCATATTAGACTGTATAGTATACTGTATATTAGACTGCATATTAACAAAAAAAAGTTGCTACAAGCAGAGCCGGACTGGCCACCTGGTAACTCTGGTAAATGCTAGGATGGGAATCATTCTTCTCTCAAGAATATAATGTGACATCTGTCTGCCCAACTGCCCAATGTCTGCTGTTTTACACCCCAAGCACAAATGGTTTTTCCAACTGGGAGTTTCAAAACCACTGATGTTTGGCAGCAGAGAAAGTTGGGCTGATCATATGGTAAAAGGCTGTGTATGGTCCCTTCAGTGTTCCTTTATATACACCCTACAGGAGACTATCCAACCAACTATCAGTGTTCCCATAGTTACATCCTACAGGAGACTATCCAACCAACTACCAGTGTTCCTTTATAATTTATATACATCCTACAGGAGACTATCCAACCAACTATCAGTGTTCCCATAGTTACATCCTACAGGAGACTATCCAACCAACTACCAGTGTTCCTTTATATACACCCTACAGGAGACTATCCAACCAACTATCAGTGTTCCTTTATATACACCCTACAGGAGACTATCCAACCAACTACCAGTGTTCCTTTATATACACCCTACAAGAGACTATCCAACCAACTATCAGTGTTCCTTTATATACACCCTACAGGAGACTATCCAACCAACTATCAGTGTTCCTTTATATACACCCTACAGGAGAGTATCCAACCAACTATCAGTGTTCCTTTATATACACCCTACAGGAGAGTATCCAACCAACTATCAGTGTTCCTTTATATACACCCTACAGGAGAGTATCCAACCAACTATCAGTGTTCCTTTATATACACCCTACAGGAGAGTATCCAACCAACTATCAGTGTTCCTTTATATACATCCTACAGGAGAGTATCCAACCAACTATCAGTGTTCCCATAGTTACACCCTACAGGAGACTATCCAACCAACTATCAGTGTTCCATTATATACACCCTACAGGAGACTATCCAACCAAATATCAGTGTTCCTTTATATACACCATACAGGAGACTATCCAACCAACTATCACTGTTCCTTTATATACACCCTACAGGAGACTATCCAACCAACTATCAGTGTTCCCATAGTTACACCATACAGGAGACTATGCAACCAACTATCCGTGTTCCTTTATATACACCCTACAGGAGAGTATCCAACAACTATCAGTGTTCCCATAGTTACACCCTACAGGAGACTATCCAACCAACTATCAGTGTTCCCAAAGTTACACCCTACAGGAGACTATCCAACCAACTATCAGTGTTCCTTTTATATACACCCTACAGGAGACTATCCAACCAACTATCAGTGTTCCCATAGTTACATCATACAGGAGACTATCCAACCAACTATCTGTGTTCCTTTATATACACCCTACAGGAGAGTATCCAACCAACTATCAGTGTTCCCATAGTTACACCCTACAGGAGACTATCCAACCAACTATCAGTGTTCCCAAAGTTACAACCTACAGGAGACTATCCAACCAACTATCAGTGTTCCTTTATATACACCATACAGGAGACTATCCAACCAACTACCAGTGTTCCTTTATATACACCCTACAAGAGACTATCCAACCAACTATCAGTGTTCCTTTATATACACCCTACAGGAGACTATCCAACCAACTATCAGTGTTCCTTTATATACACCCTACAGGAGACTATCCAACCAACTATCAGTGTTCCTTTATATACACCCTACAGGAGACTATCCAACCAACTATCAGTGTTCCTTTATATACACCCTACAGGAGACTATCCAACCAACTATCAGTGTTCCCTTATATACACCCTACAGGAGACTATCCAACCAACTATCAGTGTTCCTTTATATACACCCTACAGGAGACTATCCAACCAAATATCAGTGTTCCTTTATTTACACCATACAGGAGACTATCCAACGAACTATCACTGTTCCTTTATATACACCCTACAGGAGACTATCCAACCAACTATCAGTGTTCCTTTATATACACCCTACAGGAGACTATCCAACCAACTATCAGTGTTCCTTTATATACACCCTACAGGAGACTATCCAACCAAATATCAGTGTTCCTTTATTTACACCATACAGGAGACTATCCAACGAACTATCACTGTTCCTTTATATACACCCTACAGGAGACTATCCAACCAAATATCAGTGTTCCTTTATATACACCATACAGGAGACTATCCAACCAACTATCAGTGTCCCTTTATATACACCCTACAGGAAACTATCCAACCAACTATCAGTGTTCCCAAAGTTACACCATACAGGAGACTATCCAATCAACTATCAGTGTTCCTTTATATGCACCCTACAGGAGAGTATCCAACCAACTATCAGTGTTCCCATAGTTACACCCTACAGGAGACTATCCAACCATCAGTGTTCCCAAAGTTACACCCTACAGGAGACTATCCAACCAACTATCAGTGTTCCTTTATATACACCCTACAGGAGACTATCCAACCAACTTTCAGTGTTCCTTTATATACACCATACAGGTGACTATCCAACCAACTATCAGTGTTCCCATAGTTACACCATACAGGAGACTATGCAACCAACTCTCCGTGTTCCTTTATATACACCCTACAGGAGAGTATCCAACCAACTATCAGTGTTCCCATAGTTACACCCTACAGGAGACTATCCAACCAACTATCAGTGTTCCCATAGTTACACCCTACAGGAGACTATCCAACCAACTATCACTGTTCCTTTATATACACCCTACAGGAGACTATCCAACCAACTATCAGTGTTCCTTTATATACACCCTACAGCAGACTATCCAACCAACTATCAGTGTTCCTTTATATACACCCTACAGGAGACTATCCAACCAACTATCAGTGTTCCCACAGTTACACCCTACAGGAGACTATCCAACCAACTATCAGTGTTCCTTTATATGCACCATACAGGAGACTATCCAACCAACTATCAGTGTCCCTTTATATACACCTTACAGGAAACTATCCAAGCAACTATCAGTGTGTTTCCCGGCTGTTCCTGGGCTGGTTGTTTCTTTGGGGGGAATGATTGGCAGATCACTGGCCTATAGGTGCAGTCGTTGGGTATACTCTCCTTCACTGTAAGGGCTTGACTGAGAACACCCTACCAGGGGCACGAGTTACACCCTTCCAGGTAGGACATGAATGGCATGAATTGAGAGGCTGAAACCATGAGGATAAATCCCCCTAGTGCCCCCTCTCCCCCACCAGAGCATGCGATAGTTGCAGAGGCCACAGGTCATCTTCAGCCATTAGGAGGTTTGTCCTTATTTATTTTCAGGCTGAAGTAAAACACTGACCATCCCCTTCTTCATCTTCTGTCTCCTTAGACTAACTTTAACTGCGCACTGTCTAATATACACATCATCGGGCACAGTCTGGGGGCTCACGCAGCCGGTGAAGCTGGGAAGAGACGCCCGAGGATTGGGAGAATAACAGGTAGGACTTATTGGTCAATCATTTCAGGTTTTGAGTCCTGGGGGTGTATTCACTAGAGTGCAGTTTTTATAAGTGGAGATGTTGCCCATAGCAACCAATAAGATTCTACTTATTTATCTAGCACCTTCTAGATTAGAAGTTGATAACTGGAATGTGACTGGTTGCTATGGGCAACAACTATAAGGTAAAAGAAACAGCCTGAGTGGTTATTAAGTAACTAGAAGTCAGTATGTATCACATCAGAGCTTACACGATAACGCTCAGGATCACGCTGCCGGAGCCAGTGAAGCCGCGACAAAGGACGCAGCTGCTGGCTTCTACACTCCAAGTAAATGGGGCGGACATGCCTTCTTTACCTGGGATGCTTCAGCGGCTGTTGGGGCTCCTGGGACGCTGCTGCGGCCATTGGGGCACTCCGATCGACATCATAGACCCAGTTCTGCTGATGCGCAGTGCGTCTCATGGTCATGCGCAGATCTTAAAACATCGGAGATTTACGTTAACATTGAATTAACATACGTCGCTGAATCAGCCCCCTTCATACATGCTTACGCTCCCGGAACCTGCGCGAAGCTCACGATTTTTCGGCTAACCTCCCGCACCCCCGGAAGAGTAGGCACTACTCCTGCATCCTGCCCACTTCCTAGTGAAGTGTGCAGAATGGGGCGAGTTTTCCAGGGGATTGGGTGGTCGCGAGTAGGGGGTGGGGCCTAATGATGCAATTCTATGAGAATTGCGTCATTTGTCCCTGCGTCAAAGTTAAAAAGGCGGGAATTGCGGCATTTTATAATGAGGGGTGGAGCTTAATAATACTGAATGTTTGGCCCCGCCCACATCGACGCCCACCTGCCTCTTGTCTCCGGGCAACTCCCAGAGAGGAATATGTGACAGTCAGTGAGTCTGACCCCTTTGTGCGGAAACCAATGATAGAGAATCCCCCGCTTACCAGGAATGGTTCAATTCTGCCGGAGAACTGAGACATTCCGCAGCCGGATGCAGAATGAGACCAAGTCTGTGCCAAACACTAATAATGATAGTAAGTGCTGTATTATACACGTCTGCTGGAATAAATCCCGGCTCCCTACTCTCTCGCCGCCAGGCATCAATCCCTATGTATGCAGGGAGACGCCGACTGCACAGATCTGAAATGGAACTACTGTATAAAATGTCTGATAACGAGCCTTTTGTCCCCATTGATTTTAGCATCTATTAATAATCCAGCGTTGACATTTTTGTCTAGTGAGGTTTTTGTCGCAGTTGTGTCTGCATCTTTACGCTAATGCCCTTCCCTGCTCGCACAGGTGCTCGTCCGAATGTGCAAGGACTAAGACGCCCACTTGCAGCGCCCTTAGACTACGTTACCATGCCAGAGAGAGGTCACCTGGACGCGGTGGGCGGGCCCATAATTCTGGCCATTATTATGATAAGAACCTCTCTGATGTAATTAGGCAGAATTACTAATAGGTGTAGCATTGTTACAGTGTGCACTTGCAATTTTTCCCTTTCTTTTACTTTCCATGCCGTGTGCCTATAGACGTACCATCGGCACAGCGTCGGCCTCAGCATCGGTTTCACCATCGGCACAGCATTGGTCTAGCCATCGGCACAGCATCGGGCTCCACCAGCGCCATATCTGGATGGCAGTGCAACCTGTGCAGCACTGCCGCCCCTCGCGCTCCCACCCCGCCCCCCCTCCCCCTGAGTGCTTACCTTTCCATCCAAGGGGTGGAGGGGGGGCAGGACCTTTCACCGGCGTTCTTGGTGCACCGCGCACCATTGCAGGGGGTCTCTTCCTGCAGACCTCTGGAGCTGGGAAGTGTGTGGCCGGTGACCCTGGAGGCTTCCACCCTGTGCGGAGGAACCGGCCGCGCCACCTTCCCTATGGCCTTGTGCCCCGTGACACTCCCATAAGGTGCAAAATCTGCATGCGTCGCTCTCACCAAACCTTCGTTACCTCCCAGTCATTTCCTAGGAATGACCACTAATTACCAATACATCCTGCGCCTGAATCTGTACATGCATAGATGAGAAAACATCGGCCATTTGCATGAATATCGTCACAGAATTAGCCCCTTATTTATTATTGTATTTGATATAAATGTTGAGATTGAGCAGAAAGTTGCATCCACCTATTAGGCAAATACTAATTTCCTCTGTACTACATAATTATTATTCTGATTTTTATTATTATATTTTATGTATATGGCGCCACAAAGGCTCCGCAGTGCCGTACATAGCCATAATCATAGTATCTGTCTGACAAATGGAGGTTATTGGTTACAGCTCTGGACCCCGCTGGCCCGTACTTCCAGGGAACCCCACCGGAGGTTTGCCTTGACCCCACGGATGCGGAGTTTGTTGTCGCTATCCACACAGATAAAGGTACAGTATTTATCTATCTAGCAACTACAGCTAAAACAATTACATATAGTGCATGAACTATTACCTGTACTATGTTCTCTTTTCGTGAATGGCAAAACTAATTTTTTAGAAGTTGCTCACTACTCGTTGCCATATGCAAAATCTATGAAAAGTCAGCATAGGAATATTTGCTGTAGAGGTTTATTGTTGTACACAAGCAGCTGCCGGTGAGAAATGTCTGGGAGTACAGGCAGTATATGCTGTATAACATTGTCATACGTAGGCAGATGCAGCATTATACTGTGTGTCATTACTATTACATATCATTACATTGGCATACCGTGCATGGATACATGTGATAGCAGCATTATACTGTGTGTCATTACTATTACATGTCATTACATTGGTATACCGTGCATGGATACATGTGATAGCAACATTATACACTGTGTCATTACTATTACATAGGCATACCGTGCATGGATACATGTGATTGCAGCATTATACTGTGTGCCATTACTATTACATATCATTACATTGGCGTACCGTGCATGGATACATGTGATAGCAGCATTATACTGTGTGTCATTACTATTACATATCATTACATTGGCATACCGTGCATGGATACATGTGATAGCAGCATTATACTGTGTGTCATTACTATTACATGTCATTACATTGGTATACCGTGCATGGATACATGTGATAGCAGCATTATACACTGTGTCATTACTATTACATAGGCATACCGTGCATGGATACATGAGATTGCAGCATTATACTGTGTGCCATTACTATTACATATCATTACATTGGCGTACCGTGCATGGATACATGTGATTGCAGCATTATACTGTGTGTCATTACTATTACATATCATTACATTGGCATACCGTGCATGGATACATGTGATAGCAGCATTATACTGTGTGCCATTACTATTACATATCATTACATTGGCATACCGTGCATGGATACATGTGATAGCAGCATTATACTGTGTGTCATTACTATTCCATATCATTACATTGGTATACCATGCATGGATACATGTGATAGCATTATACAGTGTGTCATTACTATTACATATCATTACATTGGCGTACCGTGCATGGATACATGTGATTGCAGCATTATACAGTGTGTCATTACTATTACATATCATTACATTGGCATACCGTGCATGGATACATGTGATTGCAGCATTATACAGTGTGTCATTACTATTACATATCATTACATTGGCATACCGTGCATGGATACATGTGATAGCAGCATTATACTGTGTGTCATTACTATTACATATCAATACATTGCATACCGTGCATGGATACATGTGATAGCAGCATTATACTGTGTGTCATTACTATTACATATCATTACATTGGTATACCGTGCATGGATACATGTGATAGCATTATACTGTGTGCCATTACTATTACATATCATTATATTGGCATACCGTGCATGGATACATGTGATAGCATTATACAGTGTGTCATTACTATTACATATCATTACATTGGCATACCGTGCATGAATACATGTGATTGCAGCATTATACTGTGTGTCATTACTATTACATATCATTACATTGGCATACCGTGCATGGATACATGTGATAGCAGCATTATACAGTGTGTCATTACTATTACATATCATTACATTGGCATACCGTGCATGGATACATGTGATAGCAGCATTATACTGTGTGTCATTACTATTACATATCATTACATTGGCATTCCGTGCATGGATACATGTGATAGCAGCATTATACTGTGTGTCATTACTATTACATATCATTACATTGGCATACCGTGCATGGATACATGTGATAGCGGCATTATACTGTGTGTCATTACTATTACATATCATTACATTGGCATACCGTGCATGGATACATGTGATAGCGGCATTATACTGTGTGTCATTACTATTACATATCATTACATTGGCATACCGTGCATGGATACATGTGATAGCGGCATTATACTGTGTGTCATCACTATTACATATCATTACATTGGCATACCGTGCATGGATACATGTGATAGCAGCATTATACTGTGTGTCATTACTATTACATATCATTACATTGGCATACCGTGCATGGATACATGTGATAGCAGCATTATACTGTGTGTCATTACTATTACATATCATTACATTGGCATACTGTGCATGGATACATGTGATAGCAGCATTATACTGTGTGTCATTACTATTACATGTCATTACATTGGCATACCGTGCATGGATACATGTGATAGCAGAATTATACTGTGTGTCATTACTATTACATATCATTACATTGGCATACCGTGCATGGATACATGTGATAGCAGCATTATACTGTGTGTCATTACTATTACATATCATTACATTGGCATACCGTGCATGGATACATGTGATAGCATTATACAGTGTGTCATTACTATTACATATCATTACATTGGCGTACCGTGCATGGATACATGTGATTGCAGCATTATACAGTGTGTCATTACTATTACATATCATTACATTGGCATACCGTGCATGGATACATGTGATTGCAGCATTATACAGTGTGTCATTACTATTACATATCATTACATTGGCATACCGTGCATGGATACATGTGATAGCAGCATTATACTGTGTGTCATTACTATTACATATCAATACATTGCATACCGTGCATGGATACATGTGATAGCAGCATTATACTGTGTGTCATTACTATTACATATCATTACATTGGTATACCGTGCATGGATACATGTGATAGCATTATACTGTGTGCCATTACTATTACATATCATTATATTGGCATACCGTGCATGGATACATGTGATGGCATTATACAGTGTGTCATTACTATTACATATCATTACATTGGCATACCGTGCATGAATACATGTGATTGCAGCATTATACTGTGTGTCATTACTATTACATATCATTACATTGGCATACCGTGCATGGATACATGTGATAGCAGCATTATACAGTGTGTCATTACTATTACATATCATTACATTGGCATACCGTGCATGGATACATGTGATAGCAGCATTATACTGTGTGTCATTACTATTACATATCATTACATTGGCATTCCGTGCATGGATACATGTGATAGCAGCATTATACTGTGTGTCATTACTATTACATATCATTACATTGGCATACCGTGCATGGATACATGTGATAGCGGCATTATACTGTGTGTCATTACTATTACATATCATTACATTGGCATACCGTGCATGGATACATGTGATAGCGGCATTATACTGTGTGTCATTACTATTACATATCATTACATTGGCATACCGTGCATGGATACATGTGATAGCGGCATTATACTGTGTGTCATCACTATTACATATCATTACATTGGCATACCGTGCATGGATACATGTGATAGCAGCATTATACTGTGTGTCATTACTATTACATATCATTACATTGGCATACCGTGCATGGATACATGTGATAGCAGCATTATACTGTGTGTCATTACTATTACATATCATTACATTGGCATACTGTGCATGGATACATGTGATAGCAGCATTATACTGTGTGTCATTACTATTACATGTCATTACATTGGCATACCGTGCATGGATACATGTGATAGCAGAATTATACTGTGTGTCATTACTATTACATATCATTACATTGGCATACCGTGCATGGATACATGTGATAGCAGCATTATACTGTGTGTCATTACTATTACATATCATTACATTGGCATACCGTGCATGGATACATGTGATAGCGGCATTATACTGTGTGTCATTACTATTACATATCATTACATTGGCATACCGTGCATGGATTTATGTGATAGCAGCATTATACTGTGTGTCATTACTATTACATATCATTACATTGGCATACCGTGCATGGATACATGTGATAGCAGCATTCTACTGTGTGTCATTACTATTACATATCATTACATTGGCATACCGTGCATGGATACATGTGATAGCAGCATTATACTGTGTGTCATTACTATTACATATCATTACATTGGCATACCGTGCATGGCTTCATGTGATAGCAGCATTCAGGGCCACCATCAGGGGGGGACTGTCGGGCCTCGAGTCCCGGGCCCGGAGAGAGCTGAAAAGAAGGGGGCCCGGAAGCAGCGGTGTTACGCCGGATGCCAGGTACATTTGCCATACATCGCCAGCGGCATGTATGGTGCACAGCCGCAAGCTATCCAGAGCTCTCAGAATGGCAGCCAATCAGGACCGGCCGCTCCTGATTGGCTGCCGGTCCGCGAGCTGTGATTGGCTCACGACCAGCACCATATTAGAATGCCGCCGCCGGTGCAGCACTACTGGCAGAGCCACACCCGGGCCCCCTCTCTCTCTGCTCTATCTCTTCAGCCGGCTGCAACTCTGGTGGGCTGGCTGTGCTAGCGCGCAGCTGAAGAAATTCTACAGGTACACTACCAGTATTGTAACATAATCCCTGAGTTAGCCCTGTGCTCCCTCCCAGTCCAGCCAGCCATTCATCCCTGCCCAGTACTTCCCCCTTAGTCCAGCCAGCCTGCCCTGTCTCCCTCCTAGTCCTACCAGCCTTCCCTGTCCTGCCCCCCCCAGTCCAACCAGACTTCTCGGCACTGTGCTTCCCCCACTAGTCCTGCCAGCCTTCAATGTCCCCCTCTTAGTCCTGCCAGCCACCCCTGCCATGTCCCCCTCCTAGTCCTGCCACCCACCCCTGCCATGTCCCCCTCCTAGTCCTGCCAGCCACCCCTGCCATGTCCCCCTCCTAGTCCTGCCAGCCACCCCTGCCATGTCCCCCTCCTAGTCCTGCCAGCCACCCCTGCCATGTCCCCCTCCTAGTCCTGCCAGCCTCTCCTGCCATGTCGCTCTCCTAGTCCTGCCAGTCACCCCTGCCATGTCCCCCTCCTAGTCCTGCCATGTCCCCCTCCTAGTCCTGCCAGCCACCCCTGCCATGCCCCCCTCCTAGTCCTGCCAGCCACCCCTGCCATGTCCCCCTCCTAGTCCTGCCAGCCACCCCTGCCATGTCCCCCTCCTAGTCCTGCCAGCCACCCCTGCCATGTCCCCCTCCTAGTCCTGCCAGCCACACCTGACCTTTCCCCTTCCTAGTCCAGCCAACCACCCCTGCCATGTCCCCCTCCTAGTCCTGCCAGCCACCCCTGCCATGTCCCCCTACTAGTCCTGATAGCCAACCCTGTCATGTTCCCCTCTTAGTCCTGCCAGCCACCCCTGCCATGTCCCCCTCCTAGTCCTGCCAGCCACCCCAGCCATGTCCCCCTCCTAGTCGTGCCAGCCACCCCTGCCATGTCCCTCTCCAAGTCCTGCCAGCCACTCCTGCCATGTCGCTCTCCTAGTCTTGCCAGCCACCCCTGCCATGTCCCCCTCCTAGTCCTGCCAGCCACCCCTGCCATGTCCCCCTCCTAGTCCTGCCAGCCACCCGTGCCATGTCCCCCTCCTAGTCCTGCCAGCCACCCCTGCCATGTCCCCCTCCTAGTCCTGCCAGCCACCCCTGCCATGTCCCCCTCCTAGTCCTACCAGCCTCCCTTGCCATGTCCCCTTCCTAGTCCTGCCAGTCACACCTGACATGTCCCCTTCCTAGTCCTGCCAGCCACCCCTGATATGTCCCACTCCTAGTCCTGCCAGCCACACCTGACATGTCCCCCTCCTAGTCCTGCCAGCCACACCTGACATGTCCCCTTCCTAGTCCTGCCAGCCACCCCTGCCATGTCCCCCTACTAGTCCTGATAGCCAACCCTGTCATGTGCCCCTCCTAGTCCTGCCAGCCACCCCTGCCATGTCCCCCTCCTAGTCCTGCCAGTCACCCCTGACATGTCCCCCTCCTAGTCCTGCCAGCCACCCCTGCCATGTCCCCCTCCTAGTCCTGCCAGCCACCCTTGCCATGTCCCCCTACTAGTCCTGATAGCCATCCCTGTCATGTGCCTCTCTCCCCCCCCCCCAGAAATCACGGCTCCACATTGCTTTGCAGCTTTTTAAACAAATTGGTGTACCACTCCTGGTGTAGCACCGCCCACCTCTAACTTCCCAAGGGGGATGGGGGGGGCTTGCCTACTTTGTCAGTCCCGGGCCCCATAATTTCTAATGGAAGCCCTGGCAGCATTATACTGTGTGTCATTACTATTACATATCATTACATTGGCATACCGTGCATGGATAGATGTGATAGCAGCATTATACTGTGTCATTACTATTACATATAATTACATTGGCATACCGTGCATGGCTTCATGTGATAGCAGCATTATACTGTGTCATTACTATTACATATCATTACATTGGCATACCGTGCATGGATACATGTGATAGCAGCATTATACTGTGTGTCATTACTATTACATATCATTACATTGGCATACCGTGCATGGATACATGTGATAACAGCATTATACTGTGTGTCATTACTATTACATATCATTACATTGGCATACCGTGCATGGATACATGTGATAGCAGCATTATACTGTGTGTCATTACTATTACATATCATTACATTGGTATACCGTGCATGGATACATGTGATAGCAGCATTATACTGTGTGTCATTACTATTACATATCATTACATTGGCATACCGTGCATGGATAAATGTGACAGCAGCATTATACTGTGTGTCATTACTATTACATATAATTACATTGGCATACCGTGCATGGATACATGTGATAGCAGCATTATACTGTGTGTCATTACTATTACATATCATTACATTGGCATACCGTGCATGGATACATGTGATAGCAGCATTATACTGTGTGTCATTACTATTACATATCATTACATTGGCATACCGTGCATGGATACATGTGATAGCAGCATTATACTGTGTGCCATTACTATTACATATCATTACATTGGCATACCGTGCATGGATACATGTGATAGCAGCATTATACTGTGTGATTACTATTACATATCATTACATTGGCATACCGTGCATGGATACATGTGATAGCAGCATTATACTGTGTGTCATTACTATTACATATCATTACATTGGCATACCGTGCATGGATACATGTGATAACAGCATTATACTGTGTGTCATTACTATTACATAACATTACATTGGCATACCGTGCATGGATACATGTGATAGCAGCATTATACTGTGTGTCATTACTATTACATATCATTACATTGGTATACCGTGCATGGATACATGTGATAGCAGCATTATACTGTGTGTCATTACTATTACATATAATTACATTGGCATACCGTGCATGGATACATGTGATAGCAGCATTATACTGTGTGTCATTACTATTACATATCATTACATTGGCATACCGTGCATGGATACATGTGATTGCAGCATTATACTGTGTGCCATTACTATTACATATCATTACATTGGCATACCGTGCATGGATACATGTGATTGCAGCATTATACTGTGTCATTACTATTACATATAATTATATTGGCATACCGTGCATGGATACATGTGATAGCAGCATTATACTGTGTGTCATTACTATTACATATCATTACATTGGCATACCGTGCATGGATACATGTGATAACAGCATTATACTGTGTGTCATTACTATTACATATCATTATATTGACATACCGTGCATGGATACATGTGATAGCAGCATTATACTGTGTGTCATTACTATTACATATCATTACATTGGCATACCGTGCATGGATACATGTGATAGAAGCATTATACTGTGTGCCATTACTATTACATATCATTACATTGGCATACCGTGCATGGATACATGTGATAGCAGCATTATATTGTGTGTCATTACTATTACATATCATTACATTGGCATACCGTGCATGGATACATGTGATAACAGCATTATACTGTGTGTCATTACTATTACATATCATTACATTGACATACCGTGCATGGATACATGTGATAGCAGCATTATACTGTGTGTCATTACTATTACATATCATTACATTGGCATACCGTGCATGGATACATGTGATAGAAGCATTATACTGTGTGCCATTACTATTACATATCATTACATTGGCATACCGTGCATGGATTCATGTGATTATACTGTTTGTCATTTATATTTTAGGTGCCTTTGGCATAGACCAATTAGTCGGGCACAAAGATTTCTTTCCAAATGGAGGAAAAAACATGCCAGGATGTAATGGAGAGCAGTTGCTTACCATCGATGAGGCACCTAGCCTTAGCAGCGGTAATTATAGAATCTTTGTCTTATACTGTGCAATAAGCTAATTAAATGGTAACTTAAATAACCAAAATGCATTTTTATATGGGAAAACAATGTACCAGACATAAAAGTATTGCAAATATGACCATTTTATGTGGCAAGTAGTGGATTCAACCCAAAGGTCACAAGATTATTTATAGATACTTACTGTACCGCAGAGGGATTCTGCTGATAAATGACCCCATAGAAAGAACCCAAGAATGTTTTTATTAATCAAGAACTAGGTAAGAGGCCGGAGGGAGATGGAGAGTGTCTGCAGTTAAAGGCAGGGAAAGAAAAGAGGATTGATTCATAGTAAATTTAATGTAAGTTTAGGATATCTAATTTCACGAGGGAGGAATGGATAGCAGGTATTATAATAATTCTAAGTAAAATCAGATCAGAGAAGTGGAGAGGATTGTTAAAAAGCTGTCAGACTAGTATTTGTTTGTGAACCCGGTGTCTGTTATTCGTCTGGTTGGTGTCTGGAGGCATGTTCAGGAAGCTGGCTGGCCAAAAGAGACCTCCTGGCATGTAGTGATGAACATTTCCCTGACCAGGAATCAAACCCAGGTCTTGGAAGAGAGATCCAGATCGTACCCAGCAGACCACCAGGGACATCGGTGTTGAAGACAAGTTGTTATGTGCAATCAGAGGAGAGTGTGCCAGTAGATTGATCAGGCTGACACTGGATTAGTACTGTAGATATATAATTACTTACTGTTAGGTTCGTATTCAATTTGTGCTGAGCTGCGATACTTTTTCGTGGCCCGGACTTTTCGCCTACTTCGCCTGTTCTGCAGGCAGAAAAGTATTGCAGCCGTCCCTGCTTTACCACGTATTTAATATGAAAGTACGCAAAAACGGGACCCGACGAAACTGAAACAGGCGGAAAGTACTGTCATTTTTGGGAAATCAGCCTGACACCCCCCAAAAGGTGCTCTGACATGGGGGTTAGGTATGATACCCCCCGATTTGGCTTGCAGAAGGTATTTGGTGATTTTAAACGGGCTCAATAGCTGCTAAATAGCGTTTTTCTATACGTGGTGCAGAATAGTATTCAGGAGCTTTTTGTCCAGAAAATAAGTTATCCCAGCAAATTTGGGGTACTTGAAAATGGGGGTCAGCATATTTGAAAGTTGCTAAAGTGAAGTTGAAAAATTGTGAAAAATCCACCTGCCGCAGGCAGCTGCAGTAAAAAAAACACTTGGGGAATACTTGGGGACCCCCCCCCAGAGTCAAGTTCGCTAGTTTTTAAGTTTGTACCCCAACTTTTTTTTTTGCCCCCTTTTTCAAAGTAATTTTTTGGGGTGTCCTTAAGTATTTTTTTTTATTTTTTTGACACAGTTTACCTTTGGGGGACTGTCTGAAAGCTGCACGGGGGTTCCCGCAATGTTGCACCCCGAAACCCCAATTCTGCACTTTTTTCCGCCTCCCATTCATAGGCAAAACTTTTCCGCCTATTACATTGCAATGACTTTCTGCCTAGGCGGAAAGTCTTCCAAATTGAATATGGTGTAAAAGTCAAACAGGCGAAAATGACGTAATCTGCAAAAAGTTTCCACCAAAAACACGAGGAAACAGACTTTTCGCCTCAAATTGAATATGGCCCTGTAACAGGAATGCTGGAGATGTAGATCTTGGCAACATATTCACAAGGCTGAAACTGGGTTGTCGCTGTAATCCAGGATCCAGGAGCACTCAGATAGTAGCAGGATCGGATGCAGACAAAACACCGGAATGGGTAGTAGGTGATGATACCAGGAACGGCATCAAATGGAGCAGGAACCAGGAACACTCGCCATGTAGTGAGAATGGTATACACAGGCGAGTTGTAGGTTCAGATAACCGGAACAGGTAGGTATTCTCTGTGCAACTAGTGGGATAGCTGCTTCATGCAAAGACAGAACCGGATATTGACCGGACACCGGAATGGATAGTGGATGCTGATACCAGGAGCGGCATCAATGGTGCATGAACCAGGAACACTCACCATGCAATAAGAATGGTATACACAGGCGAGTTGCAAGTTTGGATAGCTGGAACAGGTTGAGATTTTTTTGTGCAGTCAGTGGGATACCTGCCCCAGATGTAGATCACTTGCAGGAATCCGTAAAGCAGAAGGAAGCAAAACTGCACAAGCTGGATACACGCAGTGGCGTAACTAGGGCAGGGCACATGCCCTGGGCACCGTAGGACAGGCAGCGCGGGGGTGTGGTGGCAGTGTAGCGCCAACCACAGTGTGTGTGGTCAGCGCTACACATTTACACAGGACCGGCGCTAGGCTTCCCTCCACCCAGCGTCGGTCCTGTGCTGCACAGTCGAGCCCCTTTCCTCCCCCTGACTGCTTACACAATAGCGCCAGGAGGAGGGTGGGAGGTGGGCTCAGGCTGTGCAGTTTAACACAGGCATCGCTGCCACCATGGTGGTGATGTGTGTGTTAATCAGCAGCCAATGAGAGTCAGACAGACTCTCATTGACTGCTGCAGCACCCACTGCAAGAGCCGGGCAGTGCAGGCAAGTTAGTTATGCTTCTATTCTCTACGCTCAGTGGTTGTCCAGGTTATACTATTGTGCTGATCTTGTATTGGTTTCCCTCCACTGTGTGCTATTGTCTTGGGCAGGTTCAGAGATGGGTGCTGGTTCCAGGGCTGGGGTTCAGTGTGCGATATACGGTCTGTACACTGAGGTGCTCAGTAGCTGTATTACCTATCTTGACTCTGTTTCTCAGTTCCTCACTGGCTCCAGTTCCAGGTCTTGCATCAGAGCTGTACAAGATTTGCAGGCTTTCGCAAGTTGGACTACACAAAACTCTGATTCCTGGCCTGAGATCTGAGTTCCTATCTACAAATACTATACTGTTCTGAGTTCCAGGGGTCACCTTTGTTGCTGGAGTATATTCCTGGTCTTCCTAACCCTCACGGGTCACTAGGCGAGGGGTTGCCATGTGGGCCTGTTCTGTTCACTCTGGTTCCAGTCCAGTATACATGCATATCACAAGTCTGTGATTCCTACACTGTCACTAGTGTACCTACACTCCTGTACTTACCCATGAACCATAGTTTCATCAGCCACCTTGTTTCCTATGTACGTCAGTCAGACCTAAGGGTCCCAAGCTGGATCTACATAAAACCCAGACTGTGACACACCTTCATTTTTTAAAGCTGCTTTTCCAAAAGTGTAATTAGGGGAATCACCTGACTCAATCTGGCAGTGTCTGAACTCACTTCACAGGTGACAACTTTGAAGGGTTACTTTCAGCACCTTGCACAACATGGGAAGTATTCTCCACTGTGCTGGAGTAAGGTGCTTTTCCCCCTATGTCATGGCTCATTATTTAGATTTGGATGGCTTGTTGCTGTTCCTCCATTCGCTGAAGCATATACAGGGTGGAATTCCACCTTGTTACTACCTCTTGCTTCAGATGTTGGCAGGGCAAATTTAAACTGTTTTTGCAGGTGCTGCAATCTTCTACATGCAGCCGCCGAATGCTGAAAATGTCCTATCATATTTAGGGCTACATACAGCATCTCCTGCACGGCCCTGTTATTTTTCCAAAAAATCTGCTTAATCAAATTGATTGTGTGAGCAAAACATGGGACATGTTCGAAATTACCCAGCTGTAATGCGCTCACAATAAGAGTCCACGTAGGGTAAGCCATTTTGCAATGACTTCCCTGAGATTTTCTAAGAGGTTGACATTGGTATGCCTCTTACTTAAGCCAGTGATACAGAGAGTAGCTTGTCTCTGAATGAGTTGGTGTTTGTTAGATGCTGTTGGTGCTGCTGATGCAACGGAATTTTGGAGGCCACTAATTATGTTTTTTTTTAACGTTTTATGTACAGGTGGGCAATTTGTTTTTCTAGTGAAGTGGAATCTAGATGGGATTTGGTAACAGGGATACAGGAACTCAATTAACTGTCTAAAACCCACTAATGGTGGATATTGGACACAGATGTAATACCTGGATAGCTGTTCTGGCATCAGTGAACCACTGTTCAACTGGGTGATGGCTGTCATACTTGCTACCTTTTATCAAAGGATTGTTTAACAGTCAATTGTTTTTTTAAACTACTACTAGTCATAGTCTTCTTTGTCCCTTCTGAGATGAAGATTCACCCCCAGCAGCAGCAGGCCTAGCACTCGGGGAATCTTTTGGTGTAGGAGATTGCAGGTGCTTGGATCTAGCAGCTAGTTGATGCTGGACTGCTTGTTACTTTTTTACCATAACTTTCTGGTTTTGACAAAAACTTTTAATGCACATGCAATCTAACATTTCTAGTCCTTACATATACTTACTGTAACTTTACAAATGCTACAGATGGCAAGACAATTGATTTGGGTAGAAATAATTCCACCATAAGAGGTGGATTTTTTCATCTTATTTCCAGGCATGCCAATGGCTTTCTTCTTATCACAGGCAAGGACTGCACCCACTGGTGCCTCACTTACACAAAGAACATCCTCATCATCAATCTCCTCAGTGGCACCTAATTAGCGTCATCCTCTTGCACTTCTCCTGTTACATCCTCAAAGTCTAAGTCAGCAACTTCTTGACTTGTGCTGCTCATCCCCATATTGGAAAAGGGTGCAGAAATGGAAGGTTAGGCTTATAGGATATAGTTACGAGACCGACGGCTGTGATGCCGCCGGTCTCAAAACTGACAGGGAAATCCCAACAAGGGACTTAAGATAGGTATCCAAATACCAATGCCTATCTTAGTCCTGACACAGGAATTCTTGAAGGTCAACAGCCCACACAAGGTAAATGCTTAGCCCTTAATGCCCTTAGTGTTATCCACGGGGGGTTTAGGTTAGGGAGTGAAGAGGGTTAGGGTTAGACTTTGGGGAAGGTGGTCATGGTTAGGCACCCTTAGGGGTTAGGGTTAGGCACCCATGAAGGGGAGGTTTAGGGTGTGAAAAGGGGGGGTCAGGGTTAGGCACCACTAAGGGAGAGTTAAGGAGGAGGGGTAGGGATAGGGTACTTACCTGCCCAATGGGGATCTTCAGGTATATCAAGAGAGAATGAGTCCAGCAACAGCCTTGAGGGCTGGAACACTTGGCTAGCTGTGGCCCTGGGGGCTGGTAGGCTTTAATTAGTTGTGGCCCAAGGGCTGGTGAAGTTGAAGTAGCCTTTGGACTATGCAGCAGTCTTGAGGACTGGTAAGTCTTTGACTAGTCACGACCCGAGGGCAGTGAGATAAGATGCGGCCTTTGGGCTGTTCAGCAGCCTTGAGGGCTGGTAAACTTTGGCAAACTGTGGTCTGTGGGTCGTAGAGCAAGATGCAGCCTTTGGCCCATGTAGCAGCCTTGAGGGCTGGTAAGCCTTGGCAAGCTGTGGCCTGTGGGCCGTGGAGTAAGATGCATTTGGGCTGTGTAGCAGCCTTGACAGCTGGTGAGCCTTGGCAAGATGCAGCCTATGGGCTGTGTAGCAGCCTTGGCAAGTTGTCGCTGATGGGAGACCTGTGCCGCCAGTTGAAAAAAGCGGTGGTACACTAGATTGCATACTTAGGATGCTGGATTGCAGCCTGTGCCACTGAGTTGACACAAGCAGCTAGAGGCATAACTGTGCACTCTGGACACAGAATGCTGTCTGTGCTGCCTGGATGACACAAAAGGCAGACTGCTGGTATGCGGACCATGCCGCCTGGATGACACAACCAGCAGGTAGTACAAAACTGAAAGGAGAACTGGATACTCGATTGGAAACAGGAGACAAAGCCAGAACCAGAAACACGTGAAACGCTATCACTGGCATCGGAGCAGCTTTCACACCAGAGGGAAATAGCCGCAGGAACCAATCCAGAACTGAGCAGGGTTGATGGACAGGGTTGATCGACAGATGATAGGAGTTCAGTGAATTGTGCCCCGGTGTTTGCATAAACAGTTTGTGACAGTACCCACCTTTTGACGAGAGGAACCTCTAAACCCTGGTTTCCCAGGAAAGTTCTGAAAAAACATTTTCTTCAGAATTGGAGCATGTAAGGCTCTTTTGGAAATCCCGGAGCGCTCCTCTAGTCCATAGCCCTTCCAGTGGACTAAGATTGAAGGCTGCCCCGTGAGAGTCTGGAATCAAGGATCTTTTCCACCACAAACTCCTGGCAACCCTGGACAAGAACTAGTGGAGGTCTGGCTTAACACCTAGAAGAAAACCTGGAGGACAAGAACACCAGTTTAAGAAGTGAAGAATTAAATGGATTATTAATCCTGAGAGTCCTGGTTAACTGTAATCGAAATGATACTGGATTGATCTGTGAAATGATCTTGAATGGGCCAATGAATTTGGGACCCAGTTTTTGTGATCTCTGATGAAGATTAATGTTCATGGAGGACAGCCACACCAAGTCTGCCACCTTGAATTCACATGGTCTACATTGCTTGTCAGCCCAATGCTTGGAACGACCAGTCACTTGGAGAAGGGCATGCTGTACAGTACCTTCCTTCAGACTGATCGAAACCTTGAGACAGATGAAGATGATGGAACTACAGTTGATGTGATTTCAAAAGAGTTACTTCTAGGAGTCCCAAAATTACAGAAAAACTGAGAAACCGAAGACACAGAATGGCAGCAGTTGTTGAAGGAAAATTCAGCGAATGGCAACAGATGAACCCAGTCATTTTGACATTTTGAGATGAAACAGAGGTACTGTTCCAAGGACTGATTGGCCTGCTTCGCCTGTCCGTTGGATTGTGGATGATAGCGAGACAGAAGTTCAAAAGTCCTAGAAATGCCTGGGTAACCCATCACTTTAGAAGAGTGAAAGTCCTTCAATACTGCTTTGCAAAGTCTCTCAGGGACAAAGAGCACATCTGGCGGTTTTTCAAGAGGAGCTTCACTTTGGCAAGTCCTGAGAGAATTTGCCAAAGTCCTGGTCAATGCTAAATGAATCCTGGCAGCTGGAATGATGGTTTCTTTCGAAGTAGTTGGAGGCTAATTGAAGGAGAAACCTCGAGAAAGGGCTTCCGCCTTTATATTTTTACACCCAGGTTGGAAGGAGATCACATAATTAAACCATAATTGAAAAACAAAGCCCAGCAAGCCTGCCTTGCATTCAACCTCTTGGCCATTTCAATATAGGCCAAATTTTTATGGTCCATAAGAACCATCACAACATGATTAGCCCCCTCTAACCAGTATCTCCGGTCCTCAAATGCCCATTTAATGGCTAGAAGCTCCTGGTTGCCAACATAATAGTTCCTTTCTGCAGAGTCGAATTTCTGGGAAAAGAATGCGTACGGATGAAACTTGCCATCTTTGAGATCCTTCTGAGAGAGGATAGCGCCCACTGCAATCTCAGGTGCATCCACCTCAACAACAAATGAAAGTTCTGGGTTGGGATGTCAAGGAACAGGAGCAGGCACAAAAGCTGCCTTAAGTGTTTTGAAGTCTTGAATGGCAGTAGTCGACCAATTAGCGACCTCAGCTCCTTTTGTAGTTCTACGATGGGGTGAGACAATGGAGAATGAATCTGTGATAGTAATTCGCTAAACCCAAAAAATGCTGGATGGCCTTCAATGTAGTGGGTTGTCCCAATCCAAGATGGCCTTCACCTTGCCAGGGTCCATGGAGAAACCTTGCAAAGAAATGATGTAGCCTAAGAATGAGAACTCGCATTTCCCCAGCTTGGCATACAAGTTGTTATCCAGTAATCTTCGCAAGATCTGCCTCACATGCCTACGATGTTTCTCCACGGACTTGGAATAGATGAGGATGTCATCTAAATAGACCACTGCAAAGAATCCCAGAAAACTTGAAAGATGGCTGGGGCATTGGAGAGGCCAAATTGCATAACTAGATAATCAAAATGCCATCTTCCACTCATGTCCTTCCCTGATGCGAATGAGGTTATAGGCACCTCTAAGATCAATTTTAGAAAAAATGGAAGCCTCAAGCAGTTAATCAAAGAGAATGGAGATGAGTGGCAAGGGAAATGTGTTCTTGACTGTGATCTTATTCAGTCCACGGAAGTCAATACAGGGTCTGAGTGATCCATCCTTCTTCTGGACAAAGAAAAAATCCTGCTCCTTCTGGGGATTTAGAAGGACAAATGAATCCTTTATCCAGAGCCTCTTGAATATATTCCTGCATGGCTTTATCCTCCGGGATGGACAATGCATATAGTCTGCCTTTTGGAAGCCTGGCAACAAATCAATGACACAATCAAAAGAACGGTGAGATGGAAGAACGTCAGGAAAAACTTGCCCCGTCTAGACCAATAACCGACAAAGGAGTAGATAAGGGCCCGGGATTTAGACACAAAGTCTCGAAAAAAGCTCCGCTGTCAATGAAGGCAGGTATGTAAATTGGAGAGTGGTTAAAGTGATCACTGTGGTGATAAGGACAGAATTTTAGGGGAGATGGATGCAAGGCCAAGATGTTCCTCCCCTAGCTCATGTAGACCTTGCCTTTTCCCAACTTTACTGGACAAAGCTGTGCCAAGTGTCCTTTACCCCCACAGTAGAGTCAAAGACCCAATGAACGTTTCCTACATTTCTCTTTGGCCAGAAGACCAAATGCTCCCAGTTGCATCGGTACTTCAGGCTCAGACGAAGCGATCCATACCGGAGATTGCGAAGACAGAGAAGGTAGATTACTTTCTACTCTGCGCTCCCCGAGTCGCCGGTTAATATGAATGGCCAAACTCATGAGGTCATCTAAGGAATCCAGAGAAGGATGTTGGACTAGGATATACTTCATTTGATCAGATAATCCTTAACGAAACTGGATTTGTAAGGCCGGGTCATTCCAACCCACATCAACGGACCATTTATGGAATTCCGTACAATAGTCATTGGCTGCTCTGTTCTCCTGTTTCAAGGACCTGAAACTTTCCTCCACCATAGTCGCTTTATCAGGGTCATCATAAAGCAGACACATTGTGGTAAAAAAGGAGTCCACAGTCTGTAATGCCATACTAGTGGAGGGAAGAACAAAGGCCCAAGTCTGGGGGTCTCCATGTAATATGGAAATTATGATTCCAACTTGTTGGACCTGCGAGCCTGAGGATCTGGGCTGAAGCTTAAAATAGTTTGCTTCTCTCCTTGAAATTCCAGAAATCCTTCCGGCTCCCTGAAAACCAGTCAGGCAGATTAAGCTTAGGTCCAAATGCTGCAGGGGCTGAAGCACCTTGAGTCTCCTCAACTAAAAGTGAAAGCTTCTGCACTTTCTGGGTCAGAATCTGAATCTGTCCAGCCAGAATTTGAGCAGGATTTTGTGAGGGATCCATGCTAGATGAAATAAAAAGAATACACTTAATATGGCTAGGAAAAACTCTGTTTTTTAGGCCAGTGATAATGTTAGGATTCAGGTACTGTATATCAAGATAGAATGAGTCCATCAACAGCCTTTAGGGTTGGAACACTTGGCTAGCTGTGGCTGTGGGGCAGCCCTGAGGGCTGGTAGGCTTTAACTAGCTGTGGCCCGAAGGCTGGTGAAATTGAAGTAGCCTTTGAGCTATGCAGCAGTCTTGAGGACTGGTAAGTCTTTGACTAGTCATAGCCCAAGGGCTGTGCAGCTGCCTTGAGGGCAGATAAACCTTGGCAAGCTGTGGCCTTTGGGCCATAAAGCAAGATGCAGCCTTTGGGCTGTGTAGCAGCCTTTAGAGCTGGTAAGTCTTGGCTAGCTATGGCCTATGGACCGTAGAGCAAGATGCGGCCTTTGGACCACGTAACAGCCTTGGCAAGTTGTCGCTGATGGAAGACCCATGCCACTAGGTTGACACAAGCGGTGGTACACTGGATTGCATACTTAGGATGCTAGATTGCGGCAGCTGGATTTTGGAGTGTGGCCTGTGCCGCCGGGTTGTCACAAGCAGCTGGACGCTGGAATGCATCCTGTGCCGCCGGGTTGACACAAGCAACTGAACACTGGAGTGCGGCCTGTGCCTCCGGGTTGACACAAGCAGCTGGATGCAGAACTTCGCGCACTGGACACTAAGTGCTGTCTGTGCCGCCTGGATGACACAAACGGCAGAGCGTGGATATACAGACCGTGCCGCCTAGATGACACTAACGGAAGGTAGTAGATATGTGGACCATGCCGCCTGGATGACACAAACAGCAGGTAGTACAAAACTGACAGGAGAACTGGATACTCAACTGGAAACAGGAGACAAAGCCAGAACCATAAACACGTGAAACGCTATCACCGGCATCGGAGCAGGATTCGCACTAGAAGGAAATAGCTACAGGAGCCAATCCAGAACAGAACAGGGGTGATGGACTGTTGATAGGAGGAATTCAGCGAATGGTCCCCCGGCGTTCGCATGAGCGGCTTGTGATAGGGATATGAACCGGCAGCTATTCAACCGCCAGGACTTCATACCCATTCATGGATTACACATACCACTCATGGGGCTCTATTTACTACAATTCGCATATTGAATGCAGATTGTAGTGTGATATTAATAACTAAATTCGCATTGCGAATTCAGGCAACATCACAGGGAATTACTACAAATCCCTTGCAGGGACAGAGCTTGCGATAAAGCTCTGTCCCTGCGAATCCCCTTCGGAGCCTAATAACGGTATTCGCAAAAAATACCGTGACTAAGTGCCCGCGCAGGCGCCGACTGGTCGCCGCTGCTACCCCCCCGTCGCTAAGCCCTGCCCCCCCATCGCTAAGCCCTGCCCCCGTGATCGCGGACCCCCCGCGACCCCCTTTTCCTTAATTACACTTACCTGCATGATCCGGGCCTCCGATCACCTGATGACTGGGCAGCAGTGCACTATGGGAGACCAGCTGACTGGAGGGGAGTCATCACCGGAGGTGTGATCACCGGTCCCTGAAGTTGGGTAAGTAAAATGTTTTTTTTTACCAATTTTTTTTTGCAATGATCAGCTTGCTGTCTGTTTAGACCACAGAGCTGATTACTGGGACCGACTCCCGGCTCTCTCCGGTAACCGGGGGAGACCCTGGATTATCACAGGGCTTTCCCCGGTATTTTTTTCACATTTATTTTTAGTAACTTTGGTCGGATCACATTTCCCATTACAGTTATGGGAAATGCGATCTGATTACTAAAAATAAGTGATACTTAGGGGTTGGAGTACAATTTTACAAATTCTACTCCAATTGCCCTGTAATAACTATAGGTGATACTAAAATGATGTGAAAAGGGTGTGACAACACAAAACAGCATTTATCACTTAATTTTAGTCAAAATAATGTTAATAAATAGATCCCATGGACACACTCTCCTCAGGGATTTGTGACATTTCTGAATACAGTTTGTTCTACTGTGTAAGTGGTTTTATTTTTTTTGCACTGATTTTCTGGTTTTAATTTTTTGACACCTCTTCTACACTGAGTGGGATATATATATATATACACATCGTCATGAGATACAAAAGAAGATGCCTCACTAACAGCAGTTGCAGAGAACAACCTCTCATAAATAAAAGCAAACAAATAAAGCCTTTCCTTGACACTGCGTGTGGCACAGCAGCAGCCACTGGACAAAGGGAAAGGATGGCACAGCAGTAGTCACTGGACACAGGGAAACAATGGCACAGCAGCAGCCACTGGACACAGGGAAAGGATGGACACAGCAGTAGCCACTGGACATGGAGCAGATGGACATAGCAACAGCCACTGGACACAGGGAAACGATGGCACAGCAGTAGTCACTGGACACAGGGAAACGATGGCACAGCAGTAGTCACTGGACACAGGGAAACGATGGCACAGCAGTAGTCACTGGACACAGGGAAACGATGGCACAGCAGTAGTCACTGGACACAGGGAAACGATGGCACAGCAGTAGTCACTGGTCACAGGGAAACGATGGCACAGCAGTAGTCACTGGACACAGGGAAACGATGGCACAGCAGTAGTCACTGGACACAGGGAAACGATGGCACAGCAGTAGTCACTGGACACAGGGAAACGATTTCACAGCAGTAGTCACTGGACACAGGGAAACGATGGCACAACAGTAGTCACTGGACACAGGGAAACTATGGCACAACAGTAGTCACTGGACACAGGGAAACTATGGCACAACAGTAGTCACTGGACACAGGGAAATGATGGCACAACAGTAGTTACTGGACACAGGGAAATGATGGCACAGCAGTAGCCACTGGACACAGGGAAACTATTTCACAGCAGTAGTCACTGGACACAGGGAACCGATGGCACAGCAGCAGCCTCTGGACACACGGACTGAAGTGGACACAGCATAGCAGCCACTGCGCATGTTAGCAGACTTGAGTCAGTGTGAAATGGCTCATAAAATCACCACAGGAAAGACATATAGAATCCAGTACCCGCGAGAATCCGACTCCGAGATGATGACGTTTCCCCTCGATTTGGAATCCGAGAAATGTGGGAACACCCAAGCTACCCCTCTGATGTACTTGGATTGGGGAACTTCAGAATACTGAACCTGCACATCTCTGATAGAGTTTTGAGATAGATAGATGACATTGGGGTGCTGATGCAGTGAATAAAATGGATAATAAATATATATATATATATATATATATATATATATATATATGAGATAACAGATAGATAGATATGAGAGAGGGATATGAGACATACATTTGGGTCATACTGGCCAACTCTCCCTCATTGTCAGGGAGACTCCCTGAAGTAGTAGCAATCTCCCTGAATAGTCTAGCAATTTCCCTCATTTCATCCTTACCCCCATTATGAAGCTGTTATATTAAAAAACAGAGATATATACATTCAAATGGGATCATTAGTGTCATTTCCTTGCATTGGTTATTATAAGGCACAATGATCCCTATGAATTTCTGAGAAGTATCAGTGTGTTTTCATCAACAAACAGATCTTACTGACTGCTTTTAGGCTGGTTTACATTTGGATGTAAGTCAGGTTTAGGACACGCCTCTCAGATTTATCAGTGCACGCCCATCACATATAGGACACGCCTCTCAGATTTATCAGTGCACGCCCATCACATATAGGACACGCCTCTCAGATTTATCAGTGCACGCCCATCACATATAGGACACGCCTCTCAGATTTATCAGTGCACGCCCATCACATATAGGACACGCCTCTCAGATTTATCAGTGCACGCCCATCACATGTAGGACACGCCTCTCAGATTTATCAGTACACGCCCACTGTAACATGCGCTCATAGGTGCTGCTTTCACAATCTCCCTGAAATGCTTTTTCAAAAGTAGGCAAGTATGATTTGGGTGGAGATGTATTGAATAAATTGGGTAATAGATTAATGTTCTGAGCGCTGCCATTGTGTAACCGCTTCCTGTATCCTGATAATAACATGGAGTAGTGGGATAGTGGTAGTCTAGCTGAGCTGATTGGTAAATTGAGTAAGGCCATCATCCCTATAGATCTCTAAAGGGCCTATTCATCATGAAATAATTATCACTAGTGATAATTTTGTTTTAAACACACTGCGAGCTTAAAAAATGTTTGTAGGCATTCATCCCGCCTCCTTCATCCCGCCTCCTTCATCCCGCCTCCTTCATCCCGTCTCCTTCATCCCGTCTCCTTCATCCCGCCTCCTTCATCCCGCCTCCTTCATCATGCCTCACTAACAAATGTATCACTTCTGAAAAGCTGCTCTTTTTGCAGAGTCAGCTTTTCAGAAAAGTGATACTTTTCCCCGTACAGGAGAGTTATTCATCTGGATTTCCTCACTGTGTCTGCCCCCCCCCCCTCTCCACCCACGGGAGTCCAATCCACCCCCCAACCCCACCACGCAGGTGTCTGATCCCCCCCCGCCACTACATCTTCTCCCCTCGACTCATCTGTCTTCTGCCGGTAAGTCCGGGCCACTGCTCTCCGCTCCGAGGCTCTGCAGTGCTGACGCAGCAGGGAGGGATCTTATTAGATCTTTCTGCTGGCTGCAGTGTAAACAGCAGCCTGTGAAGATGATCGGGGGCTGAACGCCATCTCAGGCTGGTGATCAGTAACACCAATAAGAAGGCTTTTTCAGAACTTGATGAATGGCCCTGACACTTAGGGGCCGATTCATCATCACGTCGCAAAACTAAGTGACACGAATCAGGTTACCACCGAGAAATCTCAGTTACTGCTGCTAGGATGCCCAGGACACAGCCCCCCAGTGCCCTCAGAAAGGAAAACAAGACTGCTAGCCCTATTCCGCAACTGTGCCGCCATCTTTATGTGCACTAGCGCATTAGTTATGTTATTGACATCTATGGGAATTTAGGTTGATCTCCTCTCTCTCTCTCTCTTTGCCCACCAGCGGCTCGGGATGTTCTCCTCTGCAGCCATGTTGCCAGCTACTACTTATTTATAGCATCAATCCTCAGGCCTAGTGGGTTCATGGGTTACTGTGCCCCCGACTATGCGGCATTCCAGCACGTAAGTACCAGCCAGCAGGGAACAGATGGCTTACTTATATTATATATACAGTAGGAGCTAAATCTGCTGCTTCCTCCACCTCAGGGTGCTGGGTTCTCCTATATCACTGCCAGCTGCTCTCTGATGGGCTACTATACAGAACCCGGAGATGCGGCAGCCTGTCAGACATATTATCTGCATACCGGACCTCGATATGACTATGAACGTAAGTTACATTTGTATTTTTATTCCCCCTCGGCAAAGAAAACTCAGGAAGCAGTTATCCACCCCCCAGCCAAGACACTCAGGATGCAGTTTTTCCACCCTAACCAGTACACTCAGGAAGCAGTTATCCCCCCCACCAGCCAGGACATTCAGGAAGCAGTTATTCCAACTCAGCCAGGACACTCAAAAAGCAGTTATTCCATTTTAGGTAAGATATTCAGGAAGCCATTATTTTTCTCCAGACAGGAAACTCAGGAAGCGAGTATTCCCCTACAGCCAGGATACACAGGAGGCAGTTATTCCCCATTCCCCACCAGCAAGGACACAAGTTATTTCAACTGTGGCCGGAACTTTCTGGAAGCAGTTATTCCTCCCCAGCAAATACATTTAGACATGTATGAAGCAGTTATTCCCCTCTACACAGGACACTCAGTAAGCAGTTGTTATACCCCAGCCAGGACACACAGAGAGTAGCCCCCCCCCTCCCCCCCCAGAGAGAAAACTCAGGAAGCAAGCCAGGACATTAAAGATGCGATTATTTTCCCCAACCAAAACATTCAGGAAGCAGTCACACCCCCCCCCCCCCAGCCAGGACACTCAGGAAGCAGATATTCCCTGCCAGCCAGGACACTCAGGAAGCAGATATTCCCATTTAGATAGGATGTTCAGGAAGTAGTTATGTCCCAGCCAGGACACTCAGGAAACAGTTGTTCCTCACCAGCCAGAACAAACAGGAGGCAGTAATCTCCCCCAGCAAGAACACTTAGGGAGCAGTTAATTCCCCCCAGCCAGGACACTTAGGTAGCAGTTATTCACCCCCCAGATAGGACACTCAGGAAGCAGTTATTCACCCCCCAGATAGGACACTCAGGAAGCAGTTATTCACCCCCCAGATAGGACACTCAGGAAGCAGTTATTCACCCCCCAGATAGGACACTCAGGAAGCAGTTATTCACCCCCCAGATAGGACACTCAGGAAGCAGTTATTCACCCCCCAGATAGGACACTCAGGAAGCAGTTATTCACCCCCCAGATAGGACACTCAGGAAGCAGTTATTCACCCCCCAGATTGGACACTCAGGAAGCAGTTATTCACCCCCCAGATAGGACATTTAGGAAGCAGTTATTACATAGTTGCCTACCTTTACTTTCCCCTCCCCGGGAGATATCTGGGGAGGAGAAACAAATGAGTTGTGATGGGGTGGAGCCTGATGGTTCACGTCATTAAGCCCTGTTCCCTTCACGGTAAATAGCCATGATTGGCGCACATTTACATAGGAGATGGGGCTAAATGACATGACTCATGAAGAATCGTGCCATTAAGCCCCACCCCCTACATGGGGACCCACGATTGCTGTGGAAATTCTCCCCATTCTACTAGGAAGTGGGCAGAATGCGGGAGAGTTGCCTACCCTTTCGGGGGTACGGGGGGTTACTTGAAAGAACGGGAGGCTCCCGCAAAAAACGGAAGGGTAGGCATGTATGAGTTATTACCCTCTAGACTGGACACTCAGGAAACCGTTATTACACTCAGGAAGCAGTTATTCCCCCCAGCCAGGACCCTCAGTAATCAGTTATTCCCCAAAGCCAGGACCCTCATGAATCCGTTATTCCCCCAAGCCAGGACCCTCAGGAAACCTCAGCCAGGACATTCGGGAAGCAATTATTCCCCCCAGCAAGGACACTCAAAAAGCAGTTATTCCCCTCCAGCCAGGACACTCAGGAAGCAGTTATTCAGTTGCAGCTAGAACACTAAGAAAGTAGATATTTCCCTCTGGCCAGGACTGTCGGGAAGCAATTATCCTCCCCCAGCCAGGACACTCAGGAAGCAGTTACTCCCCTCCAGCGCAAATTGTAGAAAAATTACTAAAAAGTATGGTGTGCAAAACCTGCTGCCCCTGGTCCAACACAAAAATGGAAACTCACCCAGCTCCAATAAATGCAATGCAACAAACAGAATTATTGTGTCACCGAGTGGCACTGGATAAACAAATGAAATAATACAAAGCAAGGGGTATAAATATAGTACTTAGTCCTTATCATGGGTGGAAAATCCTGGCGTTCATCATTTTGTATGTGGAATTCTCAGAGTCTCCAAGACTTGTCCGTCTGGTACATGAAATAAATGTAAATACAGGAAAAAACTGTCTTAATGATATAATATAATTTTCCTGTTAATGTCTATATGAAAGAGAATGGCGTAATTCTTGTCAGATGGTCAGATGTGTTAGCGTACCCAACTCACATTCAACTATGTGGTTAAATTCCCAAAAGAGGTTTCTTTGTTCTTCCTGCCCAATTAATATTCCAAACTGGTAGATGGTAAGATGGTGCATACCCTTAGTCACATGGTATAGTTGCTGTGATCTGCATATAAGGGTTTCTTTTCAGTTGTCCCCGGGATATTCTTGGAATTAATCCCCGTATGGTATATCATAAAAAGGAAAGAGGAGTAGTATGTATGGCTAAAAGCTTTTTAATGAAATACAATACATACTCAAACATAAAATTACATAAAAATAGAAATTGTGAATGTTGACCTGATAGTTGAAAAATACGGTCCTCTGTCATCAAAGAAACAGCAATCAAAATTGTCCAGAAATAAAGGAGTCCCTGTAACCAACGCGTTTCGACCTGTCACCGCAGGTCTTTTTCAAGGTGTAGGGAATCATACACACATTGGTATCTTAAATACCCTGTGTGGCCAATTAATCTAATATGCAGCTTGACTGATGTATAAGGTAGGCATGTTTTTCCGCTTTTTATTAATTTTTTCCGCTTTTTATTCATATTTATTTCTTATACATGTTTATTATATTACATGTGTTGTAAGGATTTATATATCCCCTGTATATATATTATTTACATTGTCTTATCGGTGTGTTGTTATTCACTTATAATTGTATTTATTGCCAGGATTATTTATTTATATATTTATTATCCCCTTTGGAGTAATGGGGCTACAACATGGATGCCCCATGTGAAACACCATTTTCCTGTATGTTTTGTCTCACCCCGTCTGTCACCGGAAACGCGTCATAGTCCAATGATGTGACTTCCGGCTCTATGTTAGAGCTGACCAGGACGTTGTGTACTGCCCGCCCGGGGTCGAGCGTGTATACCACATGCCTTCCGGAGGGATGACGCGGGAGGCACACACGTGGGCAGTGGGAGTCAGGGGATGGCAATAGGTGATGAACGGGACTTGCCACTTCCATAGGAAATCCGGTCTGGAGGCATTCAGTGAATACTCACACCTGAAGAATCCTACCCTGGAACATGTATCTTAACCATTTTAGATTTAGGTTTTTGTGGACATGCCTACTTTATACATCAGTCAAGCTGCATATTAGATTAATTGGCCACACAGGGTATTTAAGATACCAATGTGTGTATGATTCCCTATACCTTGAAAAAGACCTGCGGTGACAGGTCGAAACGCGTTGGGTATAGGGACTCCTTTATGCTGGCCAATTTTGATTGTTGTTTCTTTGATGACAGAGGACCGTATTTTTCAACTATCGGGTCAACATTCACTATTTCTATTTTTATGTAATTTTATGTTTGAGTATGTATTGTATTTCATTAAAAAGCTTTTAGCCATACATAATACTCCTCTTTCCTTTTTATGAAGATATACCTTACGGGGATTAATTCCAAGAATATCCCGGGGACAACTGAAAAGAAACCCTTATATGCAGATCACAGCACCTATACCACGTGAGTAGGGTATGCACCATCTTACCCATACAATTTGTGTGGATTGATATGAGGCCAGTTTTGAATATTAATTGGGCAGAAGAACAAAGAAACCTCTTTTGGGAATTTAACCACATAGTTGAATATGAGTTGGGTACGCATCTAACACATCTGACAAGAATTACGCCATTCTCTTTCATATAGACATTACAAGGAAAATTATATTATATTATTAAGACAGTTTTTTCCTGTATTTACATTTATTTCATGTACCATACGGACAAGTCTTGGAGACTGAGAATTCCACATACAAAATGATGAACGCCAGGATTTTCCACCCATGATAAGGACTAAGTACTATATTTATACCCCTTGCTTTGTATTATTTCATTTGTTTATCCAGTGCCACTCGGTGACGCAATAATTCTGTTTGTTGTACTCCCCTCCAGCCATTACACTCAAATTAATTCCATCTTCCCCCCCCCCGATCCAGGACCCTCTAAAAACAGTTATTTCCCCCTCAGCCAGGACACTCAGAAAACAGTTTTTCACTTTTAGTAAGGACTATCTGGAAGCATTTATACGCCTACAGCATGGACATTCATTGAGCAGTTACTCACCTCCAGCTGGGACACTCAGGGAGCAGTTACTCACCTCCAGCCAAGACACTCAGGGAGCAGTTACTCACCTCCATCCGAGATGGTCAGGGAGCAGTTACTCACCTTCAGGTGGAACATTCAAGGAGCAGTTACTCACCTTCAGATGGGACAGTCAGGGAGCAGTTACTCACCTCCAACCAGGACACTCAAGGAGCAGTTACTCACTTCCAGCCAGGACACTCAGGGAGCAGTTACTTACCTTCAGGCGGGACACTCAAAAAGCAGTTACTCACCTTCAGATGGAACAACTCAGGGAGCAGTTACTAACCTCCAGCCAAGACACTCAGGGAGCAGTTACTCACCTCCAGCCAAGACACTAAGGGCGCAGTTACTCACCTTCAGGCAGGATATTCAAGGAGCAGTTACTCACCTTCAGATGGGACACTCATGGAGCAGTTACTCACTTCCAGCCGAGACATCCTGGGAGCAGTTACTCACCTCCAGCAGAGACAATCATGGGCAGTTACTCACCTCCAGCCGGGACACTCAGGGAGCAGGTACTCGCCTCCAGCCGTGACACTCAGGGAGCAGTTACTCACCTTCAGGTGGGACATTCAAGGAGTAGTTACTCACCTTCAGATGGGACACTCTGAACAGTTACTAACCTCTAGCCGGGACACTCAGAAAGGAGTTACTCACCTCCAGCTGAAACACTCAGGGAGCAGTTACTCACCTCCAGCTGAAACACTCAGGGAGCAGTTACTCACCTCCAGCCTTGCAGTTCTGCTTGCTCTGATGGGCAATTGTTGGATGTTAGTGGGGAGTGTAGACATAGTATTGATGTGAACTGATTCTTTGCTTTCTTACTAAAATTAATCACTATTCTTAATGTGACATTTATTCTTCTCTGCACATTTATTTTACCCTTTTGTCTGTAACTGACGTCATTACGTGTTGTTAGTCCTGACGCTGGTAATGCTGAGAGGATGTGTTACCGTGAGGTTATAAGTGACATTTATTGTGGTGCCCTGCAGGCTGGAGATACCATGTGACTATTCAGACCACTGGTGACCTGAAACACTGGGGATATCTTCAAGTCACTTTATGTGATACTTCCAATTGCTCTGAGAACCATGAGATATACAGGTACTGTACATAAAACACATGCCTCATTTCCAGTCTTACCTGTTAGTGCTCATATACAGTATACTGGGTGAAATTCTTCTTATTTTCTTTGCATGAGCAGCTGGCACCATTGTCTTCCATTTATCTAGTATCTTTCAGGACCTGAATGTATTCTTTGTTAATTGAAATAAAATTTAAATACAGTATATACCGGGCACAATACAGTATATACCGGGCACAATTCTGAAAACTTTCTATACATCTGGATGTCTGTACAGTGTAACGTCTTTTGCTCTATGTGCTGGGTGTATTTCTCATTATCTATTCTTTCCCTGTACGTATATACAGCTGCACAGGGTAACTAACCCTGTTCTACATGCTGGGTGTAATTCTCATTATCTATCCTTTCCCTGTACGTATATACAGCTGCACAGGGTAACTAACCCTGTTCTACATGCTGGGTGTAATTCTCATTATCTATTCTTTCCCTGTACGTATATACAGCTGCACAGGGTAACTAACCCTGTTCTACATGCTGGGTGTAATTCTCATTATCTATCCTTTCCCTGTACGTATATACAGCTGCACAGGGTAACTAACCCTGTTCTACATGCTGGGTGTAATTCTCATTATCTATCCTTTCCCTGTACGTATATATAGCTGCACAGGGTAACTAACCCTGTTCTACATGCTGGGTGTAATTCTCATTATCTATCCTTTCCCTGTACGTATATATAGCTGCACAGGGTAACTAACCCTGTTCTACATGCTGGGTGTAATTCTCATTATCTATCCTTTCCCTGTACGTATATACAGCTGGACAGGGTAACTAACCCTGTTCTACATGCTGGGTGTAATTCTCATTATCTATCCTTTCCCTGTACGTATATACAGCTGCACAGGGTAACTAACCCTGTTCTACATGCTGGGTGTAATTCTCATTATCTATCCTTTCCCTGTACGTATATACAGCTGGACAGGGTAACTAACCCTGTTCTACATGCTGGGTGTAATTCTCATTATCTATCCTTTCCCTGTACGTATATACAGCTGCACAGGGTAACTAACCCTGTTCTACATGCTGAGTGTAATTCTCATTATCTATCCTTTCCCTGTACGTATATACAGCTGCACAGGGTAACTAACCCTGTTCTACATGCTGGGTGTAATTCTCATTATCTATCCTTTCCCTGTACGTATATACAGCTGCACAGGGTAACTAACCCTGTTCTACATGCTGGGTGTAATTCTCATTATCTATCCTTTTCCTGTACGTATATATAGCTGCACAGGGTAACTAACCCTGTTCTACATGCTGGGTGTAATTCTCATTATCTATCCTTTCCCTGTACGTATATACAGCTGCACAGGGTAACTAACCCTGTTCTACATGCTGGGTGTAATTCTCATTATCTATAAACCTAGTAACGGCTGAGGTGTGCCCAGTGTGTGTGATCATTATACCATAACAATATAAACACTTCACACTTTTCTAAGAATAAACACACGGAGACAGTAATGGATTTTAAAACAGGTCGGCTATTTATTTAAGAAATTAATTTAATTATTTTAAATATTGTATGGTGGCTGGAAAGGACGGCACTTACACAGAGCAGCCCAACAATGCTAAACCTGCACTTGGGTATTAAGCATAGACCTTCTACCGAACACAGGGCCTCATTCAGAGACAGACGCTCTGACCAAAGCGCTCGCTCTGAATCAGGGCCCTCCTACCTTAAAATGGAGTGGCCTCTTGGACGCTCACATAGCTGTGGGTTACCACCCACAGCTTATGCGAGCGTCCATGATGATGGTCAAGACCATCGCGACCATCGGGCTTGCGATGAGACCCTGTGGTAGGGTCTCGGTGACTGCAAGCCCTGGAGTGATTTTGGCTCCATCATAGCCAAAATCACTCCCACTGACATCACTAGTGATGTCCATGGGGCCGGACCCAGACGGAAGGCGTTCCCATGGGAACGCCTCTGTGTGGGCAGCAACGCCCCCGGCTCGCCCACCAAAGGTGGCGTGCTGTCAGTCACCATCGACAGCATGCCTCCTTTGGTGCGAGACCCATAGCGACAGCTTGGTTGTCGCTATGCGGGTCTCGCGCATGCGCTCGATGGAGCTCCCTCCGTCGTGCGCATGCGCATTAGGGCACTATCGACCCGCTTGCGAGCATCCTTATTCAGAGGCTGGCGTCCTTATTCAGAGGCTGGCCTTATTCAGAGGCTGGCGTTAGATGCAAGCGGTCGTTCTGAAACAGGGCGGCCGATTGCATCCTGAATGGCCGCCTCCATGTCGGTCGTTAGGCTGTGGGTTAACACCCACAGCTCTAACGACCGCTAAGGGTGATGGTCGCGATGGTCTTGACCATCGAGGCTTACGACGAGACCCTAAGGTAGGGTCTCGTCAACCTTAAGCCCCAGGGAGCTTCCTGCTGTTTGAGCATGAAGCTCCCCACTGACATCAATGATGATGTCAGTGGGGCCGCCCCCAAACGGCAAGCATTCCGACAGGAATGCCTCTGTTTGGCCGAGCACGCCCCTGGCCTGCCCAGCAAATGGGGCGAGCTGTCACTCAACATCAACCGCTCGCCCCGTCTGCTACGAGACCCCTAACGACGGATCACCCGTCGTTAGCCGGGTCTCACGCATGCGCACGACGGAGCCGGCTCTGTCATGCGCATGCGTACTGGAGCAACTCGTAGGTCTGAATAAGCTCCACAATACCATCCTTAGATGGCTGTACTGCTCCCGTAGAGGTGGTACAGTACTTCTCTACACATAATAGAAGGTGAACACACCCAATGCACACACACTACACCCAGGCTGAGAATAAGCCGTACTTCCCGCCAATGCTAGATTCTACCTCAGAGAATCGCAGCCCGCCATCATACACACTAAACCACCTGACCTATGCTTGTGAACAAACTCCCCACAAACAAGACCAAACCAGCCTCCGTCAGATGCACCCCATCAGGCCTATAGAGATGCTTATCACGGTACCATATTTACGGATGTGTAACAACAAAACCTCTATGAGACTGCATACATTTTGTCACAGCAGCATTGATCATTTTACGAGCCTCGTCCAAAGCCTTAGAAAAACGAGCGCCACGCCACTGTTGCCGAGGGGTAATGCAGGACCACATCACAGTACAGAAAGGCCTAGCACCCATAATGAGGAGGTCTGACACAATGTTAAGCCGTAAATCAAGTGCAATCCAGGAACCAATATCGTTCCCACCGAGATGTATAACCAGCACATTGGGGACACCAAATTGCCGTACTGCGGCTACCAATCTGGGCTTGAGGAACTCCCAACGCAGACCCCTAAAACCTAGCCAGCGAATCCTCGCAGACACAGGCCATAACAGCTGGTCCTTGGCATGGGTGAACTTAGCTGCCCAAAATACAAATAAGTGACCCATGATCCATACATCCCTAACATCAAATGTCAAACTTATAACGACCGGGGAAGGAATGTAATAGCAAAATTTTTAATTTAAGATTTAGAGTAATTAACACAAAAGAAACAGACAGGAGCATAATACTAAATCTTTTTAGCAGCCATGAGAAACTGATTATAACTAAATTCTAAACTAAGCAGTAATTAATGATTAGTTTGAATAGACTTAGTCAAAAATAACAAACTTTAAACTATAAAATTAAAGTTAATTAAGATATATCGTATATCCAGTTTAATTTTAGCTGCCTAATGAAACATTGAACAAATGAATTTTAAGTTTTTAATCTAGATTAGCCTGGATAACAGTAGAGAACGATAAGGAAAGACCAGGGAGGGTAAGGGGGGGGGGGGGGGGGGAGTGTTGGGTGGAGAGAGGAAGAAACGAAAACAACTCGGCGGGAGGTAAACCAAAAACCTGCTGAGGGTCTGTATTTATGGCCGAGTTAGTCCGTCTAGTCAGGTAAAATAAATCCCTCAAGACCCCCACTTGTTACAAGTGACAAGTATTACCCGAGTAGGGTGGACAGGGGAGACATAACAAGACAAACTACACGCAGATAGCACAAAGAGAAACAAATGAACAAACACGACACACAGGGGCCTATTCATTAAACCTAAAAATTCTCTGGAGATAATTAGCTTTAGAACTCTCACGGAGTTCTAGCTAATTATAGGTGGAATTCATCATTCCATCTCTCCATAAGTATCTATTCCGATACCTGTCATTTTTGCGATGACAGCTTTTCGGGAAATAGATACTTTTCCCTCTCTACACTACCTTATCGCATCTGGAAACAGTGCTGCGCATGCGCTGTTACATCTGTAATACCAGCGCATGCGCAGCACTGCCTACAGATGCGGTAAGTTTGTGTACCCCCCCGGCCCCCCCCCCTCCTCCCCCCCGACTTACCTGTCCGCGCAGCAGCCTCCGGCTCCGTCCTGCTGCGCTGTCATGTGGTTTCCCTGCAGACCACGTGACAGATTAGAAAAAAAAAAAACTTTTTTTTTTTTTTTCTAAACTTTCTTGTGCTCTGCTGGGGAGCACACATGTCCGACCAGCCTCCGGAGCCTGAGGACGGAGCAGAGCGCCGGAGGGACTCGTCGGGGGACCTGCACACGCGGATACAGGTAAGTTTCACCTGCTATTCGCCACCTCACAGTGGCGAATAGTAACTGCATCAAATTTCGAAAATTGATAATTTTCGGAATTTGATGAATACCACAATTTCCACATCCCCATACTAATGTACTAATACTAATGTACTAATGTACCCATACTAATGTACTAATATACCTGTACTAATGTACCCATACTAATGTACTAATGTGCCCATACTAATGTACCTATACTAATGTACTAATGTACCCATACTAATGTCCCCATACTAATGTACTAATGTACCTGTACTAATGTACTAATATACCTGTACTAATGTACCCATACTAATGTACTAATGTGCCCATACTAATGTGCCCATACTAATGTACCCATACTAATGTACCCATACTAATGTGCTCATACTAATGTATGGGGAGTGTGGAAATTAACGCAGGGGAACTTAGCAAGGAGATATCTGTGATATCTCCTGTGCTAAGTGGCTACATGAATACCAAAATAACGTTATTTAAGGAAAATGTCCTTAAAAACATTATTTTAGTGTTGATGAATAGGCCCCATAGACAGACAAAACATCAGGAAAACGGAACAGCAATTTCAGCCAGTGGCCACCGGCCTAACATAACGCTTATAACAATGCCCCAGAGCCATAATCTGCGGAACCGACAAGCCAGCCACGGCGGCAGAAGTAGCTGCGCCAATTCTAAAAGAATGGATACCGAAATCCCCTGGGGAGAGGCCTATGTGAAGCAAACAGCATAAAAAATTAATTGGAACTGATATTTGGTAAGAGGCGAACCGTCAGCATGAAGCAACCATTTACCGCCAACTACAGGCCGTAATGCCATATAAAGTTTTGCCAGATGTACTAGGCAAACGCGGTCATCTTTGCAAGCTGTTAGGGAGACCCAACGGCCGCAACCCATTTGATCAGTTTTAGAATGCCGTAGTTTGTACAACACAGCCCCCTCCCCAATACTAACATCCGAAATGGACATGGGCGAAACCGCTAATTTAGAAGGGGCAACTACTTCCAAAATTCGGAAGGCACCATGAAACGCCATTAAAAATGCTAAACAGAAAAGATTAGCCTCAAAATGAGAAACCACAGCCTCAGGCATCGCAGCCAGAAGCTTAAGCAATAGGGGAATATCGATTGGCCGTCTCTTATCGGCTGGCCGAGGCGAAGTGCAAGCCCATCCCTTAAGGGCCTTAATAACGGCAAAGCTCTTTGTAAGGTCAGGACTCACTTTCAGTCGTGAAAAGAAAGAAGTGCCCGCCAGCATGCAAAGCTACTGCACGGGACCGACCAGTGAAATAAAGACTCCAAATAAAAAAAAGCATTGAGCAAAGCGTGGTCTCACCTCTACGTCCGCGGTGATGGAGATAACTTTCTCATTCGGACCAAGCCACCTGATAGGCCCGCAACGTAGCCGGTGCAAGGGATTGCTCGGCTAGGCCCTCCATGCCGGCTCGATGACCTACCAAACATAGGGGGGCAAGGCTTACCCACTAAACAAGCCTCAGGTGCAAGCGACCTAAACCTGTCCCACTGAAAACGGGAGAGCGCGTCAGCAATGTTATTGTTCGAGCCCGGAATGTGAATAGCCTTGAACAAGATGTTAAATTGTAAGCAACGCAGCACTAACTGCACGATCAAGCGTAAGGCCTAAGTTGTCGCATCTAAAAACAATACTTCTATCGCACAACTCAGGGGCCCACAGTTCCAGCACCACCATAATGGGAAACAATCCCAGGAGGATTAGGTCTTTAGTTAATCCCCTGGAAAACTACTCTGCCGGCCAGGAGGCAGCGCACCATGACCCTCAGAGGTAACACCCAAAGCCCGACGATCCGGTCGCATCAGTGAACAACTGTAACTGATAGCTGGGGACCGGAGGGGGCAGCCACAAGAGAACACCATTAAAGTCGGCTAGAAAAGAGAGCCAAACAGATCCCTTTTTATTTCAGCAGAGAGCCGAATAAAATGGTGCGCCCTGCGAAGACCCGCGTTGGCTCGCTGTAGCTTCCTGGAAAATACCCTACCCATGGGGATCACCCGGCATAAGAAATTGAGCAATCCCAGGAGAGGTTGCGCTTTGCGCAGTGTCACCTTACCCGCAGTCAGGCAATCCTGAATGGCATGTTTTAATTTGAGAATTTTCTGCAGCAGCCATCCGAGGTATCCATTTCTATACCCAAATAGGACAGCAGGGAGACCGGGCCCAAGGTTTTCTCACGGGCAATCGGAACCCCAAAAAAGGAAAAAAGGGCCTGAATGGACTCCAACAAAAACCCTGCAATGTGGGGAATCAGCAGGGCCGACGCACAGAAAGTCATCCAGGTAATGGGCCATGCCAAGCCCCCCAGTACCAGCCTCGACGCACCAATGCAGAAAGGTGCTGAACCTTTCATAATAGGCACAGGACACGGAACACCCCATAGGCAAGCACTTGTCTATGTAGTATCCGTCATCCAATCGAAAACCCATGTACCTGAACGAGTGAGGGTGCAGGGGCAACAAGTGAAAAGCCGATTCAACTTCCACCTTGCCCATCAATGCGCCGAGTCCGTGAGCCCTGACCAGCACCAGTGCCTCCTCAAAAGACTGATAAGACACAGAGCAAAGCTCCTGCGGAATGGCATCATTAACTGAACAGTCAGATGGGCAAGACAGATGCTGAATGAGCCTAAAAGAACCCGGCGTCGTCTTTGGGACCATGCTGACGGGGGACAATACCAAGTCTGCTATTGGTGGCTCGAGAAAAGGACCAATGATGTGACCGAGCTGCACCTCCTTAAGGACTTTGGCCCTCATTCAGAGGAGCTCGCAAGAAGCAAGCGCTCGTTCTGAATGAGGGCGGCCGCTTTGATTTTTAAGTGCGGCCTCCTGGTCGCTAGCTAAGCTGTGGGTTACCACCCACAGCTTCAGCAACCGAACAGGTAGATGGTCGCAATGGTCAAGACCATCGTGACCATCAGGGCTTGCGACGAGACCCTAAGGTTGGGTCTCGGCAACCGCAATCCCCAGGGAGCTTCCTGCTCTGATCGAGCAGGAAGCTCCCCACTGACATCACTGCTGTCAGTGCAGCCGCCCACAAAACGCCTCAGATCTACATCGACAGCCGCCCCTTTTGTAGTGAGCTCCGGAGCGAGAGAGTTTCTCGCTCCGGGGCTTGCGCACGCGCAGTGCGGCCACTGTGCGTGCGCAGGGCTTTACCATCGACCCGGTTGTGAGCGCTCAGTCCTTGTGTCAGAGTTCAGCCGGGGATCGGCCATCCCTTACCGTCCCGCCGGCTTCCTCTGACTTCCCGGGCAGTCGGGCGGCTGGCGCGGCGATGTGGGAGGAGCTCAGCATTCACCCTGTAGTTGTGGTGTCAGGTGACCCGGTGAGTGGGGATCGCAGTTTCCATCATGGGCGCTGCCATGACACTTTCCCTATGTCAATACTTTCTTCCCTGAGTGGCCCGGCTGGTCAGCTGATGCTGTGGGCCTATCAGCAGGCTTCCAGGGGTATATATCCGGCTCCTGTGCTCCAGGTAGTTGCCTGAACAATCATTGTCGCCGCTAGTGTAACTAGTTCCCGTGCTTCCAGTGTGTTTCTACCAGAGCTTCTGAGCTATCTCATCACAGTGCCATTACTATCAACAGCCTGTGTGCAAGTTTAACCTCCATCTCTCCACAGTGCTTTTACCATCACAGCCTGTGTGCAGGTTAACCCTTTGTCTCATCGCAGAGCTTTCACAATCACAGCCTGTTTGCAAGTTAACCCTTCATCTCATCACAGTGCTTTCACCATCACAGCCTGTGTGCAGGTTAACCCTTCGTCTCATTGCACCCTAGTGCATAATCTCCGGCCGGCAATCCGGTATATACTTCGTGGGATATCCAGCTGTTACCTCAGCCTACCAATAAATCTCCACACCTCTCTAGCCAGCACCTCAAGTGCCTTTCTCTAGCCAGGAGTTCTATCCCACTCCCCACGTGCCTATTCCAGGCATTACCCTTGGGCCATGGGTGTTTTTGATTCTCTTTTCCCTGCAGGCCTTGGTCACCAAGTCAAAGGACCGCGACCTGCTTACAGGGAGCCGCACAAGCCCATATCCCACTTGGAGGGGGTCACTGGCGAACACCTCCTTGTGAGTTAGACTCCGCACCATTGACTAGGTCTAGCCAATGACCAAGACTTGTGGATGTGGAGATCATACGTCCAGGCCCCTCGCCTTCGCCTCCTCCAGCAGCCTCAGACCTTGGCTTTCAAAACCCCGCCTCCCAGTGTGACAGCTTGCGACCGGGTCTGAATGAGATTCTTTGTCCTTAACTATGTGGGGCAGCCCTATTGCCGATCGAAGGTTCCATGGAAAACCTGCAGGCACGACTGAAGCTATCGGCAAACAAAAACCAAACTTAAAACCGTCACTCAAAAACTGTGCAGCAACTGTGTCAGGGTAACATGCGAGCCATTTGGCCAAGGCATCCAGGTTAACTAGCAGGCCTGGGGCCAGCAGGCTTTCTGGGGGTCGGGGAAGCAACAGGTTTTGAGCAGCCGGAAGCTGGGTGGGCGTCGCCGCATTTGCTACAGAGGTGGCGTAAACCACACCGCTGGCCAAACAAACACTGAATTGAGTTAAATGCGAAGCAGTTACCCTTACTGCTGTTGGGCGGGCCCGGCTGGCTAGCGCCTACTTTTCTTCGCTGGCTAACCGCAGCCGGGGAAAATTTGGGTCCCTGAGTGACGTTGAGCCAAACCTCAACATTCTTGCACCCAAAATCAATAATGGGGAGCCTGTCCTGCTTACGACGAAATTCTTCGTCGTAAACACGCCATGCAACCCCTCGGCCGGACCTGTGCATACTATGAATAAGGTGAAAGTACGGAATGATATTGGGGTGTTCTGCAGGGCGAGTTTCTAAATAGCAGACCGAGAAAACAAATATCCCGGCCTGCCAATTAGGATAAGTCTGGAAAACTTCCAAACCAATACCGCCTTTGCGTTTAGCGGCTCGCAATTCCTTGCGCATGTTATCTGTAAGCAGTGGTAGGCTGGGCCTGGGGGCAGGGTGCCATGTGCCCCCCAGGCCGCAGCGTCATGCGGGCCGCGGTGCAGACTGTGTCTCTGTGACACAGCTGCACCGCGTGTGTAGCGCTGACCGGACGGAGTTCGGTCAGCGCTACACAGCCGCCGAAGCCGGCAGCTGTGTTTGCTGTAATCAGCAGCCGCTGAGAGTCTGTCAGACTCTCATCGGCTGCTGCTGCTCCCACTGCGGGAGCCATCTTCCAGCTCCCGCAGTGGGTAATGGGAGAGACGTCGTCATGACGTCTCTCCCATAATGCAAAGTGGCCGGAGGAGCCGGTAGAAGCGTCGGGACCAGGAGCGGGAGTTCAGGTAAGTGATTTTTTTTTATTTTTTTTATTTTTTTTATTAAGTCTCTCTCTACTGGGGGGTGACTACTGGGGGCACTACCAGGGGGGGGGATTACTATGAGGGCACTACCAGGGGGGGATTACTATGGGGGCACTACCATGAGGGGATTACTACTGGGGGCACTATAAGGGGGAGATTACTATGGGGGCACTACCTGGGGGGATTACTATGGGGGCACTACCAGGGGGGATTACTATGGGGGCACTACCAGGGGGGATTACTACTGGGGGCACTACAAGGGGGGGGACTACTACTGGGGAAACTACAAGGGGGGGGACTACTACTACTGGGGGAACTACAAGGGGGGGACGACTACTACTGGGGGCACTACAAAGGGGGGGGACTACTACTGGGGGCACTACAAAGGGGGGGGACTACTACTACTGGGGGCACTACAAGGGGGTACTACTACTACTACTGGGGGCACTACAAGAGGGGGACTACTACTAGGGGCACTGCATAGGGGGGACGGGACTACTACTAGGGGCACTACATAGGGGGAGGGGACTACCACTGGGGGCACTGCATCGAGGGACCACTGCTGGGGACTCTATATAAAGGGCAATACTGGGGGTACTGCATAGGGGGAAGACTACAACTGGGGTCACTATTTAAGGGGCATTGCATAAGGGTTACCACTATTGGGGGCACTGGATGGGGGGTGGACTGCTACTGGGGGCACTATATAAGGGGCACTGCATAGGGGGTACCACTATTGGGGGCACTATATAAGGGGCTTACTACTGGGGGCACTGCACAGGGGGGACCACCACTGGGGGCACTATATAAGGGGCTTACTACTGGGGGCACAAGGGGCACTGCATAGGGGGGATCACTACTGGGGGCACTACTGGAGGCCTGCATAAGGGTGTTCTCTCCTGTGGCACACGGGGGCACTGCATATGGGCACTACGACAGGGGGCTGCCCCATATCTTTATTTTTACCTTACATTAATCCCATATGGACCCGCCTCCTCCCTGAAACACTTGAGGGGGGGCGGCACCGTAGCACGCACGTTCTTCGGGCACCCTGGCTACACGCTACTCCTCTGCCAGGGCCGCCTGCATGCATTTGCCCCCCAGGCTAAAAGTTGCCAGCCAGCCCCTGTCTGTAAGGGAGAATACATCCACATAATGTCCCTTCAGTATTTTGTCTTTAACGCTAGGTTGGAGACCCCTCAGGACCGCGGTGTTAGCGCAATGAACCACCCCTGCATCAGCACTGTCAGCGGGCACTTTGTCATCACGGGGGCGTGGTGATTACACCGAGGCCGACGCAAGCACCTGTTGGCCTCAATCCTAGCAAACTTAGCTGCACGCTTGCGCACCTTGCGAGCTTTCTGGGAGGGTCTAGTGTCGCTGGAGTCGTCAGAGGTGGAATAACTGACATCGCTAAACGTAGAATAAGAACTGGACGAACACTCACCAACCGCCTCCGCTGGGGGATCAGCGTGACTACCGGATTGATAAGCACCAGAAGTCGTCTCGTCGCCAGCATCCCATGAGGGATCATCGGAACCTGCAAAAGATGGAGCATGGCCCTCCGGGGCCAAGGCAGGTTGTGGGACCCAATAGGAAGAGGTGTGCCAGCTGGACCTCCGCCAAGACCCCGTCAGTCGTGCCGACAGCCGCAGTGTCAATTGACTGCATCAGCGCAGTCTGTGGCGAGTAGCTAGCAGTCAGGGGAGCCACCGGGTTAAATGGCGCTTCTTGCGCATTAGGAGGAAGGAGGGCAGCAAACATGGCCATGTTGGCAAAAAGCACCATTATAGCAGCTGGGTCAAAGGCTGGGGACACAGCTTGGCCATTTACAGGCATGGTTGAGGAAGATGCCATAACAGCCACAGGGGCTAGATGCCCAGGACCAGTAGCAGTCACAGGGGGCATGGCAAGAGAAGATGTAGCCCCTGGCAGCACTGCAGGGGTTGCAACAGTAGGAAAACTAGGCCCCACCCCCCGCCTAGCACTAACATGGCGGCCGATAACTCCATCAGCAGAGCCGGGCCCCCTAAATTGGTGGCCGCTAACACCGCCAGTTGAGCCGGCGGAGCCCTCAACTCCACAGCCGCGGCCCGCATCAACACTGCGGGCGGTCGATGAGGAAGACAGGGCCAAGTTAACAGACAGCAATCGGGGTGCAGCGCTGAGAGTGAAGGGACATCCGGCGGGAGCAGCCGTTGGGGTCAGCGATGCCCTGAGGCATCGCATTGGGGTCCGCAGTGGATGCCGCTGGAGCAGGCAAGAAATGGGAGGGGGGGGTGCAGAGTGGTGCAGGCAGTCCATCATGGAACAGGGAAGCTACCTGGAATCAGGCTGGCCAAGTGACACAGGAAGGGCACAGGGAGAGAATGGGAGACAAGAGGAAGGTAGATAGGTAGATAAGGAAGATAAAAAGGGGATTAAAGGAGATATAAAGTGTAAAGAATTAAAAAGATAAGAAAATTAAGAGAATGTGTATGTTTCACTGTGGACACAGGGCCTGATTCAGACCCGCTCGCGAGTGCACAACGCTCGCAAGTGGGTTGATGGTCCCCCACTGCGCATGCGCATGCGCATGCCAGAGCCGGCACGCGCATGCGCGAGACTCAGCCAGCAACGGGCGCTCCGTCGCTACGGGTCTCGCACCAAAGCAAGGCATCTGTTGATTGTGATTGACAGCTTGCCCATTTTGGAGCCGGGGAAGGGGGGTGGCTGGCCAAACTGAGGCATTCCTGAAGGAACGCCTGCCGTTTGGGGGCGGCCCCACTGACATCACGAGTGATGTCAGTGGTGAGCTTCCGGCTCTATTAGAGCCAAAAGCTCACTGAGGCTTGCGGGAATGAGACCCTGCCACAAGGGTCTCATCGCAAGCCCCGATAGTCATGATGGTTGTGAGGAGACAAGGGAAAAGGACTTCTAGGACTTGCCAGATAGCAAGGGAGTGTTCCTGTAACAAAGCCCTCCTCCTTCCTCTGGAAAGACTGACGCTGAGGATAACGCACAGTCCTGGATAACTATTTGCAGCAATGATATTGGGTGACCAGTGATAGCTGGAGACAAACATTATTAGTACAGCACAGAATGGGGCTCTCAGTGTAAGAAGGAGGAATGTCCTATCCTGGGGCACAGCGATATGATGCAGCTAATATAGCAGCCAGGGTGTCATGTATCTCCCCACTGCTTCCATGTGGCTGTATCGGATGTATTTATGGCTGTATTGTGGCTGTATTGTGGCTGTATTGGATGTACGTGTGGCTGTATTGGATGTACTTGTGGCTGTATTGGATGTACTTGTGGCTGTATTGGATATACTTGTGGCTGAATTGGATGAACTTGTGGCTATATTGGATGTACGTGTGGCTGTATTGGATGTACTTGTGGCTGTGTTGGATGTACTTGTGGCTGTATTGGATGAACCTGTGGCTGTATTGGATGTACTTGTGGCTGTGTTGGATGTACTTGTGGCTGTATTGGATGTACTTGTGGCTGTGTTGGATGTACTTGTGGCTGTATTGGATGAACCTGTGGCTGTATTGGATGTACTTGTGGCTGTGTTGGATGTACTTGTGGCTGTATTGGAGTATTGGTTGTACTTGTGGCTGTATTGGAGTATTGGTTGTACTTGTGGCTGTATTGGATGTACTTGTGGCTGTATTGGATGTACGTGTGGCTGTATTGGATGTACGTGTGGCTGTATTGGATGTACTTGTGGCTGTATTGGATGTACTTGTGGCTGTATTGGATATACTTGTGGCTGAATTGGATGAACTTGTGGCTGTATTGGATGTACTTGTGGCTGTATTGGATGTACTTGTGGCTGTATTGGGTGTACTTGTGGCTGTATTGGATGTACTTGTGGCTGCATTGGATGTATTTGTGTCTGTATTGGATGTACTTGTGGCTGTATTGGATGTACTTGTGGCTGTATTGGATGTACGTGTGGCTGTATTGGATGTACTTGTGGCTGTATTGGATGTACGTGTGTCTGTATTGGATGTACGTGTGGCTGTATTGGATGTACGTGTGTCTGTATTGGATGTACTTGTGGCTGTATGGTATGTACGTGTGGCTGTATTGGGTGTACCTGTGTCTGTTTATTGGATGTACTTGTGGCTGTATTGGGTGTACTTGTGGCTGTATTGGGTGTATTTGTGGCTGAATTGGGTGTACTTGTGGCTGCATTGGATGTATTTGTGGCTGTATTGGGTGTACTTGTGTCTGAATTGGATGTATGTGTGTCTGTATTGGAGTATTGGATGTACTTGTGGCTGTATTGCAGAGTTGGATGTACGTGTGGCTGTATTGGGTGTACTTGTGGCTGTATTGGGTGTACTTGTGGCTGTATTGGATATACTTGTGGCTGTATTGGGTGTACTTGTGGCTGTATTGGGTGTACTTGTGGCTGTATTGGGTGTACTTGTGGCTGTATTGGATGTACTTGTGGCTGTATTGGAGTATTGGTTGTACTTGTGGCTGTATTGGACGTACTTGTGGCTGTATTGGGTGTACGTGTGTCTGTATTGGATGTACGTGTGGCTGTATTGGATGAACCTGTGGCTGTATTGGATGTACTTGTGGCTGTGTTGGATGTACTTGTGGCTGTATTGGATGTACTTGTGGCTGCATTGGATGTATTTGTGTCTGTATTGGATGTACGTGTGTCTGTACTGGATGTACTTGTGGCTGTATTGGGTGTACTTGTGGCTGTATTGGATATACTTGTGGCTGTATTGGGTGTACTTGTGGCTGTATTGGGTGTACTTGTGGCTGTATTGGGTGTACTTGTGGCTGTATTGGATGTACTTGTGGCTGTATTGGAGTATTGGTTGTACTTGTGGCTGTATTGGACGTACTTGTGGCTGTATTGGGTGTACGTGTGTCTGTATTGGATGTACGTGTGGCTGTATTGGATGAACCTGTGGCTGTATTGGATGTACTTGTGGCTGTGTTGGATGTACTTGTGGCTGTGTTGGATGTACTTGTGGCTGCATTGGATGTATTTGTGTCTGTATTGGATGTACGTGTGTCTGTACTGGATGTACTTGTGGCTGTATTGGGTGTACTTGTGGCTGTATTGGATATACTTGTGGCTGTATTGGGTGTACTTGTGGCTGTATTGGGTGTACTTGTGGCTGTATTGGATGTACGTGTGGCTGTATTGGATGTACCTGTGTCTGTTTATTGGATGTACTTGTGGCTGTATTGGGTGTACTTGTGGCTGTATTGGGTGTATTTGTGGCTGAATTGGGTGTACTTGTGGCTGCATTGGATGTATTTGTGGCTGTATTGGGTGTACTTGTGTCTGAATTGGATGTATGTGTGTCTGTATTGGAGTATTGGATGTACTTGTGGCTGTATTGCAGAGTTGGATGTACTTGTGGCTGTATTGGAGAGTTGGATGTACGTGTGGCTGTATTGGGTGTACTTGTGGCTGTATTGGGTGTACTTGTGGCTGTATTGGATATACTTGTGGCTGTATTGGGTGTACTTGTGGCTGTATTGGGTGTACTTGTGGCTGTATTGGGTGTACTTGTGGCTGTATTGGATGTACTTGTGGCTGTATTGGAGTATTGGATGTACCTGTGGCTGTATTGGGTGTACGTGTGGCTGCTTTGGGTGTACCTGTATGTGTATTGGATGTACGTGTGGCTGTATTGGATGTACGTGTGGCTGTATTGGAGTATTGGATGTACTTGTGGCTGTATTGGGTGTACGTGTGGCTGTATTGGAGTATTGGATGTACTTGTGGCTGTATTGGATGTACTTGTGGCTGTATTGGAGTATTGGATGTACGTGTAGCTGTATTGGAGTATTGGGTGTACTTGTGGCTGTATTGGAGTATTGGATGTACTTGTGGCTGCATTGGATGTACTTGTGGCTGTATTGGAGTATTGGATGTACTTGTGGCTTCATTGGATGTACTTGTGGCTGTATTGGATGAACGTGTGTCTGTATTGGATGTACGTGTAGCTGTATTGGATGTATGTGTGGCTGTATTGGAGTATTGGATGTACTTGTGGCTGTATTGGAGTATTGGATGTACGGGTAGCTGTATTGGATGTACGGGTAGCTGTATTGGATGTACTTGTGGCTGTATTGGGTGTACTTGTGGCTGTATTGGACGTACTTGTGGCTGTATTGGATGTACTTGTGGCTGTATTGGATGTACTTGTGGCTGTATTGGGTGTACTTGTGGCTGTATTGGATGTACTTGTGGCTGCATTGGATGTATTTGTGTCTGTATTGGATGTACTTGTGGCTGTATTGGATGTACGTGTGGCTGTATTGGATGTACTTGTGGCTGTATTGGATGTACGTGTGGCTGTATTGGATGTACTTGTGGCTGTATTGGATGTACCTGTGTCTGTTTATTGGATGTACTTGTGGCTGTATTGGATGTACGTGTGGCTGTATTGGATGTACGTGTGTCTGTGTATTGGGTGTACGTGTGGCTGTATTGGATGTACTTGTGGCTATATTGGGTGTACGTGTGGCTGTATTGGATGTACGTGTGTCTGTGTATTGGGTGTACGTGTGGCTGTATTGGATGTACTTGTGGCTGTATTGGGTGTACGTGTGTCTGTATTGGGTGTACGTGTGTCTGTATTGGATGTACGTGTGTCTGTATTGGATGTACGTGTGGCTGTATTGGATGTACCTGTGTCTGTTTATTGGATGTACGTGTGGCTGTATTGGATGTACTTGTGGCTGTATTGGATGTACGTGTGGCTGTATTGGATGTACGTGTGTCTGTGTATTGGGTGTACGTGTGGCTGTATTGGATGTACTTGTGGCTATATTGGGTGTACGTGTGGCTGTATTGGATGTACTTGTGGCTATATTGGATGTACGTGTGGCTGTATTGGATGTACGTGTGTCTGTGTATTGGGTGTACGTGTGGCTGTATTGGATGTACTTGTGGCTATATTGGGTGTACGTGTGGCTGTATTGGGTGTACGTGTGGCTGTATTGGATGTACTTGTGGCTATATTGGGTGTACGTGTGGCTGTATTGGATGTACTTGTGGCTATATTGGATGTACGTGTGGCTGTATTGGATGTACGTGTGTCTGTGTATTGGGTGTACGTGTGGCTGTATTGGATGTACTTGTGGCTGTATTGGGTGTACGTGTGTCTGTATTGGGTGTACGTGTGTCTGTATTGGATGTACGTGTGTCTGTAGTGGATGTACGTGTGTCTGTATTGGATGTACGTGTAGCTGTATTGGATGTACGTGTGGCTGTATTGGGTGTACGTGTGGCTGTTTTGGTGTATTGGATGTATGTGTAGCTGTATTGGGTGTACGTGTGGCTCTATTGGATGTACTTGTGGCTGTATTGGATGTACGTGTGTCTGTATTGGATGTACGTGTGGCTGTATTGGATGTACCTGTGTCTGTTTATTGGATGTACGTGTGGCTGTATTGGATGTACTTGTGTCTGTATTGGATGTACTTGTGTCTGTATTGGGTATACGTGTGTCTGTATTGGATGTACGTGTGTCTGTATTGGATGTACTTGTGTCTGTATTGGATGTACGTGTGTCTGTATTGGATGTACGTGTAGCTGTATTGGATGTACGTGTAGCTGTATTGGATGTACGTGTGGCTGTATTGGATGTACGTGTAGCTGTATTGGATGTACGTGTGGCTGTATTGGGTGTACGTGTGGCTGTTTTGGTGTATTGGATGTATGTGTAGCTGTATTGGGTGTACGTGTGGCTCTATTGGATGTACTTGTGGCTGTATTGGATGTACGTGTGTCTGTATTGGATGTACGTGTGGCTGTATTGGATGTACTTGTGTCTGTATTGGATGTACTTGTGTCTGTATTGGGTATACGTGTGTCTGTATTGGATGTACGTGTGTCTGTATTGGATGTACTTGTGTCTGTATTGGATGTACTTGTGGCTGTATTGGATGTACGTGTGTCTGTATTGGATGTACGTGTGGCTGTATTGGATGTACCTGTGTCTGTTTATTGGATGTACTTGTGGCTGTATTGGGTGTACGTGTGGCTGTATTGGATGTACGTGTGGCTGTATTGGATGTACTTGTGGCTGTATTGGATGTACGTGTGGCTGTATTGGATGTACGTGTGTCTGTATTGGATGTACGTGTGTCTGTATTGGATGTACCTGTGTCTGTTTATTGGGTGTACGTGTGGCTGTATTGGATGTACTTGTGTCTGTATTGGATGTACTTGTGTCTGTATTGGATGTACTTGTGGCTGTATTGGATGTACGTGTGGCTGTATTGGATGTACGTGTGGCTGTATTGGAGTATTGGATGTACGTGTAGCTGTATTGGATGTACTTGTGTCTGTATTGGATGTACGTGTGTCTGTATTGGATGTACTTGTGGCTGTATTGGAGTATTGGATGTACGTGTAGCTGTATTGGATGTACTTGTGTCTGTATTGGATGTACGTGTGTCTGTATTGGATGTACTTGTGGCTGTATTGGATGTACGTGTGTCTGTATTGGATGTACTTGTGTCTGTATTGGATGTACGTGTGTCTGTATTGGATGTACTTGTGGCTGTATTGGATGTACGTGTGTCTGTATTGGATGTACTTGTGTCTGTATTGGATGTACGTGTGTCTGTATTGGATGTACGTGTGTCTGTATTGGATGTACTTGTGGCTGTATTGGATGTACGTGTGTCTGTATTGGATGTACTTGTGTCTGTATTGGATGTACTTGTGGCTGTATTGGATGTACGTGTGTCTGTATTGGGTGTACGTGTGTCTGTATTGGATGTACGTGTGTCTGTATTGGATGTACGTGTGTCTGTATTGGATGTACTTGTGTCTGTATTGGATGTACTTGTGGCTGTATTGGATGTACTTGTGGCTGTATTGGATGTACGTGTGTCTGTATTGGATGTACGTGTGTCTGTATTGGATGTACGTGTGTCTGTATTGGATGTACTTGTGGCTGTATTGGATGTACCTGTGTCTGTTTATTGGGTGTACGTGTGGCTGTATTGGATGTACGTGTGGCTGTATTGGATGTACTTGTGGCTGTATTGGGTGTACTTGTGGCTGTATTGGATGTACCTATGTCTGTGTATTGGACGTACTTGTGGCTGTATTGGACGTACTTGTGGCTGTATTGGACGTACTTGTGGCTGTATTGGACGTACTTGTGGCTGTATTGGACGTACTTGTGGCTGTATTGGACGTACTTGTGGCTGTATTGGATGTACTTGTGGCTGTATTGGATGTACTTGTGGCTGCATTGGATGTACTTGTGGCTGCATTGGATGTATTTGTGGCTGTATTGGATGTACTTGTGTTTGTATTGGATGTATTTGTGGCTGTATTGGGTGTACTTGTGGCTGTATTGGAGTATTGGTTGTACTTGTGGCTGTATTGGGTGTACTTGTGGCTGTATTGGGTGTACTTGTGGCTGTATTGGATATACTTGTGGCTGTATTGGGTGTACTTGTGGCTGTATTGGGTGTACTTGTGGCTGTTTTGGGTGTACTTGTGGCTGTATTGGATGTACGTGTGGCTGTATTGGGTGTACGTGTGGCTGTATTGGGTGTACGTGTGGCTGTATTGAGTGTACTTGTGGCTGTATTGGATATACTTGTGGCTGTATTGGGTGTACGTGTGGCTGTATTGGATGTACGTGTGGCTGTATTGGGTGTACTTGTGGCTGTATTGGATGTACGTGTGGCTGTATTGGGTGTACGTGTGGCTGTATTGGGTGTACTTGTGGCTGTATTGGGTGTACTTGTGGCTGTATTGGATATACTTGTGGCTGTATTGGGTGTACGTGTGGCTGTATTGGATGTACGTGTGGCTGTATTGGGTGTACTTGTGGCTGTATTGGATGTACTTGTGGCTGTATTGGGTGTACTTGTGGCTGTATTGGATATACTTGTGGCTGTATTGGGTGTACGTGTGGCTGTATTGGGTGTACGTGTGGCTGTATTGGGTGTACTTGTGGCTGTATTGGATGTGCTTGTGGCTGTATTGGATGTACTTGTGGCTGTATTGGGTGTACTTGTGGCTGTATTGGATGTACTTGTGGCTGTATTGGAGTATTGGATGTACTTGTGGCTGTATTGGGTGTACTTGTGGCTGTATTGGAGTATTGGATGTACGTGTGGCTGTATTGGATGTACGTGTAGCTGTATTGGATGTACTTGTGGCTGTATTGGGTGTACGTGTGGCTGTATTGGAGTATTGGATGTACTTGTGGCTGTATTGGGTGTACTTGTGGCTGTATTGGAGTATTGGATGTACGTGTGGCTGTATTGGATGTACGTGTAGCTGTATTGGATGTACGTGTAGCTGTATTGGATGTACGTGTGTCTGTATTGGATGTACGTGTAGCTGTATTGGATGTACGTGTAGCTGCATTGGATGTACGTGTGGCTGTGTTGGATGTACGTGTGGCTGTATTGAATGTACGTGTGGCTGTATTGGGTGTACGTGTGGCTGTATTGAATGTACGTGTGGCTGTATTGGGTGTACTTGTGGCTGTATTGGGTCTACTTGTGGCTATATTGGGTGTACTTGTGGCTATATTGGGTGTACTTGTGGCTGTATTGGATGTACGTGTGGCTATATTGGGTGTACTTGTGGCTGTATTGGATGTACTTGTGGCTATATTGGGTGTACTTGTGGCTATATTGGGTGTACTTTGGCTGTATTGGGTGTACTTGTGGCTATATTGGGTGTACTTGTGGCTGTATTGGGTGTACTTGTGGCTGTATTGGATGAACGTGTAGCTATATTGGGTGTACTTGTGGCTGTATTGGGTGTACTTGTGGCTATATTGGGTCTACTTGTGGCTGTATTGGATGTACTTGTGGTTGTATTGGATGTACGTGTGGCTGTATTGGATGTACTTGTGGCTGTATTGGGTGTACTTGTGGCTGTATTGGATATACTTGTGGCTGTATTGGGTGTACGTGTGGCTGTATTGGATGTACGTGTGGCTGTATTGGGTGTACTTGTGGCTGTATTGGATGTACGTGTGGCTGTATTGGGTGTACGTGTGGCTGTATTGGGTGTACTTGTGGCTATATTGGGTGTACTTGTGGCTGTTTTGGGTGTACGTGTGGCTGTATTGGATGTATGTGTGTCTGTATTGGATGTACGTGTAGCTATATTGGGTGTACTTGTGGCTGTATTGGGTGTACTTGTGGCTATATTGGGTCTACTTGTGGCTGTATTGGGTGTACTTGTGGCTGTATTGGATGTGCTTGTGGCTGTATTGGATGTACTTGTGGCTGTATTGGGTGTACTTGTGGCTGTATTGGATATACTTGTGGCTGTATTGGGTGTACGTGTGGCTGTATTGGATGTACGTGTGGCTGTATTGGGTGTACTTGTGGCTGTATTGGATGTACGTGTAGCTGTATTGGATGTACGTGTAGCTGTATTGGAGTATTGGATGTACTTGTGGCTGTATTGGGTGTACTTGTGGCTGTATTGGAGTATTGGATGTACGTGTAGCTGTATTGGATTTACTTGTGGCTGTATTGAATGTACGTGTGGCTGTATTGGATGTACTTGTGGCTGTATTGGATGTACCTGTGTCTGTTTATTGGATGTACTTGTGGCTGTATTTGATGTACGTGTGGCTGTATTGGATATACTTGTGGCTGTATTGGATGTACTTGTGGCTGTATTGGGTGTACTTGTGGCTGTATAGGGTGTACTTGTGGCTGTATTGGATGTACTTGTGGCTGTATTGGGTGTACTTGTGGCTATATTGGGTGTACTTGTGGCTGTATTGGGTGTACTTGTGGCTATATTGGGTGTACTTGTGGCTATATTGGGTGTACTTGTGGCTATATTGGGTGTACTTGTGGCTGTATTGGATGTACGTGTGGCTGTATTGGATGTAACTGTGTCTGTGAATTGTATGTACTTGTGGCTGTATTGGGTGTACTTGTGGCTGTTTTGGATGTACGTGTGGCTGTATTGGATGAACCTGTGGCTGTATTGGATGAACCTGTGGCTGTATTGGATGAACCTGTGGCTGTATTGGGTGTACGTGTGTCTGTATTGATGTACTTGTGGCTGTATTGGATTTACGTGTGGCTGTATTGGATGTACGTGTGGCTGTATTGGATGTACGTGTGGCTGTATTGGATGTACTTGTGGCTGTATTGGATGTACTTGTGGCTGTATTGGGTGTACTTGTGGCTGTATTGGGTGTACTTGTGGCTGTATTGGACGTACTTGTGGCTGTATTGGATGTACTTGTGGCTGTATTGGATGTACTTGTGGCTGTATTGGGTGTACTTGTGGCTGCATTGGATGTACTTGTGGCTGCATTGGATGTATTTGTGTCTGTACTGGATGTACGTGTGTCTGTACTGGATGTACGTGTGTCTGTACTGGATGTATTTGTGTCTGTATTGGATGTATTTGTGTCTGTATTGGATGTACGTGTGTCTGTACTGGATGTACGTGTGTCTGTATTGGATGTACATGTGGCTGTATTGGATGTACCTGTAGCTGTATTGGATGTACCTGTAGCTGTATTGGAGTATTGGGTGTACGTGTGGCTGTATTGGAGTATTGGGTGTACGTGTGGCTGTATTGGATGTACGTGTGGCTGTATTGGATGTACGTGTAGCTGTATTGGATGTACGTGTGGCTGTATTGGGTGTACTTGTGGCTGTATTGGGTGTACTTGTGGCTGTATTGGATGTAGGTGTGGCTGTATTGGGTGTACGTGTATCTGCATTGGATGTACGTGTAGCTGCACTGGGTGTTCTTGTGGCTGTATTGGGTGTACGTGTGGCTGTATTGGGTGTACGTGTGGCTGTATTGGGTGTACGTGTGGCTGTATAAGATGTATTTGTGGCTGTATTGGATGTACGTGTGGCTGTATTGGATGTACGTGTGGCTGTATTGGGTGTATGTGTGGCTGTATTGGGTGTACGTGTGGCTGTATTGGGTGTACGTGTGGCTGTATTGGGTGTACGTGTGGCTGTATTGGGTGTACGTGTGGCTGTATTGGGTGTACGTGTGGCTGTATTGAATGTACGTGTGGCTGTATAGGATGTACTTGTGGCTGTATAGGATGTACTTGTGGCTGTATTGGGTGTACGTGTGGCTGTATTGGGTGTACGTGTGGCTGTATTGGGTGTACGTGTGGCTGTATAAGATGTATTTGTGGCTGTATTGGATGTACGTGTGGCTGTACTGGATGTACGTGTGGCTGTATTGGGTGTACGTGTGGCTGTATTGGGTGTACGTGTGGCTGTATTGGGTGTACGTGTGGCTGTATTGGGTGTACGTGTGGCTGTATTGGGTGTACGTGTGGCTGTATTGAATGTACGTGTGGCTGTATAGGATGTACTTGTGGCTGTATTGGGTGTACGTGTGGCTGTATTGGGTGTACGTGTGGCTGTATTGGGTGTACGTGTGGCTGTATTGGGTGTACGTGTGGCTGTATTGGATGTACGTGTGGCTGTATTGGATGTACGTGTGGCTGTATTGGGTGTACGTGTGGCTGTATTGGGTGTACGTGTGGCTGTATTGGGTGTACGTGTGGCTGTATTGGATGTACGTGTGGCTGTATTGGGTGTACTTGTGGCTGTATTGGGTGTACTTGTGGCTGTATTGGGTGTACGTGTGGCTGTATTGGATGTACGTGTGTCTGTATTGGATGTACGTGTGGCTGTATTGGATGTACTTGTGGCTGTATTGGGTGTACTTGTGGCTATATTGGGTGTACTTGTGGCTATATTGGGTGTACTTGTGGCTGTATTGGATGTACGTGTGGCTGTATTGGATGTAACTGTGTCTGTGAATTGTATGTACTTGTGGCTGTATTGGGTGTACTTGTGGCTGTTTTGGATGTACGTGTGGCTGTATTGGATGAACCTGTGGCTGTATTGGATGAACCTGTGGCTGTATTGGATGAACCTGTGGCTGTATTGGGTGTACGTGTGTCTGTATTGATGTACTTGTGGCTGTATTGGATTTACGTGTGGCTGTATTGGATGTACGTGTGGCTGTATTGGATGTACGTGTGGCTGTATTGGATGTACTTGTGGCTGTATTGGATGTACTTGTGGCTGTATTGGGTGTACTTGTGGCTGTATTGGGTGTACTTGTGGCTGTATTGGACGTACTTGTGGCTGTATTGGATGTACTTGTGGCTGTATTGGATGTACTTGTGGCTGTATTGGGTGTACTTGTGGCTGCATTGGATGTACTTGTGGCTGCATTGGATGTATTTGTGTCTGTACTGGATGTACGTGTGTCTGTACTGGATGTACGTGTGTCTGTACTGGATGTATTTGTGTCTGTATTGGATGTATTTGTGTCTGTATTGGATGTACGTGTGTCTGTACTGGATGTACGTGTGTCTGTATTGGATGTACATGTGGCTGTATTGGATGTACCTGTAGCTGTATTGGATGTACCTGTAGCTGTATTGGAGTATTGGGTGTACGTGTGGCTGTATTGGAGTATTGGGTGTACGTGTGGCTGTATTGGATGTACGTGTGGCTGTATTGGATGTACGTGTAGCTGTATTGGATGTACGTGTGGCTGTATTGGGTGTACTTGTGGCTGTATTGGGTGTACTTGTGGCTGTATTGGATGTAGGTGTGGCTGTATTGGGTGTACGTGTATCTGCATTGGATGTACGTGTAGCTGCACTGGGTGTTCTTGTGGCTGTATTGGGTGTACGTGTGGCTGTATTGGGTGTACGTGTGGCTGTATTGGGTGTACGTGTGGCTGTATAAGATGTATTTGTGGCTGTATTGGATGTACGTGTGGCTGTATTGGATGTACGTGTGGCTGTATTGGGTGTATGTGTGGCTGTATTGGGTGTACGTGTGGCTGTATTGGGTGTACGTGTGGCTGTATTGGGTGTACGTGTGGCTGTATTGGGTGTACGTGTGGCTGTATTGGGTGTACGTGTGGCTGTATTGAATGTACGTGTGGCTGTATAGGATGTACTTGTGGCTGTATAGGATGTACTTGTGGCTGTATTGGGTGTACGTGTGGCTGTATTGGGTGTACGTGTGGCTGTATTGGGTGTACGTGTGGCTGTATAAGATGTATTTGTGGCTGTATTGGATGTACGTGTGGCTGTACTGGATGTACGTGTGGCTGTATTGGGTGTACGTGTGGCTGTATTGGGTGTACGTGTGGCTGTATTGGGTGTACGTGTGGCTGTATTGGGTGTACGTGTGGCTGTATTGGGTGTACGTGTGGCTGTATTGAATGTACGTGTGGCTGTATAGGATGTACTTGTGGCTGTATTGGGTGTACGTGTGGCTGTATTGGGTGTACGTGTGGCTGTATTGGGTGTACGTGTGGCTGTATTGGGTGTACGTGTGGCTGTATTGGATGTACGTGTGGCTGTATTGGATGTACGTGTGGCTGTATTGGGTGTACGTGTGGCTGTATTGGGTGTACGTGTGGCTGTATTGGGTGTACGTGTGGCTGTATTGGATGTACGTGTGGCTGTATTGGGTGTACTTGTGGCTGTATTGGGTGTACTTGTGGCTGTATTGGGTGTACGTGTGGCTGTATTGGATGTACGTGTGTCTGTATTGGATGTACGTGTGGCTGTATTGGATGTACTTGTGGCTGTATTGGATGTACTTGTGGCTGTATTGGATGTACTTGTGGCTGTATTGGATGTACGTGTGGCTGTATTGGATGTACTTGTGGCTGTATTGGATGTACGTGTGGCTGTATTGGATGTACGTGTAGCTGTATTTGATTTATGTGTGGCTGTATTGGATGTACTTGTGGCTGTCTTCAGTCTCACTATGTACCATATTTACACCACATCGCTATTATGCCATATTTATACTACTTGCAATTTACGCTACATCTATTTGTGACCTGTTTTCCTCTCCCTGTACATCCGCAGCGGATACATTGTTGCAGGCAGCATATACTCAGCGTTCATTGATACAAGAATCCCTTCTCCCGTCTCTGCCATTACATTTATCTGGCAGAAATCTCTCCTTAGTTTCACTACATCAACCCTGGGAGCAGAGTATGTGACTGCGCAGTACGGAAATGACGGAACAGTGTAAGTACTACCTGTATGTGCCGCACGTTTGGTAGAGTCAGATAAGTTATAATAAAACTAGTCGAAAAAGGGAGAGTGTCTACGTACAAGTTTGAAAACAATTATATATAGCCAATGTCTAAGGTTATATGGCAAAGAAACATGAATATTGCATTCAAAAGAAAAGAAATAATCAGATAATTAGAAATGCCATCAACAATAAACTTGGCCGTGCTCCCCTATAGTAAGATAACGTATCAAGAACGGGAAAGAGAAGAAAACTCTTTGTTGGGGGCACAAACTTATTGAAATCTATTAAAAATATTATTTAATGTTATCAATGTAAAAGTAATCGACAATACATAGACGTAACACACAAGTAACATGAAAATATGCGCACTGGAAGTTCAATGATCCACATCAATCTCACATATAGACATGATTAATGGATTCCATCCAATACTGTACAAATGTCTGAGGCTTATTGAGTATCAAATACTGTAATAAAAAGGGCGAACATATAATGAATGTATATTAAAGTATGGTCTACGAGACTGCAACAGACTTATATCTTATGGTGGTATGAATATCAGAGAAGTGAAAAGAATATAGAAAAAGAAAAATGAAATGCCTGAAGTGGTGCACTAGGATATCTAATGCTGGGCATACACAGCCAGATAAAATGTCTGTCAGACCGACAGACATTTTATCTGGCTGCCTGCCAGCCGCAGATATCGCCGGCATACGCTGTGAGAGAAATCTCACAGTGTATAGCCCGACATCCGTGCTCCGCCCCCGGGGGGAGGAGACATTTCCCTGTTCCTTCCCCTGACATCCGCACTCCGCCCCCGGGGGAGGAGACATTTCCCTGTTCCTTCCCCTGACATCCGCGCTCCACCCCCGGGGGAGGAGACATTTCCCTGTTCCTTCCCCTGACATCCGCACTCCGCCCCCGGGGGAGGAGATATTTCCCTGTTCCCTCCCCTGACATCCGCGCTCCGCCCCCGGGAAAGGAGACATTTCCCTGTTCCTTCCCCTGACATCCGCACTCCGCCCCCAGGGGAGGAGACATTTCCCTGTTCCTTCCGTAGGAAGGAACACAGGAAATGTCTGTCTGTCGGCCGCGCTGGGCATACACTGCCCGATGCGGCCGACAGTTTCCCGGGTAAATATCGCATCGGACGGGCATGCTGGACAATCCAGCATGCCCGACCGAGCAATATTTAACCCTCGGTCGCCCGCATACACGCTGCAATTATCGCGGCGATCTGCCGATATCGGGCGGATCGTCCCGATAATTGCAGAGTGTATGGCCAGCATTACATATAACTTTTATTAATGTAATGAATATTGGGCCTGATTCAGAGCCGTTCGCTATTTGCGGTCATTCGTTCAAAAACAAGGGGTGGCTACTCAAATGATCCGTTCGCAAATTGCAGTCTGTTCACACCTCTAAGTCTGAACGAGCGAGCAAAACATACGCTCGTTTATTTGTTAAAAACGCCCCCTGGCCGCTCGCACCATACGTCATGTCCGCTATTTATTTGATTAATCGAGTACATCGACCAGCGTATGAACTGCTCGCTATTCTTGTGGTTGGTGTTTGCTACCACAAATTTGCGAGCAGTTCTGGCTATAAAATAACCCAGTGACGTGGTCAATGACGCTGCTGTATTAATTATGCACACCCATAATACGCCCGTTTTGACCTTTAAGCACGCCTGCGTTCGGATCTCCACTCCCCATTTTCAAGCACCTTCCCCTGTTACCACCCACATACGCCTCATTCTGTCACTCAAAATAGCAGGCATTCGCTATTTAGCAAACAAACGATTTTCGGCCGCACTGACTGGTTCGCGCATGCGTATAACGATCCGTACGCATGCGCAGATGTGCGAACATCGCTCGGAGCGAGCGTACTGCCGCTAACGAGCGGCTCTGAATGAGGGCCCTTGTCTGATAAGACACATGAACAGCAAAAAATTTTAACAATTAAGGAGTGAAAATAATGAATTCAGTGAAATAAAATATATGCAACACCCCTGTGTTTCCACATAAACATATATTGGATGAAGGTTGTTATGTATGGCACTTATCCTATATAAGGTATGCTATATATATATTAATCATTAATTTCTGTTGCTTGCTGTTATTCCAGCATATATACATACACGTCTTAGCAGCTGTAAATGCCAATCCTCAATAAGCGCTGTAATTACTATATCACAGTCTGATTTTAGACAGAGAAACACAATCAAAAGTTAATGAGAAATATTCAGTGATTGCTTATATCGTTATAGCAATAAAAGTTGATATATGTTTATTAAATAATTTATGTGTCTCTCCTGTGTCACTTATTTAACCCAGACTAAGAACATACACATATTATTATTATTATTATCCTTTATTTATATGGCGCCACAAGTGTTCCGCAGCGCCTTACATAGTACATAGCACTAACAAGTGAACAAGAACAAGTAACTTACAGTACATTACAGTGCAGGACAAGGACACAACTTATATACATTGGTGCAATAGCGATTATTACACTCACAATAAGCTTCCGGGAGTTGGCAGTCCCGTGTCAGGTGCCCTTATGGGGAGTAGAGAGTAGAAGAAAATGTAAGGAGAAGCACATGAGGGAAGAGGGCCCTGCTCGTGAGAGCTTACATTCTAAGGGGAGGGGCAGACAGACAGGCGTGACACAGAAGGGGAGGGGCAGACAGACAGGCGTGACACAGAAGGGGAGGGGCAGACAGACAGGCGTGACACAGAAGGGGAGGGGCAGACAGACAGGCGTGACACAGAAGGGGAGGGGCAGACAGACAGGCGTGATACAGAAGGGGAGGGGCAGACAGACAGGTGTGACACAGAAGGGGGAGATGGGGAGAGAGCATGAGGTGGGTTAGGATGAGAGCTTACATTCTAAAGTTTAAACTTGTCACATTTAATATAAGACTGAGTTTATATGGACCAGATCTTAGGTCTCATAGGAATGCTCATGGGAGTTATATATGTAAATGTAGTGCACAGCGTGAGTTCTGACCTCCCTGCTTGTCACACAATCACTAGCAGACCCTCCCGGGTGTTTGTAGGGAAGTAAGGGAGAAGTTACTCTCAGTATGTAATTACAGATCCATTACACAGTATACATTCTAATCTCTGTACTCATTTACCTTGATAAAGCTTCTAAGCGAAACGCCGCGTCGGTTAGCAGCGCACCCTGTTGCCACTCACTATGACAAAAATATCTCTGTTGCTTTTTAATGTAAACTCGAGAGGGTCTGTCAATAATTATTTGAATGAGTACAGAGATTAGAATGTATACTGTGTAATGGATCTGTAATTACATACTGAGAGTAACTTCTCCATTGCTTCCCAACAAACACCCGGGAGGGTTTCTTAATGATTGTATGAGAAGCAGGGAGGTCAGGACTCACGCTGTGCACTAAATTTACATATATATCTCCCAAGAGTATTCTTATGAGACCTAAGATCTGGTCCATATAAAATCAGTCTTATATTACATGTGACAAGTTTAATATGTGTATGTTCTTAGTCTGGGTTAAATAAAACGATATAAGCAATCACTGAATATTACTCATTAACTTTTGATTGTGTTTCTCTGTCTAAAAACAGACTTTGATATAGTAATTACAGCACTTATTGAGGATTGGCATTTATAACTGATAATTGTAGATAAATAAGATACGTGTATGTATACATGCTGGAATAACAGCTAGGGATGGGCAGAATGATTCACTACACTGAGTTGAGCCACATGGCTCAACTCAGTGATGTGTCTCAAGACACGACTCTTTATGTAATGCAGCGCTGTAGCCAGCAGGGGAGCCAGCGACTCAGAGTGAGTCACTGACAGCTCCGCCCCCCGCAGCCCAGCACTACAGCTGAGGGTCCTCACTGACTCTCCTGAGTCACTGCACTCCCCGAGTCCTAGCTGTAGCTGCACCACTCAGAGTGAGTCACTGACAGCTCCGCCCCCTACACTGCCGATCTGACTCAGTGCAGAAATATGATCAGGACGGATCAGCAGTGTAGGGGGCGGAGCTGTCACTCACTCTGACAGAGAGGCAAGGGGAGGTGACAGAGAGGCTGGGGGAGGTGACAGAGAGGCTAGGGGAGGTGACAGAGGCTGGGGGAGGTGACGGAGAGGCTGGGGGAGGTGACAGAGAGGCTAGGGGAGGTGACAGAGAGGCTGGGGGAGGTGACAGAGAGACTAGGGGAGGTGACGGAGAGGCTGGGGGAGGTGACAGAGAGGCTAGGGGAGGTGACAGAGAGGCTGGGGGAGGTGACAGGCTAGGGGAGGTGACAGAGAGACTAGGGGAGGTGACAGAGAGGCTAGAGAGGTGACAGAGAGGCTGGGGGAGGTGACGGAGAGGCTAGAGGAGGTGACAGAGACTAGGGGAGGTGACGGAGAGGCTGGGGGAGGTGACAGAGAGGCTAGGGGAGGTGACAGAGAGGCTGGGGGAGGTGACAGAGACTAGGGGAGGTGACGGAGAGGCTGGGGGAGGTGACAGAGAGGCTAGGGGAGGTGACAGAGAGGCTGGGGGAGGTGACAGGCTAGGGGAGGTGACAGAGAGACTAGGGGAGGTGACAGAGAGGCTAGAGAGGTGACAGAGAGGCTGGGGGAGGTGACGGAGAGGCTAGAGGAGGTGACAGAGACTAGGGGAGGTGACAGAGAGGCTAGGGGAGGTGACAGAGAGGCTAGGGGAGGTGACAGAGAGGCTGGGGGAGGTGACAGAGAGGCTGGGGGAGGTGACAGAGAGGTTAGAGGAGGTGACAGAGAGGCTAGGGGAGGTGACAGAGAGGCTGGGGGAGGTGACAGAGAGACTAGGGGAGGTGACGGAGAGGCTGGGGGAGGTGACGGAGAGGCTGGGGGAGGTGACAGAGAGGCTAGGGGAGGTGACAGAGAGGCTAGGGGAGGTGACAGAGAGGCTAGGGGAGGTGACAGCGGGGCTAGGGGAGGTGACGGAGAGGCTGGGGGAGGTTACAGAGAGGCTGGGGGAGGTGACAGAGAGGTTAGAGGAGGTGACAGAGAGGCTAGGGGAGGTGACAGAGAGGCTGGGGGAGGTGACAGAGAGACTAGGGGAGGTGACGGAGAGGCTGGGGGAGGTGACGGAGAGGCTGGGGGAGGTGACAGAGAGGCTGGGGGAGGTGACAGAGAGGCTGGGGGAGGTGACAGAGAGGCTGGGGGAGGTGACAGAGAGGCTGGGGGAGGTGACAGGCTAGGGGAGGTGACAGAGAGACTAGGGGAGGTGACAGAGGCTAGAGAGGTGACAGAGAGGCTGGGGGAGGTGACGGAGAGGCTAGAGAGGTGACAGAGAGGCTGGGGGAGGTGACGGAGAGACTAGGGGAGGTGACAGAGAGGCTAGGGGAGGTGACAGAGAGGCTAGGGGAGGTGACAGAGAGGCTAGGGGAGGTGACAGAGAGGCTAGGGGAGGTGACAGAGAGGCTGGGGGAGGTGACAGAGGGGCTGGGGGAGGTGACAGAGGCTGGGGGAGGTGACAGAGAGGCTAGGGGAGGTGACAGAGAGGCTAGGGGAGGTGACAGAGAGGCTGGGGGAGGTGACAGAGAGACTAGGGGAGGTGACGGAGAGGCTGGGGGAGGTGACAGAGAGGCTAGGGGAGGTGACAGAGAGGCTGGGGGAGGTGACAGGCTAGGGGAGGTGACAGAGAGACTAGGGGAGGTGACAGAGAGGCTAGAGAGGTGACAGAGAGGCTGGGGGAGGTGACGGAGAGGCTAGAGGAGGTGACAGAGACTAGGGGAGGTGACAGAGAGGCTAGGGGAGGTGACAGAGAGGCTAGGGGAGGTGACAGAGAGGCTGGGGGAGGTGACAGAGAGGCTAGAGGAGGTGACAGAGACTAGGGGAGGTGACAGAGAGGCTGGGGGAGGTGACGGAGAGACTAGGGGAGGTGACGGAGAGGCTGGGGGAGGTGACAGAGAGGCTAGGGGAGGTGACAGAGAGGCTGGGGGAGGTGACAGGCTAGGGGAGGTGACAGAGAGACTAGGGGAGGTGACAGAGAGACTAGGGGAGGTGACGGAGAGGCTGGGGGAGGTGACGGAGAGACTAGGGGAGGTGACAGAGAGACTAGGGGAGGTGACAGAGAGGCTAGGGGAGGTGACAGAGAGGCTAGGGGAGGTGACAGAGAGGCTAGGGGAGGTGACAGAGAGGCTGGGGGAGGTGACAGAGGGGCTGGGGGAGGTGACAGAGGCTGGGGGAGGTGACAGAGAGGCTAGGGGAGGTGACAGAGAGGCTAGGGGAGGTGACAGAGAGGCTGGGGGAGGTGACAGAGGGGCTGGGGGAGGTGACAGAGGCTGGGGGAGGTGACGGAGAGGCTGGGGGAGGTGACGGAGAGGCTAGAGGAGGTGACAGAGACTAGGGGAGGTGACAGAGAGGTAGGGGAGGTGACAGAGAGGCTAGGGGAGGTGACAGAGAGGCTGGGGGAGGTGACAGAGGCTGGGAGAGGTGACAGAGGCTGGGAGAGGTGACAGAGAGGCTAGGCGAGGTGACAGTGAGGCTACGGGAGGGAGGCGACAGAGAGGCTGGGGGAGGTGACAGAGAGGCTAGAGGAGGTGACAGAGAGGCTGGGGGAGGTGACAGAGAGGCTAGAGGAGGTGACAGAGACTAGGGGAGGTGACAGAGAGGCTAGGGGAGGTGACAGAGAGGCTAGGGGAGGTGACAGAGGGGCTGGGGGAGGTGACAGAGGCTGGGGGAGGTGACAGAGAGGCTGGGGGAGGTGACGGAGAGGCTAGAGGAGGTGACAGAGACTAGGGGAGGTGACAGAGAGGTAGGGGAGGTGACAGAGAGGCTAGGGGAGGTGACAGAGAGGCTACGGGAGGTGACAGAGAGGCTGGGGGAGGTGACAGAGGCTGGGAGAGGTGACAGAGAGGCTAGGGGAGGTGTCTCGACTCACCAAACACTGAGTGACTGCAATCATTCACTCATCTGAATGATTCGAGTCAGTGTGTTGAGACCCTCACTCACTAGCCATCTCTAATAACAGCAAGCAACAAAAATGAATGATCAATATATATATAGCATACCTTATATAGGATAAGTGCCATACATAACAACCTTCATCTAGTATATGTTTATGTGGAAACACAGGGGCATTGCATATATTTAAATTCACTGAACTCATTATTTTCACTCCTTAATTGTTTTCAATTTTCACTGTTCATGTGTCTTATCAGACAATATTAAATAAATTAATACAAGTTATATGTTAGATATCCTAGTACACCACTTTAGGCATTTCATTTTTCTTTTTCTATATTCTTTTGGCTTAATACCCATTGCCTGCGGTAGCACCCCCCCAACAGATTATAAGCAATACTGGGGGCTATCATTGTCCCTTATTGAGGGGTTCAATATTTTTCTGGTACGACTAGTTAACCCATATTCATGTCAGAGAAGTATGGTTTAAAAGAACTGCTCAGGTCGCGGAGTGAGATACTGCTGTTAATTCATCTGCTAGAAAGCATCAAATGATTTTAATAGGTGTTCCCCTCCTTGGTGGCAGTCGTAAGAGACATTACCTGGTGTTGCCATAGGGAGTGTGAATCACCTGGTAAATGTTCCCCGTTGTGCGCACAGTGGGGAGAATGAAGCGCCCACCTCTGTCACCAACGATATAGTTTCGCCTTTTTCGGCTTGTTCACGGTTCATGTTACAACTGCCACCAAGGAGTGGAACACTCATTAAAATCATGTGAGGCTTTCTAGCAGGTGAATTAACAGCAGTCTTATAGACCATACTATAATATACATTCATTATATGTTCACCGTATTTACCTATTCTATACCAGCGCACTCTGCAGTTCTTGTGCCCTGGCCTGATACTACCGGCCATTTTCCCGGTGACTCGCGCATGCACAGTACTGCTGTCCCCGGGAAACAGCATGGGTGCCATTTTCCCGGAGACCTGCGCAGTAGATTCTGGCACTAAGCCACAATCTCCTGCTGCACCACCCGCAGCGGCACCGCACGAGAGAGGTGAGGGGGCCTGCACCTAGGGCCCGAGTCAGAGAAAGACTCTAATGCGATCGCAACTGCATTTCCGTATGCAACGCAGTTGCAATAATATAATAATGTTACCAAAGATCACCCTAGCACAAAGACGCCCACTACTGGCTTCTCGCCTGCGTGCGACTACGCATACCTACCTAAACATCGGTAACATGCATGTTCATCAGCAGCCATTTTACCCTTCCTGCCAATCAATCTGCAATGGCCTCTGTGGTCTGCGCATGTCGATCGCACCGCTGCCTTCGCGCATTCGCACTGTGATGCATACGCATGCACAATGGCAATCAATCGTTCGATCTGCCTGCGATTTGCAGTTGCATATATCTCTGAATCAGACCCTAAGTCTGCACACAGGCCCCCTCCTCTAACGCCCCTGACTGTGCGAAGACCGAGATGCCCAGTTTCAGCTTCTGTAGACCATCAAAACCTTTCTTCAATGCCCTTCATATCCAAATCCGGACAGTTCTATCTTACACCATGACTGGCACCGTGATGGGGTCCCCAGACTCCCTGCGCTCTCTGCTGTGATTCAGGTGATTTATGCGGTTTGGCTGCAGGGAGAAAACAAGAACCTATTTTGCTGAGGCAGTGATGGTCCAGGTCCCCTAGGGTTATAGGTGAGGAGAGAGGAGGGGGCCCCGGATGGGGAATGTACACGGGCCCCCTCCTCTCTTAATATGCCCCGGATCTTCTGGCTCCTTCTCTGGAGGCCCAACTGATGCATGCGCTGGCCAACACCTGCACACTCGCAGTGTGTGCGCCAATGCCAGATCTTCTAGGCATTTTCCAGGACAGACCTTTTTCAGAAGCTCTGTCCTGGCACCCCAACCTTTGTTAGTGCCAGCCATCATTTCGTCGCATTGTGAAAGGGGTGAAAGTTTCTTAACACAAGCACAATTTTTGTGGTTGTTGGTAATGGGCTCCAGCCCTCTTTGCTCTACTAATGATGGCCACCTTACAGTACCTTGTTGCAGGTCAGTATTCTCACTCTTGTATTCAGCATTTAGCTGTCTCTGTTGTCCTGTGTAGATACAAGGTTCTGGGCAGAGAACTCTATGGCTCTACTTTGGGGATCAGGGTTAAATAACCCATAATTGTCTCAGATTCCAATTTCATAGGAGCCTATAAATCAGGATCAGATTAAGGTTAAACACACTGTAGTACCCCCAGTTCACATTATGCCACGGTGCCCCCCACGCTGGTGATGTAGCTATGTGTGGTTGCCCCAGAGCCGTAACTATACTTTTTGGTGCCCTGTGCCAAAGAGCATTGGTGCCCCCCTATTATTTAAATAGGGAGATAACATACCTGATAGAGGGCCATGGCCTCATGGGGAAGAGATGGGGAGGCCGGGAGATTTTGGGGATAAAATAAGAGGAAGATACAAGTAAAAAGGATAATAATCAAAAAATTGACAGACCCTAACAATGCCCCCTGCCCTGCGGTGCCCTGTGCCATGGCACAGGTCGCACTACCCTAGTTACGGCCCTGGGTGATCACCCCAGCTGCCCTGTTGTTAATACTACTTATATCTGGATTTATGTGTTAAAGGGGCATCTTTAGCAGTTATCAGGTTTAAGGCCCAATAATTATAATTACTTATTGACGCTTATCAAGGCATTTAGGAATTAATGATCGCCCAGATGTATCAGAATAAGACCCGTAGCGACAGCGGTTCCGATAGGAGCTCATCCCTGTAATGTAATAGCAGAGAAGTGATCACTAATACAAATCACTTCAGTTTGCGTTCCGGAGCTTTGTAAGTTCTGCATTTTACCAGCTGCCATAGAAAACTATGGGGCTGCTTTAGGGTTGAAAACGGGGGAACGCAGCAGATATTTATTAATAGACCCCTTAGAGTATAAAATACACTCTATTATGTGGACTTAATGGCACAGAGGTCTGTGTTTCACAGGTGGCTAAAAGACCCCATTTCGAGAGCTTTGGCTAAAAATATGTTGTTGTGTTATCTCAAATATCTGTATTTAAACTTTACTCAGTATATATTCGTTCCAGGTACAAGTTCTGTGGTACTGAGACCACGAGAGACGACATTCCTCAGACTCTTCACCATTGTCCATAATCTCCTCACACATAAATGTGCTCAGGATGACACCAATAAAGTCATGATGGTATATCTATGTCTCCTGGTTTTCCTGTTTCCTCACTGGGCGACTGCTGAGAATACAGCAGTATGGGTTCTGTTACACTACAGAATATTGTTAGGGCCCTGGTGGGAATTGTACCCAAGATCTCAGAATTTAGGCATGTTCTGATTGTCGACATGGACTTTGTTAGGGCCACACATTCTCACATACACCCTAAAGATAGGGACTCTTACATTATACAGGTTCGGGGGCTGGCTCCAGTGGAAATTGGCAGTCTGCCAAAAATGTGAGAAAGCTACAAAGTATGATTTTAACCTCAGTCTGAGCAAACTTGATGACTCATGCAAGTTCATATTAAATCCAGAGCCTCTGTGTTTCCATGCAAGGGCGTAACTAGAACTTTGTGGGCCACATAGCATCTTAAAAGCCCCTCGAGCTAAAAAAAACACATACATTTGCCCCCTCACAGAGCCCAATCATGTTATGCCACACAGACCCCATTCAGGTTATGGCACACAGTAGTACCCATTATACACATTATGCCATGCAGTAGTAGTGCCCCTTATACATTATGCCACACAGTAATGCCCCTTACATTACACAGTAATGCCGCTTACACAATATACCACACAGTAATGCTTTTTACAGATTATGCCACATAGTAGTAGGTTCCCATATAACACATTATTCCACACAGTAGTAGTGCCCCTTACACATTATGACCCCCAGCAACTCACCTCCCATTGTCCCTCCAGCAGCCTCTCGCTTCCCCGTGTGCCATCGGCAGTTGGCAGACCTGGCACACTGGCAGGCAACAGCAGGCATGGACAGACAGTGCCGGTGCGATTTGAATCTGGCGCCAGTCCATGAACTCCAATTGCCTTGTGACAGGTGGCGCTGTCTCTTCATTACTGCCTACCAGTGTGCAGGCAGCACCAAATCAACATAGCTGACACCCAGGCCCCCCTCGACGGCTCTGACCGGCCCACCTTGTGTGCATGATTGGGTGCAGTGGGCCACAGAGGCAGCTCAGACACCATAGCAGTCACACCCCTTGCACCAAAGGTAGTTATGAATGACATGGGGTTATAGGCGATGACAATGTAAACAAAAAAAGGCTGCAGGTATCCTTCAGGGTCTTCAACCCGGGCAACACTGAGTATCCCAGCTAGTATCTAATATGGCAACACCAGAATGTCAACAGCTTAACCCTCACCTAACCCTAATAATAACATAAAGATGTACTGTCTACATTTGGTGTTGACATGTTAAATGTTGACATGTCGACATTTTAACCAGGTTGACATGAGTGTCAACATTTTTCTCATCGACCCTATGTCCATGTCAACATTCAAGTGTTAAGGATACTTAAGGAGTACGCCATGACCATGTCAGTCTCCATGTCGGCATTTGCTGTACTTGGTGCCTGATATAAGAATGCCCAGCACCAAATCAGATTCCGCCTGCAGCCTCCTCTACAGGTCACTCATGAGCTTACAATCTATAGGGAGGGCGAGCGCCCTATATTACATACTGGTACAGCCAGACTGCAATGAGATAAACGTGGGTCTATATGAGGCAGCCACACAGAAATGCTGGCTTTAGGGTCAACATTATCAACATCAGTGTATGGAGTTTCCCTCACTAGAGAAGAATCTCCCTACAGAGGACTGCTAGTACCTATGCTGGGAAGCACTGGAGCTGCTCTGGAGCCAGTGGTTCTCCCTATCTCACCATTAAGAGATAACATCAATACATTTTGTTGTACCAGAGACAGATCTGGGGGTTACTACACCATGGCAATAAGGTCTCATTGGTGTGCCCACACACACCCGTATGTCGCCCGCCATCTGCATGCTTGTTGACAATCTTACCAGTGTTTGGATGAGATGGCAGTGTCAGTGAGGGAGTCACCTAAGGGGCTATGTACTAAGTCTTGGAGGGAGATAAAGTGAATGGAGATAAAGCACCAACCAATCAGCTCCCAACTGTCATTTTTAAAACGCAGCCTGCAAAGTGACAGGAGCTGATTGGTACTTTATCTACGTCCACTGTATCTCTATCCAAGGCTTAATACATAGACCCCTTAATGACTCATAAGACATAGTAGTGTATCGGGGCCCTCCCTTTCACTCTGCACCCTAAGTATCTCCATTCACGGAGGCGCTAAGGACAGAGCTGTGCTCTTCAACATGTACTATACAATATACAGTCCAGTTTGACATAATAAGTTGGGGGGCACTATTGTGTGGCATAATATAGTCACAGGTACATTAGGTGAGGGAGTTTGGGGATATGATGTTATGGGGAGATTGGGGGGAAATCATGATGAGAGGGGGATTGATCACATGAAAACAGTGCTAGACACACCACTCAGCGCAGGGGATCCCTCTTATATGAGAGCGATGGCATGGCTGGAATTCACTAGAAGACATTGCACCTCGGGGGCGTGCCCTGACTTAGCACTGTCCAATCCTCTGAGTTTTTAGTTATTGTAGCTCTGATGGAAACTTTACATTCTCAATATTAACCCATCTGGTAAAAGTCTAATAATTTCTTAGTTGAGCAGAACCAGCAGTTTAGCGAAGGTCCAATAAGCCTGATTTCAGACTCATAGCTGAGCAGGAGTCCATGGAGCGCCCAACAGAGCAGCTGGCCCCAGGAGCACAAGCTTTGGTAGCTCCACCCACGCCACGCCCCTGAGCAGAACATGGGTGTGTTTTGTAAACTCATATAGGTAAGATGTAGTCACGGGGAAGGCCAGCTACATCCAGGCAGACTTTTTAATTCTCCATTTATTTTCCATTGGATAAGTCAAAACATTTTCTGTACAAATACAATAGGAGCCATTTCACCGATTGTCGTGTCTGAGGAAATCAGGATTTGTAGGTGTTGGTGGCTTCAGTTGAATGTTACGCGGTTTCAGCACCTTTCTGCTTTGTATTAGAGCGTTATGTATAATATAATAATATATTGTTACTGCTGCTCTTAAAACCCATTTTTCTCTGTTACACAAAGGAAACTTAAATTATCCCCAAAATGTAATAGCCAGCAACTTATTACTGCAGTCATTCTGCTCATCAAAATGATCAATAGATTAAACATAATAGTAAATCTTGAATATTTTTTTATTTATCCACATTCATGTATATACGGTCAGCATCACAGCGCTTTACAGCTGGTAACAACACAGTAATTGTGGAGGGCCCTGCCCTTATAATCTATAGGGAAATAGGAGATGGATACAGGAGGGTAAATGGCACATACACAGGGTCATTACCACTCACACGCAGGGTCATTACCGCTCACACGCAGGGTCATTACCGCTCATACACAGGGTCATTACCGCACATACACAGGGTCATTACCGTACACACACAGGGTCATTACTGCTCATACACAGGGTCATTACTGCTCATACACAGGGTCATTACTGCTCATACACAGGGTCATTACTGCTCATACACAGGGTCATTACCGCACATACACAGGGTCATTACCGCTCATACACAGGGTCATTACCGCACATACACAGGGTCATTACTGCTCATACACAGGGTCATTACCGTACACACACAGGGTCATTACTGCTCATACACAGGGTCATTACCGCACATACACAGGGTCATTACTGCTCATACACAGGGTCATTACTGCTCATACACAGGGTCATTACCGTACACACACAGGGTCATTACTGCTCATACACAGGGTCATTACTGCTCATACACAGGGTCATTACTGCTCATACACAGGGTCATTACTGCTCATACACAGGGTCATTACTGCTCATACACAGGGTCATTACCGCTCATACACAGGGTCATTACCGCACATACACAGGGTCATTACCGCTCATACACAGGGTCATTACCGCACATACACAGGGTCATTACCGTACACACACAGGGTCATTACTGCTCATACACAGGGTCATTACTGCTCATACACAGGGTCATTACCGCACATACACAGGGTCATTTCCGCTCATACACAGGGTCATTACCGCACATACACAGGGTCATTACTGCTCATACACAGGGTCATTACCGCACATACACAGGGTCATTACCGCACATACACAGGGTCATTACCGCACATACACAGGGTCATTACTGCTCATACACAGGGTCATAGGGTCATTACTGCTCACACGCAGGGTCATTACCACTCACACGCAGGGTCATTACCGCTCACACGCAGGGTCATTACCGCTCACACGCAGGGTCATTACCGCTCATACGAGGGAGTCACCTAAGGGGCTATGTACTAAGTCTTGGAGGGAGATAAAGTGAATGGAGATAAAGCACCAACCAATCAGCTCCCAACTGTCATTTTTAAAACGCAGCCTGCAAAGTGACAGGAGCTGATTGGTACTTTATCTACGTCCACTGTATCTCTATCCAAGGCTTAATACATAGACCCCTTAATGACTCATAAGACATAGTAGTGTATCGGGGCCCTCCCTTTCACTCTGCACCCTAAGTATCTCCATTCACGGAGGCGCTAAGGACAGAGCTGTGCTCTTCAACATGTACTATACAATATACAGTCCAGTTTGACATAATAAGTTGGGGGGCACTATTGTGTGGCATAATATAGTCACAGGTACATTAGGTGAGGGAGTTTGGGGATATGATGTTATGGGGAGATTGGGGGGAAATCATGATGAGAGGGGGATTGATCACATGAAAACAGTGCTAGACACACCACTCAGCGCAGGGGATCCCTCTTATATGAGAGCGATGGCATGGCTGGAATTCACTAGAAGACATTGCACCTCGGGGGCGTGCCCTGACTTAGCACTGTCCAATCCTCTGAGTTTTTAGTTATTGTAGCTCTGATGGAAACTTTACATTCTCAATATTAACCCATCTGGTAAAAGTCTAATAATTTCTTAGTTGAGCAGAACCAGCAGTTTAGCGAAGGTCCAATAAGCCTGATTTCAGACTCATAGCTGAGCAGGAGTCCATGGAGCGCCCAACAGAGCAGCTGGCCCCAGGAGCACAAGCTTTGGTAGCTCCACCCACGCCACGCCCCTGAGCAGAACATGGGTGTGTTTTGTAAACTCATATAGGTAAGATGTAGTCACGGGGAAGGCCAGCTACATCCAGGCAGACTTTTTAATTCTCCATTTATTTTCCATTGGATAAGTCAAAACATTTTCTGTACAAATACAATAGGAGCCATTTCACCGATTGTCGTGTCTGAGGAAATCAGGATTTGTAGGTGTTGGTGGCTTCAGTTGAATGTTACGCGGTTTCAGCACCTTTCTGCTTTGTATTAGAGCGTTATGTATAATATAATAATATATTGTTACTGCTGCTCTTAAAACCCATTTTTCTCTGTTACACAAAGGAAACTTAAATTATCCCCAAAATGTAATAGCCAGCAACTTATTACTGCAGTCATTCTGCTCATCAAAATGATCAATAGATTAACATAATAGTAAATCTTGAATATTTTTTTATTTATCCACATTCATGTATATACGGTCAGCATCACAGCGCTTTACAGCTGGTAACAACACAGTAATTGTGGAGGGCCCTGCCCTTATAATCTATAGGGAAATAGGAGATTGATACAGGAGGGTAAATGGCACATACACAGGGTCATTACTGCTCACACGCAGGGTCCTTACCGCTCATACACAGGGTCATTACCGCTCATACACAGGGTCATTACCGCACATACACAGGGTCATTACTGCTCATACACAGGGTCATTACTGCTCATACACAGGGTCATTACTGCTCATACACAGGGTCATTACTGCACATACACAGGGTCATTACTGCACATACACAGGGTCATTACTGCTCATACACAGGGTCATTACCGCACATACACAGGGTCATTACTGCTCATACACAGGGTCATTACTGCACATACACAGGGTCATTACTGCTCATACACAGGGTCATTACTGCTCATACACAGGGTCATTACCGCACATACACAGGGTCATTACCGCTCATACACAGGGTCATTACCGCACATACACAGGGTCATTACTGCTCATACACAGGGTCATTACCGTACACACACAGGGTCATTACTGCTCATACCCAGGGTCATTACCGCACATACACAGGGTCATTACTGCTCATACACAGGGTCATTACTGCTCATACACAGGGTCATTACCGTACACACACAGGGTCATTACTGCTCATACACAGGGTCATTACTGCTCATACACAGGGTCATTACTGCACATACACAGGGTCATTACCGCACATACACAGGGTCATTACTGCTCATACACAGGGTCATTACCGCTCATACACAGGGTCATTACCGCTCATACACAGGGTCATTACTGCACATACACAGGGTCATTACTGCTCATACACAGGGTCATTACTGCACATACACAGGATCATTACTGCACATACACAGGGTCATTACTGCTCATACACAGGGTCATTACTGCTCATACACAGGGTCATTACTGCACATACACAGGGTCATTACTGCTCATACACAGGGTCATTACTGCACATACACAGGGTCATTACCGCACATACACAGGGTCATTACCGCACATACACAGGGTCATTACTGCACATACACAGGGTCATTACTGCACATACACAGGGTCATTACTGCACATACACAGGGTCATTACTGCTCATACACAGGGTCATTACTGCACATACACAGGGTCATTACTGCACATACACAGGGTCATTACTGCTCATACACAGGGTCATTACTGCACATACACAGGGTCATTACTGCTCATACACAGGGTCATTACTGCACATACACAGGGTCATTACTGCACATACACAGGGTCATTACTGCTCATACACAGGGTCATTACCGCACATACACAGGGTCATTACCGCACATACACAGGGTCATTACCGCACATACACAGGGTCATTACTGCACATACACAGGGTCATTACCGCTCATACACAGGGTCATTACTGCACATACACAGGGTCATTACTGCTCATACACAGGGTCATTACTGCACATACACAGGGTCATTACTGCTCATACACAGGGTCATTACTGCACATACACAGGGTCATTACTGCACATACACAGGGTCATTACTGCTCATACACAGGGTCATTACTGCACATACACAGGGTCATTACTGCACATACACAGGGTCATTACCGCACATACACAGGGTCATTACCGCTCATACACAGGGTCATTACCGCTCATACACAGGGTCATTACTGCACATACACAGGGTCATTACTGCACATACACAGGGTCATTACTGCTCATACACAGGGTCATTACTGCACATACACAGGGTCATTACTGCTCATACACAGGGTCATTACTGCACATACACAGGGTCATTACTGCTCATACTGTACACAGGGTCATTACCGCACATACACAGGGTCATTACTGCTCATACACAGGGTCATTACTGCACATACACAGGGTCATTACTGCTCATACACAGGGTCATTACTGCACATACACAGGGTCATTACTGCTCATACACAGGGTCATTACTGCTCATACACAGGGTCATTACTGCACATACACAGGGTCATTACTGCTCATACTGTACACAGGGTCATTACCGCACATACACAGGGTCATTACTGCACATACACAGGGTCATTACTGCACATACACAGGGTCATTACTGCTCATACACAGGGTCATTACTGCTCATACACAGGGTCATTACTGCTCATACACAGGGTCATTACCGCACATACACAGGGTCATTACTGCTCATACACAGGGTCATTACCGCTCATACACAGGGTCATTACCGCACATACACAGGGTCATTACCGCACATACACAGGGTCATTACCGCACATACACAGGGTCATTACTGCTCATACACAGGGTCATTACCGCACATACACAGGGTCATTACCGCACATACACAGGGTCATTACTGCTCATACACAGGGTCATTACTGCTCATACACAGGGTCATTACTGCTCATACACAGGGTCATTACTGCTCATACACAGGGTCATTACCGCACATACACAGGGTCATTACCGCACATACACAGGGTCATTACTCATACACAGGGTCATTACCGCTCATACACAGGGTCATTACCGCACATACACAGGGTCATTACTGCACATACACAGGGTCATTACTGCTCATACACAGGGTCATTACTGCACATACACAGGGTCATTACCGCACATACACAGGGTCATTACTGCTCATACACAGGGTCATTACTCATACACAGGGTCATTACTGCACATACACAGGGTCATTACTGCTCATACACAGGGTCATTACTGCTCATACACAGGGTCATTACTGCACATACACAGGGTCATTACTGCTCATACACAGGGTCATTACTGCACATACACAGGGTCATTACTGCTCATACTGTACACAGGGTCATTACCGCACATACACAGGGTCATTACTGCTCATACACAGGGTCATTACTGCACATACACAGGGTCATTACTGCTCATACACAGGGTCATTACTGCACATACACAGGGTCATTACTGCTCATACACAGGGTCATTACCACACATACACAGGGTCATTACTGCTCATACACAGGGTCATTACTGCACATACACAGGGTCATTACTGCTCATACACAGGGTCATTACTGCTCATACACAGGGTCATTACTGCTCATACACAGGGTCATTACCGCTCATACACAGGGTCATTACCGCACATACACAGGGTCATTACCGCACATACACAGGGTCATTACCGTACATACACAGGGTCATTACCGCTCATACACAGGGTCATTACCGCACATACACAGGGTCATTACCGCACATACACAGGGTCATTACCGCTCATACACAGGGTCATTACTGCTCATACACAGGGTCATTACTGCTCATACACAGGGTCATTACCGCTCATACACAGGGTCATTACCGCACATACACAGGGTCATTACCGCACATACACAGGGTCATTACTGCTCATACACAGGGTCATTACTGCTCATACACAGGGTCAGTACTCATACACAGGGTCATTACTCATACACAGGGTCATTACCGCTCATACACAGGGTCATTACCGCACATACACAGGGTCATTACTGCTCATACACAGGGTCATTACTGCACATACACAGGGTCATTACCGCTTATACACAGGGTCATTACCGCTCATACACAGGGTCATTACCGCTCATACACAGGGTCATTACCGCACATACACAGGGTCATTACCGCACATACACAGGGTCATTACCGCTCATACACAGGGTCATTACCGCACATACACAGGGTCATTACCGCACATACACAGGGTCATTACCGCTCATACACAGGGTCATTACCGCACATACACAGGGTCATTACCGCTCATACACAGGGTCATTACCGCACATACACAGGGTCATTACCGCACATACACAGGGTCATTACCGCTCACACACAGGGTCATTACCGGACATACACAGGGTCATTACAGCTCAAACACAGGGTCATTACCGATCATACACAGGGTCATTACTGCTCATACTGTACACAGGGTCATTACCGCACATACACAGGGTCATTACCGCTCATACACAGGGTCATTACCGCTCATACACAGGGTCATTACCGCACATACACAGGGTCATTACCGCACAAACACAGGGTCATTACTGCTCATACACAGGGTCATTACTGCTCATACACAGGGTCATTACTGCTCATACACAGGGTCATTACCGCTCATACACAGGGTCATTACTGCTCATACACAGGGTCATTATTGCACATACACAGGGTCATTACCGCTCATACACAGGGTCATTACTGCTCATACACAGGGTCAGTACTCATACACAGGGTCATTATTGCACATACACAGGGTCATTACCGCTCATACGCAGGGTCATTACCGCTCATACGCAGGGTCATTACCGCACATACGCAGGGTCATTACCGCACATACGCAGGGTCATTACCGCACATACGCAGGGTCATTACCGCACATACGCAGGGTCATTACCGCTCACACGCAGGGTCATTACCGCACATACACAGGGTCATTACCGCACATACACAGGGTCATTACTCCACATACACAGGGTCATTACTGCTCATACACAGGGTCAGTACTCATACACAGGGTCATTACCGCTCATACACAGGGTCATTACCGCTTATACACAGGGTCATTACCGCTCATACACAGGGTCAGTACTCATACACAGGGTCATTACCGCTCATACACAGGGTCATTACCGCTCATACACAGGGTCATTACCGCTTATACACAGGGTCATTACCGCTCATACACAGGGTCATTACCGCACATACACAGGGTCATTACCGCACATACACAGGGTCATTACCGCACATACACAGGGTCATTACCGCTCATACACAGGGTCATTACCGCACATACACAGTGTCATTACCGCACATACACAGGGTCATTACCGCTCACACACAGGGTCATTACCGCACATACACAGGGTCATTACCGCACATACACAGGGTCATTACCGCACATACACAGGGTCATTACTGCTCATACACAGGGTCATTACTGCTCATACACAGGGTCATTACTCATACACGGGGTCATTACCGCTCATACACATGGTCATTACCGCACATACACAGGGTCATTACCGCACATACACAGGGTCATTACTGCTCATACTGTACACAGAGTCATTACCGCACATACACAGGGTCATTACCGCTCATACACAGGGTCATTACCGCTCATACACAGGGTCATTGCCGCACATACACAGGGTCATTACTGCTCATACACAGGGTCATTACTGCTCATACTGTACACAGGGTCATTACCGCTCATACACAGGGTCATTACCGCTCATGCACAGGGTCATTACCGCTCATACACAGGGTCATTACTGCACATACACAGGGTCATTACTGCTCATACTGTAGACAAGGTCATTACCGCTCATACACAGGGTGATTACCGCTCATACACAGGGTCATTACCGCACACACACAGGGTCATTACTGCTCATACTGTACACAAGGTCATTACCGCTCATACACAGGGTCATTACCGCTCATACACAGGGTCATTACTGCTCATACTGTACACAAGGTCATTACCGCTCATACACAGGGTCATTACCGCTCATACACAGGGTCATTACCGCTCATACACAGGATCATTACTGCACATACACAGGGTCACTACTGCTCATACTGTACACAAGGTCATTACCGCTCATGCACAGGGTCATTACCGCTCATACACAGGGTCATTACCGCTCATACACAGGGTCATTACCGCACATACATAGGGTCATTACCGCTCATACACAGAGTCATTACCGCTCATACACAGGGTCATTACCGCTCATACACAGGGTCATTACCGCTCATACACAGGGTCATTACCGCACATACACAGGGTCATTACCGCACATACACAGGGTCATTACCGCTCATACACAGGGTCATTACTGCACATACACAGGGTCATTACCGCACATACACAGGGTCATTACTGCTCATAGACAGGGTCATTACCGTACACACACAGGGTCATTACCGCTCATACACAGGGTCATTACTGCTCATACACAGGGTCATTACTGCTCATACTGTACACAGGGTCATTACCGCTCATACACAGGGTCATTACCGCTCATACACAGGGTCATTACCGCACATACACAGGGTCATTACCGCTCATACACAGGATCATTACCGCTCATACACAGGGTCATTACCGCTCATACACAGGGTCATTACCGCTCATACACAGGGTCATTACCGCACATACACAGGGTCATTACCGCACATACACAGGGTCATTACCGCTCATACACAGGGTCATTACCGCTCATACACAGGGTCATTACCGCTCATACACAGGGTCATTACCGCACATACACAGGGTCATTACCGCTCGTACACAGGGTCATTACCGCTCATACACAGGGTCATTACCGCTCATACACAGGGTAATTACCGCACATACACAGGGTCATTACTGCTCGTACACAGGGTCATTACTGCTCATACACAGGGTCATTACTGCTCATACTGTACACAAGGTCGTTACCGCTCATACACAGGGTCATTACCGCTCATACACAGGGTCATTACCGCTCATACACAGGGTCATTACCGCTCATACACAGGGTCATTACTGCTCGTACACAGGGTCATTACTGCTCATACTGTACACAAGGTCGTTACCGCTCATACACAGGGTCATTACCGCTCATACACAGGGTCATTACCGCTCAAACACAGGGTCATTACCGCACATACACAGGGTCATTACCGCACATACACAGGGTCATTACCGCACATACACAGGGTCATTACCGCTCATACACAGGGTCATTACCGCTCATACACAGGGTCATTACCGCACATACACAGGGTCATTACCGCTCATACACAGGGTCATTACCGCTCATACACAGGGTCATTACCGCACATACACAGGGTCATTACCACACAGCGTCATTACCGCACATACACAGGGTCATTACTCATACACAAGGTCATTACCGCACATACACAGGGTCATTACCGCTCATACACAGGGTCATTACCGCACAAACAGAGGGTCATTACTCATACACAGGGTCATTACCGCTCATACTGTACACAGGGTCATTACCGCTCATACATAGGGTCATTACAGCTCATACACAGGGTCATTACCACACAGAGTCATTACCGCACATACACAGGGTCATTACCACACAGAGTCATTACCGCACATACACAGGGTCATTACCACTCATACACAGGGTCATTACCGCTCATACACAGGGTCATTACCGCACATACACAGGGTCATTACCGCACATACACAGGGTCATTACCGCTCATACTGTACACAGGGTAATTGCCGCTCATACACAGGATCATTACCGCTCATACACAGGGTCATTACCACACAGGGTCACTACCGCACATACACAGGGTCATTACTGCTCATACACAAGGTCATTACTGCACATACACAGGGTCATTACCGCACATACGCAGGGTCATTACCGCACATACGCAGGGTCATTACCGCACACACGCAGGGTCATTACCGCACACACGCAGGGTCATTACCGCTCACACGCAGGGTCATTACCGCTCACACAGAGGGTCATTACCGCACATACCCAGGGTCATTACCGCACATTCACGATCATTACCGCTCATACACAGGGTCATTACCGCACATACACAGGGTCATTACCGCTCATACACAGGATCATTACCGCACATACACAGGGTCATTACCGCACATACACAGGGTCATTACCGCACATACACAGGGTCATTACCGCTCATACACAGGGTCATTACTGCACATACACAGGGTCATTACTGCACATACACAGGGTCATTACTGCTCATACTGTACACAGGGTCATTTCCGCACATACACAGGGTCATTTCCGCACATACACAGGGTCATTACCGCTCATTCACAGGGTCATTACCGCTCATACACAGGGTCATTACTGCACATACACAGGGTCATTACCGCACATACACAGGGTCATTACCGCACATACACAGGGTCATTACTGCTCATAGACAGGGTCATTAGCGTACACACACAGGGTCATTACCGCTCATACACAGGGTCATTACTGCTCATACACAGGGTCATTACTGCTCATACTGTACACAGGGTCATTACCGCACATACACAGGGTCATTACCGCTCATACACAGGGTCATTACCGCTCATACACAGGGTCATTACCGCTCATACACAGGGTCATTATCGCACATACACAGGGTCATTACCGCACATACACAGGGTCATTACCGCTCATACACAGGATCATTACCGCTCATACACAGGGTCATTACCGCTCATACACAGGGTCATTACCGCACATACAGAGGGTCATTACCGCTCATACACAGGGTCATTACCGCTCATACACAGGGTCATTACCGCTCATACACAGGGTCATTACCACACAGGGTCATTACCGCACATACACAGGGTCATTACCGCTCATACACAGGGTCATTACCGCTCGTACACAGGGTCATTACCGCACGTACACAGGGTTATTACTGCTCATACACAGGGTCATTACTGCTCATACTGTACACAAGGTCGTTACCGCTCATACACAGGGTCATTACCGCACATACACAGGGTCATTACCGCTCATACACAGGGTCATTACCGCACATACACAGGGTCATTACCGCTCATACACAGGGTCATTACCGCTCATACACAGGGTCATTACCGCACATACACAGGGTCATTACCGCTCATACACAGGGTCATTACCGCACATACACAGGGTCATTACCACACAGCGTCATAACCGCACATACACAGGGTCATTACCGCTCGTACACAGGGTCATTACTCATACACAGGGTCATTACCGCACATACACAGGGTCATTACCGCTCATACACAGGGTCATTACCGCACAAACAGAGGGTCATTACTCATACACAGGGTGATTACCGCTCATACTGTACACAGGGTCATTACCGCTCATACACAGGGTCATTACCACACAGAGTCATTACCGCACATACACAGGGTCATTACCACACAGGGTCATTACCGCACATACACAGGGTCATTACCGCACATACACAGGGTCTTTACCGCACATACACAGGGTCATTACCGCTCATACACAGGGTCATTACCGCTCATACACAGGGTCATTACCGCACATACACAGGGTCATTACCGCTCATACTGTACACAGGGTAATTACCGCTCATACACAGGATCATTACCGCTCATACACAGGGTCATTACCACACAGGGTCACTACCGCACATACACAGGGTCATTACTGCTCATACACAAGGTCATTACTGCACATACACAGGGTCATTACCGCACATACACAGGGTCATTACCACACACACACAGGGTCATTACCGCACACACGCAGGGTCATTACCGCACACACGCAGGGTCATTACCGCTCACACGCAGGGTCATTACCGCTCACACGCAGGGTCATTACCGCTCACACGCAGGGTCATTACCGCTCACACGCAGGGTCATTACCGCTCACACGCAGGGTCATTACCGCACATACGCAGGGTCATTACAGCACATACGCAGGGTCATTACCGCTCACACAGAGGGTCATTACCGCACATACCCAGGGTCATTACCGCACATACCCAGGGTCATTACCGCACATTCACGATCATTACCGCTCATACACAGGGTCATTACCGCACATACACAGGGTCATTACCGCTCATACACAGGATCATTACCGCTCATACACAGGGTCATTACCGCACATACACAGGGTCATTACCGCTCCTACACAGGGTCATTACCGCTCATACACAGGGTCATTACCGCACATACACAGGGTCATTACCGCACATACACAGGGTCATTACCGCTCATACACAGGGTCATTACTGCACATACACAGGGTCATTACTGCTCATACTGTACACAGGGTCATTACTGCACATACACAGGGTCATTTCCGCACATAGACAGGGTCATTACCGCTCATACACAGGGTCATTACCGCTCATACACAGGGTCATTACCGCACATACACAGGGTCATTACCGCACATACACAGGGTCATTACCGCTCACACACAGGATCATTACCGCTCACACACAGGGTCATTACCGCACATACACAGGTTCATTACCGCTCATACACAGGGTCATTACCGCACATACAGAGGGTCATTACCGCTCATACACAGGGTCATTACCGCTCATACACAGGGTCATTACCGCTCATACACAGGGTCATTACCGCTCATACACAGGGTAATTACCACACAGGGTCATTACCGCACATACACAGGGTCATTACCGCTCGTACACAGGGTCATTACCGCTCGTACACAGGGTCATTACCGCTCATACACAGGGTAATTACCGCACGTACACAGGGTCATTACTGCTCGTACACAGGGTCATTACTGCTCATACACAGGGTCATTACTGCTCATACTGTACACAAGTTCGTTACCGCTCATACACAGGGTCATTACCGCTCATACACAGGGTCATTACCGCACATACACAGGGTCATTACCGCTCATACACAGGGTCATTACCGCACATACACAGGGTCATTACCGCTCATACACAGGGTCATTACCGCTCATACACAGGGTCATTACCGCACATACACAGGTTCATTACCGCTCATACACAGGGTCATTACCGCTCATACACAGGGTCATTACCGCTCATACACAGGGTCATTACCGCACATACACAGGGTCATTACCACACAGCGTCATAACCGCACATACACAGGGTCATTACCGCTCGTACAGAGGGTCATTACTCATACACAGGGTCATTACCGCACATACACAGGGTCATTACCGCTCATACACAGGGTCATTACCGCACAAACAGAGGGTCATTACTCATACACAGGGTCATTACCGCTCATACTGTACACAGGGTCATTACCGCTCATACACAGGGTCATTACCGCACATACACAGGGTCATTACCGCTCATACACAGGGTCATTACCGCTCATACACAGGGTCATTACCGCACATACACAGGGTCATTACCGCACATACACAGGGTCATTACCGCTCATACTGTACACAGGGTAATTACCGCTCATACACAGGATCATTACCGCTCATACACAGGGTCATTACCACACAGGGTCACTACCGCACATACACAGGGTCATTACTGCTCATACACAAGGTCATTACTGCACATACGCAGGGTCATTACCGCACACACGCAGGGTCATTACCGCACACACGCAGGGTCATTACCGCTCACACGCAGGGTCATTACCGCTCACACGCAGGGTCATTACCGCTCACACGCAGGGTCATTACCGCTCACACGCAGGGTCATTACCGCACATACGCAGGGTCATTACAGCACATACGCAGGGTCATTACCGCTCACACAGAGGGTCATTACCGCACATACCCAGGGTCATTACCGCACATTCACGATCATTACCGCTCATACACAGGGTCATTACCGCTCATACACAGGGTCATTACCGCTCATACACAGGGTCATTACCGCACATACACAGGGTCATTACCGCACATACACAGGGTCATTACCGCTCATACACAGGGTCATTACTGCACATACACAGGGTCATTACTGCACATACACAGGGTCATTACTGCTCATACTGTACACAGGGTCATTACTCCACATACACAGGGTCATTTCCGCACATACACAGGGTCATTACCGCTCATTCACAGGGTCATTACCGCTCATACACAGGGTCATTACTGCACATACACAGGGTCATTACTGCACATACACAGGGTCATTACTGCTCATACACAGGTTCATTACCGCTCATACACAGGCTCATTACCGCTCATACACAGGGTCATTACCGCTCATACACAGGCTCATTACCGCTCATACACAGGGTCATTACCGCTCATACACAGGGTCGTTACCGCTCATACACAGGGTCGTTACCGCACATACACAGGGTCTTTACTGCTCATACACAGGGTCTTTACCGCTCATACACAGGGTCATTACTGCACATCCACAGGGTCACATACACAGGGTCATTACCGCTCATACGCAGGGTCATTAACGCTCATACGCAGGGTCATTACCGCACATACGCAGGGTCATTACCGCACATACGCAGGACACAGGGTCATTACCGCACATACGCAGGGTCATTACCGCACATACGCAGGGTCATTACCGCTCATACGCAGAGTCATTAACACACAGGGTCATTACCGCTTATACACAGGGTCATTACTTTTCATAAGCAGGGTCATTACCGCTCATACGCAGGGACATAGGGTCATTACCGCTCATACACAGGGTCATTACCGCACATACACAGGGTCATTACCACACAGGGTCATTACCACACATACACAGGGTCATTACCGCACATACACAGGGTCATTACCGCTCATACACAGGGTCATTACCGCTCATACACAGGGTCATTACCGCTCATACACAGGGTCATTACCGCACATACACAGGGTCATTACCGCACATACACAGGGTCATTACCGCACATACACAGGGTCATTACCGCTCATACACAGGGTCATTACCGCACATACACAGGGTCATTACCGCACATACACAGGGTCATTACCGCTTATACGCAGGGTCATTACTTCTCATACGCAGGGTCAGTACGGCACATACGCAGGGTCAGTACGGCACATACGCAGGGTCAGTACGGCACATACGCAGGGTCAGTACGGCACATACGCAGGGACAGTACCGCACATACGCAGGGACAGTACCGCACATACGCAGGGTCAGTACCGATCTTATGCAGGCTGCTCATACACTGGGTCAGTACCTACTTTTCCCTCCTGCTACTCTGTGCCTCCCTACGGCTTACTTGCTGCTTCTCCACACCTCCCTACTGCTGTCCTGCTTACTCCCTGTACCTTCCTTCTGCTTCCCTGCAGCTTCCCTTTGCCCCCCTACTGCTTTTCTGCTGCCACTCTACTGCTTTTGTGCACCTCCCTACTGCTTCCCTGTGCCACCCACATGCTTCCCTGTGCCTCCATACCACTTCCCTGCACCTCTCTGCTGCTTCCTTGCACCACCCCACTGCTTCCCTGCACCTCCTTTCTGCTTTTCTGCACCATCCTACTGCATCCCTGTGCCTCCCTGCTGCTTCCTTGCACCACCCCACTGCTTCCCTGCTGGTTCCCTGCACTTCCTTTCGGCTTTTCTGCACCTCCCTACGGCTTCCCTGTGCCTCCCTGCTGCTTCCTTGCACCACCCCACTGCTTCCCTGCTGGTTCCCTGCACCTCCTTTTGGCTTTCCTGCTCCTCCCTACTGCTTCCCTGCACTTCCCTACTGCTTCCCTGCATCTCTCTACTACTTTCCTACTGTTTCCCTGTGCCTCCCTACTGATTCCTGCTGCTTCCCTACTGCTTCTCTGCACTTCCCTACTGCTTCTCTGCTAATTCTTCCCTGCTGCTTTCCTGTGCCTCTCTACTGCTTCCCTGTGCCTTCCTACTGCTTCCCTGCACCTCCTTCCTTCTTCCCTACACTGCCCTACTGCTTCCCTGCTGCTTCTCTGCACCTCTCTACTGTTTCCCTGCTGCTTCTTTGCACTTCCCTACTGCTTCCCTGCGCCCGCCTACTGCTTCCCTGTACCTTCCTACTGCTTCCCTGCACCTCCTTCCTGCTTCCCTACACTGCCCTGCTGCTTCTCTGTACCTTCCTACTGCTTCCCTGCACCTCCTTCCTGCTTCCCTACACTGCCCTGCTGCTTCTCTGTATCTCCCTACTCCTGCCCTGATGCTTCCCTGCACCTCCCTACTGCTTTTCTTCTGCTTCCCTGCTGCTCCTACCCTGCTGCTTCTCTGCACCTCCTTACTGCTTCCCTGAACCTCCCTACTGCTTTCCTGCATCTCCCTACACCTCCCTACTGCTTCTCTGCTAATTCTTCCCTGCACCTTCCTACTACTTCTCTGCTGCTTTCCTGCAAATCCCTACTGCTTCTCCCTTAATTCTTCCCTGCTGCTTCTCTGTACCTCCCTACTGCTTCCCTGCACCTACCTACTGATTTCCTGCTTTTTCCCTGCACCTCCCTGTTTTCCTACTGCTTCTCTACACCTCACTACTGCTTCCCTGCTGCTTCCTTGTTGCTTCTCTGCACCTCACTACTGCTTCCCTGCACTACCCTACTGCTTCCCTGCACTACCCTACTGCTTCCCTGCACCTCCCTACTGCTTCCCTGCACCTCCCTACTGCTTCCCTGAACCTCCCTACTGCTTCCCTGCTGCTTCTCTGTACCTCCCTACTTCTTCCCTGCTGCTTCTCTGCACCTCCCTACTGCTTCTCTGCTAATTCTTCCCTGCTGCTTCTCTGTACCTTCCTACTACTTCCCTACTGCTTCTCTGTACCTTCCTACTGATTCCCTGCACCTACCTACTGCTTTCCTGCTTTTTCCCTGCACCTCCATTTTCCTACTGCTTCTCTACACCTCCCTACTGCTTCCCTGCTGCTTCTCTGCACCTCACTACTGCTTCCATGCACTTCCCTACTGTTTTCCTACTGCTTCCCTGCACCTCCCTACTGCTTCCCTGCACCTCCCAACTGCTTCCCTGCACATCCCTACTGTTTTCCTACTGCTTCCGTGCTGTTTCCCTGCACCTCCCTACTGCTACCTGCTTTTTCCCTGCTGCTTCTCTGCACCTCCCTACTGCTACTCTGCTGCTTTCCTGCACCTCCCTACTCCTTCCAGCGGCTTCCCTGTGCCTACCTACTCCTTCCCTGCTGCTTCCCTGTGCCTACCTACTCCTTCCCTGCTGCTTCCCTGTGCCTACCTACTCCTTCCCTGCTGCTTCCCTGTGTCTACCTACTCCTTCCAGCGGCTTCCCTGTGCCTACCTACTCCTTCCATGCTGCTTCCCTGTGCCTACCTAATCCTTCCCTGCTGCTTCCCTGTGCCTACCTACTCCTTCCAGCGGCTTCCCTGTGCCTACCTACTCCTTCCATGCTGTATCCCTGTGCCTACCTAATCCTTCCCTGCTGCTTCCCTGTGCCTACCTACTCCTTCCAGCGGCTTCCCTGTGTCTACCTACTCCTTCCAGCGGCTTCCCTGTGCCTACCTACTCCTTCCATGCTGTATCCCTGTGCCTACCTAATCCTTCCCTGCTGCTTCCCTGTGCCTACCTACTCCTTCCAGCGGCTTCCCTGTGTCTACCTACTCCTTCCAGCGGCTTCCCTGTGCCTACCTACTCCTTCCATGCTGCTTCCCTGTGCCTACCTAATCCTTCCCTGCTGCTTCCCTGTGCCTACCTACTCCTTCCAGCGGCTTCCCTGTGCCTACCTACTCCTTCCATGCTGCTTCCCTGTGCCTACCTAATCCTTCCCTGCTGCTTCCCTGTGCCTACCTACTCCTTCCAGCGGCTTCCCTGTGCCTACCTACTCCTTCCATGCTGTATCCCTGTGCCTACCTAATCCTTCCCTGCTGCTTCCCTGTGCCTACCTACTCCTTCCCTGCTGCTTCCCTGTGTCTACCTACTCCTTCCAGCGGCTTCCCTGTGCCTACCTACTCCTTCCATGCTGCTTCCCTGTGCCTACCTAATCCTTCCCTGCTGCTTCCCTGTGCCTACCTACTCCTTCCAGCGGCTTCCCTGTGCCTACCTACTCCATCCATGCTGCTTCCCTGTGCCTACCTAATCCTTCCCTGCTGCTTCCCTGTGCCTAACTACTCCTTCCAGCGGCTTCCCTGTGCCTACCTACTCCTTCCATGCTGTATCCCTGTGCCTACCTAATCCTTCCCTGCTGCTTCCCTGTGCCTACCTACTCCTTCCAGCGGCTTCTCTGTGCCTACCTACTCCTTCCATGCTGCTTCCCTGTGCCTACCTAATCCTTCCCTGCTGCTTCCCTGTGCCTACCTACTCCTTCCTGCGGCTTCCCTGTGCCTACCTACTCCTTCCATGCTGTATCCCTGTGCCTACCTACTCCTTCCATGCTGCTTCCCTGTGCCTACCTACTCCTTCCATGCTGCTTCCCTGTGCCTACCTACTCCTTCCCTGTGCCCACCTACTCCTTCCCTGTGGCTTCCCTGTGCCTACCTACTCCTTCAATGTGGCTTCCCTGTGCCTACCTACTCCTTCAATGTGGCTTCCCTGTGCCTACCTACTCCTTCCTTACTGCTAAACTGTGTCTGTGCAATATGGTATAACTCTGTATCAGGCCCGTAACAGAGTAAAACCGAACCACACCTCTTTATTAGAGACATAAATCCTCAGCCTGTCAGTGCACTGTTATCGGAGAGACTGTGGGAGATTTGTCACAAACAGTTAATAAGGATCAGTAAGTATTCTCTATAAATGACTTTGGGCTCTATTAACATTATTTTGACTAAAATAAAGTGAAAAAGGCTGTTTTGTGTTGTCACACCCTTTTCACATTATGTTAGTATCACATGTAGTTATTACAGGGCAATTGGAGTAGAATTAGTAAAATTCTACTCCAACCCCCAGTATCACTTATTTTTAGTAAAGCAGATCGCATTTCCCATAACTGTAATGGGAAATGTGATCCGACCAAAGTTACTAAAAATAAAATGTGAAAAAAATACCGGGGAAAGCCCTGTGATAATAATGCCGCCTGGAGGTGGTGTTATCCAGGGTCTCCCTCGGTTACCAGACTCCTGCCCTGCTCTAACGGGGAGAGCAGAGCCGGGAGTCGGTGCCAGTAATCAGCTGTGTGGTCTAAACAGACCGCAAGCTGATCACTGTAAAAAAAGAAAAAAAAAAAAAAGTATAAAAAAAAAATTAACTTACCTGACTCCAAGGACCGGTGGTCGGGGCTCCGGGTGATGTCCTCCCTCCGGTCAGCTGGTCTCCCATAGTGCACTGCTGCCCGGTCATCAGGTGATCGGTTCCCAGTGCAGTTATGGGATATCACCTGACCGGAGGCATGGACGACATCACCGAAGGCCCGGATCATGCAGATAAGTGTAATTAAGGGAGGGGGGGGGCTTAGCGCCGGGGGGATGCAGCAGCGGCCGGTCGGCGCATGCACGGGCACTTTGTCACTGTATTTTTTCCGAATATACCGTGACTAGTGTGTGGATGGGATTTGCAGGGACAGAGCATTATCGCAAGCTGCACTATCATTATCGTCACTGCAAGGGATTATGGTAAATCCCTGTGATAACGCCTGAATTCGCAATGCAAATTCACTCAGTAATATCACACTACAATCTGCATTCAATATGCGGAAAGTAGTTTATAGAGCGATATTTCCCTCATTTAACTATGAGCTTAGCAAATATAACATAATAACTTTTGACAGGAGATGTAAAGGTGTGTTAATCACATTTTGCATCCCAGAATACACAGAGAACTCTGCCTAGATCAGCAAAACCTGTTTGCAAACGTGACAGTGGAATCAAAAAACAAGTTTCCGTGCAGAATTACAGACTGCTCTACTACAAATATCAACTAAAGTACCCGATATAATACATCTTAAGGCACTAGCAGACCTCAAAAAGACTGCACAATTCCGACATTGTAATCGTGCAGTCATTTTACAGTCTGTGCTTTGACTACACTGAACGTTCAGTCATTCAGTGTAGGAATATCAATCATCCCCTACCATGCTCAACATGATGTTATCGTCAGCTTGTACAGCATGTTCGGCCGATGATTGATGTCGGAAACGACCAGCGGGAGTGTGCATTGCTGGTCGTTTCCGACATAAAAGTGCACGATTACTGAGCGATTGCACGATTACAATGTCGTAATCGTGCAATCGCTCAGTACTGTTGCTAAGTGGATGTGTGCCTTTACCCTGGAAGTTAACATTTGCCTTCAAACTAGCCTTGACTTAAAAATATTACTTAAGTATATAACCATATAAATAAATGTATCCATCAGCTGAGGTGCAGTTAGTCAAGAGCTCAAAAATATTGGTACAAAATAGTCATCAGTGGTGATTTACTAAGACAGCTTAGCAAATTATAATAAAATGAAACATCATGTGCTATAAGAAAAAAAAAATCTGCCGCAGACGCCATGAGCCGTACATGTGCACCAACTGGTATGTATAGTAACACATTGATGTATTAATTCTTGTGGCTGTTATCTAATTGGGACTATGGAGCTCATTCAGACCCGTACATGTGCACCACCGGTATGTATAGTATCACATTGATGTATTCATTCTTGTAGCTGTTATCTAATCGGGACTGTGGAGCTCATTCAGACCCGTACATGTGCACCAACTGGTATGTATAGTAACACATTGATGTATTCATTCTGGTGGCTGTTATCTAATTGGGACTATGGAGCTCATTCAGACCTGTACATGTGCACCACCGGTATGTATAGTGTCACATTGATGTATTCATTCTTGTGGCTGTTATCTAATTGGGACTATGGAGCTCATTCAGACCCGTACATGTGCACCACCGGTATGTACAGTATTACATTGATGTATTCATTCTTGTGGTGAGGGGTACTGGTACCAAGGTAATTATAGTGAAACAAGTGTGAAGGTATATTTCTCTGTAGAGATTTGCAGATAAGGGGGAGTGGAGTTTAAGGACCTGATTCAGACCTGCTTGCTCTGAGCAATTTTTGCCCATCTGCGTATAATTCGCAGTGCGCATGTGCAAGCCAGTCTTGGCGATCTGATTTTGGTTGCTCGTAAGCCACTATGAGGTCGCTTCTTTGAGTGATAGATAGCGCCGTTTGTGGGTGGTAACAGGGGAAGGTGCTTGTGAATGGGGGAGTGGATGTGCAAATGCAGGCGTGTCAGGCCGCCAAAACACCGTTTGAAAGGCGTGCATAAATAGCAAAGTAGCGTCACTGTACACGTCACTTGCATGTATTTCAGGAAGCACTGATCGCAGTGCTTGCGGCAGGAAAAGGTAACCCCAAGGGCTGCGAGCTGGTCCGATGGCTCATTATGGTCCTGATTAATCATACATTTCCCGGAGATGACGTGTGTTGCGAGAGGCAAAGGGGTGTCTTCAGACACTTGCGAGCGCATTTTGCCGTAGCTCGCTAACACACAGTGGGCATCCTTACGCGATGCAGTGCAAGCGCTTAATTTAAATATCCGGCCCCTTTTGGCCAGCGAGCGATCGCATCTTGCGAGCGGGTCTGACTGAGCTACTAAGAGGTCTATGTACTAAGCTAAGCAGTGTTATGAGACAGAGTGAAAAGTGATAAGAAAGTGATAACGTACCAGCCAATCAGCTCCCAACTGTCATCTCACAGGCTGTGTTTGAAAAATGACAGTTGGGAGCTGATTGGCTGGTACCTTATCACTTTCTTATCACTTTTCACTCTGTCTCCTAACACTGCTTAGTAACTAGACCCCTAAGTGTCATATCCTTATATTAGATATGAAACCCTAGCTGCACTCAAAGAACGGGAAATTAAAACTCAGTAAGTAATTGAAGTAACCTCCCAATTTATATACTGTATATACATATCTGTTATTACAGACGTGGCTGTTGCTAAGAGAATAAGGAAGTACTTGGTTTCTTATGAAGTATTGAATAGTAAAAAAGAAAGGTTGTGTAACTGTTTAGAACCCGCCGCTTAGTGAATTGTGCCCATAGTCTCAGGTCTGGCATCAGAAATCATGGGGCCCTTGGCCATCCCAACCACCTCTTTCCCCAAAGCATGGTAAGTACAAAGGTGTAGTGAGCGGTGCTGGATGACTTACAGTAACAATGGAGGATGTACTTACCTGTCTTCCTTAGGTTCAGTTATGTGTCATTGAGCATCGCTGCGCTTCTGTTTGTCCACGCCTCCTCTGATTGGCCGCTACCAATATCAGTTTTATCAACAACATCCAGAAGAGGAGAATAAGGAGATCACTTACCTGCTAGGACAGCTTTATCAATATACAGCTGTCTCCAGGGCCACATGGGCCTGGGGCTGGATGTGTCTCGGGGCCTATTGTGAGAAGCAGAGGAGGTGTGGCCAGTGATGTGTGGGTGTGGCCAGTGTTGTGTGGGTGTGGCCAGTGTTGTGTGGGTGTGGCCAGTGTTGTGTGGGTGTGGCCAGTGCTGTGTGGGTGTGGCCAGTGCTGTGTGGGTGTGGCCAGTGCTGTGTGGATGTGAACAGCTTTGTATGGGCGTGTACTCTATCAGCTCCAATATATCCTTAAATATGTAAAAATATTAAAATGTTACCATTTTGTGAGGAAAATAGAAATACTGTTTTAATAATTATGATTTACGGCCGACCATTTGGTCATGTGGGTGGTGGTCATCATCGTGATGTTATGATGATCGTCCTATATTTATGTGGAGGCCTGGGACCGTAGTCCCATCCGCCCCATTATTATTATGACTCTGCTGGTATGTAGTACATGGTGTGTGTACTGTATTGTACTGCGATATATATCTGCACGTGCGGTTATACATCGCACCCGAGGAAGCGACTCCTCAGAGATTAGTATCACTGAATTATGTCCTGATATCCCTAAATTGACTTTGTTAAATATTTTCTGAAACAAACACCGGTCTGGTTCATTTTGCAAGTTTGGCGTGTTTACATCTCCCCTGCAATCCTGGACTGGAACAGAGACCTGGGCCTGGGTCCCCAGCCCTCCACTCCTGCCTGCCTGGTTCATGTAGCTATTGGAAGCTTCTTGTTACAAGCTGACCCATTATATGTGATTATTCAAGGTAATAATTATTAGAACAATAACACATCACTATATTCACTTCTCTTAATTCTGGTACAGAAATATATCATCTAGCGCTGAGAACAATGTGGCACCGTATAATAGAGATCAGGATGTCTCTGTGGTGACAAACTGAGGAGAAAACAAATATTAAAGAATCAATAAAACTGATTCCAAGGAAGTAAGCTGGACGGACGGAGGCGATGGCGCAGACCCAGCGGTACCGCTGCAGATGGCACATCTTGGCTCTTTACTCCAGTTCCTTATTTACTAGTGAGCATAATTGTTAGGAGCAGTTACCAGGCAGGATCTGTCTACACGTCATGCAATCATCAGCGCAGTGTAACCCTTTGTGTTCTGTCTGCTTTCATGTAAAAAGTATTTACTATTATTTCTATGGAACCTACACATTATACACAGAGAATATGTCATTATCTCATTTCCTGTCCCCAACAAGAAGTCTTCTTTTTCTCTTGGTTTATTATTGTTCCTTTTCTGACTTTGGGGAGCACCACCAACTTATAAAACTGGCCCACAGAGTGGAGGATCAATTAGTGTAGTTGGTTTGAGATAATTTGTACCTACCTCGGTCCTGAAGGGCCTGGAAGTGGGTCTCTCATATTAGTCTGGTGCGACTCTCACCCCCATGTGTCTTTTCTAGTGATAACCAGAGTCTGCTTGTGATTTGGATGCATTATCTGTGCACCTATAGGTGGAAGCCTGTGCTGCTTGCAACATTTATATCTGAAGCCATAACCATCATTTGTATATACACTGTGATAGAAGCACTGGAGAAGTGTGGAATGGCTTTTATATCTGTCCCAGATTCCTGTCTTATGTCTTTTAAACCCCCCAGGAGAAGTCTGTTGGATAAAGCAGACTAGAAATGTCGGCTTCTGTGAAAAGCCGGAATGGGTCCTGGGGGTGTGGATGTGAGGAGAGGTGGGCTCCATCCACAGGCCACTCTGGGTGTTGGGCCTTTCAGCCTGGTAGCAGGTCATTAGGGCTTGCACCTGGAAATGGTTGTGAACTAGGTTTAGTTGTGGCTGTGTGTCTCACACCTAGGGAAGTAGGCATGCAGGCTAGCATGTCCTGAGACACTGTCTGATAACCTATAAGTACTGTACATGTGCTGTTATTGACGGTGAGGGCAGTAAGCCCTACCATTCTGGTAGTGAGGGTATCTTCAGTTTAGCTAGTGCCCAGACGGGCTAGGTTTTTTGTTTATGTTTTGTTTATCTGGCACAATAAAGACTGGCTCCAGCCAGCTTGAACGAGAACTCCTGAACTGTGTCTTGTTTTCCGGCTGCTGTGGGTGTAAAGAGGGAGTCCATCTACCCCAGGAGAAGGACCCCTATCCCAACTGTGTCACATTTGGTGGAGAATGTGGGCATTTCATACCCTAAAATTGCAGCAAGGAAAAATGTTCCTGTAAAATTTAAAAGGGACAGACACGTGATTGTGGAATCCATGAAGGTGGTATCAGCAGATGCTCAGAGAGGCCAGGTTCTACTTTCAGACAACCTCTAAAGACAAAATGGAGGACGTTGTAAAAGCCTTGCTGCAGGCTACGTCCGCTCAGCAAGAAGCTACCAGATCTCAGCAGAAATCCACCCATGTGCAACTGTTGGCCTTGGAGGCGGCCCAGAGGCAGCAACAGGTTACCATCGAGGAAACCCGCCAGGCCATAGCGGAAAACAGCCGGGCCATAAAAGAGGTGGTACAACACCTGGTAGCCCGGTCTGGAGATGCTTCCACTGACCCTCCAACCCACACTCACTCACTCCATACCCGCCAGTCACTTTTTACAGAAGATGACCCCGGGTGATGATGTGGAGGTGTATCTCACGGCCTTTTAGAGAACCGCAGAAAGGGAGAATTGGCCCAAGGAACAGTGGGCAAGTCTTGTGGCACCCTTCCTGTCAGGAGAGCTGCAAAAGACCTACTATGATCTGTGCCTGGCTGATGCAAAGGACTATAAGTTAAAACGGGAGATCCTATCTCGCTTGGGGGTCACCGTATTTGTTCGTGCCCAAAGAGTCCACCGCTGGGAGTTCCAAATGAAAAAGCCTCCACGCTCACAGATACATGACCTCGTCCATCTAACCACCAAATGGCTACAGCCCGAGATGCTGACAAGACTACAGATCGTGGAACGAGTCGTGATGGACCAGTATCTGCGATCACTACCTGCATCTCTGCACAAGTGGGTGAGCCACGCCGACCCTAAGTCCGCAGACCAGTTAGTTGAACTAGTGGAGAGGTACGTGGCGGCGGAGGAGCTGTTGAGTCTGCCCCACCGAGCCCCAATGACGCACCGGCAAACTCCCATCAACACTGGTAAGACTGTTCCAGGGGAGGAGGGTGCTGGGCGATGGAATGTACTTAAGACTGAGGTTGTGGAACCTGGAGACAGGCCAGGAAGGTTCCTACCCCGTAAAAGACTAGATCATAATATGAGTCAGTGTTTTCAATGTGGTGGCTTCGGCCACATTTCAGCTAATTGTTCACTTATCTCTGAACCTATGCCATGTGATACTGCTCATGTCCACCGCAGGGGGTCTTTCTTTGCACAGCCAGCCTGTACTGCTGATCAGCAGGCTGAGTCTGATAAGCACATGTGTGTACTCACTGTAGAGGTCAACCGAGTAGAGGCACTGTTAGATTCTGGTAGCCTGGTGACACTTATGAAAGCTGAGCTGGTGGACCCCTTGAAGCATAAGGGGAAAACTGTTGGTGTGACCTGTATACATGGGGATACTCGGTGTTATATTACTGCAGAAGTGAACATCGAGACACCATGTGGTTCTGCGATAGTGTCTGTGGGTTTGGTACATGGCTTAATGTATGATGCAATATTGGGAAGTTGGAAGTTGTGGGAAAGCCAATTTTGCACAGGGAACATGTGCACCCTGACCCGTTTGTGAAGGTTACTGGTGTAGTAGCAGAGGAAGTTTATTCAGAGTCAGAGATGTTCCCTTTTTCTACTATGGTTGGCGAACTAGAGAATGCGGAGCATAATGGTGGCTCGCCAAGTGATGTGCCTCCCACTGAGGTGGGAAGTTTTATTGAGCCAGTTGATCGTCTGCCTGATTTAGAGGTCAGAAGAGAGGTCTTTGCCGTGGAGCAGTTAAATTACCCTACTCTGGTAAAAGCCAGGGAGAATGTCAAGGTGATCAATGGTAAACCCATAGACCCCGATAGTCCTTTGTCATATCCTCACATGGCAGTATGTCAGGGCTTGTTGTATCAGGTGACTAAGAAGGGTGGAGATATTGTGGAACAATTAATAGTTCCCAAAGCTTACAGAAGAACAGTGTTGGATCTGGCCCATGGTCATATAACAGCAGGCCACCTAGGGGTAGAGAAAACCACTGCGCGAATTATGCAGAGGTTTTTCTGGCCCGGGGTCCATAAAGGGGTGTCTGACTATTGTGCATCCTGCCCTGAATGTCAGTATCATGCTCCAAGGCCACATTTCAAAAGTCCACTGGTTCCGTTACCCATTATTGAGGTTCCGTTTGAAAGAATAGCTATGGATTTGGTTAGGCCATTAATGAAAACTGCCCGGGACCATCAATATATTCTGGTAATAATGGATTACACTACCAGGTACCCAAAAGCGATACCATTACGCAATACGTCAACCAAGACCATTGCTAGAGAATTAGTCCATGTCTTTAGCAGGTTGGGAATACCTAAGGAGATCCTGACTGACCAAGGTACCCCATTTATGTTAAATATCATGAAAGAGTTATGCCACCTGTTTAAAATTGATCAGTTAAGAACCTCTGTGTACCATCCCCAGACCGATAGGTTAGTGGAGGTTTAATAAAACTTTAAAACACATGCTAAGGAAAGTAGTGGACAAAGATGGTAGGGATTGGGATTACTTGTTACCTTATTTGCTGTTGGCCATAAGAGAGGTTCCCCAATCCTCGACAGGGTTTTGATTTATTGTACGGGAGACATCCAAGGGGATTACTTGACATTGCCAAAGAGACAGGGGCAGTCCAGTGGTGCCGATAGTAAGAGAGCACTTGGAACAGGCCCAACAGGCACAGCAGAGGGTATACAACCGCAATGCTCGCTTATGCAACTTTGCTCAACTTTGCTCCTGGACAGAGTGTTGGTTCCCACAGTAGAAAGTAAACTTCTGGCTAAGGTGCAAGGACCCTTTCAAATCTTAGAAAAAGTGGGGCAGGTCAATTATAAAGTTCTCCAGCCGGTGAAAAGAAAGCCAGAACAGATATACCATGTAAATCTTATAAAACCCTGGAAGGGTAGAGCAGTGCTGTCAGCCGTCCGAGCCCCTCCAGTAAATCCAGGGCCCATGGTACCCGAAGTGACATTGGCAAAAACCCTGTCAGACAGTCAACAGCAGGAAGTTAAGGAATTTCTGATCAGAAATAGAGTGCTGTTTTCTGACATACCAGGGAAAACCACGGTCATCAAACATGACATAATCACTGACCCAGGGGTTAAGGTTAACCTAAAACCCTATAGGTTACCAGAAGCCCATAGAGAATCAGTGTCGAAGGAAATTAAATTTTTCTTTAGAGTTGTGTGTAATTGAAGAATCGCATAGTGAGTGGTCAAGTCCCATTGTGCTCATTCCAAAGCCCGACGGGAGTGTGCGATTCTGCAATGACTTCCGGAAATTGAACAGTGTGTCAAAATTCAATGCCTACCCTATGCCTAGGGTGCATGAACTAATTGAAAGGCTGGGGACAGCCAGGTATTTAACTACTCTTGACTTAACCAAAGGGTATTGGCAAGTGCTGTTAACTGAGAATGCCAAAGAAAAGACAGCTTTTTCTGCACCAGAGGGGTTGTTTCAATACAAAATGTTGCCCTTTGGGCTACATGGGGCACCTGCTACCTTTCAAAGAATGATGGATAGGTTTCTAAGGTCCCATAGACAGTATGCTGCTGCTTATCTGGATGATGTGGTCATTCATAGTCCTGGTTGGCAGTCTCACTTGCCCAGAGTACAAGCAGTGTTGGACTCCATCTATAAGGCAGGTTTGACAGCCAACCCAAAAAAGTGTTGCCTAGGGATGGAAGAAGTAAAATATCTTGGGTACACCATTGGCAGAGGTTTGATAAAGCCACAGCTCAATAAGATTGATGCAATACAAAACTGGCCACGACCCCTGAATAAGAAGCAGGTGAGAGCCTTCTTAGGGATCACTGGGTATTATAGGTTCATACCCACTTTTGCCACCATTGCATGCCCCACTGACTGACGTTACCAAAGGCAAACAGAAAGTCTTGGCGGAATGGACTCCTGAAGCAGAGAAGGCTTTCCAGGAGTTAAAAATAGCGTTATGTACCCAACCAGTTCTGATGACAGAGAGTTTGTTGTACAAACTGATGCGTCAGATGTAGGCATAGGAACGATCCTGTCCCAAAGCAAAGAGGGTGAAGAACACCCGATATTTTTCTTAAGCCGGAAATTAAATGCACATGAGAGAAACTATGCTACGGTCGAGAAAGAAGCATTGGCCATAAAGTGGGTGTTACAAACTCTCAGGTACTACTTGGTGGGAAGGAAGTTCAGATTGATCACTGACCATGCTCCATTGAAGTGGATGTCAGAAAACAAAGACAGCAATGCGAGAATAACGAGATGGTTCTTAGCTTTACAAACCTTCAAATTTAGAGTAGAACACGGGCCAGGAAGCCAGCTGGCCAATGCAAATGCTTTGTCATTTGTCCATTGTTTGGGGGCTACAGTTGTTCCGCCCCATAGGTCAAAACAAAGGGGGGGGGATATGCGATAGAAGCACTGGAGAAGTGTTGAATGGCTTTTATATCTGTCCCAGATTCCTGTCTTATGTCTTTTAAAACCCCAAGAGAAGTCTGTTGTAAAGCAAACTAGAAGTGTTGGCTTCTGTGAAAAGCCGGAATGGGTCCTGGGGGTGTGGATGTGAGGAGAGGGAGGGCTCCATCCATAGGCCACTCTGGTGTTGGGCCTTTCAGCCTGGTAGCAGGTCGTTTGGGCTTGCACCTGGAAATGGCTGTGATAAGCTAGGTTTAGTTGTGGCTGTGTGTCTCACACCTAGGGAAGTAGGCATGCAGGCTAGCATGTCCTGAGACACTGTCTGATAAACCTATAAGTACTGTGCACATGCTGGTAGTGAGGGTACCTTCTGTTTAGTTAGTGCCCAGATGGGCTAGGTTTTTTGTTTATGTTTTGTTATGTTTATCTGGCACAATAAAGACTGGCTCTAATGAGAACCACTGAACCGTGTCCTGTTTTCTGGCTGCTGTGGGTATAAAGAGGGAGTCCATCTACCCCAGGAGAGGGACCCCTATCCTGACTGTGTCACAATACATGCACCAATCCCATGCTGGGTGCAATAGTTCCGTCTGAACCAGGTGTCCCACTTCTGTACACTACAGAACAGTTCCGCGTATCCTCATGATAGCCTCCCTGTTACTGCCCCAAAATGCTAATTTCACTGAAAGTGTGGTTCGTTAACAGACTGATCAATCCATATGCAATAGCGATCTTGTCTGTGTGCGTCTGCACGTGCGCAGTGGCCAACTTATAACTATGGGGGTACCACAGATAGCCATACAGCATATGGGGCAAGTCTGACCAGCCCCAAACACTGCAGCTCTCCTGACACGCTGAGAGTTCTCCTGCTGCAGAGGAGATAGCAGTGGTTAATTTATGCATGCCCATGGAACGGTGATTAAACGGTCAGACACGCCTGCGATTTTCTAACCACCCAAGTTACCTCATAGATATGCTGTCTACCTGTCACGCACTTTGTGAATGAATTCTATGTGTGGGTGTAATTGAAAAATAATTGCTGCATGTGCGCAGTGTGGCTTTAATCTCTCAGACCCTCAGTCTCCTTCCAGCCAGCATTAGGGGGACACATTGGGTTACAGTAACCCTTCCAGCCAGCATTAGGGGGACACATTGGGTTACAGCAAACCCATCCAGCCAGCATTAGGGGGACACATTGGGTTACAGCAACCCTTCCAGCCAGCATTAGGAGGACACATTGGGTTACAGCAACCCTTCCAGCCAGCAATAGGGGGACACATTGGGTTACAGCAACCCTTCCAGCCAGCATTAGGGGGACACATTGGGTTGCAGCAACCCTTCCAGCCAGCATTAGGGGGACACATTGGGTAACAGCAACCCTTCCAGCCAGCATTAGGGGGACACATTGGGTTACAGCAAACCCTTCCAGCCAGCATTAGGGGGACACATTGGGTTACAGCAACCCTTCCAGCCAGCATTAGGACACACATTGGGTTACAGCAACCCATCCAGCCAGCATTAGGGGGACACATTGGGTTACAGCAACCAATCCAGCCAGCATTAGGGGGACACATTGGGTTACAGCAAACCCTTCCAGCCAGCATTAGGGGGACACATTGGGTTACAGCAAACCCTTCCAGCCAGCATTAGGACACACATTGGGTTACAGCAACCCATCCAGCCAGCATTAGGGGGACACATTGGGTTACAGCAACCCTTCCAGCCAGCATTAGGGGGACACATTGGGTTACAGCAAACCCTTCCAGCCAGCATTAGGGGGACACATTGGGTTACAGCAACCCTTCCAGTCAGCATTAGGACACACATTGGGTTACAGCAACCCATCCAGCCAGCATTAGGGGGACACATTGGGTTACAGCAACCCTTCCAGCAAGCATTAGGACACTCATTGGGTTACAGCAACCCATCCAGCAAGCATTAGGGGGACACATTGGGTTACAGCAAACCCATCCAGCCAGTATTAGGAGATACATTAGGTTACAGCAAACCCTTCCAGCCAGCATTAGGGGGACACATTGGGTTCCAGCAACCCTTCCAGCCAGCATTAGGGGGACACATTGGGTTACAGCAAATCCTTCCAGCCAGCATTAGGGGGACACATTGGGTTACAGCAACCCTTCCAGCCAGCATTAGGGGGACACATTGGGTTACAGCAAACCCTTCCAGCCAGCAATAGGGGGACACATTGGGTTACAGCAAACCCTTCTAGCCAGCATTAGGGGGACACATTGGGTTACAGCAACCCTTCCAGCCAGCATTTGTTGGGACACATTGGGTTACAGCAACCCTTCCAGCCAGCATTAGGGGGACACATTGGGTTACAGCAACCCTTCCAGCCAGCATTAGGGGGACACATTGGGTTACAGCAAACCCTTCCAGCCAGCATTAGGGGGACACATTGGGTTACAGCAACCCTTCCAGCCAGCATTAGGACACACATTGGGTTACAGCAAACCCTTCCAGACAGGATTAGGGGGACACATTGGGTTACAGCAACCCTTCCAGACAGAATTAGGGGGACACATTGGGTTACAGCAAACCCTTCCAGCCAGAATTAGGGGGACACATTGGGTTACAGCAAACCCATCCAGCCAGCATTAGGGGGACACACTGGGTTACATCAACCCTTCCAGACAGAATTAGGGGGACACATTGGGTTACAGCAACGCTTCCAGCCAGCATTTGTTGGGACACATTGGGTTACAGCAACCCTTCCAGCCAGCATTAGGGGGAGACATTGGGTTACAGCAACCCTTCCAGCCAGCATTAGGGGGACACATTGGGTTACAGCAAACCCTTCCAGCCAGCATTAGGGGGACACATTGGGTTACAGCAACCCTTCCAGCCAGCATTAGGACACACATTGGGTTACAGCAAACCCTTCCAGACAGGATTAGGGGGACACATTGGGTTACAGCAACCTTTCCAGACAGAATTAGGGGGACACATTGGGTTACAGCAAACCCTTCCAGCCAGAATTAGGGGGACACATTGGGCTACAGCAACCCTTCCAGACAGAATTAGGGGGACACATTGGGTTACAGCAAACCCATCCAGCCAGCATTAGGACACACATTGGGTTACAGCAACCCATCCAGCCAGCATTAGGGGGACACATTGGGTTACAGCAACCCTTCCAGCCAGCATTAGGGGGACACATTGGGTTACAGCAAACCCTTCCAGCCAGCATTAGGGGGACACATTGGGTTACAGCAACCCTTCCAGTCAGCATTAGGACACACATTGGGTTACAGCAACCCATCCAGCCAGCATTAGGGGGACACATTGGGTTACAGCAAACCCTTCCAGCCAGCATTAGGACACACATTGGGTTACAGCAACCCATCCAGCCAGCATTAGGGGGACACATTGGGTTACAGCAACCCTTCCAGCCAGCATTAGGGGGACACATTGGGTTACAGCAAACCCTTCCAGCCAGCATTAGGGGGACACATTGGGTTACAGCAACCCTTCCAGTCAGCATTAGGACACACATTGGGTTACAGCAACCCATCCAGCCAGCATTAGGGGGACACATTGGGTTACAGCAACCCTTCCAGCAAGCATTAGGACACTCAATGGGTTACAGCAACCCATCCAGCAAGCATTAAGGGGACACATTGGGTTACAGCAAACCCATCCAGCCAGTATTAGGAGATACATTAGGTTACAGCAAACCCTTCCAGCCAGCATTAGGGGGACACATTGGGTTCCAGCAACCCTTCCAGCCAGCATTAGGGGGACACATTGGGTTACAGCAAATCCTTCCAGCCAGCATTAGGGGGACACATTGGGTTACAGCAACCCTTCCAGCCAGCATTAGGGGGACACATTGGGTTACAGCAAACCCTTCCAGCCAGCAATAGGGGGACACATTGGGTTACAGCAAACCCTTCTAGCCAGCATTAGGGGGACACATTGGGTTACAGCAACCCTTCCAGCCAGCATTTGTTGGGACACATTGGGTTACAGCAACCCTTCCAGCCAGCATTAGGGGGACACATTGGGTTACAGCAACCCTTCCAGCCAGCATTAGGGGGACACATTGGGTTACAGCAAACCCTTCCAGCCAGCATTAGGGGGACACATTGGGTTACAGCAACCCTTCCAGCCAGCATTAGGACACACATTGGGTTACAGCAAACCCTTCCAGACAGGATTAGGGGGACACATTGGGTTACAGCAACCCTTCCAGACAGAATTAGGGGGACACATTGGGTTACAGCAAACCCTTCCAGCCAGAATTAGGGGGACACATTGGGTTACAGCAAACCCATCCAGCCAGCATTAGGGGGACACACTGGGTTACATCAACCCTTCCAGACAGAATTAGGGGGACACATTGGGTTACAGCAACCCTTCCAGCCAGCATTTGTTGGGACACATTGGGTTACAGCAACCCTTCCAGCCAGCATTAGGGGGAGACATTGGGTTACAGCAACCCTTCCAGCCAGCATTAGGGGGACACATTGGGTTACAGCAAACCCTTCCAGCCAGCATTAGGGGGACACATTGGGTTACAGCAACCCTTCCAGCCAGCATTAGGACACACATTGGGTTACAGCAAACCCTTCCAGACAGGATTAGGGGGACACATTGGGTTACAGCAACCCTTCCAGACAGAATTAGGGGGACACATTGGGTTACAGCAAACCCTTCCAGCCAGAATTAGGGGGACACATTGGGTTACAGCAACCCTTCCAGACAGAATTAGGGGGACACATTGGGTTACAGCAAACCCATCCAGCCAGCATTAGGGGGACACATTGGGTTACATCAACCCTTCCAGACAGAATTAGGGGGACACATTGGGCTACAGCAACCCTTCACATCAAACAGTAACTGGTTATACTGTACATACAAGACACTGCCGTACACCCTTAGTAATATACACATCAGACAGTAACTGGTTATACTGTACATACATGACACTGCTGTACACCCTTAGTAATATACACATCAGACAGTAACTGATTATACAGTACATACATGACACTGCCGTACACCCTTAGTAATATACACATCAGACAGTAACTCATTATACAGCACATACATGACACTGCCGTACACCCTTAGTAATATACACATTAGACAGTAACTGATTATACTGTACATACATGACACTGCCGTACACCCTTAGTAAAACACACATCAGACAGTAACTGATTATACTGTACATACATGACTCTGCCGCACACCCTTAGTAATATACACATTAGGGGTGTGCACCAGCCACTTTTTGTGTTTTGGTTTTGGATCTGGATCTTTCTTCGTGTTTTGGATCTGGATTGGTTTTGCCAAAACCACCCTTCCGTGTTTTGGTTTCTGGGTTTTGTGTTTTGGATCTGGATTTTTTCTTAAAAAATAAAAAAAAACGCTAAAATCACATAAAATGGGCCTTTTTTTGTTCCTACGCTATTAATAACCCCAATAACATTAATTTCCACTCATTTCCACTCTATTCTGAACACCTCACAATATTGTTTTTAGGCCAAAAGGTTGCACCGGGGTAGCTGGATGACTATGCTAAGCGACACAAGTGGGCGGCACAAACACGTGGCCCATCTAGGAGTGGCACTGCAGTGGCAGACAGGAAGCCAATCAGCGTTATGGTGCCCATTTGCATGTAGCACGAACCCGGGAGATCCGTGCTACATGCATCTGTGTGATTGGCACAGAGCAATGACAGGTCCGTGAGACCCGTCTGTGCTGCTGTGGTAAAAAAAAAAAAAAAAACCTGTGTAAAAAAAGAAAAAAATGGCGTGCACCCCCCCAAAAAAGAGCAACCAGCCCTGGGCATTAGTAACCCAGTGCTGGGTGTGCTTAAATACAGGGGACAAATGATGTAGGGGTCCCCTGTACTTAAGCACAACCAGCACCGGGCTAGTCAGAACCAGCGCTGGTTGCCAAAATACGGGGGACAAACGACGTAGGGGTCCCCCGTATTCTGCGCAACCAGCTCTGGACTCTGATCCGGTCCTGGTTCTGGAAATACAGGGGAAAAAAATTAGCAGGGTTCCCCTGTATGTTCCAGAACCAGCACTGGACTTTTTCTAGCGGGGTCTGATGCCACAGCCAGGGGAGCCCTTTCACCGGGCCCCCCAGCCGCAGCATCAGCCCTGACCGCTAGTCAGCCCAGGCCGGGGATCCCTGGAGAGCTGGGGACCCCCCCAATAAAGGGGTCACCCTCTCCAGGGCACCCCAGGCCCAGGCTGATAGCCCGGGGCTATCCCCGCCACCCCTGGTGGCGGTGGGTGGCGGGTTGATTGTGTGGTGTGGTGTAAATAAAGAATATCAAACATTGTCTTTACAAGTAGAACTGCAAGTCCCAGCTAGCCTGCCCCGCATGCTGGTACTTTGAGAACCACAAATACCAGCATGCAGGGCATTAAGGGCCCACTAGTACCTGTAGTTCACCTGTAAAAAAAATGTTTAAAAAAACACAGGACACACACACCATCACAGTATAAGTTTATTAAACATACATACACACACACACACATGTACACATACTCACCTATGTAACCTGTAGCATCGGTCCACTTGTCCGGTAAAGTATCCATAGGGGACCTGTGAAAAAAAACATACTCACCATCTCCTATGCGAGGTTCTGTCCTCTTCGTTCCAAAGTAGGCATCCCCGGACTTGGCAAAAAAACAAAACGAAAACGCGATCCACGAACTTAGTACCGTTCTATAGAACGGTACTTCCCGAATGAGAGCTTAGCGGCGGGGTATCACCATGGAAACCCCGCTGCTAAGCGTTCATTGGCTGAGAGAGGTCATCTCCCGTCTCTCAGCCAATGAACGGCTCCCTCCATTGTAGTCAATGGTGGGAACCGCAGGGTAAACTTTAATAACCTTATACTGTCACGGTGTGTGTGTCCTGTGTTTTTTTTAAACATTTTTTTACAGGTGAACTACAGGTACTAGTGGGCCCTTAATGCCCTGCATGCTGGTACTTGTGGTTCTCCAAGTACCAGCATGCGGGGCAGGCTTGCTGGGACTTGCAGTTCTACTTGTAAAGACAATGTTTGATGTTCTTTATTTACACCACACCACACAATCAACCCGCCACCCACCGCCACCAGGGGTGGCGGGGATAGCCCTGGGCTATCAGCCTGGGCCTGGGGTGCCCTGGAGAGGGTGACCCCTTTATTGGGGGGGGTCCCCAGCTCTCCAGGGATCCCCGGCCTGGGCTGACTAGCGGTCAGGGCTGATGCTGCGGCTGGGGGGCCCGGTGAAAGGGCTCCCCTGGCTGTGGCATCAGCCCCCCGCTAGAAAAAGTCCAGTGCTGGTTCTGGAACATACAGGGGAACCCTACTAATTTTTTTCCCCTGTATTTCCAGAACCAGGACCGGATCAGAGCCCAGAGCTGGTTGCGCAGAATACGGGGGACCCCAACGTCGTTTGTCCCCCGTATTTTGGCAACCAGCGCTGGTTCTGACTAGCCCGGTGCTGGTTGTGCTTAAGTACAGGGGACCCCTATGTCGTTTGTTCCCTGTATTTAAGCACACCCAGCACTGGGTCACTAATGCCCGGGGCTGGTTGCTCTTTTTTTTTGGGGGGGGGGGGCACGCCATTTTTTTCTTCTTTTACACAGGTTTTTTTTTTTTTTTTTACCACAGCAGCACAGACGGGTCTCACGGACCCGTCAGTGCTCTGTGTCAATGACACAGATGCAAGTAGCACGTGCATGCATCTGTGTCATTGAAATACACAGCAGCACAGATGGGTGTCACTGACCCATCTGTGCTCTGTGTCACTGTCAGTCACACAGATGCATGTAGCACGGATCTCACGAGTCCGTGCTTCATGCAAATGAGCACCATAATGCTGATTGGCTGAGAGCCATGACAGACGGCTCTGTCAGCCCATCAGCACTTTGCCCATTAAAGGCAAAGGCATTTTTTTAAAATGGCCGCTCGAGGCAAAACCTCGAGATCCGACAGCAGATCTCGAGGTTTTGCCTCGGGAGAGGGATCCGGGGCATACAGGGAGATCCGAGCTTGGGCTCGGATCGCGCTGGATCCCCGAAGTTCGGGTGGGTTCGGTTCTCAGGGAACCGAACCCGCTCATCCCTAATACACATCAGGCAGTAACTGATTATACTGTACATACATGACACTGCCGCACCTCCTTAGTGATATACACATCAGACAATCCCAGCGACATGGGGGGACTAGGGGTACACCCGTACCGGGACTCGGGTCCAGAGGGGCCCCAAGACCTGCACGGGCACATAACAGATAATAGTGCCGCGGCCCGCGGACTCATTGTTCAAGCCTGCGGGCCCCGGCCGCTGGGACCCATAGCCGCCGCCCAGCCCCTGCTCTGTTCCTGGCTCGGGCCGTGCTGGGCTCTTCCCCGTGGCTCAGCCGCAGTCCGGGCCGGGCCCTGGTTACTGCTGTCAGTCTCACCTGATGAGCAAGGCGCGGCGGCGGCAGTATGATGTCATAGGTCATGTCACCGCGCATCTCTGCCCATCAGGCTGGCTGCATTTTGGAGGGGATAGAGGATGAGGAACAGGGGAGGTGGGCAGGAGAACAGGATGGGTGATGGGGAAGAAGATGAATTTAGCTGGGGACAGAGGAAGGGGCTGGTTGCATAAGAAGGTGCTGGGGCGGGGGCAGAGGAAGGTGATGGGGCGGAGGCAGAGGAAGGTGATGGGGCAGAAGAAGGTGTTGGGGCAGAGGAAGGTGATGGGGCAGAGGGTGACACAGGCAGGGGCAAAGGAAGGTGATGGGGGCAGAAGAAAGTGCTGGAGGCATGAGGTGACAGACTGGAGGCAGAGGTAGGTGATGGGGGCAGAAGAAAGTGGTGGAGGCATGAGGTGACAGGCTGGGGCAGAAGAAAGTGTTGGGGCAGAGGAAGGTGATGGGGCAGAGGGTGACACAGGCTGGGGCAGAGGAAGGTGATGAGGGCATGAGGTGACAGGTTGGGGGCAGAGGAAGGTGATGGGGCAGAAGAAAGTGCTGGAGGCATGAGGTGACAGGCTGGAGGCAGAGGAAGGTGATGGGGGCAGAAGAATGCTGAAGGCATGAGGTGACAGACTGGAGGCAGAGGAAGGTGATGGGGGCAGAAGAAAGTGCTGGAGGCAGGAGGTGACAGACTCGAGGCAGAGGAAGGTGATGGGGGCAGAAGAAAGTGCTGGAGGCATGAGGTGACAGGCTGGGGGCAGAGGAAGGTGATGGGGCAGAAGAAAGTGCTGGAGGCATGAGGTGACAGTCTGGGGGCAGAGGAAGGTGATGGGGGCAGAAGAAAGTGCTGGAGGCATGAGGTGACAGACTGGGGGCAGAGGAAGGTGATGGGGCAGAAGAAAGTGCTGGAGGCATGAGGTGACAGACTTGAGGCAGAGGAAGGTGATGGGGCAGAAGAAAATGCTGGAGGCATAAGGTGACAGGCTGGGGCAGAGGAAGGTGATGGGGCAGAAGAAGGTGCTGGGCGCATGAGGTGACAGGCTGGGGCAGAGGAAGGTTATGGGGCAGAAGAAAGTGCTGGAGGCATGAGGTGACAGGCTGGGGACAGAGGAAGGGGCTGGTTGCATAAGAAGGTGCTGGGGCGGGGGCAGAGGAAGGTGATGGGGCAGAAGAAGGTGTTGGGGCAGAGGAAGGTGATGGGGGCATGAGGTGACAGGGTGGGGGCAGAGGAAGGTGATGGGGGCATGAGGTGACAGGGTGGGGGCAGAGGAAGGTGATGGGGGCAGAAGAAAGTGCTGGAGGCATTAGGTGACAGACTGGAGGCAGAGGTAGGTGATGGGGGCAGAAGAAAGTGGTGGAGGGATGAGGTGACAGACTGGAGGCAGAGGAAGGTGATGGGGCAGAAGAAGGTGTTGGGGCAGAGGAAGGTGATGGGGCAGAGGGTGACACAGGCTGGGGCAGAGGAAGGTGATGGGGGCATGAGGTGACAGGTTGGGGGCAGAGGAAGGTGATGGGGCAGAAGAAAGTGCTGGAGGCATGAGGTGACAGACTGGAGGCAGAGGAAGGTGATGGGGCAGAAGAAAGTGCTGGAGGCATGAGGTGACAGTCTCGGGCCAGAGGAAGGTGATGGGGGCAGAAGAAAGTGCTGGAGGCATGAGGTGACAGGCTGGGGGCAGAGGAAGGTGATGGGGCAGAAGAAAGTGCTGGAGGCATGAGGTGACAGACTGGGGGCAGAGGAAGGTGATGGGGCTGAAGAAAGTGCTGGAGGCATGAGGTGACAGGCTGGGGACAGAGGAAGGTGATGGGGCAGAAGAAAGTGCTGGAGGCATGAGGTGACATGCTGGGGGAGAGGAAGGTGATGGGGCAGAAGAAGGTGCTGGGCGCATGAGGTGACAGGCTGGGGCAGAGGAAGGTGATGGGGCAGAAGAAAGTGCTGGAGGCATGAGGTGACAGGCTGGGGACAGAGGAAGGGGCTGGTTGCATAAGAAGGTGCTGGGGCAGGTGCAGAGGAAGGTGATGGGGGTGGAGGCAGAGGAAGGTGATGGGGCAGAAGAAGGTGATGGGGCAGAGGGTGACACAGGCTGGGGCAGAGGAAGGTGATGGGGGCATGAGGTGACAGGTTGGGGGCAGAGGAAGGTGATGGGGCAGAAGAAAGTGCTGGAGGCATGAGGTGACAGGCTGGGGGCAGAGGAAGGTGATGGGGGCAGAAGAAAGTGCTGTAGGCATGAGGTGACAGACTGGAGGCAGAGGAAGGTGATGGGGGCAGAAGAAAGTGCTGGAGGCATGAGGTGACAGACTTGAGGCAGAGGAAGGTGATGGGGTAGAAGAAAGTGCTGGAGGCATGAGGTGACAGGCTGGGGGCAGAGGAAGGTGATGGGGGCAGAAGAAAGTGCTGGAGGCATGAGGTGACAGACTGGAGGCAGAGGAAGGTGATGGGGACAGAAGAAAGTGCTGGAGGCATGAGGTGACAGGCTGGGGGCAGAGGAAGGTTATGGGGCAGAAGAAGGTGCTGGGCGCATGAGGTGACAGGCTGGGGGCAGAGGAAGGTGATGGGGCAGAGGAAGGTGATGGGGCAGAGGGTGACACAGGCTGGGGCAGAGGAAGGTGATGGGGGCATGAGGTGACAGGTTGGGGGCAGAGGAAGGTGATGGGGCAGAAGAAAGTGCTGGAGGCATGAGGTGACAGGCTGGGGGCAGAGGAAGGTGATGGGGGCAGAAGAATGCTGAAGGCATGAGGTGACAGACTGGAGGCAGAGGAAGGTGATGGGGCAGAAGAAAGTGCTGGAGGCATGAGGTGACAAACTGGAGGCAGAGGAAGGTGATGGGGGCAGAAGAAAGTGCTGGAGGCATGAGGTGACAGTCTGGGGGCAGAGGAAGGTGATGGGGCAGAAGAAAGTGCTGGAGGCATGAGGTGACAGGCTGGGGGCAGAGGAAGGTGATGGGGGCAGAAGAAAGTGCTGGAGGCATGAGGTGACAGACTGGAGGCAGAGGAGGGTGATGGGGGCAGAAGAAAGTGCTGGAGGCATGAGGTGACAGGCTGGGGGCAGAGGAAGGTGATGGGGCAGAAGAAAGTGCTGGAGGCATGAGGTGACAGGCTGGGGACAGAGGAAGGTGATGTGGGCAGAAGAAAGTGCTGGAGGCATGAGGTGACAGGTTGGGGGCAGAGGAAGGTGATGGGGCAGAAGAAAGTGCTGGAGGCATGAGGTGACAGTCTGGAGGCAGAGGAAGGTGATGGGGGCATAAGAAAGTGCTGGAGGCATGAGGTGACAGGCTGGGGGTAGAGGAAGGTGATGGGGCAGAAGAAAGTGCTGGAGGCATGAGGTGACAGGCTGGGGGTAGAGGAAGGTGATGGGGCAGAAGAAAGTGCTGGAGGCATGAGGTGACAGGCTGGGGCAGAGGAAGGTGATGGGGCAGAAGAAGGTGCTGGGCGCATGAGGTGCCAGGCTGGGGCAGAGGAAGGTGATGGGGCAGATGAAAGTGCTGGAGGCATGAGGTGACAGGCTGGGGACAGAGGAAGGGGCTGGTTGCATAAGAAGGTGCTGGGGTGGGGGCAGAGGAAGGTGATGGGGGCGGAGGCAGAGGAAGGTGATGGGGTAGAAGAAGGTGTTGGGGCAGAGGAAGGTGATGGGGCAGAGGGTAACAGGCTGGGGCAGAGGAAGGTGATGGGGGCATGAGGTGACAGGGTGGGGGCAGAGGAAGGTGATGGGGGCAAAAGAAGTGCTGGAGGCATGAGGTGACAGACTGGAGGCAGAGGAAGGTGATGGGGCAGAAGAAAGTGCTGGAGGCATGAGGTGACAGGCTGGGGCAGAGGAAGGTGATGGGGCAGAAGAAGGTGCTGGGCACATGAGGTGACAGGCTGGGGCAGAGGAAGGTGATGGGTTTGGGGATGGAAGAAGGTGATGGAGGACTTCTGAGCTGAGGATTGTGATGAGGGGCTGAGGACTGAGGATGGCTGGTTGCAGACACCATCCCTCCTACCTCTGAGGCATCCACATCACTGCCATTAAGAAGACCTTGCAAGAGACGGCAGACAAGAGCTACAGCCTACATCGTTAGTGACAGAGAGACTGTGAGGTAAGTCATAGTGTATCATTACTGTATGTAAAGGCCGGTATATCTTTCAGTTAACATTCTCATACTTCCATATCACACATGCAGGGGAGGGATGTGCGGGATCGGGAGTAATGGTGAGAAGCTGGGGCCCCCAGAGTTATCAGTATACCGGGCCCCGAGATTTCTGTTGCCGGCCCTGATCACACAGTAGCTGATTATACAGTACATACATGACTCTGCCATACACCCTTAGTAATATACACATCACACAGTAGCTGATTATACAGTACATACATGACTCTGCCATACACCCTTAGTAATATACACATCACACAGTAACTGATTATACAGTACATACATGACACTGCCGTACACCCTTAGTAATATACACATCACACAGTAACTGATTATACAGTACATACATGACTCTGCCGTACACCCATAGTAATATACACATCACACAGTAACTGATTATACAGTACATACATGACACTGCCGTACACCCTTTGTAATATACACATCAGACAGTAACTGATTATACTGTACATACATGACACTGCCGCACCCCCTTAGTAATATACACATCAGACAGTAACTGATTATACAGTACATACATGACTCTGCCACACCCTTATTAATATTAGGGGTGAGCGGGTTCGGATTTCTGAAATCCGAAACCCCCCCGAGCCCCCCCGATCCAAGGCCGATCCGAGTCAGGCTCGACTTTTCCCGCCTGATTCGGATCTGAAATCGAGGCAAAACGTCATCATCCCGCCTTCCGGGTCTCGTGGGTTTTGGATCCTATATAAGGTACCCGCGTCGGCGCCATTTTCTCACTCGGCTGTGGACAGTGAAGAGGGAGGGTGGGAGTTAGGGCTGGCTGGGCTGTGTAGTGTAGTGTAGTGTAGTGCAGAGTAGTGTTGTGCTGTGCTGCGCTGTGCTGCTGTTGTCCATAGGGGCTGTGTCCACTACTTCAAAGTCCATAGGGGCTGGCTGTGTTGTGCTGTGCTGCTGCTGTTAATAGGGGCTGTGTCCACTACTTCAAAGTCCATAGGGGCTGGCTGGACTGTGTTGTGCAGTCAGTTGTCCATAGGGACTGTGTCCACTCCAAAGTCCTGTGTAGTGTCCCAGTTCTAAAGGGGTGCTGTAGTGTTGTCCAGGGGGTGCTCTGTCCGTCAGGGGTGCTCCCCCCAAGTGCTAAAAAAATATATATTTTTTCTGTGTTTGTGAATTGTGTGCGCAGTAGCCGCACGGGCATCAACAAAGTAGTGCCAAGCGTGCGGCTGTGTCATAAGTAAAGGGCCGGCTGGCTTGACCGTTAAAGGGTGCTGTAACCCCCAAAGTACACTCCAAACCAAATAAAAAAATATTTTCTGTGTTTGTGAATTGTGTGCGCAGTAGCCGCACGTACATCAACAAAGTAGTGCCTGACCAAGTGGCTGCTCTACAAAGCTGGTTTAATGAAACCCCGCGAGCAGCTGCCCATGAAGGACCTACCGAGCGCGTAGAATGCGCCGTAATAGGACCCGGTGGTTGTTTGGAGGCCACCATGTATGCTTGCCTGATAGTGAAGCGAATCCATCTAGAAATGGTCTGTTTGGAGGCCGGCCAACCTGGACGGGCCACATCAAACCGAATAAACAAAGCATCTGATTTACGGAGGGAGGCAGTCCTGTCAATGTAAATCCGGAGTGCTCTGACTACATCCAAGGATCTTGAATTGGAAGAGTCATCCTTAAACACCGGAACCACGATAGGCTGGTTTATATGAAAAGCTGTCACCACTTTGGGAAGAAAAGCCCTTTGAGGACGCAGCTCCGCCCTATCTTCATGGAAAATAAGTTAAGGAGGGCGGCAGGATAAAGCACTGAGTTCTGACACACCTTGCCGAAGCGAGTGCCAAAAGCAGAACCACCTTCCAGGTTAAGTACTTTATCTCCACTCTCTGTAATGGCTCAAAAGTATCAGACTGGAGGAAGGCCAACACCAAATCCCATGGTGCAGTGGGAGGCACAAAAGGGGGTTGAATCCTCACAACTCCTTGGAGAAAAATATGTATATCCGGAAGCAAAGTCAATTTTCTCTGAAAGAAAATGGACAACGCTGATACTCGTACCTTTAATGAACCAAGACGAAGGCCTGCTGTGAGACCAGCCTGAAGAAAAAGAAGGAGATGTGATACCTTAAAGACTGACGAAGGAGAATTACGTCTCTCACACCAAACCACATACAGTATGTCTTCCATATGCGGTAGTAATGTTGAGAAGTGACTTCTTTCCTAGCCCGAATCATTGTCGGAATCACACTAGACGGAATACCCTTTTTTCTGAGGACGGCCCTTTCAGTAGCCAGGCCATCAAACGAAGCCGCCTTAAGTCGCTATAAACAAATGGGCCTTGAAGAAGGAGGTCGTAATGAAGAGGCAGTGGCCATGGCTCATCTATTAACAGATTCTGTATCTGGGAATACCACACTCGTCTGGGCCAATCTGGTGCTATCAGAAGCACCTTGATCCCTTCTCGCTTGATTCTTTGAAGCAGGCGCGGAATGAACGGAAATAGAGGGAATAGGTAGACGTAATGAAACTTCCACGGAGCCGTCAGTGCGTCCACTGCAGCTGCTCATGGGTCCCTTGTTCTGGAGTAGTAAACTGGTAGTTGGTGGTTTAACCTTGATGCCATAAGGTCGGCTTGAGGAAAAACCCACCTCCGAGTTAGTAGCTGGACCTGAGGATTGAGAGACCATTCCCGTAGATGAACATCCTGCCGACTGAGGCAGTCAGCCTCCCAGTTTTCTACTCCTGGGATGAAGATCACAGAAATTGCTACTGCAAATTCCTCTGCCCAAAGCAGAATCCTTGTTACCTCCCTCATGGCGGCTCTGCTTTTTGTGCCGCCCTGCCTGTTTATATACGCCACTGCAGTGGCGTTGTCCGACTGGACTCTGATTGCCTGCCCCTTCAGCAGCGGATGTGCTAGCTGGAGAGCATAAAATACAGCTCTCAACTCTAGGATATTTATGGGCAATCTGGCGTCCTGCTTGGGTCCAGTGCCCCTGAAAATGCTTTCCCAGAGTCACTGCTCCCCAGCCCCTCAGACTTGCGTCCGTGATGAGGAGGGTCCAATCTCACACCGCAAACCTTCTTCCCGCCAGCAGGTGGGAAAGGTTCAGCCACCAAATGAGAGATGTTTGAGTCTGAGGCGCCAGGAGAACTCTCTGATGGAGAAAGAGGTGGGATCCTGACCACTGGGAGAGGAGATCCAGTTGAAAAGGACAGGTGTGAAATCTTGCATACTGAATCGCCTCGAAGGCCGCTACCATCTTCCCAAGAAGGCGGATACAGAGATGTACAGACACTCAGCGATGTTGTAAGACCAGGCACACCATTTGCTGAATGGAGGCAGCTTTGTCTTGAAGCAGGAAAACTCTTTGCTGCACTGTGTCCAGTATCATTCCCAGGAATAGTAAACGCTGTGTAGGGATCAGGGAGGACTTTTTGAAATTTAGTATCCAACCATGTTGCAGGAGGATGCTCTGAGTTAAGCGAATGTCCCTTAACAGCCGAGCTTCCGAAGAGGCCTTTATCAATAGATCGTCTAAGTATGGAACAATGACGACCCCCTGAGCATGCAGTAGGGCCATCATTGCCGCCATAACTTTTGTGAATACTCTTGGGGCCACCGAAAGTCCGAAAGGTAGGGCCTGGAATTGAAAATGCGACTCTAGGACCGCAAAATGAAGAAAGGCCTGATGGGGGGGCCAGATTGGGATGTGTAGATAAGCGTCCTTTATGTCTAAGGACACCAGAAACTCGTTCCTGTCGAGACCCGCTATAACGGATTGGAGAGATTCCATCTTGAATTTGAATACTCGAAGATGAGGGTTTAAATCCTTGAGATTGAGTATGGGTCTCATGGAGCCGTCCGGCTTGGGCACCACAAAGGCTGGAATAAAACCCTTGACCTCTCTGGTGGGTCGGAACATTCACTATTACCTGAAACAATAACAGTTTTTGTATTGTCTCCTGAATTTCTCCTCGTTTTTCTGCAACCAGAGGCAAACCGGTTTTGAAAAAACGAGAAGGAGGTTGGACTCTGAAGTCCAATTTCAGGCTGTGAATAATGATGTCCCTGACCCAGGCGTCCTGGCAAGACTGGATCCAAATCTCCTTGAAACGTAAAAGGTGCGCCCCAACCCTGGGATCCCCCAAATGAGAAGGAAGGGCGTCATGTGGCAGGCTTGGCAGCTGCCTTGTCCTGCTGAGTGTTGGAGGCGGCTGATGCTGAAGCTCTACCTCGGCCTCTGGAACTTCTTGAGAAGGCTGGACCTCCTCTGGAACGCCGTCTAAATCTTCCAGAGGCACGAAAGGATCGAAAAGAGGGACCTGTCAAAGGTCTTCTAGTAGTAGGAGGAGCTGCATATGGTAGGTAAGTGGATTTCCCACCTGTAGCTTGTGAGATCCACTTATCTAACTCCGATCCGAAAAGTACCTCCCCAGTAAAGGGAAGGGCCTCTACCGCTCTCTTGGACTCTGCATCTGCCTGCCACTGACGCAGCCAGAGCCCTTCTAGCAGATATAGCTAATGCTGAAGATCTGGCGGATAGATTACAAATGTCCTTAGACGCTTCTCCGAGGAAAGCAGCCGACTCTGCGATCTGTTCGGCTAACTGAATTAAGTCGTCAGTTTACGTACCTGTCCTAATCCTCTCAGCCAGCTGCAGCACCCAGGCTTCAATGGCCTTATTTACCCAACAACTAACTAGTGCTGGACGCATCAAAACCCCTGCAACTGTATGCAAGGATTTCAATGTGTTTCCATCTTCCTATCCGAGGTTCCCTTTAGGGAAACCGCGCCAGGCACCAGAAGCACCGTTTTCTTGGAAAGACGGGCTACTGACGGGCCCACTGCTGGAGGAGTTTCACATAATCTCCTACTGTCAGGCGGAAAGGGTAATAAGACAGATATTTCTTAGAAATTTGAATTTTTTTGTCTGGGTGTTTCCATGCAGAAGAAAGAATCTCATCCAGCTCTTCTGATGCTGGAAAGGTAACAGATTGTTTAAATCTTTTACTGAAAATAGATGGTTTTTCAGTAAACTCTAAATCCTCTACATGTAACACCTGGCATTCTGCTGAAATTAAAGCATCCACGCCCTGAGATGCAGGTTCGGGGTCCTCAGGAATGTAAGTTTCCTCTTCCTGAACCTCGCCCTCCTCAGGGTCCTGCAACTCCTCATCTGACTCATCCCAGTGTAAGGGATTATGGATCAATCTCTTACCAAGGACCTGAGCAGGAGAAGAAGCAGCAGGTGGGGCCTGGGACATGGCTTTTGTAAGTCCCTCCACAGATGTGGCCAGAGTTCAGCTGTTGTCTGTGTCAGCCTGTCCCTGTCCTTAGGAGCTGATTCCAGCTCTGATGACAGATTTGATATAACTGCAGCCAATTGATCAGACCACATAGGCTGGGCTACAAGATCAGTATCCTGAGACACACACACACACACACACACACACACACACACACACACACACACACACACACACACACACACACACACACACACACACACACACACACACACACACACACACACACACACACACACACACACACACACACACACACACTCTTTTCAATCACACTACACAGAGACCCTGCTGAAAGGGGCACAGAGGGAGATAAACTATGATCTTTGCAGAACTAACAGAATAGTGCTGATAACAAGGATAAAAATGCAAGTGATACACAGAGTACAAGCCTGACTCCTGACACAGCTCTCTCTCCACCCTGCAGTGCGTGTAAAATGGCCACCAGCGTCCTTCTGGAAGTGCTGAGGCTGCTGGGAGGCAGGAGCAGAAGGAAAACTTAGGCTCCACCCCCCCACACTATGGCGCTCTCAGCGCTAGCGGAGCGCACTGTGAATGCCCGCCTAATTACTTGTCCTGGCTCCTCTGCTAACCAGGGAGCCAGGGAACACTAACCTTATCCCTGCCTGTGCTGCCAGCGGCGGGCATATGCTACGGGGTCCCGCGACGTGCACTGCATGCAGCGCGTCTTTGGGTACCCCGGAGACTGAGGTATCTGTAGAAGGAGGCCTCAGCACAAAATGCATGCAGCAGCGGTGAGGATCTCCCTGGCAGCTCCCTCGGCGCAGACAGGCAGGGGCAGTAGGCTGCCTGTATGTCCCCATGCTGTAGAGTATATTTCCAGAGCCCTAAGGAGGCTTACGTCCAGCTCCCAGGGCACATTTTTTGGACTGACCTGGGGGGGGGAGTATAGAGGGGGAGAAGCTAGCTACCAGTAGTTTTTTATATAAAGGTGCCAGCCTCCCGTTAACACACTACTATACCCCTATATGTACTGAGGCTCCAGTGTCCCCTGGTGGATGAAGGAGAAATACACAACAGACAGTAACTCATTATACAGTACATACATGACACTGCCGTACACCCTTAGTAATATACACATCAGACAGTAACTGATTATACTGTACATACATGACACTGCCGCACCCCCTTAGTAATATACACATCAGACAGTAACTGATTATACAGCACATACATGACTCTGCCGTACACCCTTAGTAATATACACATTAGACAGTAACTGATTATACTGTACATACATGACACTGCTGTACACCCTTAGTAATATACATATTAGACAGTAACTGATTATACTGTACATACAAGACACTGCTGTACACCCTTAGTAATATAGTAATATACACATCAGACAGCAACTGATTATACTGTACATACATGACACTGCCGTACACCCTCAGTAATATACACATCAGACAGTAACTGATTATACAGACAAACATGACACTGCTGTACACCCTTAGTAATATACACATCAGACAGTAAATGATTATACTGTACATACATGACACTGCCGCACCCCCTTAGTAGTATACACATCAGACAGTAACTGATTATACAGTACATACAAGACACTGCTGTACACCCTTAGTAATATACACATCAGACAGTAACTAATTATACTGTACATACATGACACTGCCGTACACCCTTAGTAATATACACATCAGACAGTAACTGATTATACTGTACATACAAGACACTGCTGTACACCCTTAGTAATATACACATCAGACAGTAACTAATTATACTGTACATACATGACACTGCCGCACTCCCTTAGTAATATACATATTAGACAGTAACTGATTATACTGTACATACAAGACACTGCTGTACACCCTTAGTAATATACATATTAGACAGTAACTGATTATACTGTAAATGACACTGCAACAACCCCCTTAGTAATATACACATCACACAGTAACTGATTAAACTGTACATACATGACACTGCTGTACACCCTCAGTAATATACATATTAGACAGTAACTGAATATACTGTACATACATGACACTGCCGTACACCCTCAGTAATATACATATTATACAGTAACTGATTATATGTACATACATGACACTGCCGCACACCCTCAGTAATACACATATTATACAGTAACTGATTATATGTAGATACATGACACTGCCGCATACCCTCAGTAATACACATATTATACAGTAACTGATTATATGTACTTACATGACACTGCCGCACACCCTCAGTAATACACATATTATACAGTAACTGATTATATGTAGATACATGACACTGCCGCACACCCTCAGTAATACACATATTATACAGTAACTGATTATATGTAGATACATGACACTGCCGCATACCCTCAGTAATACACATATTATACAGTAACTGATTATATGTACTTACATGACACTGCCGCACACCCTCAGTAATACACATATTATACAGTAACTGATTATATGTAGATACATGACACTGCCGCACACCCTCAGTAATACACATATTATACAGTAACTGATTATATGTAGATACATGACACTGCCGCATACCCTCAGTAATACACATATTATACAGTAACTAATTATATGTACATACATGACACTGCCGTACACCCTCAGTAATACACATATTATACAGTAACTGATTATACAGTACATACATGCCACTGCCGCACACCTTCAGTAATACACATATTATACAGTAACTGATTATATGTACATACATGACACTGCCGCACACCCTCAGTAATACACATATTATACAGTAACTGATTATATGTACATGCATGACACTGCTGCACACCCTCAGTAATACACATATTATACAGTAACTGATTATACTGTACATACATGACACTGCCGTACACCCTTAGTAATATACACATCAGACAGTAACTGATTATACAGTACATACATGACACTGCCATACACCCTCAGTAATATACACATCAGACAGTAACTGATTATACAGACATACATGACACTGCCGTACACCCTTAGTAATATACACATCAGACAGTAACAGATTATACTGTACATACATGACACTGCTGTACACCCTTAGTAATATACACATCAGACAGTAATTGATTATACTATACATACCTGACACTGCCGCACCCTCTTAGTAGTATCCACATCAGACAGTAACTGATTATACAGTACATACATGACTCTGCCGTACACCCTTAGTAATATACACATCAGACAGTAACTGATTATACTGTACATACTAGGGGTGAGCGGGTTCGGATTTCTAAAATCCGAACCCCCCCGAGCCCCCCCGATCCGAGTCCGATCCGAGTCAGGCTCGACTCGGATCTGAAATCGAGGCAAAACGTCATCATCCCGCCTTCCGAGTCTCGCGGGTTTTGGATCCTATATAAGGTACCCGCGTCGGCACCATTTTCTCACTCGGCTGTGGACAGTGAAGAGGGAGGGTGGGAGTTAGGGCTGTGTAGTGTAGTGTAGTGTAGTGCTGCTGTTGTCCACTACTTCAAAGTCCATAGGGGCTGGCTGTGTTGTGCTGTGCTGCTGTTGTTAATAGGGGCTGTGTCCACTACTTCAAAGTCCATAGGGGCTGGCTGGACTGTGTTGTGCAGTCAGTTCTCCATAGGGGCTGTGTCCACTCCAAAGTCCTGTGCAGTGTCCCAGTCCTAAAGGAGTGCTGTAGTGTTGTCCAGGGGGTGCTCTGTCCATCAGGGGTGCTCCCCCCAAGTGCTAAAAAAATAATATATTTTCTGTGTTTGTGAATTGTGTGCGCAGTAGCCGCACGTGCATCAACAAAGTAGTGCCAAGCGTGCGCCTGTGTCATAAGTAAAGGGCCGGCTGGCTTGACCGTTAAAGGGTGCTGTAACCCCTGAAAGTACACTCCAGTCCAAACCAAAAAAAAATTATTTTCTGTGTTTGTGAATTGTGTGCGCAGTAGCCGCACGTGCATCAACAAAGTAGTGCCAAGCGTGCGCCTGTGTCATAAGTAAAGGGCCGGCTGGCTTGACCGTTAAGGGTGCTGTAACCCCCGAAAGTACACTCCAGTCCAAACCCAAAAAAAAATTATTTTCTGTGTTTGTGAATTGTGTGCGCAGTAGCCGCACGTGCATCAACAAAGTAGTGCCAAGCGTGCGCCTGATTCATAAGTAAAGGGCCGGCTGGCTTGACCATTAAGGGTGCTGTAACCCCCGAAAGTACACTCCAGTCCAAACCAAAAAAAAAATTATTTTCTGTGTTTGTGAATTGTGTGCGCAGTAGCCGCACGTGCATCAACAAAGTAGTGCCAAGCGTGCGCCTGTGTCATAAGTAAAGGGCCGGCTGGCTTGACCGTTAAGGGTGCTGTATCCCCCAAAAGTACACTCCAGTCCAAACCAAAAGAAAAATTATTTTCTGTGTTTGTGAATTGTGTGCGCAGTAGCCGCACGTGCATCAACAAAGTAGTGCCAAGCGTGCGCCTGTGTCATAAGTAAAGGGCCGGCTGGCTTGACCGTTAAAGGGTGCTGTAACCCCCAAAGTACACTCCAGTCCAAACCAAAAAAAAAATTATTTTCTGTGTTTGTGAATTGTGTGCGCAGTAGCCGCACGTGCATCAACAAAGTAGTGCCAAGCGTGCGCCTGTGTCATAAGTAAAGGGCCGGCTGGCTTGACCGTTAAAGGGTGCTGTAACCCCCGAAAGTACACTCCAGTCCAAACCAAAAAAAAATTATTTTCTGTGTTTGTGAATTGTGTGCGCAGTAGCCGCACGTGCATCAACAAAGTAGTGCCAAGCGTGCGCCTGTGTCATAAGTAAAGGGCCGGCTGGCTTGACCGTTAAGGGTGCTGTAACCCCCGAGAGTACACTCCAGTCCAAACCAAAAAAAAATTATTTTCTGTGTTTGTGAATTGTGTGCGCAGTAGCCGCACGTGCATCAACAAAGTAGTGCCAAGCGTGCGCCTGTGTCATAAGTAAAGGGCCGGCTGGCTTGACCGTTAAGGGTGCTGTAACCCCCGAAAGTACACTCCAGTCCAAACCAAAAAAAAAATTATTTTCTGTGTTTGTGAATTGTGTGCGCAGTAGCCGCACGTGCATCAACAAAGTAGTGCCAAGCGTGCGCCTGTGTCATAAGTAAAGGGCCGGCTGGATTGAACGTTAAAGGGTGCTGTAACCCCCAAAGTACACTCCAGTCCAAACCAAAAAAAAAATTATTTTCTGTGTTTGTGAATTGTGTGCGCAGTAGCCGCACGTGCATCAACAAAGTAGTGCCAAGCGTGCGCCTGTGTCATAAGTAAAGGGCCGGCTGGCTTGACCGTTAAAGGGTGCTGTAACCCCCGAAAGTACACTCCAGTCCAAACCAAAAAAAAATTATTTTCTGTGTTTGTGAATTGTGTGCGCAGTAGCCGCACGTGCATCAACAAAGTAGTGTCAAGCGTGCGCCTGTGTCATAAGTAAAGGGCCGGCTGGCTTGACCGTTAAAGGGTGCTGTAACCCCCGAAAGTACACTCCAGTCCAAACCAAAAAAAAATTATTTTCTGTGTTTGTGAATTGTGTGCGCAGTAGCCGCACGTGCATCAACAAAGTAGTGCCAAGCGTGCGCCTGTGTCATAAGTAAAGGGCCGGCTGGCTTGACCGTTAAGGGTGCTGTAACCCCCGAGAGTACACTCCAGTCCAAACCAAAAAAAAAATTATTTTCTGTGTTTGTGAATTGTGTGCGCAGTAGCCGCACGTGCATCAACAAAGTAGTGCCAAGCGTGCGCCTGTGTCATAAGTAAAGGGCCGGCTGGCTTGACCGTTAAGGGTGCTGTAACCCCCGAAAGTACACTCCAGTCCAAACCAAAAAAAAAATTATTTTCTGTGTTTGTGAATTGTGTGCGCAGTAGCCGCACGTGCATCAACAAAGTAGTGCCAAGCGTGCGCCTGTGTCATAAGTAAAGGGCCGGCTGGCTTGACCGTTAAGGGTGCTGTAACCCCCGAAAGTACACTCCAGTCCAATCCAAAAAAAAAATTATTTTCTGTGTTTGTGAATTGTGTGCGCAGTAGCCGCACGTGCATCAACAAAGTAGTGCCAAGCGTGCGCCTGTGTCATAAGTAAAGGGCCGGCTGGCTTGACCGTTAAAGGGTGCTGTAACCCCCAAAGTACACTCCAAACCAAAAAAATATATATTTTCTCTGTTTGTGACTTGTGTGCACTGTGGCTGCACGTGCATCAACAAAGGAGCAGCGCCAAGCGTGCGCCTGTGTCCCATAAGTAAAGAGCCGGCTGGCTCATTTCTTAAAGGGTGGTGTAACCCACAAAGTGCACTACTCTCCAGCAAAAATAAAAAAATATTTTCTGTGTTTGTGTGCGCTTTAGCCGCACGTATATATATCAATATAACATAAATGGAGGACCAAACTTTCTCCGATAAAAATAAAATAGGGAAAGATCAAGAACAACTTCCTCCTAGTGCTGTTGCTGCTGCTGGGAGTTGTTCATCATCCCAGAGAGTAAGTAGGAACATCACTACTTTTACTAAACAATTGACCCTCCAACAGTCCCTAGCGATGAGGATGAAGTACGACAGCAGTCATCCTGAAGCAAAACGTATAACTGAGGCCTTGACTGCTATGTTGGTGTTAGACGTGCGTCCGGTATCCGACATTAGTGCAGTGGGATTTAGACAATTGATGGAGGTAGTGTGTCCTCGGTTCCAAATCCCGTCTAGATTCCACCTGCATCCTCAAAGCAGCAGCGACAAGCGTGCGTCTGTCTGTTAAAGGGTGGTGACACCCTCAAAGTGTGCTACACAAACAATTAAAATATTGTTCTTTTTTCTGTCTTTGTGAATTGTGTGGGCTGTAGCCGCACCTGCATCCTTAAAGCAGCAGCGACAAGCGTGCGTCTGTCTGTTAAAGGGTGGTGACACCCTCAAAGTGTGCTACACAAACAATTAAAATATTGTTCTTTTTTTTTTGGTCTTTGTGAAATGTGTGGGCTGTAGCCGCACCTGCATCCTTAAAGCAGCAGCGACAAGCGTGCGTCTGTCTGTTAAAGGGTGGTGACACCCTCAAAGTGTTCTACACAAACAATTAAAATATTGTTCTTTTTTTTTCGCTCTTTGTGAAATGTGTGGGCTGTACCCGCTCCTGCATCCTTAAAGCAGCAGCGACAAGCGTGCGTCTGTCTGTTAAAGGGTGGTGTAACTCTCAAAGTGTTCCAAAAAATAAAAAACTATTTTTTTAATGTGTTTGTGACTTGTGTGCGATGTAGCCACACTTGCATCCTCAAAGCAGCAGCGACAAGCGTGCGTCTGTCTGTTAAAGGGTGGTGACACCATCAAAGTATACTACACAAACAATTAAAATATTGTTCTTTTTTTTTTGGTCTTTGTGAAATGTGTGGGCTGTAGCCGCACCTGCATCCTTAAAGCAGCAGCGACAAGCGTGCGTCTGTCTGTTAAAGGGTGGTGACACCCTCAAAGTGTTCTACACAAACAATTAAAATATTGTTCTTTTTTTTCGGTCTTTGTGAAATGTGTGGGCAGTAGCCGCACCTGCATCCTTAAAGCAGCAGCGACAAGCGTGCGTCTGTCTGTTAAAGGGTGGTGTAACTCTCAAAGTGCTCCAAAAAATAAAAAACTATTTTTTTAATGTGTTTGTGACTTGTGTGCGATGTAGCCTCACCTGCATCCTTAAAGCAGCAGCGACAAGCGTGCGTCTGTCTGTTAAAGGGTGGTGACACCCTCAAAGTGTGCTACACAAACAATAAAAATATTCTTCTTCTTTTTTCTGTCTATGTGAATTGTGTGGGCTGTAGCCGCACCTGCATCCTTAAAGCAGCAGTGACAAGCGTGCGTCTGTCTGTTAAAGGGTGGTGACACCCTCAAAGTGTTCTACACAAACAATTAAAATATTGTTCTTTTTTTTCGGTCTTTGTGAAATGTGTGGGCTGTAGCCGCACCTGCATCCTTAAAGCAGCAGCGACAAGCGTGCGTCTGTCTGTTAAAGGGTGGTGTAACTCTCAAAGTGTTCCAAAAAATAAAAAACTATTTTTTTAATGTGTTTGTGACTTGTGTGCGATGTAGCCACACTTGCATCCTCAAAGCAGCAGCGACAAGCGTGCGTCTGTCTGTTAAAGGGTGGTGACACCCTCAAAGTGTGCTACACAAACAATTAAAATATTGTTCTTTTTTTTTTGGTCTTTGTGAAATGTGTGGGCTGTAGCCGCACCTGCATCCTTAAAGCAGTAGCGACAAGCGTGCGTCTGTCTGTTAAAGGGTGGTGACACCCTCAAAGTGTGCTACACAAACAATAAAAATATTCTTCTTCTTTTTTCTGTCTATGTGAATTGTGTGGGCAGTAGCCGCACCTGCATCCTTAAAGCAGCAGCGACAAGCGTGCGTCTGTCTGTTAAAGGGTGGTGACACCCTCAAAGTGTGCTACACAAACAATAAAAATATTCTTCTTCTTTTTTCTATGTGAATTGTGTGGGCTGTAGCCACACCTGCATCCTTAAAGCAGCAGCGACAAGCGTGCGTCTGTCTGTTAAAGGGTGGTGACACCTCAGTGTTCTACACAAACAATTAAAATATTGTTCTTTTTTTTTCGGTCTTTGTGAAATGTGTGGGCTGTAGCCGCACCTGCATCCTTAAAGCAGCAGCGACAAGCGTGCGTCTGTCTGTTAAAGGGTGGTGACACCTCAAAGTGTTCTACACAAACAATTAAAATATTCTTCTTCTTTTTTCTGTCTTTGTGAATTGTGTGGGCTGTAGCCGCACTTGCATCCTCAAAGCAGCAGCGACAAGCGTGCGTCTGTCTGTTAAAGGGTGGTGTAACCCTCAAAGTGTGCTCCACAAACAATAAAAATATTCTTTTTTTTTTTCTGTCTTTGTGAATTGTGTGGGCTGTAGCCGCACTTGAATCCTCATCACAGCAGCGACAAGCGTGCGTCTGTCTGTTAAAGGATTACATCGGTGACAGCATCCAAGTAGGCATGTCAGACAGTCCGTACCTGTACTGGCAGGAAAAAGAAGCAATTTGGAGGTCCCTGTACAAACTGGCTCTATTTTACCTGAGTTGCCCCCCCTCCAGTGTGTACTCCGAAAGAGTGTTTAGTGCAGCCGGGAACCTTGTCAGCGAAAGGCGTAGGAGGTTGCTTCCACAAAATGTGGAGAAGATGATGTTCATAAAATGAATTATCAACTCTTCCAGGGAGACCAGCCTCCAGAACGTACAGAGGGACCTGTGGTTCCAGCAGGGACGAATTAATACTCTGTGAGGATGAGGATGTACACACTGAAGAGGGTGAGGAATCGGTGGATGAGGAGGATGAGGATGACATCTTGCCTCCGTAGAGCCAGTTTGTGCAGGGACAGATAAATTGCCAGCTTGTTTTGTGGGGGCCCAAACGAACCAATCATTTCAGCCACAGTTGTGTGGCAGACCCTGGCGCTGAAATGATTGGTTTGTTAAAGTGTGCATGTCCTGTTTATACAACATAAGGGTGGGTGGGAGGGCCCAAGGACAATTCCATCTTGCACCTCTTTTTTTTCTTTGCATTATGTACAGTTTGGGGCCTAGTTTTTCAATGCCATCCTGTCTGCCACTGCAGTGTCACGCCTAGATGGGTCACGTGTTTGTGCCGCCCACTTGTGTCGCTTAGCATAGTCATCCAGCTACCTCGGTGCAACCTTTTGGACATAAAAACACTATTGTGAGGTGTGAGGTATTCAGAATAGACTGGAAATGAGTGGAAATTAAGGTTATTGAGGTTAATAATAGCATAGGAGCAGAAAAACCTACAAATTCTGTGATTTTAGCTGTTTTTTTATGCTTTTTTTCAAAAAAATACAGATCCAAAACACAAAACCCAGAACCCAAAACACGCAAGGGTGGTTTTGGCAAAACCAATCCAGATCCAAAACACGAAGAAAGATCCAGATCCAAAACCAAAACACAAAACACGAAAAGTGGCCGGTGCACACCCCTAGTACATACAAGACACTGCTGTACACCCTTAGTAATATACACATCAGACAGTAACTAATTATACTGTACATACATGACACTGCCGCACCCCCTTAGTAATATACACATCAGACAGTAACTGGTTATACTGTACATACATGACACTGCTGTACACCCTTAGTAATATACAAATTAGACAGTAACTGATTATACTGTACATACATGACACTGCTGTACACCCTTAGTAATATACATATTAGACAGTAACTGATTATACTGTAAATGACACTGCCACAACCCCCTTAGTAATATACACATCACACAGTAACTGATTAAACTGTACATACATGACACTGCTGTACACCTTTAGTAATACACATATTAGACAGTAACTAATTATACTTTACATACCTAACACTGCCGCACCCGCTTAGTAGTATACACATTACACAGTAACTGATTAAACTGTACATATATGACACTGCCGCACACCCTCAGTAATATACATTTTAGACAGTAACTGAATATACTGTACATACATGACACTGCCATACACCCTCAGTAATACACATATTATACAGTAACTGATTATATGTACATACATGACACTGCCGCACACCCTCAGTAATACACATATTATACAGTAACTGATTATATGTACATACATGACACTGCCGCACACCCACAGTAATACACATATTCTACAGTAACTGATTATATGTACATACATGACACTGCTGCACACCCACAGTTATACACATATTATACAGAAACTGATTATACAGTACATACATGACACTGCCGCACACCCACAGTAATACACATATTAGACAGTAATTGATTATACAGTACATACATGACACTGCCGTACACCCTTAGTAATATACACATATTATACAGTAACTGATTATACAGTACATACATGACACTGCTGCACACCCTCAGTAATACACATATTAGACAGTAACTGATTATTTGTACATACATGACACTGCCGCACACCCATAGTCATACACATATTATACAGTAACTGATTATATGTACATACATGACACTGCCGCACACTCTGAATAATACACATATTATACAGTAACTGATTATATGTACATACATGACACTGCTGCACACCCACAGTAATATACATATTATACAGTAACTGATTATATTTACATACATGACACTGCTGCACACCCTCAGTAATACACATATTATACAGTAACTGATTATATGTACATACATGACACTGCTGCACACCCTCAGTAATACACATATTATACAGTAACTGATTAAATGTACATACATGACACTGCCGCACACCCTCAGTAATATACATATTATACAGTAACTGATTATATGTACGTACATGACACTGCCGCACACTCTCAGTAATACACATATTATACAGTAACTGATTATATGTAGATACATGACACTGCCGCACACCCTCAGTAATACACATATTATACAGTAACTGATTATATGTACATACATGACACTGCCGCACACCCTCAGTAATACACATATTATACAGTAACTGATTATACAGTACATGCATGCCACTGCCGCACACCTTCAGTAATACACATATTATACAGTAACTGATTATATGTACATACATGACACTGCCGCACACCCTCAGTAATACACATATTATACAGTAACTGATTATATGTACATACATGACACTGCCTCACACCCTCAGTAGTACACATACTATACAGTAACTGATTATACAGTACATACATGACACTGCCGCACACCTTGAGTAATATACATAATAGACAGTAACTGATTATATGTATATACATGACACTGCCGCACACCCTCTGTAATACACATATTAGACAGTAAATGATTATATGTACATACATGACACTGCCGCACACCCTCAGTAATACACATATTATACAGTAACTGATTATATGTACATACATGACACTGCCGCACACCCTCAGTAATACACATATTAGACAGTAAATGATTATATGTACATACATGACACTGCCGCACACCCTCAGTAATACACATATTAGACAGTAAATGATTATATGTACATACATGACACTGCCGCACACCTTGAGTAATATACATAATAGACAGTAACTTATTATATGTACATACATGACACTGCCGCACACCCTCAGTAATACACATATTATACAGGAACTGATTATATGTACATACATGACACTGCCGCACACCCTCAATAATACACATATTATACAGTAACTGATTATATGTACATACATGCCACTGCCGTACACCCTCAGTAATACACATATTATACAGTAACTGATTATATGTACATACATGACACTGCCGCACACCCTCAGTAATACACATATTATACAGTAACTGATTATACAGTACATACATGACACTGCCGCACACCCACAGTAATACACATATTATACAGTAACTGATTATACAGTACATACATGACACTGCCGCACACCCTCAGTAATACACATATTATACAGTAACTGATTATACAGTACATACATGACACTGCCGCACACCCTCAGTAATACACATATTATACAGTAACTGATTATACAGTACATACATGACACTGCCGCACACCCTCAGTAATACACATATTATACAGTAACTGATTATACAGTACATACATGACACTGCCGCACACCCTCAGTAATACACATATTATACAGTAACTGATTATACAGTACATACATGACACTGCCGCACACCCTCAGTAATACACATATTATACAGTAACTGATTATACAGTACATACATGACACTGCCGCACACCCTCAGTAATACACATATTATACAGTAACTGATTATACAGTACATACATGACACTGCCGCACACCCTCAGTAATACACATATTATACAGTAACTGATTATACAGTACATACATGACACTGCCGCACACCCTCAGTAATACACATATTATACAGTAACTGATTATACAGTACATACATGACACTGCCGCACACCCTCAGTAATACACATATTATACAGTAACTGATTATACAGTACATACATGACACTGCCGCACACCCTCAGTAATACACATATTATACAGTAACTGATTATACAATACATACATGACACTGCCGCACACCCTCAGTAATACACATATTATACAGTAACTGATTATTCAGTACATACATGACACTGCCGCACACCCTCAGTAATATACATGGACACAAGTAACATCTTATATCATCAGAAGAAATTTATTCATAAACATTAAATGGCTGGTGGAGGTGATCTCTGGGATCTATGAGTGGGATGAAGATCTCTAGGCCCATCGGGAAGGGGGTGAAGCTCTAGAGGGATGATACTTAGGTACAGGGTCCAACTGTCCATGCTGCAAATTGTCATCTCTGCAAAATATGAAATAAGATAAATAGGTTGATTGATAATAAGCAGGAAGTTGTGCAATCTACATTCAGATCTTACAATGAGTGTGTGCTCAGTGAGTGTGTGCTCAGTAAGTGCGATCAGTGAGTGTGTGCTCAGTGAGTGTGTTCAGTGAGTGTGTGGTCAGTAAGTGCGATCAGTGAGTGTGTGGTCAGTAAATGTGTGCTCAGTGAGTGTGTGCTCAGTAAGTGTGCCCAGTGAGTGTGTTTGCTCAGTAAGTGTGGTCAGTGAGTGTGTGATCCATAAGTGTGGTCAGTGACTGTGTGCTCAGTAAGTGTGCCCAGTGAGTGTGTTTGCTCAGTAAGTGTGGTCAGTGTGTGGTCCGTAAGTGTGGTCAGTGAGTGTATGGTCAGTGACTAATGTCAATGAGTGTATGCTCAGTGAGTATGGTCACTGAGTGTGTGCTTAGTAAGTGTGGGTAGTAAGTATGTGCTCAGTAAGTGTGGTCAGTGAGTGTGTGATCAGTAAGTGTGCCCAGTGAGTGTGTTTGCTCAGTAAGTGTGGTCAGTGAGTGTGTGGTCAGTAAATGTGGTCAGTGAGTGTATGCTCAGTGAGTGTGGTTAGTGAGTGTGTGCTCAGTAAGTGTGGTCAGTGAGTATGTGCTCAGTAAGTGTAGTCAGTGAGTGTGTGCTCAATGAGAGTATGGTCAATGAGTGTGTGCTTAGTAAGTTTGGTCAGTGAGTGTGCGGTCAGTGAGTGTCTGGTCAGTGAGTGTATGCTTTGTAAGTGTGGTTAGTGAGTGTGTGGTTAGTGAGTGTGTGTTGTCAGTAATTGTGGTCAGTGAGTGTGGTCAGTGAGAGTATGGTCAATGAGTGTGTGCTCAGTAAGTGCGGTCAGTTAGTGTGTGGTTGGTGAGTGTGTGGTCAGTGAGTGTATGCTTAGTAAGTGTGGTCAGAGCATGTGGTCAGTGAGTGTGGTCATTGAGTGTCAGGTTAGTGAGTGTGATAGGTGAGTATGTGGTCAGTAAGTGTGGTCAGGGAATGTTGTCAGTGATTGTGTATTTAGTAAGTGTTGTCAGTGAGTGTGTGGTCAGTGAGTGTGTGCTTAGTAAGTGTGGTCAGTGAGTGTGTGGTTGGTGAGTGTGTGCTTAGTAAATGTGGTCAGTGAGTGTGTGGTCAGTGAGTGTGTGGTCAGTGAGTGTGTGGTTAGTGAGTGTGTGGTTAGTGAGTGTGTGTTCAATAAGTGTGGTCAGTGAGTGTGTGGTCAGTTAGTGCATGGTTAGTGAGTGTGTGGTCAGTGAGTGTGTGATTAGTAAGTGTGGTCAGAGAGTGTGGTCAATGAGTCTGGTCAGTGAGTGTGTAAGTGACTAGTGTGTGATTTGTAAGTGTGGTCAGTGAGTGTGTGGTCAGTAATTGTGGTCAGTGAGTGTGTGCTTAGTAAGTGTGGTCAGTGAGTGTGTGGTCAGTGAGTGTGTGCTTAGTAAATGTGGTCAGTGAGTGTGTGGTCAGTGATTGTGTGGTTAGTGAGTGTGGTCAGTGAGTGTGTGTTCAATAAGTGTGGTCAGTGAGTGTGTGGTCAGTGAGTGTGTGGTCAGTTAGTGCATGGTTAGTGAGTGTGTGGTCAGTGAGTGTGTGATTAGTAAGTGTGGTCAGAGAGTGTGGTCAATGAGTCTGGTCAGTGAGTGTGTGGTCAGAAAGTGTGGTCAGTGAGTGTGTGGTCGGTGAGTGTATAGTCAGTGAGTGTGTGCTTAGTAAGTGTGATCAGTGAGTGTGTGGTCAGATACTGTGGTTAGTAAGTGTGTGGTCAGATAGTGTGGTTAGTGAGTATGTGGTCAGTGAGTGTGTGGTCAGTACGTGTGTGCTCAGTAAGTGTGGTCAGTGAGTCTGGCCAATGAGTCTGGTCAGTGAGTGATTGGTTAGTCTGTGGTAAGTGAGTGTATGGTCAGTAAGTGTGGTCAGTGACTGTGCTCAGTAGGTGTGGTTAATGAGTGTGGTCAGAAAGTGTGTGCTCTGTAAGTGCGGTCAGTGAGTGTGCGATCAGTGAGTGTGGTCAGTGAGTGTGTGCTCAGTAAGTGTGGCCAGTGAGTGTTGTCAGTAAGTGTGGTCAGTGAGTGTGTGCTCAGTAAATGTGTGTGGTCAGTGAGTGTGGTCAGTGAGAGTGTGCTTAGTAAGTAGTCAGTGAGTGTGTGCTCAATAAGTGTGGTCAGTGAGTGTGTGCTTAGTAAGTGTGGTCAGTGAGTGTGCCATCAGTGAGTGTGTACTCAGTGAGTGGGTAGTCAGTAAGTGTGGGAACTGTAAGCGTGTTCAGAGAGTGATGTTAGTGAGTCTGGTCAGTGAGTGTGGTCAGTGAGTATGTGGTCAGTGAGTGTATGGTCAGTGTGTGTGTGGTCAGTGAGTATGTGGTCGGTAAGTGTGTTCAGTGAGTGTAGTCAGTGAGTGTTTGCTTAGTAAGTGTGGTCATTGAGTGTGATAAGTGTGGTCTGAGAGTGTGGTTAATGAGTCTGGTCAGTGAGTGTGTGGTCTGTAAGTGACTAGTGTGTGATTTGTAAGTGTGGTTAGTGAGTGTGTGGTCAGTAATTGTGCCCAGTGAGTGTGTTTGCTCAGTAAGTGTGGTCAGTGAGTGTGTGGTCAGTAAATGTGGTCAGTGAGTGTATGCTCAGTGAGTGTGGTTAGTGAGTGTGTGCTCAGTAAGTGTGGTCAGTGAGTATGTGCTCAGTAAGTGTAGTCAGTGAGTGTGTGCTCAATGAGAGTATGGTCAATGAGTGTGTGCTTAGTAAGTTTGGTCAGTGAGTGTGCGGTCAGTGAGTGTCTGGTCAGTGAGTGTATGCTTTGTAAGTGTGGTTAGTGAGTGTGTGGTTAGTGAGTGTGTGTTGTCAGTAATTGTGGTCAGTGAGTGTGGTCAGTGAGAGTATGGTCAATGAGTGTGTGCTCAGTAAGTGCGGTCAGTTAGTGTGTGGTTGGTGAGTGTGTGGTCAGTGAGTGTATGCTTAGTAAGTGTGGTCAGAGCATGTGGTCAGTGAGTGTGGTCATTGAGTGTCAGGTTAGTGAGTGTGATAGGTGAGTATGTGGTCAGTAAGTGTGGTCAGGGAATGTTGTCAGTGATTGTGTATTTAGTAAGTGTTGTCAGTGAGTGTGTGGTCAGTGAGTGTGTGCTTAGTAAGTGTGGTCAGTGAGTGTGTGGTTGGTGAGTGTGTGCTTAGTAAATGTGGTCAGTGAGTGTGTGGTCAGTGAGTGTGTGGTCAGTGAGTGTGTGGTTAGTGAGTGTGTGGTTAGTGAGTGTGTGTTCAATAAGTGTGGTCAGTGAGTGTGTGGTCAGTTAGTGCATGGTTAGTGAGTGTGTGGTCAGTGAGTGTGTGATTAGTAAGTGTGGTCAGAGAGTGTGGTCAATGAGTCTGGTCAGTGAGTGTGTAAGTGACTAGTGTGTGATTTGTAAGTGTGGTCAGTGAGTGTGTGGTCAGTAATTGTGGTCAGTGAGTGTGTGCTTAGTAAGTGTGGTCAGTGAGTGTGTGGTCAGTGAGTGTGTGCTTAGTAAATGTGGTCAGTGAGTGTGTGGTCAGTGATTGTGTGGTTAGTGAGTGTGGTCAGTGAGTGTGTGTTCAATAAGTGTGGTCAGTGAGTGTGTGGTCAGTGAGTGTGTGGTCAGTTAGTGCATGGTTAGTGAGTGTGTGGTCAGTGAGTGTGTGATTAGTAAGTGTGGTCAGAGAGTGTGGTCAATGAGTCTGGTCAGTGAGTGTGTGGTCAGAAAGTGTGGTCAGTGAGTGTGTGGTCGGTGAGTGTATAGTCAGTGAGTGTGTGCTTAGTAAGTGTGATCAGTGAGTGTGTGGTCAGATACTGTGGTTAGTAAGTGTGTGGTCAGATAGTGTGGTTAGTGAGTATGTGGTCAGTGAGTGTGTGGTCAGTACGTGTGTGCTCAGTAAGTGTGGTCAGTGAGTCTGGCCAATGAGTCTGGTCAGTGAGTGATTGGTTAGTCTGTGGTAAGTGAGTGTATGGTCAGTAAGTGTGGTCAGTGACTGTGCTCAGTAGGTGTGGTTAATGAGTGTGGTCAGAAAGTGTGTGCTCTGTAAGTGCGGTCAGTGAGTGTGCGATCAGTGAGTGTGGTCAGTGAGTGTGTGCTCAGTAAGTGTGGCCAGTGAGTGTTGTCAGTAAGTGTGGTCAGTGAGTGTGTGCTCAGTAAATGTGTGTGGTCAGTGAGTGTGGTCAGTGAGAGTGTGCTTAGTAAGTAGTCAGTGAGTGTGTGCTCAATAAGTGTGGTCAGTGAGTGTGTGCTTAGTAAGTGTGGTCAGTGAGTGTGCCATCAGTGAGTGTGTACTCAGTGAGTGGGTAGTCAGTAAGTGTGGGAACTGTAAGCGTGTTCAGAGAGTGATGTTAGTGAGTCTGGTCAGTGAGTGTGGTCAGTGAGTATGTGGTCAGTGAGTGTATGGTCAGTGTGTGTGTGGTCAGTGAGTATGTGGTCGGTAAGTGTGTTCAGTGAGTGTAGTCAGTGAGTGTTTGCTTAGTAAGTGTGGTCATTGAGTGTGATAAGTGTGGTCTGAGAGTGTGGTTAATGAGTCTGGTCAGTGAGTGTGTGGTCTGTAAGTGACTAGTGTGTGATTTGTAAGTGTGGTTAGTGAGTGTGTGGTCAGTAATTGTGGTCAGTGAGTGTGTGGTCAGTGAGAGTATGGTCAATGAGTGTGTGCTTAGTAAGTGCGGTCAGTGAGTGTGTGGTTAGTGAGTGTGTGGTCAGTGAGTGTATGCTTAGTAAGTGTGGTCAGAGCATGTGGTCAGTGAGTGTGTGGTCAGTGAGTGTGGTCATTGAGTGTGAGGTTAGTGAGTGTGGTAGGTGAGGATGTGGTCAGTAAATGTGGTCAGGGAGTGTTGTCAGTGATTGTGTATTTAGTAAGTGTTGTCAGTGAGTGTGTGCTTAGTAAATGTGGTCAGTGAGTGTGTGGTTAGTGAGTGTGTGGTTAGTGAGTGTGGTCAGTGAGTGTGTGTTCAATAAGTGTGGTCAGTGAGTGTGTGGTTAGTTAGTGCATGGTTAGTGAGTGTGTGGTCAGTGAGTGTGTGGTTAGTAAGTGTGGTCAGAGAGTGTGGTCAATGAGTCTGGTCAGTGAGTTTGTGGTCAGAAAGTGTGGTCAGTGAGTGTTTGGTCGGTGAGTGTATTGTCAGTGAGTGTGTGCTTAGTAAGTGTGGTCAGTGAGTGTGTGGTCAGATACTGTGGTTAGTAAGTGTGTGGTCAGATAGTGTGGTTAGTGAGTGTGTGCTCAGTAAGTGTGGTCAGTGAGTCTTGTCAGTGAGTGATTGGTTAGTCTGTGGTCAGTGAGTGTATGGTTAGTGAGTGTGGTCAGTGACTGTGCTCAGTAGATGTGGTTAATGAGTGTGGTCAGAAAGTGTGTGCTCTGTAAGTGCGGTCAGTGAGTGTGTGATCAGTTAGTGTGGTCAGTGAGTGTGTGCTCAGTAAGTGTGGCCAGTGAGTGTTGTCAGTAAGTGTGGTCAGTGAGTGTGTGCTGAGTAAGTGTGGTCATTGAGTGTGGTTAGTAAATGTGTGTGGTCAGTGAGTGTGGTCAGTAAGTGTGGTCAGTGAGAGTGTGCTTAGTAAGTGGTCAGTGAGTGTGTGCTCAATAAGTGTGGTCAGAGTGTGTGCTTAGTAAGTGTGGTCAGTGAGTGTGCGGTCAGTGAGTCTGGTCAGTGAGTGTGTTCTCTGTAAGTGTGGTCAGTGAGTGGGTAGTCAGTAAGTGTGGGAACTGTAAGCGTGTTCAGAGACAGAGAGTGATGTTAGTGAGTCTGGTCAGTGAGTATGTGGTCAGTGAGTTTGTGGTCAGTGAGTATGTGGTCAGTGAGTTTGTGGTCAGTGAGTATGTGGTCAGTGAGTGTATGGTCAGTGAGTGTGTGGTCAGTGAGTGTGTGGTCAGTGAGTTTGTGGTCAGTGTGTGTGTGGTCAGTGAGTATGTGGTCGGTAAGTGTGGTCAGTGAGTGTAGTCATTGAGTGTTTGCTTAGTAAGTGTGGTCAGTGAGTGTGATGTCTGGTCAGTGAGTGTGTGGTCTGTAAGTGTGGTCAGTAAGGGTGTGCTCAATAAGTATGGTCAGTGAGTGTGTGTTTAGTAAGTGTGGTCAGTGAGTGTGTGCTCAGTGAGTGTGTGGCCTATGTCTACATGCTGTCGGGGGCTGGGCACAGTCTTGTACCACTGGAATTTGTTACATGCAAATCTGTTATTAAAACTTTCGTTTTCAAGGCATACTGCACTAATATTCCACTCTCTCTCTATATCCCTCCATGTATATGGTGCTGCAATAAGGGGAACTGAGCAGAACCTCATCATAGAGGTATATCAGTGGAATTACCAAGGCTAGCTATATTTGGTGATTATTGTCTATATCTCTGTGTGAACACACATTGGTGTCCTATTTGTATACATGTAGGGAGCACTTTTAGGTCTTTTGCACATTTTTTTTGTTCTAACTACTCCCCAGCTGCCAAACATAGGGCCTGATTAAGAGCCGGACGCTCTGACCAGAGCGCTCGCTCTGAATCAGGGCCCTCCTACCTAAAAATGGTGACCACCCACAGCTTATGCGAGCGGCCAGAAAAGATGGTCGCGATGGTCAAGACCATCGCGACCATCGGGCTTGCGACGAGACCCTGTGGTAGGGTCTCGCTGCCGCAAGCCTAGGAGTGCTTTTGGCTCTATCAGAGCCAAAAGCACTCCCACTGACATCACTAGTGATGTCAGTGGGGCCGGCCCCAGATGGTAGGCGTTCCCATGGGAACGCCTCCGTCTGGGCAGCAACGCCCCCAGCATGTCCACCAAAGGGGGCGTGCTGTCACTCACCATCGACAGTACGCCCCCTTTGGTGCAAGATCCATAGCGACGGCTCGGCCGTCGCTATGCGGGTGTCGCGCATGCACACGACGGAGCCCCCTCCGTCGTGTGCATGCGCACTAGGGCACCGTCATCCCGCTTGCGAGCGCTCAGCACTCGCGAGCGGGTCTGAATCAGGCCCATAGTGGTGAGCAATGTCCTCTTTGTTCTCACAATGTACCTGGGCTTCCTATGGTGTCCCTGTCCGAGAACAGCGCTGACTTCCATGGGAGGTGCCTCCTGTTCACCGAGGGCATGTAGCTGAGCATGGACATCATGCTGGAGAAGGGAGCACTTCATGGTGGAGGAGTGGTGGCCGGAGTCTGCCTGCAGGTTCAGCGTAGGGATGGACATCGGAATTCGATGTTTTTGTTCCAATTATAGTGCTTTTGGTGGTCTGATGTTTGCCGCCATTGAATGGTGTTCCGTTTTTTTTAAATCCTGATAGCTATGCCTCCCCTGGCACCTTCCTGGCTACTGTGTCTGCATCAGGGCATCTTCATAGGTTCATTGGGGCTATCTATCACTCTGTCTGCCTCAGATGTGACCCTGCTCAGTCCATGACTCTCTCCCCTCTCTATGCTCCTGCTAAGCAACAGGGCACATTGTTAGCTCTGATTGGCTCTCACTATCCCAGAGAGCCAATAAGAGCACAGCCCTCACCACTGCTCGGCTCCCTTTTGTCACAAATGAATGGTTCATACACCTAAACCTTCCTTGACAAATGCTGTATAGAACAGTGATACCCCATCAAAATCCATCCAGTAGTTCAAGAGATTAGCCTGAATGAACAGTCAGACCCCTAAACTGGGGACTTTATTTTATATATATATATAGAGAAGAGAAGGGATGTATGTGTGTGTTAGTCTTGGACAGAGATCTAGTGCAGAGAGATACAGTAAAGTACCAATCAATCAGCTCCTAACTTTCACTTTTACAGGCTGTGTTTGAAAAATTACAGTTAGAAGCTGATTAGTTGGGACTTTATCTCTCTTCAAAACTTAGTACATCTCCCCCAGTGGGTGTTACATACCGTAGATGATAAGTTGGAGCAGTGAGCACGCACTCACCTCAGGAGCAGGTTTGCAGGCAGTCAATTGTCTTTTCTTCATCTGAAACCGAACAATAAATTAGAGGAAAAGTCACTAATTAAAGCAGAAACGCATCTAATCAGTGGTGGTGGCTCTGGAGGGGGGGCTGCAGCGCAGTCCTCTTCAAATAGGGGAGACACACCAACTGCCACCCCAATCACTGCCAAACATCACTGGCCGGGACTCACTGGCAGTTGGTGTGGCTTTCATATTTTAATTTTGGACTGTGCTGCAGCCTCCCCTCTGGAGCCAACACTGCACATAGCATATCTCAATGTCGCAGAAGTAAATCACAATTCAGCATATGCCGTGTCCTGTACAGGGCGCCGGATGGTCTTGTGTCCGGGAGCTGGGCCAGATGTTCCTTCAGCTGTGTTATTTGTGTCACTGTTATGCTACAAAGACAACTTATCCCATTTAAAACTGCATCCGCTATATACCGTACATGTCATATAATGTACAGAACATTTCTGTAATAGTCGCAAATGACAGCTAGAAAATAATTACATGCAAAGAATGTAAAAGACTTCTATACGGGACAGTGAGTATAATCTGTATGAAGGTTGGAAGTTCTGCGCATTTCTCAGACTTTCAATATTCATGAGTTAAATATCTGACATTAAGCACTAGACAGGGAGAACACAGGAAAAGACAGGGAGAACCCAGAACAAGGCAGGGAGAACACAGGACAAGGCAGGGAGAACCCAGAATAAGGCAGGGAGAACACAGGACAAGACAGGGAGAACACAGGACAAGGCAGGGAGAACCCAGAATAAGGCAGGGAAAACACAGCACAAGACAGGGAGAACACAGCACAAGACAGGGAGAACACAGCACAAGACAGGGAGAACCCAGAACAAGGCAGGGAGAACACAGGATAAGGCAGGGAGAACCCAGGAAAAGACAGGAAGAACCCAGGAAAAGACAGGGAGAACCCAGGACAAGGCAGGGAGAACCCAGGACAAGGCAGGGAGAACACAGGACAAGACAGAGAAAACACACGACAAGATTTGCATTATTTTGTTATTTCCTGTAAATCCTTCTAAAATGTGCAAAGCTGCCACACTTAGCGATGGAAAACTCAGGACACATTAGGGCGTGCGCCCGGTACAGCCAAACACACCCCGATTACCCAAACCACAAACATTTTGGTTATAGAAAAACCCATTTGTTCAGCAGAAAACGGGACTGTCCATGGAAATAGGGACTTTTGGCAGGTATGTATTTAAGGCCAGATTCAAAGATTACGATAATGCAATCACAGCAGCGATTTCGCACAGAACGCAGTGGCAAAAATATGCTAATGCATTTAAAAGTACAGCCCAGCATAGCGACGCCCACTGCTGCCTCCTCATATCCATACAGTGTAAGCACAGCCCAGCATAGGGACACCCACTGCTGCCTCCTCATATCCGTACAGTGTAATCACAGCCCAGCATAGGGACGCCCACTGCTGCCTCCTCATATCCATACAGTGTAATCACAGCCCAGCATAGGGATGCACACTGCTGCCATCTCATATCCGTACAGTGTAAGCACAGACCAGCATAGGGACGCCGACTGCTGCCTCCTCATATCCATACAGTGTAAGTACAGCCCAGCATAGGGATGCACACTGCTGCCTTCTCATATCTGTACAGTGTAATCACAGCCCAGCATAGGGACGCCCACTGCTGCCTTCTCATATCCGTACAGTGTAATCACAGCCCAGCATAGGGACACCCACTGCTGCCTCCTCATATCCGTACAGTGTAATCACAGCCCAATATAGGGACGCCACTGCTGCCTCCTCATATCCGTACAGTGTAAGCACAGCCCAGCATAGGGACGCCCACCGCTACCTTCTCATATCCGTACAGTGTAATCACAGCCCAGCATAGGGATGCCCACTGCTGCCTTCTCATATCCGTACAGTGTAAGCACAGCCCAGCATAGGGACGCCCACTGCTGCCATCTCATATCCGTACAGTGTAAGCACAGCCCAGCATAGGGACGCCCACTGCTGCCTTCTCATATCCGTACAGTGTAATCACAGCCCAGCATAGGGACACCCACTGCTGCCTCCTCATATCCGTACAGTATAAGCACAGCCCAGCATAGGGACGCCCACTGCTGCCTTCTCATATCTGAACAGTGTAAGCACAGCCCAGCATAGGGACGCTCTCTGCTGCCTTCTCATATCCGTACAGTGTAAGCACAGCCCAGCATAGGGAGGCCCACTGCTGCCTCCTCATATCCATACAGCGTAAGCACAGCCCAGCATAGAGACGCCCACTGCTGCCTTCTCATATCTGTACAGTGTAATCACAGCCCAGCATAGGGACGCCCACTGCTGCCTTCTTCATATCCGTACAGTGTAAGCACAGCCCAGCATAGGGATGCCCACTGCTGCCTCCTCATATCTGTACAGTATAAGCACAGCCCAGCATAGGGACGCCCACTGCTGCCTTCTCATATCTGTACAGTGTAAGCACAACCCAGCATAGGGATGCCCACTGCTGCCTCCTCATATCTGTACAGTATAAGCACAGCCCAGCATAGGGACACCCACTGCTGCCTTCTCATTTCCGTACAGTGTAAGCACAATCCAGCATAGGGATACCCACTGCTGCCTACTCATATCTGTACAGTGTAAGCACAACCCAGCATAGGGACACCCACTGCTGCCTACTCATATCTGTACAGTGTAAGCACAGCCCAGCATAGGGACGCCCACTGCTACCTTCTCATATCCGTACAGTGTAAGCACAACCCAGCATAGGGACGCCCACTGCTGCCTTCTCATATCTGTACAGTGTAAGCACAACCCAGCATAGGGACACCCACTGCTGCCTACTCATATCCGTACAGCTTAAGCAGAGCCCAGTATAGGGACACCACTGCTGCCTCCTCATATCCATTCAGTGTAAGCCCAGCATAGGGACACCCACTGCTGCCTTCTCATATCCGTACAGTGTAAGCACAGCCCAGCATAGGGATGCCCACTGCTGCCTTCTCATATCCGTAGAGTGTAAGCACAGCCCAGCATAGTGGCGCCCACTGCTGCCTTCTCATATCTGTACAGTGTAAGCACAGCCCAGCATAGGGACACACACTGCTGCCTTCTCATATCCGTACAGTGTAAGCACAGCCCAGCATAGGGACACCCACTGCTGCCTTCTCATATCCGTAGAGTGTAAGCACAGCCCAGCATAGGAACGCCCACTGCTGCATTCTCATATCCGTAGAGTGTAAGCACAGCCCAGCATAGGGACACCCACTTCATCTTGCGACTGGCCGCAAGACGCCATCTTGAAAATGACATCTGCAAGATGCCATTTTGCGAATGGCCGCTCATTGCCAAATTAGCTAGACTCACACTTTTGTACACATGGCGATGTCACTATTAGCATCATGCGATTTCATCTTTCACCATTTCCCATACACACATAAATACGCACAAATGCGCTGTTAACTAGTCGCACATTAGCGTAAACTTTAATAACCTTGCGGTTTCCACCATTGACTACAATGGAGGGAGCCTTTCATTGGCTGAGAGAGACGGGAGATGACCTCTCTCAGCCAATGAACGCTTAGCAGCGGGGTTTCCATGGTGATACCCCGCCGCTAAGCTCTCATTCGGGAAGTACCGTTCTATAGAACGGTACTAAGTTCGTGGATCGCGTTTTCGTTTTGTTTTTTTGCCAAGTCCGGGGATGCCTACTTTGGAACGAAGAGGACAGAACCTCGCATAGGAGATGGTGAGTATGTTTTTTTTCACAGGTCCCCTATGGATACTTTACCGGACAAGTGGACCGATGCTACAGGTTACATAGGTAAGTATGTGTACATGTGTGTGTGTATGTATGTTTAATAAGCTTATACTGTCACGGTGTGTGTGTCCTGTGTTTTTTTTAAACATTTTTTTACAGGTGAACTACAGGTACTAGTGGGCCCTTAATGCCCTGCATGCTGGTACTTGTGGTTCTCCAAGTACCAGCATGCGGGGCAGGCTTGCTGGGACTTGCAGTTCTACTTGTAAAGACAATGTTTGATATTCTTTATTTACACCACACCACACAATCAACCCGCCACCCACCGCCACCAGGGGTGGCGGGGATAGCCCCGGGCTATCAGCCTGGGCCTGGGGTGCCCTGGAGAGGGTGACCCCTTTATTGGGGAGGTCCCCAGCTCTCCAGGGATCCCCGGCCTGGGCTGACTAGCGGTCAGGGCTGATGCTGCGGCTGGGGGGCCCGGTGAAAGGGCTCCCCTGGCTGTGGCATCAGCCCCCCCGCTAGAAAAAGTCCAGTGCTGGTTCTGGAACATACAGGGGAACCCTACTCATTTTTTTCCCCTATATTTCCAGAACCAGGACCGGATCAGAGCCCAGAGCTGGTTGCGCAGAATACGGGGGACCCCTACGTCGTTTGTCCCCCGTATTTTGGCAACCAGCGCTGGTTCTGACTAGCCCGGTGCTGGTTGTGCTTAAGTACAGGGGACCCCTACGTCGTTTGTCCCCTGTATTTAAGCACACCCAGCACTGGGTCACTAATGCCCGGGGCTGGTTGCTCTTTTTTGGGGGTGGGCACGCCATTTTTTTCTTTTTTTACACAGGTTTTTTTGTTTCGTTTTTTACCACAGCAGCACAGACGGGTCTCACGGACCCGTCAGTGCTCTGTGTCAATCACACAGATGCATGTAGCACGGATCTCACGAGTCCGTGCTACATGCAAATGAGCACCATAATGCTGATTGGCTGAGAGCCATGACAGACGGCTCTGTCAGCCAATCAGCACATTGCCCATTAAAAGCAAAGGCATTTTTTTTAAAATGGCCGCTCGAGGCAAAACCTCGAGATCCGACAGCAGATCTCGAGGTTTTGCCTCGGGAGAGGGATCCGGGGCATACAGGGAGATCCGAGCTTGGGTTCAGATCGCCCCGGATCCCCGAAGTTCGGGTGGGTTCGGTTCTCAGGGAACCGAACCCACTCATCCCTAGTATAAATGTGCATGTTGTGACCCCAATCTGGAGTCTTCTTGCTGAAAGCTGATATCTGGTCCAGAGCGCATGCGTATGTATAACTGTACTTGGGTCTGTGTAATTCCTTTGTGCTAAATTGTACTTAGATCATAGCGTGTTACTGACTGTACTTTTCTTGAAATAATACTTTGTGCTTCGGAAACACATGTCCATGGTTTAAAGTCTTTATTTTACTGAATGTCTGCGTACGCAAATAGCGTCAACCTTAGAGGTTTATAGGCAGGATATTAGAAGGTATAGGCAGGAGTGTATAGAGGTTCAAATTCAGTATCATTAGTTGGGGGCTCATAGTGTGAGGTCACTTACCTGCTCACACGATAAAATACAGTTATCGATATCTCACCAAAGGGTGGAGTGGCCACACGCAGGGTTTACCTGCAACCGCTCAGTGCTTAGAGATCGCTACCCGTTATCGTGTGAGCCAGGGACGCTGACTAGAATCCAGGGACAAGAGAGGAAAAAGTTTGTTTTCCTTTGTTGATAGAACCTTACGTTTAAAGGGGCGCCGCAGTATTGTGTACGCGGCTGAGTCGCAGTTTAGCGAGCGCAGTAGAGATGCACTTTTGCATACGCAGCTAAGGGTAAGTTATACGGTTGTGTAGTAGTCGCATTATTGTATATGCGACTAGTCGCACAATAGCGTATACGTATTTCCGGTCGTGCTGCCACGTGTTTAAACAAAGCCGTTGAGGTTTACATTTTTCAATTGTTGCCAATATCTGGGTTAACGTGTATTTCTCTGCGCAGGAAAAAAGTGTGTAACTGTGAGTGCTCGTTTAGGGCGTAACTCCGACCTAAATGTTAAGGGTATCATAGGATCCTTAAGTGCTAGGCGCAGGAAGGCGGCCTAGTGACTTGGTAGCAGCTTACTGTTTACTTTACACAAGGCAGGTGTATGGTTTGTTATTTTTGTTAGGGTTCGGCTCCCAGTGTGATTATAGTGTTCAGTAATCAATGTGTGTGATCTGTTAGGCTTATTTGGACATTATAATTGAACCGCATAGTCTTGGTTAGATTGTGATTGTGAGCTGGTGAGAGGGTGGACGAAATCAACTGGAACAAAAAGGGTACTTTGCTGCCCCCTAGCAGATGAAATGTAGTCAAAAAGGGATTTACTGCGTGGGAGCGGCTCCTCTCCCATAGGCGAGTGAAGGCGCCTAGAGGTCCTTCATAGGGTTTGGTGGATACACCCTTTTTCAAAGGCGTCCGCAGGTAAGTGAAAGTATCTTGACTGTCTTTCACCAGTTTAAATCTTTATTGAAAAATGTAGGAGTTGTCTCAAGATGGGAGCCACGCAAACAATAGAGATGTTAGACAATGATCAGTCTGATGTGGTCTCGAGGTAAGAAGGTAAAATATTATGAATGTTTAAAATTGTGGCAGCATGAAGGGGATGCGTGGCTTAAAAAATGTGCAAGCGACACAAACTAGCGTCGCAAACACATTGCCAGAAAATACACCCGCAGCGCTGGATTGCAGTGCGTGCGAGCCGCAAAATAGCGTGCACGTGCAGCAAGGTAGCATTGTGGAAGGTATTGCCAGCAGTTCATGCGCACCACCGCCACCTTATGTGGATGGAGGTGCAAGTACAGTTATTGAAAAAACCCATAAAAATGTAAAAAGCAATTTGTACCCTCTCTTAAGTAACCATAAAGAAAATGTTTATGATGTAGATGATGAGCCTATTGTAATGTCTGCCATTTCCCATGCTGTGCAGATGGTAGATGCTGCATCACCACAATCACGAGTGGTGCCGCCATCTCCTTCGGTAACAGCAAGGGAAGTGCTAACACCCTCTGCACCATAGAGGAAGTTGTTAATACCATACGTAGCAGCAGCAGATTAAACCCCCAGCCAGGTGACAAGGTCAAAGGTAGCAGCGCTACCGGTCTGCATCCCATTCGGACAATAACTGTTCTGAATGGAAATGCAGATGCAAACGGTGTAGTGCCCACGAGGGAAGTGGTAATGCATTGTCCATGGACAAGAGCAGAACTAAATTCCATCATAAATGATTTCCCCGATCCCAAAAAAGGAACTAGCCAAATATCAAAGATTTTTGAGGAATTTGGGTAGTTCTCATGAGCCAACTAATAAAGATTGGCGTGTGGTGTTAAGGGCCTGTCTACCACGCAATATCAACGTGACAAAATTTGTCATGGACTGTGTATTGGATGGTGACGTTCCCTTAACAGACCAAGTAAACCAAGGTAACATTTCCCGCATTGTAACTCAATTGGGTGTATATTTTCCAGTAGTAGTTAACTGGAACAAAATTTTCACCATTAAGCAGAAAGAGAGTGAGACTGCAGAAGATTACTGTGACCGGGCTCTGCAGGCTATCACCCAGTACACTGGGTTAGAGGATATTAAAGATAGCACTCACCACAGGGGAATGATTGTCACCATACTCATGGATGGTCTGAAAGACCCGGATTCAGACCTCACAACCTAGCTGGAGGGGAGTCACAATAGATACCCTCATAGAATCTGCCATAGAACATGATAAGAACATCTCAAAGAAGAGAGAGACCCAGAGCAAAAAACTAATGGCTGTCAGTATCCAGGCTCTGGAAGGAATGACGGTAACATCACAGCCAACAGACACACCTGCACCCACACACACACTTACACCTGAACAGTTATACACCCTCACTAATCCCACACCACAGCAAACACAACCCTATCCCATGTATACTACACAACCGCAGGTCCCATACTATCCACAACCTTCATATCCCCCACAATACCCTTATCCTCCATATCCCTAACCATATCCACCACCTTTTCCCCTACTCAAACCTCACAACAACACATGTCTTCATCCGACCCACGAATGTGTTTTAATTGTAAGCAGACAGGACATTTAAATAGATACTGTCCAGCAAAAAGGGTAGGACCCCCAAACCAGAGAGTACCTGGATATCCCTATAAAGGAATGCACAGAGATCTGCTAATGTCCAACAGGCACCAGCTCCAATTGTGGCCGTTAATACTTTATTGGAGAATGGTAGCCAACGCTAGGGGTCAGGTCATACCTGTAGTCTACAGATAGTCAGGTTAACGGGAAGTACTAGGGAAGAACCGGTCATGATGGTTGATGTAGCTGGTACTAAATATTCTTTTCTTGTAGACACAGGGGCGACCAGGTCAGTGATAAAATCTCCCGTTAATTTACAGGTGACCAATGCGACAGTACCAACAATGGGTGTAACAGGTAAAGTGCAACATTATCCTTTAAAAAAGTCCACAGAGGTTACTATCGGGCCGTTGCATACCAGGCATTCTTTCCTTCTGGCTGCTGCGGCTCCTACTAACCTACTGGGTAGAGATTTGTTATGTAAGATGGGATGTGTCATATATTGCATCCCTGATGGTGTATTTCTAGATATCCCAGAGAGAGTTGCGCACGAGGTGCGGGATATGTTGGACACTCCCCAAAAGATAATGTATCACTCTACCAGTTTAAATTAAAATCCATCACAGGTAGATCAAATGTTGTCCCAAATTCCAGATTCCCTTTGGACTAAGGATGGACAGGACACTGGATTAATGGCAAACGTAAGCCCCGTAATGGTAAATTTAAAAGGCGGTAGGCAAGCTCCAAAAATTCCCCAGTACCCACTAAAACAGGAGGTAGAATTAGGGGTCTTTCCAATAATTGAGCGATTATTGCAACAGAGAATTTTAGTTCGTACAGCTAGTGTAGCCAACAGTCCCATCTTTCTGGTGAAGGAGAGTGGTGGGAGGGGTTATAGGCTGGTACAAGACCTTAGAGGTGTTAATAAGGTAGTAGAGAGCCAATTCCCCGTAGTGCCAAATCCAGCTGCCATCCTTATGCAGATCCCACCAAATGCATCCCATTTCACTGTCATTGACCTCTGTTCTGCTTTCTTCTCTGTACCTCTCCACCCTGACTGTCAGTATTTATTCGCATTCACATACAGAGGTGTACAATACACATGGACACAGTTGCCCCAAGGTTTCATAGCCAGCCCCAGTATCTTCTCCCAGGCCTTGCACGACTGTTTACAATCTTTTCAACCTGCCAATGGATCTGTTCTAATTCAATATGTGGATGATTTATTGCTATGTTCTGATTTGTTTATGTCATGTTTGAATGATACTAAACTTTTGTTGCTTCATCTCTCAAAATACAGGACACAAGGTTGCTAAGGACAAACTACAGCCGTGCCAATCCAGAGTAAAATATTTGGGACACTGCCTAACTCAGGGGTTACGTCATCTCACAAATGATAGAATCCAGGCCATACAGAACATGACACTGCCGCAGAACCAGCAGCAAATTCGTACCTTCTTGGGAATGTGTAGATACTGTAGAATGTGGATCCCAGGTTTATCTATTTTGGCCTTGCTTTTACTGGACTTAGGGCCTGATTCAGACCCACTCGCGAGCGGCTGTCCGCTCGCAAGTGGGTCGATGGTGTGCACTGCGCATGTGCACGACGGAGGGAGCTCCGTCGTGCGCATGCGCGAGACGCGACAAGCGAAGGACTTTCCTTCGCTCGTTGTGTCTGATCAAAGGGGGCGTGCTGTCGATGTTGATTGACAGCCCGCCCCCTTTGGTGGGTGTGCCGGGGGCGTGCCTCCCAGACGGGGGCATTCCCAACCATCAGAAGCCGGCCCCACTGACATAACTAGTGATGTCAGTGGGAGTGATTTTGGCTCTGATAGAGCCAAAATCACTCCGGGCCTTGCGGTTGAAAAACTCAACCGCAGGCTTCGGCTCGCAGTGGCGATGGTCGCGATGGTCAAGACCATCGCGACCATCATCCTGCACGCTCGTATATGCTGTGGGTGGTGACCCACAGCTATACGAGCGTCCAGGAGGACGCTCCATAATTATGGAGGTGGGCCCTGATTCAGAGCGAGCGCTCTGGTCAGAGCGTCCGGCTCTGAATCAGGGCCTTAGTCTCTTCCTCAAAGCCCGATCGTATCATACACACAGAGGAATCAGAGCAGGCTTTCCTTAATCTTAAGGATAGTCTGACAAAAGCACCTGCATTGGGAAACCTGATTATGAAAAACCTTTTGATTTGTATTGTACGGAAGCCGATGGTTGTGCTGCAGGTGTCCTCACACAAAAACATGGTGATGCCAGTAGGCCAGTAGCATACTACAGTGCCAAATTGGACACTGTGGCAAGATCACTCCCCACCTGTTTGAGAAGTGTAGCAGCTACCGCTCTATTGGTGAGTAAAAGTGAGGACGTAGTATTGGGTCATGATATGATTGTCTACAATCCCCACGCTGTATCTGCTCTGCTGAACTCTGCCCAAACCAGGCATGTTTCTACAGCTAGGTTTACCAAATGGGAACTAGCTCTAATTGCACCTGCAAACATCACTGTTAAACGTTGCAGCACGCTGAATCCAGCAACGTATTAACCATGTAAACGTAAATCCAGCAACATATTTACAACATGATGTACAAAGGGTGGAAGGAGACGAGTTACTGGCGGGAGGTGAGTTCAGCGGACATAATGATACACATGATTGTATGGAATATCTGAATCAGACCTTTACTGCTAGACCTGACATACATGACACACCTTTAGAGAATGTAGATGTGACATTTTACACGGATGGGAGTTGTCATAGACAAACAGACACAGGTGAATTATGTACAGATTATGCTGTTGTAAATGACACAGACATCATAGAAGCTGAACCTCTTGGTCCTCCTCACTCAGCCCAGGTGGCAGAGTTAGTAGCACCAACAAGAGCATGTGAACTGGCAGCAGGCAAGTCTGCTAACATTTACACTGACTCTAGGTATGCGTTTGGGGTGGTGCACAATTTCGGGGCTCTATGGCGTCTGCAAAATTTTATGACAGCAGCAGGCACACCAGTTGCACACTCCAGACACATAAAACAATTATTAAAAGCAATCCAACTGCCCAAAACGGTGGCAGTAATTAAATGTAAAGCCCATACATGTGAGGATGATCCGGTGTCACTGGGCAATAACAGAGCCGATGAACCTGCAAAATGGGCAGCAGGGTTAAAAATGTTTTCTCCAACCGAACAAATTATGTCTTTTCAAACAATTGATATTCTGAATTTAATTGAGATGCAAAATTTGTGTTCAATTCAGGAAACGTCCATCTGGAAGTCCAATGTCTGTGGGCAAGAGTCCTCCTGGCTCTGGAGGGACGGACAAGGTAAGCCAGTAGCCCCCAATGCATATTACACCAGCCTGGCTGAGGCAGCACATGGTCTGACTCATCTGGGAAAGCAAGGTATGTGCAATTTGGTGAGAGCATACTGGTGTGCACCAGATTTTTCTTCCCAAGCAGAAAAGAGCAATTTCCTGTGTCACCTGCTTGAGGAAGAACATAGGGAAAGCGATCCCTACCAAACCGTCCCACATTCCACCGACTGATGGACCTTTCCAGGTAATACAAATTGATTTCATCCAATTACCACCCTGCAGGAATCTTAAGTATGTATTAGTGTGCACTGACGTATTTTCCAACTGGGTTGAGGCCTACCCAGCGGCCACTAATACTGCTGCGTTTACTGCCAAGAAAATAGTTCAGGAATGTGTATGCAGATACGGTATCCCTAAAATCATTGAGAGTGACAGGGGTACCCATTTCACAGGTGATGTTTTTCAAAATATGTGTAAGCTGATGGGTATTAATAGCCGACTTCACACCCCCTACTGACCGCAAGCCAGTGCCAAGGTAGAGAGGATGAACGGGACTATTAAAAATAAGTTAAGTAAAATCATGGCAGAGACTGGACTAGGATGGCCAGAGGCGTTACCATTGGTTCTACATAGTATAAGGACCACTCCTAGACCCCCTCTAAATCTGTCCCCATTTGAAATACTGGATCTCATTCAGAGCCAGACGCTATTTGCGCTCGCTCGTTCAGAAAAAGGGGCTGGCTATTTAAATTGCCTGCTCGCTCTTTGTGGTCTGTTGACGCCTCTATGTCTGAGCGTGTGTCCGAAACATGCGCCCGCTATTTTTTAAAGACACCCCTTGGCCACTAGCATCATATGTCATCTCCGCTATTTATTTGATTAATCAAGTACATCGAAAGGCGTATGAACTGCTCGCTATTCTTGTGGTAGCATTTTCCTACCACAATAATGCAAGCAGTTCAGGCTAAAAGACAACCAAGTGACGTGCTCGATGACACTGCTGTATTAATTATGCACACCCTTAAAACGCCCGTTTTGACCGTTTGGCACGCCTGTGTTTGGATCACCACTCCCCGTTTTCAAGCACCTTCCCCTGTTACCACCCACAAACACCTTATCCTGTCACTCAAATTAGCAGGCACTCACTATTTTGCGAGCACACGATTTCCGACTGCACTGACTAGTTGGCGCATGTGCATTATGACCCATATGCATGCACAGATGTGCGACCATCGCTCGGAGCTTACGAGCGGCTCTGAATCAGGCCCACTGTTCGGTAGACAACCTCATTTGATTATAAGTCCACAGGAAGACTTGAAGGGTAACAACGAGGTAACTGTAAGGTATCTTATATCAATGAGTAAGCAGTTAAAACAGCAGCAGAAACTGAAATTGTTGTCTAATGATATGCCTGAAACTAACTGTCATGATGTTGAACCAGGAGAATATGTTATGATCAGAAATTTCTTGCATTCAGGTTGTTTGACTGATTGGTGGGAAGGTCCGTACCAGGTGCTGCTGATGAGTACTACATCTTTGAAGGTGGCTGAGAGAGATACCTGGGTCCATTCCACTCACTGCAAAAAGGTCAATCAACAGGTGGAGAAACAAGTCGGAGACAAGGCTGACAACGTGGACTTGTCGATCGCGAGCTTGTTCCGGGAGGATTGAAAAAGTCGTAGTGAGATACCTGAATTAAAAGAAATTTGCAGGTCTTTGTTTTGACAATGGACTGGCCTGCTGTGTTCATTTTCATATTCTTTTCCAGAGTTTTCACCATTCTGGTTGGTTCGGGGATATCTGGTTTCTGTGACGGGGGACCGATTGAGGAGATGGGAGCTGATGGCAGTGCTGATGGAGTGGAGTCAGGAGGAGTGCAATGCCAATCGGGAGTGTCTGACCAATCTTAGTACTGTTGTTGTTAAGAGAGCTGTTATTCCGGATACTCGGGGACGTTTATCGTCTGAAGATTCCTGTATTTGTGAGCTTTGTGGGTCCCTAGCTGATGAGAACTGTATTCAATGGTGCCAGCCTAAATATAACCCGTACAGGGGTGGGTATCCTTTAGAGGATTATCATAGCATGGTAGGCAATGTATTAAATCAAACTGATTGCTGGGTGTGTTCACATGTGCCACAGGGACAGCATAACGTAGGGTTGGTGCCATTTCCTCTGAATATCATGGAAATTTTAGAATTGCAAAAAGGGAAAACATTGGATGGAAAATTCCTCTCATCCAAACCACCTCATTTCAAACTCTTATCAATTCCAAGTAGATAGATCACTTTTGTGTTTGAACATAACAAACCCCAATAAACCCGGGAGTTGGGAAGTGACGGGGAATAATCAGACGATGACCTTTTCACAGAGAGCTGATAATGAGTCCATAAACCATGATCTGTTACACTCAATTAAATCTAGTTGGAGACATTTTAGATACCGATATACATTGAGTTCCAGCAAAGAAATTATTGGTAAGGTACCAGATGGTTATTGTGCTAAAATAATACAACCAGAAACTTGCATGTACCAGATGGAAGACCCTGAGATAGGATTGTTCGCAAGGGAAATGTGTTTAATGATAATGATGCATACTATTCCTTATGTTCTCCCCGATAATGTATATTTTATATGTGGAAGAAAAGCGTATAAGTGGCTGTCCCCGAGTTCCGAAGGTTTGTGTTACCTGGGAAGAGTAGTCCCAGAAGTTATGACCCTCACACATGTTGAAATGCTTGGTATACATAAAAACACACCACCACCATATCTTCACACGCAATATGAACACAGAGGCAAACAAAATATGATACCTGGTGACGTGCATAAAGCCACTCAGTTAATTAGTGATACAACTGGCTTCCAAGTCTAGTGGCACTGGATCCCACCTGGATCGCTCGGGGTACATTAAATTTTAGATATATTCAGGAACTTGCTAAATTGATAGATAATATCACTGAGATGTACGATGACACATTCAGGTATACAGGTAGAGAATTGCAAGCGTACAAGAAAGAACTGGTGCAACACAGGCTAGTGTTAAATTATTTAACTGCTGTTACTGGAGGGTATTGCGTAACTTTGGTCACCCAATTTGGAGTAAAATGTTGCATCTATGTCACCAATGATACCAGTGACCCGAAGGAAGTGATAGACCGGAAGATGGATGAAATTCTGCAGCTAAAATGGGAGTTTTGTAAGAACCATAATGCTTCAGTGGCTGAAGTAGGGGAGAAGATAGAAGGATGGGTCTCATGGTTGAACCCAGTGAAATGGTTCTCAAGTCTAGGGGAATGGGTCCAGGAAGTGATCGCCAGCATAGGCAAATTCTTGATCCTTATACTGATTGTCATCATAATAATTGGCATATGTGTCCGGTGTGTTCCTATTGTGTTGAAGTGTGGAAAATGTAAAAATAGAGTAAAATGAAAGAACAAAATTATGATGGTGGTCAGTAATGACAGTATGAATACTGAGGTAAATATAGAACTGCATTACAACCCTGAACTAGGGAATACCATCATGTAATGTATTATATTTAGACGTGCATAGAATGTATTATTGAAATGTTATTTTTAAAACACCTCAGATAATGTAAAGTCTCAATTCCCCTTCAAGACTGCCTTTATAGGATTGATGCATCCCCACATCACACCCTTGATCTTCCAATATCCGCGGTGTGCGTATAATAGTAGTTTTATATCCCCACTCAGAGACACATTATTGATGGATTAAGAACCACCTTGTGCCATCCCATAATAATATTAAATAATATATAAATGTAAGCCTAAATTAATTTTTAAAATCAGAGTGTGATAGCATGTTGTTCGCTATCAAAGGGTGGACTGTCGAAGCTGGATAATTGGCAGAGACAAGATCAGCTTAAAATTGGATCGCAACGATGCCATCTTGCGACTGGCCGCAAAATGCCATCTTGAAAATGAGATCTGCAAGACACCATTTTGCGAATGGCCGCTCAGCGCTATTTTAGCTAAACTCACACTTTTGTACATATGGCGATGTTACTATTAGCATCATCCGATTGCATCTTTCACCATTTCCCATACACACATAAATATGCACAATTGCGCTGTTAACTAGTCGCACATTAGCGAATGCATAAGATCCTGTATGAAAACGCTGTTTATTAGCTTCATGCGCACGCATCTGCCCCAAGTTAACTAGCGTCTTTTTATCAAACCCCGCATACTTACACATTACATATTTACATAAAAGGTTCCATAAGCTTAAATATATAAGACTCAAGTTTGTTCATTTAGTATAATTGCTGTGAAATAAAGGATATTTGGTAACTAAGGTTTAATACATGATAAGTAAGCCATGTTTGGTATTATACTGTTCTCCACTCTCTCAACAGCTCCCCGATATCATCTGTGTGAAGATCGCAGCATGAATTCTCAACTTATGGACTGCAGAGACTTAAAGCACTAGAATGTACATTATATGACCAACTGTTTAGATTTGCATGAGGCGGGAAAACGGAGGCATCCAGCTGTTAGAGGCTGTTCTGTGTCCGTTTGAATCAACCAGTTAAATGCCTATAACAGATGCATCCTCCTTGGGAACCAATGGCTTCAGCGACAAGCCTCTCTATTGTGTTGTCTGTTTCTGTAAGGGTATAAATGTGCATGTTGTGACCCCAGTCTGGAGTCTTCTTGCTGAAAGCTGATATCTGGTCCAGAGCGCATGCGTATGTATAACTGTACTTGGGTCTGTGTAATTCCTTTGTGCTAAATTATACTTAGATCATAGCGTGTAACTGACTGTACTTTTCTTGAAATAATACTTTGTGCTTCGGAAACACATGTCCATGGTTTAAAGTCCTTATTTTACTGAATGTCTGAGTATGCAAATAGCGTCAACCTTAGAGGTTTATAGGCAGGATATTAGAAGGTATAGGCAGGAGTGTATAGAGGTTCAAATTCAGTATCCGTAACTCATTCTACAAAAATTTGCCATTACTTCCGTCTCTGAATGAGGCCCCCAGTAACACTAATCAGAACAGTCCCTCTCAGTTAATGCTATGTGGGTATGTAGATCATGCTGATTCCTTGATTTGATTGGTCAGAAAGATCTTTATTGTTTTCTGCCAGTGCCCACAAAGTGTTCTCCACACCCCAACCTCTCGTACTGTGCACTAACAATATAACGGTGGTAATGGGGTTGTGCAGTGTAAGGAGCAGGTCTGTACAATGTATGATGCATAGAAGCCAACTTATATACATGGTTGTGGGAGCTCTATGTGGGAGAGGGAAATGTCACACACAGACGTGGTTACTGATGGCACAAATATTGGGGGCACTTACAGAGCTGGCACCTATGACGTGGTCCTCATATCCACATGGACACTAAAGGTTCTTACACACGGTACGATATATTGTTACGATATGAACAAAAACAATATCGGTCATATTGTTCCGTTTTTATGCAATAAACAACCAACAATGCGCACTCCCACTGAATGAAAACGATTCTGTCCATCGGTCATACATGCAGGCCAATCTGGATGATATCATTATTTTCTATATGGGAGAACGATCGTTGGCTGTTCATCATCGGTTAAATCATTGGTGTGAGAAGTAAGCCCAAAGTATGACATGTAAACATGAGGGACGTTAAACCACAAGTGTTTTGACTGTTGCCAATTTAATAACGTGTTGGATATTGCCCCTTTCAGTTTAACTGGTCTTACGCAGCCAATGAATGTTTCATGGGGAGTGGTCTAGGGGTATATAATTGAGTGATGTATGTAAATCTGCCTCTTTGTTCCAGCTTTTTCTGACAGGACAGAGAAGTACATTAGTCATATGAATACCTAATTAACCTCTATACCTTAAATGTCGCTATTTAGCGTTATGAATAGTCGCACATAAAATAAACACTTTCAGACCTTGAGTGTGGTTCCAAAGCACAAAAAGTTATTATTCACAAAGAAAAAGGTATTACGCACTTTGATCTAAACAATGAGTGCAAGGGTTATTAGATTCATTAAGGTACAGTCGATACATACGTAAACGCTCTGAATCCAGATCCCGGCATCAAAGTTGAAGCTTCCGTCACAAGAAAGAAGATGATGACTGACTAGCTAGGGTCAGAGCGCTTGAATATATACCCTTTACAGAGATAGGCAATACAATAGATGTGAGCTGGCATAATCCCATTGGTTCTTCATTGTGGATCTTCTGTTACAATACAGTTCATGGGTCCGTTTGTACTTCAGTAGTTCAGCCTTCCAACAGTCCTTTGTGTGCATTTTCCCGCCTAGGAACAAGTCTATACTGGCTATTTATCTTGCATTACATAAAACATTTCAAAGCCTATCTATGATCCATAATTTGCAGGAGCAAGTTGCGATCTTCTTGCCGATGGAACAGGAGATCTGCAAATACACAGTGGTTTAGAATGGCACCAAACATGGTCTGCTTATCATGTACTAAACCTTAGATATCAAATAACATGTATTTCACAACATTACTGATAATGAATAAAACTTTGAATATTACCCTTCAATGCTACGGAACCTTTTAGTGTAATTATATTATGTATAAGTATAGGGATATTAAGAAAAGACCCTAGTTAGCGTTGTGCATCTACGTGTTTGTGGAGTACACCGTGGTACGTGTTTTGCAGGTTTGTTCTTATTATGGGTCTTGATACATGTGGCTATGGTTTCAGTAAGGACTTTTAATAGTGTTCTATTACGTAGGAGTCACATGACGCTAAATAATAACATCGCCGTATGCACTTATATTGTGTGAGTTGTAGTTAAAATGGCGTTGTGCGGTCTGTTGCAAAATGGTGTCTTGTTGCCGTTCGCAAGATGGCATCATGCAGATTTCGATTCTAACAGATTCTGTCTCAGCCAACTATCCGGCTTCTGCCCTTTGATAGCCAATCAAACGCTATCACAACCTGTCTTGAATCTGTTTAACCATGCATGATAATATACTGTTTAATGTTATTATGGTATGACACAGTTTGGTTATTTGAACCATTAAACAATGCGCCTTTGGAAGCGACATAAAACTGCCCTTATACGCACACCACGGATCCATACGAGATCATGGGAAAGATGTGGGATACACCTAACCTATAAGGCAAGTCTTGAAGGGGGATTGGGACTGCATTATCTAGGATGTTTTAAAATAACATCAACAATACATTTATGCATAGCCATACAAATCTAGATTGCATTATCATATGGTACATTCTAATTCAGGATTGTAATACAGTTCTTTCTTGACCTTGGTATCCATATCACCGTTGCTTCCCACCATAATCTCGATTTCTCTGTTCGCCCTAGTACATTTTCCACACTTCAACACATTAGGAACACATCTGACACATAAGCCAATTACTAAGATGACACTCATTATAAGGATCAGAAGTTTACCCACTGTAGCAACTAATTCCTGGGCCCACTCTCCTAGACCAGAGAACCGTTTCACAGGGTTCAACCATGTGAACAACTCTTCTACCTTTTCTCAACTTCAATCAGTGAAGCATTATGGTTCTTCCGAAATTCCCATTTTAGCTGCAGGATTTCATCCATCTTCCGGTCTATCACCTCCTTGGGGTCACTAGTGTTATTTGTAATATACGTACAGCACTTTACACCAAACTGGGTGACCAATGTTACACAGTATCCTCCTGTGACAGCTGTTAAATAATTTAACACTAGTATATGTTGCACAAATTATTTCTTATAAGCTTTTAACTCTTTTCCTGTATACCTGTGTCATCATACATCTCGGTGATATCATCTATTAATTTAGCAAGATCTTGGATGTATCTAAAATTTAAAGTACCCCCAGCGATCCTGGTGGGATTTAGTGCTACCAAAACTTGGAAACCAGTTGTCTCACTAATCAACTGTGTAGCTTTATGTATGTCACCAGGTATCATGTTTCTTTTGTCACGGTGTTCATAATGTGTATGAAGATATGGAGATGGTGTGTTATTATGGATACCAAGCATTTCACCATGTGTAAGGGTCATAACTTCTGGAAGTATTCTTCCCAGTTAACATAAACTTTCTGAACTCGGAGAGAGCCACTTACACGCTTTTCTTCCACATATAAAAGATACATCATCGGGGAGAACATAAGGGATAGAAAACATCATGATTGTTAAACACACTTCCCTAGCAAGTGATCCTGTTTCAGGTTCTCCCATTTGATCAATACATGTTTCTGGTTGTATAACACTGGCACAGTACCCTTCTGGTACCCTACAAACCATTTCTTTAGTATGACTAAGTGTATACTGATACCTAAAGTGTCTCCCATTTAACCTAATTGTGCGTAACAGTTCTAAATTTACAGGCTCATTATCAGCTCTTAGTGAGAATGTCATCGTCTGACTATTCCCCGCTACCTCCCAGCTCCCTGATTTATTGGAGTTGGTGGTGTTCAAACATAAAAGTGATCTATCAACCTGATACTGGTGGAGTTTGAAATGAGGTGGTTTGGACATAAGAAATTTTCCATCCCGTGCTTTCCCTTTTTGCAATTCTAGGACTTCAGAGACATTTAATGGAAATGGCATTAACCCTACATTATGCTGTCCTTGAGGCATGTGAGAGCACACCCAACAGTCAGTTTGATTTAAAACTTTGCCCACCATATTATGATAATCCTCTAAAGGATACCCACCTCAATATGGGTTATACTTAGGCTGGCATCGTTGGATGCATCTCTCATCGACTAGGGACCCACAAAATTCACAAATATAAAACTGTTCAGATGATAGACCTTCGCACTGTCTCCTAGTTTCAGATCTCTTAGCAATTACTGTACTGAGATTGGTCAGGGACCGCCCTTGTATTATCCTCCTCCCGACTCCACTCCATTGATATCACCATTAGCTCCCATCTCCTTTATCTGTCCTCCAACACAGAAACCAGAAATACCCAAACAAACCAGGATGATGGAAACTCTGGAAGAAAACACAAAGATAACCACAGCAGGCCACACCATTGCTGTAACAATGATCTACAAATTTCTCTAGTTCAGATATCTCACTGCAATCTTTAACTCTCCCGGAACAGGCTCTCAATTGACAGGTCCACATTATCTGCCTCGACTCCGCCCTGTATCTCCACCAGTTGGTTGACCTTCCTGCAGTGGGTGGATTGGACTCAGGTATCTCTCTCGGCCACCTTCAAGGATGTAGTACTCGTCAGCAACACCTAGTACGGACCTTCCCACCGATCTATCAGACAACCTCAACGTAAGAAATTTTTGATCATAACAAATTCTCCAGGTTTGATATCATGACAGTTTGTTTCTGGCATATCGGGTGACAACAATTTAAGTTTCTGCTGCTGCTGTTTCAACTGTTTACTCATTGTTATAAGATATTTTACAGTGACCATGTTACTTTTCAGATCCTCCTGTGGACTTACAATCAAATGAGGTTGTCTACCAAACAGTATTTCAAAGGGGGACAGATTAAGGGGAGGCCTAAGAGTTGTCCTGATGCTATGAAGGACAAGCATTAGTGCTTGTGGCCATCCCAGTCCAGTCTCTGCCATGATCTTACTGAATTTATTCTTAATAGTACCATTCACTCTCTCTACCTTTGCACTGGCCTGTGGTCGATATCGGGTGTGAAGTTTACTATTTAATACCCATCAACTTACACATACTCTGGAAGACATCACCTGTGAAATCAGTACCCCTATCACTTTCAATAATTTTAGGGATACCGTATCTGCATACAAACTCCTGTACAATCTTTTTAGCAGTGAACACAGCAGTATTAGTGGCAGCTGGATATGCCTCTACCCAATTAGAAAATACATCGGTACAAACTAATACATACTTGAAATTCCTGCAGGGTGGTCATTGGATGAAATCAATTTGTATTACCTGAAAAGGTTCATCTATCGGAGGGATGTGGGATGGTTCAGTTGGTATTGTTTTTCCACCATTCTTCCTCAAGCATGTCAAACAGGACATTGCCCTCTTTTCAGCTTGGGAAGAGAAGCCCGATGCACACCAATACGCCCTGACCAACTTGCACATACCTTGCTTTCCCAGGTGAGTCAGACCGTGCGCTGCCTGAGCCAAGCTCAGGTAATATGCCTTTGGTGCCACTGGCTTACCTTGTCCATCTCTCCAGAGTCCAGAGGACTCCTGTCCACATCCTTTAGATCTCCAGACTGCCTTTTCCTGGATGGAACACAAATTTTGTATCTCAATTAATTTCTGCATATCAATCATTTGAAAACCCTCATTTGTTCAATTGGTGCATTTATTTTCAACCCTGCTGCCCATTTGGCAGCTTCATCTGCTCTGTTATTTCCTAGTGACACTGGATCATCCTCACATGTATGGGCTTTGCATTTAATGATGGCCACTGCCTTTGGCATTTGAATTGCTGTCAATAGTACTTTTATATGTTTTGAGTGTGCGACTGGGGTGCCTGCTGCTGTAATAAAATTTCTAAGACGCCATAGAGCTCCGAAATCATGTACTACCCCAAAGACATACCAAGAGTGAGTGTAAATGTTAGCAGATTTGCCTGCCGCCAATCCACACGCTCTTCTTAGTGCCACTAACTCCGCCACTTGGGCTGAGTGAGGAGGACCAAGGGATTTGGCTTCTATGACATCCTCGTCATTTACAACAGCATAACCTGTACATAATTCTCCTGTGTCAGTTTGTCTATGACAACTCCCATCTGTGTAAAACGTCAAATCTGCATTTTCTAGGTGTATCACGTATGACAGGCCTAGCTGTAAAAGTTTGAATCAACTAATCCATAAAATCATGTTTATCAGTACCCATGCAAAACTCACCTTCCACCTGAGACTCACCTTCCTTTGTGCATTCCGATGCACATATGGTAAGTACGTTGATGGATTTAACATATTGCACCATTTAATGGTGATATTTGCAGGTGCTATCTGGGCTAGTTCCCATTTTGTGAACCTAGCTGAGGAAACATGTCTGGTTTGGGCTGAATTTAACAAGGGGTGTATAGACAATTGTATCATGCCCTAACACTATGTCTTCACTCTTGTTTACCAAAATAGCGGTGGCAGCAACACTTCTTAAACACGTTGGGAGTGATCTTGCCACAGTGTCCAATTGGGCACTGTAGTATGCTACAGGTCTGCTAGCATCACCATGTTTTTGGGTGAGGACACCTGCTGCACAACCGTCGGTTTCCGTACAATATAACTCAAAGGGTTTTTCATAGTCAGGTATTCCCAATGCAGGTGCTCTTGTCAGACTATCTACGAGCTCACAACTGGGTCAATGTTGCTCCAGTGCGCATGCGCATGACAGAGCCGGCTCCGTCATGCGCATGTGCGAGTCCCGGCTGATGACGGGTGATCCGTCGTTAGGGGTCTCATAGCAAATGGGGCTAGCTGTCGATGTTGAGTGACAGCTCTCCCCATTTGCTGGGTGGGCCGGGGGTGTGCCCAGCCAAATGGAGGCATTCCTGTCAGAACGCTTGCCGTTTGGGGGCGGCCCCACTGACATCTGTTTGAGCAGGAAGCTCCCTGGGGTTTAAGGTTGACGAGACCCTACCTTAGGGTCTCGTCATAAGCCCCGATGGTCGCGATGGTCTTGACCATCGCGAACATCACCCTTAGCGGTCGTTAGAACTGAGGGTGTTAACCCACAGCCTAACGACCGACATGGAGGCGGCCATTCAGGATGCAAGCAGCCGCCCTGTTTCAGAACAACTGCTTGCATCCTACGACTGCCTCTGAATGAGGCCCTAAATCCTGTTGGTTTTGTGGCAGTGTCATGGTCTGCATGGCTTGGATTCTGTCAGTAGTCAGGTGTTGTAGACCCTGGGTTAGGCAGTGTCCTAAGTATTTAACCTTAGCCTGGCATGGCTGTAATTTGTCCTTAGCAACCTTGTGTCCTGTTTGCGAGAGATGAAGGTACAAAAGTTTAGTATCATTTAAACATCACATAAACGAATCAGAACACAACAATAAATCGTCCACATATTGTATTAGAACAGATCCATTGGCAGGTTGAAAAGATTGCAAACAGTCCTGTAAGGGTTGGGAGAAGTTACTGGGGCTGTCTATGAACCCTGGGGCAATCGTGTCCATGTGTATTATACCCCCTGTATGTAAAGGCAAATAGGTACTGACAGTCAGGATGAAGGGGAACAGAGATGAAAGCAGAAAAGAGGTCAATGACAGTGAAATGAGTGGCAGTTGGGATCTGCATAAGGATGACAGCTGGATTTGGCACTACGGGGAATTGGCTATCAACTACCTAATTAACCCCTCTAAGGTCTTGTACTAATCTAAACCCCCCCCCCCCAGCCTTCTTTACTGGAAAAATGGGACTATTGGCTACACTTGCTGTACATACTAAAATTCCCTGCTGCAATAAACGTTCAATTATGGGATAAACCCCTAATTCTACCTCTGGTTTTAACGGGTACTGGGGAATTTTTGGAGCTTGCCTGCCACTTTTTAGATTTACCATTACGGGAGCTAAATTTGACATTTTTCCAGTGTCCTGTCCATCTTTGGTCCAAAGGGAACTTGGTATTTGAGATAACATCTGTTCTACCTGAGATGGATTTTTATCTGAAACAGTAGAGTGGAACATTAACATTTGGGGAGTGTCCAATATATCCCTCTCCTCATGCGCAACTCTCTCTGGGATATCTAAAAATATACCATCAGGGGTACAATAAATGACACATCCCATTTTTACACAACTAATCCCTTTCCAGTAGGTTATTAGGGGCCACTGTTGCCAGGAGAAAAGAGTGCCTGGTATGCAATGGACCAATAGTAACCTCTGCTGATTTGGTTAAAGGATAATGTTTCACTTTACCCGTTACACCCATTGTGGTACTGTCTTGCTGGTTACCTGTAAATTGGATGAAGAATTTAACACTGATCTGGTCGCCCCTGTGTCTACAAGAAAAGGATATTTGGTACCAGCTACATCAATTATCATTACTGGTTCTTCTCTAGTATCCCCAGTTAACCTGACTGGCTGTAGACTACAGCTGTGACCTGACTCCCAAAGCTGACTGTCCTCCACCAATACAGTGTTCACAGCCACGATGTGAGCAGGTGATAGCTGAGACTGTTCTGACTGTTGTGGGAGCCCCTCCTGTTGGTACCTAGGGATTCCCTGATTTGCTAATTCCCATGGTCTAGCTTTGCAAAACTTACTTATGTGGCCTTCCTTGTTACATCTAAAACACCTTCGTAAGTGATGTGTGTTGAAAGGTTGTTGTGTAGATGGGGAAGTATGAAAAGATTGAGGTTGGGTATGAGGATATGAGTTAGGAGGTTGTGTGGGGTGAGTGTATTTTGGCCATGTGTGATAGGAGCGTTGCGGTGGTATTTGCATTACTTCTAGAGCTTGAATACTAACAGCCATTAGTTTCTCACTCTGCATTTCTCTCTTCCTAAGGATGTTCTTATCATGTTCAATTGCAGATTCCCTGAGTGCGTCTACAGTAATTCCCCTCCACCCAGGAAGTGAGGTCTGAACTCTGGTCTTTAAGATGTCTTTAAGACCATCCATAAGCACGGTTACTGTCATTTCCCTGTGATGAGTATCGTCTTTAATATCTTCTATACCCGTGTATTGGGTAATAGTCTGCAGAGCTCGGTTAAAATAGTCTGCTGCAGACTCACTCTCCTTCTGTTTAATTGTAAAAATTGTACTCCAATTAACTACTACCGGGAAATATATGGCTAATTGGGTGACAATATGGGTTATGTTATTTTAGTTGCCTTTATCAGTTATGGGAATATCTCCATCCAATACACAAGACGTGATAAACTTTTTCACGTTGGTATTGTGTGGAAGACATGCCCGTAATACCACTCGCCAATCCTTGTTGGTTGACTCATGAGCATTACCTAAATCCCTTACAAATTTTTGGCACTTTGCTAACTCGTTCCTAGGGTCTGGGAAATCTGTCATTATGGAATGTAGCTCCACTCTTTTCCAAGGACAATGCATTGCTACATTTCTCGTGGCTACCATACCCTGTGTGTCCGGATTCCCATTGGGAACAGTTATTGTCAGGACAAGGTGGATGCCTAGAAGACCACTACCTGTGGCCTTGTTACCTAGTGGAGGGTTCAGCCTACTACTACTATGTATGTGATTAACAATCTCTGTTACTGTTGCTGCACTATCAATTGTGAGACCATCTCCCTTACTGGTGCTGGTGGGGTAATTACCTGTGCTTGTTGTGGTGGTACATTTAACATTTGTGTAACATGGGAAAGAGCGGATTTTACAACAGGTTCATCATCTGCATTATAAACATGTTCCTTATAGTTACTCAGGAGAGGGTACAAGTTAATTGTTACATTTCTCTTTCATCCACTAGGGGACACTGGAGGTGCTTATGCTGGGGTATAGAGGCGTGGATAACTGGAGCTGCCACTTCTAATAATTTAGAAGTGTGAAGCTCCTCCCCCTCTATGCCTCACCAGCCCTCAGTTTAGAAAATGTGCCCTTGGAGCTGGTCACAACCTGCTGTGCTCCAGCAAGCCACATAATTTATTTCTTTTATTTCATATATATTTTATTTTTATTATTTCTTTCTTATTTTAAAACATCTTTTACATTTTTTTTTCTTAAGTACCTTTCGCCACCTCTCTAAAGGTGGGATCCGGGTTACTGGCACCCTGTTAACCTGGGTTACAGGAAGGAGTATGCAGTGCTTAATCAAAAGCATCTGACAGCTCCTTAATGCCACACACAGCACACACACCACAGCTGCCTTCATGTGAGTGCTGTTCAGAGGAGCCGTCCGGAGAGGGAGTGCAGTGAGTATGAATCACATGCACATCCCCCATCTACTGTCCCGCTGCCAGCGCTGGCTTCAGAGAGTGCGATAAGCACTGCTCATTAAATACACTTTTTCCCTCTCCCCGCTGATGAGCGCGGTTAGCGGCTCCTACTCAGCGGGGAGATGATCCTACAGCGGGGGCAGCCATTTTCCGGCCCTTAGGGCATGAAGAAAGGGGGCGGAACCTAACAGCGCGGGCTCCCTATCTCAGTAAAGCGGGCTCCCTGTCTCAGTAAAGCGGGCTCCCTGTCTAATTAACACGGCAGCAACTGTGAGAACAGCATGGCTGCCATGTTTAACCTGTTATTTACCTGCATCTCTCCACTACAGGTAGTGTGCAGCGTATACAGAAGGCTGATTCTCCTGACTACATCCCTGGCAAGAGGTTGTGAGTAACACTGGGGTGTAAGTGCAGGGAGTCTAATCTGTGGGAAAGAGTGGGGAGCGCCTCTTCCTCTGTATCCCAAACCAGCCTTCTGTTTTATTTCTAATTTCACTTCTGTCCCTCTGTGTCTGGGTGACTGTGTGTATCCATGTCAAACTGAACAAAAGCAGCTCAAAAGATGTTTGTCTGTTCTAAGTGTAACAACAAACTAACCAAGCCGCATACCGCTGGGTCCACTTTATGTGATGCTTGTATAGCAATAGATCCACCTATGGCTATTACTGCCTCACCTGCTCCCCCATGGGCCGCTGACATGGTAGGAGTAATGACGGATTTAACGTCTGAGTTAGCTGAGGCACATAAGTCTCAGCCTCCCTGGGTGGCGGGGCTAACCAAGTCTCTAGACACCCTGGTACAGGTTATGGGTACAGTGGTGCCTGCACCCTCCAGCTCCTACCAAAGACCGACACAAAAGCATACTCTGGCGACTGTTCTCCAATCAGAAGAGTCGGATGAAGAATTTCTCGCTACGGAGGAAACAGAAGAAGGAGAATTGGAGGGAGCATTACAGGACGCTTTCCCTCAAGAATTAGAGTACACTTCTCCCGGGGTGGAATCTCTAATTTTGGCGGTCAGAAAAGTTCTGAATTTACCTGAGGATGTAATACCTGCATCCCAGGAGTGTGAATTATTTCAAGAACAACCAAAGAGTTCTACATTTTTTCCGTACCCACAGCAACTTCAACAGCAGCTCTCAGTGGCCTGGAAACAACCGGATAAACGGTTCCAAATTCCGCGCCGGTTTCCGTCTAGCTATCCTTTTCCATCATCCATGATGGAAAAGTGGGAAACACCCCCTCCTGTAGATGCGTCTGTCTCCCGTCTCTCTAAGAAAACAGCACTCCCAGTACCGGGAGCTACAGTACTAAAAGATCCTTCGGACCGTAAGTTGGAGACAACGCTAAAATCAATTTATACCGCAGCGGGTGCTCAACTTAGACCCACCCTTGTTACCACTTGGGTTAACAAGGCAGTGGTTTGCTGGGCTGACCAGTTAATTACCGGTTTGGACTCTGGTACCTCCAGAGCAGAGTTACGTCTACTAGCAGAACACATCCGTGAGTCTGCACTTTACCTGGGAGAAGCTTTGAAAGATATCAGTCAGATTAGTGCTCGCATATCTGCTTCTGCTATTTCGGGCCGCAGAGCCCTCTGGTTGTGCACTTGGCAAGCGGACGCAAAATCCAAGTGTGCGGTGGAGGGTTTACCATTCACTGGCAATATGCTATTTGGCCCGGAACTGGACAAATGGATATCCCAGGCCACGGGGGGTGAGTCTTCCTTTCTCCCGTCGGTTGCTCCAGCTCCCAGAAGATCTTACAATGGACCTTCGTTTCATTCCTTTCGTGTGCCACATTTCTTTCGTGGTAGAGCCAGAGGTGCTCCCACGCAACATAGAGGTTGCAGAGGTAGAGGTCGTCCACACCCTGTTGCACGTAGACCAGAGCCTATACCAGCGGAAAAGCAGGTGGTATGACGGTCTTCCGTCCCACCTGGGACCTCCTGCAGTGGGAGCCCGCCTGCAAAACTTTCAACAGGTTTGGAACCAGACCTCTACAGAACCGTGGATCCGCAGACTAATTTCCCTGGGGTACCGAATAGACTTCGAAGCCCTCCCTCCACCTCGGTTCTTCACTACAAGACTGCCAATGCCTGCAAGCAAGGCCAAGGTTTTACAGGAGGCTATCCAGTCTCTAGTAGTATAATCTGTACTAGTTCTGGAACATCAGAGAGGTTTGGGGTTTTACTCTAACCTGTTTGTAGTACCAAAACCGGATGGCTCGTTCAGACCCATCTTAAACCTCAAGTCTTTGAACCTGTATCTGAAGATTTATAATTTCAAAATGGAGTCTCTGCAGTCAGTCATAGCGAGCTTGGAACCAGGGGAGTTCCTATTATCCCTGGATATCAAGGACGCCTATCTCCATGTTCCCATTTGGGAACCTCACCAGTCTTTTCTGCGTTTCGCCATATTGAAGGATCATTATCAGTTTCAGGCATTGCCATTCGGGTTATCCTCAGCTCCCCGCATCTTCACCAAACTCATGTCAGTCATGATTGCTCTCCTTCGGTCATCAAAAGTGAACATAATCCCTTATTTGGACGACCTCTTACTCAAGGCTCCATCGGTATCTCTTCTATCAAATCAGGCCTTACTGACATATCACACCCTAATCCAACACGGTTGGATAATCACCTTCAAGAAGTCAAATCTCAATCCGTCCCAGAAACTTCTGTTTCTGGGCATGATCTTGGATACGGCATCACAAAGGATTTTTCTTCCAATAGACAAGGCCCGGGATATCTGGTTGTTAGTTCAGCTTGTCCTCAGAACAAGGAAGGTGTCCCTGCTTCTTTGTCTGCATCTCTTGGGGAAGATGGTAGCAGCTTTCGAGGCACTACAGTTTAGCTGGTTCCACTTCAGGGTGTTTCAGCTGGACCTGCTAGCACAGGGGTCAGGGTCTCCTCTGCTTCTTCATCGACAGATCCGTCTGAGCCCGGTTACCAGAGTGGCCCTTCTTTGGTGGACACAATCCAACAATCTGTTAGCGGGCAGAAGATTCGGAGTGTGGGACTGGCTCATCGTAACAACGGATGCCAGCCTTCGAGGATGGGGAGCAGTAGTCCTCAATTATCACTTTCAGGGTCAATGGTCCCCTCTAGAACAGAAGTGGCCCATAAATGTGTTGGAACTCAGAGCAATTTACAATGCTCTTAGAGAGGCAACGGACTTTCTAAAGGCTCGTCCGGTAAGAGTTCAGTCTGACAATGTGACGGCCATCATTACATCAACCGCCAAGGAGGGACTCTGAGTCGCATGGCTATGCGGGAAGTAACTCAGATCCTTCGGTGGACCGAAAACCAGTTAGTAATCCTGTCAGCGGTATTCATCCCGGGTGTGGACAACTGGGAAGCAGATTACCTAAGTCGACAGGATATCCATCCCGGAGAATGGAAGCTTCATCCAGAGGTGTTCAACGTGCTGATACGTCGATGGGGATGTCCTCAGGGGGACCTCATGGCACCACGATTGAATCGTCAGCTCCCAGTATACATCTCAAGAACTCGGGATCCGCAGGCGGAAGCGGCAGACGCCCTGACAAGTCCGTGGATCTGCGACTTCGTTTACCCTTTTCCTCTGATTCCGCTTCTTCCACGTCTTCTAAAAAGGATAAAACAAGAATCAGCCTCTGTAATTCTTGTGGCTCCGAACTGGCCTCGGAGAAGTTGGTTCTCGGACCTTTGGTCCCTATTGTCAGACGATCCGTGGCCCCTTCCTCTACGCCCGGATCTTCTACAGCAGGGTCCTTTCATACACCCCAACTGAGCGCAACTGCGTTTAGCGGGGTGGCTCTTGAAACTGCGTTTAACGGGGTGGCTCTGCGTTTAACGGGGTGGCTCCTAAGATGCAGAGGCATCACAGACGCGGTTATTCCCACCATGCTACATGCCAGGAAGCCAGTTCCGGCTGCGCATTATCAACGCATCTGGCGTGCTTATATCTCATGGTGTTCCAGTCGGGGTCTTCCATCTAGAACTTTTCGGTTGTCCTGGTTTCTGCTTTTCCTTCAGATGGGTCTGGATTCTGGCCTTCGGCTGGGAACTTTAAAGGTGCAGGTTTCTGCCCTCTCCATTTTCTTTCAAAGAAAATTGGCCCTCATTCCTGAGGTGCAGAGGTTTTTTCAAGGGGTCTTGCGTGTACTGCCTCATTTTGTACCTCCGATAGCTCCCTGGGACCTAAACTTAGTGCTTCTTTCTTCAGTCGCCCATATTTGAACCTTTGGAGGAGGTCGATCTTAAGTACCTGTCTTGGAAGACTGTCCTCCTTCTGGCTCTCGCTTTGGCTCGTAGAGTTTCAGAATTGGGTGCTCTGTCCTATAAACCACCTTACCTTGTGTTTCATGCTGATAGGGCGGAACTCCGGACAGTAGCCACCTTCCTTCCCAAGGTTGTGTCGGCCTTTCATATCAATCAGCCTATTGTGTACCATCGTTGCTGGAGGACTCTGGTGGTTCTTCTACCTTGGATGTGGTTAGGGCTCTCCGCATCTATGTTGCCAGGACAGCATCCCTCTGTAAGTCTGAGTCACTTTTTGTCCTCTATGATGCTGTTCAGAGGGGTTGGCCAGCGTCTAAGCAGACTTTGGCACGTTGGATCCAGCTGACTATTCATCAGGCTTATAATAGTGCTGATCGTCGGCCTCCTTCGTCCATTTCGGCTCATTCCACACGTTCTGTGGGTGGGTCATGGGCGGCCGGTAGAGGAACCTCCACGTCACAATTGTGCCGTGCGGCCACTTGGTCTTCAGTTCACACGTTTGTCAGGTTTTACAAATTTGATACGTTTGCTACTTCAGCATCCCGTTTTGGCCACCTTGTTCTGCAGGTGCCGCAGAGCGCTCCCGCCCGTGGGGAAAACTTTGGGACATCCCCAGCGTAAGCACCTCCAGTGTCCCCTAGTGGATGAAAGAGAAAATGGGATTTTGGTACCTACTGGTAAATCCTTTTCTCTGATTCCACAGTGGACACTGGATGCCCACCTCTGCACTCTTAGCCTGCCTGTTCGGCTTGTTCCGTATGTTGTATGCTCTGTCATGTGTGTTCTTCTCTCCTTTTTTGTTTACTCCGCTTGTTCTCATCTCCTCTCGGTCTTCATTTTCTAAACTGAGGGCTGGTGGGGCATAGGGGGGGAGGAGCTTCAAATTATTTAAAGTGCCAGCTCCAGTTATCCATGCCTCTATACCCCAGCGTAAGCACCTCCAGTGTCCCCTGTGGAATCAGAGAAAAGGATTCCATTTTTTATGATTTTTGAGACCAACTGTACCTTCACCACTATCCGCATAGGGCGGAGGTGGTTTGAGTGTGTTAACAATACCTTCGGCAATTCTGCTTTGCTGTGCATGCTTGTTCCCTTGCGTTGCGCGCACAATGCTGTTTTGCGTTGTGCATATGCTCCCTTGCACCGTGCGTGCACTGCTAATTTGTGTCGCTTGCACACTGCTATGCCACTTGTTCCCCTCATGCTGCCACAACTTTAAACAGTCATTAAACTTTACCCTTTTGTTTAGAGACTTCACCAAACATATACTGTCTCTAACATTGTTCAGAACCTCCAAATCAAAACTACCAATCTTGGGAAAAGGCTTCCTACACTTCTTGGTCATCTTGACCCATATTGTACAATACGTTGTAGCGTACGCATCATACTTTTTAAACATAACATACTAGGGATGAGCGGGTTCGGTTCCCTGAGAACCGAACCCACCCGAACTTCGGGGATCCGGGGCGATCCGAGCCCAAGCTCGGATCTCCCTGTCTGCCCCGGATCCCTCTCCCGAGGCAAAACCTCGAGATCTGCTGTCGGATCTCGAGGTTTTGCCTCGAGCGGTCATTTAAAAAAAAAATGCCTTTGCCTTTAATGGGCAAAGTGCTGATTGGCTGACAGAGCCGTCTGTCACGGCTCTCAGCCAATCAGCATTATGGTGCTCATTTGCATGTAGCACGGACTCGTGAGATCCGTGCTACATGCATCTGTGTGATTGACAGTGACACAGAGCACAGATGGGTCAGTGAGACCCGTCTGTGCTGCTGTGTATTTCAATGACACAGATGCATGCACGGACCAGGAGATCCGTGCTACTTGCATCTGTGTCATTGACACAGAGCACTAACGGGTCCGTGAGACCCGTCTGTGCTGCTGTGGTAAATAAAAAAAAAACCTGTGTAAAAAGAGAAAAAAATGGCGTGCCCCCCCCCCAAAAAAAGAGCAACCAGCCCCGGGCATTAGTGACCCAGTGCTGGGTGTGCTTAAATACAGGGGACAAACGACATAGGGGTCCCCTGTACTTAAACACAACCAGCACCGGGCTAGTCAGAACCAGAGCTGGTTGCCAAAATACGGGGGACAAACGACGTAGGGGTCCCCCGTATTCTGCGCAACCAGCTCTGGGCTCTGATCCGGTCCTGGTTCTGGAAATACAGGGGAAAAAAATGAGTAGGGTTCCCCTGTATGTTCCAGAACCAGCACTGGACTTTTTCTAGCGGGGGGCTGATGCCACAGCCAGGGGAGCCCTTTCACCGGGCCCCCCAGCCGCAGCATCAGCCCTGACCGCTAGTCAGCCCAGGCCGGGGATCCCTGGAGAGCTGGGGACCCCCCCAATAAAGGGGTCACCCTCTCCAGGGCACCTCAGGCCCAGGCTGATAGCCCGGGGCTATCCCCGCCACCCCTGGTGGCGGTGGGTGGCGGGTTGATTGTGTGGTGTGGTGTAAATAAAGAATATCAAACATTGTCTTTACAAGTAGAACTGCAAGTCCCAGCAAGCTTGCCCCGCATGCTGGTACTTGGAGAACCACAAGTACCAGCATGCAGGGCATTAAGGGCCCACTAGTACCTGTAGTTCACCTGTAAAAAAATGTTTAAAAAAAACACAGGACACACACACCGTCACAGTATAAGTTTATTAAACATACATACACACACACACATGTACACATACTCACCTATGTAACCTGTAGCATCGGTCCACTTGTCCGGTAAAGTATCCCTAGGGGACCTGTGAAAAAAAACATACTCACCATCTCCTATGCGAGGTTCTGTCCTCTTCGTTCCAAAGTAGGCATCCCCGGACTTGGCAAAAAAAAACAAACGAAAACGCGATCCACGAACTTAGTACCGTTCTATAGAACGGTACTTCCCGAATGAGAGCTTAGCGGCGGGGTATCACCATGGAAACCCCGCTGCTAAGCGTTCATTGGCTGAGAGAGGCCATCTCCCGTCTCTCTCAGCCAATGAACGGCTCCCTCCATTGTAGTCAATGCTGGGAGCCGCAAGGTTATTAAAGTTTACCCTGCGGTTCCCACCATTGACTACAATGGAGGGAGCCTTTCATTGGCTGAGAGAGACGGGAGATGGCCTCTCTCAGCCAATGAACGCTTAGCAGCGGGGTTTCCATGGTGATACCCCGCCGCTAAGCTCTCATTCGGGAAGTACCGTTCTATAGAACGGTACTAAGTTCGTGGATCGCGTTTTCGTTTGTTTTTTTTTGCCAAGTCCGGGGATGCCTACTTTGGAACGAAGAGGACAGAACCTCGCATAGGAGATGGTGAGTATGTTTTTTTTCACAGGTCCCCTAGGGATACTTTACCGGACAAGTGGACCGATGCTACAGGTTACATAGGTGAGTATGTGTACATGTGTGTGTGTGTATGTATGTTTAATAAACTTATACTGTGACGGTGTGTGTGTCCTGTGTTTTTTTTAAAATTTTTTTTACAGGTGAACTACAGGTACTAGTGGGCCCTTAATGCCCTGCATGCTGGTACTTGTGGTTCTCCAAGTACCAGCATGCGGGGCAAGCTTGCTGGGACTTGCAGTTCTACTTGTAAAGACAATGTTTGATATTCTTTATTTACACCACACCACACAATCAACCCGCCACCCACCGCCACCAGGGGTGGCGGGGATAGCCCCGGGCTATCAGCCTGGGCCTGGGGTGCCCTGGAGAGGGTGACCCCTTTATTGGGGGGGTCCCCAGCTCTCCAGGGATCCCCGGCCTGGGCTGACTAGCGGTCAGGGCTGATGCTGCGGCTGGGGGGCCCGGTGAAAGGGCTCCCCTGGCTGTGGCATCAGCCCCCCGCTAGAAAAAGTCCAGTGCTGGTTCTGGAACATACAGGGGAACCCTACTCATTTTTTGTCCCCTATATTTCCAGAACCAGGACCGGATCAGAGCCCAGAGCTGGTTGCGCAGAATACAGGGGACCCCTACGTCGTTTGTCCCCCGTATTTTGGCAACCAGCGCTGGTTCTGACTAGCCCGGTGCTGGCTGTGCTTAAGTACAGGGGACCCCTACGTCGTTTGTCCCCTGTATTTAAGCACACCCAGCACTGGGTTACTAATGCCCGGGGCTGGTTGCTCTTTTTTGGGGGGGTGCACGCCATTTTTTTCTTTTTTTACACAGGTTTTTTTTTTTTTTTTTTACCACAGCAGCACAGACGGGTCTCACGGACCTGTCATTGCTCTGTGCCAATCACACAGATGCATGTAGCACGGATCTCCCGGGTTCGTGCTACATGCAAATGGGCACCATAACGCTGATTGGCTTCCTGTCTGCCACTGCAGTGCCACTCCTAGATGGGCCACGTGTTTGTGCCGCCCACTTGTGTCGCTTAGCATAGTCATCCAGCTACCCCGGTGCAACCTTTTGGCCTAAAAACAATATTGTGAGGTGTTCAGAATAGAGTGGAAATGAGTGGAAATTAATGTTATTGGGGTTATTAATAGCGTAGGAACAAAAAAAGGCCCATTTTATGTGATTTTAGCGTTTTTTTTTATTTTTTAAGAAAAAATCCAGATCCAAAACACAAAACCCAGAAACCAAAACACGGAAGGGTGGTTTTGGCAAAACCAATCCAGATCCAAAACACGAAGAAAGATCCAGATCCAAAACCAAAACACAAAACACGAAAAGTGTCCGGTGCACACCCCTATAACATACCTGGCCGACCCAAGCAGCCCTTCCGACAGCAGCATATCATCGACCATAACTAGAGATTGCTTAGCCCCCATCTGAGGAAACGCTTAGCAACTTCCAGAAAATTTCGATTGGTGAACGATTCTTGTAGAGAGCTAATGTTCACGCACTCCTTTCCCGCTATGCACCGGTTTCCCGCCCTTAGGGATCGTTTGCATAAACGAGGAGTAAAATAACCTGCTTTGTGTGTTATTTTACTCGTGGTAAATCGACTCAATCTTTACCACTCCGCTTCCTGCTTCGAGTTTTCTCCCAGGATGGCAGCATTTAGAAGTTACTACAACTAACCTTACTAGCAGTTTCACTCCCATGACGACCCACTTCACAATCACAGTTTACATAAATTGTGCAGTTCGATCGTGCTGCCCAAGGAACCTAACTGATCAATGGACTTTGCGATTAATGGGTGTTCGGACCGAGAAAAACCCTTTTTTCTCGATAACCACAATGTACCTGCTTTGTACACTGGCCCAGTAGTTTGTATAGCCTTGTCAGGCCCCTACCGAGTTTCACTGAAGTTTAACAGACAGTAACCTCCAGTAGGCTTAACAGACAGTAGCCTACACATACATGCACGCTTCAATCGCATACCGCTTTTCTGCGCAGAAAAAAATCAAACCTTTTCCCTAAATATAGCAGTATGATTCAGAGGTTTAACAGGTAATCACGCTATGAATACAATGAGCTTTGAACATGCAGCAGCAATACAGAAAACATGCAGACGCTACTGTGCGACTTACCCCCTAACACAATACTTTAACAACGAAGGAAAACACACTTTTCCTTCCTCGTACCTGGTTCTAATCAGCGCTCCTTGAACTCACACAATAATGGATAGCGGTCACTCAGCAACCAAGTGGTAGCAGGTTTTCGAGGGCAAAGCGTTCTTTCCTGCTTATGGCGCCTTCCACCATTTTGGTGAGAGATCGATACCGAGTGTTAGTGTAATATGGTAGCTTGATTTCACTTGATGAGGCCCCAACTACGAATACCTAATTAACTTCTATACCTTAAATGTCGTTATTTAGCGTTATGAATAGTCGCACATAAAATAAACACTTTCAGACCTTGAGTTTGGTTCCAAAGCACAAAAAGTTATTATTCACAAAGAAAAAGGTATAACGCACTTTGATCTAAACAATGAGTGCAAGGGTTATTAGATTCATTAATGTACAGTCGATACATACGCAAGCGCTCTGAATCCAGATCCCGGCATCAAAGATGAAGCCTCCGTCACAAGAAAGAACAAGATGACTGACTAACTAGGGTCAGAGCGCTTGAATATATACCCTTTACAGAGATAGGCAATACAATAGACATGAGGTGGCATAATCCCATTGGTTCTTCATCGTGGATCTTCTGTTACAATACAGTTCATAGGTCCATTTGTACTTTAGTAGTTCAGCCTCCAACAGTCCTTTGTGTGCATTTTCCCACCTAGGAACAAGTCTAAACTGGCTATTTACCTTGCATTACATAAATAATTTCAATACCTATCTCTCTATGATCCATAATTTGCAGACGCATGTTGCGATCTTCTTGCCGATGGACCCGGAGATCTGCAAATACACAGTGGTTTAGAATGGCACCAAACACGGTCGGCTTATCATGTACTAAACCTTAGATATCAAATAACATGTATTTCACAACATTACTGATAATGAATAAAACCTTGAATATTACCCTTAAATGATACGGAACCTTTTAGTGTGATTGTATTATGTATAAGTATAGGGATATTAAGAAAAGAAGCTAGTTAGCGTTGTGCATCTACGTGTTTGTGGAGTACACCGTGGTACGTGTTTTGCAGGGTTGTTCTTATTATGGGTCTTGATACATGTGGCTATGGTTTCAGTAAGGACTTTTAATAGTGTTCTATTACATAGGAGTCACATGACGCTAAATAATAACATCGCCGTATGCACTTATATTGTGTGAGTTGTAGTTAAAATGGCGTTGTGTGGCCAGTCGCAAAATGGCATCTTGTTGCCATTCGCAAGATGGCGTCATGCAGATTTCGATTCTAACAGATTCTGTCTCAGCCAAATATCCGGCTTTGGCAGTCGCTTGACTTAAAGCTCTCTTAAATGCTGTTTTTCCTTCTCCTGATCTCTTCCCTTCTACTATTCTTATATTTCTCTTCCCCATATTCTTTTATTCTTTCCCCATACTCTTTCATACTTTCAATCTACTTTCCCTCACTGTGATTCCTTCCTTTCTTTCCCTGTCTTGCTCTCTTCCCCTGCATAATGTTTCGCCTCCATCGCACATCGGTTTCCCCTGCCTGGCTGTCTGTTTAGATGCTAGGGGAACTCTGCAATTGCAGGTTCCCATTTTGCTGCTGCCCCTTCCCCCTCGCGGCCGCCGCGCTTCACGGTAGACTAGGCCTGAGGCGGCGGCTACGCATGCGCAGTTGGGCAGAGCCGTGGATGTGACCGTGACTTTTTACTCTTTAGTATGGGGGCGGCACTATCCACCTCCTCCAATCCTGGCTCTCCCTCTCATGCCCGGCATGGCTGTGGTGCATCTGCACATGCTGGAACTGCGGCAGTGCTGTCAGGCAGAGCCGCGGCTGGGCATATTGCCGCTTGCTCCTGTGGTTCATTGATCGGCGGTGGGCGCTGCCCCTGCTGGTCAGGTTACTGTAGGGTCAGGTCATGGGTATCGCGTGCCTGTGGTTCGGGTTGGGGGGGGTGCCTTTGCCGTGATTCATGGCTGCTATTTTCATAATGGGGGGGGCTCCTGCTCCCTGCTCTGGGTGCAGTGTGTAGCCCTCCCAGGTGCCTCGTACTACCCCATCTGTGCCCCAGACTGGGAGGGGCTGTGAGCCTGTGTAACAATTTGTTGGTGCTGGTGGGCAGCTGGGGTCTGAGACTATTGGGAGGTGGTGACTACATAAATAAATAAATAATAAAAAACCACAATAGAAATAGCATATTATACTAATAATAAGTTGCATGGTTTTTACTATCCCCTCAGTGTCACAATGAAATAACTAGCACTACAGTCCCTTTTGATCTTTTAAAATATGTCGACCAGTAGAAAAACTTGGAAAGCCAGTAATGAATATAGTTGAGCACCAACTAGTAGATCTGGAAAACATGCACTGTTCAGTGTGTACTGATATAGACCATCTATGGGATAAATTATTAATACTGGATAATACACCATCCAGCACATAAGGGGACCAATCTGTACATCTATGTCCAGGACAGTGCATGGTTTCTTTTTCTGCCCTCTCCCAGATTCCCCAACTTGCTGAGATGATCTGTAATGGAGCCGGCACATGAAATAAAAAGATTCAGCTCAGACAGGATGGCTCTACCTCTACATATAATTACTTACTGTGTTTGCTGGTCCTGTATATGCCAGAATTACTTCATTCAGTACATTCATATGATGTATATCAGTGGTAGCCAACCCTGGTCCTCAAGAGCTACCAACGGTGCATGTTTTGCAGGTCTCCTCACAGAATCACAGGTGATATAATTAGCCCCACCTGTGGATCTTTTCAAATGTGTTAGTAATTAATACACCTGTGCACCTGCTAGGTGGTCTGGAAAACGTGAACTGTTGGTAGCTCACGAGGACCGAGGTTGGCTACCCCTGATGTATATTATAGCTGATTTAAGTGCTGATTATGCCCTCTTACTGGTAACATGTTAAAATTAGAGATGAGCGGGTTCGGATTCCAGAGTTCCGAAGCCACCCGAATTTAGCATAACTGAGTCGGATCCAAGCAGGCTCGGATGTTCCCACCTAAAGCTGGCCACACACTAGACCAACTTACATCCAACCAGCCAACTTGTTGATTGGTTGGAATGAAAATCTGGTAACGTATGGGAGTAACTGATGATCAGCAATTTGCTCCTAAATGCCAGAAAACAGATGAAAATGACGTCAGACAAGTTTGTTAAATGTTTGATCTAAACAATTTGTTCAAACATCAGTTTTTGTTCGTGAGCTTTCATCTCTATGATCAATGTAGTATATAAGGGACCACGCGACGGACGCCATTTCACTCCGGCTGTGGAGACTGAACAGGGAGGGTGGGTAGTGTAGGGCTGGGAGACGTGCTGGTGCTGTCTGCTGTGTCCTGGGCTGGTGACTGCTGACCCATTCTGGTCACGGTGCTGTCACTGTCACTGTGCTGTCTATGCTGATCCATTCTGGTCTCTGGTCACGGTGCTGTCACTGTCACTGTGCTGTCTGTGCTGATCCATTCTGGTCTCTGGTCACGGTGCTGTCACTGTGCTGTCTGTGCTGATCCATTCTGGTCTCTGGTCATGGTGCTGTCACTGTCACTGTGTTGTCTGTGCTGATCCATTCTGGTCTCTGGTCACGGTGCTTTCACTATCACTGTGCTGTCTGTGCTGATCCATTCTGGTCTCTGGTCACGGTGCTATCACTATCACTGTGCTGTCTGTGCTGATCCATTCTGGTCTCTGGTCACGGTGCTGTCACTGTGCTGTCTGTGCTGATCCATTCTGGTGTCTGGTCACGGTGCTGTCACTATCACTGTGCTGTCTGTGCTGATCCATTCTGGTCTCTGGTCACGGTGCTATCACTATCACTGTGCTGTCTGTGCTGATCCATTCTGGTGTCTGGTCACGGTGCTGTCACTATCACTGTGCTGTCTGTGCTGATCCATTCTGGTCTCTGGTCACGGTGCTGTCACTGTCACTGTGCTGTCTATGCTGATCCATTCTGGTCTCTGGTCACGGTGCTGTCACTGTCACTGTGCTGTCTGTGCTGATCCATTCTGGTCTCTGGTCACGGTGCTGTCACTGTGCTGTCTGTGCTGATCCATTCTGGTCTCTGGTCATGGTGCTGTCACTGTCACTGTGTTGTCTGTGCTGATCCATTCTGGTCTCTGGTCACGGTGCTGTCACTATCACTGTGCTGTCTGTGCTGATCCATTCTGGTCTCTGGTCACGGTGCTATCACTATCACTGTGCTGTCTGTGCTGATCCATTCTGGTCTCTGGTCACGGTGCTGTCACTGTGCTGTCTGTGCTGATCCATTCTGGTGTCTGGTCACGGTGCTGTCACTATCACTGTGCTGTCTGTGCTGATCCATTCTGGTCTCTGGTCACGGTGCTATCACTATCACTGTGCTGTCTGTGCTGATCCATTCTGGTCTCTGGTCACGGTGCTGTCACCATCACTGTGCTGTCTGCTGATCCATTCTGGTCTCTGGTCACGGTGCTGTCACTATCACTGTGCTGTCTGTGCTGATCCATTCTGGTGTCTGGTCACGGTGCTGTCACTATCACTGTGCTGTCTGTGCTGATCCATTCTGGTCTCTGGTCACGGTGCTATCACTATCACTGTGCTGTCTGTGCTGATCCATTCTGGTCTCTGGTCACGGTGCTGTCACCATCACTGTGCTGTCTGCTGATCCATTCTGGTCTCTGGTCACGGTGCTGTCACTATCACTGTGCTGTCTGTGCTGATCCATTCTGGTCTCTGGTCACGGTGCTGTCATTATCACTGTGCTGTCTGTGCTGATCCATTCTGGTCTCTGGTCACGGTGCTGTCACTGTCACTGTGCTGTCTATGCTGATCCATTCTTGTCTCTGGTCACGGTGCTGTCACTGTCACTGTGCTGTCTGTGCTGATCCATTCTGGTCTCTGGTCACGGTGCTGTCACTATCACTGTGCTGTCTGTGCTGATCCATTCTGGTCTCTGGTCACGGTGCTATCACTATCACTGTACTGTCTGTGCTGATCCATTCTGGTCTCTGGTCACGGTGCTGTCACCATCACTGTGCTGTCTGTGCTGATCCATTCTGGTCTCTGGTCACGGTGCTCTCACAATCACTGTGCTGTCTGTGCTGATCCATTCTGGTCTCTGGTCACGGTGCTGTCACTGTGCTGTCTGTGCTGATCCATTCTGGTCTCTGGTCACAGTGCTGTCACTGTGCTGTCTGTGCTGATCATTCTGGTCTCTGGTCACGGTGCTGTCACTGTCAAAGTGCTGTCTGCTGATCCATTCTGGTCTCTGGTCACGGTGCTGTCACTGTCACTGTGCTGTCTGTGCTGATCCATTCTGGTCTCTGGTCACGGTGCTGTCACTATCACTGTGCTGTCTGTGCTGATCCATTCTGGTCTCTGGTCACGGTGCTGTCACTGTCACTGTGCTGTCTGTGCTGATCCATTCTGGTCTCTGGTCATGGTGCTGTCACTGTCACTGTGCTGTCTGTGCTGATCCATTCTGGTCTCTGGTCACGGTGCTGTCACTATCACTGTGCTGTCTGCTGATCCATTCTGGTCTCTGGTCACGGTGCTGTCACTATCACTATGCTGTCTGTGCTAATCCATTCTGGTCTCTGGTCACGGTGCTGTCACTATCACTGTGCTGTCTGTGCTGATCCATTCTGGTCTCTGGTCACGGTGCTGTCACTGTCACTGTGCTGTCTGTGCTGATCCATTCTGATCTCTGGTCACGGTGCTGTCACTATCACTGTGCTGTCTGTGCTGATCCATTCTGGTCTCTGGTCACGGTGCTGTCACTGTCACTGTGCTGTCTGTGCTGATCCAATCTAGTCTCTGGTCATGGTGCTGTCACTGTCACTGTGCTGTCTGCTGATCCATTCTGGTCTCTGGTCACGGTGCTGTCACTGTCACTGTGCTGTCTGCTGATCCATTCTGGTCTCTGGTCACGGTCCTGTCACTGTGACTGTGCTGTCTGCTGATCCATTCTGGTCTCTGGTCACGGTGCTGTCACTATCACTGTGCTGTCTGTGCTGATCCATTCTGGTCTCTGGTCACGGTGCTGTCACTATCACTGAGCTGTCTGTTGATCCATTCTGGTCTCTGGTCACGGTGCTGTCACTATCACTGTGCTGTCTGTGCTGATCCATTCTGGTCTCTGGTCACGGTGCTGTCACTGTCACTGTGCTGTCTGTGCTGATCCATTCTGGTCTCTTGTCACGGTGCTGTCACTATCACTGTGCTGTCTGTGCTGATCCATTCTGGTCTCTGGTCACGGTGCTGTCACTGTCACTGTGCTGATCCATTCTGGTCTCTGGTCACGGTGCTGTCACTATCACTGTGCTGTCTGTTGATCCATTCTGGTCTCTGGTCACGGTGCTGTCACTATCACTGTGCTGTCTGTGCTGATCCATTCTGGTCTCGGGTCACGGTGCTGTCACTATCACTGTGCTGTCTGTTGATCCATTCTGGTCTCTGGTCATGGTGCTGTCACTATCACTGTGCTGTCTGTACTGATCCATTCTGGTCTCTGGTCACGGTGCTGGCACTATCACTGTGCTGTCTGTGCTGATCCATTCTGTCTCTGGTCACAGTGCTGTCACTATCACTGTGCTGTCTGTGCTGATCCATTCTGGTCTCGGGTCACGGTGCTGTCACTATCACTGTGCTGTCTGTTGATCCATTCTGGTCTCTGGTCATGGTGCTGTCACTGTCACTGTGCTGTCTGTGCTGATCCATTCTGTTCTCTGGTCACGGTGCTGTCACTATCACTATCACTGTGCTGTCTGTGCTGATCCATTCTGGTCTCTGGTCATGGTGCTGTCACTGTCACTGTGCTGTCTGTGCTGATCCATTCTGGTCTCTGGTCACGGTGCTGTCACTATCACTGTGCTGTCTGCTGATCCATTCTGGTCTCTGGTCACGGTGCTGTCACTATCACTGTGCTGTCTGTGCTGATCCATTCTGGACTCTTGTCACGGTGCTGTCACTATCACTGTGCTGTCTGTGCTGATCCATTCTGGTCTCTGGTCACGGTGCTGTCACTATCACTGTGCTGTCTGTGCTGATCCATTCTGGTCTCTGGTCACGGTGCTGTCACTATCACTGTGCTGTCTGTACTGATCCATTCTGGTCTCTGGTCACGGTGCCGTCACTGAGCTGTCTGCTGATCCATTCTGGTCTCTGGTCACGGTGCTGTCACTGAGCTGTCTGCTGATCCATTCTGGTCTCTGGTCACGGTGCTGTCACTATCACTGTGCTGTCTGTACTGATCCATTCTGGTCTCTGGTCACGGTGCTGTCACTGAGCTGTCTGCTGATCCATTCTGGTCTCTTGTCACGGTGCTGTCATTGTCACGGTGCTGTCTGGTGATCCATTCTGGTTTCTGGTCACGGTGCTGTCACTATCACTGTGCTGTCTGCTGATCCATTCTGGTCTCTGGTCACGGTGCTGTCACTATCACTGTGCTGTCTGTGCTGATCCATTCTGGTCTCTGGTCACGGTGCTGTCACTGTCACTGTGCTGTCTGGTGATCCATTCTGGTCTCTGGTCACGGTGCTGTCACTGTCACTGTGCTGTCTGCTGATCCATTCTGGTCTCTGGTCACGGTGCTGTCACTATCACTGTGCTGTCTGTGCTGATCCATTCTGGTCTCTGGTCACGGTGCTGTCACTGTCACTGTGCTGTCTGTGCTGATCCATTCTGGTCTCTTGTCACGGTGCTGTCACTATCACTGTGCTGTCTGTGCTGATCCATTCTGGTCTCTGGTCACAGTGCTGTCACTATCACTGTGCTGTCTGTGCTGATCCATTCTGGTCTCGGGTCACGGTGCTGTCACTATCACTATCACTGTGCTGTCTGTGCTGATCCATTCTGGTCTCTGATCATGGTGCTGTCACTATCACTGTACTGTCTGGTGATCCATTCTGGTCTCTGGTCACGGTGCTGTCACTATCACTGTGCTGTCTGTGCTGATCCATTCTGGTCTCTGATCATGGTGCTGTCACTATCACTGTACTGTCTGCTGATCCATTCTGGTCTCTGGTCACGGTGCTGTCACTGTCACTGTGCTGTCTGTGCTGATCCATTCTTGTCTCAGGTCATGGTGCTGTCACTATCACTGTGCTGTCTGTGCTGATCCATTCTGGTCTCTGGTCACGGTGCTGTCACTATCACTGTGCTGTCTGTGCTGATCCATTCTGGTCTCTGGTCACGGTGCTGTCACTATCACTGTGCTGTCTGTGCTGATAAATTCTGGTCTCTGGTCACAGTGCTGTCACTATCACTGTGCTGTCTGTGCTGATCCATTCGGGTCTCTGGTCACGGTGCTGTCACTATCACTGTGCTGTCTGTGCTGATCCATTCTGGTCTCTGGTCACGGTGCTGTCACTGTCACTATCACTGTGCTGTCCGTTGATCCATTCTGGTCTCTGGTCACGGTGCTGTCACTGTCACTGTGCTGTCTGTACTGATCCATTCTGGTCTCTGGTCAAGGTGCTGTCACTGTGCTGTCTGTGCTGATCCATTCTGGTCTCTGGTCACGGTGCTGTCACTGTGCTGTCTGTGCTGATCCATTCTGGTCTCTGGTCACGGTGCTGTCACTGTGCTGTCTGTGCTGATCCATTCTGGTCTCTGGTCACGGTGCTGTCACTGTCACTGTGCTGTCTGCTGATCCATTCTGGTCTCTGGTCACGGTGCTGTCACTGTCACTGTGCTGTCTGTGCTGATCCATTCTGGTCTCTGGTCACGGTGCTGTCACTGTGCTGTCTGTGCTGATCCATTCTGGTCTCTGGTCACGGTGCTGTCACTGTGCTGTCTGTGCTGATCCATTCTGGTCTCTGGTCACGGTGCTGTCACTATCACTGTGCTGTCTGTGCTGATCCATTCTGGTCTCTGGTCACGGTGCTGTCACTGTCACTGTGCTGTCTGTGCTGATCCATTCTGGTCTCTGGTCACGGTGCTGTCACTATCACTGTGCTGTCTGCTGATCCATTCTGGTCTCTGGTCACGGTGCTGTCACTATCACTGTGCTGTCTGCTGATCCATTCTGGTCTCTGGTCACGGTGCTGTCACTATCACTGTGCTGATCCATTCTGGTCTCTGGTCACGGTGCTGTCACTATCACTGTGCTGTCTGTGCTGATCCATTCTGGTCTCTGGTCACGGTGCTGTCACTGTCACTGTGCTGTCTGTGCTGATCCATTCTGGTCTCTGGTCACGGTGCTGTCACTGTCACTGTGCTGATCCATTCTGGTCTCTGGTCACGGTGCTGTCACTATCACTGAGCTGTCTGCTGATCCATTCTGGTCTCTGGTCATGGTGCTGTCACTGTCACTGTGCTGTCTGCTGATCCATTCTGGTCTCTGGTTACGGTGCTGTCACTGTCACTGTGCTGTCTGTGCTGATCCATTCTGGTCTCTGGTCACGGTGCTGTCACTGTCACTGTGCTGTCTGTGCTGATCCATTCTGGTCTCTGGTCACGGTGCTGTCACTATCACTGTGCTGTCTGCTGATCCATTCTGGTCTCTTGTCACGGTGCTGTCACTATCACTGTGCTGTCTGCTGATCCATTCTGGTCTCTGGTTACGGTGCTGTCACTGTCACTGTGCTGTCTGCTGATCCATTCTGGTCTCTGGTCACGGTGCTGTCACTATCAAAGTGCTGTCTGTTGATCCATTCTGGTCTCTGGTCACAGTGCTGTCACTATCACTGTGCTGTCTGTGCTGATCCATTCTGGTCTCTGGTCACGGTGCTGTCACTATCACTGAGCTGTCTGCTGATCCATTCTGGTCTCTGGTCATGGTGCTGTCACTGTCACTGTGCTGTCTGTGCTGATCCATTCTGGTCTCTGGTTACGGTGCTGTCACTGTGCTGTCTGCTGATCCATTCTGGTCTCTGGTTACGGTGCTGTCACTGTGCTGTCTGCTGATCCATTCTGGTATCTGGTCACGGTGCTGTCACTATCACTGTGCTGTCTGTGCTTATCCATTCTGGTCTCTGGTCACGGTGCTGTCACTATCACTGTGCTGTCTGGTGATCCATTCTGGTCTCTGGTCACGGTGCTGTCACTATCACTGTGCTGTCTGTGCTGATCCATTCTGGTCTCTGGTCACGGTGCTGTCACTATCACTGTGCTGTCTGTGCTGATCCATTCTGGTCTCTGGTCACGGTGCTGTCACTATCACTGTGCTGTCTGTGCTGATCCATTCTGGTCTCTGGTCACGGTGCTGTCACTATCACTGTGCTGTCTGTGCTGATCCTTTCTGGTCTCTGATCATGGTGCTGTCACTATCACTGTACTGTCTGCTGATCCATTCTGGTCTCTCGTCACGGTGCTGTCACTATCACTGTGCTGTCTGTGCTGATCCATTCTGGTCTCTGGTCACGGTGCTGTCACTATCACTGTGCTGTCTGTGCTGATCCATTCTGGTCTCTGTGCTATCACTATCACTGTGCTGTCTACTGATCCATTCTGGTCTCTGGTCACGGTGCTGTCACTATCAATGTGCTGTCTGTTGATCCATTCTGGTCTCTGGTCACGGTGCTGTCACTATCACTGTGCTGTCTGTGCTGATCCATTCTGGTCTCTGGTCACAGTGCTGTCACTATCACTGTGCTGTCTGTGCTGATCCATTCTGGTCTCTGGTCACGGTGCTGTCACTATCACTGTGCTGTCTGCTGATCCATTCTGGTCTCTGGTCACAGTGCTGTCACTATCACTGTGCTGTCTGTGCTGATCCATTCTGGTCTCTGTGCTATCACTATCACTGTGCTGTCTACTGATCCATTCTGGTCTCTGGACACGGTGCTGTCACTATCACTGTGCTGTCTGTGCTGATCCATTCTGGTCTCTGGTCACAGTGCTGTCACTATCACTGTGCTGTCTGTGCTGATCCATTCTGGTCTCTGGTCACGGTGCTGTCACTGTGCTGTCTGTGCTGATCCATTCTGGTCTCTGGTCACGGTGCTGTCACTGTCACTGTGCTGTCTGTGCTGATCCATTCTGGTCTCTGGTCACGGTGCTGTCACTGTCACTGTGCTGTCTGTGCTGATCCATTCTGGTCTCTGGTCACGGTGCTGTCACTGTCACTGTGCTGTCTGTGCTGATCCATTCTGGTTTCTGGTCACAGTGCTGTCACTATCACTGTGCTATCTGTGCTGATCCATTCTGGTCTCTGGTCACGGTGCTGTCACTGTCACTGTGCTGTCTGTGCTGATCCATTCTGGTCTCGGGTCACGGTGCTGTCACTATCACTGTGCTGTCTGTGCTGATCCATTCTGGTCTCGGGTCACGGTGCTGTCACTATCACTGTGCTGTCTGTGCTGATCCATTCTGGTTTCTGGTCACAGTGCTGTCACTATCACTGTGCTATCTGTGCTGATCCATTCTGGTCTCTGGTCACAGTGCTGTCACTATCACTGTGCTGTCTGTGCTGATCCATTCTGGTCTCTGGTCACGGTGCTGTCACTATCACTCTGCTATCTGTGCTGATCCATTCTGGTCTCTGGTCACGGTGCTGTCACTGTCACTGTGCTGTCTGTGCTGATCCATTCTGGTTTCTGGTCACAGTGCTGTCACTATCACTGTGCTGTCTGTACTGATCCATTCTGGTCTCTGGTCACGGTGCTGTCACTGCCACTGTGCTGTCTGTGCTGATCCATTCTGGACTCTGGTCACGGTGCTGTCACTGTCACTGTGCTGTCTGTGCTGATCCATTCTGGTCTCTGGTCATGGTGCTGTCACTGTGCTGTCTGCTGATCCATTTTGGTCTCTGGTCACAGTGCTGTCACTATCACTGTGCTATCTGTGCTGATCCATTCTGGTCTCTGGTCACGGTGCTGTCACTGTCACTGTGCTGTCTGTGCTGATCCATTCTGGTTTCTGGTCACAGTGCTGTCACTATCACTGTGCTATCTGTGCTGATCCATTCTGGTCTCTGGTCACGGTGCTGTCACTGTCACTGTGCTGTCTGTGCTGATCCATTCTGGTTTCTGGTCACAGTGCTGTCACTATCACTGTGCTATCTGTGCTGATCCATTCTGGTCTCTGGTCACGGTGCTGTCACTGTCACTGTGCTGTCTGTGCTGATCCATTCTGGTCTCTGGTCATGGTGCTGTCACTATCACTGTGCTGTCTGCTGATCCATTCTGGTCTCTGGTCACGGTGCTGTCACTGTGCTGTCTGTGCTGATCCATTCTGGTCTCTGGTCACGGTGCTGTCACTATCACTGTGCTGTCTGTGCTGATCCATTCTGGTCTCTGGTCACGGTGCTGTCACTGTCACTGTGCTGTCTGTGCTGATCCATTCTGGTCTCTGGTCACGGTGCTGTCACTGTCACTGTGCTGTCTGTGCTGATCCATTCTGGTCTCTGGTCACGGTGCTGTCACTGTCACTGTGCTGTCTGTGCTGATCCATTCTGGTCTCTGGTCACAGTGCTGTCACTATCACTGTGCTGTCTGTGCTGATCCATTCTGGTCTCTGGTCACGGTGCTGTCACTGTCACTGTGCTGTCTGTGCTGATCCATTCTGGTCTCTGGTCACGGTGCTGTCACTGTCACGGTGCTGTCTGTGCTGATCCATTCTGGTCTCTGGTCATGGTGCTGTCACTGTCACTATCACTGTGCTGTCTGTGCTGATCCATTCTGGTCTCTGGTCACGGTGCTGTCGCTGTCACTGTGCTGTCTGTGCTGATCCATTCTGGTCTCTGGTCACGGTGCTGTCACTATCACTGTGCTGTCTGTGCTGATCCATTCTGGTCTCTGGTCACGGTGCTGTCACTATCACTGTGCTGTCTGCTGATCCATTCTGGTCTCTGGTCATGGTGCTGTCACTCTCACTGTGCTGTCTGTACTGATCCATTCTGGTCTCTGGTCACGGTGCTGTCACTATCACTGTGCTGTCTGTGCTGATCCATTCTGGTCTCTGGTCATGGTGCTGTCACTATCACTGTGCTGTCTGTGCTGATCCATTCTGGTCTCTGGTCACGGTGCTGTCACTATCACTGTGCTGTCTGTGCTGATCCATTCTGGTCTCTGGTCACGGTGCTGTCACTGTGCTGTCTGTGCTGATCCATTCTGGTCTCTGGTCACGGTGCTGTCACTATCACTGTGCTGTCTGTGCTGATCCATTCTGGTCTCTGGTCACGGTGCTGTCACTATCACTGTGCTGTCTGTGCTGATCCATTCTGGTCTCTGGTCACGGTGCTGTCACTATCACTGTGCTGTCTGCTGATCCATTCTGGTCTCTGGTCACGGTGCTGTCACTATCACTGTGCTGTCTGCTGATCCATTCTGGTCTCTGGTCACGGTGCTGTCACTATCACTGAGCTGTCTGCTGATCCATTCTGGTCTCTGGTCATGGTGCTGTCACTGTGCTGTCTGCTGATCCATTCTGGTCTCTGGTCACGGTGCTGTCACTATCACTGTGCTCTCTGTGCTGATCCATTCTGGTCTCTGGTCACGGTGCTGTCACTATCACTGAGCTGTCTGCTGATCCATTCTGGTCTCTGGTCATGGTGCTGTCACTATAAATGTGCTGTCTGTGCTGATCCATTCTGGTCTCTGGTCACGGTGCTGTCACTGTCACTGTGCTGTCTGCTGATCCATTCTGGTCTCTGGTCACGGTGCTGTCACTATCACTGTGCTGTCTGTGCTGATCCATTCTGGTCTCTGGTCACGGTGCTGTCACTGTCACTGTGCTGTCTGTGCTGATCCATTCTGGTCTCTGGTCATGGTGCTGTCACTATCACTGTGCTGTCTGTGCTGATCCATTCTGGTCTCTGGTCATGGTGCTGTCACTGTCACTGTGCTGTCTGTGCTGATCCATTCTGGTCTCTGGTCACGGTGCTGTCACTATCACTGTGCTGTCTGTGCTGATCCATTCTGGTCTCTTGTCACGGTGCTGTCACTGTCACTGTGCTGTCTGCTGATCCATTCTGGTCTCTGGTTACGGTGCTGTCACTGTGCTGTCTGCTGATCCATTCTGGTCTCTGGTTACGGTGCTGTCACTGTGCTGTCTGCTGATCCATTCTGGTCTCTGGTCACGGTGCTGTCACTATCACTGTGCTGTCTGTGCTGATCCATTCTGGTCTCTGGTCACGGTGCTGTCACTGTCACTGTGCTGTCTGTGCTGATCCATTCTGGTCTCTGGTCATGGTGCTGTCACTGTCACTATCACTGTGCTGTCTGCTGATCCATTCTGGTCTCTGGTCATGGTGCTGTCACTATCACTGTGCTGTCTGTGCTGATCCATTCTGGTCTCTGGTCACGGTGCTGTCACTGTGCTGTCTGTGCTGATCCATTCTGGTCTCTGGTCACAGTGCTGTCAATATCACTGTGCTGTCTGTGCTGATCCATTCTGGTCCCTGGTCACGGTGCTGTCACTATCACTGTGCTGTCTGTGCTGATCCATTCTGGTCTCTGGTCACGGTGCTGTCACTGTCACTGTGCTGTCTGTGCTGATCCATTCTGGTCTCTGGTCACGGTGCTGTCACTGTCACTATCCCTGTGCTGTCTGCTGATCCATTCTGGTCTCTTGTCACGGTGCTGTCACTGTGCTGTCTGTGCTGATCCATTCTAGTCCCTGGTCACGGTGCTGTCACTATCACTGTGCTGTCTGTGCTGACCCATTCTGGTCTCTGGTCACAGTGCTGTCACTATCACTGTGCTGTCTGTGCTGATCCATTCTGGTCTCTGGTCACGGTGCTGTCACTATCACTGTGCTGTCTGTTGTTCCATTCTGGTCTCTGGTCACGGTGCTGTCACTATCACTGTGCTGTCTACTGATCCATTCTGGTCTCCGGTCACGGTGCTGTCACTATCACTATCACTGTGCTGTCTGTGCTGATGCATTCTGGTCTCTGGTCATGGTCGTGTCACTATCACTGTGCTGTCTGTGCTGATCCATTCTGGTCTCTGGTCACGGTGCTGTCACTATCACTGTGCTGTCTGTGCTGATCCATTCTTGTCTCTGGTCACGGTGCTGTCACTATCACTGTGCTGTCTGTGCTGATCCATTCTTGTCTCTGGTCACGGTGCTGTCACTATCACTGTCACTGTGCTGTCTGTGCTGATGCATTCTGGTCTCTGGTCATGGTCGTGTCACTATCACTGTGCTGTCTGTGCTGATCCATTCTGGTCTCTGGTCACGGTGCTGTCACTATCACTGTGCTGTCTGTGCCGATCCATTCTGGTCTCTGGTCACGGTGCTGTCACTGTCACTGTGCTGTCTGTGCTGATCCATTCTGGTCTCTGGTCATGGTGCTGTCACTGTCACTGTGCTGTCTGTGCTGATCCATTCTGGTCTCTGGTCACGGTGCTGTCACTGTCACTGTGCTGTCTGTGCTGATCCATTCTGGTCTCTGGTCATGGTGCTGTCACTGTCACTGTGCTGTCTGTGCTGATCCATTCTGGTCTCTTGTCACGGTGCTGTCACTATCACTGTGCTGTCTGCTGATCCATTCTGGTCTCTGGTTACGGTGCTGTCACTATCACTGTGCTGTCTGCTGATCCATTCTGGTCTCTGGTTACGGTGCTGTCACTGTGCTGTCTGCTGATCCATTCTGGTCTCTGGTTACGGTGCTGTCACTATCACTGTGCTGTCTGTGCTGATCCATTCTGGTCTCTGGTCACGGTGCTGTCACTGTCAATGTGCTGTCTGTGCTGATCCATTCTGGTCTCTGGTCACGGTGCTGTCACTGTCACTGTGCTGTCTGTGCTGATCCATTCTGGTCTCTGGTCACGGTGCTGTCACTGTCAATGTGCTGTCTGTGCTGATCCATTCTGGTCTCTGGTCACGGTGCTGTCACTATCACTGTGCTGTCTGTGCTGATCCATTCTGGTCTCTGGTCATGGTGCTGTCACTATCACTGTGCTGTCTGCTGATCCATTCTGGTCTCTGGTCACGGTGCTGTCACTGTGCTGTCTGTTGATCCATTCTGGTCTCTGGTCACGGTGCTGTCACTGTCACTGTGCTGTCTGTGCTGATCCATTCTGGTCTCTGGTCACGGTGCTGTCACTGTCACTGTGCTGTCTGTGCTGATCCATTCTGGTCTCTGGTCACGGTGCTGTCACTATCACTGTGCTGTCTGTGCTGATCCATTCTGGTCTCTGGTCACAGTGCTGTCACTATCACTGTGCTGTCTGCTGATCCATTCTGGTCTCTGGTCACGGTGCTGTCACTGTGATTGTGCTGTCTGTGCTGATCCATTCTGGTCTCTGGTCATGGTGCTGTCACTATCACTGTGCTGTCTGTGCTGATCCATTCTGGTCTCTGGTCACGGTGCTGTCACTGTCACTATCACTGTGCTGTCTGCTGATCCATTCTGGTCTCTGGTCACGGTGCTGTCACTATCACTGTGCTGTCTGTGCTGATCCATTCTGGTCTCTGGTCACGGTGCTGTCACTGTCACTGTGCTGTCTGCTGATCCATTCTGGTCTCTGGTCACGGTGCTGTCACTATCACTGTGCTGTCTGTGCTGATCCATTCTGGTCTCTGGTTACGGTGCTGTCACTATCACTGTGCTGTCTGCTGATCCATTCTGGTCTCTGGTCACGGTGCTGTCACTATCACTGTGCTGTCTGTGCTGATCCATTCTGGTCTCTGGTCACGGTGCTGTCACTATCACTGTGCTGTCTGCTGATCCATTCTGGTCTCTGGTCACGGTGCTGTCACTATCACTGTGCTGTCTGCTGATCCATTCTGGTCTCTGGTCACGGTGCTGTCACTATCACTGAGCTGTCTGCTGATCCATTCTGGTCTCTGGTCATGGTGCTGTCACTGTGCTGTCTGCTGATCCATTCTGGTCTCTGGTCACGGTGCTGTCACTATCACTGTGCTCTCTGTGCTGATCCATTCTGGTCTCTGGTCACGGTGCTGTCACTATCACTGAGCTGTCTGCTGATCCATTCTGGTCTCTGGTCATGGTGCTGTCACTATAAATGTGCTGTCTGTGCTGATCCATTCTGGTCTCTGGTCACGGTGCTGTCACTGTCACTGTGCTGTCTGCTGATCCATTCTGGTCTCTGGTCATGGTGCTGTCACTATCACTGTGCTGTCTGTGCTGATCCATTCTGCTCTCTGGTCACGGTGCTGTCACTGTCACTGTGCTGTCTGTGCTGATCCATTCTGGTCTCTGGTCATGGTGCTGTCACTGTCACTGTGCTGTCTGTGCTGATCCATTCTGGTCTCTTGTCACGGTGCTGTCACTGTCACTGTGCTGTCTGCTGATCCATTCTGGTCTCTGGTTACGGTGCTGTCACTGTGCTGTCTGCTGATCCATTCTGGTCTCTGGTTACGGTGCTGTCACTGTGCTGTCTGCTGATCCATTCTGGTCTCTGGTCACGGTGCTGTCACTATCACTGTGCTGTCTGTGCTGATCCATTCTGGTCTCTGGTCACGGTGCTGTCACTGTCACTGTGCTGTCTGTGCTGATCCATTCTGGTCTCTGGTCATGGTGCTGTCACTGTCACTATCACTGTGCTGTCTGCTGATCCATTCTGGTCTCTGGTCATGGTGCTGTCACTATCACTGTGCTGTCTGTGCTGATCCATTCTGGTCTCTGGTCACGGTGCTGTCACTGTGCTGTCTGTGCTGATCCATTCTGGTCTCTGGTCACAGTGCTGTCACTATCACTGTGCTGTCTGTGCTGATCCATTCTGGTCCCTGGTCACGGTGCTGTCACTATCACTGTGCTGTCTGTGCTGATCCATTCTGGTCTCTGGTCACGGTGCTGTCACTGTCACTGTGCTGTCTGTGCTGATCCATTCTGGTCTCTGGTCACGGTGCTGTCACTGTCACTATCCCTGTGCTGTCTGCTGATCCATTCTGGTCTCTTGTCACGGTGCTGTCACTGTGCTGTCTGTGCTGATCCATTCTAGTCCCTGGTCACGGTGCTGTCACTATCACTGTGCTGTCTGTGCTGACCCATTCTGGTCTCTGGTCACAGTGCTGTCACTATCACTGTGCTGTCTGTGCTGATCCATTCTGGTCTCTGGTCACGGTGCTGTCACTATCACTGTGCTGTCTGTTGTTCCATTCTGGTCTCTGGTCACGGTGCTGTCACTATCACTGTGCTGTCTACTGATCCATTCTGGTCTCTGGTCACGGTGCTGTCACTATCACTATCACTGTGCTGTCTGTGCTGATGCATTCTGGTCTCTGGTCATGGTCGTGTCACTATCACTGTGCTGTCTGTGCTGATCCATTCTGGTCTCTGGTCACGGTGCTGTCACTATCACTGTGCTGTCTGTGCTGATCCATTCTTGTCTCTGGTCACGGTGCTGTCACTATCACTGTCACTGTGCTGTCTGTGCTGATGCATTCTGGTCTCTGGTCATGGTCGTGTCACTATCACTGTGCTGTCTGTGCTGATCCATTCTGGTCTCTGGTCACGGTGCTGTCACTATCACTGTGCTGTCTGTGCCGATCCATTCTGGTCTCTGGTCACGGTGCTGTCACTATCACTGTGCTGTCTGCTGATCCATTCTGGTCTCTGGTTACGGTGCTGTCACTATCACTGTGCTGTCTGCTGATCCATTCTGGTCTCTGGTTACGGTGCTGTCACTGTGCTGTCTGCTGATCCATTCTGGTCTCTGGTTACGGTGCTGTCACTATCACTGTGCTGTCTGTGCTGATCCATTCTGGTCTCTGGTCACGGTGCTGTCACTGTCAATGTGCTGTCTGTGCTGATCCATTCTGGTCTCTGGTCACGGTGCTGTCACTGTCACTGTGCTGTCTGTGCTGATCCATTCTGGTCTCTGGTCACGGTGCTGTCACTGTCAATGTGCTGTCTGTGCTGATCCATTCTGGTCTCTGGTCACAGTGCTGTCACTATCACTGTGCTGTCTGTGCTGATCCATTCTGGTCTCTGGTCACGGTGCTGTCACTGTCACTGTGCTGTCTGTGCTGATCCATTCTGGTCTCTGGTCACGGTGCTGTCACTATCACTGTGCTGTCTGTGCTGATCCATTCTGGTCTCTGGTCACAGTGCTGTCACTATCACTGTGCTGTCTGCTGATCCATTCTGGTCTCTGGTCACGGTGCTGTCACTGTGATTGTGCTGTCTGTGCTGATCCATTCTGGTCTCTGGTCATGGTGCTGTCACTATCACTGTGCTGTCTGTGCTGATCCATTCTGGTCTCTGGTCACGGTGCTGTCACTGTCACTATCACTGTGCTGTCTGCTGATCCATTCTGGTCTCTGGTCACGGTGCTGTCACTATCACTGTGCTGTCTGTGCTGATCCATTCTGGTCTCTGGTCACGGTGCTGTCACTGTCACTGTGCTGTCTGCTGATCCATTCTGGTCTCTGGTCACGGTGCTGTCACTATCACTGTGCTGTCTGTGCTGATCCATTCTGGTCTCTGGTTACGGTGCTGTCACTATCACTGTGCTGTCTGCTGATCCATTCTGGTCTCTGGTCACGGTGCTGTCACTATCACTGTGCTGTCTGTGCTGATCCATTCTGGTCTCTGGTTACGGTGCTGTCACTGTCACTGTGCTGTCTGTGCTCATCCATTCTGGTCTCTGGTCACGGTGCTGTCACTATCACTATCACTGTGCTGTCTGCTGATCCATTCTGGTCTCTGGTCACGGTGCTGTCACTATCACTGTGCTGTCTGTGCTGATCCATTCTGGTCTCTGGTCACGGTGCTGTCACTGTCACTGTGCTGTCTGTGCTGATCCATTCTGGTCTCTGGTCATGGTGCTGTCACTGTCACTGTGCTGTCTGTGCTGATCCATTCTGGTCTCTTGTCACGGTGCTGTCACTATCACTGTGCTGTCTGCTGATCCATTCTGGTCTCTGGTTACGGTGCTGTCACTATCACTGTGCTGTCTGCTGATCCATTCTGGTCTCTGGTTACGGTGCTGTCACTGTGCTGTCTGCTGATCCATTCTGGTCTCTGGTTACGGTGCTGTCACTATCACTGTGCTGTCTGTGCTGATCCATTCTGGTCTCTGGTCACGGTGCTGTCACTGTCAATGTGCTGTCTGTGCTGATCCATTCTGGTCTCTGGTCACGGTGCTGTCACTGTCACTGTGCTGTCTGTGCTGATCCATTCTGGTCTCTGGTCACGGTGCTGTCACTGTCAATGTGCTGTCTGTGCTGATCCATTCTGGTCTCTGGTCACGGTGCTGTCACTATCACTGTGCTGTCTGTGCTGATCCATTCTGGTCTCTGGTCATGGTGCTGTCACTATCACTGTGCTGTCTGCTGATCCATTCTGGTCTCTGGTCACGGTGCTGTCACTGTGCTGTCTGTTGATCCATTCTGGTCTCTGGTCACGGTGCTGTCACTGTCACTGTGCTGTCTGTGCTGATCCATTCTGGTCTCTGGTCACGGTGCTGTCACTGTCACTGTGCTGTCTGTGCTGATCCATTCTGGTCTCTGGTCACGGTGCTGTCACTATCACTGTGCTGTCTGTGCTGATCCATTCTGGTCTCTGGTCACAGTGCTGTCACTATCACTGTGCTGTCTGCTGATCCATTCTGGTCTCTGGTCACGGTGCTGTCACTGTGATTGTGCTGTCTGTGCTGATCCATTCTGGTCTCTGGTCATGGTGCTGTCACTATCACTGTGCTGTCTGTGCTGATCCATTCTGGTCTCTGGTCACAGTGCTGTCACTGTCACTATCACTGTGCTGTCTGCTGATCCATTCTGGTCTCTGGTCACGGTGCTGTCACTATCACTGTGCTGTCTGTGCTGATCCATTCTGGTCTCTGGTCACGGTGCTGTCACTGTCACTGTGCTGTCTGCTGATCCATTCTGGTCTCTGGTCACGGTGCTGTCACTATCACTGTGCTGTCTGTGCTGATCCATTCTGGTCTCTGGTTACGGTGCTGTCACTATCACTGTGCTGTCTGCTGATCCATTCTGGTCTCTGGTCACGGTGCTGTCACTATCACTGTGCTGTCTGTGCTGATCCATTCTGGTCTCTGGTTACGGTGCTGTCACTGTCACTGTGCTGTCTGTGCTCATCCATTCTGGTCTCTGGTCACGGTGCTGTCACTATCACTATCACTGTGCTGTCTGCTGATCCATTCTGGTCTCTGGTCACGGTGCTGTCACTATCACTGTGCTGTCTGTGCTGATCCATTCTGGTCTCTGGTCACGGTGCTGTCACTATCACTGTGCTGTCTGTGCTGATCCATTCTGGTCTCTGGTCACGGTGCTGTCACTGTCACTGTGCTGTCTGTGCTGATCCATTCTGGTCTCTGGTCACGGTGCTGTCACTATCACTGTGCTGTCTGTGCTGATCCATTCTGGTCTCTGGTCACGGTGCTGTCACTGTCACTGTGCTGTCTGTGCTGATCCATTCTGGTCTCTGGTCACGGTGCTGTCACTATCACTGTGCTGTCTGTGCTGATCCATTCTGGTCTCTGGTCACGGTGCTGTCACTGTCACTGTGCTGTCTGTGCTGATCCATTCTGGTCTCTGGTCATGGTGCTGTCACTGTCACTGTGCTGTCTGTGCTAATCCATTCTGGTCTCTGGTCACGGTGCTGTCACTGTCACTGTGCTGTCTGTGCTGATCCATTCTGGTCTCTGGTCACGGTGCTGTCACTATCACTGTGCTGTCTGTGCTGATCAATTCTGGTCTCTGGTCACGGTGCTGTCACTGTCACTGTGCTGTCTGTGCTCATCCATTCTGGTCTCTGGTCACGGTGCTGTCACTATCACTGTGCTGTCTGCTGATCCATTCTGGTCTCTGGTCACGGTGCTGTCACTATCACTGTGCTGTCTGCTGATCCATTCTGGTCTCTGGTCACAGTGCTGTCACTGTCACTGTGCTGTCTGTGCTGATCCATTCTGGTCTCTGGTCACGGTGCTGTCACTATCACTGTGCTGTCTGCTGATCCATTCTGGTCTCTGGTCACGGTGCTGTCACTATCACAGTGCTGTCTGTGCTGATCCATTCTGGTCTCTGGTCACGGTGCTGTCACTATCACTGTGCTGTCTGTGCTGATCCATTCTGGTCTCTGGTCACGGTGCTGTCACTATCACTGTGCTGTCTGCTGATCCATTCTGGTCTCTGGTCACGGTGCTGTCACTGTCACAGTGCTGTCTGTGCTGATCCATTCTGGTCTCTGGTCACGGTGCTGTCACTATCACTGTGCTGTCTGTGCTGATCCATTCTGGTCTCTGGTCACGGTGCTGTCACTGTCACTGTGCTGTCTGTGCTGATCCATTCTGGTCTCTGGTCATGGTGCTGTCACTGTCACTGTGCTGTCTGTGCTGATCCATTCTGGTCTCTGGTCACGGTGCTGTCACTATCACTGTGCTGTCTGTGCTGATCCATTCTGGTCTCTGGTCACGGTGCTGTCACTATCACTGTGCTGTCTGTGCTGATCCATTCTTGTCTCTGGTCACGGTGCTGTCACTATCACTGTGCTGTCTGTGCTGATCCATTCTGGTCTCTGGTCACGGTGCTGTCACTATCACTGTGCTGTCTGTGCTGATCCATTCTGGTCTCTGGTCACGGTGCTGTCACTGTCACTGTGCTGTCTGTGCTCATCCATTCTGGTCTCTGGTCACGGTGCTGTCACTATCACTGTGCTGTCTGCTGATCCATTCTGGTCTCTGGTCACGGTGCTGTCACTATCACTGTGCTGTCTGTGCTGATCCATTCTGGTCTCTGGTCACGGTGCTGTCACTATCACTGTGCTGTCTGCTGATCCATTCTGGTCTCTGGTCACAGTGCTGTCACTGTCACTGTGCTGTCTGTGCTGATCCATTCTGGTCTCTGGTCACGGTGCTGTCACTATCACTGTGCTGTCTGTGCTGATCCATTCTGGTCTCTGGTCACGGTGCTGTCACTATCACTGTGCTGTCTGCTGATCCATTCTGGTCTCTAGTCACAGTGCTGTCACTGTCACTGTGCTGTCTGTGCTGATCCATTCTGGTCTCTGGTCACGGTGCTGTCACTATCACTGTGCTGTCTGCTGATCCATTCTGGTCTCTGGTCACGGTGCTGTCACTATCACAGTGCTGTCTGTGCTGATCCATTCTGGTCTCTGGTCACGGTGCTGTCACTATCACTGTGCTGTCTGTGCTGATCCATTCTGGTCTCTGGTCATGGTGCTGTCACTATCACTGTGCTGTCTGTGCTGATCCATTCTGGTCTCTGGTCACGGTGCTGTCACTATCACTGTGCTGTCTGTGCTGATCCATTCTGGTCTCTGGTCACGGTGCTGTCACTATCACTGTGCTGTCTGTTGTTCCATTCTGGTCTCTGGTCATGGTGCTGTCACTATCACTGTGCTGTCTGTGCTGATCCATTCTGGTCTCTGGTCATGGTGCTGTCACTGTCACTGTGCTGTCTGTGCTGATCCATTCTGGTCTCTGGTCACGGTCCTGTCACTATCACTGTGCTGTCTGTGCTGATCCATTCTGGTCTCTGGTCACGGTGCTGTCACTATCACTGTGCTGTCTGTGCTGATCCATTCTGCTCTCTGGTCACTGTGCTGTCACTATCACTGTGCTGTCTGTGCTGATCCATTCTGGTCTCTGGTCACGGTGCTGTCACTGTCACTGTGCTGTCTGTGCTGATCCATTCTGGTCTCTGGTCACAGTGCTGTCACTATCACTGTGCTGTCTGTGCTGATCCATTCTGGTCTCTGGTCACGGTGCTGTCACTGTCACTGTGCTGTCTGCTGATCCCTTCTGGTCTCTGGTCATGGTGCTGTCACTGTCACTGTGCTGATCCATTCTGGTCTCTGGTCACATTGCTGTCACTATCACAGTGCTGTCTGTGCTGATCCATTCTGGTCTCTGGTCACGGTGCTGTCACTATCACTGTGCTGTCTGTGCTGATCCATTCTGGTCTCTGATGACGGTGCTGTCACTATCACTGTGCTGTCTGTGCTGATCCATTCTGGTCTCTGGTCACTGTGCTGTCTGTACTGATCCATTCTGGTCTCTGGTCACGGTGCTGTCACTGTCACTGTGCTGTCTGTGCTGATCCATTCTGGTCTCTGGTCACAGTGCTGTCACTATCACTGTGCTGTCTGTGCTGATCCATTCTGGTCTCTGGTCACGGTGCTGTCACTGTCACTGTGCTGTCTGCTGATCCCTTCTGGTCTCTGGTCATGGTGCTGTCACTGTCACTGTGCTGATCCATTCTGGTCTCTGGTCACAGTGCTGTCACTATCACAGTGCTGTCTGTGCTGATCCATTCTGGTCTCTGGTCACGGTGCTGTCACTATCACTGTGCTGTCTGTGCTGATCCATTCTGGTCTCTGATGACGGTGCTGTCACTATCACTGTGCTGTCTGTGCTGATCCATTCTGGTCTCTGGTCACGGTGCTGTCACTGTCACTGTGCTGTCTGTGCTGATCCATTCTGGTCTCTGGTCACGGTGCTGTCACTATCACTGTGCTGTCTGTGCTGATCCATTCTGGTCTCTGGTCACGGTGCTGTCACTATCACGGTGCTGTCTGTGCTGATCCATTCTGGTCTCTGGTCACGGTGCTGTCACTATCACTGTGCTGTCTGCTGATCCATTCTGGTCTATGGTCACGGTGCTGTCACTGTCACTGTGCTGTCTGTGCTGATCCATTCTGGTCTGTGGTCACGATGCTGTCACTATCACTGTGCTGTCTGTGCTGATTCATTCTGGTCTCTGGTCACGGTGCTGTCACTGTCACTGTGCTGTCTGTGCTGATCCATTCTGGTCTCTGGTCATGGTGCTGTCACTATCACTGTGCTGTCTGTGCTGATCCATTCTGGTCACTGGTCATGGTGCTGTCACTGTCACTGTGCTGTCTGTGCTGATCCATTCTGGTCTGTGGTCACGGTGCTGTCACTGTCACTGTGCTGTTTGTGCTGATCCATTCTGGTCTCTGGTCATGGTGCTGTCACTATCACTGTGCTGTCTGTGCTGATCCATTCTGGTCTCTGGTCATGGTGCTGTCACTATCACTGTGCTGTCTGTGCTGATCCATTCTGGTCTCTGGTCACGGTGCTGTCACTGTCACTGTGCTGTCTGTGCTGATCCATTCTGGTCTCTGGTCACGGTGCTGTCACTATCACTGTGCTGTCTGCTGATCCATTCTGGTCTCTGGTCACGGTGCTGTCACTGTCACTGTGCTGTCTGCTGATCCATTCTGGTCTCTGGTCACGGTGCTGTCCCTATCACTGTGCTGTCTGCTGATCCATTCTGGTCTTTGGTCATGGTGCTGTCACTGTCACTGTGCTGTCTGCTGATCCATTCTGGTCTCTGGTCATGGTGCTGTCACTGTCACTGTGCGGTCTGCTGATCCATTCTGGTCTCTGGTCACGGTGCTGTCACTATCACTGTGCTGTCTGTGCTGATCCATTCTGGTCTCTTATCATGGTGCTGTCACTATCACTGTGCTGTCTGTGCTGATCCATTCTGGTCTCTGGTCACGGTGCTGTCACTATCACTGTGCTGTCTGTGCTGATCCATTCTGGTCTCTGGTCATGGTGCTGTCACTATCACTGTGCTGTCTGTGCTGATCCATTCTGGTCTCTGGTCACGGTGCTGTCACTGAGCTGTCTGCTGATCCATTCTGGTGTCTGGTCACGGTGCTGTCACTATCACTGTGCTGTCTGTGCTGATCCATTCTGGTCTCTGGTCACGGTGCTGTCACTGTCACTGTGCTGTCTGTGCTGATCCATTCTGGTCTCTGGTCACGGTGCTGTCACTGTCACTGTGCTGTCTGCTGATCCATTCTGGTCTCTGGTCACAGTGCTGTCACTATCACTGTGCTGTCTGTGCTGATCCATTCTGGTCTCTGGTCACGGTGCTGTCACTATCACTGTGCTGTCTGTGCTGATCCATTCTGGTCTCTGGTCACGGTGCTGTCACTATCACTGTGCTGTCTGCTGATCCATTCTGGTCTCTGGTCACGGTGCTGTCACTGTGACTGTGCTGTCTGTGCTGATCCATTCTGGTCTCTGGTCACGGTGCTGTCACTATCACTGAGCTGTCTGTTGATCCATTCTGGTCTCTGGTCACGGTGCTGTCACTATCACTGTGCTGTCTGTGCTGATCCATTCTGGTCTCTGGTCACGGTGCTGTCACTGTCACTGTGCTGTCTGTGCTGATCCATTCTGGTCTCTTGTCACGGTGCTGTCACTGTCACTTTGCTGTCTGCTGATCCATTCTGGTCTCTGGTCACGGTGCTGTCACTGTCACTGTGCTGTCTGTGCTGATCCATTCTGGTCTCTGGTCACAGTGCTGTCACTATCACTGTGCTGTCTGTGCTGATCCATTCTGGTCTCTGGTCACAGTGCTGTCACTATCACTGTGCTGTCTGTGCTGATCCATTCTGGTCTCTGGTCACACTGCTGTCACTATCACTGTGCTGTCTGTGCTGATCCATTCTGGTCTCTGGTCACGGTGCTGTCACTATCACTATCACTGTGCTGTCTGTGCTGATCCATTCTAGTCTCTGGTCATGGTGCTGTCACTATCACTGTGCTGTCTGTGCTGATCCATTCTGGTCTCTGATCATGGTGCTGTCACTATCACTGTACTGTCTGCGGATCCATTCTGGTCTCTGGTCACGGTGCTGTCACTATCACTGTGCTGTCTGTGCTGATCCAATCTTGTCTCTGGTCATGGTGCTGTCACTATCACTGTGCTGTCTGTTCTTATCCATTCTGGTCTCTGGTCACAGTGCTGTCACTATCACTGTGCTGTCTGTGCTGATCCATTCTGGACTCTTGTCACGGTGCTGTCACTATCACTGTGCTGTCTGTGCTGATCCATTCTGGTCTCTGGTCACGGTGCTGTCACTATCACTGTGCTGTCTGTGCTGATCCATTCTGGTCTCTGGTCATGGTGCTGTCACTATCACTGTGCTGTCTGTGCTGATCCATTCTGGTCTCTGGTCACAGTGCTGTCACTATCACTGTGCTGTCTGTGCTGATCCATTCTGGTCTCTGATCACGGTGCTGTCACTATCACTGTGCTGTCTGCTGATCCATTCTGGTCTCTGGACACGGTGCTGTCACTATCCCTGTGCTGTCTGTGCTGATCCATTCTGGTTTCTGGTCACGGTGCTGTCACTGTGCTGTCTGTGCTGATCCATTCTGGTCTCTGGTCACGGTGCTGTCACTATCACTGTGCTGTCTGCTGATCCATTCTGGTCTCTGGTCACGGTGCTGTCACTATCACTGTGCTGTCTGTGCTGATCCATTCTGGACTCTTGTCACGGTGCTGTCACTATCACTGTGCTGTCTGTGCTGATCCATTCTGGTCTCTGGTCACGGTGCTGTCACTATCACTGTGCTGTCTGTGCTGATCCATTCTGGTCTCTGGTCACGGTGCTGTCACTATCACTGTGCTGTCTGTGCTGATCCATTCTGGTCTCTGGTCACGGTGCTGTCACTATCACTGTCACTGTGCTGTCTGTGCTGATCCATTCTGGTCTCTGGTCACGGTGTTGTCACTATCACTGTGCTGTCCGTTGATCCATTCTGGTCTCTGGTCACGGTGCTGTCACTATCACTGTGCTGTCTGTGCTGATCCATTCTGGTCTCTGGTCACGGTGCTGTCACTGTCACTGTGCTGTCTGTGCTGATCCATTCTGGTCTCTGGTCATGGTGCTGTCACTATCACTGAGCTGTCTGCTGATTAATTCTGGTCTCTGGTCACGGTGCTGTCACTGAGCTGTCTGCTGATCCATTCTGGTCTCTGGTCACGGTGCTGTCACTGAGCTGTCTGCTGATCCATTCTGGTCTCTGGTCACGGTGCTGTCACTGTCACTGTGCTGTCTGGTGATCCATTCTGGTCTCTGGTCACGGTGCTGTCACTATCACTGTGCTGTCTGCTGATCCATTCTGGTCTCTGGTCACGGTGCTGTCACTATCACTGTGCTGTCTGTGCTGATCCATTCTGGTCTCTGGTCACAGTGCTGTCACTATCACTGTGCTGTCTGTGCTGATCCATTCTGGTCTCTGGTCACAGTGCTGTCACTATCACTGTGCTGTCTGTGCTGATCCATTCTGGTCTCTGGTTACGGTGCTGTCACTGTCACTGTGCTGTCTGCTGATCCATTCTGGTCTCTGGTCACGGTGCTGTCACTGTCACTTTGCTGTCTGCTGATCCATTCTGGTCTCTGGTCACGGTGCTGTCACTGTCACTGTGCTGATCCATTCTGGTCTCTGGTCACAGTGCTGTCACTATCACTGTGCTGTCTGTGCTGATCCATTCTGGTCTCTGGTCACAGTGCTGTCACTATCACTGTGCTGTCTGTGCTGATCCATTCTGGTCTCGGGTCACGGTGCTGTCACTATCACTGTGCTGTCTGTTGATCCATTCTGGTCTCTGGTCACGGTGCTGTCACTGTCATTGTGCTGTCTGCTGATCCATTCTGGTCTCTGGTCACGGTGCTGTCACTGTCACTTTGCTGTCTGCTGATCCATTCTGGTCTCTGGTCACGGTGCTGTCACTGTCACTGTGCTGATCCATTCTGGTCTCTGGTCACAGTGCTGTCACTATCACTGTGCTGTCTGTGCTGATCCATTCTGGTCTCTGGTCACAGTGCTGTCACTATCACTGTGCTGTCTGTGCTGATCCATTCTGGTCTCGGGTCACGGTGCTGTCACTATCACTGTGCTGTCTGTTGATCCATTCTGGTCTCTGGTCACGGTGCTGTCATTATCACTGTGCTGTCTGCTGATCCATTCTGGTCTCTGGTCACGGTGCTGGCACTGTCACTGTGCTGTCTGCTGATCCATTCTGGTCTCTGATCATGGTGCTGTCACTATCACTGTACTGTCTGCTGATCCATTCTGGTCTCTGGTCACGGTGCTGTCACTGTCACTGTGCTGTCTGTGCTGATCCATTCTGATCTCTGATCATGGTGCTGTCACTATCACTGTACTGTCTGCTGATCCATTCTGGTCTCTGGTCACGGTGCTGTCACTGTCACTGTGCTGTCTGTGCTGATCCATTCTTGTCTCTGGTCACGGTGCTGTCACTATCACTGTGCTGTCTGTGCTGATCCATTCTTGTCTCTGGTCACAGTGCTGTCACTATCACTGTGCTGTCTGTGCTGATCCATTCTGGTCTCTGGTCATGGTGCTGTCACTATCACTGTACTGTCTGCTGATCCATTCTGGTCTCTGGTCACGGTGCTGTCACTGTCACTGTGCTGTCTGTGCTGATCCATTCTTGTCTCTGGTCACGGTGCTGTCACTATCACTGTGCTGTCTGTGCTGATCCATTCTTGTCTCTGGTCACAGTGCTGTCACTATCACTGTGCTGTCTGTGCTGATCCATTCTGGTCTCTGATCATGGTGCTGTCACTATCACTGTACTGTCTGCTGATCCATTCTGGTCTCTGGTCACGGTGCTGTCACTGTCACTGTGCTGTCTGTGCTGATCCATTCTGATCTCTGATCATGGTGCTGTCACTATCACTGTACTGTCTGCTGATCCATTCTGGTCTCTGGTCACGGTGCTGTCACTGTCACTGTGCTGTCTGTGCTGATCCATTCTTGTCTCTGGTCACGGTGCTGTCACTATCACTGTGCTGTCTGTGCTGATCCATTCTGGTCTCTGGTCACTGTGCTGTCACTGTGCTGTCTGTGCTGATCCATTCTGGTCTCTGGTCATGGTGCTGTCACTATCACTGTGCTGTCTGTGCTGATCCATTCTGGTCTCTGGTCACGGTGCTGTCACTATCACTGTGCTGTCTGTGCTGATCCATTCTGGTCTCTGGTCACGGTGCTGTCTGTATCACTGTGCTGTCTGTGCTGATCCATTCTGGTCTCTGGTCACGGTGCTGTCACTATCACTGTGCTGTCTGTGCTGATCCATTCTGGTCTCTGGTCACAGTGCTGTCACTGTCACTGTGCTGTCTGTGCTGATCCATTCGGGTCTCTGGTCACGGTGCTGTCACTATCACTGTGCTGTCTGTGCTGATCCATTCTGGTCTCTGATCATGGTGCTGTCACTATCACTGTGCTGTCTGCTGATCCATTCTGGTCTCTGGACACGGTGCTGTCACTATCACTGTGCTGTCTGTGCTGATCCATTCTGGTTTCTGGTCACGGTGCTGTCACTGTGCTGTCTGTGCTGATCCATTCTGGTCTCTGGTCACGGTGCTGTACTATCACTATCACTGTGCTGTCTGTGCTGATAAATTCTGGTCTCTGGTCACAGTGCTGTCACTATCACTGTGCTGTCTGTGCTGATCCATTCGGGTCTCTGGTCACGGTGCTGTCACTATCACTGTGCTGTCTGTGCTGATCCATTCTGGTCTCTGATCATGGTGCTGTCACTATCACTGTGCTGTCTGCTGATCCATTCTGGTCTCTGGACACGGTGCTGTCACTATCACTGTGCTGTCTGTGCTGATCCATTCTGGTTTCTGGTCACGGTGCTGTCACTGTGCTGTCTGTGCTGATCCATTCTGGTCTCTGGTCACGGTGCTGTCACTATCACTGTGCTGTCTGCTGATCCATTCTGGTCTCTGGTCACGGTGCTGTCACTATCACTGTGCTGTCTGTGCTGATCCATTCTGGACTCTTGTCACGGTGCTGTCACTATCACTGTGCTGTCTGTGCTGATCCATTCTGGTCTCTGGTCACAGTGCTGTCACTATCACTGTGCTGTCTGTGCTGATCCATTCTGGTCTCTGGTCACGGTGCTGTCACTATCACTGTGCTGTCTGTACTGATCCATTCTGGTCTCTGGTCACGGTGCTGTCACTATCACTGTGCTGTCTGTGCTGATCCATTCTGGTCTCTGGTCACGGTGCTGTCACTGTGCTGTCTGTGCTGATCCATTCTGGTCTCTGGTCACGGTGCTGTCACTGTGCTGTCAGTGCTGATCCATTCTGGTCTCTTCTCACGGTGCTGTCACTGTCACTGTGCTGTCTGGTGATGCATTCTGGTCTCTGGTCACGGTGCTGTCACTATCACTGTGCTGTCTGTGCTAATCCATTCTGGTCTCTGGTCACAGTGCTGTCACTATCACTGTGCTGTCTGTGCTGATCCATTCTGGTCTCTGGTCACGGTGCTGTCACTATCACTGTGCTGTCCGTTGATCCATTCTGGTCTCTGGTCACGGTGCTGTCACTGTCACTGTGCTGTCTGTGCTGATCCATTCTGGTCTCTGGTCACGGTGCTGTCACTATCACTGTGCTGTCCATTGATCCATTCTGGTCTCTGGTCACGGTGCTGTCACTATCACTGTGCTGTCTGTGCTGATCCATTCTGGTCTCTGGTCACGGTGCTGTCACTGTCACTGTGCTGTCTGTGCTGATCCATTCTGGTCTCTGGTTACGGTGCTGTCACTGTGCTGTCTGTGCTGATCCATTCTGGTCTCTGGTCATGGTGCTGTCACTGTCACTGTGCTGTCTGCTGATCCATTCTGGTCTCTGGTCACGGTGCTGTCACTATCACTGTGCTGTCTGTGCTGATCCAATCTGGTCTCTGTTCACGGTGCTGTCACTGTGCTGTCTGTGCTGATCCATTCTGGTCTCTGGTCACGGTGCTGTCACTGTGCTGTCTGTGCTGATCCATTCTGGTCTCTGATCACGGTGCTGTCACTGTCACTGTGCTGTCTGCTGATCCATTCTGGTCTCTGGTCACGGTGCTGTCACTGTCACTGTGCTGTCTGTGCTGATCCATTCTGGTCTCTGGTCACGGTGCTGTCACTGTCACTGTGCTGTCTGTGCTGATCCATTCTGGTCTCTGGTCACGGTGCTGTCACTATCACTGTGCTGTCTGTGCTGATCCATTCTGGTCTCTGGTCACGGTGCTGTCACTATCAATGTGCTGTCTGCTGATCCATTCTGGTCTCTGGTCACGGTGCTGTCACTATCACTGTGCTGTCTGTACTGATCCATTCTGGTCTCTGGTCACTGTGCTGTCACTATCACTGTGCTGTCTGCTGATCCATTCTGGTCTCTGGTCACGGTGCTGTCACTATCACTGTGCTGTCTGTGCTGATCCATTCTGGTCTCTGGTCACGGTGCTGTCACTGTCACTGTGTTGTCTGTGCTGATCCATTCTGGTCTCTGGTCACGGTGCTGTCACTATCACTGTGCTGTCTGTGCTGATCCATTCTGGTCTCTGGTCACAGTGCTGTCACTGTCACTGTGCTGTCTGTGCTGATCCATTCTGGTCTCTGGTCACGGTGCTGTCACTATCACTGTGCTGTCTGCTGATCCATTCTGGTCTCTGGTCACGGTGCTGTCACTATCACTGTGCTGATCCATTCTGGTCTCTTGTCACGGTGCTGTCACTATCACTGTGCTGATCCATTCTGGTCTCTGGTCACGGTGCTGTCACTGTCACTGTGCTGTCTGCTGATCCATTCTGGTCTCTGGTTACGGTGCTGTCACTGTGCTGTCTGGTGATCCATTCTGGTCTCTGGTCACGGTGCTGTCACTGTTACTGTGCTGTCTGTGCTGATCCATTCTGGTCTCTGGTCACGGTGCTGTCACTATCACTGTGCTGTCTGCTGATCCATTCTGATCTCTGGTCACGGTGCTGTCACTATCACTGTGCTGTCTGTGCTGATCCATTCTGGTCTCTGGTCACGGTGCTGTCACTATCACTGTGCTGTCTGTGCTGATCCATTCTGGTCTCTGGTCACGGTGCTGTCACTATCACTGAGCTGTCTGCTGATCCATTCTGGTCTCTGGTCATGGTGCTGTCACTGTCACTGTGCTGTCTGCTGATCCATTCTGGTCTCTGGTTACGGTGCTGTCACTGTCACTGTGCTGTCTGCTGATCCATTCTGGTCTCTTGTCACGGTGCTGTCACTGTCACTGTGCTGTCTGCTGATCCATTCTGGTCTCTTGTCACGGTGCTGTCACTATCACTGTGCTGTCTGCTGATCCATTCTGGTCTCTGGTTACGGTGCTGTCACTGTCACTGTGCTGTCTGCTGATCCATTCTGGTCTCTTGTCACGGTGCTGTCACTATCACTGTGCTGTCTGCTGATCCATTCTGGTCTCTGGTCACGGTGCTGTCACTATCACTGTGCTGTCTGTGCTGATGCATTCTGGTCTCTGGTTACGGTGCTGTCACTGTGCTGTCTGCTGATCCATTCTGGTCTCTTGTCACGGTGCTGTCACTATCACTGTGCTGTCTGCTGATCCATTCTGGTCTCTGGTTACGGTGCTGTCACTGTCACTGTGCTGTCTGCTGATCCATTCTGGTCTCTTGTCACGGTGCTGTCACTATCACTGTGCTGTCTGCTGATCCATTCTGGTCTCTGGTCACGGTGCTGTCACTATCACTGTGCTGTCTGTGCTGATCCATTCTGGTCTCTGGTCACGGTGCTGTCACTGTCACTGTGCTGTCTGCTGATCCATTCTGGTCTCTGGTCACGGTGCTGTCACTATCACTGTGCTGTCTGCTGATCCATTCTGGTCTCTGGTCACGGTGCTGTCACTATCACTGTGCTGTCTGCTGATCCATTCTGGTCTCTGGTTACGGTGCTGTCACTATTACTGTGCTGTCTGTGCTGATGCATTCTGGTCTCTGGTTACGGTGCTGTCACTGTGCTGTCTGCTGATCCATTCTGGTCTCTGCTCACGGTGCTGTCACTATCACTGTGCTGTCTGCTGATCCATTCTGGTCTCTGGTCACGGTGCTGTCACTATCACTGTGCTGTCTGTGCTGATCCATTCTGGTCTCTGGTCACGGTGCTGTCACTGTCACTGTGCTGTCTGCTGATCCATTCTGGTCTCTGGTCACAGTGCTGTCACTATCAATGTGCTGTCTGTGCTGATCCATTCTGGTCTCTGGTCACGGTGCTGTCACTATCACTGTGCTGTCTGTGCTGATCCTTTCTGGTCTCTGATCATGGTGCTGTCACTATCACTGTACTGTCTGCTGATCCATTCTGGTCTCTCGTCACGGTGCTGTCACTATCACTGTGCTGTCTGTGCTGATCCATGCTGGTCTCTGGTCACTGTGCTGTCACTGTGCTGTCTGTGCTGATCCATTCTTGTCTCTGGTCACGGTGCTGTCACTTTCACTGTGCTGTCTGTGCTGATCCATTCTGGTCTCTGGTCACGGTGCTGTCACTATCACTGTGCTGTCTACTGATCCATTCTGGTCTCTGGTCACGGTGCTGTCACTATCACTGTGCTGTCTGTGCTGATCCATTCTGGTCTCTGGTCACGGTGCTGTCACTATCAATGTGCTGTCTGTTGATCCATTCTGGTCTCTGGTCACGGTGCTGTCACTATCACTGTGCTGTCTGTGCTGATCCATTCCGGTCTCTGGTCACAGTGCTGTCACTTTCACTGTGCTGTCTGTGCTGATCCATTCTGGTCTCTGGTCACGGTGCTGTCACTTTCACTGTGCTGTCTGTGCTGATCCATTCTGGTCTCTGGTCACAGTGCTGTCACTATCACTGTGCTGTCTGTGCTGATCCATTCTGGTCTCTGGTCACGGTGCTGTCACTGTCACTATCACTGTGCTGTCTACTGATCCATTCTGGTCTCTGGACACGGTGCTGTCACTATCTCTGTGCTGTCTGTGCTGATCCATTCTGGTCTCTGGTCACGGTGCTCACTGTCACTGTGCTGTCTGTGCTGATCCATTCTGGTCTCTGGTCACGGTGCTGTCACTATCACTGTGCTGTCTGCTGATCCATTCTGGTCTCTGGTCACGGTGCTGTCACTATCACTGTGCTGTCTGTGCTGATCCATTCTGGTCTCTGGTCACGGTGCTGTCACTGTCACTGTGCTGATCCATTCTTGTCTCTGGTCACGGTGCTGTCACTATCACTGTGCTGTCTGTGCTGATCCATTCTGGTCTCTGTGCTATCACTATCTCTGTGCTGTCTACTGATCCATTCTGGTCTCTGGTCACGGTGCTGTCACTATCACTGTGCTGTCTGTGCTGATCCATTCTGGTCTCTGGTCACGGTGCTGTCACTATCAATGTGCTGTCTGTTGATCCATTCTGGTCTCTGGTCACGGTGCTGTCACTGTCACTGTGCTGTCTGTGCTGATCCATTCTGGTCTCTGGTCACGGTGCTGTCACTTTCACTGTGCTGTCTGCTGAACCATTCTGGTCTCTGGACACGGTGCTGTCACTATCACTGTCACTGTGCTGTCTGTGCTGATCCATTCTGGTCTCTGGTCACAGTGCTGTCACTATCACTGTGCTGTCTGTGCTGATCCATTGTGGTCTCTGGTCACGGTGCTGTCACTGTCACTGTGCTGTCTGTGCTGATCCATTCTGGTCTCTGGACACGGTGCTGTCACTATAACTGTGCTGTCTGTGCTGATCCATTCTGGTCTCTGGTCACGGTGCTGTCACTGTCACTATCACTGTGCTGTCTACTGATCCATTCTGGTCTCTGGACACGGTGCTGTCACTATCACTGTGCTGTCTGTGCTGATCCATTCTGGTCTCTGGTCACGGTGCTGTCACTATCACTGTGCTGTCTGTGCTGATCCATTCTGGTCTCTGGTCACGGTGCTGTCACTATCACTGTGCTGTGCTGATCCATTCTGGTCTCTGGTCACGGTGCTGTCACTTTCACTGTGCTGTCTGTGCTGATCCATTCTGGTCTCTGGTCACAGTGCTGTCACTATCACTGTGCTGTCTGTGCTGATCCATTCTGGTCTCTGGTCTCTGTGCTATCACTATCACTGTGCTGTCTACTGATCCATTCTGGTCTCTGGACACGGTGCTGTCACTATAACTGTGCTGTCTGTGCTGATCCATTCTGGTCTCTGGTCACTGTGCTGTCACTGTCACTATCACTGTGCTGTCTACTGATCCATTCTGGTCTCTGGACACGGTGCTGTCACTATCACTGTGCTGTCTGTGCTGATCCATTCTGGTCTCTGGTCACGGTGCTGTCACTATCACTGTGCTGTCTGTGCTGATCCATTCTGGTCTCTGATCACGGTGCTGTCACTATCACTGTGCTGTGCTGATCCATTCTGGTCTCTGGTCACGGTGCTGTCACTATCATTGTGCTGTCTGCTGATACATTCTGGTCTCTGTTCATGGTGCTGTCACTATCACTGTGCTGTCTGTGCTGATCCATTCTGGTCTCTTGTCACAGTGCTGTCACTATCACTGTGCTGTCTGTGCTGATCCATTCTGGTCTCTGGTCACGGTGCTGTCACTGTGCTGTCTGTGCTGATCCATTCTGGTCTCTGGTCACGGTGCTGTCACTGTCACTGTGCTGTCTGTGCTGATCCATTCTGGTCTCTGGTCACAGTGCTGTCACTGTCACTGTGCTGTCTGTGCTGATCCATTCTGGTCTCTGGTCACGGTGCTGTCACTGTCACTGTGCTGTCTGCTGATCCATTCTGGTCTCTGGTCACGGTGCTGTCACTATCACTGTGCTATCTGTGCTGATCCATTCTGGTCTCTGGTCACGGTGCTGTCACTGTCACTGTGCTGTCTGTGCTGATCCATTCTGGTTTCTGGTCACAGTGCTGTCACTATCACTTTGCTGTCTGTGCTGATCCATTCTGGTCTCTGGTCACGGTGCTGTCACTGTCACTGTGCTGTCTGTGCTGATCCATTCTGGTCTCTGGTCACGGTGCTGTCACTATCACTGTGCTGTCTGCTGATCCATTCTGGTCTCTGGTCACGGTGCTGTCACTATCACTGTGCTGTCTGCTGATCCATTCCGGTCTCTGGTCATGGTGCTGTCACTATCACTGTGCTGTCTGTGCTGATCCATTCTGGTCTCTGGTCACGGTGCTGTCACTATCACTGTGCTGTCTGTGCTGATCCATTCTGGTCTCTGGTCACGGTGCTGTCACTATCACTGTGCTGTCTGCTGATCCATTCTGGTCTCTGGTCACGGTGCTGTCGCTGTCACTGTGCTGTCTGTGCTGATCCATTCTAGTCTCTGGTCACAGTGCTGTCACTGTCACTGTGCTGTCTGTGCTGATCCATTCTGGTCTCTGGTCACGGTGCTGTCACTATCACTGTGCTGTCTGCTGATCCATTCTGGTCTCTGGTCACGGTGCTGTCACTATCACTGTGCTGTCTGTGCTGATCCATTCTGGTCTCTGGTCACAGTGCTGTCACTGTGCTGTCTGTGCTGATCCATTCTGGTCTCTGGTCACGGTGCTGTCACTATCACTGTGCTGTCTGCTGATCCATTCTGGTCTCTGGTCACGGTGCTGTCTGTGCTGATCCATTCTGGTCTCTGGTCATGGTGCTGTCACTATCACTGTGCTGTCTGTGCTGATCCATTCTAGTCTCTGGTTACGGTGCTGTCACTATCACTGTGCTGTCTGCTGATCCATTCTGGTCTCTGGTCACGGTGCTGTCACTGTGCTGTCTGTGCTGATCCATTCTGGTCTCTGGTCACGGTGCTGTCACTATCACTGTCACTGTGCTGTCTGTGCTGATCCATTCTGGTCTCTGGTCATGGTGCTGTCACTATCACTGTGCTGTCTGTGCTGATCCATTCTAGTCTCTGGTCACAGTGCTATCACTGTGCTGTCTGTGCTGATCCATTCTGGTCTCTGGTCATGGTGCTGTCACTATCACTGTGCTGTCTGTGCTGATCCATTCTGGTCTCTGGTCACGGTGCTGTCACTGTCACTATCACTGTGCTGTCTGTGCTGATCCATTCTGGTCTCTGGTCACGGTACTGTCACTGTCACTATCACTGTGCTGTCTGTGCTGATCCATTCTGGTCTCTGGTCACGGTGCTGTCACTATCACTGTGCTGTCTGTGCTGATCCATTCTGGTCTCTGGTCACAGTGCTGTCACTGTGCTGTCTGTGCTGATCCATTCTGGTCTCTGGTCACGGTGCTGTCACTATCACTGTGCTGTCTGCTGATCCATTCTGGTCTCTGGTCACAGTGCTGTCACTGTCACTGTGCTGTCTGTGCTGATCCATTCTGGTCTCTGGTCACGGTGCTGTCACTGTCACTGTGCTGTCTGTGCTGATCCATTCTGGTCTCTGGTCACGGTGCTGTCTGTGCTGATCCATTCTGGTCTCTGGTCATGGTGCTGTCACTATCACTGTGCTGTCTGTGCTGATCCATTCTAGTCTCTGGTTACGGTGCTGTCACTATCACTGTGCTGTCTGCTGATCCATTCTGGTCTCTGGTCACGGTGCTGTCACTGTGCTGTCTGTGCTGATCCATTCTGGTCTCTGGTTACGGTGCTGTCACTATCACTGTGCTGTCTATGCTGATCCATTCTGGTCTCTGGTCACGGTGCTGTCACTATCACTGTGCTGTCTGTGCTGATCCATTCTGGTCTCTGGTCACGGTGCTGTCACTATCACTGTGCTGTCTGTGCTGATCCATTCTGGTCTCTGGTCACAGTGCTGTCACTGTCACTGTGCTGTCTGTGCTGATCCTTTCTAATCTCTGGTCATGGTGCTGTCACTGTCACTATCACTGTGCTATCTGTGCTGATCCATTCTGGTCTCTGGTCACAGTGCTGTCACTATCACTGTGCTGTCTGTGCTGATCCATTCTGGTCTCTGGTCACGGTGCTGTCACTATCACTGTGCTGTCTGCTGATCCATTCTGGTCTCTGGTCATGGTACTGTCATTGTCACTGTGCTGTCTGCTGATCCATTCTGGTCTCTGGTCACGGTGCTGTCACTATCACTGTGCTGTCTGTGCTGATCCATTCTGGTTTCTGGTCACAGTGCTGTCACTATCACTGTGCTATCTGTGCTGATCCATTCTGGTCTCTGGTCACAGTGCTGTCACTATCACTGTGCTGTCTGCTGATCCATTCTGGTCTCTGGTCACGGTGCTGTCACTATCACTGTGCTGTCTGCTGATCCATTCTGGTCTCTGGTCACAGTGCTGTCACTATCACTGTGCTGTCTGCTGATCCATTCTGGTCTCTGGTCACGGTGCTGTCACTATCACTGTGCTGTCTGCTGATCCATTCCGGTCTCTGGTCATGGTGCTGTCACTATCACTGTGCTGTCTGTGCTGATCCATTCTGGTCTCTGGTCATGGTGCTGTCACTATCACTGTGCTGTCTGCTGATCCATTCTGGTCTCTGGTCACGGTGCTGTCGCTGTCACTGTGCTGTCTGTGCTGATCCATTCTGGTCTCTGGTCACGGTGCTGTCACTATCACTGTGCTGTCTGTGCTGATCCATTCTGGTCTCTGGTCACGGTGCTGTCACTATCACTGTGCTGTCTGCTGATCCATTCTTGTCTCTGGTCACGGTGCTGTCACTATCACTGTGCTGTCTGTGCTGATCCATTCTGCTCTCTGGTCATGGTGCTGTCACTATCACTGTGCTGTCTGTGCTGATCCATTCTGGTCTCTGGTCACGGTGCTGTCACTGTCACTGTGCTGTCTGTGCTGATCCATTCTGGTCTCTGGTCATGGTGCTGTCACTATCACTGTGCTGTCTGTGCTGATCCATTCTAGTCTCTGGTCACAGTGCTGTCACTGTGCTGTCTGTGCTGATCCATTCTGGTCTCTGGTCACGGTGCTGTCACTATCACTGTGCTGTCTGTTGATCCATTCTGGTCTCTGGTCACGGTGCTGTCACTGTCACTGTGCTGTCTGTGCTGATCCATTCTGGTCTCTGGTCACGGTGCTGTCTGTGCTGATCCATTCTGGTCTCTGGTCATGGTGCTGTCACTATCACTGTGAAGTCTGTGCTGATCCATTCTGGTCTCTGGTCATGGTGCTGTCACTATCACTGTGCTGTCTGTTCTGATCCATTCTGGTCTCTGGTCACGGTCCTGTCACTATCACTGTGCTGTCTGTGCTGATCCATTCTGGTCTCTGGTCACAGTGCTGTCACTGTCACTGTGCTGTCTGCTGATCCATTCTGGTCTCTGGTCACGGTGCTGTCACTATCACTGTGCTGTCTGTGCTGATCCATTCTGGTCTCTGGTCATGGTGCTGTCACTATCACTGTGCTGTCTGCTGATCCATTCTGGTCTCTGGTCACGGTGCTGTCACTATCACTGTGCTGTCTGTGCTGATCCATTCTGGTCTCTGGTCACGGTGCTGTCACTATCACTGTGCTGTCTGTGCTGATCCATTCTGGTCTCTGGCCATGGTGCTGTCACTATCACTGTGCTGTCTGTGCTGATCCATTCTGGTCTCTGGTCACGGTGCTGTCACTATCACTGTGCTGTCTGCTGATCCATTCTGGTCTCTGGTCACGGTGCTGTCACTATCACTGAGCTGTCTGCTGATCCATTCTGGTCTCTGGTCACGGTGCTGTCACTATCACTGAGCTGTCTGCTGATCCATTCTGGTCTCTGGTCACTGTGCTGTCTGCTGATCCATTCTGGTCTCTGGTCACGGTGCTGTCACTATCACTGTGCTGTCTGTGCTGATCCATTCTGGTCTCTGGTCACGGTGCTGTCACTATCACTGTGCTGTCTGTGCTGATCCATTCTGGTCTCTGGTCATGGTGCTGTCACTGTCACTGTGCTGTCTGCTGATCCATTCTGGTCTCTTGTCACGGTGCTGTCACTGTCACTGTGCTGTCTGTGCTGATCCATTCTGGTCTCTGGTCATGGTGCTGTCACTGTCACTGTGCTGTCTGCTGATCCATTCTGGTCTCTTGTCACGGTGCTGTCACTGTCACTGTGCTGTCTGCTGATCCATTCTGGTCTCTGGTTACAGTGCTGTCACTGTGCTGTCTGCTGATCCATTCTGGTCTCTGGTCACGGTGCTGTCACTATCACTGTGCTGTCTGTGCTGATCCATTCTGGTCTCTGGTCATGGTGCTGTCACTGTCACTGTGCTATCTGTGCTGATCCATTCTGGTCTCTGGTCACGGTGCTGTCACTGTCACTGTGCTGTCTGTGCTGATCCATTCTGGTCTCTGGTCACGGTGCTGTCACTGAGCTGTCTGCTGATCCATTCTGGTCTCTGGTCTTGGTACTGTCATTGTCACTGTGCTGTCTGTGCTGATCCATTCTGGTCTCTGGTTACGGTGCTGTCACTGTGCTGTCTGCTGATCCATTCTGGTCTCTGGTCACGGTGCTGTCACTATCACTGTGCTGTCTGTGCTGATCCATTCTGGTCTCTGGTCACGGTGCTGTCACTGTCACTGTGCTATCTGTGCTGATCCATTCTGGTCTCTGGTCACGGTGCTGTCACTGTCACTGTGCTGTCTGTGCTGATCCATTCTGGTCTCTGGTCACGGTGCTGTCACTATCACTGTGCTGTCTGCTGATCCATTCTGGTCTCTGGTCACGGTGCTGTCACTATCACTGTGCTGTCTGCTGATCCATTCTGGTCTCTGGTCACGGTGCTGTCACTATCACTGTGCTGTCTGTGCTGATCCATTCTGGTCTCTGGTCACGGTGCTGTCACTGTGCTGTCTGCTGATACATTCTGGTCTCTGGTCACGGTGCTGTCACTGTCACTGTGCTGTCTGTGCTGATCCATTCTGGTCTCTGGTCACGGTGCTGTTTCTGTCACTGTGCTGTCTGTGCTGATCCATTCTGGTCTCTGGTCACGGTGCTGTCACTGTCACTGTGCTGTCTGTGCTGATCCATTCTGGTCTCTGGTCACTGTGCTGTCACTGTCACTGTGCTGTCTGTGCTGATCCATTCTGGTCTCTGGTCATGGTGCTGTCACTGTCACTGTGCTGTCTGCTGATCCATTCTGGTATCTGGTCAAGGTGCTGTCACTATCACTGTGCTGTCTGTGCTGATCCATTCTGGTCTCTGGTCACGGTGCTGTCGCTATCACTGTGCTGTCTGTGCTGATCCATTCTGGTCTCTGGTCACGGTGCTGTCGCTATCACTGTGCTGTCTGTGCTGATCCATTCTGGTCTCTGGTCACGGTGCTGTCACTATCACTGTGCTGTCTGTGCTGATCCATTCTGGTCTCTGATCATGGTGCTGTCACTGTCACTGTGCTGTCTGTGCTGATCCATTCTGGTCTCTGGTCACGGTGCTGTCACTATCACTGTGCTGTCTGCTGATCCATTCTGGTCTCTGGTCACGGTGCTGTCACTATCACTGTGCTGTCTGCTGATCCATTCTGGTCTCTGGTCACGGTGCTGTCACTATCACTGTGCTGTCTGTGCTGATCCATTCTAGTCTCTGGTCACAGTGCTATCACTGTGCTGTCTGTGCTGATCCATTCTGGTCTCTGGTCATGGTGCTGTCACTATCACTGTGCTGTCTGTGCTGATCCATTCTGGTCTCTGGTCACGGTGCTGTCACTGTCACTATCACTGTGCTGTCTGTGCTGATCCATTCTGGTCTCTTGTCACGGTGCTGTCACTATCACTGTGCTGTCTGTGCTGATCCATTCTGGTCTCTGGTCACAGTGCTGTCACTATCACTGTGCTGTCTGTGCTGATCCATTCTGGTCTCTGGTCACGGTGCTGTCACTATCACTGTGCTGTCTGTGCTGATCCATTCTGGTCTCTGGTCACAGTGCTGTCACTATCACTGTGCTGTCTGCTGATCCATTCGGGTCTCTGGTCAAGGTGCTGTCACTATCACTGTGCTGTTTGTGCTGATCCATTCTGGTCTCTTGTCACGGTGCTGTCACTATCACTGTGCTGTCTGCTGATCCATTCTGGTCTCTGGTTACGGTGCTGTCACTATCACTGTGCTGTCTGTGCTGATCCATTCTGGTCTCTGGTTACGGTGCTGTCACTGTGCTGTCTGCTGATCCATTCTGGTCTCTGGTTACGGTGCTGTCACTGAGCTGTCTGCTGATCCATTCTGGTCTCTGGTCATGGTACTGTCATTGTCACTGTGCTGTCTGCTGATCCATTCTGGTCTCTTGTCACGGTGCTGTCACTATCACTGTGCTGTCTGCTGATCCATTCTGGTCTCTGGTCACGGTGCTGTCACTGTCACTGTGCTGTCTGTGCTGATCCATTCTGGTCTCTGGTCACGGTGCTGTCACTATCACTGTGCTGTCTGCTAATCCATTCTGGTCTCTGGTCACAGTGCTGTTACTATCACTGTGCTGTCTGTGCTGATCCATTCTGGTCTCTGGTCACGGTGCTGTCACTGTCACTGAGCTGTCTTCTGATCCATTCTGGTCTCTGGTCACGGTGCTGTCACTGTCACTGTGCTGTCTGTGCTGATCCATTCTTGTCTCTGGTCACGGTGCTGTCACTATCACTGTGCTGTCTGTGCTGATCCATTCTGGTCTCTGGTCACGGTGCTGTCACTGTGCTGTCTGCTGATCCATTCTGGTCTCTGGTCACTGTGCTGTCACTATCACTATCCCTGTGCTGTCTGTGCTGATCCATTCTGGTCTCTGGTCACGGTGCTGTCACTATCACTGTGCTGTCTGTGCTGATCCAATCTGGTCTCTGGTCACGGTGCTGTCACTATCACTGTTCTGTCTGTGCTGATCCATTCTGGTCTCTGGTCACGGTGCTGTCACTTTCACTGTGCTGTCTGTTGATCCATTCTGGTCTCTGGTCACGGTGCTGTCACTATCACTGTGCTGTCTGCTGATCCATTCTGGTCTCTGGTTACGGTGCTGTCACTGTGCTGTCTGTGCTGATCCATTCTGGTCTCTGGTCACAGTGCTGTCACTATCACTATCACTGTGCTGTCTGTGCTGATCCATTCTTGTCTCTGGTCACAGTGCTGTCACTATCACTGTGCTGTCTGTGCTTTTCCATTTTGGTCTCTGGTCACGGTGCTGTCACTATCACTGTACTGTCTGCTGATCCAATCTGGTCTCTGGTCACGGTGCTGTCACTATCACTGTGCGGTCTGTGCTGATCCATTCTGGTCTCTGGTCATGGTGCTGTCACTATCACTGTGCTGTCTGTGCTGATCCATTCTGGTCTCTGGTCACTGTGCTGTCACTGTCACTGTGCGGTCTGTGCTGATCCATTCTGGTCTCTGGTCACGGTGCTGTCACTGTCACTGTGCTGTCTGTGCTGATCCATTCTGGTCTCTGGTCATAGTGCTGTCACTATCACTGTGCTGTCTGTGCTGATCCATTCTGGTCTCTGGTCACTTTGCTGTCACTATCACTGTGCTGTCTTTGCTGATCCATTCTGGTCTCTGGTCACGGTGCTGTCACTATCACTGTGCTGTCTGTGCTTTTCCATTCTGGTCTCTGATCATGGTGCTGTCACTATCACTGTACTGTCTGCTGATCCAATCTGGTCTCTGGTCACGGTGCTGTCACTATCACTGTACTGTCTGCTGATCCAATCTGGTCTCTGGTCACGGTGCTGTCACTATCACTGTGCGGTCTGTGCTGATCCATTCTGGTCTCTGGTCATGGTGCTGTCACTATCACTGTGCTGTCTGTGCTGATCCATTCTGGTCTCTGGTCACTGTGCTGTCACTGTCACTGTGCGGTCTGTGCTGATCCATTCTGGTCTCTGGTCACGGTGCTGTCACTGTCACTGTGCTGTCTGTGCTGATCCATTCTGGTCTCTGGTCATGGTGCTGTCACTGTGCTGTCTGTGCTGATCCATTCTTGTCTCTGGTCACTGTGCTGTCACTGTGCTGTCTGTGCTGATCCATTCTGGTCTCTGGTCACGGTGCTGTCACTATCACTGTGCTGTCTGTGCTGATCCATTCTGGTCTCTGGTCACAGTGCCGTCACTATCAATGTGCTGTCTGTGCTGATCCATTCTGGTCTCTGGTCACTGTGCTGTCACTGTGCTGTCTGTGCTGATCCATTCTGGTCTCTGGTCACGGTGCTGTCACTATCACTGTGCTGTCTGTGCTGATCCATTCTGGTCTCTGGTCACGGTGCTGTCACTATCACTATCACTGTGCTGTCTGTGCTGATCCATTCTGGTCTCTGGTCACAGTGCTGTCACTATCACTGTGCTCTCTGTGCTGATCCATTCTGGTCTCTGGTCACGGTGCTGTCACTATCACTGTGCTGTCTGTGCTGATCCATTCTGGTCTCTGGTCACGGTGCTGTCACTATCACTGTGCTGTCTGTGCTGATCCATTCTGGTCCCTGATCACGGTGCTGTCACTATCACTGTGCTGTCTGCTGATCCATTCTGGTCTCTGGTCACGGTGCTGTCACTATCACTGTGCTGTCTGCTGATCCATTCTGGTCTCTGGTCATGGTGCTGTCACTATAACTGTGCTGTCTGTGCTGATCCATTCTGGTCTCTGGTCACGGTGCTGTCACTACCACTGTGCTGTCTGTGCTGATCCATTCTGGTCTCTGGTCACGGTGCTGTCACTATCACTGTGCTGTCTGTTCTGATCCATTCTGGTCTCTGGTCACGGTGCTGTCACTATCACTGTGCTGTCTGTGCTGATCCATTCTGGTCTCTGGTCACGGTGCTGTCACTATCACTGTGCTGTCTGCTAATCCATTCTGGTCTCTGGTCACAGTGCTGTCACTATCACTGTGCTGTCTGTGCTGATCCATTCTGGTCTCTGGTCACGGTGCTGTCACTATCACTGTGCTGTCTGTGCTGATACATTCTGGTCTCTGGTCACGGTGCTGTCACTATCACTGTGCTGTCTGTGCTGATCCATTCTGGTCTCTGGTCACGGTGCTGTCACTATCACTGTGCTCATCCATTCTGGTCTCTGGTCACGGTGCTGTCACTATCACTGTGCTGTCTGTGCTGATCCATTCTGGTCTCTGGTCACGGTGCTGTCACTATCACTGTGCTGTCTGTGCTGATCCATTCTGGTCTCTGGTCACGGTGCTGTCACTATCACTGTGCTGTCTGTGCTGATCCATTCTGGTCTCTGGTCACGGTGCTGTCACTATCACTGTGCTGTCTGTGCTCATCCATTCTGGTCTCTGGTCACGGTGCTGTCACTATCACTGTGCTGTCTGTGCTGATCCATTCTGGTCTCTGGTCACGGTGCTGTCACTATCACTGTGCTGTCTGTGCTGATCCATTCTGGTCTCTAGTCACGGTGCTGTCACTGTCACTATCACTGTGCTGTCTGTGCTGATCCATTCTGGTCTCTGGTCACTTTGCTGTCACTATCACTGTGCTGTCTTTGCTGATCCATTCTGGTCTCTAGTCACGGTGCTGTCACTGTCACTATCACTGTGCTGTCTGTGCTGATCCATTCTGGTCTCTGGTCACGGTGCTGTCACTATCACTGTGCTGTCTGTGCTGATCCATTCTGGTCTCTGGTCACGGTGCTGTCACTATCACTGTGCTGTCTGTGCTGATCCATTCTGGTCTCTGGTCACGGTGCTGTCACTATCACTGTGCTGTCTGTGCTGATCCATTCTGGCCTCTGGTCATGGTGCTGTCACTATCACTATCACTGTGCTGTCTGTGCTGATCCATTCTGGTCTCTGGTCATGGTGCTGTCACTATCACTGTGCTGTCTGTGCTGATCCATTCTGGTCTCTGGTCACGGTGCTGTCACTATCACTGTGCTGTCTGTGCTGATCCATTCTGGTCTCTGGTCACGGTGCTGTCACTATCACTATCACTGTGCTGTCTGTGCTGATCCATTCTGGTCTCTGGTCATGGTGCTGTCACTGTCACTGTGCTGTCTGTGCTGATCCATTCTGGTCTCTGGTCACAGTGCTGTCACTGTGCTGTCTGTGCTGATCCATTCTGGTCTCTGGTCACGATGCTGTCACTATCACTGTGCTGATCCATTCTGGTCTCTGGTCACGGTGCTGTCACTATCACTGTGCTGTCTGTGCTGATCCATTCTGGTCTCTGGTCACGGTGCTGTCACTATCACTGTGCTGTCTGCTGATCCATTCTGGTCTCTGGTCATGGTGCTGTCACTGTCACTGTGCTGTCTGCTGATCCATTCTGGTCTCTTGTCACGGTGCTGTCACTGAGCTGTCTGCTGATCCATTCTGGTCTCTGGTCACGGTGCTGTCACTATCACTGTGCTGTCTGCTGATCCATTCTGGTCTCTGGTCACGGTGCTGTCACTGTCACTGTGCTGTCTGTGCTGATCCATTCTGGTCTCTGGTCACGGTGCTGTCACTATCACTGTGCTGTCTGCTAATCCATTCTGGTCTCTGGTCACGGTGCTGTTACTATCACTGTGCTGTCTGTGCTGATCCATTCTGGTCTCTGGTCACGGTGCTGTCACTGTCACTGAGCTGTCTTCTGATCCATTCTGGTCTCTGGTCACGGTGCTGTCACTATCACTGTGCTGTCTGTGCTGATCCATTCTGGTCTCTGGTCACGGTGCTGTCTCTGTCACTGTGCTGTCTGTGCTGATCCATTCTTGTCTCTGGTCACGGTGCTGTCACTATCACTGTGCTGTCTGCTGATCCATTCTGGTCTCTGGTCACGGTGCTGTCACTATCACTATCACTGTGCTGATCCATTCTGGTCTCTGGTCACGGTGCTGTCACTATCACTGTGCTGTCTGTGCTGATCCAATCTGGTCTCTGGTCACGGTGCTGTCACTATCACTGTGCTGTCTGCTGATCCATTCTGGTCTCTGGTCACGGTGCTGTCACTTTCACTGTGCTGTCTGTTGATCCATTCTGGTCTCTGGTCACGGTGATGTCACTATCACTGTGCTGTCTGCTGATCCATTCTGGTCTCTGGTTACGGTGCTGTCACTGTGCTGTCTGTGCTGATCCATTCTGGTCTCTGGTCACAGTGCTGTCACTATCACTGTGCTGTCTGCTGATCCATTCTGGTCTCTGGTCACGGTGCTGTCACTATCACTGTGCTTTCTGTGCTGATCCATTCTGGTCTCTGGTCACGGTGCTGTCACTATCACTGTGCTGTCTGTGCTGATCCATTCTTGTCTCTGGTCACAGTGCTGTCACTATCACTGTGCTGTCTGTGCTTTTCCATTCTGGTCTCTGATCATGGTGCTGTCACTATCACTGTACTGTCTGCTGATCCAATCTGGTCTCTGGTCACGGTGCTGTCACTATCACTGTGCTGTCTGTGTTGATCCATTCTGGTCTCTGGTCACGGTGCTGTCACTGTCACTGTGCGGTCTGTGCTGATCCATTCTGGTCTCTGGTCATGGTGCTGTCACTATCACTGTGCTGTCTGTGCTGATCCATTCTGGTCTCTGGTCACTGTGCTGTCACTGTCACTGTGCGGTCTGTGCTGATCCATTCTGGTCTCTGGTCACGGTGCTGTCACTGTCACTGTGCTGTCTGTGCTGATCCATTCTGGTCTCTGGTCATGGTGCTGTCACTGTGCTGTCTGTGCTGATCCATTCTTGTCTCTGGTCACTGTGCTGTCTGTGCTGATCCATTCTGGTCTCTGGTCACAGTGCTGTCACTATCAATGTGCTGTCTGTTGATCCATTCTGGTCTCTGGTCACGGTGCTGTCACTATCACTGTGCTGTCTGTGCTGATCCATTCTGGTCTCTGGTCACTGCGCTGTCACTATCACTGTGCTGTCTGTGCTGATCCATTCTGGTCTCTGGTCACGGTGCTGTCACTGTCACTGTGCTGTCTGTGCTGATCCATTCTGCTCTCTGGTCACGGTGCTGTCACTATCACTGTGCTGTCTGTGCTGATCCATTCTGGTCTCTGGTCACAGTGCTGTCACTATCACTGTGCTGTCTGTTGATCCATTCTGGTCTCTGGTCACGGTGCTGTCACTATCACTGTGCTGTCTGTGCTGATCCATTCTGGTCTCTGGTCACGGTGCTGTCACTATCACTATCACTGTGCTGTCTGTGCTGATCCATTCTGGTCTCTGGTCACAGTGCTGTCACTATCACTGTGCTGTCTGTGCTGATCCATTCTGGTCTCTGGTCACGGTGCTGTCACTATCACAGTGCTGTCTGTGCTGATCCATTCTGGTCTCTGATCACGGTGCTGTCACTATCACTGTGCTGTCTGCTGATCCATTCTGGTCTCTGGTCACGGTGCTGTCACTATCACTGTGCTGTCTGCTGATCCATTCTGGTCTCTGGTCATGGTGCTGTCACTATCACTGTGCTGTCTGTGCTGATCCATTCTGGTCTCTGGTCACAGTGCTGTCACTATCACTGTGCTGTCTGTTCTGATCCATTCTGGTCTCTGATCACGGTGCTGTCACTATCACTGTGCTGTCTGTGCTGATCCATTCTGGTCTCTGGTCACAGTGCTGTCACTATCACTGTGCTGTCTGTGCTGATCCATTCTGGTCTCTGGTCACGGTGCTGTCACTATCACTGTGCTGTCTGTTCTGATCCATTCTGGTCTCTGGTCACGGTGCTGTCACTATCACTGTGCTGTCTGTGCTGATCCATTCTGGTCTCTGGTCACGGTGCTGTCACTATCACTGTGCTGTCTGTGCTGATCCATTCTGGTCTCTGGTCACGGTGCTGTCACTATCAATGTGCTGTCTGCTAATCCATTCTGGTCTCTGGTCACAGTGCTGTCACTATCACTGTGCCGTCTGTGCTGATCCATTCTGGTCTCTGGTCACGGTGCTGTCACTATCACTGTGCTGTCTGTGCTGATCCATTCTGGTCTCTGGTCACGGTGCTGTCACTATCACTGTGCTGTCTGTTCTGATCCATTCTGGTCTCTGGTCACGGTGCTGTCACTATCACTGTGCTGTCTGTGCTGATCCATTCTGGTCTCTGGTCACAGTGCTGTCACTATCACTGTGCTGTCTGTGCTGATCCATTCTGGTCTCTGGTCACGGTGCTGTCACTATCACTGTGCTGTCTGTTCTGATCCATTCTGGTCTCTGGTCACGGTGCTGTCACTATCACTGTGCTGTCTGTGCTGATCCATTCTGGTCTCTGGTCATGGTGCTGTCACTATCACTGTGCTGTCTTTGCTGATCCATTCTGGTCTCTGGTCACGGTGCTGTCACTGTCACTGTGCTGTCTGTGCTGATCCATTCTGGTCTCTGGTCACGGTGCTGTCACTATCACTGTGCTGATCCATTCTGGTCTATGGTCACGGTGCTGTCACTATCACTGTGCTGTCTGTGCTGATCCATTCTGGTCTCTGGTCACGGTGCTGTCACTATCACTGTGCTGTCTGTGCTGATCCATTCTGGTCTCTGGTCACGGTGCTGTCACTATCACTGTGCTGTCTGTGCTGATCCATTCTGGTCTCTGGTCACGGTGCTGTCACTGTCACTGTGCTGTTTGTGCTGATCCATTCTGGTCTCTGGTCACGGTGCTGTCACTATCACTGTGCTGTCTGTGCTGATCCATTCTGGTCTCTGGTCACGGTGCTGTCACTATCACTATCACTGTGCTGTCTTTGCTGATCCATTCTGGTCTCTGGTCACGGTGCTGTCACTGTCACTGTGCTGTCTGTGCTGATCCATTCTGGTCTCTGGTCACTTTGCTGTCACTATCACTGTGCTGTCTGTGCTGATCCATTCTGGTCTCTGGTCACGGTGCTGTCACTGTCACTGTGCTGTCTGTGCTGATCCATTCTGGTCTCTGGTCACGGTGCTGTCACTATCACTGTGCTGTCTGCTGATCCATTCTGGTCTCTGGTCACGGTGCTGTCGCTATCACTGTGCTGTCTGTGCTGATCCATTCTGGTCTCTGGTCACGGTGCTGTCACTATCACTGTGCTGTCTGTGCTGATCCATTCTGGTCTCTGGTCACGGTGCTGTCACTATCACTGTGCTGTCTGTGCTGATCCTTTCTGGTCTCTGGTCACGGTGCTGTCACTGTCACTGTGCTGTCTGTGCTGATCCATTCTTGTCTCTGGTCACGGTGCTGTCACGATCACTGTGCTGTCTGTGCTGATCCATTCTGGTCTCTGGTCACGGTGCTGTCACTGTCACTGTGCTGTCTGTGCTGATCCATTCTTGTCTCTGGTCACGGTGCTGTCACTATCACTGTGCTGTCTGTGCTGATCCATTCTGGTCTCTGGTCACGGTGCTGTCACTATCACTGTGCTGTCTGTGCTGATCCATTCTGGTCTCTGGTCACGGTGCTGTCGCTGTCACTGTGCTGTCTGCTGATCCATTCTGGTCTCTGGTCACGGTGCTGTCACTATCACTGTACTGTCTGCTGATCCATTCTGGTCTCTGGTCACAGTGCTGTCACTATCACTGTACTGTCTGCTGATCCATTCTGGTCTCTGGTCACGGTGCTGTCACTGTCACTGTGCTGTCTGCGCTGATCCATTCTGGTCTCTGGTCACGGTGCTGTCACAGTCACTGTGCTGTCTGTGCTGATCCATTCTGGTCTCTGGTCACGGTGCTGTCACTATCACTGTGCTGTCTGTAGTGATCCATTCTGGTCTCTGGTCACGGTGCTGTCACTCACTGTGCTGTCTGTGCTGATCCATTCTGGTATATGGTCACGGTGCTGTCACTGTCACTGTGCTGATCCATTCTGGTCTCTGGTCACGGTGCTGTCACTGTCACTGTGCTGTCTGTGCTGATCCATTCTGGTCTCTGGTCACGGTGCTGTCACTGTCACTGTGCTGTCTGTGCTGATCCATTCTGGTCTCTGGTCACGGTGCTGTCACTGTCACTGTGCTGTCTGTGCTGATCCATTCTGGTCTCTGGTCATGGTGCTGTCACTGTGCTGTCTGTGCTGATCCATTCTGGTCTCTGGTCACGGTGCTGTCACTATCACTGTGCTGTCTGGTGATTCATTCCGGTCTCTGATCACGGTGCTGTCACTATCACTGTGCTGTCTGTGCTGATCCATTCTGGTCTCTGGTCACGGTGCTGTCACTGTCACTGTGCTGTCTGTGCTGATCCATTCTTGTCTCTGGTCACGGTGCTGTCACTATCACTGTGCTGTCTGTGCTGATCCATTCTGGTCTCTGGTCACGGTGCTGTCACTATCACTGTGCTGTCTGTGCTGATCCATTCTGGTCTCTGGTCACGGTGCTGTCGCTGTCACTGTGCTGTCTGCTGATCCATTCTGGTCTCTGGTCACGGTGCTGTCACTATCACTGTACTGTCTGCTGATCCATTCTGGTCTCTGGTCACGGTGCTGTCACTATCACTGTACTGTCTGCTGATCCATTCTGGTCTCTGGTCACGGTGCTGTCACTGTCACTGTGCTGTCTGCGCTGATCCATTCTGGTCTCTGGTCACGGTGCTGTCACAGTCACTGTGCTGTCTGTGCTGATCCATTCTGGTCTCTGGTCACGGTGCTGTCACTCACTGTGCTGTCTGTGCTGATCCATTCTGGTATATGGTCACGGTGCTGTCACTGTCACTGTGCTGATCCATTCTGGTCTCTGGTCACGGTGCTGTCACTGTCACTGTGCTGTCTGTGCTGATCCATTCTGGTCTCTGGTCACGGTGCTGTCACTGTCACTGTGCTGTCTGTGCTGATCCATTCTGGTCTCTGGTCACGGTGCTGTCACTGTCACTGTGCTGTCTGTGCTGATCCATTCTGGTCTCTGGTCATGGTGCTGTCACTGTGCTGTCTGTGCTGATCCATTCTGGTCTCTGGTCACGGTGCTGTCACTATCACTGTGCTGTCTGGTGATTCATTCCGGTCTCTGATCACGGTGCTGTCACTATCACTGTGCTGTCTGTGCTGATCCATTCTGGTCTCTGGTCACGGTGCTGTCACTGTCACTGTGCTGTCTGTGCTGATCCATTCTGGTCTCTGGTCACGGTGCTGTCACTGTGCTGTCTGTGCTGATCCATTCTGGTCTCTGGTCACGGTGCTGTCACTATCACTGTGCTGTCTGTGCTGATCCATTCTGGTCTCTGATCACGGTGCTGTCACTATCACTGTGCTGTCTGTGCTGATCCATTTTGGTCTCTGGTCACGGTACTGTCACTATCACTGTGCTGTCTGTGCTGATCCATTCTGGTCTCTGGTCATGGTGCTGTCACTATCACTGTGCTGTCTGTGCTGATCCATTCTGGTCTCTGGTCACGGTGCTGTCACTATCACTGTGCTGTCTGCTGATCCATTCTGGTCTCTGATCACGGTGCTGTCACTATCACTGTGCTGTCTGTGCTGATCCATTCTGGTCTCTGGTCATTGTGCTGTCACTGTCACTGTGCTGTCTGTGCTGATCCATTCTTGTCTCTGGTCACGGTGCTGTAACTATCACTGTGCTGTCTGTGCTGATCCATTCTGGTCTCTGGTCACGGTGCTGTCACTGTCACTGTGCTGTCTGCTGATCCCTTCTGGTCTCTGGTCATGGTGCTGTCACTGTCACTGTGCTGATCCATTCTGGTTTCTGGTCACAGTGCTGTCACTATCACAGTGCTGTCTGTGCTGATCCATTCTGGTCTCTGGTCACGGTGCTGTCACTATCACTGTGCTGTCTGTGCTGATCCATTCTGGTCTCTGGTCACGGTGCTGTCACTGTGCTGTCTGTGCTGATCCATTCTGGTCTCTGGTCACGGTGCTGTCACTATCTCACTGTGCTGTCTGTGCTGATCCATTCTGGTCTCTGGTCACGGTGCTGTCACTGTCACTGTGCTGTCTGTGCTGATCCATTCTGGTCTCTGGTCACGGTGCTGTCACTATCACTGTGCTGTCTGCTGATCCATTCTGGTCTCTGGTCACGGTGCTGTCACTATCACTGTGCTGTCTGTGCTGCTCCATTCTGGTCTCTGGTCACGGTGCTGTCACTATCACTGTGCTGATCCATTCTGGTCTCTGGTCACGGTGCTGTCACTGTCACTGTGCTGTCTGTGCTGATCCATTCTGGTCTCTGGTCACGGTGCTGCCACTGTCACTGTGCTGTCTGCTGATCCATTCTGGTCTCTGGTCACGGTGCTGTCACTGTCACTGTGCTGTCTGTGCTGATCCATTCTTGTCTCTGGTTACGGTGCTGTCACTGTGCTGTCTGCTGATCCATTCTGGTCTCTGGTTACGGTGCTGTCACTGTGCTGTCTGCTGATCCATTCTGGTCTCTGCTCACGGTGCTGTCACTATCACTGTGCTGTCTGCTGATCCATTCTGGTCTCTGGTCACGGTGCTGTCACTATCACTGTGCTGTCTGTGCTGATCCATTCTGGTCTCTGGTCACGGTGCTGTCACTATCACTGTGCTGTCTGTGCTGATCCATTCTGGTCTCTGGTCCTGGTGCTGTCACTGTCACTGTGCTGTCTGTGCTGATCCATTCTGGTCTCTGGTCACGGTGCTGTCACTATCACTGTGCTGTCTGTGCTGATCCATTCTGGTCTCTGGTCATGGTGCTGTCACTATCAATGTGCTGTCTGTGCTGCTCCATTCTGGTCTCTGGTCACGGTTCTGTCACTATCAATGTGCTGTCTGCTGATCCATTCCGGTCTCTGGTCACGGTGCTGTCACTATCACTGTGCTGTCTGTGCTGATCCATTCTGGTCTCTGGTCACGGTGCTGTCACTATCACTGTGCTGTCTGTGCTGATCCATTCTGGTCTCTGGTCACGGTGCTGTCACTGTCACTGTGCTGTCTGTGCTGATCCATTCTTGTCTCTGGTCACGGTGCTGTCACTATCTCTGTGCTGTCTGTGCTGATCCATTCTGGTCTCTGGTCACGGTGCTGTCACTATCACTGTGCTGTCTGCTGATCCCTTCTGGTCTCTGATCATGGTGCTGTCACTGTCACTGTGCTGATCCATTCTGGTCTCTGGTCACGGTGCTGTCACTGTCACTGTGCTGTCTGCTGATCCATTCCGGTCTCTGGTCACGGTGCTGTCACTGTCACTGTGCTGTCTGTGCTGATCCATTCTGGTCTCTGGTCACGGTGCTGTCACTGTCACTGTGCTGTCTGCTGATCCATTCTGGTCTCTGGTCACGGTGCTGTCACTATCACTGTGCTGTCTGTGCTGATCCATTCTGGTCTCTGGTCACGGTGCTGTCACTATCACTGTGCTGTCTGTGCTGATCCATTCTGGTCTCTGGTCACGGTGCTGTCACTGTCACTGTGCTGTCTGTGCTGATCCATTCTGGTCTCTGGTCAAGGTGCTGTCACTATCACTGTGCTGTCTGTGCTGATCCATTCTGGTCTCTGGTCACGGTGCTGTCACTATCACTGTGCTGTCTGTGCTGATCCATTCTGGTATATGGTCACGGTGCTGTCACTATCACTGTGCTGTCTGTGCTGATCCATTCTGGTCTCTGGTCACGGTCCTGTCACTATCACTGTGCTGTCTGGTGATCCATTCCGGTCTCTGGTCACGGTGCTGTCACTGTCACTGTGCTGTCTGCTGATCCATTCTGGTCTCTGGTCACGGTGCTGTCACTATCACTGTACTGTCTGCTGATCCATTCTGGTCTCTGGTCACGGTGCTGTCACTATCACTGTGCTGTCTGCTGATCCATTCTGGTCTCTGGTCACGGTGCTGTCACTATCACTGTACTGTCTGCTGATCCATTCTGGTCTCTGGTCACGGTGCTGTCACTATCACTGTGCTGTCTGTGCTGATCCATTCTGGTCTCTGTTCACGGTGCTGTCTCTGTCACTGTGCTGTCTGTGCTGATCCATTCTGGTCTCTGGTCACGGTGCTGTCACTGTCACTGTGCTGTCTGTGCTGATCCATTCTGGTCTCTGGTCACAGTGCTGTCACTGTCACTGTGCTGTCTGTGCTGATCCATTCTGGTCTCTGGTCACGGTGCTGTCACTGTCACTGTGCTGTCTGCTGATCCATTCTGGTCTCTGGTCACGGTGCTGTCACTGTCACTGTGCTGTCTGCTGATACATTCTGGTCTCTGGTCACGGTGCTGTCACTGTCACTGTGCTGTCTGTGCTGATCCATTCTGGTCTCTGGTCACGGTGCTGTCACTGTCACTGTGCTGTCTGTGCTGATCCATTCTGGTCTCTGGTCCCGGTGCTGTCACTATCACTGTGCTGTCTGTGCTGATCCATTCTGGTCTCTGGTCACGGTGCTGTCACTATCACTGTGCTGTCTGTGCTGATCCATTCTGGTCTCTGGTCACGGTGCTGTCTCTATCACTGTGCTGTCTGTGCTGATCCATTCTGGTCTCTGGTCACGGTGCTGTCACTATCACTGTGCTGTCTGTGCTGATCCATTCTGGTCACTGGTCACGGTGCTGTCACTATCACTGTGCTGTCTGTGCTGATCCATTCTGGTCTCTGGTCCTGGTGCTGTCACTGTCACTGTGCTGTCTGCGCTGATCCATTCTGGTCTCTGGTCACGGTGCTGTCACTATCACTGTGCTGTCTGTGCTGATCCATTCTGGTCTCTGGTCACGGTTCTGTCACTGTCACTGTGCTGATCCATTCTGGTCTCTGGTCACGGTGCTGTCACTGTCACTGTGCTGTCTGTGCTGATCCATTCTGGTCTCTGGTCACGGTGCTGTCACTGTCACTGTGCTGTCTGTGCTGATCCATTCTGGTCTCTGGTCACGGTGCTGTCACTGTCACTGTGCTGTCTGTGCTGATCCATTCTGGTCTCTGGTCATGGTGCTGTCACTGTGCTGTCTGTGCTGATCCATTCTGGTCTCTGGTCACGGTGCTGTCACTATCACTGTGCTGTCTGGTGATTCATTCCGGTCTCTGATCACGGTGCTGTCACTATCACTGTGCTGTCTGTGCTGATCCATTCTGGTCTCTGGTCACGGTGCTGTCACTGTCACTGTGCTGTCTGTGCTGATCCATTCTGGTCTCTGGTCACGGTGCTGTCACTGTGCTGTCTGTGCTGATCCATTCTGGTCTCTGGTCACGGTGCTGTCACTATCACTGTGCTGTCTGTGCTGATCCATTCTGGTCTCTGATCACGGTGCTGTCACTATCACTGTGCTGTCTGTGCTGATCCATTTTGGTCTCTGGTCACGGTACTGTCACTATCACTGTGCTGTCTGTGCTGATCCATTCTGGTCTCTGGTCATGGTGCTGTCACTATCACTGTGCTGTCTGTGCTGATCCATTCTGGTCTCTGGTCACGGTGCTGTCACTATCACTGTGCTGTCTGCTGATCCATTCTGGTCTCTGATCACGGTGCTGTCACTATCACTGTGCTGTCTGTGCTGATCCATTCTGGTCTCTGGTCATGGTGCTGTCACTGTCACTGTGCTGTCTGTGCTGATCCATTCTTGTCTCTGGTCACGGTGCTGTAACTATCACTGTGCTGTCTGTGCTGATCCATTCTGGTCTCTGGTCACGGTGCTGTCACTGTCACTGTGCTGTCTGCTGATCCCTTCTGGTCTCTGGTCATGGTGCTGTCACTGTCACTGTGCTGATCCATTCTGGTCTCTGGTCACAGTGCTGTCACTATCACAGTGCTGTCTGTGCTGATCCATTCTGGTCTCTGGTCACGGTGCTGTCACTATCACTGTGCTGTCTGTGCTGATCCATTCTGGTCTCTGGTCACGGTGCTGTCACTGTGCTGTCTGTGCTGATCCATTCTGGTCTCTGGTCACGGTGCTGTCACTATCTCACTGTGCTGTCTGTGCTGATCCATTCTGGTCTCTGGTCACGGTGCTGTCACTGTCACTGTGCTGTCTGTGCTGATCCATTCTGGTCTCTGGTCACGGTGCTGTCACTATCACTGTGCTGTCTGCTGATCCATTCTGGTCTCTGGTCACGGTGCTGTCACTATCACTGTGCTGTCTGTGCTGCTCCATTCTGGTCTCTGGTCACGGTGCTGTCACTATCACTGTGCTGATCCATTCTGGTCTCTGGTCACGGTGCTGTCACTGTCACTGTGCTGTCTGTGCTGATCCATTCTGGTCTCTGGTCACGGTGCTGCCACTGTCACTGTGCTGTCTGCTGATCCATTCTGGTCTCTGGTCACGGTGCTGTCACTGTCACTGTGCTGTCTGTGCTGATCCATTCTTGTCTCTGGTTACGGTGCTGTCACTGTGCTGTCTGCTGATCCATTCTGGTCTCTGGTTACGGTGCTGTCACTGTGCTGTCTGCTGATCCATTCTGGTCTCTGCTCACGGTGCTGTCACTATCACTGTGCTGTCTGCTGATCCATTCTGGTCTCTGGTCACGGTGCTGTCACTATCACTGTGCTGTCTGTGCTGATCCATTCTGGTCTCTGGTCACGGTGCTGTCACTATCACTGTGCTGTCTGTGCTGATCCATTCTGGTCTCTGGTCCTGGTGCTGTCACTGTCACTGTGCTGTCTGTGCTGATCCATTCTGGTCTCTGGTCACGGTGCTGTCACTATCACTGTGCTGTCTGTGCTGATCCATTCTGGTCTCTGGTCATGGTGCTGTCACTATCAATGTGCTGTCTGTGCTGCTCCATTCTGGTCTCTGGTCACGGTTCTGTCACTATCAATGTGCTGTCTGCTGATCCATTCCGGTCTCTGGTCACGGTGCTGTCACTATCACTGTGCTGTCTGTGCTGATCCATTCTGGTCTCTGGTCACGGTGCTGTCACTATCACTGTGCTGTCTGTGCTGATCCATTCTGGTCTCTGGTCACGGTGCTGTCACTGTCACTGTGCTGTCTGTGCTGATCCATTCTTGTCTCTGGTCACGGTGCTGTCACTATCTCTGTGCTGTCTGTGCTGATCCATTCTGGTCTCTGGTCACGGTGCTGTCACTATCACTGTGCTGTCTGCTGATCCCTTCTGGTCTCTGATCATGGTGCTGTCACTGTCACTGTGCTGATCCATTCTGGTCTCTGGTCACGGTGCTGTCACTGTCACTGTGCTGTCTGCTGATCCATTCCGGTCTCTGGTCACGGTGCTGTCACTGTCACTGTGCTGTCTGTGCTGATCCATTCTGGTCTCTGGTCACGGTGCTGTCACTGTCACTGTGCTGTCTGCTGATCCATTCTGGTCTCTGGTCACGGTTCTGTCACTATCACTGTGCTGTCTGTGCTGATCCATTCTGGTCTCTGGTCACGGTGCTGTCACTATCACTGTGCTGTCTGTGCTGATCCATTCTGGTCTCTGGTCACGGTGCTGTCACTGTCACTGTGCTGTCTGTGCTGATCCATTCTGGTCTCTGGTCACGGTGCTGTCACTATCACTGTGCTGTCTGTGCTGATCCATTCTGGTATATGGTCACGGTGCTGTCACTATCACTGTGCTGTCTGTGCTGATCCATTCTGGTCTCTGGTCACGGTCCTGTCACTATCACTGTGCTGTCTGGTGATCCATTCCGGTCTCTGGTCACGGTGCTGTCACTGTCACTGTGCTGTCTGCTGATCCATTCTGGTCTCTGGTCACGGTGCTGTCACTATCACTGTACTGTCTGCTGATCCATTCTGGTCTCTGGTCACGGTGCTGTCACTATCACTGTGCTGTCTGCTGATCCATTCTGGTCTCTGGTCACGGTGCTGTCACTATCACTGTGCTGTCTGCTGATCCATTCTGGTCTCTGGTCACGGTGCTGTCACTATCACTGTGCTGTCTGTGCTGATCCATTCTGGTCTCTGTTCACGGTGCTGTCTCTGTCACTGTGCTGTCTGTGCTGATCCATTCTGGTCTCTGGTCACGGTGCTGTCACTGTCACTGTGCTGTCTGTGCTGATCCATTCTGGTCTCTGGTCACAGTGCTGTCACTGTCACTGTGCTGTCTGTGCTGATCCATTCTGGTCTCTGGTCACGGTGCTGTCACTGTCACTGTGCTGTCTGCTGATCCATTCTGGTCTCTGGTCACGGTGCTGTCACTGTCACTGTGCTGTCTGCTGATACATTCTGGTCTCTGGTCACGGTGCTGTCACTGTCACTGTGCTGTCTGTGCTGATCCATTCTGGTCTCTGGTCACGGTGCTGTCACTGTCACTGTGCTGTCTGTGCTGATCCATTCTGGTCTCTGGTCCCGGTGCTGTCACTATCACTGTGCTGTCTGTGCTGATCCATTCTGGTCTCTGGTCACGGTGTTGTCACTATCACTGTGCTGTCTGTGCTGATCCATTCTGGTCTCTGGTCACGGTGCTGTCTCTATCACTGTGCTGTCTGTGCTGATCCATTCTGGTCTCTGGTCACGGTGCTGTCACTATCACTGTGCTGTCTGTGCTGATCCATTCTGGTCACTGGTCACGGTGCTGTCACTATCACTGTGCTGTCTGTGCTGATCCATTCTGGTCTCTGGTCCTGGTGCTGTCACTGTCACTGTGCTGTCTGCGCTGATCCATTCTGGTCTCTGGTCACGGTGCTGTCACTATCACTGTGCTGTCTGTGCTGATCCATTCTGGTCTCTGGTCACGGTTCTGTCACTATCAATGTGCTGTCTGGTGATCCATTCCGGTCTCTGGTCACGGTGCTGTCACTATCACTGTGCTGTCTGTGCTGATCCATTCTGGTCTCTGGTCACGGTGCTGTCACTGTCACTGTGCTGTCTGTGCTGATCCATTCTTGTCTCTGGTCACGGTGCTGTCACTATCACTGTGCTGTCTGTGCTGATCCATTCTGGTCTCTGGTCACGGTGCTGTCACTATCACTGTGCTGTCTGTGCTGATCCATTCTGGTCTCTGGTCACGGTGCTGTCACTGTCACTGTGCTGTCTGTGCTGATCCATTCTTGTCTCTGGTCACGGTGCTGTCACTATCACTGTGCTGTCTGTGCTGATCCATTCTGGTCTCTGGTCACGGTGCTGTCACTATCACTGTACTGTCTGCTGATCCATTCTGGTCTCTGGTCACGGTGCTGTCACTATCACTGTACTGTCTGCTGATCCATTCTGGTCTCTGGTCACGGTGCTGTCACTGTCACTGTGCTGTCTGCTGATCCATTCTGGTCTCTGGTCACGGTGCTGTCACTATCACTGTGCTGTCTGTGCTGATCCATTCTGGTCTCTGGTCACGGTGCTGTCACTATCACTGTGCTGTCTGTGCTGATCCATTCTGGTCTCTGGTCACGGTGCTGTCACTGTCACTGTGCTGTCTGTGCTGATCCATTCTGGTCTCTGGTCACGGTGCTGTCACTATCACTGTGCTGTCTGTACTGATCCATTCTGGTCTCTGGTCACGGTGCTGTCACTATCACTGTGCTGTCTGTGCTGATCCCTTCTGGTCTCTGGTCACGGTGCTGTCACTATCACTGTACTGTCTGCTGATCCATTCTGGTCTCTCGTCACGGTGCTGTCACTATCACTGTGCTGATCCATTCTGGTCTCTGGTCACGGTGCTGTCACTATCACTGTGCTGTCTGTGCTGATCCATTCTGGTCTCTCGTCACGGTGCTGTCACTATCACTGTGCTGTCTGTGCTGATCCATTCTGGTCTCTGGTCACGGTGCTGTCTCTGTCACTGTGCTGTCTGCTGATCCATTCTGGTCTCTGGTCACGGTGCTGTCACTGTCACTGTGCTGTCTGCTGATCCCTTCTGGTCTCTGGTCACGGTGCTGTCACTATCACTGTACTGTCTGCTGATCCATTCTGGTCTCTGGTCACGGTGCTGTCACTGTCACTGTGCTGTCTGCTAATCCATTCTGGTCTCTGGTCATGGTGCTGTCACTATCACTGTGCTGTCTGTGCTGATCCATTCTGGTCTCTGGTCACGGTGCTGTCACTGTCACTGTGCTGTCTGTGCTGATCCATTCTGGTCTCTGGTCACGGTGCTGTCACTGTCACTGTGCTGTCTGTGCTGATCCATTCTGGTCTCTGGTCACGGTGCTGTCACTGTCATTGTGCTGTCTGTGCTGATCCATTCTGGTCTCTGGTCACGGTGCTGTCACTATCACTGTGCTGTCTGTGCTGATCCATTCTGGTCTCTGGTCACAGTGCTGTCACTGTCATTGTGCTGTCTGTGCTGATCCATTCTGGTCTCTGGTCACGGTGCTGTCACTGTCACTGTGCTGTCTGTGCTGATCCATTCTGGTCTCTGGTCACGGTGCTGTCACTGTCACTGTGCTGTCTGTGCTGATCCATTCTGGTCTCTGGTCACAGTGCTGTCACTATCACTGTGCTGTCTGCTGATCCATTCTGATCTCTGGTCTCTGGTCACGGTGCTGTCACTGTGCTGTCTGCTGATCCATTCTGGTCTCTGGTCACGGTGCTGTCACTATCACTGTGCTGTCTGTGCTGATCCATTCTGGTCTCTGGTCACGGTGCTGTCACTGTGCTGTCTGCTGATCCATTCTGGTCTCTGGTCACGGTACTGTCACTATCACTGTGCTGTCTGCTCATCCATTCTGATCTCTGGTCACAGTGCTGTCACTGTCACTGTGCTCTCTGTGCTGATCCATTCTGGTCTCTGGTCACGGTGCTGTCACTGTGCTGTCTGCTGATCCATTCTGGTCTCTGGTCACGGTACTGTCACTATCACTGTGCTGTCTGCTCATCCATTCTGGTCTGTGGTCACGGTGCTGTCACTATCACTGTGCTGTCTGTGCTGATCCATTCTGGTCTCTGGTCCCGGTGCTGTCACTGTCACTGTGCTGTCTGTGCTGATCCATTCTGGTCTCTGGTCACGGTGCTGTCACTATCACTGTGCTGATCCATTCTGGTCTCTGGTCACGGTGCTGTCACTATCACGGTGCTGTCTGTGCTGATCCATTCTGGTCTCTCGTCACGGTGCTGTCACTATCACTGTGCTGTCTGTGCTGATCCATTCTGGTCTCTGGTCACGGTGCTGTCACTGTCACTGTGCTGTCTGTGCTGATCCATTCTGGTCTCTGGTCACGGTGCTGTCACTATCACTGTGCTGTCTGTACTGATCCATTCTGGTCTCTGGTCACGGTGCTGTCACTGTGCTGTCTGTCCTGATCCATTCCGGTCTATGGTCACAGTGCTGTCACTATCACTGTGCTGTCTGATGATCCATTCTGGTCTCTGGTCACGGTGCTGTCACTATCACTGTGCTGTCTGTGCTGATCCATTCTGGTCTCTGGTCACGGTGCTGTCACTGTGCTGTCTGTGCTGATCCATTCTGGTCTCTGGTCACGGTGCTGTCACTATCTCACTGTGCTGTCTGCTGATCCATTCTGGTCTCTGGTCACGGTGCTGTCACTATCACTGTGCTGTCTGCTGATCCATTCTGATCTCTGGTCACGGTGCTGTCACTATCTCTGTGCTGTCTGCTGATCCATTCTGGTCTCTGGTCACGGTGCTGTCACTGTCACTGTGCTGTCTGTGCTGATCCATTCTGGTATATGGTCACGGTGCTGTCACTATCACTGTGCTGTCTGTGCTGATCCATTCTGGTCTCTGGTCACGGTGCTGTCACGGTCACTGTGCTGTCTGCTGATCCATTCTGGTCTCTGGTCACGGTGCTGTCACTATCACTGTGCTGTCTGTGCTGATCCATTCTGGTCTCTGGTCACGGTGCTGTCACTATCACTGTGCTGTCTGTGCTGATCCATTCTGGTCTCTGGTCACGGTGCTGTCACTATCACTGTGCTGTCTGTGCTGATCCATTCTGGTCTCTGGTCATGGTGCTGTCACTATCACTGTGCTGTCTGTGCTGATCCATTCTGGTCTCTGGTCACGGTGCTGTCACTAACACTGTGCTGTCTGTGCTGATCCATTCTGGTCTCTGGTCACGGTGCTGTCACTGTCACTGTGCTGTCTGTGCTGATCCATTCTGGTCTCTGGTCATGGTGCTGTCACTATCACTGTGCTGTCTGTGCTGATCCATTCTGGTCTCTGGTCATGGTGCTGTCACTGTCACTGTGCTGTCTGTGCTGATCCATTCTGGTATATGGTCACGGTGCTGTCACTATCACTGTGCTGTCTGTGCTGATCCATTCTGGTCTCTGGTCACGGTGCTGTCACTATCACTGTGCTGTCTGTGCTGATCCACTCTGGTCTCTGATCACAGTCCTGTCACTATCACTGTGCTGTCTGGTGATCCATTCCGGTCTCTGGTCACGGTGCTGTCACTGTCACTGTGCTGTCTGCTGATCCATTCTGGTCTCTGGTCACGGTGCTGTCACTATCACTGTACTGTCTGCTGATCCATTCTGGTCTCTGGTCACGGTGCTGTCACTATCACTGTACTGTCTGCTGATCCATTCTGGTCTCTGGTCACGGTGCTGTCACTATCACTGTGCTGTCTGTGCTGATCCATTCTGGTCTCTGTTCACGGTGCTGTCACTATCACTGTGCTGTCTGTGCTGATCCATTCTGGTCTCTGGTCACGGTGCTGTCACTGTCACTGTGCTGTCTGTGCTGATCCATTCTGGTCTCTGGTCACGGTGCTGTCACTGTCACTGTGCTGTCTGTGCTGATCCATTCTGGTCTCTGGTCACGGTGCTGTCTCTATCACTGTGCTGTCTGTGCTGATCCATTCTGGTCTCTGGTCACGGTGCTGTCACTATCACTGTGCTGTCTGTGCTGATCCATTCTGGTCACTGGTCACGGTGCTGTCACTATCACTGTCACTGTGCTGTCTGTGCTGATCCATTCTGGTCTCTGGTCACGGTGCTGTCTCTATCACTGTGCTGTCTGTGCTGATCCATTCTGGTCTCTGGTCACGGTGCTGTCACAATCACTGTGCTGTCTGTGCTGATCCATTCTGGTCACTGGTCACGGTGCTGTCACTATCACTGTGCTGTCTGTGCTGATCCATTCTGGTCTCTGGTCCTGGTGCTGTCACTGTCACTGTGCTGTCTGCGCTGATCCATTCTGGTCTCTGGTCACGGTGCTGTCACTATCACTGTGCTGTCTGTGCTGATCCATTCTGGTCTCTGGTCACGGTGCTGTCACTGTCACTGTGCTGTCTGTGCTGATCCATTCTGGTCTCTGGTCACGGTGCTGTCACTATCACTATCACTGTGCTGTCTGTGCTGATCCATTCTGGTCTCTGGTCATGGTGCTGTCACTATCACTGTGCTGTCTGGTGATCCATTCCGGTCTCTGGTCACGGTGCTGTCACTATCACTGTGCTGTCTGTGCTGATCCATTCTGGTCTCTGGTCACGGTGCTGTCACTATCACTGTGCTGTCTGCTGATCCATTCTGGTCTCTGGTCACGGTGCTGTCACTATCACTGTGCTGTCTGTGCTGATCCATTCTGGTCTCTGTTCACGGTGCTGTCTCTGTCACTGTGCTGTCTGTGCTGATCCATTCTGGTCTCTGGTCACGGTGCTGTCACTGTCACTGTGCTGTCTGTGCTGATCCATTCTGGTCTCTGGTCACAGTGCTGTCACTGTCACTGTGCTGTCTGTGCTGATCCATTCTGGTCTCTGGTCACGGTGCTGTCACTGTCACTGTGCTGTCTGCTGATCCATTCTGGTCTCTGGTCACGGTGCTGTCACTGTCACTGTGCTGTCTGCTGATACATTCTGGTCTCTGGTCACGGTGCTGTCACTGTCACTGTGCTGTCTGTGCTGATCCATTCTGGTCTCTGGTCACGGTGCTGTCACTGTCACTGTGCTGTCTGTGCTGATCCATTCTGGTCTCTGGTCACGGTGCTGTCACTATCACTGTGCTGTCTGTGCTGATCCATTCTGGTCTCTGGTCACGGTGCTGTCACTATCACTGTGCTGTCTGTGCTGATCCATTCTGGTCTCTGGTCACGGTGCTGTCTCTATCACTGTGCTGTCTGTGCTGATCCATTCTGGTCTCTGGTCACGGTGCTGTCACTATCACTGTGCTGTCTGTGCTGATCCATTCTGGTCTCTGGTCCTGGTGCTGTCACTATCACTGTGCTGTCTGCGCTGATCCATTCTGGTCTCTGGTCACGGTGCTGTCACTATCACTGTGCTGTCTGTGCTGATCCATTCTGGTCTCTGGTCACGGTTCTGTCACTATCAATGTGCTGTCTGGTGATCCATTCCGGTCTCTGGTCACGGTGCTGTCACTATCACTGTGCTGTCTGTGCTGATCCATTCTGGTCTCTGGTCACGGTGCTGTCACTGTCACTGTGCTGTCTGTGCTGATCCATTCTGGTCTCTGGTCACGGTGCTGTCACTATCACTGTGCTGTCTGTGCTGATCCATTCTGGTCTCTGGTCACGGTGCTGTCACTATCACTGTGCTGTCTGTGCTGATCCATTCTGGTCTCTGGTCACGGTGCTGTCACTGTCACTGTGCTGTCTGTGCTGATCCATTCTTGTCTCTGGTCACGGTGCTGTCACTATCACTGTGCTGTCTGTGCTGATCCATTCTGGTCTCTGGTCACGGTGCTGTCACTATCACTGTGCTGTCTGTGCTGATCCATTCTGGTCTCTGGTCACGGTGCTGTCACTGTCACTGTGCTGTCTGCTGATCCATTCTGGTCTCTGGTCACGGTGCTGTCACTATCACTGTACTGTCTGCTGATCCATTCTGGTCTCTGGTCACGGTGCTGTCACTATCACTGTACTGTCTGCTGATCCATTCTGGTCTCTGGTCACGGTGCTGTCACTGTCACTGTGCTGTCTGCTGATCCATTCTGGTCTCTGGTCACGGTGCTGTCACTATCACTGTGCTGTCTGTGCTGATCCATTCTGGTCTCTGGTCACGGTGCTGTCACTATCACTGTGCTGTCTGTGCTGATCCATTCTGGTCTCTGGTCACGGTGCTGTCACTGTCACTGTGCTGTCTGTGCTGATCCATTCTGGTCTCTGGTCACGGTGCTGTCACTATCACTGTGCTGTCTGTACTGATCCATTCTGGTCTCTGGTCACGGTGCTGTCACTATCACTGTGCTGTCTGTGCTGATCCCTTCTGGTCTCTGGTCACGGTGCTGTCACTATCACTGTACTGTCTGCTGATCCATTCTGGTCTCTCGTCACGGTGCTGTCACTATCACTGTGCTGATCCATTCTGGTCTCTGGTCACGGTGCTGTCACTATCACTGTGCTGTCTGTGCTGATCCATTCTGGTCTCTCGTCACGGTGCTGTCACTATCACTGTGCTGTCTGTGCTGATCCATTCTGGTCTCTGGTCACGGTGCTGTCTCTGTCACTGTGCTGTCTGCTGATCCATTCTGGTCTCTGGTCACGGTGCTGTCACTGTCACTGTGCTGTCTGCTGATCCCTTCTGGTCTCTGGTCACGGTGCTGTCACTATCACTGTACTGTCTGCTGATCCATTCTGGTCTCTGGTCACGGTGCTGTCACTGTCACTGTGCTGTCTGCTAATCCATTCTGGTCTCTGGTCATGGTGCTGTCACTATCACTGTGCTGTCTGTGCTGATCCATTCTGGTCTCTGGTCACGGTGCTGTCACTGTCACTGTGCTGTCTGTGCTGATCCATTCTGGTCTCTGGTCACGGTGCTGTCACTGTCACTGTGCTGTCTGTGCTGATCCATTCTGGTCTCTGGTCACGGTGCTGTCACTGTCACTGTGCTGTCTGTGCTGATCCATTCTGGTCTCTGGTCACGGTGCTGTCTCTATCACTGTGCTGTCTGTGCTGATCCATTCTGGTCTCTGGTCACGGTGCTGTCACTATCACTGTGCTGTCTGTGCTGATCCATTCTGGTCACTGGTCACGGTGCTGTCACTATCACTGTCACTGTGCTGTCTGTGCTGATCCATTCTGGTCTCTGGTCACGGTGCTGTCTCTATCACTGTGCTGTCTGTGCTGATCCATTCTGGTCTCTGGTCACGGTGCTGTCACAATCACTGTGCTGTCTGTGCTGATCCATTCTGGTCACTGGTCACGGTGCTGTCACTATCACTGTGCTGTCTGTGCTGATCCATTCTGGACTCTGGTCCTGGTGCTGTCACTGTCACTGTGCTGTCTGCGCTGATCCATTCTGGTCTCTGTTCACGGTGCTGTCACTATCACTGTGCTGTCTGTGCTGATCCATTCTGGTCTCTGGTCACGGTGCTGTCACTATCACTATCACTGTGCTGTCTGTGCTGATCCATTCTGGTCTCTGGTCATGGTGCTGTCACTATCACTGTGCTGTCTGGTGATCCATTCCGGTCTCTGGTCACGGTGCTGTCACTATCACTGTGCTGTCTGTGCTGATCCATTCTGGTCTCTGGTCACGGTGCTGTCACTATCACTGTGCTGTCTGCTGATCCATTCTGGTCTCTGGTCACGGTGCTGTCACTATCACTGTGCTGTCTGTGCTGATCCATTCTGGTCTCTGTTCACGGTGCTGTCTCTGTCACTGTGCTGTCTGTGCTGATCCATTCTGGTCTCTGGTCACGGTGCTGTCACTGTCACTGTGCTGTCTGTGCTGATCCATTCTGGTCTCTGGTCACAGTGCTGTCACTGTCACTGTGCTGTCTGTGCTGATCCATTCTGATCTCTGGTCACGGTGCTGTCACTGTCACTGTGCTGTCTGCTGATCCATTCTGGTCTCTCGTCACGGTGCTGTCACTGTCACTGTGCTGTCTGCTGATACATTCTGGTCTCTGGTCACGGTGCTGTCACTGTCACTGTGCTGTCTGTGCTGATCCATTCTGGTCTCTGGTCACGGTGCTGTCACTGTCACTGTGCTGTCTGTGCTGATCCATTCTGGTCTCTGGTCACGGTGCTGTCACTATCACTGTGCTGTCTGTGCTGATCCATTCTGGTCTCTGGTCACGGTGCTGTCACTATCACTGTGCTGTCTGTGCTGATCCATTCTGGTCTCTGGTCACGGTGCTGTCTCTATCACTGTGCTGTCTGTGCTGATCCATTCTGGTCTCTGGTCACGGTGCTGTCACTATCACTGTGCTGTCTGTGCTGATCCATTCTGGTCTCTGGTCCTGGTGCTGTCACTGTCACTGTGCTGTCTGCGCTGATCCATTCTGGTCTCTGGTCACGGTGCTGTCACTATCACTGTGCTGTCTGTGCTGATCCATTCTGGTCTCTGGTCACGGTTCTGTCACTATCAATGTGCTGTCTGGTGATCCATTCCGGTCTCTGGTCACGGTGCTGTCACTATCACTGTGCTGTCTGTGCTGATCCATTCTGGTCTCTGGTCACGGTGCTGTCACTGTCACTGTGCTGTCTGTGCTGATCCATTCTTGTCTCTGGTCACGGTGCTGTCACTATCACTGTGCTGTCTGTGCTGATCCATTCTGGTCTCTGGTCACGGTGCTGTCACTATCACTGTGCTGTCTGTGCTGATCCATTCTGGTCTCTGGTCACGGTGCTGTCACTGTCACTGTGCTGTCTGTGCTGATCCATTCTTGTCTCTGGTCACGGTGCTGTCACTATCACTGTGCTGTCTGTGCTGATCCATTCTGGTCTCTGGTCACGGTGCTGTCACTATCACTGTGCTGTCTGTGCTGATCCATTCTGGTCTCTGGTCACGGTGCTGTCACTGTCACTGTGCTGTCTGCTGATCCATTCTGGTCTCTGGTCACGGTGCTGTCACTATCACTGTACTGTCTGCTGATCCATTCTGGTCTCTGGTCATGGTGCTGTCACTATCACTGTACTGTCTGCTGATCCATTCTGGTCTCTGGTCACGGTGCTGTCACTGTCACTGTGCTGTCTGCTGATCCATTCTGGTCTCTGGTCACGGTGCTGTCACTATCACTGTGCTGTCTGTGCTGATCCATTCTGGTCTCTGGTCACGGTGCTGTCACTATCACTGTGCTGTCTGTGCTGATCCATTCTGGTCTCTGGTCACGGTGCTGTCACTGTCACTGTGCTGTCTGTGCTGATCCATTCTGGTCTCTGGTCACGGTGCTGTCACTATCACTGTGCTGTCTGTACTGATCCATTCTGGTCTCTGGTCACGGTGCTGTCACTATCACTGTGCTGTCTGTGCTGATCCCTTCTGGTCTCTGGTCACGGTGCTGTCACTATCACTGTACTGTCTGCTGATCCATTCTGGTCTCTCGTCACGGTGCTGTCACTATCACTGTGCTGATCCATTCTGGTCTCTGGTCACGGTGCTGTCACTATCACTGTGCTGTCTGTGCTGATCCATTCTGGTCTCTCGTCACGGTGCTGTCACTATCACTGTGCTGTCTGTGCTGATCCATTCTGGTCTCTGGTCACGGTGCTGTCTCTGTCACTGTGCTGTCTGCTGATCCATTCTGGTCTCTGGTCACGGTGCTGTCACTGTCACTGTGCTGTCTGCTGATCCCTTCTGGTCTCTGGTCACGGTGCTGTCACTATCACTGTACTGTCTGCTGATCCATTCTGGTCTCTGGTCACGGTGCTGTCACTGTCACTGTGCTGTCTGCTAATCCATTCTGGTCTCTGGTCATGGTGCTGTCACTATCACTGTGCTGTCGGTGCTGATCCATTCTGGTCTCTGGTCACGGTGCTGTCACTGTCACTGTGCTGTCTGTGCTGATCCATTCTGGTCTCTGGTCACGGTGCTGTCACTGTCACTGTGCTGTCTGTGCTGATCCATTCTGGTCTCTGGTCACGGTGCTGTCACTGTCATTGTGCTGTCTGTGCTGATCCATTCTGGTCTCTGGTCACGGTGCTGTCACTGTCACTGTGCTGTCTGCTGATCCATTCTGGTCTCTGGTCACGGTGCTGTAACTATCACTGTGCTGTCTGTGCTGATCCATTCTGGTCTCTGGTCACAGTGCTGTCACTGTCATTGTGCTGTCTGTGCTGATCCATTCTGGTCTCTGGTCACGGTGCTGTCACTGTCACTGTGCTGTCTGTGCTGATCCATTCTGGTCTCTGGTCACGGTGCTGTCACTGTCACTGTGCTGTCTGTGCTGATCCATTCTGGTCTCTGGTCACAGTGCTGTCACTATCACTGTGCTGTCTGCTGATCCATTCTGATCTCTGGTCTCTGGTCACGGTGCTGTCACTGTGCTGTCTGCTGATCCATTCTGGTCTCTGGTCACGGTGCTGTCACTATCACTGTGCTGTCTGTGCTGATCCATTCTGGTCTCTGGTCACGGTGCTGTCACTGTGCTGTCTGCTGATCCATTCTGGTCTCTGGTCACGGTACTGTCACTATCACTGTGCTGTCTGCTCATCCATTCTGATCTCTGGTCACAGTGCTGTCACTGTCACTGTGCTCTCTGTGCTGATCCATTCTGGTCTCTGGTCACGGTGCTGTCACTGTGCTGTCTGCTGATCCATTCTGGTCTCTGGTCACGGTACTGTCACTATCACTGTGCTGTCTGCTCATCCATTCTGGTCTGTGGTCACGGTGCTGTCACTATCACTGTGCTGTCTGTGCTGATCCATTCTGGTCTCTGGTCCCGGTGCTGTCACTGTCACTGTGCTGTCTGTGCTGATCCATTCTGGTCTCTGGTCACGGTGCTGTCACTATCACTGTGCTGATCCATTCTGGTCTCTGGTCACGGTGCTGTCACTATCACGGTGCTGTCTGTGCTGATCCATTCTGGTCTCTCGTCACGGTGCTGTCACTATCACTGTGCTGTCTGTGCTGATCCATTCTGGTCTCTGGTCACGGTGCTGTCACTGTCACTGTGCTGTCTGTGCTGATCCATTCTGGTCTCTGGTCACGGTGCTGTCACTATCACTGTGCTGTCTGTACTGATCCATTCTGGTCTCTGGTCACGGTGCTGTCACTGTGCTGTCTGTCCTGATCCATTCCGGTCTATGGTCACAGTGCTGTCACTATCACTGTGCTGTCTGATGATCCATTCTGGTCTCTGGTCACGGTGCTGTCACTATCACTGTGCTGTCTGTGCTGATCCATTCTGGTCTCTGGTCACGGTGCTGTCACTGTGCTGTCTGTGCTGATCCATTCTGGTCTCTGGTCACGGTGCTGTCACTATCTCACTGTGCTGTCTGCTGATCCATTCTGGTCTCTGGTCACGGTGCTGTCACTATCACTGTGCTGTCTGCTGATCCATTCTGATCTCTGGTCACGGTGCTGTCACTATCTCTGTGCTGTCTGCTGATCCATTCTGGTCTCTGGTCACGGTGCTGTCACTGTCACTGTGCTGTCTGTGCTGATCCATTCTGGTATATGGTCACGGTGCTGTCACTATCACTGTGCTGTCTGTGCTGATCCATTCTGGTCTCTGGTCACGGTGCTGTCACGGTCACTGTGCTGTCTGCTGATCCATTCTGGTCTCTGGTCACGGTGCTGTCACTATCACTGTGCTGTCTGTGCTGATCCATTCTGGTCTCTGGTCACGGTGCTGTCACTATCACTGTGCTGTCTGTGCTGATCCATTCTGGTCTCTGGTCACGGTGCTGTCACTATCACTGTGCTGTCTGTGCTGATCCATTCTGGTCTCTGGTCATGGTGCTGTCACTATCACTGTGCTGTCTGTGCTGATCCATTCTGGTCTCTGGTCACGGTGCTGTCACTAACACTGTGCTGTCTGTGCTGATCCATTCTGGTCTCTGGTCACGGTGCTGTCACTGTCACTGTGCTGTCTGTGCTGATCCATTCTGGTCTCTGGTCATGGTGCTGTCACTATCACTGTGCTGTCTGTGCTGATCCATTCTGGTCTCTGGTCATGGTGCTGTCACTGTCACTGTGCTGTCTGTGCTGATCCATTCTGGTATATGGTCACGGTGCTGTCACTATCACTGTGCTGTCTGTGCTGATCCATTCTGGTCTCTGGTCACGGTGCTGTCACTATCACTGTGCTGTCTGTGCTGATCCACTCTGGTCTCTGATCACAGTCCTGTCACTATCACTGTGCTGTCTGGTGATCCATTCCGGTCTCTGGTCACGGTGCTGTCACTGTCACTGTGCTGTCTGCTGATCCATTCTGGTCTCTGGTCACGGTGCTGTCACTATCACTGTACTGTCTGCTGATCCATTCTGGTCTCTGGTCACGGTGCTGTCACTATCACTGTACTGTCTGCTGATCCATTCTGGTCTCTGGTCACGGTGCTGTCACTATCACTGTGCTGTCTGTGCTGATCCATTCTGGTCTCTGTTCACGGTGCTGTCACTATCACTGTGCTGTCTGTGCTGATCCATTCTGGTCTCTGGTCACGGTGCTGTCACTGTCACTGTGCTGTCTGTGCTGATCCATTCTGGTCTCTGGTCACGGTGCTGTCACTGTCACTGTGCTGTCTGTGCTGATCCATTCTGGTCTCTGGTCACGGTGCTGTCACTATCACTGTGCTGTCTGTGCTGATCCATTCTGGTCACTGGTCACGGTGCTGTCACTATCACTGTCACTGTGCTGTCTGTGCTGATCCATTCTGGTCTCTGGTCACGGTGCTGTCTCTATCACTGTGCTGTCTGTGCTGATCCATTCTGGTCTCTGGTCACGGTGCTGTCACAATCACTGTGCTGTCTGTGCTGATCCATTCTGGTCACTGGTCACGGTGCTGTCACTATCACTGTGCTGTCTGTGCTGATCCATTCTGGTCTCTGGTCCTGGTGCTGTCACTGTCACTGTGCTGTCTGCGCTGATCCATTCTGGTCTCTGGTCACGGTGCTGTCACTATCACTGTGCTGTCTGTGCTGATCCATTCTGGTCTCTGGTCACGGTGCTGTCACTATCACTATCACTGTGCTGTCTGTGCTGATCCATTCTGGTCTCTGGTCATGGTGCTGTCACTATCACTGTGCTGTCTGGTGATCCATTCCGGTCTCTGGTCACGGTGCTGTCACTATCACTGTGCTGTCTGTGCTGATCCATTCTGGTCTCTGGTCACGGTGCTGTCACTATCACTGTGCTGTCTGTGCTGATCCATTCTGGTCTCTGGTCACGGTGCTGTCACTATCACTGTGCTGTCTGTGCTGATCCATTCTGGTCTCTGGTCACGGTGCTGTCACTGTCACTGTGCTGTCTGTGCTGATCCATTCTGGTCTCTGGTCACGGTGCTGTCACTATCACTGTGCTGTCTGTGCTGATCCATTCTGGTCACTGGTCACGGTGCTGTCACTATCACTGTCACTGTGCTGTCTGTGCTGATCCATTCTGGTCTCTGGTCACGGTGCTGTCTCTATCACTGTGCTGTCTGTGCTGATCCATTCTGGTCTCTGGTCACGGTGCTGTCACAATCACTGTGCTGTCTGTGCTGATCCATTCTGGTCTCTGGTCACGGTGCTGTCACTATCACTGTGCTGTCTGTGCTGATCCATTCTGGTCTCTGGTCACGGTGCTGTCACTGTCACTGTGCTGTCTGTGCTGATCCATTCTGGTCTCTGGTCACGGTGCTGTCACTATCACTGTGCTGTCTGCTGATCCATTCTGGTCTCTGGTCACGGTGCTGTCACTATCACTATGCTGTCTGTGCTGATCCATTCTGGTCTCTGGTCACGGTACTGTCACTATCACTGTGCTGTCTGCTCATCCATTCTGGTCTGTGGTCACGGTGCTGTCACTATCACTGTGCTGTCTGTGCTGATCCATTCTGGTCTCTGGTCACGGTACTGTCACTATCACTGTGCTGTCTGCTCATCCATTCTGGTCTGTGGTCACGGTGCTGTCACTATCACTGTGCTGTCTGTGCTGATCCATTCTGGTCTCTGGTCCCGGTGCTGTCACTGTCACTGTGCTGTCTGTGCTGATCCATTCTGGTCTCTGGTCACGGTGCTGTCACTATCACTGTGCTGATCCATTCTGGTCTCTGGTCACGGTGCTGTCACTATCACGGTGCTGTCTGTGCTGATCCATTCTGGTCTCTCGTCACGGTGCTGTCACTATCACTGTGCTGTCTGTGCTGATCCATTCTGGTCTCTGGTCACGGTGCTGTCACTGTCACTGTGCTGTCTGTGCTGATCCATTCTGGTCTCTGGTCACGGTGCTGTCACTATCACTGTGCTGTCTGTACTGATCCATTCTGGTCTCTGGTCACGGTGCTGTCACTGTGCTGTCTGTCCTGATCCATTCCGGTCTATGGTCACAGTGCTGTCACTATCACTGTGCTGTCTGATGATCCATTCTGGTCTCTGGTCACGGTGCTGTCACTATCACTGTGCTGTCTGTGCTGATCCATTCTGGTCTCTGGTCACGGTGCTGTCACTGTGCTGTCTGTGCTGATCCATTCTGGTCTCTGGTCACGGTGCTGTCACTATCTCACTGTGCTGTCTGCTGATCCATTCTGGTCTCTGGTCACGGTGCTGTCACTATCACTGTGCTGTCTGCTGATCCATTCTGATCTCTGGTCACGGTGCTGTCACTATCTCTGTGCTGTCTGCTGATCCATTCTGGTCTCTGGTCACGGTGCTGTCACTGTCACTGTGCTGTCTGTGCTGATCCATTCTGGTATATGGTCACGGTGCTGTCACTATCACTGTGCTGTCTGTGCTGATCCATTCTGGTCTCTGGTCACGGTGCTGTCACGGTCACTGTGCTGTCTGCTGATCCATTCTGGTCTCTGGTCACGGTGCTGTCACTATCACTGTGCTGTCTGTGCTGATCCATTCTGGTCTCTGGTCACGGTGCTGTCACTATCACTGTGCTGTCTGTGCTGATCCATTCTGGTCTCTGGTCACGGTGCTGTCACTATCACTGTGCTGTCTGTGCTGATCCATTCTGGTCTCTGGTCATGGTGCTGTCACTATCACTGTGCTGTCTGTGCTGATCCATTCTGGTCTCTGGTCACGGTGCTGTCACTAACACTGTGCTGTCTGTGCTGATCCATTCTGGTCTCTGGTCACGGTGCTGTCACTGTCACTGTGCTGTCTGTGCTGATCCATTCTGGTCTCTGGTCATGGTGCTGTCACTATCACTGTGCTGTCTGTGCTGATCCATTCTGGTCTCTGGTCATGGTGCTGTCACTGTCACTGTGCTGTCTGTGGTGATCCATTCTGGTATATGGTCACGGTGCTGTCACTATCACTGTGCTGTCTGTGCTGATCCATTCTGGTCTCTGGTCACGGTGCTGTCACTATCACTGTGCTGTCTGTGCTGATCCACTCTGGTCTCTGATCACAGTCCTGTCACTATCACTGTGCTGTCTGGTGATCCATTCCGGTCTCTGGTCACGGTGCTGTCACTGTGCTGTCTGCTGATCCATTCTGGTCTCTGGTCACGGTGCTGTCACTATCACTGTACTGTCTGCTGATCCATTCTGGTCTCTGGTCACGGTGCTGTCACTATCACTGTACTGTCTGCTGATCCATTCTGGTCTCTGGTCACGGTGCTGTCACTATCACTGTGCTGTCTGTGCTGATCCATTCTGGTCTCTGTTCACGGTGCTGTCACTATCACTGTGCTGTCTGTGCTGATCCATTCTGGTCTCTGGTCACGGTGCTGTCACTGTCACTGTGCTGTCTGTGCTGATCCATTCTGGTCTCTGGTCACGGTGCTGTCTCTATCACTGTGCTGTCTGTGCTGATCCATTCTGGTCTCTGGTCACGGTGCTGTCACTATCACTGTGCTGTCTGTGCTGATCCATTCTGGTCACTGGTCACGGTGCTGTCACTATCACTGTCACTGTGCTGTCTGTGCTGATCCATTCTGGTCTCTGGTCACAGTGCTGTCTCTATCACTGTGCTGTCTGTGCTGATCCATTCTGGTCTCTGGTCACGGTGCTGTCACAATCACTGTGCTGTCTGTGCTGATCCATTCTGGTCACTGGTCACGGTGCTGTCACTATCACTGTGCTGTCTGTGCTGATCCATTCTGGTCTCTGGTCCTGGTGCTGTCACTGTCACTGTGCTGTCTGCGCTGATCCATTCTGGTCTCTGGTCACGGTGCTGTCACTATCACTGTGCTGTCTGTGCTGATCCATTCTGGTCTCTGGTCACGGTGCTGTCACTATCACTATCACTGTGCTGTCTGTGCTGATCCATTCTGGTCTCTGGTCATGGTGCTGTCACTATCACTGTGCTGTCTGGTGATCCATTCCGGTCTCTGGTCATGGTGCTGTCACTATCACTGTGCTGTCTGTGCTGATCCATTCTGGTCTCTGGTCACGGTGCTGTCACTATCACTGTGCTGTCTGTGCTGATCCATTCTGGTCTCTGGTCACGGTGCTGTCACTATCACTGTGCTGTCTGTGCTGATCCATTCTGGTCTCTGGTCACGGTGCTGTCACTGTCACTGTGCTGTCTGTGCTGATCCATTCTGGTCTCTGGTCACGGTGCTGTCACTATCACTGTGCTGTCTGTGCTGATCCATTCTGGTCTCTGGTCACGGTGCTGTCACTATCACTGTGCTGTCTGTGCTGATCCATTCTGGTCTCTGGTCACGGTGCTGTCACTATCACTGTGCTGTCTGTACTGATCCATTCTGGTCTCTGGTCACGGTGCTGTCACTATCACTGTCCTGTCTGTGCTAATCCATTCTGGTCTCTGGTCACAGTGCTGTCACTATCACTGTGCTGTCTGTGCTGATCCATTCTGGTCTCTGGTCACGGTGCTGTCACTATCACTGTGCTGTCCGTTGATCCATTCTGGTCTCTGGTCACGGTGCTGTCACTGTCACTGTGCTGTCTGTGCTGATCCATTCTGGTCTCTGGTCACGGTGCTGTCACTATCACTGTGCTGTCTGTGCTGATCCATTCTGGTCTCTGGTCACGGTGCTGTCACTGTCACTGTGCTGTCTGTGCTGATCCATTCTGGTCTCTGGTTACGGTGCTGTCACTGTGCTGTCTGTGCTGATCCATTCTGGTCTCTGGTCATGGTGCTGTCACTGTCACTGTGCTGTCTGCTGATCCATTCTGGTCTCTGGTCACGGTGCTGTCACTATCACTGTGCTGTCTGTGCTGATCCAATCTGGTCTCTGTTCACGGTGCTGTCACTGTGCTGTCTGTGCTGATCCATTCTGGTCTCTGGTCACGGTGCTGTCACTTTGCTGTCTGTGCTGATCCATTCTGGTCTCTGGTTACGGTGCTGTCACTGTGCTGTCTGTGCTGATCCATTCTGGTCTCTGGTCATGGTGCTGTCACTGTCACTGTGCTGTCTGCTGATCCATTCTGGTCTCTGATCACGGTGCTGTCACTATCACTGTGCTGTCTGTGCTGATCCATTCTGGTCTCTGGTCACAGTGCTGTCACTATCACTGTGCTGTCTGCTGATCCATTCTGGTCTCTTGTCACGGTGCTGTCACTATCACTGTGCTGTCTGTGCTGATCCATTCTGGTCTCTGGTCACTGTGCTGTCACTATCACTGTGCTGTCTGGTGATCCATTCTGGTCTCTGGTCACGGTGCTGTCACTGTCACTGTGCTGTCTGCTGATCTATTCTGGTCTCTGGTCACGGTGCTGTCACTATCACTGTGCTGTCTGTGCTGATCCATTCTGGTCTCTGGTCACGGTGCTGTCACTGTCACTGTGCTGTCTGTGCTGATCCATTCTGGTCTCTGGTCACGGTGCTGTCACTATCACTGTGCTGTCTGCTGATCCATTCTGGTCTCTGGTCACGGTGCTGTCACTATCACTGTGCTGTCTGTGCTGATCCATTCTGGTCTCTGGTCACTGTGCTGTCACTATCACTGTGCTGTCTGCTGATCCATTCTGGTCTCTGGTCACGGTGCTGTCACTATCACTGTGCTGTCTGTGCTGATCCATTCTGGTCTCTGGTCACGGTGCTGTCACTGTCACTGTGCTGTCTGTGCTGATCCATTCTGGTCTCTGGTCACGGTGCTGTCACTATCACTGTGCTGTCTGTGCTGATCCATTCTGGTCTCTGGTCACAGTGCTGTCACTGTCACTGTGCTGTCTGTGCTGATCCATTCTGGTCTCTGGTCACGGTGCTGTCACTATCACTGTGCTGTCTGCTGATCCATTCTGGTCTCTGGTCACGGTGCTGTCACTATCACTGTGCTTATCCATTCTGGTCTCTGGTCACGGTGCTGTCACTATCACTGAGCTGTCTGCTGATCCATTCTGGTCTCTGGTCACGGTGCTGTCACTATCACTGTGCTGATCCATTCTGGTCTCTTGTCACGGTGCTGTCACTATCACTGTGCTGATCCATTCTGGTCTCTGGTCACGGTGCTGTCACTGTCACTGTGCTGTCTGGTGATCCATTCTGGTCTCTGGTCACGGTGCTGTCACTGTTACTGTGCTGTCTGTGCTGATCCATTCTGGTCTCTGTCACGGTGCTGTCACTATCACTGTGCTGTCTGCTGATCCATTCTGGTCTCTGGTCACGGTGCTGTCACTATCACTGTGCTGTCTGTGCTGATCCATTCTGGTCTCTGGTCACGGTGCTGTCACTATCACTGAGCTGTCTGCTGATCCATTCTGGTCTCTGGTCATGGTGCTGTCACTGTCACTGTGCTGTCTGCTGATCCATTCTGGTCTCTGGTCACGGTGCTGTCACTATCACTGTGCTGTCTGTGCTGATCCATTCTGGTCACTGGTCACGGTGCTGTCACTATCACTGTGCTGTCTGCTGATCCATTCTGATCTCTGGTCACGGTGCTGTCACTATCTCTGTGCTGTCTGCTGATCCATTCTGGTCTCTGGTCACGGTGCTGTCACTGTCACTGTGCTGTCTGTGCTGATCCATTCTGGTATATGGTCACGGTGCTGTCACTATCACTGTGCTGTCTGTGCTGATCCATTCTGGTCTCTGGTCACGGTGCTGTCACGGTCACTGTGCTGTCTGCTGATCCATTCTGGTCTCTGGTCACGGTGCTGTCACTATCACTGTGCTGTCTGTGCTGATCCATTCTGGTCTCTGGTCACGGTGCTGTCACTATCACTGTGCTGTCTGTGCTGATCCATTCTGGTCTCTGGTCACGGTGCTGTCACTATCACTGTGCTGTCTGTGCTGATCCATTCTGGTCTCTGGTCATGGTGCTGTCACTATCACTGTGCTGTCTGTGCTGATCCATTCTGGTCTCTGGTCACGGTGCTGTCACTAACACTGTGCTGTCTGTGCTGATCCATTCTGGTCTCTGGTCACGGTGCTGTCACTGTCACTGTGCTGTCTGTGCTGATCCATTCTGGTCTCTGGTCATGGTGCTGTCACTATCACTGTGCTGTCTGTGCTGATCCATTCTGGTCTCTGGTCATGGTGCTGTCACTGTCACTGTGCTGTCTGTGGTGATCCATTCTGGTATATGGTCACGGTGCTGTCACTATCACTGTGCTGTCTGTGCTGATCCATTCTGGTCTCTGGTCACGGTGCTGTCACTATCACTGTGCTGTCTGTGCTGATCCACTCTGGTCTCTGATCACAGTCCTGTCACTATCACTGTGCTGTCTGGTGATCCATTCCGGTCTCTGGTCACGGTGCTGTCACTGTGCTGTCTGCTGATCCATTCTGGTCTCTGGTCACGGTGCTGTCACTATCACTGTACTGTCTGCTGATCCATTCTGGTCTCTGGTCACGGTGCTGTCACTATCACTGTACTGTCTGCTGATCCATTCTGGTCTCTGGTCACGGTGCTGTCACTATCACTGTGCTGTCTGTGCTGATCCATTCTGGTCTCTGTTCACGGTGCTGTCACTATCACTGTGCTGTCTGTGCTGATCCATTCTGGTCTCTGGTCACGGTGCTGTCACTGTCACTGTGCTGTCTGTGCTGATCCATTCTGGTCTCTGGTCACGGTGCTGTCTCTATCACTGTGCTGTCTGTGCTGATCCATTCTGGTCTCTGGTCACGGTGCTGTCACTATCACTGTGCTGTCTGTGCTGATCCATTCTGGTCACTGGTCACGGTGCTGTCACTATCACTGTCACTGTGCTGTCTGTGCTGATCCATTCTGGTCTCTGGTCACAGTGCTGTCTCTATCACTGTGCTGTCTGTGCTGATCCATTCTGGTCTCTGGTCACGGTGCTGTCACAATCACTGTGCTGTCTGTGCTGATCCATTCTGGTCACTGGTCACGGTGCTGTCACTATCACTGTGCTGTCTGTGCTGATCCATTCTGGTCTCTGGTCCTGGTGCTGTCACTGTCACTGTGCTGTCTGCGCTGATCCATTCTGGTCTCTGGTCACGGTGCTGTCACTATCACTGTGCTGTCTGTGCTGATCCATTCTGGTCTCTGGTCACGGTGCTGTCACTATCACTATCACTGTGCTGTCTGTGCTGATCCATTCTGGTCTCTGGTCATGGTGCTGTCACTATCACTGTGCTGTCTGGTGATCCATTCCGGTCTCTGGTCATGGTGCTGTCACTATCACTGTGCTGTCTGTGCTGATCCATTCTGGTCTCTGGTCACGGTGCTGTCACTATCACTGTGCTGTCTGTGCTGATCCATTCTGGTCTCTGGTCACGGTGCTGTCCCTATCACTGTGCTGTCTGTGCTGATCCATTCTGGTCTCTGGTCACGGTGCTGTCACTGTCACTGTGCTGTCTGTGCTGATCCATTCTGGTCTCTGGTCACGGTGCTGTCACTATCACTGTGCTGTCTGTGCTGATCCATTCTGGTCTCTGGTCACGGTGCTGTCACTATCACTGTGCTGTCTGTGCTGATCCATTCTGGTCTCTGGTCACGGTGCTGTCACTATCACTGTGCTGTCTGTACTGATCCATTCTGGTCTCTGGTCACGGTGCTGTCACTATCACTGTCCTGTCTGTGCTAATCCATTCTGGTCTCTGGTCACAGTGCTGTCACTATCACTGTGCTGTCTGTGCTGATCCATTCTGGTCTCTGGTCACGGTGCTGTCACTATCACTGTGCTGTCCGTTGATCCATTCTGGTCTCTGGTCACGGTGCTGTCACTGTCACTGTGCTGTCTGTGCTGATCCATTCTGGTCTCTGGTCACGGTGCTGTCACTATCACTGTGCTGTCTGTGCTGATCCATTCTGGTCTCTGGTCACGGTGCTGTCACTGTCACTGTGCTGTCTGTGCTGATCCATTCTGGTCTCTGGTTACGGTGCTGTCACTGTGCTGTCTGTGCTGATCCATTCTGGTCTCTGGTCATGGTGCTGTCACTGTCACTGTGCTGTCTGCTGATCCATTCTGGTCTCTGGTCACGGTGCTGTCACTATCACTGTGCTGTCTGTGCTGATCCAATCTGGTCTCTGTTCACGGTGCTGTCACTGTGCTGTCTGTGCTGATCCATTCTGGTCTCTGGTCACGGTGCTGTCACTTTGCTGTCTGTGCTGATCCATTCTGGTCTCTGGTTACGGTGCTGTCACCGTGCTGTCTGTGCTGATCCATTCTGGTCTCTGGTCATGGTGCTGTCACTATCACTGTGCTGTCTGCTGATCCATTCTGGTCTCTTGTCACGGTGCTGTCACTATCACTGTGCTGTCTGTGCTGATCCATTCTGGTCTCTGGTCACTGTGCTGTCACTATCACTGTGCTGTCTGGTGATCCATTCTGGTCTCTGGTCACGGTGCTGTCACTGTCACTGTGCTGTCTGCTGATCTATTCTGGTCTCTGGTCACGGTGCTGTCACTATCACTGTGCTGTCTGTGCTGATCCATTCTGTTCTCTGGTCACGGTGCTGTCACTGTCACTGTGCTGTCTGTGCTGATCCATTCTGGTCTCTGGTCACGGTGCTGTCACTATCACTGTGCTGTCTGCTGATCCATTCTGGTCTCTGGTCACGGTGCTGTCACTATCACTGTGCTGTCTGTGCTGATCCATTCTGGTCTCTGGTCACTGTGCTGTCACTATCACTGTGCTGTCTGCTGATCCATTCTGGTCTCTGGTCACGGTGCTGTCACTATCACTGTGCTGTCTGTGCTGATCCATTCTGGTCTCTGGTCACGGTGCTGTCACTGTCACTGTGCTGTCTGTGCTGATCCATTCTGGTCTCTGGTCACGGTGCTGTCACTATCACTGTGCTGTCTGTGCTGATCCATTCTGGTCTCTGGTCACAGTGCTGTCACTGTCACTGTGCTGTCTGTGCTGATCCATTCTGGTCTCTGGTCACGGTGCTGTCACTATCACTGTGCTGTCTGCTGATCCATTCTGGTCTCTGGTCACGGTGCTGTCACTATCACTGTGCTTATCCATTCTGGTCTCTGGTCACGGTGCTGTCACTATCACTGAGCTGTCTGCTGATCCATTCTGGTCTCTGGTCACGGTGCTGTCACTATCACTGTGCTGATCCATTCTGGTCTCTTGTCACGGTGCTGTCACTATCACTGTGCTGATCCATTCTGGTCTCTGGTCACGGTGCTGTCACTGTCACTGTGCTGTCTGGTGATCCATTCTGGTCTCTGGTCACGGTGCTGTCACTGTTACTGTGCTGTCTGTGCTGATCCATTCTGGTCTCTGTCACGGTGCTGTCACTATCACTGTGCTGTCTGCTGATCCATTCTGGTCTCTGGTCACGGTGCTGTCACTATCACTGTGCTGTCTGTGCTGATCCATTCTGGTCTCTGGTCACGGTGCTGTCACTATCACTGAGCTGTCTGCTGATCCATTCTGGTCTCTGGTCATGGTGCTGTCACTGTCACTGTGCTGTCTGCTGATCCATTCTGGTCTCTGGTTACGGTGCTGTCACTGTCACTGTGCTGTCTGCTGATCCATTCTGGTCTCTGGTCACGGTGCTGTCACTATCACTGTACTGTCTGCTGATCCATTCTGGTCTCTGGTCACGGTGCTGTCACTATCACTGTACTGTCTGTGCTGATCCATTCTGGTCTCTCGTCATGGTGCTGTCACTATCACTGTGCTGTCTGTGCTGATCCATTCTGGTCTCTGGTCACGGTGCTGTCACTGTCACTGTGCTGTCTGTGCTGATCCCTTCTGGTCTCTGGTCACGGTGCTGTCACTATCACTGTACTGTCTGCTGATCCATTCTGGTCTCTCGTCACGGTGCTGTCACTATCACTGTGCTGATCCATTCTGGTCTCTGGTCACGGTGCTGTCACTATCACTGTGCTGTCTGTGCTGATCCATTCTGGTCTCTGGTCACGGTGCTGTCACTATCACTGTGCTGTCTGTGCTGATCCATTCTGGTCTCTCGTCACGGTGCTGTCACTATCACTGTGCTGTCTGTGCTGATCCATTCTGGTCTCTGGTCATGGTGCTGTCACTATCACTGTGCTGTCTGTGCTGATCCATTCTGGTCTCTGGTGACGGTGCTGTCACTGTCACTGTGCTGTCTGTACTGATCCATTCTGGTCTCTGGTCACGGTGCTGTCACTGTCACTGTGCTGTCTGCTGATCCATTCTGGTGTCTGGTCGCGGTGCTGTCACTATCACTGAGCTGTCTGGTGATCCATTCCGGTCTCTGGTCACGGTGCTGTCACTGTCACTGTACTGTCTGCTGATCCATTCTGGTCTCTGGTCACGGTGCTGTCACTGTCACTGTGCTGTCTGTGCTGATCCATTCTGGTCTCTGGTCACGGTGCTGTCACTGACACTGTGCTGTCTGTGCTGATCCATTCTGGTCTCTGGTCACGGTGCTGTCACTATCACTGTGCTGTCTGCTGATCCATTCGGGTCTCTGGTCACGGTGCTGTCACTGTCACTGTGCTGTCTGTACTGATCCATTCTGGTCTCTGGTCACGGTGCTGTCACTGTCACTGTGCTGTCTGTGCTGATCCATTCCGGTCTCTGGTCACGGTGCTGTCACTATCACTGTGCTGTCTGCTGATCCATTCTGGTCTCTGGTCACGGTGCTGTCACTATCACTGTGCTGTATGTGCTGATCCATTCTGGTCTCTGGTCACAGTGCTGTCACTATCACTGTGCTGTCTGTGCTGATCCATTCTGGTCTCTGGTCACGGTGCTGTCACTATCACTGTACTGTCTGCTGATCCATTCTGGTCTCTGGTCACGGTGCTGTCACTATCACTGTACTGTCTGCTGATCCATTCTGGTCTCTGGTCATGGTGCTGTCACTGTCACTGTGCTGTCTGCTGATCCATTCTGGTCTCTGGTCACGGTGCTGTCACTATCACTGTGCTGTCTGTGCTGATCCATTCTGGTCTCTGGTCACGGTGCTGTCACTGTCACTGTGCTGTCTGCTGATCCATTCTGGTCTCTGGTCATGGTGCTGTCACTATCACTGTGCTGTCTGTGCTGATCCATTCTGGTCTCTGGTCACGGTGCTGTCACTGTCACTGTGCTGTCTGCTGATCCATTCTGGTCTCTGGTCATGGTGCTGTCACTATCACTGTGCTGATCCATTCTGGTCTCTGGTCACGGTGCTGTCACTGTCACTGTGCTGTCTGCTGATCCATTCTGGTCTCTGGTCACAGTGCTGTCACTGTGCTGTCTGTGCTGATCCATTCTGGTCTCTGGTCACGGTGCTGTCACTGTCACTGTGCTGTCTGTGCTGATCCATTCTGGTCTCTGGTCACGGTGCTGTCACTGTCACTGTGCTGTCTGTGCTGATCCATTCTGGTCTCTGGTCACGGTGCTGTCACTATCACTGTGCTGTCTGTGCTGATCCATTCTGGTCTCTGGTCACGGTGCTGTCACTGTCACTGTGCTGTCTGTGCTGATCCATTCTGGTCTCTGGTTACGGTGCTGTCACTGTGCTGTCTGTGCTGATCCATTCTGGTCTCTGGTCATGGTGCTGTCACTGTCACTGTGCTGTCTGCTGATCCATTCTGGTCTCTGGTCACGGTGCTGTCACTATCACTGTGCTGTCTGTGCTGATCCAATCTGGTCTCTGTTCACGGTGCTGTCACTGTGCTGTCTGTGCTGATCCATTCTGGTCTCTGGTCACGGTGCTGTCACTTTGCTGTCTGTGCTGATCCATTCTGGTCTCTGGTTACGGTGCTGTCACTGTGCTGTCTGTGCTGATCCATTCTGGTCTCTGGTCATGGTGCTGTCACTGTCACTGTGCTGTCTGCTGATCCATTCTGGTCTCTGATCACGGTGCTGTCACTATCACTGTGCTGTCTGTGCTGATCCATTCTGGTCTCTGGTCACAGTGCTGTCACTATCACTGTGCTGTCTGCTGATCCATTCTGGTCTCTTGTCACGGTGCTGTCACTATCACTGTGCTGTCTGTGCTGATCCATTCTGGTCTCTGGTCACTGTGCTGTCACTATCACTGTGCTGTCTGGTGATCCATTCTGGTCTCTGGTCACGGTGCTGTCACTGTCACTGTGCTGTCTGCTGATCTATTCTGGTCTCTGGTCACGGTGCTGTCACTATCACTGTGCTGTCTGTGCTGATCCATTCTGGTCTCTGGTCACGGTGCTGTCACTGTCACTGTGCTGTCTGTGCTGATCCATTCTGGTCTCTGGTCACGGTGCTGTCACTATCACTGTGCTGTCTGCTGATCCATTCTGGTCTCTGGTCACGGTGCTGTCACTATCACTGTGCTGTCTGTGCTGATCCATTCTGGTCTCTGGTCACTGTGCTGTCACTATCACTGTGCTGTCTGCTGATCCATTCTGGTCTCTGGTCACGGTGCTGTCACTATCACTGTGCTGTCTGTGCTGATCCATTCTGGTCTCTGGTCACGGTGCTGTCACTGTCACTGTGCTGTCTGTGCTGATCCATTCTGGTCTCTGGTCACGGTGCTGTCACTATCACTGTGCTGTCTGTGCTGATCCATTCTGGTCTCTGGTCACAGTGCTGTCACTGTCACTGTGCTGTCTGTGCTGATCCATTCTGGTCTCTGGTCACGGTGCTGTCACTATCACTGTGCTGTCTGCTGATCCATTCTGGTCTCTGGTCACGGTGCTGTCACTATCACTGTGCTTATCCATTCTGGTCTCTGGTCACGGTGCTGTCACTATCACTGAGCTGTCTGCTGATCCATTCTGGTCTCTGGTCACGGTGCTGTCACTATCACTGTGCTGATCCATTCTGGTCTCTTGTCACGGTGCTGTCACTATCACTGTGCTGATCCATTCTGGTCTCTGGTCACGGTGCTGTCACTGTCACTGTGCTGTCTGGTGATCCATTCTGGTCTCTGGTCACGGTGCTGTCACTGTTACTGTGCTGTCTGTGCTGATCCATTCTGGTCTCTGTCACGGTGCTGTCACTATCACTGTGCTGTCTGCTGATCCATTCTGGTCTCTGGTCACGGTGCTGTCACTATCACTGTGCTGTCTGTGCTGATCCATTCTGGTCTCTGGTCACGGTGCTGTCACTATCACTGAGCTGTCTGCTGATCCATTCTGGTCTCTGGTCATGGTGCTGTCACTGTCACTGTGCTGTCTGCTGATCCATTCTGGTCTCTGGTTACGGTGCTGTCACTGTCACTGTGCTGTCTGCTGATCCATTCTGGTCTCTGGTCACGGTGCTGTCACTATCACTGTACTGTCTGCTGATCCATTCTGGTCTCTGGTCACGGTGCTGTCACTATCACTGTACTGTCTGTGCTGATCCATTCTGGTCTCTCGTCACGGTGCTGTCACTATCACTGTGCTGTCTGTGCTGATCCATTCTGGTCTCTGGTCACGGTGCTGTCACTGTCACTGTGCTGTCTGTGCTGATCCCTTCTGGTCTCTGGTCACGGTGCTGTCACTATCACTGTACTGTCTGCTGATCCATTCTGGTCTCTCGTCACGGTGCTGTCACTATCACTGTGCTGATCCATTCTGGTCTCTGGTCACGGTGCTGTCACTATCACTGTGCTGTCTGTGCTGATCCATTCTGGTCTCTGGTCACGGTGCTGTCACTATCACTGTGCTGTCTGTGCTGATCCATTCTGGTCTCTCGTCACGGTGCTGTCACTATCACTGTGCTGTCTGTGCTGATCCATTCTGGTCTCTGGTCATGGTGCTGTCACTATCACTGTGCTGTCTGTGCTGATCCATTCTGGTCTCTGGTGACGGTGCTGTCACTGTCACTGTGCTGTCTGTACTGATCCATTCTGGTCTCTGGTCACGGTGCTGTCACTGTCACTGTGCTGTCTGCTGATCCATTCTGGTGTCTGGTCGCGGTGCTGTCACTATCACTGAGCTGTCTGGTGATCCATTCCGGTCTCTGGTCACGGTGCTGTCACTGTCACTGTACTGTCTGCTGATCCATTCTGGTCTCTGGTCACGGTGCTGTCACTGTCACTGTGCTGTCTGTGCTGATCCATTCTGGTCTCTGGTCACGGTGCTGTCACTGACACTGTGCTGTCTGTGCTGATCCATTCTGGTCTCTGGTCACGGTGCTGTCACTATCACTGTGCTGTCTGCTGATCCATTCGGGTCTCTGGTCACGGTGCTGTCACTGTCACTGTGCTGTCTGTACTGATCCATTCTGGTCTCTGGTCACGGTGCTGTCACTGTCACTGTGCTGTCTGTGCTGATCCATTCCGGTCTCTGGTCACGGTGCTGTCACTATCACTGTGCTGTCTGCTGATCCATTCTGGTCTCTGGTCACGGTGCTGTCACTATCACTGTGCTGTCTGTGCTGATCCATTCTGGTCTCTGGTCACAGTGCTGTCACTATCACTGTGCTGTCTGTGCTGATCCATTCTGGTCTCTGGTCACGGTGCTGTCACTATCACTGTACTGTCTGCTGATC